>ML977312.1:493445-1709907 GCA_010015825.1 Lophiotrema nucula | reverse complement strand
TTTTTTTTAAGACTAAAAAGATAGGTATTACTAAATTATATTAACTAAAATAAGCAGCCCCTACTACTATATAGATAAAAAAGTATTTAATTATTAATAAATTCTAATATATATATAACTATATAATTAAGTAAGCTCGCTTAGCGAGCTTATTACTTTATATATATTATTATATCTTCTTAAATTTAGTAAGGTTAATTATTATTTACCTTAATACTTATTATCTATCTTAATACCTAAACTTTAAGTTAGAGGAGAGGATACCTAAATACTAGCTAGTAGGCTATATCTTTGCCTCCTCTTCTCTATCTACTCTCTCTCTTTCCCCCTCTCTCTCTTTTTTATATATATACCTTACCTTATAAGCTCTAGTTATCGTACCTTATTATTATTATATAGTAATAAGTATATATTACTATTATTCTTATTATTTTATTATTTTATAAAAATAAGTTATATTTACTAAATAGTACTTATTATACTATTATAATAATACTACCTAAGACTCTTATAGGCTAGTAGATCTACTTTAATATAATTAATAATAAAGTTAGTACTTTAGAGCTATTTACTTATAATATTAGTAGTAATAGTATAATAGCTTTTAAAGAATATAGTTAAAAGTTAATTCTAAAGCTTAGGTCTATAGCTAAGAATAAAGTTATATAAAGGTTAAAGTTAAAAGATATTATAGCTAAATATAGTATTTATTAAATTAATATAGTTATTATAGCTAAGTATTAGCTATAGATATACTTAATTCTATAAAACTTTATTAGAGTCTACCTTATTAGTTAGCGTCTTATAAAAGGTAATAAGGTTAGTTTATAGTTATAAAGTCTTTAGCGCTTATTAAAAAATTTTATAAAAGTTTTTAAAGTTACTAAGAAAGACTTTTTTAAGTATATATAAATAAGCTACTATAAAGCCTAGATTTGCCTAGTACTTAATACTATTTATATCTACTAAAAGATTAAGACTAAAGAAGTTAATATAGTAAATATAGTTTAGTAAAAGATAGTAAGCTTATACGTATATTATAAGCGCAAGCGTAATAGATTTATAGTTAAATTTAAATTAAAATAAAGAGGCTTATAAATTATATATTAAAAACGCTTAGAGAATATACTTACTTATTAGTTATATAATAATATATAATAGGTCCTCTAAGGGGACTGTAAAATTAATATAAATTTAGGATTTAGATAAAAAAGTATATAGTTAACGCCTCTCTACGCTAGGGATATAACTCTCTAGTAACAAACACCAACTAGACCTTAGACTTAGTAAAGCTTAGTTATAGATATACTAGAGTAATATATCTACTAGTATTATTAGTATTATAAGAAATAAGCCTTATTATAAATAGAGCTACGTTTTATAGGATATATCCTAGCTAGAGAATATTAAGACTTTTAAGTAATACTTTATTTAGCTAAAAGTAAAAAATATACTTACTAAATTTAAGAGAAAGCGCTAGCTTTTCTAAATATTATAAGATAAAAGAGAAAAGATTTAACGCGCTAAAAGAAGTAGTTAGTAGAGTTTTAAAAATTAGAGTAAAGTTAATTAGCTAATATACTACTAGTAAGGTATTAAGTTAGTTAATAATACTAAAAAGTTACTTTAAAAACTAAAGTTGTCTCCTTTCTCTCTAGAAAGGTAATATAACTAAATATTAGTTCTATTAAAATAGGTTTACTAATATATATTATTATCCTTATATATAGATAGCGCCCTTTTAAAAAACTATACTATATAAAACTAGTATATCCTTCTAAAGTATACTATATTAGTATTAGAATAAACTAGTATTATATTTAGTAAGAATTTAACCTATAACCTTTAGTCTATAGGTAGAGATTAGGTATAAGTAGCCTTATAATTTTTAATTATAATTATATAGTAAGGAATAGAAGCTAAGGACTATATTTAATAAGGTAAATAGAGTTATCTATAACTGCTACAACTTTAATAAGACTATTTATAAATATAAAGCTTTTTTTATTTATTCTTAATATTCTCTTACTATAATTTTATTATAATAGCTTCTTTTAACTACTAACGCTAGCTCTTATACTAGAAGGCTAAATAGACTAGTAAGTATAGTATCTAACTATTTTAATTATAGTATTAGAGGAAAAATTATTAGCTATTTAGTATTAGTACTAATTAGTTTTCTTAATAAAATATACTTAAGACGTATAAAGGTATATATATACTTTCTAAAAAGATAATATAATTAGTTAAGATAGTCTTTTTAGCTATTACTACTTATAGTTTAGAACTCTAAGTCTAGCTAAGTAACGTAGAAGAGATAAAGTCTATTCTTTCTTATATATATTATTTAACAATACTATTAAAGTATTTAGTTGATTTTTATATAAAGTAAATAATTAAACTTAGTATATAGGATATATAATTAACTCTTTAATAAGCTTAAAAAAAATTCTACTACTATTATTAGTTTTAATAGTAAATATACTAAGAACTAAAGTAGACTTAAGATAATAAAAGACGATTTAAATATTAACTTAGTACTAATATTTATAAACTTCCTTTATTAAATTAGCTAGGTATCTTATACTTTTCTATATCTATTAACCTAACCTTACGTATTTAGCGCTTTTACTTTAAAATAAGCCTTTTTATAGCTATTATAGTTAACGTTATTTTTAGCTTTATATTTACTTTTACTATTTAGTCTTTTTCTAGTATATTCTATAACGTTAGTATTTATAAAGATAATGTGTTGGTAGTAGGGTATATAGAATTTAGTTGACTTATAGCTAGCAGGATGCTTAAATACTATTATAATAAGAGTAAAGATTGTAGCTAAGGAGAAAAAAATTATATATTACCTATTCTATAAGTATAATATTTAGTAATTTTTAGATAGATTAATAGCCTACTTCTATAGGCAAGCTACCTCCCTATATAGTACTTACTACTTAATTAACAATTATATTACCTATAGTATAAAACTTCTTCTACCTACTACTTAGTTCTATTAAGTACTAAAACTATTAGAAACTAGTACGCCTAAATTACTTTTACTAGTAACTAGTACTTATAACTTCCTTTAAGTTAAGCCTAGCTTAATAGCCTCTTTATATACTATTATATATTTTACTATTCTATTTATTATAACTTATTTAGGTTTATATCTTCTGCGTAAAAAAGGTCTTTATAGGCCGCGTTCTATATTAGATATTTAGTATTAGTCTTATTTATATTTAATAACTAGTAAAAGTTATTACTATAAGTAAAGACCTTAAACTATTATACTAAGAGCTAGTTAGTCTTAATAGATGTTATAAATACGTCTTACTACTTATTAATAAAGCCTTAGTATTAATTCTTTATTATATTCTTACTAAAAAAGTATAGTATCTCTATATAAACTAAGAGATTATTTTAAGGTACCTAGTAGTATATTACTTATAAAATCCTAAACTAAAAGTATAGTAAAATTATACTAAAGAATATATTTTTAATACTACTATATATATTAGGGTAGCTAAAAGGAGATAGTAGTTTAGCTAAAAGCTACTAATACGTAGTTACTAGCTATTTATAAATACTTATTTTATTATTTTTTATAGTCTTTATATTATTATTTACTCTAATAAACTAAAGTAGTATAGTACAGCGCTCTTATATTATAGAATCTATTAATTTATATAAAAGCTAAGAATTACTAATCTATACTTTACTTTTCTTATATAAAATCTTCTTTTACTTTACTTTAAGCTATTAGCTAAAAATTTTACTAAGCTAGTTATCTTTATTATACTAAGCTTTAATCTTTCTTAGCTTAGAAATACCTTTTAATACTTACTAAGTCTAGTATTCTACTAAGTAATAGTAAAACCTAAATAGTACTTTAGTATAGTTCTAGTTATTTTTATTATTCTATAAGATACTACCCTAGATTATATTTATATTAGCCTAATCCTTTATAGTAGCTTTAAAGTTAATATTAATATATTAGAAGTAGATTAAGTTACTAGCCTTAGTCTTCTTTATATAGTATAAGTATAAGATAAGATATATAGTCTACTAAAAGACTATATATAGTATATAATAAAATATATCTCTATAAATAAGCTACTAGAAGAAGAAATAATATATAGTTTAAATTTAGCCTTAGTTACTTTAGTTATTAATTTTACGTATATAATACTTATATATTAAATATTCCTTAGTTAGAATTCTAGGTAGGTTATTATCTTAAAATACTTAACTAAAAATATTTATATTTACTATCCTAGTTTATATAAACTTATTAACTATAGGCTTTAGGTCTAGTATCTTAATTACTTTATTATAATTAATCTATAGCGCTACTAGCTTAGGAAAGAAGTAATAGCTAAGTAAATTATCTATATTTTATAGTCTATACTCTAATATATAGAAAAAAATATACTACTTATTATATACCTTTTATATTATAATATAATAATAATTATTTATAAATAAGAAGAGAAAGTAAGTAAGGTTTATATAGTTTACTCTTTAAGTAGTAAGACTTATTTTACTAGTAATAAGATAAGTATAGTTAAAGTATATACGTAATTTAGTTACCTAAGTACTAGTATATTTAGAGTACTAATTAAGAAAGTTTAAAGTTTTTATACTAAATACTTTTTACTAGACTTAGTTTAAGACTTTATCTTACTATACTTAAAGTATACTTAAATAGTACTAGTATTTCTTATTAATAATATTTATAAGCGTCTTATTAAGGTCTTTTAGGGCTATACTATTAAGTACTTTTTTATAGAATACGTAGTTCTAGATACGCTTAGCCTAAACTAAGTTCTTATATTAGACTTAGTTTATTAGCTACTTTACCTAAGATTTAGTTAGCTAGTAATTTACTTAAAGTATAGCCTTAGTATCTAGTAAAGTTATACTAATAACTTTATAATAGACTTTTTATACTAGGCTAGTTATAGGCTATACTAATAGTTAACCTATACTACTAGTAGCTTTATTATCTTAGTTATAAGTAAAATATTAGCTTATTAGAGTATTACTAATATTAGGAGTAAACGTAAGTATATTTACGTAGCTTTAACTAGTTATTAATATAATACTAGTTATATAAATATTAGGTAAACTTTATAGACTAGTATAACGTATATAAGTAGGTAACCTTACTATATTATAATACTCTTATTTTATAGGCTTTATATATAAGTAGGTATACTTAGTAAAGAGGTTAGGTTTTACCTTAATCTTCTACTATTTATATAAAAAATATATATCCTTTAGTTATATAAAGACTATACTAGTTTAGTTACTAGCTATCTATAGTACTAACTAGTTATTTTTAATTTACTTTATACTCTATTACTCTAGTTACTTATTAACTAAGCGTATAGCGTTACTCTCTTTTAAAAGCTATATATTAGACTTTACCTTCTTATTCTTTTAATAGTATATATTCTATTCTCTTTATATATAGTAAATATACTAGTATACCTTATAGAAGTCTTTACTAGTAATATAAGTTTCTTTTAACTAGCTTTTAGTTATATGCTCTAAATAGCTATATATTATAATATTAACTCTATTAGTAGTAAATAGTAGAGTTACTTACCTAGTAATATATTATATAATATTTATTACTTTATATAATATCTAGATTAAATTAATTCTACGTAAGAGCTCTACTACTTTTATTCTCTATTACTAGTATATAACTTAATAGTACTATAATAAGTCTTTAGCCCTATTACTACGCTAGTCTTATATAGTATAAATAAGAGAATACTAGCTAATAAGCGCCTTATAGCCGCTATAAACGTTTATAGCTCTACTATTTTAATAAATATAGTTAGTAACTACTATTATAAATAATACTATTTTATAGGTATAAATAGATAGGCTCTTAAAGATAGTATTATAAACGTTAGCTTAAGTAATAGCTAGAATTCTCTAGGCCTATATATTAATAATTTTTATAATAGTTATTCCTATCTTAGAGATAATAATCCTTATATATAACTTTAGGTTATTATTTAGCTATAAAACTTAAGTACTCTAAAGTAAGATATTTTAACTAATAAGTTACTATTTTTATACTTACTACTTTTACTACTAAGTATCTTAAAGATAAGAAGGCTAAAAGGGTTAAGCTACTTAGCTAATTTATAGTAGAGGTATTAATATAACTAAAGAAATACTAGACTACTAAATAAAGGAAGCTTAAAAGTATAAAAGAAATAAGAGCCTTTTTATTAGTATACTTAAAACTTTACTAGGCTACCTAAGTATTAGTAAAGACTACCTACTTATATTATAATATTCTACTATTATCTATAATTTCTCTAGTTACTTAGACTAGCTTTTATACTAAAGTATACTAACTAAGGTCTTATAAGGTAATTAATAATAATACTAAACGTAAGTATAAGTCTTAGTTAAGTTTAATAGAGCTAGTAAAGCTTATACTTAGATTTATAGATAATAGTTTTTATATTATAGTTTAGCCTTAATCCTAGAGAGGTAAAGAAGTATAAAAAAATTACTAGCTAGTATTTTATAGTTATTAAAGCTAGCTATATCTACTAGTAGCTTATAACTTAGAAAGTCTAGAAGTAAAATAAAAAGGAAACTATAAAAATAGTAAGTCTTTTTATATTTATATACTTTTTTACTACTACTAAGATTTCTAACTACTAGTATATTACTTTAAGTTCTATAGTAATAATACCTTACTTTATTTATACTTTTATATTACTTATTAACCTATTATATAAGCTATTAGCTATTACTATTTTCTTTATTTATAATTTTACTATACTACTATCTATCTCCTTTACTTTAACTAGTTATATAGTAAATCTTACTCTTTTCTAAACGCTAGAGCAATTTAGGTAGTCTTTATAAATATATCTAATTTACTTAATTTACCTTTTACCCTATATAGCTACCTATAGTATCTATTCTAGATACTACTATTATTAAACTAGCTAATTAGAATTTAGTAAGGAGATTCCCTTACTAAATATTAATTAGCTAAAAGTAATTACTAAAATTAACCTAGCTATAGTTACTTAGGTTATAACTTTTACTTTATAATAGCTTACCTATTTTATCTATTCTACTTAAGTAAAACTTATAATAGTTTATTAAAATATTATAATATAGATCCTCTTCCTTTACTTTCTTTAATACTATCCTATATATTAGATATTAGAGTCTTTAGGTAGCTTTTTTTTATATATAAATATATATAGCCTACGCCTAGTAAACTATAAGTATAATTAACTAAGTTTTATAAAAAGAATATAATAGCTTTAGAGTAGAAGTTTATATATTTACTTCCTTTACTTTTACGTCTTATTTTATTATTTTAAATAGACTTATATAAACTAGTATAGCTAGTATCTATTAAACTTTTTATCTACTTTAATAGTTAGATTACGATTAGCTAGGTAATAATAGTTTAATAGCTATAACTATTAAAGTAGGTCTAGTTTTTATAACTAAGAATAGAGTAGAGTTAGTAGTTTTATCTACTAGCTATTAAACTAGGCTAAGGTTCTTTTCTATTTATACTTTTAGTACTAGTAGTCTAAGTCCTATAGGCAAATATATTTATAATCTTCTTTTATAATATCTTCTAGTAAGTACTAAAAAAATAGCTTAATATTTTTAGATAGGACTATATTTACTAGTAGAGTATTATTAAGGTTTTTTAACTTATAGTAGCCTTAGTCTTAAAATAACTAGCTTACTTAGTATAGGCCTATTTAGTATATATTAAGTTTAATCTTTATAAATATATTAACCTAATAGGAACTATCTTAAACTAGGACTAAGTCTCCTATACTTATTATATAATACTTAATCTCCTAAGTAGTATTCTAGTAGTCCTTTTTTTAGGCTTAGAGTTTTTAAGTATAGGCTATTATATCCTATAAATTCTAGTTATATATATTAAGTTATATTATATAAATTATAATTAGCTTATCTTAAGTTTATACTTTATTCTATAATAGTATCTACTATATAGGTAAGGTAGATTCTATTAAGAGTTATAGGTTCTAGCTAATTATTAGCTATATTACTAAATAGCTATACCTCTTCTAGATAGTATATCTTTCTATTAGTATTACTATATAAAAGTTATTTACTTACTTACTAAGTAACTTTATAAGAGTATTATAGACTAAGATATACTTATATTTAATAAATCTCTAGGCTTATAAATTCTATACTAAGATCTATAGACAGATAATATTATATAGTTTAAAGATAGCCTTTAATATATTCTTATTTTTAGGCCTACTATTAACTTATATCTAGCTATAGATTTTTTACTTATAAATAATATCTTTATATATAAACTTTATAATAGCTACTAAATTATTCTTTATAAGTACTCTAGCCTTTAGCTAGCTTATTAAGGTTTTTTAAGTAATAATAAGAAAGCGCTTACTTTTACTTTTTAGTATATAGATAATATTAATAGCTATATATTTCTATATAGTAGTAGTATAGAATATAGTAAGTATATTCTTTTTTTATAGGGTTAACCTCCCCTAGTATTTAAGATAGGCTTATAAAACTTTTATAACTATATTTTATATATTCTTCTAGAAGTATTATATTTTAAGTATACTAAAAGTACTATTTATACTTTAGTATCCTAGCTAATAGTAGACCTTTTAGATTATAACTAGCTATAAATCTTAGCTATCTACTACTTACTAAATAGTTTAGTATTATAACTTTTTCTTAAATAGTAATTCTTTTACTATAAAGAATATTAAGGTAGCTTTCTTTTAAAATAGGGCTTAGAATTAATTTAATCTTAGAGGTATTTTTAATATCTTTAAAAACTAGGCGATAGCTTTTAAGTTATTATTATAAGATTTATATAAGATTTATAATAGTAGAAGCCTAAGTTAGCGCTTTATACTTACTATATTATAACTTAATTTTATATAGTTAAGTAATATATTAATAAAGTCTTCTAAGTTTTCTTCTACCTTATTAGGTACCTCTTACTTATTAGGCTTTAGGTAATAAAATAGCCTATTTATAATAGTATAAATCTTTCTTAGAATATACTTAATATTAAAATCTTATATTAAGATTATTATAAGCTACCTATTTATTAGTAAGCCTAATAAGTCTATTAATAAATAATTAAGCTAAGTAATTAGGGTTTAAGTATCTATTTTAATTATAAAGTATATTCTATAAAGCTAGGCGTAAAACTTTTTTAGAGTCTAAAAGATAGCTTTATATTTTAGCTTAGTAAAATACTATTTTAATTTAGTCTTTAACTATAGGGTACTTTTAAAGTAAATTAGGTATTTTTAACTATTTTATTTAACTTACTTTAGAACTACCTTATCTTCTTTAGTAGAAATATCTATACTTAAAAAAATTAAAAGTTTAGAAGTATAGTTAAGTAAAACTAGTACTAGCGCTATTATAATCTTATATTTTAAAATTTTTATAACTTAACTTTACTACTTCTCTTATTTCTATTCTATATCTTTTTATAGTAATATAAAGAGTAGACGTACTATAATAGTAAAGTATTTAACCTAGATATAGTAGTATATATAAATACTAATAAATATTTTTACTTTCTTAACGTTTCTATATTCTAGCTATTTAATAATTTTTACTACTTTCTTTAATTTTAGATATTTACTATTAGTATTAACTTTATAGCTAATAATAATAAGACTTTTTACTTTTTAGTAGTACTTTTTTACTAAAACTATTATATTTACTCTCTTAATATTAGCTAGGATTTAGTCTAGCTATTAGATATACTTAAGAATATATTACCTAACGCCTAAAAAAGCCTTTTTATTATTATAGGTTATTTTAGTACTATTAGCTACTATATTATTAATAAAGAGTACGTAGTTATATAGAAAGTATTATAAGAAAATCCTTATAATAATATAAAAAAAGGCTATAACTAAGTTTATTACTCTTTAAACTATAGTATAGTAGTAAACTAGTCTAACTAGTATATAAAATATAATAATATCTTAATTTAATAAGTAGAGCGTAATTTAGTTATATCTAAAGAAGAAGTCTATTAGTATAATAATTTTATATTTTATATATTACTTAGAGAAGTTATCTACTAATAGTAAAAGGTTTATATCCTAGATAGTAACTATATTAATTTTTTATATATTATTAATTAACCTTAGATTTCTATCCTTCTTAAGGACTAAAAACTAAGGGTTATAGTACTAGCTATTATATAGTTTTAGTGTTCCTTACTTAATACGTTTATTAATTATTAAGATATACTTATTTTCTAGCTTCTTTAGTAGATAGAAGAAGTTAACTTACTATACCTTATACTCTATAGTTCTAATTTTATATAAAGGGCTAATATTAGGATATACGCGTCTAGATTCTATTTATATAAAAATAATTATAGCCTTTCTATTAAATAGTATTTCTATTATAAGATATACTTCTTATAGTAGAAGTTATAGTCTAAAGTTCTATTAAGATAGTTATTTCTAAGTAAGCCTAGTACTTTAAAGGAAGGCTATATATCTTCTTTTAAAGAAGTAGTTAAATAGCCTAATATTAAAAAGTTTAAGGCTATTATAGAGTATCTAGTTTTAAATAGTAATATCTTACTATTTTAGGTTACTAAACTCTATAGGTTTTTTAGTTTATAGTATATTAATAGGTTATACTTTCTTAGCTACTATTTTATAGAAAGTATTAACTTATAGTTCTCTAGCTACTATTTCTATAGCTTACTCTTTATATACTTAGTAATTAAGCTTTATTATAATTAGTTCCTAGAGTATATCTAAGCTAAATACTTCTTTTAGTTCTTTATTTACGCTAACTTTAGATTTTAAGGTATATTACTTACTAACTTACTAGTAATCTTTATTAGTAAATATAAAGTTAAATTTACTAAAGCTTTAGAGTTTATTTAGTAGTAAGACTAGTTAGTATAAGGTATAAATACTTAGAGGTATTACTTAGTACTAGAAGAACTATATAGTTATAATATTATATAATAGTTTTTATTATTATACTAGGTTTACTATATACTTAAGTAGGTAGTCTTTTCTAGTAGGGCTACCTACTAAACGTTTAAAGTCTTTAGTCTTATTATAAAACTCTTATTATTTATTAGTAAAGAGTTTAATATAATAAAAACTAGGCTATACTAGCTGTCTAATAAAAAGATATAATACTAGATATAGCTATATATATTATACTATATAGATAGTTAGACTAATATATACTAAAGCCTACTAAAGATAATACTCCTTTAAAGGTTATAGATAATATAAAAATTTATATATATAGTTAGTCTTCTAATAGTAATAAAAATATTTTATATAGTTTTAATAAACGTATTTTATAATCTATTTACTAAAAATATACTACTAGTTCTACTACTATTATTAGCCTAGAGGATATATAGTATCTTTAGTATATTAGTAGTTAATAGTTATATAATATTTATTATTACTTTAGTATTAATTAGGTACTTTATTTAGTACCTATTATAAGTAATATTTGCCTATACTATTAGAAGATCTAACTATATTATACTTTTATTAGCTACTTTTATTATTATATCTATAAACTTTACTAGAGTTTTATCTTAATCCTTAGTAAAAATATCCTTATAATCTATTACTAGGTATTTTAACTATATAAGGAAGACCTCTAGTTATAGAGTACTAATAAGAGAAAATTATATATCCTAATTTAGCTTAGCGCTAGTTAATAGTATCTAATTAAGATTTAGATAAATCTACTTTACTAAATTCTAATTAATTAATAGGTCTAGCTTAAGCTTAGCTAAAAAATCTACTATAATCTTATAGACGTTTATTTTAAGTTAAGATAGTTATAGGTACTTACTATTTTTATTACTCTCTACTTCCTATATTACTTATAATATATAATCTTATATAGCTAGAAACTATATAAAGTTTATAATATAAATAGAGTAAACTTTTTAGTTTATAATAGCTATTATAACTAATTTAAGCGTTATAGATTTTATTAATTTAGTAAGGTTATTAAATTTAACTTTTTTTAATAACCTAGAGCTTTGTATACTAGATAGGGAATAAATAATATTAAAAAGTATATTATAAAGGCGTACTTCTTAGGGTACTTTAAGTATATTATCTATACTATTAAGTAAATACTAACTATTTAGTAAGTTTTTAAAATCCTTAGCTTAATCTAGTATTAGTTTTAAAGTTAACCTACTAACTATTTAGCTTTTAGCCTTACTTTCTCTAATCTTTTATTATACTCTCTCTACTACTTTATTAGTAATCCTTATCTTTAATAGCTTACCTTATTTTCTAACCCTCCTATCTACTATAGTATATATACTAGTAAAAATAATATTAAGCTAATTAACTTTATTAGTAAAAGTAAAAGCTTTAATTATATTATCTAGCTTAAGAAACTAGGACTAAAATTACTTTAAGTTAAAAAAAGATTTAGTAAATAGACTAAAAGTCTTTATAGCTACTAAAGTTTAAAAAGTTATAATATTCTACTCTAGTACTTTAGAAATATTTATAATTATATTTCTTTATAGAATAGGCCTAAGAGGCTAAGTAAACTTCTTTAGCCTTATTATAGTAGCTTAGTTCTAGTTAAAGTTATAGTCTATAATATTAAAGAATTTTTTAAGCTTATTCTAGATCTACTATAGTTATAAGCCTTAAAGTAGACGTTTATTAAAGGACTTAAGTAGATAGCTATAGGGGCTATACTAATACTCTAGGTATATTTTAGTGTTTTTATTTTTTATAATTTAGTAGTACTAGCTACGCTTAGTTAGGCTTAGAAAGTTTATATAGTTTTACTATTAATATCCTTCTTTAAAGTAGATATAGTAGTAACTATCTATTATAGTATTAGTTCTAATATAATAAGTACTTAAGTTAAAATTAACTATTTACTTCTACTAGCTAATATATAACTTATTATTTTTATAGTTTATAAGCGGCTTCTAGATACTATATATTTTAATAAAATATAAGAGATTAGCTAGTTTATAAAGGAAAGGCTTAAGTATAAGTATATAAGAAAAAGCTTTAATTTAGCTAACTATTAACTTTTTCTTAAACTAAGTTATAAGATTTTTTATTATAGAGTTTATATTATTTAGAAGAGACTTTTTTACTAGCTTTTTATTCTAACGCCTGTCTATTTCTTTTAGGATAACTTTAATATTAACTTAAAAATAAATATAGTCCTATTAAATAATATACTAAGCTTATACTATAGACTAATAGATATACTTAAAATTTAAAAATTAGATCTCTTTTTTCTTTTAGTAGTAACTATATATAAAGTAATAAATTTTTTTTATATTATATAAGGCTAAATTCTTTAGCGTTAGGCTACTAGGTATATTATATAGTATAGCCTATTTATTATCTTTAGATAAGCTATAAAAGAAGTAGTAACTTTTCTCTTTTATAGCTATTTTTTTATTTTTAATATAAGCCTCTACGTATAGGAGGAATAACGTATAGTATTTAATAAATAGTAGAAGATTTTTAATAGTATTAAAAATATATATATTAAAGAAGATTTAAGTATTTATATAGTATACTATATTAGTTTTATACTAGAAGTCTTTTATACTTTTTTAAAGTACTTTTTAGGCGTAATCCTTAAATCTAAAGAGCTTCTTAATTTATTACTTAACTAATAGCTAGTACTATTTAAGAAGGATATTAACCTACTAAGTCTTACTATACTTAGTATTTTTAGCCTAATAGTTATAGTTCTTTAATTACTTAGTTACTTTATTACTATTAAAGAAAGTCGTACTACTAGTAATATATATTAAAATAAATTACTTTATATTCTTAGTAAAGGTATTAAATATAATACTTTTAGATTCTTTAGATAAAGTAGTTATAATAAGTATATAAATAGCTAAAGTATTTAAATATACTAAAGTATAAAGGCTAGATATAAAAGACAAGTAACGCGTATATCTAAAATATTCTAGTAAAAGCTTTTAGATAAATAACTAACTTATAGTAAATATTTAACTTAATAATAAATTTAATACTAAATAACTAGTTTTCTTATAACTTTCTCTAGCGTATATTACTATAAAGTATTTACTATCTCTTTACTACTCTTTCTTAGTTAAACGTTTTAGGCTAGCTAATATTAACCTTTATAACTTACTATTTCTTTTTCTATCTTACTATAGCTTCTTTAGTCTAGCTCTTCCTTTAAGTTTAATAGAGGGTAATTTTTAGTAATCTTTAGAGTCTTCTAGTCTAGTTATATAATAAGTCTTCTATTTTAGCTAAGTTCTCTATATATAATAATAATTCTTTATAGACTTAGCTTTTACTTATAGATAATAGACAATAGATAATACTAATAATATAGATAATTTAGATAATAATTCTTTATAAACTTAGCTTTTACTTATAGATAATAGGTACTTTTATACTAAATAGTATTTAACTATACTATTATTATAAATCTTTACTCTACTAAGTATTTACTACTAAGTATTAGTAGACTATTAAGCCCCTTAAGCATCGCTAATTTATATTAGTAGTAGAGTATATAGAATTTAGTTAACTTATAGCTAGTAGGATACTTAAATACTATTATAATAAGAGTAAAGATTATAGCTAAAGAGGAAAGAATTATATATTACCTATTCTATAAGTATAATATCTAGTAGTTTTTAGATAGATTAATAGCCTACCCCTATAAGTAAGCTGCCTCTCTATATAATATTTACTACCTAATTAGTAATTACATCGCCTACGGTACAATAAGTATCTATTATCTTTAAATAGCTTATTAAGTATCTCTTCTACTAAGGCTTATTATAAGAGGCTACCTTGATAGCTTAAGTGTAGGGTAATAATAAGTAAATTTAATAGAGAGCTATAAGAGCTCTTAGGTAGGCTCTTAAGAATAGCCCCTATACTAAGGTCTAGATAGGCCTTTATATTATAAGGTATTATAACTATAGTATAGCGCTCTTAACTACTATAAATACTAAGAGAGTATCTAAGTAGTACTATCTAGCAGTAAGGCTAGGAAAGAACAAAAAGGATACTAAGACTATCTAGCTAAGGCCTTAGGGGCTTAGGGGCTTAGCCAAAGGATACTAAGGAAAGGATACCGAGGCTAACTAGCCGAGGCCTTAGAGGCTTAGCCTATAATAATACCCCTCTATTAGAGTTAGGCTTATTTAAAAAAGGTAAAAAGAAAGTGTATAATAGTAATAGTATACAGCTAGGCTTAAACGCAGGTTAAAAAAAAAAAGGTAAAAAGACAACTAAATTAATCTATCCTATTAATACCTTAGTATATAAGTAGAATAGATTACTTAAAAGTTAACTTACCTTTAACTAGTTTTTTACTTAAGTATTCTTATATAGTATACTTTAAAAGTAAAAAGAAAAATAATAGTAATAAAAAATAGTTAGGTTTAAACTTTAAGGTAAAAGGTAAACAACCTTTATACGTATAGTTATATAATAGTATTATACTATAAGACTATTACTTAACTAAATATATATAAATTATCTACCTTTAAATAATTATTCTATATAATAGCTTTATAACGCTTAAGTAGATAGATTAGTAGTTTTATTATATTTTTATCTAGTTAGAGCTTTAGCGTCTATAGCTTTAAGAGTAGGTATAATAGTAAAAAGGTAGAAAAATAGAAATATTCTTAAGTACTTAGTATAGTTTTATACTATACTACTAAGGCTTTTATATCTATAAACTCTAAAGTAGGTTTTTAAGTAAGTTACTTATAGTCCTTCTATTTAACTAAGAGCTAATACTAGAATCTACGTCTATAGTAATATTTCTATTTATTTATAATCTTTTTAATAAAATACTTAAGCTTTTTATTAATAATAATAGGCTCTAGTTAGTAGTCTATTAATAATTAACTTAGTAGTAGGTTACTAGTAGTAAAGCGTAGCCTATTTATATTAAAGACCTTCTTAGTCTTACCTAGTATATCTAACTTAATAGTATAAGTTTTAATAAGCTTAATAATTATATACTTTAAATTTTTTTAGTCTAGCTTTTTACTTATACGTATAGTCTTTATATATATTCTAAGTATAAACTATACCTTATTACCTATCTATAGTTATATAGTCTTTTTATATCTCTTATTAGTCTATTTTTTTTATTTTTACTAATTATTCGCTATTAACGCGTAAGTAAGATTAAATACCTTTTTAAACTTATTTATAATTACTAAGGCTTTTTTTTTATTTAAGTATAAGGTTTTAGTTATTTTAATAGCTAAACGTAACTATAGAGGGTCTATATAATATTTATATTAAAAGAAGAAAGAGCTTATCTTTATTACTACTACTTTTTATACTTTAATAGCTATTATAGCTATTCTAATATATTTTATTTAATCTTTTTAATTCTACGTAATATACGTACGTAGGTAGGCTTTAATAGTAGAATTTATCCTTTCTATTAAACTATTAGTTTATAAATAATAGGCTATTAATAATCTATAATTAATACTATAGAGCTTATAAAGTATTATTTAAAATTTACTAATAAATTAAGTTCCTTTATCTAAAATAATAGTATCTAGTAACTAGTAATAAGTAACTATAAACTAAATAAAAGTATTAACTACTATAGTAACTTTAATATTTAGTAAAGAAATAAAGACTATATCTTTACTTAAATAATTTATAATAACTATTAGGTTCGTACAGCTCTTGCTTTTAAATAATTTAATAATAAAATTTATTAAGATCTTCTTCTAAATCTATTCTAGTAATAGTAATAGTTTTAGTAGTTTATAAAAGCTATTTTACTAGAGTTTTATTTATTTATAAGTATTATAGTTCCTAATATATTAATAGATATTATTTAATATATTTAGCTAGAAGAAATCTTATATAACTACTCTATAAGTAGAGTCTCTTCTTAGATAACCTAGAGTAGATAAGGTATATATAGTATAAATAATTTCTATTTATAGAGATTTATTATCTAGGACCTATTAATAATCTTAATATTAAAAATCTATATTAGCCTCTACTAAATACTTTAAGATAGAGGCTTTCTAGCCTATTTCTAATAGGAACCTTTATTTACTATTTAGTATAGCCTACTAGGCCTATAAGTATACTTTATCTTTTATTTAAGTAGCTACCTACTATTTCTTAAATAATAGCTCTTTTAGATTCTATTTAGTATTAATAGGAGTACTAAAGGCCTTAATTTAAGTAGCTATAATAAGTATTAGGTCCTTATCCTTAAAGTTATCCTAATTATTAATAGTAATAGGTTTTAATAACTATATATATTAGTACTATAGTTATTTATTTATTATACTCTTAGGTATATCCTATTTATAATAAAAGAGAGTATTAGCTCTTTTATTTAGGTTTCTAGGTTAATAGGTAATAGCTATTTAGTACTTTTCTAAAATAAAAGACTACTTTATTTAGTAATTATTTAACTAATATAGTTTTATAAAGTATTTAAAGTTCTTATAGTTTATAATAACTATAAACTTCTTAACTAAGTAGAGCTCTACGTCCTATTTCTTAAAGTAGTTAATTATAATAAGTAACTCTTTATTATATATCTTATAGTTAGCCTTATAAATATTTATCTTTTTTAAAAAGTAAGTAACTAGATAAAGTAACCTATTATTACTATACTATAAAAATACTCTAGAGGTTAACTATTTTAAAAAGTCTATCTTTAAAATAATTTTATAATCCTAGTTAAACTAGGCTAGTACTAGTTTAGTAATAAAAATAGCTTTTAGTTTATTAAAAGTATCTTATTAATTCTTTCTTTAGTAAAAAAGAGTATTTAATCTTATTAAAAATATAAAAAGTATAACTAAGCCTAAATAGTCTTTAATAAAGTACTAATAGAAGTTTATAAATCTAAAGAAACTATATATACTTTTTTATATATAAGGTATTTTTTATTTCTTAATAGCCTTAACTTTTTTAAAGTTTATATAAAGGCCCTTCTCTACTTTAATAATAAAGCCTAAGTACTTTATAAAAGTAATATTAAATTTATACTTACTAATATCTAGTAGGAGGCTAGCTACTTTTATAGTATTAAGTACTTTATTTATATTCTTATAGTACTACCTAAAGAATCTATTAGTATAAATTAGTATATTATCTAGATATACTAAGTAGAAGTTATTAATATATTCTTATAGTATCTAGTTAATATAATACTAAAAAGTACTTAGTATATTTACTAGTCTAAAGAAGGTAACTATTTATTTATATAAGCTAAATTAAGTATAAAATATAGTTTTCTACTTATCTCCCTTATAGATATAAATCTTATAAAAAGTAATAAATATATTAATCTTTATAAAGTATTTAGTTTTAGTAATATTATTTAGTATCTTCTAGATTAAAGGTAGAAAGTAATAGTTTTTTTAAGTAATAGTATTAAAGGCTTAGTAATTTATATAGAAATATAAGCCTCTATCTAGTTTCTTAATAAATAATACTAATAAGGTAGTAGATAAGCTACTAATATAAATCTACCTCTTATTTAGTAGTAATATAAAGTACTTATAAAGAATAAGAAGTTCTTTTTAGCTTATATTATATAAAAGTCTCTATAAAGCTAGTTTCTTTTTATTTTTCTTATTCTTATCTATTTTAATTATATAGTTAATACTTAGCTAATATAAAATTTACTTAAATATAGTTTTAGAGTTAAATATTTATACTTAATCCTTATAAGCTTTAGGTAGTAGAGCCTTATAGTTAACTTTAGCTTTAAGTACTAGTATCTTATTAATATCTACTATAAATACTATAAAGACCTAAATTATAGATTCTTTCTCTTTTAAACGTTATATTTATAATATATATACTATAGCTCTAATTTCTTAAAGCTTTAAGTTATCTTATTTAAGCCTTTTATTATAAACTTAAAAGTAAATCTTTTATCTAGTTAAATATATATAGATAGATAGCTTATAAGGTATAAGTATAACTTTATATTTATCTATTTATAGTTTTCTAAGTATAATATTAAATTTAGAGTACTAATTAGCTATATATCTTTATTTATAGTCCTAGTATCTATTAATATTAAACTTAAAGTAAGCTACTTAGTTAATTTAGCTACTTTCTTTAATCCTAATAACCTTTTAGGGTATTATCTTTATATACTATAAATAAACTTTTTAAGTAAAGATTAGGCTAATTATAGTAAAGATAAAACTACTAAAGTTAATTATTATTAAAGTATAATAATCTAAATTAACTAAAGTATTTATAACTAACGTTTTACTCTATATATTAGTTTTTTTAAACTAGTTTTAATCTTTTTATATTTTATACTTACTTACCTTTAGCTTTTACTTATAACTTTTAGTAAAAGCTACTTTTTTTTTAAAAGCTCTTTACTAAAACTTTTATTTAAAATATTATCTCTAAAAGATACTCTTTTAATAGTAGCTTTTCTACTACTTAAGGTTTTATTAAAGTAGTACTTACTTTTATTTTTTATTTTAGCTATTTTAGCTAAAATTACTTTTTAATTCTTAAGCTTTCTTAAGCTATTTTTAGTTAAATTTATCTTTTTATAGTAATCTTAAAAGTAGTAGTTATCTCTACTATAGTTAAAATAAAAATTTTTAATTTTATAGTAATCTCTCTCTTTATTAAAGAGGCTATTTTTATTAGTATATTTAATAATATTTATTTTATTATTTAATAGTAAACAGCTTTATTTCTTTATATAGTATAAAGATTTAGTATTACTTAAATAAAAACTAGTTCTTCTTACTAGCTTATTATAGATTTTATATTAGAATATATTATTTAATATCTTAATAGCCCTCTTCTAGAGTATAGTATATAAGTTAATATAAACTTTTATTAATTAAGATTAGATCTTATTCTTTAAGCTATTTTAAAATAGTATTATTTTTATTATATTATTATTACTAAAACCTATATATAACTATTACTTTTTAAAGTTATAGAGATATTTTTTAACTTTATACTTACTCTATTTTATATATATAATCTTATTATAAGCTTATACTTTTATATAATAGTCTTTAAAATAAAAGTTTAAAAAAGTCTATAATTAATTAATATTATAGCTAGTCTTTTAGCTAAACTTTATAAAAAAGGTTATAATAGTATAAGCCTTACCCTTAAGGCGGCTATAGACGTATTAATAACTTAACTCCTATATTAAATAGTTATCTTAGTTAATAGTAAATTTATTTATAATAACTAAGCGCTAACTTAAGTACTTTAACTTTATACTATTAAATCTTTAAAAGTTAAGGAAGTACTTATAATATTCTCTAGTTAATTCTTTTATATTAAGAACTATTAGTAATATTATTAACTATAGTAATAATTAAGTTTTAGCTTAGTTATAGAAAACTAATAGTCCTTAAGTTTAGGTCTTTAGTAAGTCTTTAATAACCCCTTCTTTTAAAGAATTTTATATTAAAAATTTTAGTATTAACGTTAATACTATCTTTACTATAAGTAAATATTAAATTATTTTTTTAATACTAGCTATAGCCTCTAAGGCTTTCTTCTTACTATAGCCTTACTCCTTTACTTAGAGCTAGGTACTAGTAAGAACTTTATTTTAAAATCTACTAGCTAAAATATCTTAAATATAAAATCTAAAAAGCTTAATAATATTAATAAGTAAGCGTATTATTAGCCTCTTATACTAGAAGACTAACTTATATTCTTTTATACTAAGTACTTAAGTACTAATCTTTTAATTAAGCTATTCCTCTAAATTTAATATAATAATAAGATCTTAAAAATACTACTATTATTATTTATATAAGTATAGTAGTAAAATTATATTAGATACTACTACTTAAGCTATACTACGTAGAACTACTATAATTATAACTATGTCTTTATTCTCTTTAATAACCTAAAGTATAGACCTTTTTAAGTATTAATTAATAGCCTATTTTACTAATAGCTAGCTATTAGCTTACTATTAAATAGGCTTTAGAGGATAACTTAAGAAGCTACTTAAAGCTTAAAGAATTATACGTCTTAAGACTTTTAATCTTAAAAATCTAGTATTTATAAAGCTTAATATACTATATTAACTAAGGCTTTACTTAATAGGCTCTCTACCTATAAGACTTAATATAATATATTAATTAAGGCTTCTATAAATAGCATTTACTAGGTAATAGCTAAGTTTAAATTAAGCTCTAAAGGGCTATAAAGAATTAAAAGTATAATACTTATATATTATAAGATAATTAAATTTAAATATAAGAGGCTACTTTAATAGCTTAAGTATAGGGTAATAATAAGTAAATTTAATAGAGAGCTATAAGGGCTCTTAAGTAGACTCTTAAGAATAGCCCCTATACTAAGGTCTAGGTAAGCCTTTATATTATAAGGTATTATAACTATAGTATAGTACTCTTAACTACTATAAGTACTAAGAGAGTATCTAAGTAGTACTATCTAGTAGTAAGGCTAGGAAAGAATAAAAAGGATACTAAGACTATCTAGCCGAGGCCTTAGGGGCTTAGGGGCTCAGCCAAAGGATACCGAGGAAAGGATACCGAGGCTAACTAGCCGAGGCCTTAGAGGCTTAGCCTATAACACTTATTCTTTAGAGTTAATAGCTACTATTTTACTAAGTTACTAAAATAGAAGAATATTAGTAGCCTCTTATACTACTCTAACTAGGAGATTAGGTATATTTATTAACTTCTCTTAGTACCTATTTATATTTATTATATAAACTAAAGTAATAAAAAGGGACTATATATTAACCTTTAAGGTTTAAAGCTTTTTAGAATATACTTTAAGAGCTATAAATATCTAAAATCTAGTAAATATTTAGGCCTTATTAATAATATTATAAAGGCTAAAGTCTATAAGTTAAAAGGTATAGCTGCTAGTTAGTAAAGAGCTATAAAGAATATTTATAAGCTTAGTATCCTTATAGACAAGACCTTTAGAGGCAGTATAATTAAGTACTTAAAGTATCTACTATAGTAAAGAATTTACTACTTTTTTATACTTCTTAACAAAGACGTCCTTTTTAAAGATGTTCTTTTTAATTAGGTCTTTAATATTTCTCTCTTTTAGTTTTATAAAAAGTTTAAGATATATACTTATTTTACTTTATATATATATAAATTATATAATATTAGATTATTATTATTTTAGTTACGCTTAATAGGTATAAAATTTTAAATTAACCTATATAACTTATATAACTAAAAGCCTTTACTTTCTACTTTAACTAGTTATATTCTCTTAACTACTACTTAGGCTATTATACTAGCTTAAGTATAAAGATAACCTTAGAGTTAATATCTATAGCTCTAAAGACCTCTCTAAATAAGCCCTTTCTAAAGAGTTTCTTTTTATAATACTAGATTTTCTTATACTTATAACTACTAGGAGTATAAATCTAAGTATAATATCTAAAGGGTAAAGCTATAGGTATATTATTAATAGTTTAAGTAAACTATAGGTAGTCTACTTAATAGCTAACCTACTCTATTATATTAGGTAGACGCTTATACTAGCGTATCTTAAATTAGAATAGATTATACCTTATACTACTAAATCTAAATTTACTATTAATATTATAAGTAATAATAACTTAATATTTAGGACGTTTTAGCTTAAATTACCTTATATCTATACTAAAGGTCTAAGTTAATTAAGTAATAGACTAATTATAGATAAAAATCTTATAAGTATTATTATAGATCTTAAATAAGTACTAAACTTAAGAAATAGTTGCCTTTTTAATAGTAATATCTCTATTACGTTTAATAGTTATAAGAGTATAACTAGAGTTTATTCTAATTTAAAAACTAATATTTATTTCTTAAGCTACTTCTACTAGATTTATATAATTTTTAGTACCTAGAATAAGTAAAATAAGATACTAATTTTTTATAAAATTAAGTATATCTTTAACTATTTACTTTTATAAAGGTATAAGAGAGAAGAGAGTAAAAAGGTAAGGCTAATATAAGATATAAAGATAAGATATTATCTTATAATTAGTATACTAAGAATATATATAAATAAACTTAATTAGGGGGATAGATAAAGAGAGTTTTATATATAGAGTGTAGACTTTAGTCCTAGATATAATACGTAGAAATTTAAAAGTTTAAAGACTATAGCCTTATAACTAAAAGATAATAGAAAGTACTTTTATTTATAAAATAATTAGTTAATAAGCTAGAGTTTTAATAAGCGTAGAGGTAGAGTAGGCTAGGTAGCTACTAAGACTTAGTAGTACTATTTAATTCTTACTAATTACTTTACCCTACTATTACCTCCTCCTCTATTACTACCTCTTCTATTACTACCTCCCCTATTACTACCTCTTCTATTATAATTACTTTTATAGCCTTTATTATTAATTACTAAGAAATTTAAAGCCTTAGTTAGGTTATAGAAGCTCTTTAATAATTTAAAGAAAATCTAATACGCCTTTAAGCTAAGAGAATAGAGTATTTTTATAACCTTCTACTACTACTATATCCTTTATTAGGCTAGACAACGTAGCCTAATAGCTCTACTAATACTACTAATCTTAATAACTTTATACTATTAGTCTAGTATAACTAAGCTATACTTTAGTTAACGCTACCTAGGTAGTTTTATACGTAAAGTTCCTAAGAAATAGATTATATTATATACTAACTATAGTAAGAGTATTATAGATAAAGATAGACTCTATACTTTAATAATATACTCAACTTCTTTATAAATAGCGAGAATAATATCTAAGCTTATTAAGTATAGTAAAGTATATAGAAGTAAAAATAGAGCCTAGCCTAGCTAAAGAGAGCTAAAGTAAGTAATAATAGCTAGCTTAGTAAAAATACTGTTAAAAGACCCTTTTCTCTTAAGCGCTAGAGCTATAAAAAAGAAAAGATTATAAAGAAGTTAAAAAGTAATAATATACTAAAAATTTTTATAAGAGGGGGGTAGGAAGAGCTATATACTATAAAAAAGAAAGGTCTTTTTTCTAGGATAAATATTATAAAAGAGTTAACTTTTAATATAAATATATCTTATTCTTTATACTAGTTTTATTACTAAGTATTACTTAAGTATAATTAGCTTAGAGATAAGCTTAAATATATAAAACCTAGTACTATATATAATCTTAATATATTAGCTTTTAAAAATATTACCTAGTTCTAGAAGAAGAATAATCTTTAAAACCTTTATTAGTTTAAAGAACTAAAAATAATATAGCTATATAAGGAGCTTTTAGAAAGACTATACTCTTCTTTACTATCTTATATAGTTAAAAAACCCTAGTATAATTTACTTAAGGTAAATACTATTAACTTAGTACTAGGTATTAGTATTCCTACTAATAATATAAGTAGTAATAGTTATTTACTAGTTTCTAAAGAAATTAGTAAGAGAAAGAGGATAGGAGAGGTTATCTAGTTATATAGTATAAGCTAAGAAACTAAAGAACTATTAGACTAAGTTCTCTATACTATACGTTTATTAAAAGTAGTTAAGCCTAATAGTTCTACTTTAATTATTACTTATCTATAACTAGTTATAAAGACGTTCTAAAGAAGTAAGTAGATAGTTAAGTAGAATAGTATAAATAAGTAGATAGCTATATAGATATAGAAGGGGCTAGTTTATAGTAAACGTAAGATAGTAACTTTATTAGCTAGTAACTATAAAGAAAGTATAATAGCTAATAGACTTTAGAGTAGAAAGAGAAAGAATAGCTCTTAAAGTAAGAAGAGGATAAGGTTATAGCTAAGATTAAGGTAATCTAAATAGAGATATACTAGATTTTAATAATATAGTATCTATTAACTAATTTAATATTTTATTAGTATATAATATCCTATAACAGGCCGTTTCTAGAGACTATAGTAGTTAGTAAAGATTATAATATAATAGTAAAGTTACTTATCTAGAATAAGTATATCTTTTTACTATTATAGCTTACGCTACTCTTATTATCTATTAATTTTATACTTTCTATCTACCTATTAATATTAAATAGCCTAAGATATTATAAAGCTTAAGTATAATAGTATTATTATTAGCTCTACTATCTCTAGATACTATTTAGTAACAACTTAATATAATATCTCTTATATTATAAGTATACTTTTACTATACTAATAAACTAAGTTTATAAACTTTAGGCAGAGTAGTTTATACTACTACTATATATATTCTAGTATATATCTTATAATATTAGACTATAGCTATAGAGTTATCTTTATAGAAGTAGCTACTAGGGTTACTATAAGCGCTAGACGCCTAAGCTCTTTAATAAGTATATATTACTTTAGGTTAAAATATCTCTATCTTACTCTAGTAGAGAATACGATCTTTTGTAATATATTTAGCTATATATACTTTTTCTCTACTATTATATATACTTCTAGTACTCTACTAATATCTTTACTGTAGCTAATAGTATTATTATTACTACTACTATTACTCTTTAACTTTATATTACTACTATTACTATTTATACTATTATTGTTGTTTTAAGAGTTATTATTATCTACTTTAAATTGGCGCGAGTTTTATAAGATAGAGTTATTACTATTATCTATATTTAGCTAGAGAATATCTTCTAGATCTTTAATACTATCTTTATTAGAGTCTAAGCTAAGTTTATCTATTAAATTGCTAATAGTATAAGGCTATATAATTGTTTTGTTTAGGGCCGGATTCGCGATAGCGAGTTAAGAATCTATTAAATATTAATATATATAGAGTATAAAAGCTAGTAGATATACTATTAGCCTATATATAACTAGCGCTGTAGACTATAATATAATTAATATACTTAACTATACTATAACTAGCTAGCTTAGTTTAATAGAATAATACTTAAGCTATTATCTCTATAAGCTTTATATAAGTAATATAGTTACTTAATCTATTATCTTATAGTAATCCTTTCTATTATTATAACTCTAATAGAATAGTTGTTAACTGTCTAAGGTTAGTACTAATTAAGTTTCTTATAAAATATACTTTTAAGACGTATACTGTTCTAGAAAAGAAGTCTTTATATAGTAGTAGTTCTAGAAAAGATATTCTTGTCTAATAGCTCTAGAAAAGTTGTCTCTATCTAGTTATAGTTCTAGAAAAGTTGTCCCTATCTAGTTATAGTCCTAGAAAAGTTATCTCTATCTAGTTATAGTCTTAGAAAAGTTATCCCTGTTAAGTTGTAGTCTTAGAAAAGATATCTATAATTAGGTTTTAGATAGTTTATCTATTTAGTAGACTAGAGCTACTTTTAGTACTCTTTTTAAAAAAATATAACTTAGAGTACTCTTCTAAGATTTAGTAAGGCTTAGACTAGCTACTAAGAGTCTATATTTACTTTAAGCGTATCTAATCCTAGATACTCTAATATAGTATAGTAATCTAGTTATAGAGAAGAGATTTTCCTTTAAGTAGTTAATATTAAAATGTAAAAAGTATATAAAAATTATTTTATTTTATTTTATTTTATTTTTAGTTAATAATTTTAAGTAATAGAAACTAGTAGGTTTTACTATTATATAGAATAGTACTTATAATTACTTTTATATTTCTATTTAAAGGTCTACTTATAAAAATAATAAAGCTTAATCTAATATATATCTATATTAATTAGATTTTCTAAAATAGGAGTTAGCTTATATACTTAAAAGATACTAAGTATCTACTTTTAGTCTCCTCTAATATTATAATAGTATTTATATTAATTAAGTTATCTAATATAGGAGTTAGCTCCTATACTAATAGAGAATAAGTAAGTACTAACTCTAAGTATTATCTATCTTTATAGTAACCTTTATTTATACTAAAGTAGGCCTATTTAGTATCTAGACTTTAGCAGCTAATATCTAATTTTAAGTATTAAGAAGATTAATAAAATATTTCTTAAAATAAAATTACTCTTTTTATAGAATATACTAAAGGTTAATAATACTCTTAAAGACCTTATTAATCTTAGTATTTTTAATAACTTTTTCTTCTAGGTTCTTATAGGCCTTAAGCTACCTTAAGTAGTTAGATATATTTACTATATCTTTCTCTTTAGAGGCCTAGTTATAGGATAGAAAGCCTTTCTAAAGATAATAATAAAAGTATAGAATATACTTCTTATATATCTTAAGTTATTCTTCTCTAGTAAAAAGCTTTAACTTGTTCTTTTTTGTAGTAGAAGTCTTAGAAGTAGCAGCCTTGTTCTCCTCATTGTCTGCTCTAGAAATGTAAGTAGTAGCCTCGTTGTTATTGTTACTCGTAGTAGTAGTCTCGCTCTCCTCGTTGTCTACGTCAGCTATATAAGTAGTAGCCTCGTTGTTATCGTTGTTTATAGTAGGAGCCTTGGGAGTAGCCTCGAGAGTAATAGCCTTGTTATTGTTGTTGTTCGTAGTAATAGCCTTAGAAGTAGCAGCTTTGTCCTCGATAGTAGTCTTATACTTATAAGTAGTAGCTTTATTTTTTTTCTTACTCTTAGGGGCCGTAGAATTGCTTTATAGAATAGTCTATATTTCTTAACTAGTAATTTTTATCTTAGCTAGTTTATAATCTCTTAAAAGACGCTTATAGAGTAGGTAAGAAGTATAATAAGTAGTAACTATATTAAATTAAGCTTACTATATAAGATAGTAAGAACCTTTAGTTAATAGAGAACTATAGTATTTATTAAGTTTTAAGTTTAATAAGAGTAAGAAAATATAGATATTATAAATAAGATAAGCTTCTTTAAGATACTACTCTACTAGTACTTCTATAGATATATAACTATTATAAGTAGTAGATATAGTAGACTTTTTAAATATAAAGCTTTAGTACTATTAGAATTAAAGTATAGATATAGGTATATATTACTTAATCTAGTTATAGTTATTACTAAGATTTTAAAATATTAAATAGAGAGAGGCTAGATTTTAAGTTAATTAGTAGAGATACTATAGCTAAAAGACTTAGTATAGCTTTTAGATTTTACTAAAGTTTAAACTAATATAAAGGATTACATAAATACCTAATATATACTTAATTATTAGGCTAGTATAAGATTTTAATTATAAAGTATAGCTAATAGTAAGTTTACTAAAACTTACTAGACTTAAATAGCTAGCTTAAGTTGTAAAAAACTATTAGAGAAGGGCCTAGATAAAGATACTAATTAAATATTAAGAGAAATAGCTATATTCTATTTTAAAGTAAAGGATAATTATATTACTAGAGAATTATAATAGACTTAGTTAAAGGCTAAAGTACTATTATACTTAGCTTAGTCTTCTATAAGTTTATAAGCTACCTATAACTATAGTATAAATTATTTATATTATAAATATAAGGTATTAGTAGAGCTATTATAAGTTTAATATATAATGTTTAAACTTTATATTACTAGTATTTAGTATTACTAAGGTATTATCTACTCTATTAAATAGAGAAGGTACTAAGAATAAACGTAAGCTCTACTAAATAGCTTTCTATTTATAAAAAAGCTAAAAATTAAGATAGTACTTATAATAAAGGCTATAATACTACTAGGCTTAACCTTATCTTACTAACGTAGAGACTAGTATTTAACTAGTAATTTTAATAAGATAGTAAACTATCTATAATTATAGTATAAACTTACTATAGCAACAACGTATTATATATATTAGGCTATATTTAGTATTACTAAGCTATAGCTAATATAGTTAAAGAGAATTAGAGTAAAGTATTTATAAAGTTATTTAGTATAATAGCTATCTAAAGACTTTATATAGAGTAAAATAGAGATATAAGTAATTATAGAATTAGTAAATAGCTTATTATTTAAGAGGTAATAAAACTAAGGATAAAATATTAGTAGTAGAGTATATTAAAGAAGGAGTAGAGTAGACCTACTAATAGTAAGTATAACTAATAGGTAAATTAATAGATATATAGTATTTATATAGGCTTATATTAGATAGTATAGATAGAGAATAGCTAGAATAGTATAAAGATACTAGGTTAGAAAAGAAAGGGTAGATAGTAAAAGTATAAAAACTATATAAGTGTAGTAATATTTAAGTAAATTTTACTTTTTATTAGTAGTATATTTATAATAGTAGCTACGCTTAGACCTTTTGTCTACTAAACCTTAGTTATATTAAGGTAATAGACCTATTATTTCTAGTAGTAGATGTACTGACTTTCGTAGGGAGTTGTTAGTAAGGGTGACGTTATTAGATGCAGCATGTGTCGATCCAAATATAGCTTATCCCGCCGTTGAGCGCCTTCTGGCACGCTGATTGGATTTTGGAAGCAGCTGCGAGGTGTTTCCACTTTTCCCCCGATACATACTGCTCATATGACACTTCATGATCCTCCCATGTGTGTGACAGTATTGCGTATGCCGGGATCTTATCCTCGTTAAATTCTTCCAATTTGAGCGTGTCGCAATTGATCAGTCTCATTTCTTGTTCTTCGTCAGAGGTCCACAATGAAAATTGGAAACCTTCACCTATCCAAAAGAGCACGGAGACGCGACCGAGTTGATGATTTTCGAGAACACTCCAACAAGGTTCGCGCGCACGATTGCGCCGTGACGCTGTAGTTATCGTGAAGAATATCTATCTTGAAGGCTGTGCTACGGGACATATGGTGGCGGCGGCGGAGCAAGGCTGAACAACCGCCATTGATCGCTTGCGGGTGTGCCAGTCATCCAAAGACGAGGGTGTCGGCGTATGCCTTGCCAATAGGCGTCAGTATAGTGCACTGCCCTTACCTTCGCTGCTGGTTTTTTATCATCTTAGACTCCTACTGTCGTGTCAAGGTCACGCAAGTCCGAATTGCAGTATGGTGATTTTATATCAATGTGCGGGGTAGCCAGGGCAGGGCAATCGCCAGGGCGAGTCGCCGTCCGCAATCGATAGATTTCGATTCACCTTCCGCTTTAGGTATGTTGGCATTATCATCTTGAATTAACCATCACAGAATAAAATGCTAATTCTGCATGCTGTTCCCAATGTATTCCTGATCCGTTTAGATCACGCTTCATTGAGGCTGATTTAAATTTCGGCGCTGAAAGTTCTCTATTAATACCCCGATGCTCATCAAGCTGCCATGCATATTGTGTCGTCCTTGTCTAGTTTCAAATTTCCTGCCGTCTACTCAGCATTCATGGTAACGTCCTTCTTATCTTCTTATGACCGTGTCAGTTATACTTTAGTTCACCACTGGCGTATTCTCGTCGATGGTGTTGCCCCATTGCTTACTTGCCATTCCGTAGCTCGATCGGACGGCTTCACTTGCATAGACCCTCATCTCTTTCTCGTACGCTGCAGTAACGCCATCTGCATACCCACCAGCTTCAATTACCAGCTTCCCTAGAAGAGCAGAATCCCTGACAGCAGTGTTTGCTCCGATACCACCAGCAGGTGTCATCGAATGCGCCGCGTCACCGATGACAGTAACACGAGGCTCGTTGGCCCATACCGGAACGCCAGTTGGCGTTGAGCAAGTGATTTTCCAAAATGCAGCTTCCTTCTCGTCCATCTCATCGAAGAGAGGCTTGAAGCGAGGGTGCCAATCTACGGTGAGATCTTTCGCGATATCAGCTGCGACTTTTCCAATGATAGAATAGTTGTCGTTCGGCGCCTTTATAACCCCTGGTACGCCTGCCATTGTCCAGCCAAACTTGACTTGAGGATCGTCCATCTCGTTGGGTCGCACATTAGTGATGATGGAGACAGTGCCTTTCGGGTTTGTTGCATCTCTGATCCTCCAAACACCCTCTCCGAGCCCTTTGAATGCAGTAGTCGGTGCTTGGCCGTGGATACCTCTCGCACCGAGGTCGTAGACCTTCAGCTTCCCTTTCGAAAGCTGCTTCGCGACCTTCGAGTATATGCCTTCACCAGCAACTAGCATGTCTCCCTCTTCTGATTTTGATCCATCCGCAAAGACAGCGTGAACTCCAGAAGGTGTCAACTCATAGCCCGTAACCTGGTGAGACCATTTGATAAAGGGTTCGCATCCATTCAAGAAGAGTTGACGCATCTCGCCTCTTGCGATACCGATAGTTTTGCCTTCACGCGACTCCAGCGACATCTTTCCCCCTTTTGCTTCCGGATCAGCTGTTTTGGCAGATAGATCTTCATTTGTAATAGCGTCGAGAGCTACAAGGCCGCCACCTCCAGTTTTGCTGGTCGTGTCCCAGAATTTGTTCCAATCTTCAGGACTAAGTACCGACTCGATGGCATCCAGACCTTCGGCTGATAATCGCAGTCTATAGCCTTGTCCTCGAAAGGAAACGGAAGCATCGCGTTCGAATATCAGGAAGGGTATCGAGGCGCGACGTAATGACTGCGCAAATAGGAGGGATGCTAGACCAGCGCCGGATATAAGGATTGGCTTTCGAGTAGTAGACGCCATTGAGAAGTATATCCTATCTCAAAATAGGTATATAGGTAATAAACAGTGATCCTAGAGGAGGAGAGTGTAGATCACGTGTCGTGGATCGTCGCACAGGGATGATGCTCGGATCTGAGACAGGGGTCCAGGCTTTATGAGGTTCCTAGAAACCGATTTAATGAAGTGTAGAAAGTAGTGAAAGCCCGGAAACTCGTCAATATTATAGTAGATGATATGTCCTCGATGATCGGGTTTCTGGGTTCGAAGTGCGCGAGATGGTGATCACGTAAGAAGGGTTCGCGATGATTGTTAAGGATTGCGACATCGGCAAACCGAAGACCCGATGTCCGATGTGGTGATGATTCATCTGCGCATTTCGCCACCTGTGCCTTTTCGAAACACTCAAATCTCGAGGAGGTTCTCTCCTCAAAATACTTGCGACTGCATGTTTGAGATCTCGGGAGATTCCGCGTTCGCACTCGGCAATGCGCAATCACCGGCTGTCTTCCTCATATCGAGATCTTCGTCTCCAATTCTCGTGGATCCTACAGCTCATTCTACATATGAAGATCTTGAGGGAGTTATTCTATACTAGATTTAGGTACTCGTCTGATATATATGCAGAGCCAACTAGACACACACAAGCCATCATTTTCCTCGGGTGGTCCAAGCACCAGTTAGCTTGAACCTGCGCATTGTCTCCGAATTGACCGACAGAGCCTAGTGAGTTGCCTTCAATCATTCACTATACGAATCTGCGTTCGACTAGCACCATATATATATACAGGTTCGTATCGCATTCGGTCATTGTGCCGATCTATCCCTCTCCTCGAGGAATTGGAGACCATAAGAGGCTGTCACACATAAGTTCTTTATCATATCTCTGGTCGCACATGCCACCATGCCATCGTATTATATCTGATTGCGTCCCGGAGCAGATACAGATAAACACAAGAGAACCCTTCCCAAAAGCACTACGCTTCGACCTTCCCGGCATCTTATGCTAAGTTGTTTTAATATGAGTCGATGATACTGGCACTTGATCGAGTCACGGAGAGGGGTAAAGATACCAGAATTTGGATCAATGGTGTAGGAGCGCTTCGATAAGGCCCCAATCTTATGGTGATTGGAGGTCGGAAAGCTCCTAAGATCTATACCCCTTCTACGGGAGTATTCTTAGCTTGAACATCCACCGCCGACTTTGTGTATGATTCTGATCATCTTCTTCTACCTTCGTCTCATCTTGATGATCCGATGAGTGCGACGCTACGAATGCCGAACGTGTCTTAAGCCTTTAACTGCCTTAGCTTATTATCTGTTATTCGTATATTTAAGATACCAGCACAAAGCACAATCCAAAACCACCTCTCTTTTTATCTGCGCCACGGTAAGGTTTGCCAAATTCATTCCAACCATTCCTACTTTTCCCCTACCCCTTGCCACGACATTTGAAGGAAATATCCTGTCTATATCCCTCACAATGTCCACGGTGTCATTGTGCGGCTCCCATAAACCACCTTCCAGCTCTCCGTGGCGCGTTGATGAAACTCACGACTCGATGCTAGCTCGTTGGCTTAGTCTTAGGAGGCAAGTCGCTCGAGGTTGTGGACTAGTTGTTGGGTCTTGGGAACAGGGTCTGCTTCAAGATCCTCGCCTTTGTACCTAGACTGTAACAACGGTAGAGGTCCTATTAGTCTGCCAATTGCGAGACAATGCTCCGTTCTCCAGTACTACGAGTTTTGGTGGTGTCGAGGTAGGTCTTGTTTGGACTTAGAGAGCTTGTAGGTGCGTATTGGTGCATAATGTTGGCCGACTGCGGGACATACAGTGAAGAAGGAGCCGCGCTTGTCATTGGTGGGCTTACTGGCAAGGTTGAAGATCACGAGGGTTATTTGCGAGAAGTGTCATATCAAACAAATATGCTGTGGTGCAAACTGTGACAACCGAAGCAGGCACTGAAGATAGGGGCAGGAGAAATCGGGTTGCATAATGGAGACTTCATGTTATGTATCTAAGCCAAGGCGAACCCTTTTATGCTTCTGCTACCATGTACGGGAGCCATGTGCCAGTTCTGAAAACCCTCGCACTCCGATCCTGGTGAGTTGATGAGCTAGAGAGGACCGCGGCCAATATCCATGTTTCTTCGAACCGCTAAATTGAAGCGCCCAGTTCGATACCAATGTCATCGAAATTCGCAGACCCACAGTCAGTGATGTGCAAAGTCTCCTAGCAATACATCTAGGCGACCTCCTCTTTATCGTTCTTGAATATTCCGAACTCACTCTCTAAATCCCTCAACAAGCTGGCTCGAACTCTCGGCTCGTTCTTGGTATGCATCTCTAGAAGCTCCTTTTGGTAAGCATATAGCTCACAGGCCTTTCTCAATTTGTGTGCCGTGTCTCCAGAGTGGGTTCTAAGCTTGCTCTCTGCATCGACGCGCAGCTTTTGCTCTTTAGCTAGCCTCTCTTGCATTTCCTCGACGCTAGCATCTGCTTTTGCTGTCTTCTGATTCGCGACAACGATCTGATTCTCCAAGATCGCCTTCTCACTTGCATAGCCTTCGCTGGCTGCCTTCAGTGCCTGATCATTATCTTGTTTGGCCTGCGCAAGATTGGTCTGAAGGCTTCGGGCTTGTACATCCAAAGTATCCCGCTCAGTAGTCACCTTTTGCAGGCTCTCATTGGTCTGGGTCATTTCTTTCTCGCGATCTTCAAAGAGGGATCTCATCTAAGTCCCTGTCAGCACTTCTCAATCACATCTTAAAGGGCACATACCCTAGAAACATGCGCCCCTTTCCTCCCATTTGATTCTGCAAAAAGGTAAGCAGCTGTTTATGGGATATCTTGGAGAGACAGTTACCATCGGCTTCGGAAGTGTTCTCATTCAACGCTGCGGCCGGGCGCTTAGTGCCAGCTAAGTTTTGGGCCCGGACGGCTCCTTCAGATGTATCCAAACCATGTGTTAGGGCCGTTTTCGCACTATTCGCGGGAGACTCTGGGTGATTTAACCGATTTATCGCCGAAAAGCTCTTACGTGGTGAAACTAAACGAGATCTAGGAGTCGGCGAGCTGGCTTTCTGGATCTTGAGCATCCTCTCCCGTGCCTGTGCGTCGAGTGTCGTGATGTTGTCTTGACTAGCGAAGACTAGGGGCTGTCGTTTCGATACTGCCTTGACCACGCACTCGAACACGACCAGGCCGTGATGTGAGTCCTTAAAGTACGGAAGTAGGCCCCTCGCAACGAAGTAATACTTGATCAGGATATCTAAACCATCGATGCCTACAATCAAATGACCACGCTGAGTCTTCTTGGAACCAACAGCTGCAGAGAAGGGATGTGTTATCCTAGAACAAACCCGTGAGAAATCGGATGTTAGAGGTCGGAGTATATGCTCTTGAGATAGGTTCCAGCGCAATGAGCAATCAGCAAGGTCTCCATAAAATCGGACTCGTCTTGGCGATTTTCCGTTCATAAGACCAATGTCGAGTCTTTTGCCGACAATCTGTAGATCCTTCAGGTACTTCGTACCCTGGTGGTTGTAGTTCTCGAATTTCAATGTATCGGGAGCCGGTAGTTCCGAGAATTCTGTAGGAAAATACGCTCGCGCATAGCTCTGTAGATCTTGCAGTGATATTTGTCCCATCTATTCTAATTATTAGCACGGTGCTGCATTTGTAGATTGAATGAGGAATGCGGACCTTGCTATAGCTGGCACAGGATGTGGGTCTTGAATCGTCGTATGCTGCGGGCTGCAGTTGATTGCAGGATTGTGTACTCAGCAGACGTTTAGCTGATATGAGCTTGAAGTGCTCCCACGCGAGGCTTTCCGGTACCCACAATGTCGCCGTCCGTAGGTAGTAGCAAGTGGTGGTTGATAACAGAAAGCAAGAGGAATAATTTCTTATATAGAGGATGCGGGGTCGAGCTTCGAGCTTCGACCTCAAGTGAGAGAATTTAGTGGTAGAAATCCTCACCTTCACCGCTCATCATTTTTTTGAGGGTACGCGCCTTCCCTCCGTGGTCGAACCCGTAGCTCTAGGTGAGAGAGCCGTTATCGCAGGCAGCAAATTTGCCACCTTGTGCCACCTTCAGCTCTCACCAGCTTCGTGCTGCTGTGGGCTTTTCTTCTCGGTTTACACTGAACCTCGATCACTATCTTGCACATTCCACTAACAACACGCGACAGCTCTGGCGACCAGCAAACGTCATGGCTGACGAGCAAGAGAGGGAAGCGGCAGAAAAGCTGAGGAAGGAGCAGCTCGATAAGATCCAGGCCCTGGCGGAAAGCATGAAGCGCCCGACACCGACGCCCTTCAGGATCAGTAATGGGAATGAGATCTGCCTGACCGAGAAATCTCTGAACGTACTTAAATCCGGCGAACGCTTTCGTCACCACGAATGGTCCATGCTCTTCAACCTCTTTGACAAGGAGCGCTTTTCGGGCTCTCTACTCGTCGTTGGCTTCGACTCAGAGCTTCCTCATCTCAACCCAGGCCAAACCTGCTTTTGGATGAGGACCCGTTGGAACAGCACAGCTAGAGCGAAGTGTTCCTGGTACATTACTTCGTTCTCGGGATCCAGTCATGAGGTGAAGGTGTACAATATCAGGAAAGGGGATGGACGAGTAACGGGAGCGTGGCACCAACGCGTTGAGGCTGCAATTGGAGTGCCTTCTTACAAGGTCATTATCACCAAAAGCTCAGTAAGTCATTCCCAGTTTAATACCAAAGTGAACCTAACGACGGCATTCAGGAACTCGAATTAAGTGGTGAGAAACACGAGCCTTTCCAGGATGCCATACTCTACGATATGCTAGTGGATCTGGTCAGTGGCGAATTTGAGCATCATCAGCGCGAGATATCGGATGGACCAGTCATGATGCTAGAGATTCTGGAAACTCTTGCACGCGAACAGGAGAAAGCAGAAGTTGCAGCAGGCGTTACCCCAAGTAAGCAACCCACTCCTGTTGATGCTTTCGAGTTAGCTGACCTTTACTAGAAAAAAGGAGGTTGACGATCACAGAGAGACTGGACGGAAAGCGACTGAAGAAGGAGTGAACACTCATTCGATGCTGCGACCAACCTCACAACCTCCCGCCCTCCTTCCTTGCGCCACTGAATAGCACAACTCCTCCGCCTTCACCGCTCCCCGGTTTTCCCGCTTCTTCTGTCAATCCGCCTTTTGCATAAAATCCTTTGTTTTTCTCCCCACAGATAACGCTAGCACATGCACCTTCCTCAGTCGCCCTATCTACCCCCCACGACACCAGCATCCTTCCGATCCCCTTACCTTGGTAGCCTGGATGTACGCCGCAGACGTGCAGGTCCCAGCATTCGGAGCGGTCGCCCGTCCAGAAGTGGCCTGAGTCTGCAACAGCGGCCGTCAGGAATGAGGAGCGAGACGGGTTGGCCGCGCGGTTCGGGAAGAATTTGAGAGAAACCTGATGGTAGAGATGCAGAGACGGCTGGACAAGGTTTCCTGTCATCGGTCAATGTATGCTCAGTTACAGAAATTCAACGGCATGATATCATGGTCAATGATGCGGAGAATTCTTCCCCACGAATGAGAAAACGTGACGAGGCGGGATAGAAAATGAACTCACGTGGATCAACCTTCCACAACTCCCTCTCTCTGCCGCCCTCGCCCAACCGTCTCCAATCTGCCGCACCAACAACCCGTTCTTGTCCCGCCTCTTCAACAGTGACAACAATGAACTGATGCCTCCAATCCCAGAACCTCTCCCTAACTCCTCTGAGCAGAAACCAATACACATCCTCAGGGAATTGCTTCCTGTTGGGATGCATTATCTTGCCAATAACCTCGTCGTCGAAAAATCCATCGTACCAGCATCGCGCTATTCCTTCCAAGTCTCCGAGGCTCGCGAGCCTTAGTCTAGGCGTGGCCGTGCGCCCTTCAGAAACTGGCGTCGCAGAAGTACGGGATGACAGGCTCGGTTCCATGTCGGCGGGTGTTAATGGTGTGATTGGCAAACTGTTGGTGGAAGTGGCGCCAAGGGGTCGAAGGTTGAGTTTCGTATTGGAATCGATGGGCGAATAGCAGGCGGGAGGGGTCCGGCCTTGCCAGGTTGTGGGATCGGTAATGCGGCAGCCTATCTTTGGAAGGAGCCGCAGGATGGTAAGTGAAAAGTCTGACAATCGGCCGGGGAGGGGCCTGGCAGGTCCTGAAGTACCTACTGGCTAAATGTACAAAGCGCTCGAGCTGGTCTCGCTTGATGAGGGAGGTGGTAGTCGTGGGGTGTTGGATAAATTGTGGTTTGCGAGGATCTGATGCGACGTTGAGATTTGATGAGAGGATCGATGTCGCAATCGAAGCCGGGACCACCGTCGATGTAAGGCTTATCTGTGTTTGAGGAAGGTATCTAGGTTGTCGAGATACCTAGGTAGTCGGCCAAGTTTGTTGTACAGCTATTCCTTCGGTAAATACATGCTCTCGAAGGATCATGCGATGTTCGGCGGGACCCAGTTCATGCAAAGATCTCAAGCGACTGAGTCGCACACCCTCTTCGTGTCCGAAGCGATTGGAGCTGAGTTTTGCCCTGGAGACCCAGTATGTTGGGACTCTGCAAGCTGCAGACCCTTTAAAACGGAAAGCTCGCGAACACCCTTCTCGGCGCACACTAACCTCAGAGATGGCGTTCGATGCATAAACGGGGAAGTTCCGTCTCCGAACCAATCTGTTTAGTGCCCTTTCATGAAATTGCTACGGTTAGAGATCGTACTCAGCACGGGGATGTGGCCCGCAAAAGCCCCACGACGAGCTGTGCTGTTCCCGAACGTGTGGGGAGGATCTCCATCCTAGCGACTTGGCCCAAGTCACCCTTGCTCTCAATAGCGACCAGGTTCGGTACACGGCTTAGAAGAACCGACTGTTGGCGGCAACTGAACATTAGCGCTCGCTTCGTGGGAGAAGCGGTGAAAGTATACTTTGTGGAAGAACTGTTGTAGCTAGACGATCAGATGTGGGACAGCAGCTTCAGTGAACAGATGGTTTGAGTGTATCTTCGAGATGGACGAAGGGAAAATGTGGATGCCTCAGATCGAGGGGAGCGGCAGCTAGCGTGATGGTGCCCGTCGGGCCGATTTATTTTTGACGACGCCTGCTTCTGGCTTGTCGCAGATGCAGCCACCATCAGCTCTGTCTATGTACAACCTTGAATCCACAATGCACCTTGTCCAGGGTCAATGACGCGTCTATACACACACTTCAGCAGTGTCAGGCTAATTCTGCGTCCATCGAGGACGATCAGAACATGCCTTGCGAGTGCGCGCGCTCGCTCTGAACCTCGACCAGGGTATTCTTTCTGATGATGAGATCCTGGCTACCACCACTGCCGATCGATCCGTTCTCTCCGCTCATTGGCCTTTCTCGGATGGTGGTCGTAATCTCAGTCTTGATGTTTGCGCCACGAGGCTGGTTGGAGTACGGCACATCGCTCTCCGCTCGAAAGGCTGAATTTCTATTGTTACTCTTCAGGTAGCCGAGCTCGTACGCACCACCGGCATGGGTCCCGTATGCATTGGAAGAGTAGCCCCAATCGATGCCCCAGTTGGTTGATAGAGACTGCAGGAAGGCCTTGAGATTCGGGATGGTGGTTGAGATAAGGGACCAAGATAGCCAGACTTGCTGCCATAGCAAGACCGGCTGGACTCTAAATGGCGAAGGTGGGCCATTAGTGTAGGTGATCCAGGCGTTGAGATAGAGGACCGAGAAAACGATGATCCTACAAGAGTCAGTACCTAGTTGCGTAGGCTTGGAAGTACGGCACGTACAATATCCTGAAACAAAACGCTGCGATGACTCGTAGCTTATATGAAGTTTTCATCTGTAGTTGCCAGACAAGATATGGAGGCAGGACTAATACAATGACCTCAGTGGCAACGTCGAGGCCGGTAACGATGCTCCAGCGAGTGATCTGCAACCCGTGTTAGTTGTCATTCTTCAGAATAGAGTTGTACAATGTACCTGGCCATCGCAGTGCTGAGAGAAAGACCCAGATGAAGGGCATCCAACCGTGCCTATGAAGACCGAGCCAATGCCACAGATGATGATGAGGCCAAGACTGAGGTTGCAAAGGAGACCATGGGTTCGATCATCGCGAACGAACAGTCGGCGGAGTAGGAAGATGCCTGAGCATTTCGCCAGATAAATGGATACGAGGAGTAGAATTCGACCAGCGAATACCGTCTGTCAAAGTCGTTAACTTTGTGCTCGATCGACCGTACCTTGTGTAGAACCTACTGAAGCTGCCGACGATATGTCGGGCACTTGGTTTGAAGTCTTGCCCAACCCCTTTCCGAGGCCTTCATACACTGCTACATACTGACCAACCGCGACGAGCTGTATAGAGTCAGCGTGAGGAGAAAGAAGCTATAAGATCTATACTCACTGAGCTGGCAACGATGAACCAGTCATCTAAACCGAGCACCTTGACCTTGATGAACAGCCTGATGAGCAGAACGCCGATCACGTAGATCAAACCTAAAAGCGATGCTATCCAGAGCGGTGCGCTGTGGTTGTCTGGCGTAAAGGGTGCGAAGCGATTTCCGACTGTTGTATCCCATGGTAATGGTGTTTCCTCTGGCATAGCTGGGTCCATCTTGGTGTTTGTCTGCTGCAGACACCTGCAAGATAGAGGTTCCGGGTGACCGAAGACGAGTTCTTAAACTACCTGTGTCACAGCGATATATGAGAGTGGGCTGCTTCCTCGTGGTGGTTATGAGTGTTGGGCTGGTGCCATGTCTCTGGGTATGAAAAACTGGGAAGGCCTGTTCCGAGCAGGTAGTTCGCTCAATGAGAGACAGTTCCTGCACTCTCAAGACGTCGTGTGCCTGAGCACAAAGGAGGATTACATTGCAATATTGCAGGCCAAGATGTCCCAGTTGGTAGGGCCGCAGCTGCATAGTAGCTCGGCTTGGTTGGCTGTTGGCTCACTAACCGCAGAACTGAAGCACGGGGGTCATGGCAGGAGTGCCGACCGTCATGTCTGCTCCGTCTCGCGAGGTCGTGTTCGAGATGGTGGACGGGCCTCCAACCCTTGGCTTTCACATCTGACGGTGGTACGACAGGGCGCATGCCGAGGCGCTCACAAGCGACGAGGTTCGGCCGGCCATCTGATTTTGATAGAATACCAATACGAGCAGTATTGTGGGTCTCGTAAATTGAAGGGTCATAGCGACGGGATTCCTCGTTAGAACACCATGTTCTATCTGAATCTCAACTGTTTGGGCAGCCTCGTCGGTCCTGGGAAACGTTGAATTTGCCGCTCCTTCGCGTTGCATCCGACGTGAAGTTGAACGACGTGCCACAAGCAATACGCAAGAAATTCTCCTCGAGGCACAGCAGTACTCGGGCCAGAGGCACAGCGCAAGCTTCTGTGTTGAAACATCGTTCTAGACAATGATACTATGCAATAGCAAAAGCTGATAAGCCTGCGTTGATTGCGGCACGGGTCGCCAGTGTATCGATCACCATCTAATCCCTGGCTGGCGTTAAACCGAAAGCGGAAGCAGGACAATTTGCATATGGCCCACTAACCTATTAGCCTATGAAAATGCAACATGAATCCCGACAGCTTGTAGCGATGAATTGCTATCCATGCTAGTGCAATCCTGCTACATCGGTCGCGGCGAGAATCGGTCCATTCTCGAAGGATCTGGAGCGCCTACAATTACGAGACTGGACAGGGAGCATTTGCGCGCGGAAGATAGCTTCCACTCTGAATCATGGAACGCAGCAGCAGTTCTGTTCACCAATCAAGGAGGTGGTAGATGAACCGAAGGGGCTCTATGCTAGGTACTGTTGGGCTCGCATTTACAGCGGCATTTGGAGCGCCTCTGTGGTCGAGAGCCCTGTCCATTCATATAAGACCATTTCCTGTAACGTGTTGCACGCCAGGTTCTCTTTTCATCTTCAAATTCCCCTCCTAAAGCTCGTCTCATTTGAACAAACTCCTCGACATGGCGGACAAAGAGATCGTTCAGTCGCACGTCGAGCACGATCCTTACAACTACAATTCCGAAGCTGGCGAAGATGACGCTTTCATATCAGAGAAAGATGGCAATGCAAGTGACAGACGCGACATGGCTCGTATGGGAAAACGCCAGGAGACTCGAAGAAACTTTCGTCATGTCACCATTCTCGGGTTTACAATGGTCATTCTCTCCACTTGGGAAGCGCAATTAGCCACTGCTGTCTTTGCTCTGAGCAATGGTGGTACCGCTGGTTTGATCTGGGGTTACCTTATCGTCATGGTGGGATTCGGATTCATAGTCGCATCTCTAGCAGAGATGGCGTCCATGTTAGTGCAGTTCTTGCTATTAGCTGACCCATGCTAACACTGAATAGGGCGCCCACTTCGGGAGGCCAGTACCACTGGGTGTCTGAATTTGCACCACCTAGCTGTCAGCGATTCCTGAGCTACCTGGTCGGATGGCTGGGCGTTCTAGGCTGGCAAACCGCGACGGCAACCGTATCATATCTCGCTGGCAACCAGGTACAAGGTCTTGTCAAGCTGAACTACCCGAGCTACGAGGCCAAGGCGTGGCAAGGAACGCTCCTCATCTGGGCTATTCTGGCGATATGCCTGCTGTTCAACACCTTCTTTTCCAAGAGACTCCCGCTGATCGAGGGTGTTATTGTCATCCTCCATGTTGCTGGGTTCTTCGCTGTTCTCATACCTCTATGGGTTATGGCAGATCGTGCCCCCGCCAAAGATGTCTTCGGTCTCTTCCAAGACCAAATGGAGTGGGGAAGCGTACCCTTGGCCGTCATGATCGGCTTGACTGGGGCAGGTAGTTCGTTCGTCGGAATCGAAGCAGGAGCGCACATGGCTGAGGAGGTCCGAGACGCTGCATACGTTATTCCCCGCTCGATGATGTGGACCTGGCTCGGCAACGGTCTTCTTGGATGGGTGATGGGTGTAACGTTCTGCTTCTGTGTCACCGATACCCTTAGCGTCTTGACAACGCCCTTCGGAGGTACGACGTTGCGCATGCACGAAATCGAACGAACGGCTAACGTCTTTTCTAGTTCCATTCATCCAGGTCTTTTATAACACGACCGGCTCCGTTGGTGGTGCAACAGGGATGACTTGCTTGATGCTGGTCATCGCGATTTTCGCCTGTGTAGCCGTCATGGCCACGAATTCTCGCCAGCTTTTCGCCTTTGCTCGCGATAAGGGTGTTCCATTCTCTGGATTCTTCGGACAGGTGCGTCGACTCGGATGTCATGAATTGGCTTTGCTAATCCAGCTTAGATCCACCCCACTCTCGAGATCCCTGCCAACGCGGTCGTCCTTACACTCATTTTCGTCCTCCTGCTCTCTTTGATCAACATCGGATCGACTACAGCATTCATGCAGGTCATCTCCCTGGGTGTCGCCGCTATGCTCACATCCTACATCATCTCGATCTCTTGTGTCGCACTGAAGCGCATTCGTGGCGAACCTCTCCTCCCTTCGAAGTTCGACCTGGGCAAGTGGGGTCTGCCAATCAACATTATCTCCTTGGTCTTCCTGGTTTTCTTGTGGTTCTTCACATTCTGGCCCTCGGCGCCTCACCCGACCGTTGAGACCATGAACTGGGCCGTGTTGGGCTATGGAGCCGTCATTATTCTCGCTTCGATTTACTACTTCTTCCGTGCCCGCCACAGGTACGTGGGCCCGGTGGAGTACACTCGCAAGGGACTGTAGATGAGAGAGCAGGTAAGGGGCTGTATATAGACCGTAGACAAAATTGATTAGCGCGCAATTGAGCTATCACAAGGATTAAAGCATTGGGCATCCACAGGCGACTTTGGGAGTATAGTGAAGCGTGCCATGATCGTGAAGCACGAAGAATCCACCTCGGGCGCCATCGCCTCACATTTTCGCGATGACTAAGCGGCCTTATCGATAAGCAAATCTACGACCTCGATCCAGAAACTTTGCCGTTAGTAAAGTAACACACTCGAGTCGACAGCAACTATGGCAGAGGAGGAGGAGTATGGAACAGCTCTCATAGCAGAGCTTTACAAGCCACCAGCGCTGCTTCCAATAGCACAGCTCAAAGATGCCTTGCTCTACACCATCGAAACCTACCCCGTGACCATTATAGTAGGAGAAACGGGTAAATCTCGTCCATCTTCATCTCATATAATCAATTCTTCACTAACATTATTCAATAGGAAGTGGCAAAACTACCCAGATACCCCAATATCTCCATAAAGCTGGCTGGACAGCCGATGGCTCCGTCATCGCTGTGACACAGGTACGTCTCCCTCTATCCACCCACAAGACCTGAATGCTAGTTCTGAGCAGCCTCGCAGAGTTGCCGCTACTACCGTTGCCGCCCGCGTAGCTGAAGAAGTTGGATGTCAACTCGGACAAGATGTCGGCTACTCGATCCGCTTTGAGGACGTCTCGAGCGCTGCGACGCGCATCAAGTGTACGAAACCCCGGGATACAAAGTGCCTGCGTTATGGAATACATGAGATCCCCCTAGGGGCTTCTCAATTATACCAGAACGTAACATAAGGCAACTCTGTATACGTCCCTACCTTTGAGAACTACACTGACTTTGTGGCCCCACATTTAGTCCTCACTGACGGTCTTCTGCTGAGGGAGATGCTCGTCGACCCGCTTTTGAAGAGATATAGTGTCATCATGATCGATGAGGCGCATGAGAGGAGTTTGAGCAGCGATATTTTGCTGGGTCTGTTGAAAAAGGTTCTGAGGAAGAGGCCGGAGCTTCGGGTGGTGGTGTCGAGTGCCACGCTCGATGCGAAAGACTTCCTGGATTTCTTCTGCCCAGTTGATGGTGAGAAGATCAACGGGAAGTCAAAGGAAGAGTATGGGAGAATCATCAGCATTGAGGGACGTATGCATCCAGTCGACATCAACTATCTCATCGAACCGGTATCAGACTACGTCGAACGAGCCGTCGAAACGGTCATGGATATACATAACAACGAGCCCGATGGAGATGTTTTACTATTCCTCCCCGGCCGCGAAGATATCGACGATGCAATCGACATGATCGCAGACCGCATTACAGACCTCGCCCCCGGAACCCAAAGACTCCAACCTCTTCCCCTCTACGCCGGACTTCCCAGCGACCAGCAATTATACGTCTTCCAAGCCGCCCCCGAGAACACCCGGAAAGCCATAGTATCAACCAACATAGCCGAAGCCTCCGTCACCATCGAAAACATCGTTCACGTCATCGACTGCGGATACGTCAAGCTGCGCGCCTACGATCCCACCACCGGCATCGAACGCCTCGCCACAGTCCCCGTCTCCAAAGCCTCAGCGACACAACGCGCAGGAAGAGCAGGCCGTACCAAACCCGGGAAATGCTACCGCCTGTACACAGAAGCCGCCTACAACGCCTTCTCAGACTCGACACCACCGGAAATCCAACGCAGCAACCTCGCTCCAACGATCCTGCAGCTCATGAACCTGGGTATCCCGAACATCGTGCGCTTCGACTACTTCTCCAACCCGCCATCAGAGCTAGTAGTTAGAGCAATGGATATGCTCTTCTCCCTCGGCGCCATCAGCCCCGAAGCCAAACTCACGAAACCACTCGGCACGCGAATGGCCGAACTCCCTTTATCCCCCATGCTCGCCAAAGCGCTCCTCAACGCGCAGACATTCGGCTGTCTGTACGAGATGTTGCACATAGCCGCTTTGCTCACGCTCAGCGGAACAGCCTTCATCGCGCACGACGGGAATCTAAAACAATTAGATAAAGTGAAGAGGAAATTCGCAGTCGAGGAAGGCGACCACATCACGCTATTGAATGTATACGAAGCGTTCATCACGACAGGCAGAAAAGACGCGCAGTGGTGCCGCAGCAATTTCTTAAACTACAAAGCGATGCAGAAAGCAGTCTCCGTACGCAACCAACTTGCACGGCATCTAGAAAAACTCGGCATCTCCGTCTCCTCCGACCTCTCCGCCCAGCGCGCCGGCGGCATATTCTCCCTCTCCCCATCAGAACGCATCCGCCGCTGCCTAACAACGGGGTTCTTCGCGCACGCAGCGCGCATGAAGCCCGACGGCACGTTCCAGACTGCGAATGGGGAGACGACGTTGTGGGCGCATCCGACGAGTGTGTTGTTCCATCGGAAGGCTGACTGGGTCATCTACGACGAGATTATGGAGAGTAAGGGGAAGGTGTTTGTGAGGGAGGTGACGAAGATTGAGATGGATTGGTTGGTGGAGTATGCGCCGGAGTATTATCGGGTGAAGCAGCGGTAGGGGTTGGGTTGGGTTGAGTTAGGAGTGAGAAGGGTGGGGAGGTGAGGTGAGGTGGTCAAAGAGCAGCTAGAGAATATTGATTAGTGCCTGCCCACGACTTGGTTTATTCGACCGCTTCCAATAGCGTTGCGTTGCATGGATTTGCACGTTAAAAAGCTCTTCCACAAAGTTGACATAGAAGATTGCGTACCATTCAAAGTAAGCCCCACAAAGGTATCTCAAGCCCATAGTTACCCAGCAACTTCCTAGACGCCAGCCATAACATCAACGCACAGTACAGTACCCCGCCTCATTTCAACGCCTCAACAAATAACTCCCTCATACCCTTCAAGAAAGCGGCCAGATCCCTCGTCTCGTTCAGCCGTTCAAGGACTCTCTCCACCTCGTCGCGTTCCAGCTTCGGCCGCAAGTCGCCGACTTTGTACTCTCGCTCACTCGTATCCAGCTCGAACCACGCCTCCCTCTCCCATTCCCTCTCACTGACGCCCACATACACAAACTTCAGTCTGTCCTCCTTGCCCAGCCCCTCAATCCGTAAACACAGATACGATTCCCAGAAGTCGAGCTCGGGCCCATTGTATCGCGACTGGCCGTCGAGGTAGCGGCGGTGCTTGAGCTGCGCTTCCCGTCTAGCAGAAATCGATTTCTGAAGTGCAGCGATCTGGGATTTGACCGCGTCACGGTGTGCGAGGCGCTCGTCGCGCTGCGTGGTAAGCTCCGCGATGGCGCTGTGCATTTCGGCGGTTTCGGTGGATTCCTTCGCGATGGTTTGGCTGTGTTGGGTTTGCTTGAGGGTGAGGATTTCGATGTCGCGTTTCTTCATGCGCTGGTCCTCTGTGTGCTTGTTAGCGATTTGCGCATTCGTGGAGGGGACGAGGGAATTGGGTACCTTGGACCTCTGCGACGTTCATCCTGAATTGATTGCGCTCCTCTAGCACCCTCTTCCGTCCAGTCTCGATGAAGGCATCAAAGCGCGCGGTGAAGATGTTCATGCGCTGGCGCAGGTCGTCGAAGCCGAAGTTAACGGAAGGCAGCTGGTCGACCATCGTAGGCCCGTCGTGGATGGAGGTGCGCATCATGCTGGCGGAGAGGGAGGACTCGAAAGCGGTGGCCATCTTGAGCGCGGGCGTGTCTGAGTATATATTGCAGTGCAGCAACAGGATTCGAGTGGCTGGTGTTGCGTGTGACGTGGTCGTCGACTGCTTGATAGGTGCTGGAGTGTTTGGGTCGGTTGCTGGAGTAAACACCGGCGGTCGGCGCTTGGAGGGGCTAGCGCCGCACGTGAGCAGGCGTTGAGCTCGGGCCATCGAGATTTTTGGTCACCTTGAATTTGCACCTTGCAAGAATAACGTTTTGCCTCGCTACCACTTCCTTCAAGCCTCTTTTACGTTCGAACTGTGGTCATATTAATTATGCTCTACGCTCCTCGAATCGTCGCCGCCCCAATACCGATCCGCCCCAATGGCTGAAGCAACTTTGAAAGACCTCAACTACGGCCACTTTGGAGAGCCACGCTATGATCTCGAGAATAGGGCCTGGACGTTTGGAAGAGAGCCTGGAAGAAAAGATGTGCTGCGACAAGTAGGCTTCTGGAAGACAGCTCTCCCACCTGCGAAAACCCTCGACAATGCCACCCCGCCAGACCATGTGCAACCAATACGAGCTACCCAACGCGCTGCGAAGTTCCTTGCCCACGACAATCCGCCGCTTGTTCCCTCGCTCAAATACCTGCCCGAGAACGCTCAGGTGTCTGCAGCCGCTACCTCGATCGCCGAAACGTACGACCCTTTGGTGGGCAATCTGCTCACTTTCGGCTTCGCGAGCACACGGACACGACAGAAGCAGTCCTTCAACCGACGCACACGAAAGGTCGCGGCGCTACCGTCCGGTGAAGGTGGAAACATATTGCGCGTTGTAGCACTTGGAACTACACGACTTGGCTGGGGAACTGACAGGAGCATCTGGGTTGAGGGTTCGTCTATTGGCGACGAGGAGAGCGGCTACTGGGTCGAAAGTGCTGCGCCGATACAACAAGTGTGCTACGCAGAGGCAGACAACAGATACCCTTTCCTTGCTGCTCGTCTGAGAGAAAAGACAGTCCTATTTCGACCGAGCCTCCACAATCTTCCCGTTGCCCCAGCGCGCTCACCCTTGTACAGCCTCCCACCCTCCCGAATCGAAGTCAATCCGATAGCGTCCATCTCCATCGCACAGACTGGAAACGTTCCTCACGCAGACGTCGCCTTCAACTCATACTACCAGCGCCAGGTCGGGCTAGTGGATCAACAAGGCGGTTGGAGCCTGTGGGACATCGAAGGTAGTGGGCGATACGATGCGCCGTACTCCGTATCCTGTACTGCTCGAGGCTCAATCAACGTTGGAGCGGACCATGTCCCAGCATCACCAACAGAGGAAGATCGGACAAAGATAGAGGATGGATGGGCAAGACTGCTCTGGGTTGGAGATGTGAACACATTAGTAGTCTGTGACAGGAGGAAACTAGCTGTGTTGGACACTCGCAGTGATCCACCAATGCGTCTCAAGTGTTCAGAAGTGTTGTCGCCACAATCTCCGGACTGGATCCTGGATGTTAAGAGGCACCCGACCAACAGACATCACTTTTTCGTTCTTACTTCATCGCGACTGTCTCTAATGGCAATTACTTGCGTAAACGAGGCGACGCCTGGCAATGATGAGGACATGGGAGCTAGGATCGCGTTTTCATGGACACATTTTCGAGGTCCGGACGATATCACACTTCAGCTAAATGTGTCAAGCACGTCCAATACTGATAGTATAGGATCACTAGTGGTATTATATTCCAGGCTCAATGCTCTTGTCACAATGTACAGATTTGGCGCAGAAATCCCTCAACAGTCGTCAACATTAACTTCCTCGGACCCGACTTCATTAACCTTCGAAGACGAGCATTCCTCTACTGGACCAGGGCGGCATATCAATTCCATTCATTTCAATGACCTACGATTTGAAGTGCGCGAAGATCGTAAACGCCGACAACCTGGACCGGGCTCGAGCTACATGGCCAAAGGGACTTCATTCTACCGCTTATCTGCATTGCTTTCGGATTTGAGCGTCTCAGAAGCACTTCTCTACTCGTCCCCAGCTGACAACCCAGGAGCAAAAGTATCGCCACTTTACGTTGAACTCCCTTCATGGGACAAGACCACCCATCCACCTCTTGGGTTTGACACTGCAGCAGAAATTGTTGATTCCGACGATGACTTTGTCGTAGCGGATGGCTTGGACACGACTACCGTACCGCAGCCGAGATGGCATGGGCGCGCGTCAAAGCTTCGTAGCCGCTCGCACCAAGACCGACTCAGTTCTACGAGACTTGGTGGCAACACTCGTCTCGAAAATTACCTTGGCATCTATGAGTCTGTTATACACCCCGCTCTCGCGTCCGAACATCTCGAAGGTGAAGCCACTGATGGCATAGATATCGCAGATGTTGTCGCTCGCATGAAGAAGGTGCTTCTGCGAGATGGAGAGGATCACGACGACATTCCATTGGAGACCTTGCTCGAACAGACTGATGCAAAGCTTAGGGTTGCCGATATCGATGCCTCGAGTGCTGAGCTGCGAGACATTCTCGCATCTGCGAGTGAGCCTGACTCGGTCCAGCTACAGCATATAGCGCATCCTGAGATTGTCAATCCAGCAGCAACCAGCGCCGAGGAAGCTACTATAGCATCCGTCTATGATGCAATTCTGCAGATTTGGATAGGCTCCTTGCCTCCAAATATACCCGCGCGAGTTCGACAGACAAAAGAGCGCCTAGCTCGGAGGATCGCGGCTGATGTTGCACTTGCTGGAATACGGTTGCGCCGAGCAGATGCACCAAAGACACATGGCGACTCGGCAGCACTTCACGAGAGGGTCACTCCGACAAGTGACTCCTTCCCAATCCCACCCTCCTCGCAGCCATCTTCTCCCTGGTCCCCCAGCTCGCCTCCGACCTTTTCACAGCCTCCATCGCAGATTGCGCTTCCCACGCCAGAACCCACACCCTCTGTTGCATCAGACCCACTAGGTCCGTCTACCGTCCTACCCACGATGAACCCTATTGCTCGCCTCAGCCAACATCTACGCATCACAAAGCCTGCAGCTGCAATTCCGCCAGGCGTGTCTGGCATCCTGAAGCACTGGCAACTCGGGGCGGACCCAAATGCATACAACTGGGAAACCACTACCAGTACTGTGCAGGAAGAGCTTGGCGAAGGCGAGCAACTCACCCCGTCGGAAAGGGAGAGGCGGCAGAGGAAAGCGGAAAGACACCTAAAGAGGCAGAAGAAGGAGGCCGAGACGAACTCAGCCCGAGAAGCGGAGTCAAGAAGGATGGTAGAGAGCCAGCCAGTGGGCGGCGCTAGAGACGGCGGCTTTAGGAGCAGCCCGCCGCCTAGGATAGGCGTTGGTATGAGCAGTCAGGTGCCGAGCCAGAGTCAGATGCCTCCCCTCGGTGGATTTCCGGTGATGAGCCAGGTGGAGCCGGGACGACACGGTGGAAGGCCTACAAAGAAGAAGCCGAAGAGGATGGGCGGGTTCTGAGATCTGAAAATGCACCACAAAAGCTGGCTTAATTGCTAGGGGCGTGTAATCTTGTTTCAGTTCGGCTATACTTGTTCTTCTAGTGTCTGTACTTGGGTGACGTCTATAGCGTAACCAGAAAGCACATGGTGGGCAACATGTAGCGAGGCGAGACCTAGTTCTCGTAATCGCAACCATGGCAGCAATTCATAGTGTATCTAAATTATCGTTTGTCTTTGCAGATATAAAACATATCCCGCCCGTATTACCACTCAAAAGCGCTTCCACCTGCTGAACAAGGTCCCATCTCCCTCCTTCTTACCCGTCGAAGCGCTTTTCCAGCATAATCCGTCAATACAACACCCATCCTTCCTCCGACTTTTCGCTTCTTCCCCCCTAAATCCAAGTCGCTCGGGATGGCCGGCCTCGGCGCACTATTCTTCTCCCCCTTCGGCGACGTCGGCACGATCGAGTTCCTGTTCTTGGGCGCTTGTTTTGCCGTCGTTTGGTATTGTCTGTATGAGTTTTACATGGGAAGAAGGTACGTTCACGCAAGATTCGCGGAGAGGATGAAAAGGACAGAGACCTAGGTTGTATGAATACTCAGAAGCAGCGCGGTCCTTGGAAAAAAGATGTTGGGTGGGAGCTTGTCTGCAAGATCGAAGCGCTTCAGGAGTCGTAATACGATACGATATTTGTACTGCTACCTACGTCGGATAGTGTATCGATTAGAGGTCTACGTTGTCGCTGACCCGGTGAGTAGTCAAACGCAAGCTACTATCGTTACCGACAACAATAACAACACGGCGCCTGTACAAGCGGCCACCTCGACTCCGGTCTCGGTCTCGGTCCCAGAGCCCCAGGACCGCATTATAACGAATCAATACATCGCTTCGCGGGAGCGCTATTTTATGAAGAAAGAGCGCTACGAAGGGCTCCAGAAAGATTATGAGTACGAGCATTTGCAGCATTTGCATTTGCAGCAGCAGCAGCAGGATTCTCTCGTGGGAGGAGATGTGGGTGTGGGCGAGGCTACGTCGCTTATTGCGCTCCGGGAGAGGAAGATGTTGGCGTGGGAGGCAGCGCAGAGGGAGATGTTTGAGGTACGTTTGTGTTGTGTGAGATGTGAGATTGAAGTTTGTGACTAACGTGTTTGTGTGTGTGTAGATGCTTCGTGTTGAAACCGAGTTGGCGGCGTTGGTTGGGGAGGAGGAGGTCCAGCGTGTTAAAAGAGACTTTGATTCAGCTCGTGAAGCGTTGACGGGATGATGTGGGGAGTTGGTTGGGAGCAGGTCGATGCCCTGTCTAGAGCGCTTTCTGAGTTGAGATACGATGTTTGTATCACCCGGGACCTGATAGGGGACAGTGAACTCGAGTCTTAGCAAGCGAGAAATTTGATGCAGTGGGACTTGATTGTCGACTCATCTTCTCTTTAGTATCCTTCGTCGCCTACTCCGGTATACATACTAGTAATTTCAAAAGTATGAGAGACGAGAAGTATGATCCTCCTCCTTGGCTCTCCTTATGGCATTTTAACTTGCAATATCATATTCCGCCCCCATTGTAGAGTCTCGCATATTGTCATTGTTCAGCAATTCATTCACGCTGTCAGGATTTTTATTCCATCCCAAAAACCACGCACTCAGTGAAAGGTCGTTGAAAGTCGGGCCGGTGCTGATTTGATATAGTGAATCGAGGCGCAAGGGGTACCTGCGCCCTTACTGTCTGCTACACTATAAATGCGCGCTGCCCACATGACATGAACTTGGCTAAACAAACAAACACCCGAGTCAGCAACTGTGTTTGGGAAAGAACAAGTACCAACTAAGCCGGAATCAGTGTTTCCTTCGAATCGAAGTCCTGAAGCCTCGCTGATTGACGTAACGTCTCGGAAAGGAGAAACTGGCAATGTCTGGCGTACTAGTCGATCCTGACCTGGTGGATAGTCAAGCACAATCACAGTATCAGAATGATAGATCGACATCAATGAATGGTTTGGAGCCACCATCGTTCTCAGCAATCTCCTCGAGACATAGGCAAGCGACTCGAGATGACAGATCAGTGATCGCTGTCGAACCACGACCCTTTGCAGCGGCCCTAGCAGCAGGCATGAAAGCTAACAGGCTATCTGGAGAACTAGAGTTCGGGACAAAGAGGACCGAACTTGAACCGCGTCCCTTCGCAGCGGCTCTGGCTGCTGCTAGGCAAACCAGTAGACTGTCTGACGACATGGAGTCTGAGGTGCAAATGATGGATGATGACAATGGCAACGAGGACAAGGAGGAAGAGCAAGATGAGAGTGAAGAAGAAGGCATGCTCGAGGCTCGATACGAAGACGAAGACGAAAAGAACGATGAAGATGAGCGCGATGTCGACAACACTCCGACTTCTCCCCCCAGAGAGTACCACGACACCAGAGTCGACCTCCTCTTAGGCGATCGTAGAATCCCACGAGGCTACGTCATCATCCACCACAACCCTCTCATCGCACGACCTATCTCGTCAACCACTCATCCCACTCCTGTCTCCCACGCGCCTCGATCCGGACACCTCCCTCGACAATTTGCACGCCGAGCTCCTGCTCCTACTACCGCACAACCAGCCTACATACCCAGAGGAAGAGCCCATCCACCTCCGGGGTACACAGGTCCAATCCCGTGGTCTCGCGTGTGGTCGGTTGGGACTATCTACTCGAAAGCCATCAAGCCGCAGATGCAGGACTTTCTGATGCTTTGTGGGGCTCCGGCGATGGTTTATGCTGCTCCGGGTGTTAAGAATAAGACGCTGTATCCGCTGGTTAGGATGCATCAGGAATTGAATAAGCAGGCGAGGGATGCTGCACAGGGGAATTGAAGGGGGTCGGGATGAGGTGGCAAGGATAAGGTGGCAAGTATTGCTGGGCGATGTGATGTATCAAGATGGGCGGTTGGGACACCTAATGGGACACACGATGGCTTAAAAGTGAAGAAAGTTGCGGAGTGAAAGAGCACCAATGAAATGGTTTTATGGTTCAAGGAGGTTTGCCAGTGTGTGAATAACAAGGCTAGTGTGAGAGTGATCCGCACATTGGCTGCTGGTACGGCTGTCCTGTTTTCACAGACATGAGGTACTATACGAAAAATTGTGTCTCGATGTAGAAGAATACTGAGTGTTAGGTAGCAAGGCTTGTCTTCGATTCATTTATGTTTAGTCATTGACAATTAGACGTTCGAAGCAAGTAAAGCTCAAAGAAGGACTTTTAATGCTACCAACTCTACCATAACTGCTTGTACACTGCATATGATTGAAAAGCCCTACAATTCATTGACGCTGTCCAATGGGTGACCAAAAGCATACCAGCTGGTGACTTTTTGTTCTAAAACGTTTTTGGCCAGGTATACCGGACTGCTTTTATGAAACGGCAAGAAATTTTTACCTTTCCGAGAGGAAGCTGATGTCAACCTCCAATGGCAACGTCTCGTGCTTCTTCAAACTGTCGAACTCAAAGCTAACGTGCCCAGCCATCGCCGGTTTTCTTGTGAAGAATATAAGCATATCCCTCGTAGTCTCCTGATCCACATCCAAAGCTTTCACTGGGTTGAGGCTATGCTTGCTCTCATGGTCCACAAACAGCAGTGTGTCCAAGGGGTCTTTATGCTGAAACGTTGCAAGCAGGTATTTTGGATCCGTCTTGTCGAAAGGAAGCGCATTTGTCTCGCGATTGTCGTGGACGAAGGTCATAGCGCTGTCGTCGGTCATGTTCTCCGCACCGAGGAAAGTCGTCATAGTAAAGTCCGCACCGTCGCTATGCACGCCTTCAAGCGCTGGCTCTCCAACTAGGCTGGGGTTTGTGATGGTTCGAACGTTGAAGAGTGTACAGATGTAATCTAGTGTGGTGTAATCAAGTCCAGGTCGGTGTGCAAAGTCATGACCGATGCCCTGCAACATGAAGACCTTGAATTTGAAAAGGGCGTGCAAGATAGAGTTGGTTTGAATATCTTCATCTAACTCGCAGAATTCGCGGACTTGATCCGAGTCATGGCGAACGAAGTCTTCTTTGGTGGACAGAATGAAGGGCTGAGGTTCCAGCCTATGCAGTGTTGGAGTTGAGCTTGAGAGATTATAACGGAAACGTCCGTTCTTTGATCGTCGATATGGTAGCGTAGGATCGGATCTCAGAGCGCTGCTCGTACGCTGGATGGCCGCGAGATCATTTGCATCTGCGCCGAGGCCGAGCAGGACCTTGATCATTTCATCGCCAGGTACAAAGATGCGGCGATCGCGAATGAACTTGGATCGGAGATTGATAAGATTGTTGAAAGTTTCCTCGGCTTGGACTTGCACAACGATGTCAGACATGGTGATGATGTGCCGGAGGTAATTTTATCTAGCTGAGTAGAACGTAGGAGGATCCGAATGGCGCAAAGAAGTAATTCGAGATTCTCGTAATGTATTTGATGTGGATTCTGTTGAGTGAAAACGATTTATGAGATGCCGAACAAACCGTTCGTACGGCTTAGTGTAGACATTAGGCTCTTTTTCCGTTGAGGGTATGAGCCCCATAGATATCGACTTTTCAATCACATGGAGAAATTGCAACATTGCACGATACAAGTACCGCGTTGTAGAGCAGTCATACGGACGTTGTGCAGCACCTCTGTTAAGTCGACATAACCTAGTTGATTTGAGCGATCAGTGAAAAGTACATATACTGCGTTGCACGATGCTCGGGAGGCTTTTTACCTCGAATGTGTACAATTACACTAGAAGATAGTCACGCTGCCGCACAATCCGGGTGTCGCCAGGATATACATGACACATTTATGATGAAACGATACATCATGGAACACAAAGTCTTGAAAACAGGTACAGGATTGACACAAAGCCGTAGTATCCATGACACTAACGCCCAAAGCCACGATTTAGGTGCAACCAAGAACACGGAGGTTATATCACATAGGTTGAAGAGGGAAACTGCACTTCTTGATGGGTGAGGAAGACGCAATTAATATGTTGTGGAGCGGGAGCCAAGTTTTGGAATCTTTGCATTTTATTGGTAATCTTTCAATCAATCGCAGCGATTTCTACGCTTAAGTGGTTGGGTCTCTCTCATGCATGCTATGTGTCTCGAGAGCATTAATTACACCCTTCTTCAGAGGAGTCATAAAAGCGATCTGGCTTTTCTTGTGATACGGAACTCGGAACGGCCACACTCTCAAATGACGTCCTGTAAACCCTTTTCAAGTGGTATGAGGACGCGCTGGTGCCATGCAAATGTCGCACCAGAACTGCCTAGCAACTCTCAGTCGGGGGACGAGTTGTTAAACCCTCTTGGGTCGAAAAGACATGGTACTCTAAACACTAAAATTGCCAATATTGCGCAGGTGAGCGCGGACGGATATATGTAATGGCATGTTTCATGTTTCCCAAGCAGCCTGAAACCTAGGCTTAGATTGAATGAATCTCCATTTCATCAATACTACGCTCAGTTGAAGTTGCCACTGACTAGTAGAGACTAGACCTACACAGACTACAGTGAAAGACCATCACGCGAAATGCCTTCGTATCTCAGGGATTGGGACTGGCCACGATAACTGAGCGTGTTCAGAAAACTTAGTGACAAAGCCTCGTACTTTATCCTCTATATTCGACATGATAGAGGTACCATATCTGCATTTGACGCTCGTATGCTTACACACCCTTCAGTGAAGTCCCAACGACATTTGTTGTCCTCCAGACTGACGTCATGAGCACAGTCATAGAGCAATCATGACCAGCGCGAAAGGAAAAAGCATACAATTGCCAGCCTTCATGGCCATATACCACAACCGTGAATCCAGAGATGGAGTACGGATATCGAATTATCGATTCAAATTGTAAGAGCTCTTCAAATCGCTTCATCAGGCCCTACTTTTGTGCCGAATGAGCATCGAAGTGCTTTTAATAGGTAGCTGTAAACTTCTCACCGATAGATACGGTATCTAAGTGAGCTAAAGAAATAAAAGGAACGCTTCTCTGATCGTAATATTAACCTCGATAGAGTTCAAATCCGCCGCTTAGCATATACCTCCCCGTATATTGACTCAGCAAAAAAGATTTTGACATGGACTGAAAGACACCGAGTGAGATCTGCTAGACAAGCTAGTGTCTATCGCAGCACCAAATAAGAGAGGAATTCTCGTGAAGAGAAGGCGCAGATATGCTCGACAATGAGGGGGCGTTTCAGCATCAGCGCTTTTGAGCATGTTTGAATGATGTTTTGGGTGAGAACACCTAGTCTTCTTTGTCTGGATCTGATCCTTTGCCTTGCGTTCTTTTATGCTCCCTGTATAAGGCCACATGTTTCCGGAAGTGCAAACTGCAGTCCTTCCTATGAGACAATGCGACAGGCACATACTGCTGTGGTCTTGCGCTATTTGGATGATCTCGTTACTCAGATCGTTGACTCTTCGTCTCAACATCATTGTCTTCGCTCCCGCTGAATCGATCGGCACGCAAGGTAGTAATACTCATTAGCACCGAATACCCTAGCCGCGCTAGATTCAGTTATTGTCACTATGGCAATGATCTTCGATGTGCTTCTTTCGGTGTCGATGAGTCAAGGGCGTGCCGTGGTTGCGCCTTCCTGTTGCGCACGCGCCTGCCTCACGCTAATCACCTTCACTTGATTATCGCCCGATGTTTTGTTCCAATCTCGCCACCGCCATCTACACCTCCAATGACTTTAGATCACATAACTCCGATTTCGTCTGCTACATTCGTATTGTATTTTGAGACGTCGTGCCAGCAGGTATAGCTCTCGCATTCCCAACACTATAGTTTCCGCTGACTTGCTCTTGTCCAGGCTGTCCGAGAGGTGTTAGGATGTCGAGACCGAGAGAGTACGACCGCGCCGCTTTAGTCCAGCACATCAATAAACAGTTCCGCGAAAAGTCTGATACTATCTCAAAAGCAACGGGTTGCCTCATCAGAAAGCGGGTTGGCCACTTCGCTGTCTTAGTTGGAACAGTCTTTGGCTTGAAGAGGAGGGCTGTCTGGGCATGGCTTGATTCGGACAGCTTTGAAGCTGTCTTCTGGGAAGCTGAGCACGGTATTCTGACACGCGATGATCACTGGGGCATCCACTTGGACACTCCATTTCGGTGGATCGGTACCCTCCAACGGGAAGAATACTATGGCAGGAACATGAAGAAGCTTGCGATTTTCATTCAGTTCTGCCTCATCATGAAGGATCATGAGTCCAGTTTGAACGACTATGCTGGCTACGCTATGACGTATCTGGAAGAGGCTTGCAGTGATATCTGTGAAGGCCTAGCAAGGGATCAGAATTTCAAACCCGTCGGTGATATGGCACGTCGATCCACACAACTTGAGGGCACGAGGGAACTGGGTACACGCTACGCTAGCGCACGTAGGTTATCGCACAAACCAAATCTCCCTGTCGCTGATGAATCCGAAGCATCTTCCAATCAAGCTCGATCAGCCACCCTCTCTTCTCTTATCCTGGTTGAGGGTGCAGCTGATGCAGAGTATGTCATTGAGGGAGCGAGTCTGTCCAGAGCATTCAATGATTGCAGTCGACGCGACCACGAAGCTCAGCTCGAGTTGCGCGAGAAGCACGAAACTATCGAGCGACTTGAGAAAGAAAACGCTGAACTACGAAATGCGATCGAGAAGCTTGAGTCAAATCAGCCAAGACAAGAATGCATTTGCTATCCATCTCTCCAGAGTCTGTCGTTAGAGAGCGTTGGCAAGACTCCTAGTGAGATTTCTGGTGTCGACTCCGTTTCACCAACAGTGGGTACAAAAACACATTCTATACCCGCAATAGCTGACATTCGCTAGATGATAGATGAAATGAAAGGTCTCATTAAAGCAGTCAGGAACATAGAAGCTATGGCCAAGAACATAGCAGCCGGGCACGAGAACGTAGTGGAGACTCTTTCGAACAGTGAGAAGACAATCAGCACGCTTGAATCACAACTGGAGGAAGCTGAAATGCGAGCGAGGGAAAGTGAACGGATAAGTATGACATGGAGGAGCAAGCACTTGGATCTGAAGAGTACTATGAAACAGATCCTTCTCGCCGAAGAGGAGTGAGCCGTGACTAGTGAAAGATGACCGGTAGCTGCTCGATCTGAGACCCTCGTTGAAGGTGAAATGTTCGCGAGTATGGGGATGAATCGGAATGGTTATTTGCATTAGGCGCTTGTGGACAATCAATTCTATGCGACATTAATTTCCTCTGAAGCAGTTGTAACCTGGAGCTATGTACCTCCGTGCAATTCTTCATGTACAGGTCCCTCTCTGCTGGTGGAAGTATTAGTCAACACTCTCGAGAGAATCTCTCCTCGGTGCAGTAGTCCCATGTAAGACTGTTCCAATTTCCGAGCCTTGAAGGAAGATTAGCCTCGAGTTGGATGGCTGGGGGCCGAAAATGACGAAGATCAATGACATGGTATGAGCTTTTGAGTCCATAGTGTATTAGTGAACAAGTTCAGTCTTTTGCACTACCGCCGTTGCAAGGATGCTCAAGCATTAAAGTATGATTTCAACATGTCGGCGCAGCCTAGTTGTTTGTACTGAACGAAATACTTCAGTGGTGCCATATCTAAATGTTGCTTCAGGTATGAGAGCACGGAACAAAAGAGTGAGAAGATGCATCTCCTTGATGTCTTCAAATTGGTTGATCAGGCTACAAGGCGATCCTTCTCGGACAGGAGGAAAGCAGAGTTCATAGGTTGGATCAGCTCCACCAATCATAAGCCGTCCGTGCACAATTGATCTGCCCATTCACAACGCTCTCCCGATACGACTAGCGTGAAGATGGCCATGCTGTGAGCCCACTCTCTATAACTGCATTTTGATAATAAGGAGCTCTAATTGCCCTATTGTGTTATTCTAGACCATCCGATATTTCGTTTGCAGCTCTCCCTTGACTGGTGGCGTGGACTCGATGGAATAGGAAAAGGGCGACCGAAGAGTCGCCGTCCCGATCGATATCCCCGCGTTTTCACTCTCCAACGTCATCTGCAACCCAGTCTTATCTCAACATCACCAGTTTGCAGCAGACGCACACTACTATCACATGAGTCAAGCCACATCCGGATTTGCTGGTCCTTCTGCCCGGATATCCTACTCCTACCGACGACTCTCACCTACGTCGCACATGGTTGGCTGCAGTTTCGTTAGGATGGCGGCGTAACAGGTTCCACTGCGTTAGGTGCTCTCCAAGACGGCTCCTTCTGCACAGCCGCATCCACCCTCCACAAGGATGGCGCCGCGCAAAGGTACTCGTAGGGCCTGTGACCCCTGCTCCGTTCGAAAAGTTCGGTGTGATGGTGATCAGCCTTGTTCGCGCTGTAGGGCTGCATCGTGGGAATGCACTTACCTCAAGACTCATGGCAAATCTGGGCCAAAAGGACCCCGTCGCAATACCGAGGCGGCCATTCGTCGGTTACAGGAAAGAAGTCGAGCAAGCGGAGACCAGGCACGGAGTGAGAGCGAGGCCAGCTTCGACGATGGAAGTGCCAGCTCCGTAGAATTCGCTCCTATCGACCGGCTACCGCCCTTCGAGTCCCCAGAGATTGATGGCTTGGGCTGGCCCGATACTGTTCCTAGCCCCACGTTCCCTCAATTAGGACAATTACCTCAGAAAATTTCGATTGCATGCATATCACAATACCTGGAGGTTTACCAGGCGAAAGGGTACCCAATCTGGCCCGTCGTCGATACAGAAGCTCTTCTTGCACGCCTCTTGACCAATCCAGATGACATGGAGGCATACGCACTAGCAGTTGCTGTCTGCAGTGCGACCGTCGGCCAGTTTCAAATTGATGCTCAGCCAGGCAGTCCAGTCGAAGGCCATTTCCGAGTGTCAAGTGCGATGTTTGAGGCTGAAGCAGTACGGGCGCGAAACGCTTCTGATCATCTCGAAAATGTCACGATATGGTCTCTTCTGAGTTCTTTCTTTCTTCATGTGTACTCTGCAGATATCGGTAGAATGACTGCGTCTACTGTTCTACTTGGAGAAGCTATTACCAAAGCGCACATTGTTGGCCTGCACAAGACATCCCATTATGAAACTCTAAGCGTCGAACAGCAACAACATCATCTAAGAATATACTGGCTGCTTTTCGTGACGGAGAGGCAGGTGCACCCTAATGCAAGACCCTATTCTAAGCTAACAATGGTGTAGGGCTCATTCTATACAACATGACATCCCCACGATGTTGAAGCGTACGCCTGACCTACCTCAACTAGCAGACCTTAATGATGGTTCCATCAATCCTGCGTTTCTTCAGCTTTGCCGACTCTTCCATATACTAGATGTCACCATTACGGCCGATCCGTCAACCGCACGTGATGCCCTCGCACTTGCACAGCAGCAGTTGAGTGACGATGTGGCCTCCCGCGGCCTACAGAACGAGCTTCAACGCGCAGACATTTCCATGACACAGCAATGGATGCGCATTTACCTGTGGCAGCATGCTTTAGGTGTGACGAACCTTAGTTCGACTAATCCTGAAGACGAGTTCTCCTTCTCGTTCCCGGCTAAGGTGGCTCAAAGCGTGCTGGGGTATTTGACAAGCCTCTCCAGAGAAAGCCTAGAAGCCCATGGACCTGGGATGGTATGTAGTGCATGCTCCTCGATTGACTATTTTAATGCTCTGCAGGAGACAAAGCTATTCGACATTGCAAGCTCGCTGGCAGATGTCATGATCTGCGTCCCCCGACTCAACCGAGAACCACATTTCGGCATCGGACCACGGGACCTCATTCATTCACTATCAGCTCTACTTGGTTCATTTAGGGGTGGAAACCCTGCGGTTGTCAATATTCTCCAAGAGAAGTTGACCGCCTTAGGGGTAGCAGTCACCTCACCTCAACGGCTCATTGATTTATCCTCATCCGAAGACGAGCGTGAAGACCAGAAGTATAGCGATAGCCCAGCGTCCCTTTCTTGGAGCAAAGTCGGACTCTTTGCACCCATTAGTCCGATCCAGGAGTTGCCTCCAGCTTTAAGTATTACTCAATTCTAATATCGTACCACGTTTGTGATTTTTGCTTGATCGTAGCTGTACAGTTATGCTTCAGGTCTCGGACTCCCAAGATTCTTTGGTCTTTTCACGCGTCCAGCAATTCTCTGTATGTTCGTGGCCCTTTCAGATCAAGGATTGTTGTATGTGTCCTTTGTGTTTGCTTGCGAATACCCGTTGGCGCGAACGCATTGCTTCGCAGCCTCTGATCACTTCTCGTACTTCTCTTGTCATAATCACACCTACGAAGTTACTTTTGAGGCAGAGTTCGCCGCCGCACACTCATAGGGAGTATGAGGTACAAACAACGAAATGGATAAATTTTCGGGTGCACTTCAAGCTTCAGTCATCACATAAGTGGAGTGTTACTTAGCTCTTCATAGTGCTCTTACCAAAAGGGTCATATTGCGATACTTGTACCTCTACTCAGGGTCAAGTCAAGCAGGACCGAATGTGTCATGAACGGGTCACGTGATGAGGTACCTCTATTTGATCTAATCTACATTCAGCGCATGTTCACATCTTGGCTTTTTCTCCATTCTCGGCAACCCTTGCGACACATAAACTGTTTACTAGACTCTACTTAACACGATTTGAATTTGATGAGTATCATCGCACGTTAGAACGCGTCAATCAGGCTAAGGATGACGTGCGAGTTGGTGCAATCACACAACTGCCAGGGCACCAATCAACACGCCACGCAACGACGCGTTGGTCTCACACTTATCAGGGCCCTGAGACCCGCGACATTGAACATCCGGATGATGCCACCTGCTGACAATTGTCCAGCCTCGCACTCCCTGCCTCGGACAACGATGGCTGCCTGCTGTCGTGCACACAGATGGGGAATGAGAATGTGCACTCTACTGACTTGAGAACCTCAAGAGTGTTGGAACGACAAGATTCCGCAGATAACGGCGCGATCAACACCTTCGAACTCGACGATATGTCTCCAACCTCGGAAGAAGAGCGCCCGCTGCTCTCGCGCATAACGTCGCCGTCGCCATCGCCATCATCGAACTCGAAGACAGTCTACGGAAGCGATGAAGAATCAAATGAGACGGTCGGTGTTGGCGAGGTATCGCGATCAGTAGAAGACGATGTACTGCCGGAGACGTCTACCCTCGGTCGCAACATAAGCTGGTCCAGCGCTTACATACTGGTCATATCGCGTGTTATCGGGAGTGGCATATTCGCAACACCTGGAGCGATCGTCAAATCGGTCGGCAGCGTTGGTTTGAGCCTGTCACTTTGGGTGGTAGGTGCAATCATCGCGGCTTGCGGTTTGGCCGTGTCTCTTGAGTATGGCTGCATGCTACCGCGATCGGGCGGCGAGAAGGTCTATTTGGAGTTCACGTACCGCAAACCTAGGTTCCTAGCCTCCACTCTAGTTGCGGTACAAGCAGTCCTCCTAGGCTTTACAGCTAGCAACTGCATCATCTTTAGCGAGTACTTGCTGTTCGCATTCGACGTTGAAGGCAGCGATTTCCTGCGTAAATCGCTAGCTGTCGGCCTCCTTACTGCAATTACTATCATTCACGGATGCTTTCTCAAGACAGGGATCTGGATACAGAACTTCTTGGGATGGATCAAAGTCGCACTGGTCATCTTCATGATATTTGCCGGATTCTTCGTTGTGTTGATCCAGCCTCGCGATTCGAAAGGCGTTCGAAGCCACTTCCCGTCCGGACAAGATCTTTGGAAGGACTCTGACTGGAGCTGGGGCATCATCGCGACATCCCTGTTCAAGGTTTTCTATTCGTACGCGGGGCTGAACAACGTCAACAACGTGCTGAATGAGGTCAAAAACCCTGTCCGAACACTGAAGACAGTCTCAATCTCAGCCCTGGTTACAGCTTGTATACTTTACGTGTTGATCAATATTGCCTACTTCATTGTCGTACCATTAGACGATATTAGAAACAGCGGGGAAATGATCGCGGCGTTGTTCTTCGAGAGAAGTTTCGGGCCGCAAGTTGGCAAGAAGATACTTCCCTTTGCAGTGGCTCTGTCTGGCGCAGGCAACGTCATGGTGGTCACATTCGCTCTTGTAAGTTACACGAGGAAGCTGGCCCATTACAGACTGACCTGATTCTAGGCTCGTTTGAATCAAGAGATTGCTCGTCAAGGCTTTCTTCCTTGGTCGAAATTGCTCTCTTCCAACAAGCCATTCGGCGCACCACTTGGTGGGCTAATTGTACACTATATTCCATCACTACTCGTAATCGCCCTTCCACCATCAGGAGAGGTATATTCCTTCATCCTGGAAGTTGAAGGCTACCCTGGTACTATCTTTTCACTTGCCAGTTCGATTGGGGTACTATGGCTACGCTACAAGCGACCGGATCTAAAGCGGCCCTTCAAAGCATGGAAGATCGCGGTTGTTTTCCGCATAGCTCTGAGCCTCGCGCTTCTAGCTGCTCCTTTCTTTCCGCCGAAAGAGAAGCAGCAACCTGGTAGTATTTGGTATGCGACTTATGCCGTCGTTGGCATTAGCATGTAAGACTTTCGTCTGCTAATTTGACTGTTTCTTAAACTAACAACCAAGTAGTATTGTCTTCGGCCTTTTGTACTGGTACATTTGGACTCGCCTGATCCCGAAATGGAAGGGCTACAGATTGGAGGAGGCAACGAGCGTACTTGACGACGGCACGACTATCACGACACTTGTTCACGTCCCAAAGCAAGTCAATTGAGCATTCTTTGATTCCATCTCAACATTGGGATCTCGCGGCATTTTCGGGTAGCGTAGCGATATGTGAGCATACATCATGGCTATAGATACGGATAGAGCGGAGAATGGCGTCTTCTTCAATCAACTGCCGGAGCGATTGCGGGGTGGGACGAGCTGCTCCAATCAGTAATCATACAGTTGGCTTTGCATTCACAAGACATTTCATGTATGCCGTCAGACCATAGCACGCTGCATTTATCAGCATGTACGGAGCTCAATACACTACACATGATAACGTAGACTATGCGAGCCAATGAAATCCGTTGTCGATCCCTGCACTCTCCATGCATATCCGACGGACAAGCAGCGGATAGCTCGATAAACGCGACTCGGATTTGAAATGCGATCACACGTTCATGTCGCGGGATTGCGTGCTGCGGGGAAGCTGGATAGCTTACATATCAGGCGCAACATTGTCTCACCCCCACACGTCACGACTGCCAGCCATATAAGCTTGGGCGTCCTCATTCTGTTCAGTGATCCAAGCGTAAAAGCATTTTCGACAACCAAGCGGTCTAACCTTGTTATCTGAGCTTCAGTATTGGCCCACCATGGCAACAGCAGCAGTTCAACTTCCTCAATCGGTCCCCTCCTACTCCCCTCAGACTACTCAAACCATATCGAAGCCACCGACATCCAAAGTCCATGATGTAGAGACTGTTCTCAACTATTACAAGCCAAACGCAGACGGCTCGCCTCCACACCCAACCTATGTTGACCGCCCGGAGACATATGACAGGCCTGCTGAGTCGCATAACCACACCGTCCGGGATGTTACTGGCCGCGAGAAGGAATACAGCCTTGATGGAAACGGCTTCCAGTTTTACCCTCACGTAAGCGTGGAGAAGGACTTCTTGGACGATGAGCAGATCAAGGCACAATACTACCCTGAGACCGAGCAACTGCTCAAGGATGCGTAAGTCTCTTGATCGTCACAGTGACTTGGAGTGGGGCTGATCGACATACAGCACCGGCGCATCCCGCGTCTTCATCTTCGACCACACCATCCGCCGCCAACCCCAGGACGCTCTTGACGCGCCCACCTCGGCCGTCCGAGCCCGTCTCCGTGGCCCAGTCCAACGCGTCCACATCGACCAATCCTACAAAGCCGCGCTCTCGCGCGTGCCCCACCATCTCCCCGAGGAAGCAGACAAGCTCCTCCAAGGCCGCGTTCAGATCATCAATGTCTGGCGCCCTATCAAGACCGTCCAGCGCGACCCTCTCGCTGTCGCTGAAGCGAGTAGCGTAAATGAGGACAGCTTGGTCGTGACCGAGCTCATCTACCCCAACAGGAAGGGCGAGACGTACGCGGTTAAGCATGACCCGGGACATAGGTGGTTCTACAAGAACGGGTTGACTCCCGAGGAGGTCATTCTTATCAAGTGTTTTGACTCGAAGCTTGATGGCCGTGCGAGGAGAGTGCCGCATACGGCGTTCCACGTTCCGGGAACGGAAGATAAGAAGGGACGCGAGAGTATTGAGGTGAGGTGTTTGGTATTCCATGAGAATGACACTTTGGAGTAGATGAACGAGAAGATGGCGAGGTATATTACAGAGTGACATATCCACAGATTGTTTCTGACATAGCAATACCGGAGTCGATTGTTACATTTCAGCGCTTTTCCTTCCGTGAACGCTTTCGTCCTAGTTGCAATGAAAATGCCATGGTATTCAGAGCCCGTGAGAGTGGCATTGTTACTGACTGAATAAGCGCTCCCTGATAAAATAGACCCTTCATAGTGTAGTCTCCCGGAGTAGGGGTACAGATATCAAAAGCACTGCAAACCTGTCTGGCTATTTGAAGCGCTCCTGGCGGATGGATCCAAACATAGTATCAGTACCCCTCCTCTAGGTCTTACATAGCTCTTATATATTACACCGCAGTAAATCATGCTGGATGGTCATCATGACCAAGGGACAGTTGCTGATACTACATCAGCATGTCGGAAAATCGAACAAGGAGGAAATAAAGACGACGATAAATCAGGCCCAAGAAGACAAGATGTGAAAGAGTTGGAAGATAATGCTGGTAGACTGAAGCTGGAGTACATTGAGATATACAGAGAGGAGAGTGAGATGTTCTCTTTGCCAAACCTACTAACGCCATGCTAATCGCGCCTTTCAAACCGAATTTTTTTCGCACTAGAACAGAGTATCATCAACATGTCACGGGACTTTGCATCGCATGAGACCGCATTGTAGAACGTTGACCATGCGTTTCCTAGTCAAAGGATTCTCAGGTAGTATTGACCACCTCGCCATTACACCATAGGCAAATAAGCTTCGAAGACTCCTCGAGCAGTGGTTGGCCACAGTCGCAGCCCTCGCTTTGGCTGGCTTCCTGTTCGTCTCGTTGTTCGCGCCGAAAGCAATGCAGGCATAGCCATCGATCCAGGAAACGTGACCTTAGCGTGCAACTGCACTTCGTATCCCAGGAGGTTTGTCTCCTAGCGAAGCAGTCGACACAGAGCTTTCGTTTGCGGCTCTCGGTAATGTTCCAGAAGCCCTGGATGACCGGAGACGGATAAGGGGATTCGGATGCTGCCGCGCCTTTCAATGGCCCTGACCCCAGGTTTGAATCGATTATCAGGTCGATAGACTCTGGTAGCGCATATATCTCCGATTCTAGAGGGATGTCTAGGAAACCTTGGTCGTGATGGGGGGTGTATCGGCCGCTGATTGGGCGCTGCCAGGGCTTCATATCTGCGACACCGAAATGCTCCGGGCTCAAAATCCCCATTTCCAGCTCCTCGAGCAGCGCGAAGCCACTATAGTTGGGTAGCTCATCGTAATCTTCCGGGGGCTGGTAGATGCTCTGATAAACGCAATGGACTCGGCACTCGTTACAGGTGGTGATACCGCACGAGATGCATGGACGAGACATAATACCCTGTTTGTCCTCATTGGTGCATCTGACATGCTCCTGGCAGTCGAATTGCTCGAAATACTTTGATTTTCGGTGGAATCTTTGGCGTAAGCGTACTCCACTGCCGTCACAGCTCATGAGTCGTAAGAGACTTGACAAGCTCTCTTGATTGGGCAGGACAGTCGCGTATGCTGCCTTCGATGTAGCTGCCAGTGCACAGAGGTCTTTCGGGAACAGATTTCCTGTAACGGACTGCAGGATTCCATATTGCGTAAGAGCTTGTATGAGGCGATTTCCATGCTTCGCAGCCGAGTCCTTGGTGTCTAATCTTTTCGCAGGCGTCTCCGCCGAAAGCGCTCTCTTCCTCTTCATGCTGCCGTCCATTCGACTTAAGCCGATGGTGACTTCTGAGGTCTGCATCTTGTCAGAGGGCACTGTATCAATACAAGGCGAACCGTGCCCCTTCGGTTGCAGGGAACAGAGGACGGTGTTGTCGTTGCACTTTGAAAAGTGAAAGAGGCATGGGTGGGCATGAGACCGCAGTCTATGTGCGTGCAGGTGTGAGGCTCAAATCATAAGATTGAGCTAATATGTCGCCCGGCTGGTGTACAGAAAGATCACTTCAAGGATGTAGGTGAATGAGCAGATAACAGCGCATGTTCGGCATAGTATAACAACGGAGTGGAAAGTCGCGCAGGCACGTACCCTTGGAAGAGATGCAGGTGTCTAGGTCATGAGCACCAACAGCACGTCGCATTCATCGCTTTCAAAGAAAATTCAGATCTGGATCCATGATGTTTGCCGTGGTGTGGGTGAGAAGGGAAAATTTTCGGGAGGACTCGGAAGCGCGGAACGATCGGGCAGACGGGCAACTATGTCGGCTTATGATGGACTTGACCGACTTGCTTGACGTTATAGTGCTTTGCGCAGCTTGTAGTGGACCTAATGAAGTTCGCAAGCCGCGTTTTGAACAATTGTGACTCTGAACAACAGGACGGGGAGCGGAGACATTTTCCGTTGGGATGTCGGTGACTAAGATCTTACTAACGATGCCGTTCACGGAAATGCCTCGGTCCATGGCGCGCAGACCTTCACCGTTCTCCTCATCGTCATGCGGGACTACGCAACCCAATGCGCGGCTTGTAAGCATGTTCCAAGGACGTGATCGTCTCATCTCTTCACCTTAGATTACTGTCGTCAACACAAGTTGAAGTGAAGCTCCCAGAGCGGACCCGTCAATTCTTACTTCCCTATTGCTCGTCTCCTCCCTAACGATATTTCGTGGTATCATTGCTTACAACACCAATGTCGTTCATCGAGACTTTGTTAATGCTTACTCTCCCATCATCCGACTTGCATAGGGTTTCTGTCTCACATCTACGAAGAACTGGCCAAGTCAAAATATTCGTTATCGATTGATTATAGCTGCAATATCCAATCCCACCAATATCTCCTGCCTATATTGTGTTCCAATTCGTCGGTTCGCACTTCCTTCCCAATTCTACTTCTCACTTCTCATCTGGGATACCGTAGCAGCAGCCGATATCGAGTACGTTGTAGAATGTGCAGTCCCTCTGGACATAGGAGCCTCCCTTCTCGGCACATGCAGGTTGAGTCGTACAGATTCCCGATGGAATGGATCGACCGCAAGGAGCCGGATACGGGTCTTTAGGTGCTGCGAGAGCGATTGGGAGAAGTGCGGCGAGAAAGAGGAGCTTCATGTTGTGGATTCGGCGATCGAGGGTTGTGAAAGTGATAGTGTTCTGACGAATAAGCAGTGTATGGTACTGGGATTTGATGATGGTGTGATAGTTGTTGATGATGCCGCAAGAATGATCTGCGAGGATGCATGCTCTTATACTTGATGTCAACCAGGTAAAGGTACCTACAGGATCATTCTAACCTTGCCACTAGAATCAATTGCATATCAATACGAGCTAAAGATAGCCCACATCTAAGAATGACGTCGAGTCGACTTGTCTATCGACCAACAGTATTTTGGCTGGACTTTTTTCCAGATCGCTCGTCCCAGAAGGGACCGACATCTACCACCCACCATCAAGCGCTCTGCGATCTCCCTATCAGTGTCGAGAACCACACATCTTGCTGAGAGTCTCTTCATATGCAGTATATTGCATGACATCACTTAGCGAGCAGATCAATATCGCAGTCCTGGGATACTTCATACAAGCGAGCGGAAACGTGATTAGCCTGCATTGACCTTTTATTTATATTGCTCAATCTCGTGTTGCTGAACTAGTCTGTCGCATCAAACCCAGTCGAAAAAAGTGTATAATTGTTCATTGGAAGCTACGTAGTATCTCCTCATAGACTGATGAGTCTTGTAAAATGATATAGCATAATGCTACAAAGGCATGAATAGTTCAGTAACTCCAAGCTTGACTCGGGACGTATGGAGGCTGAATAAAGCGTTTTGTTGAAACAACCAGGCTGTCACAGCGCTTAAATAACGGGCGTCGCTCGCTTGCAGATGGTCCGAGACATAGTCGAGTCCCTGATATAAACTGTGAATTGTTTCGAGGTAGGACTGCTTTGAAGTCAAGTTGGAGCCCCAGAGCCCAGACTTTCCAGAGTCAATTCGAACGAAATTCCGGACCATACTAACTTCGATACATAATCTCTCCATTGCACCAACTGCACAAGACCTTCAGGTGAAGTAAATTTGGCATTGTGTAGTCCCCGGGAATGTGACAGAGTCGCATCTTGCATTGTTTTCACTGGGAGTGCATTGTCATTACACCTCGTCCCGAATGTTCTCGTGCTATGCACGATAGAGTTGTCATGCGATTCCGTAGTTGTCATACTTAGTTGACGTAAAGGGTACCATTGTCGTTATACTTCCTGGCGATGACCCTGCCGCCACACCAGGAACAGAAGCTGCACACGTTCTTCATACCGTCGTATCGAGTGCCACAAGGGCATTTGCCTTGGTAGCTCAGCTTTCGGTTTTGGGCATCTGGGGTTTCGATGCACGGGTGCAGCGTCGCATAGGCCTCATCATCTTGGATCTCGTCGATGATACACGGGAGGCAAATCCAGCGATCAAGGAGTCGCTTCCTCAATGTACAACGGCACACCTCACCAGTGGGCGTGCCTGCACCTACATTCATAACGTTAGCTTTGTCTACATTGAGGCTGTTGGACCAGGATCTGGAACAACTCCGCCTCTAGTCAAAAGGTCTACCAGATCAGAGCTCACGTGTAGTAGTATTTTGAATATGCGACCTGGAGTTGTACGGTCTTCCACTAACGTACCAGATTTCACGGCATCCATTACCACTTTGCCCAGCTTTTTGTGACCCCTGCGTGCCGAAGCGCACTCGACACAGCAATAACGCTTACGCAACCCAATTATCGTGCGGAAATTGTTACGAAATGTCTCCATTGTGCCGAGTTCTAGTGGGACAAGGTCATTGACCCAGTCTTTCCGATAAGTTGGTTGGTATGACTGATCAGATTGCCTGAAGAACCAAGGATGTACAACCGCTGTGGCATTAATGTCATGTTCTAGCATCTCAGGTGTTGATAGCATAATCGACTTTGCGTCCGGTTGCTCCAGGAGAGCGCTGAGCGTGATATACTGGGAGTTGAATACCAGGCCCCCCCGGTAGTCGCCGTGTTCCATGGAAAGCAAAGTAGAGTAAGAAGTATGTGTCCGACACTCATTGCAGACCATGATGCCGCACGCATCGCACGGCTTCGAAATCGTAGACTGCGAGTAATTCGCGCCACAACCCTGCTTTAGATCTTCGCGCCAGGTCTCTGGATGACGATCTGGAGTGCTTCCTGCAGCGAGACTAGCATCGATCGTTTCGATCCGTAATCCAGTTCCTACTCCACTACAATGTGTTCTGGTGATGAGATTCTTCCATGATTCCTCCCTCCCACGGATCTCTGCGTACGCAGTCCTGGATGTCCTCGCGACGCGGGAAAGGTCTGCTGCGGTTGAGAAGGTGGCAATTCGCTTGACGATGTCGTACTGCTGCAAGGCCTTTTCTAGCCCAGAGTGCCCTACCGCAGATTCCGGCATGATCATGGACGGGTGAGGATGTGTCGCGAATGTTGGTGCCTCAGTGTCGGGAGTCGGGTGACACAATCTGGACTTGCGCGGCACGGCGAGCTACCTTGGTGGCGCTAGTCCCCATAGAGGTCGTTTGTCTTACAGTTGTGGCGTACCCTTGAACCAGCTAACTTGGACGTATCTGCCTTTTAGAAATCACCAACTCATAACAGCAATTTCAAACCTACGCTGAGGAGCAATTGTTGACCTCTGCCACGAGTTGAAAGCGCGCTGGATTGTCTGACGACTTGTAACGTGCGAAACATCATACCATCAGCGATAACATGATAGGAGATTCGCAACCTAAATTTTTTGTTATATTACCCATTTTGAGAGGATTCTTCAACATTGTCTCGTCATCTTCTATGAACGATCAGCTCCGGCTGGGAGCTCATGGATCCTCTCCCTAGCTGGCATTTCAACCACCTCTCTGTCAGTATCCATCTCAGCCTTGCGCTCATCCCTCAAATCATGATGGAACACTCCCGAAGTATCCGTTTTGGAGTTTTGCCGCTTTTGTTTCCATCGAAAAATCATTATGAGTGCAATTATTGCCAGAAGACCTCCAATGGCGCCTCCCACACCAGCTCCGATTCTCACCCCCCGAGTGTCGCGTTTCGAACCATGAGCATCTCCTGCAACAGTTTGCTGACTATCGCTTAATGTTGAAAGAGAAGAAGGTGTCATTGTAGCAGTGGAAGCTGTCAAGGCCACATAACTTGGAGACGAAAACGAAGTGGTCGCAGGCCCCGTGAATGCACCCTTGGTTGCGCCAGACAGCCGAAACACCGCTGTTGATGTCTTACAACATCTTGTTCCTTCTCTTGACGACTCGCAGCAGTAGTTAGCCTCCTTTCCATATCCCTGCGCTCCGCATTCCAAGATAAGAACGCCGCTGGCACGGAAGTCGTACGCTGAGGAATTGGTCGGCGTGTCTTGATCTATCAAAACACATTGAGTCAGCGCTGAGATCGAGATAGGAGCACTATGTGACGGCTTGCGTACTTATAAGGCACTGCCTCGGACAAAGAGCATGAGTCCATGATTGATCCGTACAAGTACCGCGAACGTAGGATATCCCACTGCTCTCTTTCGCGTCCCAAATGCACAGACCATTGCTGAGGCATTTGTCCAGTGAGCTGCAGCAGTGGCTCACTTCGGCGGTTAGGTTGCAGGGAACCTCTCCCGAGTGCCCTCCGTTGGGATAGTAGCAGAGGGGTGATGTAGCCATAACATGCGCCGCTTGGAAACCCAAAAGGAGTGGTAGAAGGGCATGAGACATATCGGAGAAGGCTTTCGCTGTGAGCATATCGGAGCTAGATAGCGTGGATGGATACTATACAGAGAGAAATCTGGGAAGAGATGAGATTCGCATTCTGACCGGCAACCTGTCTCCGCCGTCCGGTAGTACAACCCTATCTCTAGTAGTACAGCCGAGGGGTAACTTGTACGTCACACAGCATTGTCTACAGTGATCATGAAAGAGAATTATCAAGATATAGTCAGTTTCATCAAATGGTCCGCCTCGGACTGCGTCATCTTTGAGCTCTCGAACTCCATTCAAACTGCTTTGTACTCTCGTCCATGACACAGTACCTTGGCTGAGCACACCATAATGTTTGAATCATCATTGTAAGTGTTCTCATAATGTATATAGACAGAATTTTGAGTGAAACTATTACTCTTAAAGCTCATCATTGCATGGTGTTAATTTCCAATTACTCGTTACCGGACCCTGCGCCGGTCAATATGCACTTCCGTATAACTTTTACTATTACCTTAGGATTAGTGACTAGGGAGAGTACTGACGGGCGGAAGTACTTTAAGTTCCGTCGTTTGAATGTGTAGCTTGTTGGCAACCAGAACGTGGGTACAGATAGGGATTACAATTCTTGAAGTGCTACAGTCGTTCGAACGAGGTCCCACCTAAGTAGTGTTTAGTAAACGAAGTGCTCCTACGTTATCTGTACCCCTACTCCGGGACAAACCTTAAGTGCTGTCAGACCCGTCATGTCAGGCAGGAATCCAAACATCTCAATGTTCGAAATAAAGAACTCTATAACATCACTTCAGAAGCAAACGTCCACCTTTACTTGCAGCAAACCAGCGAGTGGTGGAAATCAATATTTAATTGAAAAGAATAAGCCAAGAAGTCATCACAACAGGAGCCACCCATTACGAGAGGAAAACTTTATCCCCGCCCTCAAGCCCACACGAAATCTCACCATCGCACCACGAGCAGACAGTCCTGAGATCATGCAGGGTATTTGTAGTCTTTCCACACAAACAAGAAACCTTGGTGCCATCTCCTTTCTTGAATCTACGGCTGTAGTCATGATCTATCTCCATATCGTGCTCGTAGCAAGGGATACACAGCCAGCGGTCGAGAAATCGCGACTTGAGGGTACAATTGCACTTCTTTTGGCCTGCTCCACAATCGCGGAAACACTCGTCGCAGACGAACCATTTGCGACCCTCCGCGGCGTGAACTATGTCGTGGATTAGTGGGTCGTAAAGCTCGGTGGTGTTGCGTAGAACATGCTGATTGAGAGCGATCGAAGCGAGAGGTGCATCGAGCAGTGTATCGATGGAGATAGGAAGCTGTCCGGTGCCAAGCGTGCCATCAAGTCGCAAACTCAGAACGCCATGATCGTGGTGTGGGCGAAACTTCTTTCGATTTTTATACTTCCAGGACTCATCGTCGTCCAGTGGATATATATGGTTCGCCCAAGATCTTAGGAAGACATGACCGCCGAATCCCATACCCTCATAAAGCTTAACATCGTAAAGATTCTGATAAACGCAGTGGACCCGACATTCGTCACAGACATGGTTGCCACATTCTACGCATGGTCTGATCTCTATCCTATTGTCTCCTTTGCCGTCGAAGTCTGAGGCTATGTAAACCGTGTTGTGTGGACTACCGGTATAGGTACCTTTGTTTGCGCAAATAAGGTTTCTGGGGTTTCCATGTGTGGTCTGGGTGCAGGTTCGTAGTGCGACTCCATAGCCATCGCAATAGTTCATGGGGCTCATAGTAGATTCCGAATGAGAGAAGGAAGCAAACAATACCGTAAACGCAGTAAGAATTATAATGCTCATGGTGACCAAAAGAGCGTGAAGAAACAACAGCCACATCTGGCACATTGATGTTGGCTTTAGTTATCGGAGATCACTGAGGTATTCAATCCAGGTCGTGTCCCACGTCATTCGTGCTATATAGCGTTACCTGTCCAGCGAAGAAAATAATGAATGAGATGCTGGCCACGATGGTGAATACCACTGCAACCTAAAATGGCATATGATTAGCACGGGAGCCGGAAGCGAGGGACGACACGAAAATACCTTTAGATTTGGATCTGACCACGCGACGTGCTTGAGGGGTTGGACAGCTGCCCATACATGCAAGAACATTCCCACGATCAGGAATATCGTGCCTGTCGTGAGAAACATGACGCTCAATTGCCACGTATAGACCTGCGCTGTATACGGTTGTAAACGCCCCGTTCGCTTTGACTTTCGTGGATGTCCATGGCTTGCCTTGGAGAGCAGAGTTCTAATGTTCTTCCAGGAGTCGCGATGAGAGACCAATCGGTGAAGGCGAACAGTCTGGTCAGCAGCGCTGAGGATACTGCACAATGAAAGCAGGATGCCGCAGTACCAACAAGTACGTGCGGCCCATGGGGTGTTGCCGTCGTTGGTTAAGACGTCTGTCCACGATGCCGTAGAGGCTTGAACTCCGGTGAGCAGAGATGCCTATCAATGCTTAGCATCTGTATGAACATAGATCCGTTCCATGACGAATTCCTAAGTAGCAAAGTGGGCGTATTAGCAGTAACACATACCACGATACCAACAAAGTTCAACTCAGCTAGCTTATTCGAAGCCCATTTTTCCGTTAATCTGTCCCTCTCCTCCGGATCTCGCGCATTGAGCAGCACCTCGATTGGGTCGTAGGTCGACGAGTCTGGCGCATAGATTCCACCACCAAAGAAATTAAAAACACGAAACAATCCCCTGGGCTTCTTCGAGTTGGGGGTGCTGATGTCTCCATCGAATCGATCTGCCAGCATTGGAGACTCCTCATTGGGGTTCTCAATGTCGTCGTCGGACCGACGAGAATTGTGCGTCATAGTGCGGGGAAACTCTTGGAGCAATTAGAGGGAAACGAGAAGTCGGAGTGGACGTTTGAACAAATGAAGAGGTTTTGCGGGATGCGAAGATGAGAGTGTAGTATGAAGAGTCGAGCGCTTCCCTGTCTTTATTGCATGGGATTCGGAATCGTGGCGTGCGTTATACGTGCAACGTGACCTTGCCAGGTGTCTTGCGGCATGGCATCGCTGATCTGCTGCCTGACCGCAGCAGCCTCTAGTACCGCCGCAGCCGTTATGGATCTATGCAGAGTACGGTTCCCTTGCGCTTCGACATGGACTGTAGACAGGCGGGTGGTGTTGTGAGTAAGTTGCACACGTCGTCCGACATCTGATCAGAGGCTTATTGCTCAAATTTCCTAATCGGGAAGGTTTACGAAACCCGTAGATTACAGGGCTTCTACTTGTGATGTGGCCCATGCGTTGCAAGCGATCTTCAAGTGCCCAAGTGGACCGAGCGCTCCAGCTGTCAGAGAAGACTTAAAGCTTTATTGGGAGTCTGGACTGAATCCTGATTACCATAACCCCTTGGCATTTCATTCAGTTTACACATCTAGGACATGACCATTCTGAGGACTGTGGGATTTTTAAATGAACTACAATGGAAGCCACGGGAAATTAGTACTTTAGTATTTAGCTTCTCATTTGAGGAACGATTGTTTCAGCTTCATGACCTCTGCGATCCATTCGATTGGATGAATGAGTTGATTTGCTCGGATGTGCTTGATCGGTAAGCCCTGAGCCGTGCTGCATGGCGCCTGCCGTTGCGGTGGGTCATGTCCACTCAATGTATCATGACGTGCTCTGTGGATCCGCGCTGATGGAACAACCCCACGTACGATACGCATCTCTGAAACTCAACGTATATCAACAACTATTCTTCCTCTTTCCCCACTTCCTTAGTCCCTAGATAAAATGTCCAACATCATCCAGAAAGTCAAGAACCAGATCCCAGGCCTGTATGTCGGCACGGATAAGCACGCCTGGTGGAAAGAAGCAGTAGTCTACCAAATCTATCCAGCCTCCTTTCTTGACACCAATAATGACGGTTGGGGCGACGTTCCGGGTATCACAGCAAAGCTCGACTACCTCAAAGACCTTGGTGTCGACGTGATATGGGTTTCGCCAATCTACAAATCGCCTCAGGCGGACATGGGCTACGACATCGCAGATTATGAAGACATCGATCCCAGCTATGGCACTCTCGCCGACGTCGACAATCTAATCAAGGAGGTGAAGAGCCGAGGAATGAAGCTAGTCATGGATCTTGTTGTGAATCATACCTCAGATCAGCATGCGTGGTTCTTGGAGTCGCGATCGAGTAAAGAGAGCCCGAAAAGAGACTGGTACATTTGGAAGAAGCCAAAGTACGATGAACAAGGAAACAGACAGCCGCCGAACAACTGGGCGATGATTCTTGGAGAGGCGAACTCAGCTTGGACGTGGGACGAGACGACGCAGGAATACTACCTGTCGCTGTTCACGCCTGAGCAGCCTGATTTGAACTGGGAGAATCCTGATGTTCGCGAAGCCGTCCACAACGTTCTGCGCTTCTGGCTGGACCGAGGGGCTGCAGGATTCCGGATGGACGTCATCAATCTGATTTCGAAGGTGCAGGAGTTCCCAGACGCGCCGATCAAGGTGAAGGATCACAAATACCAACCAGGAGACAAGTACTACGCCAACGGACCGCGACTACACGAGTACCTCAAGGACATCCGCAAAAACGTGCTATCAAAGTACGACACCATCACAGTAGGTGAAATGCCCTTCGTCCGCGACGAACACGAGATCATAAAAGTCGTGGGCGCCACATCCGGCGAGCTAAACATGATCTTCGCATTCGACCTTGTAGACATCGACAACGTCCCCGGCGACTTCAAATACACGCTGCACAACTGGGATGCGCGAGATCTCAAGAAGATCGTCAACAGGCTGCAGAGACTCATGCTAGAGAGAGATGGCTGGAACTCCCTCTTCGTCGAAAACCACGACCAGCCCCGCTCCGTATCGCGATACACAAACGACTCCGACGAATGGCGCGAGTACGGCGCCAAGCTCCTCTGCCTCATGCAGACCACTCTCGCAGGAACTTTGTACGTCTACCAAGGCGAGGAGCTCGGTATGCGCAACGTGCCCACCTCCTGGGGCCCAGAGGAATACAAAGACATCGAGAGCATCAATTTCTGGAAGAAGTATAACGAGATGTATCCCGATGACGAGCAGAAATTGCAGCTTGGACGCCAGATCTTGCAGAAGAAGAGTCGGGACAATGCGCGCACGCCTGTGCAGTGGAGCGCGGGGCCTAATACTGGGTTCACGGAAGAGGGCGTCAAGCCGTGGATGAGAGTCAATGACGATTATAAGACTGTGAATGCGGAAGCGCAGATTGCGAATGCGAAACCGTCGGAGGGAACGTTGAGTGTGCATGCTTTCTGGAAGCGGGGGTTGGAGAATAGGAAGATGCATAAGGATGTGTTTGTGTACGGTGACTTTGAGCTTATTGATCCCGAGCATCCGAAGGTGGTTGCGTACAGGCGGTGGAGTAAGGATGAGAGCTTCGTCACCGTGCTGAATTTCAGCGGGGAGAATGTGGAATGGACGGGGCTTGGTGATGTGAAGGTTGCGAAGTGGGTTGCTGGGAATTATGATGAGACGGATTTGGATCAGAAGGCAACTGGAAGCACAATCGAGCTTCGACCTTGGGAGGGATTACTAGGCACCGTAGAATGAGTGGGACTGGACGCCGGGGAAGCTGTTGAGCTATTGAGATCGGTAGATAAAAGCCTTCGTAGACATAGACCTAGGGTATCCCATCCTTCTCCTCACATTGACGCTGATAAATGAGATCTCCGACTGCAGATCAATAAAGAAAAGCACTTTTTCGTTGCCATTACCCCGAACCCTTGGTAGGATCTCATTGTATCTCTCCTTAGCATGCATAAAGGTTTCGGCAGAGATCTCTGGGCTCTTTAAACATCGCGGACAGTGCCCCGTATAGACCCGCCACGCACAGAGCCATTGTCCACTTTGCCAGTGAGCTTGCGCTCGAAGGTAGCAGGTGCAATGTGTCGGCCGGTATGATCGAAGAAGCGAGAGGACACCCGGAGCCAGAGCCTCTCCTGGTCCTCTTGCATGATCTTCGCGATACGCATGAGGTCGTCCATGTCGAAGTTGTTGTCTGGGTAGATGTCGATGAAGGCCTCTAGTGGAGCCGCAGGTGCTGCAGGTGCAGCGGCGACAGGAGCAGCGGCATTGTTCTGAGCGAAGGCGTTAGGCTGCTGAGCCCATGGATTGGGGTTGGCGGCCTGAGTGTAGTTTGGTGGAGCAGTGGTACCCCATCCTGTTGGTCCTTGTTGAGGAGCACCCCAGCCGTTGGCAGCGGCAGGAGCATTAGCAGCTACTTGATCAGTCAGAAAATGATGCAAGTAACCATGAGTGCAGACATACCTGGTGCGTTATTGTTCCAGTGAACAGGACCAGGGCCACCTCCGCCAGCATTGTTCTCTCCGCCTCCCTTATTCTTGCCACCACCCTGCTTGCCAGCCTGCTTCCCACCACCTCCCCCCTTGCCGCCTTTCTGATTCGGCTTCCAGTCAGCAGGCTTGATCTCCTTGAAGCGGTCCCTGCAAGCTTGTTCCTCGACGTTCATCTGAGAGGCAATGTCTTTCCAGTTGGTGTTCTCGTTCTTCAGTTCCATCAGCTTAGCATCTTGCGCTGTGGTCCAGGCATGCCCGTTGTCAGCCATATCTGCTTGAGATCGCGCTGCTGCGACTTGTGCCAGTTTGCCTGAAAGAGCGGCGAGGTCTCCGAGCCCACCGTTTCCACCGCCGTTGGCTGAGTTTGCCGGCATCGCGTTCGGTGCGCCTGTGTTAGCTGGAATTGGAGGTAAGGTCGGGTCTGCAACTGGCAGCTTCTTCAAGTTGCTGGCGGTGAGAGCAGCAGGGCTCAGCGATTTCGTCAAGCCGCCTTTACGACCGTCGGAAGCTACCCACTCAAGGCCGGCTCCGGGTGTTGTGAGCTGTTGTTGTTCTGTGAGCACAGGTGAGAAGCGGGGATGAAGAAGTCAACATACCATCTCCGCAAAACGGGCGGCGCCGCTCTTCTTCCTAACATGGGCAGGTGCGCCATCATTTGGCCTGCCAACCAGCTTGAAAGGAGTGTCGGTTAGACCAAAGAGATACGACTTCGAGATCTTCAGCTTCTGGCCGGGCTGGGGTCCGTATGTCTGCGGTCTGTCGCCGCCCATGTTGCATACTTTGTAAGAGCAGGTGCGTGATACGCTGCCCTGGAGCGTTTGCTAGGTCGCGTTGCTAGTCCAGCGCAATCTTGGTGATGTGCTACTTCTCACCGATGAAGACAGTGAGAGGCATTGCTGTGGTGACGAACCACAGAGAGCCGCGCCTGTGTGTATGTAACTACGCGGGAGGCCCGGAGATCAGATGTAGCATACTTCTTCAAACAGTTGTTCAGAAGCACTTCAACCTACATTCACTACTTTGGCGGGATCCCCCACAGCTGTCATCGCGCTTCGGCAAGACATTTCCAAACCGCGTCTGTATTCTTTAACAACTATCCGCGCAATACAAATGCTGCTTGAAAACGTTGTGATATGTGCTAGAAGGTAACTACTAAGAGCGTACACTACTGCCCCCAAAAAGCGTGGCGGTAAGAGCGTAGTGGTAAGGTAGTATGAAGTAAAGACAAGGTAGAGCAGAGTGGACTAGCAAAGAGAGCAAAACGTGGATCGGCATCTACCCGGAACCATTTTGATGTGTTTGTAGAAATGGAAGCTGAGCAGCAGGACCAGTATCGCGTAGAAGGGGGTTCCCCACCGAAGCCATAGGCAGGTCTGAAGATGGAATCTAGTGAAAAGGCAATCGGGCTTATGATGGCACAAGAAGGGTCTGTTAGCAGAACTGAATGCCGCCATTCTCGGTTTTCCATGCGCACTTGACCATATTCTGGACATTAATAGATGATTGTCGGATGCTTCATGTCTCGTAGAGTCGAACGCGTGCAAAGGCGCATCGGCCCGAGGTTTCTCCGAGTAGAAATGTGGCAGCAAGCTACCCCTTCACGCTCCCCAGAAAGTTATCCCAAGCTTCCATTCAGTCCTGGGCAGCGCAACGCCAATTGCAAACATGCTGCTCCCTTCCTTCGGTGCCCTCGCCGCCGCGAGCAGCCTGCTGTCGCTGGCCGCTGCGCACAACATCCAGATGAAGGCCCACATGCGCGAATGCTTCCACGAGTCCCTCCACAAGGACGACAAGATGACAGTCACATTCCAAGTTGGAGACAGGGAGTTTGGTGGAAGCGGCAATCTCGAGATCGACTTTTGGGTATGCTATTCGCGTCGTACCAATGCACGATCACCAGGGTAGGGCTAACCTGTTCAATTGCAGATCGAGAACCCAAACCGCGGCTACCAGGTCCACGAGCGCGGCGTGTCCTCCGGCGACCACTCCTTCACCGCAGAGCAGGACGGCAAGTACACATACTGCTTCAACAATGAGCACTGGGGCGCGAACACGAAAGAAGTCTCGTTCAACGTCCACGGCATCGTCTACGTACCAGAATCAGAGGCACCACAGGATCCGCTGGAGAAGGAGGTCCGAACTCTCTCAGAGAATGTGGCGCAAGTTAAGGACGAGCAAGGCTACATTGTTGTCCGGGAAAGAACGCACAGGAACACGGCTGAGAGCACCAATGCGAGGGTGAAGTGGTGGAGCATCTTCCAGATCGTCGTGTTGGTGGGCGAGGGCATCTTCCAGGTGTGGTGGCTGAAGCGGTTCTTCGAGGTAAGAGGATTAAATACCCAGGCATAGCAGTCTGCACATGACGGCGGTCGCTGACACTGTAATTAGGTTAAGCGCGTTGTATGAGGAGGCTCCATGGACATTCTACAATTGCATTCACAGGGACGAGGGCTTAGTTTTGGCGTTACAAGCGAGTCTGCCATCTTCTGGCGGCAAAATGCATAGTAGGAGTATGTGTGACAAGATAGGCTGTATGGTCGATGTTTCTTTCTGATTTGGTGTCCTACTGCGCCGTCCGCATTTCGTAGGCTCTATGATGTTCATTCGACCACGCATCTCTTTAACGCTGCTGAACTACCCCAGATCTTTCCTATACGTTTCCCTAACCTATTGGAAGAACCTGTGCCGAACCAGTCACCAAGATACGAGTCATAGTGATCCAACTACCTATCAACTCAACCATGGGAACGCTGACCATCATACGAGCCAGCAGGCAAAATCGGGCAACTACGGGCTCTCTCTTACCTGACAGCGTCTTATCGGTGAAGGTGCTGCTTGAGTCACGTTGCCGAGTTAATGTGCTCATCGCGGCTTCCTCATCGCTCGAAGGCTATATAAACATCATCTCCCGCGCGACCATGGCAACCACGGCAACCGCAATCGACTCGATGACCGTTCGCATACAAAAGCCACTGCAGGCCCCGCCTGATTCACCGAATTTCAATCATTCACCCGCATGCATTATTTCATTCACGTATGGCCGTATTGAATGAGAGCACGGTGCCTCGCGCCCGGACCGCAGGGGAGGGTCCACGCGACTCACGAACAAACGCGACCGCAGATGCGGTGTCATCGTTGACGCCCAGGCTTACGGACGGCGTGAGCGTCCCTGACACCTCGACCCCTGGCGATTCACAGCGTTTTGATTCACCACCCGTGCTCACAGGCAATCGCACCTCGGAGCTCGGCGGGCACAGTCTGCCTGTAACATCATCAGATTCTGTCGAAGTCGCTACTGACAATCTCCAGCAAGTTGAGCAATGGCTGGGAACGCAATCAGAATGGGAATCACCACAGCATCCTCGATCCGATCTTCTGTATCCAACGCCTACACTCGCGCATCAGTTTCCGCCAGTACTACCAATAGTTAGAGATCCATACGGCGCGTCCGGTCGTAGTGCCGCCAATCAAGCATCCATAACGTATCAATATCCACACCGCTCTCCTCATCAGGTCCCCCCAGCTTATGCTTCCCGCCCAGTGGATGTCTCTGAGCGACACGCTACGTATTATTCCCAGTCACCGACCCCTTATGATGCCCACTTGGGCTCGTACGATCTGGGTCAAGGGCAGCAGCTCCTATATCCGCGGTATATTACCAGCAGCGAAGAGCGCTACATACAGCAACAAAGAGCGCTGGCGACACAGCTGGGCCCCTTACATCGCCACTATCGTGGAAGCTATCACGCCGCATCACCTCCATTGGCACTTCCATACTTTCCTTCCATACCAACACCTTCCAGTTACTCTCATACCCAACAAGCATGGCAAGCTAGTCTCCCTCAGAATCAATCTTGGAACCGACCTCGCCACCAGCTCCAACCACAGCTGGTTGTTGAGCCACGAGGAAGACCATCACCTCCGTTCCCATCTCAACAAATGCCAGAGCCAAAGCCTGTTCGGGTTCCTATATGGGGTGACTATGAAGAGGAAATGAAGCGCCGCCAGGAACGGCAAGCCAAACGTAAAGCGGCCACGGAAGACGTTCAGAGCGCAACCCAGTCTCGAAAGAGGTCTAAGCAACCTAAAGATAAGACCAAGGCAGCACCTCGCAGAACGCAACATCTTCTGCGGAGCCCCATGCCACCAGATAAGCCTGTAGCCCCCACCGCTAAGATCACGAAACAGCCACGCCGACGTCTAGGCCTGCAAGCGACGGTCCCGAGTCCACATACTCCAGCACCGGTTCCTGAGCCCCAGCAAATCAGCCCACGACATTGGGATAGCCAGGCACAAAGTATTGTGTCCAAGTACGAAGATTACAAGTGGTCGGTCCGCCAATACAGAATCATCCCAGATATGACAGGGTGTCACTCTGCCCTCGCTTGGTTCGACCGTGTTTTTAGACTGCAGGAACGTCAGGGCATTTACCACAAATGGTTTTCCCACACTACCGTTGGCTACTTTAGTGAGGAGCCTTCACCATGTTCATTCATCGTGCTGCATCAAGCCGTCAACCCTCTCGACCTCTTTGGCAAGAATCAGACGACAACAACGATCGGATTCTACGTTCATAGCTCGACAGTGTACTCTGAAATCTTCTGGAAGACATTCTCGCCTGGCCTTAGTATGGTTCTTGTGGATGCTCTCGAGGCGGGCCAGATCCAAACCGCATATACCTGGCACATCGGTATGAATGCTGTCGCGAAGCGGTGGCACCGCGCGTACTGGCTAGCTGCGAGCATGGCTGAAGACTTCGGCGGCATCTTGAATCGCGGGCCGCATCAAGTTCCAAAGGAGCCCGAGTCCCCTGAGAGGATCGAGGACGACATCGTCGCAATCGATGAATCCTATCTCGACAACACCGGCGGCTACGATGTCAGCGAAGAGGAGGCCGACGTGATCTGGCAGGAGTGTGTTAGGGCTGGTTATCTTTATGGACAGACCGGAAAGCAAGACTTCCTACTTGATGCGGCGGTTATCGACTCTTCGGAGTGGCAGGACTGAGTCTTACGATGGTGGCCGTGAGCATGAGGAGGTGTGTATGATGCTGTGGCGGACCGACGTCGGATCTAGCGCTTCGCGGGTTTTGATGGTGGGAATCTGGCACGGTGCACGCACCATTCTAGCAGTGATCTTTGGCACTCTGCTCGAATTGTACGATATGAGGATGGACGACTTTACGACTTCGATTTTGTGTTGATAGGCAGGAATTATGGGCATGATGATTCGAAGTCCACGACTATGCATCTTTAACGCATGGTCTACAGCCGCAGTCTACATCCCATCACGAGGAGGCGGACATACTGCGGAAACGATGATCTTCACGCCAGTGATCTTGAGGCTTTGGTGGGTCGGGCGTCCATGATATTCAATGCCTTTCAAAAAGCTGCAGCACAGAGCTTGCTCCCGTAGTAATTCACCAGTGACTTTCTCTTCTTACATGGGTTCCGAGATCGCGCTCTGAGCTGAGCAACATGTCTCTAAGCTGGCACATTGAAACGCCCCCCTAAATTTCGCCATCGAAAGGAATTCTTACATTCCGCACGTACGACTGACTACCAAGAAGCCAAAGCCAAAGCCAAAGCCAAAGCTGAATAGAGCTAGGTCCCTATCCAAACCTCGTTCCTACCTGCCCTTCCCTCCTTCCTTCCACAGCAACCCTCGCACAAACAGTAGAGGGCCAAGGCCAAGGCCAAAGCCAAATCACCACTAATAAGAACAATACTCCCTACACACACAGCACTACTCCGCCAAATCCTCGTCCGCCAAATCCTCCACGCTCAACGTCCCCACACTCCCCTCCAAGCCCAACCCCAACCCGGTACTCTCCTCCCTCAACAATCCCCCTTTCTTCCCTCCTTTCGTCCTGCGCTTCCCCTTCTTCGGCCCCGTGCCCTCGACAACGAGCGGCGCGTCCCGGACCCAGCGCGAAATCGCTTCGGCGCGCTCAGTCGAGATCGGGTACTCGCGGCCGTCGTCTTGCGCCCAGCGTTTCGGTGCTAGAGTTGGGGCGGAGGTCGTCGACGGGGAGCTAGGAGGCGCTCCTCCATTCGAGTGCTGAGAGGAGGAGGAGGAGGAGGAGGAGGAGGAGGAGGGTTTCCCACCAAGCGAGCCATTCCGACCTTCTTTCTCGGCCTGCTCGTCTTCGCGGAACCTGCGTTCTCTGGCCCGGACAGCGCGCTGGAAGGATTCTTCATCCACGACGCGTTCGTCGGCCAGTGCTTCGAGAATGGCTTCGTGTTTCTGCCTCTCGCGTTTCTGCGGTTCCGTCTCTGCTCGTCCACTACTATCGCCGTTTTTCGCGCGGTCCGTGGAGGGAGGAGGGCCGCCAGCGTGCCCGGGTAAGGGAGCGGGACGACACAACGTCTCCCAGGAGGTGGAGAGCGAGATCCAGTTCCCAGCGCGGCGGAGGACTTCGATCCAGTCTGCGCGGGCGGGGGAGCGGGCAGCGAGGAAGATGGGGTAGCCGTCGCAGACGCGGGCGAGGCGGGCGGCGTTGTGGGCGTGGCGGAGGAGTTCCTTAGATGGGGTTTGGATGAGGGCGTGGCAGAGGAGTAGGGAGTGCAGAGCGTCGGTGAGTAAGGGATGGTAAGTGATGCTTTCTTGGATGTCGGCATAGGCTTGGGCTACGGTTGCGGCTGCTGAGGCTGCGGGCGAGATTGGAGGTGGAGGGGGGTAAGGGGGGAGGGAAGCTGGAGGCGTGGGGGCAAAGAGCTGCGAGACTTGGAAGATGTCTGGTGCTGGCAGTTTTGGCCAGCCAGGACGGTCAGAGTTGTGACTGAGCGTTCCGCGATGACGGACTACATGAGGGACTAGGGCTTCCGAGAGGGGTGAGTCGGGGTTGGAGGCTGAGTCTACGAGGCGGTTTAGGGACTTGTTGTCATTGGCGAAGCCGTTACTCTTCGTGACGGCTTCGAGACGGCGGAGGATTTCCTCTGCCATATGAGGAGCTATGCCAGGGGTATAGTCGAAGTGGGAGAGGAAGGCGACGTAGTCTCGCAAGGCGCGCTTAGCGTTCGTCTTGACCTGCTTCCTGGCTTCAGACCTTCGACGGTGGCCTTCAATCTCTTCTTGGGTCTCTGGAGCGGGTTCCGTGCCTTGCGCGATGTCTGCATCTCTCTTGGCTTTCGCTTCCTCGGCCTCCCTCAGACCATCGAGAGCAGTATGCACATGCTGACAAGCTATCGTGAAATAGACACCAGCGCGATGAAACAGTAGCTGGGTTTCCAGCGAGTTCGGTTGATCTTCTTCTCCTATCTTCACTTCCTGTCTCCAATCGCGGCCATACTGTTCCTGCATACTCTTCGCTAGCACCAATTGGTCCTTGCCCGCTCGATGCTGCGCCGACAGGTATCGCGCCAGGACCAGACCCTCTGAGAGGTCCTTTGCCGAATTGACGTAGTCTTCTTTGAATATGCGCGTCAATGCGCGGGTTCGCAGGGGCGATCCGTCGCTCGGTCGTTCTACGATAATGTCGTCTAATACATCCAACGGCGTGCATTGTGCCATCATCCTGCTAGGGATCTTCTCGTGGAAGAAGTGCACGTACTTGGCCTCCACGTCATTTGGGTTCCGTTGTAGTACCAGCTGCGCAACGTCTTCCAGTGTCGAGGCAGACTGCATTGTCGCTACACTGGCCGCAATCTCGTCCAAATGATATGCCTGACTCAACTTGGCCGTCGCCAATTCGCGCATGCGATGCTTCCGCTCCCTGCTCAGCTTCGCATTCCCACCGCCGCCTCCATAGCCAATCCCCAGCGCAGCGGCGCTTCCCAGCATGCCATTTCCTGCATTGAGCGAGTTGCTGAGGGCGGCCGAGGTGAGGCCGCTCGTCGCGCGGACGGCGAGGTTGGTCGCTTCGTCGACGGCCTTGCGGATCTTGACGATGTCGTAGAAGACGGCGGGGTCAATGGGGTGCGGGCGGGGCGAGAGGTAGTTGCTGTGCGCGAGGGTTTCGAGGACCTCGGGCGGGAGCTGCAGCCAGGGACCGTGAAAGGAGGAGATGTAGCGCCAATGTCTGCGTCGCGCGCGTTAGCAATCGACGTCTCGGCACTGCAGATGCCGTAGAATAGCCATCGTGACGTGCCTCCATCGGGACCTACTTGTTGCGACAGATGATCAGGGCAGACGTCGACGGCTCGTTCGCGGCCTTCTTCGCTGAAGCTGCGCCGTTCGCGGGTGGCGGGACGGGCGTCGACGACGAGGGCGTACCATTGCCGTTCGCAGCAGCGTCCGTCTGCTGGCTCTTCTTCTTGCGCGCCATCTGAGAGGCGGGGGTAGGAAACGGGCGAGATTGCGTGCGGCTCTGTCGATCGGAGCGTTGTTGATGAATGCACAATAAATTTCGAGGCGTCTTGGCACCGCGGAGCTTGGGACATCTCCGCTTGTTGATCTCACTGCAACTGTTCACTCTCCCACATTGATGAGGGAAGCTATAGAACGTCCATGATTAAGAGTCTCTGTTCATTTCTCGATGTGCGGGTCCTCCGGTCTCTCTAGAAGCATCGTAGAATCTCATCCACAGTTACACCGCGGCGCCTCTGTGCAGCCTGCGGCGACCCGATTCGGAGAGTTGCTCCGGCCTTCCCTTACATTGACCACACAAAGACATCTAGACACTGCGTCACAAGCGTGCACGAAGCACGTCATTATTCACGTTCGCATCCAGCTATATCACGTTATGAGTCCGCGCACTTACAAATACAGAAAACGACAATTACATTATTCTTTCTGGGCTTGTTGGACTCTCGGAACTTCTTCGATGGACCCTGATTCATCGTGGTCAGCTGGAACCCTGCAACATCCAGTTCTCGATGGGTTCACCGCTTACCATATGCTTCTCTTCAAGGGGCAATACAAACAGCAGTGTATCATCCACCTCTCCATCCACATCCACATCCTCGTCATCAAACACAACAACTCTATCCTCACCCCTCAGCAATAGATCCTCAGGCGAGTACTCCTCTGGTGTATACACTGACTCGTCATCGTCCATCTCATCATCCGTCTCCGGCCACTCATCATCCACACTCCTAACCACACTCAACCCAGACCCACCATGCGGCATACTCATCCCGCCTCCAAGCTCAATCTTCATATCTCTATACCGCTTCACCCGCTCCCCATGTCCTCTCCCTCGTTTCCGAACCCGCTCTTCTTGCGCGCCGGGGTGGAAGAAATTCATTACTGCGATTGTGCCGTTGGAGGCGGGCCAGGCGGTGTATGGGCATGTGCAGAAGCCGTGAGTTTCGCAGCTCAACATTTGAGTATTTGCTTGAACAGGGATGTCAGAGCAGGGGTTCGTGATCTCGGAGTCTGTCAGAGACGTGCTTCTGAGCGTGGGCTCAGTGTCAGCTTCAGCATCTTCTAGCATACCGAGAAGGGATCTGAGATATGTTTCATACGCTGAATTTTGGGCGGGAAGAAGTGGCTGTGGGCTTAGAATCTCGGGGCCGGGACCGTTGGAGAAGTCTAAGTCCAGATCGTGAATGTCGCTGGAGCCGCCGGTTTGGAAGACGTCGGAATCGGCGTCGTTCATGCGCGCGAGGAGGTCCGCTTCTTCTTCCGAGTCGATGTCGATGGTGAACAGCATCTCTCCATCTTCATCCTCGTACACATCTTTGTTGGTCAAGTCTAAGTCGTTGAAGTCTGCGTTGTTACTCTCATCCCATTGTCGACTCATATCCGAACTCAGCCCGGATAACCCTTGGCGCATATACGCAGGCAAATCTTGCAGCGCAGTAACAGGTGCCGTTCCGGCCCGCACGCGCTCGATGATGTCGTAGATGTCGTCCATGATGTGTTTTGATGGGAATAGGTTTGTGATTTCTGGGGGCAGCGTCAAGGCGCGGGGGGTGTACATCGTTATGTAGGATTGCGGTAGGGTGAGAGGGGGTCCACAATGTGATGGGTAGTGTTATTAACAATGCACGGCGTATTTGTCTTTAGCATGGGAAAGATTGAGGGAAGGGGGTTTGCATTGTACGGTGATAATGTAGGGACGTGTGCGGCGTTAATTAGTAGAGGTGCGAGGAGTGGAAGCCTGCAAAGAGATAGGGGAGTGAGATTGTGTATGGGATGAAGGGAGAAGGGCTTTCTTGTAGGTGCAGGGCATTGGAGATATCGTATAAGAAACAAGATGGATGCGAAACGTCACTGTGTTGACTCAAGGCTCATACGGTATCAAACTGGGTTAGCCGGGCTGTATGTTTTTATTATGGGGATTCAAAGTTGCAGGTAGTGTACTGTTAAGGGGATAAATAGCTCTATTTTTGTACCATATAGACCCTTTTCTGCTCAGGATGATGCTTAGTTCTGGGACCGTGTTGTGGGGTTCTGAGGTGGTGAGTCTAGAGATTATTGGACACTGTTTAGTTGGAAAGTTGGCGTGCACGCAGGGATGATATTGAGCCAGGCTAGCTAGAGTAACGTAGGGCAATGAAAAACCATTGATTGAAGAGCCATCGACGGAGATCGAGAAAGAATTGACAGAGATCAGCTCAAGCAAAAGAAAACCTCGGTGCTATGGAAAAGCGAATGTCCGACGAAGGTCAGTATGTATGTACCAATACTCTAAGCACAGCGGTACGACAAGCATTCTCCAACTTTTACATATGCAGTCTAAGTCAACACACTATCTTCAAACTACACTTTCGCTCCGAAGTGAGTCGTTGCCAAGTGAGCTCTTCTGATCCACGCTACTTGTAGTAGTAGCAAGCTCATCCAAGCTGAAATACTGAGCATATTTCCTGTCCGTAGACTTCAAGACATCCTGGGTCGGATGAGTCTCATTCTTTTCCGTCTGCGGCTGTGAATCAGTGTTCTCCGAAGTGAGCCACGATGTCTTGAAGGTGGAAACAGTGGCGACAACCTTCTGGTACATGGAGTTCTTTTGACGAGCGGCGTAAGCTGCGGAGGGCATGCATGCGCAAATCACTCCGACAAACATCTCACAGAGGCTAGACAGTAAGGTTAGACGTGGTTCAAGTCGTGGGACTTGAGATACTCACGTGGAGATGTTAACTGGAATGAGGGCATAGGTGGTGTCCTTGGAGTTGTCAAGCATGACGCGATAATAGATACTGCATGCTGAGCATACGCAAGCCCTAGCTTTCGTTAGCAGCAGGACCTCGATCTCAAGTTCATCGATTTATGCGTACATTGTTCCGGAAAGAAAGATCAGGATCACTCCGATTTTCCGCTTCAACGACAGCTTCAAGCCAGACACGCCAATTACCGGGATCAGCAAGATGTAGAGATCGATGATGAGACCAATGATAGATTGGGGCACGGAAAGTTGGAGTGTTCTCTTTTCTGCGGGCGTTGTTTGATGTGCGAACCATGTCTCGCCCCTGCGTGGCGTTGCGAAGACGAAGACGCAGATGGCCAGAACTGAGTAGGTCAATGCTGTTACCACCAGACCAAACCAAGAGCATAGGCGCGCCCAGCGTAGTTGGTCGAATAGGGATAGATATAGAATGAAGAAGGTCGTTTTGAGGAAGAGAAAGGTGAGGGGTGTGAGAACGGCAATCAGCCAGCTTGGCTGCAAAATGTCAGCATACCATGTTCGGGATGCAATATTACTGGCTTCACTCACCACAAGAAGGTCCATCTTGGTTGCTTGGACGACGCTGATGTCCCACTGGTGCTTCCCAATGCCACCTCTTTCGACTCCTGCGCAGTGGTCAGAAACGATTGTTTTGTTATTGGACACCACCTACCCCAGGTGCAGGCAATGTAATAAGCTAGGCTACCTAGCTTAACACAGTGTAAGTATATGTCTCTTTTGTCGGGTGCTTTGCACTAACCATCGCAATCAGAATGGTAGCATCATCCCATGAGAGTTTTTTCATCAACCATAGCTTGACATAAGCGCGGTTGCAGAAGAAGATAACGACTAAGCCTAGGATGATAGAAGTGACGATGATTTGAGTCGGACCTTTTGAATAAGGGTCGACAAAGTTCGGTATCGTGCCATTGGGAGGTGTGATGGCTGGCATGGATGCAAGCATAGCCAATACCTCTGGGGGCGCTTTGGTGATGTCCTGCGAAATAGATGCCATTATGCAACGACTCAAAACGATGTATAAAGGGTATTGTGTGGGAGTTGACCAGAGAAGCTCCACTGAGATCTAAGCAGGAGAAAACTAGCGGTGTGAGTCGACCCGAAGTTATACTGGAAGCCGAAGACGTGGGCGGTGGCGTGGCTGCGAAGCTTGATCAGACATCGTTGGGGGAGACATATCTGTGCTCGATGGCTGTCCGACAGAGTGCCTGCCGGGCCTCGAAATTGATGCAAGGTCTTGATCCCCGAAGGTGGGTTGCACAACACAACAATCCCTGCAACCGGATGAGCAGCGCAGATCGCGGACGCACGTTAACAAACAAAGTCAGACATGCAAAGTGCGGGGGTCATCCCTTGTACAGTACGCGGCGAGTCGTGCAGTTGGGGGCCAATACTGTGTAACCTCGCCTGTGGGTTTCCGTGGAGAGGTTCCGGCCAATGGGCTAATTTCAGTGAAACGGCGTTCCCGTGCAACAAGGTGCAAGGAGATTTCGTCACTTTTATTTCACACCTGCAAACACCGCACGATCGCGCACTCGATATACACATTTTCAAAGCAGCATGGCTCAACACTCCGTCCTTGTCGTTGGGGGCTGCGGATTTATTGGCTACCACATTGTACGCCATTTCGTCCAAGCGCCCGATTTCTCTGCCGTCTCGGTCCTGAGCCGTTCCGCAGCCAACAGTGCACACAAAGTCGATGGCGCGAACTACGTCGCTGGTGACTTGGGCGACCATGGATCTCTACGACACATACTCGAAGATCTACGCCCCAATGTGATTATTCATGCTGCATCTCCATCGCCGGTCACTGGTACGCCAAAGGAGTATCAGAAAATCGCCGTAGATGGCACAAAAAACCTCCTGGACATTGCAAAAGACCTACCCGAGACCCGAGTACTCATCTATACCTCATCTTCGACGATGGCCAAGGGACGCGAACATCTGAACCTCGATGAGAGCTTCCCATTAGCCGACACTGACCCGAAGGCCTCTGCTTACGCACGAACCAAGGCTGCGGCAGAGGTTATGGTTCTCAATGCAAATGACCCATTGCCCAAGGCAGACACGGGCGTCGACTGGTCCGGACACTTTTGCACTGGTGCCCTCCGTCTCCCAGCTTGCTACGGAACGCATGATACTATGTCCATCCCAGGATGTCTACAAGCTCTTGAGAAAGGCCAGACGAACGTCCAGCTTGGGGATGGCAAGAACCTATGGGACTTCTGTAGCACGGAGAATGCGGGTGCTGCACATGTACTTCTCGCTCGAGCACTCCTGGCGCCTAGGAAAGACGAAGACAAGATTGATGGTGAAGCATTCCACATTCACGATGGGCAGCCACGACCTTTTTGGGACTATGCAAAGCTCGTGTGGAAACTAGCAGGACATAAAAAGCAGGGTGAGCGTATCACATCGCTTCCGGTCTGGTTCGTTTCTGGCCTCGCTGTTGTATTGGAACTCCTCTTCTGGCTGTTCACTTTTGGTCAGAAGCGACCACAGACCCTGGGAAAACAACAGGTGGAGTATGCGTGCTATACTCACACCTACAATATCAATAAAGCGAAGCAAAGACTTGGGTATGTGCCCATGCAGGACTTCGAAGGAGAGTTGGCCAAGGGCGTTAAGTGGTCGTTGGAGCACGATGGCTGGCGTGAGAAGCTACAAAGGGCTGGAGTCGGGAATTCCTGATCTTTGTATATATATTCAGGCTACACATGTCTACTCTTGATCCTAGGAAATCAGTTGAACAAGAAAGTTTATCTCATATAATGCCAATGCCCCAGCTTATCGCCCTATGTGCGAGACTTGATTCTCAAAGTGATGCTCGACTTCGGAATCAACGCTGTTCTCCACTGCACATATGTGAAGCCATTGATCGGCTCCAGTTCGCAGTCGTATTCTGTTAAGAAAAGCGAAATGACCAACTTCAGAACAACGGTAGCATAAAAGCGACCCGGGCTTTTGAGAGTTAGTATTGACGAATGTGACAAGAAGGATTGTTTGCCATACCAAACAATGCGTCCGGCTCCCCAAACGAGCCAAGAATCAGAGTGATGCGATAAGCCTTTATCTTCTGGTTTCAGGAAACGGCGACCATCGAAGTGACGAGCGTGGGGAAAGTGCTTCTCATCTCTCATCATCGCTCGATGGGGCACGCATACCCAACTCCCCTTAGGGATGAGCAGGCCATCGGAGAATCTGAAGTCGTCCAGCGCCTGTCTGCGAATACCCGCTAGAATCAACACGTCAGCGCGCAAATCCGTTGTCCAGGAATCAACACTTACTGCTCTCAAAGGCGCTCAATCTTGCTGATTCTTTTAGGAAACTGTCAAGCTCCGGAAGTCCCTCGCTTGACCGTTTGAATGCGTCATATTGCGTACTTTCGACTTCGGCCCTCAAAGGCTGAATGTATTCGGGATGAGAGTACAAATCAATCAAAGCATTTGTGCTGGCCTTCGCGCAAACGTTAACTCAGCTTTGGGGTGTAGAAAAAAGGTGTCGCTCACTATTGCAAGTGTGTGCAAGGAGCCGTACCAAACCGCCATAATCTCGCCCACGAGTCGTTCGGTGCTCCAGGTTTCTCGCTTGGGTGTGGTCTGTATCAGCCATTGTATACCGTCGTCCTGTGAATAAAGAGTAAGGTCAATGATCAATGTTCTTAGATGTAGTTGAAGGTATCCTACATGTTGCTCTCCCAAGGCTGAAGAGTCCGAATGCTCTTTCATTCGCCTTTGTACGACAGGGTACAAGAAGTCATAGAAAGCGGTGGCCGATCGATGGTTGCGGGTTGCAAGCTTTGCCAGCGCACTATTCAAACTCATTATTCATGCTCGGTGGCCTTTGCGCTTGAATCTTACCTACCCAGCTATACAATGTGGCAATAATTGGATTATCTCCGATGCCAGAAAGACGTCTTCTGGGAAGTCGAGTGCCGCTCTCAGGAACTCTCGATTCTCAGCTGGACTTATGTTAGTTTGAATTGGCCATCTTTCCAGACTCTGGAACCTTGACTACCTAGTTCGGGTGGGAAGAATACGGCGCAGTTCACAGCTGTGACAATATGTTTGGCCGTCGAAAATAGTGACAGGCGATGCCATCCTCCACTGACTTTTGCATTGCTCTTCTCAGCGTTCAGTGTCTTCGAAATAGTGAGCGACAGCTTCGGTACGAGTTGCGGGAGGCGAGAAGTAAGGAGTTCACGAATTGCGCGAACAAAGCCGGTTCCCTCGATTCCCCTCTGGTCTTTCCATTCAAACCCATGCATTGTATGCTTGGGTTGCAGGAACTAAGTTTATAGACTTCGATTAGATATGACATTTAATAGGATGCGCGAGAACTTACCTCCTTCGCCACGGCATGGAGTGACAAGACACTCCGAGGAGCCTTATCTAGCTCTCTTATATGGAAATCGGTTGTGACCATGGTGTTAGACCTTCCGGGTGTATGGATGACGAACGGGATTCCTTTTGCAGTAGCGTATGATTTTTCGATGAGGACGGCTCCATTGATAAGATACTTGTGTCTTAGGTAGGTATCGCGAATTCTGGTGACGGCCATACGCCATTTGGGAGCCTCGATGAGTGAGTCTACAGTTTTCAGACTTCGGTGGATACGAAAATACCTTGACGACAACATCCAACACCTTCAGTGCCCAGAGTAGCAGTACAACTAGTCCGAATAAGAAGCTGGGCGGATGCACGCTTTGCAACAAATGTAGAAGCATGTTTGAGACCGCAAAGAACACTAACAAATCGCTAGCGGGCGTTGTGTGATTCGATTTTTAGTTTTCTGAACACTCATATCTTGATCCGATGAGTATCTCTTCTGCCGCTATCCAGGTCTTTAGGGCTAAGGGTTTCGCGTTACCTGAACTTCCGCGTGTGACAGTACTATCGTCACCTAGGAGTGACCGATTGGTGAGACACTCCGAGACATGGGTCTGCTTCCGCGTGCCCCTTGCAGCGTACGCTAAAGAAGGCAGAATGATCGCCAAAAACTGATAGTCTCCGAAGGTGGGGGCTGTAGTCCTTTTGCAGGGTATAAGCAGAGAAGCACTGCGATGATTGGTCGATTAACCTACATGGATCTTTTCAATGAATGCCGCTGCGGCCTGAGCTGCGCCACTCACCTAGTCGACAGCTTTTATCCATATTGGCTGCTCGGATCGTGTTGTTCTATGGATTAACAAATGTGTGATATAAATTATTCCAAAATCTACTCCGATTCCCTACTCATTGTCGGTTCGATTATCCATGGCCGACTATTCAAGGATTACGCTATGCCTCGCCGCAGCAATCTTAGCTACAGCCTTCCTGTTTCGACGACGCCCAAAACTCAGTCCCAATAGGGAGCCACCATGCATTCCGCAGCTCTTCTGTATTCCTTACATTGGGCATATGATTGGCTTATTTTGGCAACGTACCGCATATTACTCGAATGTCAGGTAGGGTGAAGCTTTTTCAGAGCAGCAGCAGTAATCTGACCTAATTCAAAGTAAGAAATGGAATTTACCCATCTTCTCTCTGTCCATGTTTGGGGGCAAAGTGTACGTTGTCAGCTCACCGGATTTGATGCATTCACTCCACCGTCAGCCACGAGTGGTATCATTCTGGTTCATCGAGGGGCAATTTACTACCCTACTGGGAGGGATGAGCAAAGCGTCAGCCGATGCTCTGCAAGCGAACCTGGGTGCTGCAGATCGGGAATCTAGTCTGCTCGTTGAAGGCCTTAAAGTCACACAGCAAGCAATGTCACCGCAAGGAGGCATGGAAGAGATGAACCGACGCGCAGCCGCAGTCGTTAGAACTCGACTTGATGAGCTGCAAGAAACCGGAGGGACGAACCGTGTTGATCTTTGGGGGTGGATTCAACATGAGATCACCATTGCAACTACTGAGAGTATCTACGGGCTTGGGAATCCCTATCGGGACCCCAAGGTTGAGTCCGCCTTCTGGTGAGTTGTCGCCCACTTATCAGGGTTATAGAACACCCCACTCACTCCAATGACATTACTGGGTCGACCGGTGTACTATTTGGAGCCTTCAAGTGGCAGGGAATTCTTAGAGCTCCTGGGGTGTGAGCTCAACAAGGCTGACTCGACTCTCTTAGGGACTTCGCCGACGATACGATCATGGTGCTGCTGTCGAGGTATCTTCCCAAGGCATTGGCACCGAAAGGAGTTTCCGGACGTGAAGTCGTCGTTCAAGCTATGAACACTTATTTCGGGACCGGAGCATACAAGGATAGTTCGCCCCTCACCTCCGCGCGCTATGCCGCACTCAAAGGTCATATCAACGACGAGGATCTGGCACGGTTCGAGTGCGTCAATGGAATTGCCATCCTGGGCAACTCGGTTCCGACCGCCTTCTGGACCATATATCATATCTTCTCGGATCCCGCGCTTCTTGTAGAGGTCCGGGCCCAAGTGGAGATGATAACAAGCAATGCAACCGCTGCAGGGAGCGGTCGAAGAATGCGGAAAATTAATCTACGCGCGCTGAAGGAGGCACCACTACTTTTCTCCGTCATGCAAGAAGCGTTGAGACACAGAGCTACAGGCACCGGACCGCGCATGGTCATGGAGGATACGATGGTGGGTCAGGAGAAGTACCATTTAGAGAAAGGTGCTGCAGTCATCATCGCGAATCACGCCCTCCACTTCGACGCATCAGCGTGGGGTGCGAGCGCTGATCGTTTCGTCGCGGATCGGTTCTGCGGCAAGACCCCTGCGCATGCTTTCCGGGGCTTTGGGGGCGGAATCAATCTCTGCCCGGGTAAGGGATTTGCAATGGTGGAAATTGCAGCTTTTGCTGCCATGATGGCTATGCGTTTCGATTTGTTACCTGCCGATGGCAGCTGGGACGAACCAGGCCAGAACTTGACGAATATGTCGCTTCAGATTGCACCCCCGGGGAAGAAGGTATATGTTACGATAGCTCCAAGGCAGGAGGCTCACGACGTTGACTGGGAATTCGACAGCTGATGATCAGTCTTCACCGGATCTGGTACTGTACGCTATCGCTTGCGGAAGTGCTCTCTCCGCATGTGCATAAGTCGAAACATCATGGAAGGCCGTAAACCCTTGCTTAGTCTATTTTCGGGGATTATCAAAACCGTCTTTCATCAAGCTTCGGGGAGTACGCACGCGCGGTTGAACGTACAGAGAGCTGAACCAGGGTGGAACACGAGCGATCCTCTCTGCCCAAAGCGAGATTGGGTCTAGCGCACGTCTTTCGCGGGGGTGGTGGAACTTGGGGAACAATCCCTGTGTATCGATTTCCAAAAACAAAACTAAATTGGCCGGAGATGGCTAAACCTCGCCATTGCGCCGCATCTATTACCGAAGTCGTGAATGTGTATGGAAGGGCTCGATACAAGCCCTTCATCTGATACGATTGAGCGTGAACTGCGTAGACTCAAATTTCTACCTGGACTACATCTCACCTCACACTTCATCCTTACATAATTGCAGTGGGCGTGCAAGCGGACCCAAGACTTGTACAGCTTAGCGTCGAATATTGCAACATTATGATGGATATGTCCAACCAGGAGCAGAGGCATCGCGGCAGCAGGCGTGAAAGCCGAGACCAGGACTTCAATCAACACCAAAACAAATCGCTCACAGGAACGACCGTGTCATTCAAGAAGCTACAGGCGCGGGGTTTTCCGTCGCACAATTACCAACACACAGTAGGAAGTTACTTCAACGCCTTTGGAACTCAAGTAAAGAACCTGATCAGCGCAAACCGCACCCCGAGCAGTCTAATCCTGTTACCTATGGATGGACTAGTCAGATGTAGCGAGATGCTTCTGGTACTTGGAAGGCCGGGCAGTGGTAGTTCCACATTCTTAAAGACTATCGCAGGCAATACCCACGGTTTTGCCGTTTCCGAGGACGCAGTCATAAACTATGAAGGTATAATGATACCGACGATAGGCATTCGCAGGAACGCGCTGATGGCTTCAAATAGGGATCCCGTACCACGAGATGCACGCCGAGCACAAAGCAGAGACGCGTTATGTCGCTGAAATGGACATTCATTTTCCAGAACTCACTCTGGGGCAGACTTTAGAATTCGCAGTTCGCGCCCGACCTAGGAACGCCCATAGCCCTCAATATATTACCGGGAATGCGATTTCGGTGGCGTCTCTGTTCAATCTTCAGCAATCGTTCGATACATTAATGGGGAACGACATGATACGAGGAGTGAGTGGAGGAGAAAAGAAGAGAGTGAGCATCGCAGAGGCGTATGTTGGGGGAAGTCCTATTCAGTGTTGGGATAAATGTACCCGGGGTTTGGACAGTTCGACCGCATTAGACTTCGTGAAGCTCTTACGGTCGACAGCAGACGAGCAGAAATCGACGGTGATGGTCAGCATATACCAGACTTCTGAGGCAATGTACAACGTAAGTAGCAGCCCGATATCGAGACCCAGACGATTGACTCCCTTTATCTAGTGTTTCGACAAGGTCATGTTGCTCTACGAGGGCCGACAGATCTACTTCGGTCCTATATCCACAGCAGCCCAGTACTTTACAGCACTTGGCTTCGTTCATCAGCCACGGTGTACGACAGCAGATTTCCTTACCTCTGTTACCGCTCCAGCTGAGCGCATCATTGCGAAAGACTTCGAGAACTCTGCTCCTCGAAGCGCTGAAGACTTTGAGCGATGCTGGCAGCAAAGTCTCGAGCGGTCGGCTCTTGCGAGGGAGATCGAAGAGTTCAATGCAATGTATCCACCGATTCAGAGCAAGAAGTATAGCTCTTTCAGATGGGTTACAAGGTATGCTGGGATATTTCGGTATGTTGTGTTCCTTCAACCGTCTAAGAACTCTAGGCAGACTAATAACTTGGGTAGATACCCAGCCACACGCTTTGCGCTTTCTCCAGGTCAACAAGTTACGATCTGCCTCAAGAGAGCCTTACAACGTCTTCGAAATAATTCTAGCGCAACGATCTCGGCAATCCTGGGAAATGCTATCATTGGCATAATTATCGGCAGCATTTTCTATGACCTTGATGAGTCCAGTGCAAGTATGGATAGACGTGCGTTGCTAATATTTTTCTCCATAATGCTCAATGCATGTGCAAGTGGATACGAGGTAGGCCTGATAATAAAGCTCGCGTATTGTAGCTGACTTTCGTTGCAGATTCTCACGATCTGGGCGCAGCGACCTATAGTAGAGAAGCATGATCGCTACTCGTTCAGCCTTCCTGTAACTGAAGCGATTGCATCCATGATCTGCGACCTTCCGAACAAAATCCTCACGTCGCTGTTATTCAGCGTAGCCGTCTACTTTATGAGTAACCTCCGTCGAACACCTGGGGCCTTCTTCGTCTTCTACGTTTTCAGTTTTGCTGCACTTCTGACCATGTCAATGGTCTTCCGAATGATGGGCAGTCTCTCAAAGAGGATTGAACAGTCCATGGCGCCTGGCGCAATAATGACGATCAACTTTCTTATCTACACTGGATTCGTTGTTCCGGTTCCATACATGGTTCCCTGGTTTGGATGGATGAGGTTCATCAACCCTATCGCGTACGCATATGAGAGTCTGATGATCAATGAGGTGAGTATTGGTGCATCTCCTGTTCTTCTTGAGTAGCTAAAGCAGAATGCAGTTTAACAAGCGCTCATTTCCTTGTACAAACTTCGTACCCTCAGGCCCTGGCTACTCTTCGGTGGGGATGGAATTCAAAACGTGCAATTTGATTGGTGCTAGGCCTGGTGAGGGCTTCGTTGAAGGCTCCGACTATGTTCTCGAAAAGTACGCTTACAGAGCCCAACACCTTTGGAGGTATGTTCCTGCGAAAAGACAAACATGCATTCTTACTGACCGGATTTGTGTACTTAGAAACTTTGGATTGTTGCTAGCTCTGATGATTGGATACTGTGCCATCTATCTGCTTGGTGTTGCACTCATTCCCGTTGAAAAAGGCAAAGGAGAGGTGTTGCTCTTTCCACGACACGTCCTGAGGAAGGACAAAATGAATGAGGATGAAGAGCAGGTGGTACCAAATGAAACGATTATAGATGCGGTGAAAGATGAAGTGAGCGTTGTGGATTGCAGTCCGGAAGAAAATCTTTTTGCAAGCCTGCAGAAGCACGCAACAGAGTTTACCTGGAGCAATCTTTGCTACAATATTAGAGTATCAGGGAAGAAATCGCGACCAATTCTTCAGGATATTGATGGATGGGTCAAACAAGGATCATTGACTGCGCTCATGGTAAGTAGCATTACTGCCTTGGGCTACAAAGGCTAATGATGTTAGGGCGCAACTGGAGCCGGCAAGACGACTTTGCTGGATGTACTTTCTAGTCGTGTATCGCAGGGTACTACCACTGGCGATATAAGGATGAATGGCACACGGCGGGACCAGAGCTTTCAGCGCGAGACGGGATACGTTCAGCAAGCCGATGTCCACGTACCTACAGCGACCGTACGCGAGGCTCTGCTGTTCAGCGCTCTTTTAAGGCAACCAAACACTCGACCTGCGTGCGAAAAGAGACAGTACGTTGATCACATACTAAGAGTTCTTGACATGAAATCGTATGCCGAAGCAGTTATTGGTGTTCCAGGTGAAGGAAGGTAGCCCCACCGCCTTCATAGTCAAAGACTGACGAAGGTTAGGCCTGAATGTAGAGCAGAGACGAAGATTGAGTATCGCAGTCGAGCTGGTTGCAAGACCGGAGCGTCTCTTGTTTCTCGGTAATTTCATCCACATTCTGTGGAAGAGAAGTGCTAAACCATTCCAGATGAGCCCACGTCTGGACTTGATAGCCAGACAGCGTGGTCAATTTGCACTTTACTTCGACGCCTAGCTGATAGTGGCATCGCAGTCTTGTGCACGATTCATCAACCTTCATCACAGCTGCTTGCCATGTTTGATCAACTTCTTCTTCTGGAACAGGGCGGCCGAACACTGTACTTTGGTGATCTAGGGCATGAAGGGTCAAGCATGATAAGTTACTTCGAAAAAAACGGTGCGAGAGGTATCAAGGCAGATGAGAACCCTGCGGAATGGATGTTGGATGTCACGGGCGCTACACCAAGCTCTCAAAATCACATCTTATGGGCTGACACGTGGTCCAGAAGCTTAGAGCGACAGAAGGTGAGATCAAACATCAGCGAGATCTTGGACAAGCAACAGGACGGTACGAACCCGAATCTATCGCTGCAGACCTACGAGCACGCGGCATCGTATATGCTACAGTTTCGCCTCGTCCTGAAAAGACTGTTTCAAGAGTACTGGAGAACGCCAGAATACATATATTCCAAAATTGCGCTCTGTACTGGAGTGGTAAGCTTCTGGGTCAACTGTTATTTCTCAAATGGACTGACATGATGAAGGCTTTCTTCAATGGTTTCTCGTTCTATATGATGACCAAGGATATCCAAGGCATCACCAATGTCATATTCTCCATATTCATCCTGACTGTGCTTTACGGAAACGTCGCTCAACAGATCATCCCTCGATTTGTCTCCAGCCGGGCGTTATTCGAAGCAAGAGAGATGCGATCGAAAACATTCTCATGGGCAGTTTTCGTTGCATCTCATATAGCCGTGGAGCTCGTATGGCAGACGGTGACGTCACTGTTAGTGTTCGTGGCATGGTACTTTCCCATCGGACTCTGGAGGAACGGCAACGATGGCTTTGCTACCAGTGAACGTGCGGGTATTCTATTTCTCTTCGTCTGGGGCTTTTGCCTATTCACTTCGACATTTACGCATGCCATTGGGGCTGCTATTGAGCATGCAGAGACGGCTGTCAGCCTGCTCCAGTTGCTGATATATCTTTGCATCATATTCTGCGGGTATGTACCTCCCGCTCTAGTTTGCCCCGAAGCCTTTTCATCACTGACTATCTATATAGAGTGCTTGTAAAGCCGCTGGAGCTTCCACGGTTCTGGAAATTCATGTACCGGGTGTCGCCGTTGACCTACCTCATACAGGGCATGGCCTCGGCGAGCCTTGGCGATACAGCCATCACCTGCTCTCCAGCCGAACTACTTTTTGTCGAACCACCATCAGGGGAGAACTGTACTGGATATCTTTCTGAGTATACAACGATGGTTGGCGGTTACATTTCGAACCCTGATGCTCGGGATTGGTGCCAGATCTGCCCCGTAGGAACTACAAACACCATACTCGCAAAGTTTGATATCGATGTGGGCGCTCGCTGGAGGTACTTCGGGATTTTCTGCCTGTATTGTGTTGTGAACATTGGAGCGACGTTTTTATTCTTCTGGCTCGCTCGCGTGCCAAAGGCGGCGCATAGGAGAGGCACATAGTCTGAGCATGGTTACTATCCATATTACACGCAAAGCGTCGCAAATAGAGAATACCTCTCAAGAGCACGTCAAAGGAGTGGAAATTCTTCTTACGTCAAAATATGTCTTTCGAGACGTCGAGCGACATGCACCACTCGAGAATTTCACTAAACGATTGTGGCTGAATCGCTAGCTATTGCACATGAAACGATGATTCGTATTTTGACCGGCATATATGGCCTGTATTCCCAATTTGCTGTAAATTACGAATGAAATACCTGCGGGCAATATTGGTCGCTAATCAACCCCACAAGCCGCAAGCGGCCCCCACTGACATGGCTACTGATTTTAGCCGGTCATAAGCTACCAGGGATTGTTTCACATACTCCCCGAGATACCTGTGTATGAACTCCGAGACATATCTCCTCCTCGCAGAATGCAAGCTTCGCTGCATGCACCTCGCCCTCGTCCCGCGGCGCAAAATCACCCGCTAGGATAAGTCAATGTGCTCAACGAGCCACCACCTCGCGGTCTCAGAACTTGAAAAGTTGGGAGAGTATTAGTGATAGTGGAAACAGACTCATTCCACCCACTATTGCAAGTAGTATCCACGATTTCTAGTCATCATGTCGTCGCTCTGGCTTGAGATCTTGTACGCTCACAAACAATCAAGTCCACTTATAATATGGACAATCGCGGCGCCAGTTTTCCTGATGATCATCACCCACTTGATCTCTACGTTCCATTTCCATCGCATTGCGAGGACTGCAAAACCTGGAAGTGAGCCTCCAACCGCACCATATTGGCTGCCGGGACTCTATCACCTACCTGGGTTGATGTTGGGTCCTTCTCCATATATTCAACGACTTCTGTAAAGTCAGTCTTTCCGAAGTGCTTAAGACATACTAATTTGGTTTTAGTAACGGGTATGGCAGCCTGGCACCATTCTTTTTCCGGGCAGGACCGGTGCGCTTCTTGGTAGTCACCGACCCATCACATATCAAGAGCATCTTTCTCGCTTCGAAACAGATAACGCCGAAGACCTTTCATCTTACTGTATTCGAAAAGGTGCTAGGGCTTCCGAAGCCAGCTGTAGAGATCTATGCAGCAGACGAAAGCAAATGCAAAGAGACAAAAGCAGTAAACTTCGCACATCTGACTTTAAATCGCAAGTATATGTCAGGAACTGCTCTGACCGAACTCACGGAGCTATACGTCCGGGCACTGCGCAAGAACCTCTCACGTATGAATTTTGACTCGAGGCGATGGACTACGATTGAAGATATCTGGGCATTCTTCAGGCGTGAAATCCCGAACGCTACAATCGAAGTAATCCTTGGCCCGTCAATCTTAGACATGCATCCGGATATCGTGGGTCAGTTCTGGGCATTCGACGATAATCTTCAAGAATATTCCCGAAGACTACTGAGACACGCGCTCACGACTTCGCCATATGCGGCCCGAGACCGAATTTTAGGAAGTCTCAAGGCTTGGATTTCCTCAAGCCAGCCCGAAATCCCGGACACTGAAGCGATCACCAAAGAAGCTTTCTGGAACCCCAATACTGGATCGAAACTCTTCCGACACCGAGACAGCATTTTCGCGGGTATACCAGGTATGGGATTAGACGGGAGAGCGTCAGAGACCCTAGGTCTTCTCCAAGCGTAAGTGGAAAAGACTCGTCGCTATGCCATGTCTCAGAGGGGGCTAACATATTCACTTGAAGGGCGAATGCAAACACAGTGCCATCGACCTTCTGGTATATCTTCGAAGCATTGAAAGACGACGATCTACGGCACCGCTTGAAATGTGAGCTTGATTCACATTCAGACGACATTTTGAGTATTTGCAGCAGTCCGCTTCTCCAATCAATGCAGTCAGAGGTGACTCGGTGCCGCATGGCGACGGCCGTTATACGAAGAGTGGAAGCAGACGATGTCATTCTTGCCGGACGATACTCCATTCCAAAGGGAACTACAGTGCTTGCTTTCCCCAGCGACTCTGCTCTCAATACAGAGGCTTGGAGGAAGATAAGACCTCAAAGTGTAATGAGACCGTTGGAGAAATTTTGGGCGGAACGCTTCCTCACACATGATACTCGAGATACTGGCGACGAGAGTGCGGAGAAGAATCCACGAAAAGACAATAGTGCCATGAAGTACAGTACAGAAGGTCTAAATGCACTGCATTTCACGTTCGGAGGAGGGCAGAACATGTGTCCAGGAAAGGCATGGGCAAAAAACATTCAGATCGCCACGCTGGCCGTGTTGTTCACGGACTATGAGGTCGAGTTGATCGACGTAGAGGCTGCTAACTCCCTCATACCTCCATTACGACAGACAGCTGTTGGAACGATCAAGCCTCTAGCCAAAGTTGGTGTGCGCATTCGCGCCCGGAGCGAGCAATTGTAGTGATCTAGGTAAACTTCGGAAGACCTTCTATCCTCGTTTAGTCTCCAGACTGCTACTTAGCTCAAAATCCTGTCTCATTTCAATTATACCCTGAAATAGATTTTCGCAATGAGATGCAGTTTGTTTGTAGAATATTTCCCTTTCATATCCCAGTTGATTATAACATTCCTTGGCTCTCTCCTGTTTGACATTTTTTGGGTATCAAGAACCTAAGTATATTATAGCGTTATGAGGTAATGCACCGAGAGATGATTTGCTTTACTGGCAGTGACCTAGGATGCAATTTGCTCCCTCTCACATTATGTGGCCACTAAATGTCGTTCGTGGCATCGAGGGTGTTTACTAGTCGTTCGTGCTTCAAGCCACTTGTTTCCTTAGCCAAGCGCCTTGCATCAGCAACTCGACCCTTGATTCGCCGCCCGCTATGCGCGATACCCCGCCTGTTGATAAGGCAGACATCGCGGAACTCGAAGTAGTCACCTTATCCATGAACAGCCCACATCTTATCTGGCTTGCGAAATCGAAACGACAACTTGGTGCCAGTCAAGCCTTGTTACACTTTCTCTCTAACCTGCTGAAGGCTGGCGAAGATGGATCTCACGGCTGCCTCGCGCAAGCTATACCGCCCGATTAAACCGTACCAGACTAGGCTACTACGTCTCCACGGCGAGGCTGGTGCTTCCGACTCTCCGTTACGTTGTGATCTATATCACGCCAACATTCTTCACCCTAAGTTCGAAGGCCTTGGGGTGTTCGCTCCTTCAGATGATGGCAAGGATGACTTCATTACTTGCTACGACGCTCTCTCGTATACGTGGGGGAATGGCGAACTGACCAGATCCGTTGGTTGCAATGAAGACAGGTTCCCGATTACGGAGAATCTGTACGAGGCTCTGCTGGCGCTCCGTCTCCCTCAAGAAGAAGTGCGATACTTGTGGGTGGACGCCATCTGCATCAATCAAAGCAATGGGAATGAAAAGAGTGAACAAATATGGAACATGCTTGATATATTTCGCAAAGCAGCCAGAGTCGTTGTGTGGCTAGGATCGGCAACGGAGGACTTCGAGCGTGTTCTGTTTGCGCGAGAGCACAGCAAAAAACAGCCTTCCTCCGCGTATGATGAATACAGCATCGTAAGTCTTTTCAGAGGACTATCGGAGTTGTACGAGAAAGCTTGGTTTACGCGAATTTGGGTTCAACAGGAGATATTCGCGGCCCGCAAATTAGTATTCTATTGTGGGAAACTTCAGTTCAAATGGTCCTCGACGCTATCGAAACCAAGCGAGCTGTTTAAGCTTCCAGTTCTCTCCTCTGCACACTCCTACTCTGGGCATAGCGAAGAAATTTCTAGGCTGGATAAACTAGCAACGCAACGGCTCACTTGCTTCGAGCAGTTTTCGCATCCGAAGGCTGGTCAACTCGATCTCATCGAGCTCTTCTTGCATACTGGAGGGCTAGGTGCAACAAACCCGAAAGACCACATCTATGGCATCGTGGGCATGGCGAACATGCCTACCAAGGCGATGTCACTCGACGAGTGGATGACCCATAGAGTGCAAGAAGTCTTCATTCCGATCGACTACTCAGCGGATTTGGTCTCAATCCTCTGTGCTGTCACGTGGGCCACGCTGATGAAGGGCGGTCTTTACGTTCTCGCAAAGTTCAAAGTTTTAACTACCGACGATCAATCGCAGGAGCCACTACTACCCTCGTGGGTCATAGACTGGCGTCTTGCTGCTCGCTGGTTCAGCAAAGCTCCGTCCTCATATCTTTTCGAGGCAGATCGGAAGATGCAAGATGCTGACATAAGACTCGACAACGCCTGGGCAGCTTTGGTTGAACGCCATTTGTTAGGCTGTAAGCCGAAGCCCTATAAACCACCACCAGAACACACAGAGTTTTGTCGCGATAACCGCGATGGAGCAGGGTGCTACACCGAGCTCATACTGCGAGGCGTAATCAACCCGGAATTCTACGCGAAAAAGAAGTGTGTCTGGCACAAGAGAAAATGGATGAGTGATCAAGAAGCCTGGAAACTTCCCTTTGAGGTACATGCTACTGATGTCGTGGTGTATATGCTTGTCTTTCCTGGCGGTGGCCTGAACAGGTATATTCCCCGGGTGGAGCGCGACCCGACAATGTTCTCTATCAATTACAATTACAATGGTCGAGGGATCCGTGAACATCGTCCTGGCGGCTTATGGCTATTGAGGCCTGCTGAGGACGGCAAATTCAGACTCCTTGCCTTCCTCTCATTTGCGAGCATAAATAGGCTACCATTCTACCATCGATGGTGTTGGGACTCGGAACACAGTTCCAGTCCGCCAGTTCGAACTTTTGATCGACTTGCCCGGGATCCGGTCAAAAATTGGGGAGGAAAATCACTTCCTAACATGAATCGAGATGAATGGGATATTCGCACATTCACCATCATATAGTATAATATGAACAGCTCTTCTCTTGGTCGAGTTTCAAAGATGTAAAGTCTCAGGGGTAGAATACACCGGATCAGGGCTTATTTGAAAAGCAAAGAAGATTTTTTGCACAGGGTTGAGAGGGGCCTAGACACACGACAGCAACAGATTATTTCAAAAGGTCGAGGTAATTGACTATTTTGACTATCATGACACTATGGCTTTCTCGGGGGTTGTTATCGTGTTTTGCACACATTCTGGAAAGTCCATGGGGTACAACGGGAATACGCTTCGTACTGTAGATTGGCTATAGAGAGTTCATCAAATTCTCTTGAGCAATCAACAAGATTCCCACGCACTTGCGATAGATAATCTCTCCGGACTGGCGCCCAGCAACCTATTTCTAGAGAGTCTGTATTGACTCAAACAGCATATCATCAGCTACTCACCAAAGGCCTCGATCAAGGGGGGCTAACAACGGGAGCGCGCCCTCTTACTATGCCGTGCAAACCAGTTTTGTTAGATTAGGCGAAGGCCGAGCCCCAACCCTAGTCTACAGTCACGACTCGTAGTCTACTTGTGTTGATGTACGAAATCCCGTGGCGTCGCGAAGCGAACGTGTTCGTGGTCGCAGTTTCGTCATGCACAGAACCGAATCTCGAGACAGCGCGTGGTAGGATTATGTCTGAGAGAACCCGCCGGCTTAGAGTCCACCTTTGGTACTCCACACTTCTGGGTTCTCTATCGTAGGCCAGGTTTTGTTATGATGATGGTTCGCAGTAGTAAAAGTGCTGCGCAGTATCCTGCAGGGATCGAAGTCCACTAAAGGCCATCGTGGAAATATCGCAATGCGTACCAAAGTTTCTAAGTGGGATTCTCCAGAGGTCATTTGTCATAAGATTGCGCACTGGCCAAGGTAAGTTAGGCACTGTTAGAGTAGGTAGCCAAAATGACTTCCCTCCTCCTCTGAATCCTTTTCAACATCGACTTCCATCGGGTCCTCAGTGGACTCGATCCCTAAAAGCCTAGGATCTATGTTTTCCGGAATTCCTCTCTTCGGTTCCTCCACGGAACTAGCTCCCAAAGGTCCAGTATCAACAACGGTCACCCAGCCCTCTTGGTCCAGTTCCTCCTCCTCAAACCTGACTTCCTGCCAGAGCGGACTGCGCATGCCCCTGTGCAACCTAGGCATTCGCAGCTCTCCATGCTCGTCCCATTCACGTTCTCGTTGTCTACCCTTGTATCCTAGCACATAAACGCCATATGTGATTATCCATTCCGGGAGCTTACCGGACCTGTACTCGTAGAGCATTAGCTCGCTCGTGATGCCCGGTAGCTCGTCGAGCTGTGGCGGACTAGGCGTTGAACCACAGTCAATAGTAGGTAATTCTTCGTCCTCGAGATCAGTATTGTTCTGGTCAGCGTTTGTTGATGGTGTTTGAGACTGTTCAGTAGTATCCTGCAAAGCGATAGAGCTATATTCCAGGTCCTCAGGCGCAGATGGTCGTTGCAGGGGACCTAATTCGGCCAGGGTCGGCGCTGAAATCTTCTTGTTGTTGGCCGTGAATTCTTCGTATGACCAGTCATCGTCGTCGTCTGCCCAGTTGAAGTCCCGTGTCTGGGTTGTGTTGGTTGTGGATGCTGCCATACTGGTCGCGCACTGGTTGTAGGGAGGGGTAGCTATTGGCCACTGTCGACTATATGTGAATGGTGAGTCTCGCGCAGATTTTGAAGACTCGCAATTCGACCTCGGAGAAGGGTCAAAGAGAAGTATTGTGCATGCAGAGTAGTAGATTTAGCAAGAGATGCTGTGTCTGCTGAATGCTAAGATTAGGAAAAACACAGGGAAATTGCAATTGATATTTACAATGCTCCCCAGATCGAGGCTGAGCAATTGCCAAACTCTAAAACTTGGACGGTTCAGTTCTCGGGTGCAATGTCCCTTTTTCTCGATTGCAACGTCCTGTCAGTTGTAATAATTCATCTTGGCGAAGAGCCTCTACCAGCAGGTAACTTGAGCCGGGCGTTTCTCAATCAAGCCAGTGAACATATGGATTCCTCATACTTTTTGTCATGCTATACGTATCCGCCTGCGAGACCCTAAAATGAGGCATAGGTAGTCCTTCGTATAGCCATCTAGAAGCACTTCAACTGTTAATCTCCACTTTAGTGGGAGCTTGCTTGGCTACAAGAAGTACTCCTGGGTGAATAGTCCAGTTTTCCAGGCATGATATCTGCACCTCGACTCCGCGAGATCTATGTGAGTTCATTTTCGTGACGTGAACATTGCTGATAGCAAATAATCTCGGATAGACGTTATCCAGGGTTGCAAACCAAAGGTTGGACAGGGCTGTGTGCACCATAAAGTCTACAGTCCCTGGATCAGAGTGTTTCTATCTCATAGACAAGTTGAAATGTAGCGGAAGAAAATATGTAAAAGAGACCTTTGAGCCTCATAATTGGATATCAACGTCGTCCCCCAACGCTAATCCACATCCGTCCCCATGACTCGTGCAAGCGTCGGAAAAGTTCCGATAAACCGAACGCGCTCCTCCGCGACCCCTCCACCTAACTCGCCATTAATTCTTCCGCGCACGTACTTCTCTCCGCCGACTTCGCAGTCGCTTCCTACCTTCTCTACCTCGTATATAATAGCCAATTGACCTTTTTCCATCTCCCTGCGTATGCATCACCTTTCACGAACGACACGAACCCTCCACGCATTCGCACGAGCTTCCGTCCAAGTTGAAGCTCCCCGACCCCTCATACCCCACTTCTCGAGCTCGCTGCGCGGCTCGATACTACAGCAAGCGAAGATGTCGTCAATGGCTCAGCGCCTGAAGGGCAAGACGGTCGTAATCACGGGTGCTTCTTCGGGTATTGGAAAGTCGTGTGCTCTCGAGTTTGCGAAGACACAACCAGACGATCTTAAGCTCATCCTCACGGCGCGGAGGATCGACACACTGAAGGAAGTCGCGAAGGAGATAGAAGGGTTCGCGAAAGGTGTGAAGGTATTGCCTGTCAAGCTAGATGTGAGCAAGGCGGAGGAGATCAATAGCTTTGTGGGAAGCTTGCCGGAGGAGTTCAAGCAGGTTGATGTCTTGGTGAACAACGCGTATGCTCCACCCCATCTTCTACCTCAACCACGAGGCCAAAAGTGACATGCTAACAACAACACAAGCGGCCTCGTAAAAGGCGTAGCCCAAGCCCCCGACATCGTCCCCGCAGACATCGACATCATGTTCCAAACCAACGTCACCGGCCTAATCAGCATGACCCAAGCCATCCTCCCCATCTACAAGTCCCGCCCGGACGGCGGCCGCGGCGACATCATCAACATCGGCTCCATCGCGGGCCGCGAGCCGTACTCTGGCGGCTCGATATACTGCGCGACGAAAGCGGCCGTGCGGTCTTTTACCGATTCCCTGCGCCGCGAGCTCATCTCGACCCGGATAAGGATTATTGAGATTGACCCTGGTCAGGTGGAGACGGAGTTCAGCGTCGTGAGGTTTTATGGGGATAAGGCGAAGGCGGATAAGGTGTATGAGGGGATGGAGCCTTTGACAGGGGATGATATCGCCGAGGTTGTGGTGTTTGCTGCGGGGAGGAGGGAGAATGTGGTTATTGCGGATACTTTGGTCTTCCCGAATCATCAGGTACGTGGATGTTTTCTTCTTGTGGAAAAATGGCGGACGGATGGGGTTTCAAGGCGGCAGCTACGGCTCTGCATGGGAAGTTTGGGCAGTGCGCTGACGATATCTAGGCTGGGACGGGCAATGCCATGTACAAGAAACCGGTGCAGCAGGAGAAGAAGCTATAGACTTAGACACCATTGGGCAAGAAATCATACAACAGTGTTGCATCAACATCACATCAGCACCCAAACCCAATACCAATTCATCGTGAGACTTTCCATTAAAGGATCTATCATATCATATCACGACATGCCCCCCTATGCAAACCCTCTATTTCTTAGCATCCTTCTTCCTCAGATACTCCTCCTCCTCCTCTCTCAACTCCTGATCGATCTTCGCGCCCTTGCTCGGCTCATTCCCATGTGCCTTTGCCGGTAGCGTAGCGTCCTGCTTCCGCAGCTTGTCCTCCTCGCTCTTGAACTCGTCGTTGTCGTCGCGCTTCTCCTCGGCTGCGAGCTTGTTCGCGATGGATCGCTCGTCCTCTGCACACCAATGCGTCAGCACTAATAACTAAATGGAGATGAAGAGTAATGGTATTGGGATGTGGATGAATGTGCGGGGTAGTGGGGGATTCAAAGGGTATGGAGTGGAGGGAGGGGCGGCGTACTGGAGTCGTTTGCGATATGCGAGTTCGGCTTCCCCTCATTGTATCGCTCTGCGTCGTTGAGCTCCGAGTTTTTGTAGTTGCGCTGGTCGCCCGCCTCGTAGACCCCGCTGGTGCCGACGTTTGATTGTCCGGACATGATGAAGGGTTGTGTGTGTGGTGGTTGTGAATTTTACTCTGTGAAGATCAAGGAAGGTTGAGGTTGTTTGGAGCTTGAGGAGGTGTCCTGGAAGTTATTCTGCGTGTGCTTTTGTTGTGGGGAGCGGGCTTTTGAAGAGCCGCGAAGATTTCAGGTACGCTACGTCATAGTGATGAGGTCAGTGTGGGTCGCGCATGTGTGCCTGAGCACCTTCAATATCGCTTTTGGGCATCACGGAATTTGCAGATGGAGAACTGTAACTGGCATTGGTATTTCGAAAAAGTCCTGGGTATTTAATCTACACGTGTTCCGTCCTAATCCTGATTCGATCCTAATTAACCCTGATCCCATCCATTCTGACACGAATCCATATCCATTCTTTTCTGCTGACTGAAGGAAAAGGTGATGATGAGTAGAATGCAAATGGTCAAAATGGTCAATGCTAACGCCATCGCTCGAGATTGTAGTTGATCATTTCGCCTTTGCTTCGACGCTGGGCTTCAAGAGACCAGCGATGATGCCGTCGGCGGTCGAGGCGGGTAGTAGGCCGTACACTAGACCGTCTTGCACACGATGCCAGAAGTACGGGGTAACGGAGACATGACCGTGTCCGACTCTCGCAAGAACTGCGCCGGCCATCACCTCTGCCGTAGGCATCATGAGGTTGGCGGAGAACTTGGGGTCCTTCTGCAGCTGTTGGGTATAGGTGGGCCCGACAACTACCTCAGTAACATCGACCTTCGACTTGGCTTCGCGCTGCTCGGCGGCTAGCGCTCTGTTCCAGGCATGCAATGCGCCTTTGCAACCCGAGTAGGCTGCTACGTACGGCTGGCCGACCTGAGCTCCACTGCCGCAAGTCAAGATAAGTGTGGGCTTCTGCTGTGCCTGGAGCTGGGGAAGCAAGGCGCGCGTAAGCTGTAGCGGGAACTGCACGTTGAGCGAGTAGAGGGCTTGGATCTCGGTCGGCGTAGTGTCCTCGAAGTGCTTGAAGTTGGATGACAGAGGTGCAGTTCCGCCCACGTTGTTGATCAGGACAGTCAGAGGAAGGTTGGCGACCAGAGCGGCGATGCGGTCGATGTCTGCCGTAGAAAACGCGCTGGCATCGGCGGTCACGATCTTGAAGTGCCGCTGGGGGTGCGCTGCCTCGATCTCCTCACGCACGCGTGCAAGTTTCGCCTCGTTTCGACCATGGAGAACGACGTTGAAGCCACGCGCTGCTAACTGGCTGGATAGTTCTTTGCCAATGCCGTCGCTTGCACCCGTCACTAGTGCCCAGCTCGATTCTCCGTCGGCATGTTGGCGTAGGTACTTGGGCAGCCCGGAGGCGTACAGATAGTGGATGAGCGGAAAGGGCATGGTGTCTGCGGAAGTGGCTGTATGGCTGAAGACGCTAGTCGTTTCTCGGGCAATAGCTGTAGGTTGCGCGTTGGTTGCTTTGAAACGTGTGGACTGGGAGTCTGGAGCAAGTAAGTGTGAGGTTTTGTTAGCAGCAATCAAGGTCTGAAGGCGCGGTACTTGTTCTTGGAGCACGAAATCAGGGGCCGCTACGATTGTTTGCATGCGGCGTTTCTGTTGTGACACACGGCGGAGAGTTCGTGATAAACGGTGCAATGTTGGCGAAAATCGGGGGTAAGTTGGGCCGAGCGGGGGACAAAAAGCGGCGCAAGGCTTAGCAAGGGGGCTGCCCGAGTGAAGCTCGCCATACGCCCAACAAATTACATAATTTCGTCCCGGTGCTACGGTACCTGGTACCACATAGAGAGTCTGCTTTCGAAACGACCATGGCGGGAACGGCTGGCCGTATATCACGTGACCCAACTGTGACTGCCCATAACGAAAATTCGTGACATAAAGGTAACAGCGTGATATCCAGTGGTGCGGATTCAGAACGGACCAGACTCTACATTGGGCGTTTTTCACGACTGCCAATGATATCAATGGATGGCTACTAGACGCGTCATTGGTGAAAATGTTGTATAGATCTACATCCAACAATGGCCATCCTAAACAACCGAATACACAAGCTTATACCCCGAGATATTCTGCTGCCTCACAACATCCACGCCCTTGATCACCTCGTCCCAGCCACCAGCCACAATCTTCGCGGGATGCGTATCAATCAACCCGCGATCCAGCAGCGCCTGAACAGCCTCATAGGCGCGGACGCCAATCCCGCGGTGCTCCTGCAACGCATCGCGTCCATACTCGCCATCCATGGCAACCTTCTCGCCAAAAATAGTCAATGCCAGAATCCAGGATGGTTCGATAGTCAGGGCTCGGCGCTGCGTCACAGCCTCGCGGAAGGGCTCGAGCGAGCAGTAGCGACCTCCTGCGCGGCCGATGGCGTCGTAGCATATCTGCGTTGTCTCGGCGAGAGACACGCAGTCGAGCACGTAGGCTAGCTCGTTGTGCGTGTAGGCGCGAATGTCTGCCGCGACGGTTGGGGAGTGGTAGTCGAAGGCTCGCTCTGCGCCGAAGCGCTGCACGAGGTTGAAGTTGGAGGGTGAGCATGTGGTGATTGGGCGGAGACCGGCTCTGAGAATCATAGTCAACATACATACTTAGGCGCAGCTAGGTCATAGTATGGAACTCACAGCTTCAACAGTTGAATTGCACGCGTCCCCGTCGCCGTACTCCCGCCAGCCACGAGCACAAAAGCACCATTACCCACGTCTCCCCGTCCTTTCGCAGCACCAAGCTCCTCCAGCGTCGCGGGCACTTTCAACTCCACGAACAACGCCAGAACACTTGTAGTCACGCCCATACCCAGCGTAGCCGCCTCCTCAAAGCTCATCCGATCCGGAACCTTGAGCAGCAGATCCGCACTAGCACCCACATATTCCGCAAAAGCACCAATATCAGGCTTCAACTTATTCAATCCATGCACCATCCCCGCGACGCGATCACCGACCTGCAGACGTCCTGCTGTAGCGGCCTTCTCTCCGAGAGCTACCACGGTGCCGGAGAAGTCGAAGCCTGCTGTGGAGCCGGTGGGTTTGCTGTAGTCGAGCATTTTGGCGTCTACGGGATTGATAGCCACAGCCGCTGTGCGGACTATAGCCATGTCTGGCAGGAGATGCGGAAGTGGTGCATCGTGGATGACGGCTAGTCTACCTTGGTCTTGCGCTGTGACGGCTGTCTGCTGCTTCGGCAGCGAGCGAAATGGGTCAGCCGAGGGCATTGTGTTGAAGCTTGAACGAGTAGGACGAAGTAAAATGACGCCGTCGATGGATCAGAGGAAAGGAACTTCAAGTGATGCAACGCACTTCGCCATCCTGGATAACTCCTTCGTGATTCTTGAAAGCTTGCCTCAACTAAGACATGGATGACCTAGCCTTCAGTTTCTGCTTGACCGTTGGATGACTTGCATGGAATGCGACCATGGGGCCGTCCCGTCTCGAAGTAGCAAGTATATGGCCGAACCTGTGCGCCGGCCATTTAAGTAAGCTAGATCTCCGAACATGCCGGGCGTAAGCGTCGATTCAGATCTTGCGCTACTAAAACTACCGAAGGTTCTGCGTAAGCGGGGCAATTCTTTGCCAGGTATGTATGCAGCGAATGCCGGGGTGATATGATCCGATTGGATACGAGATGGGCTTGGAAGAGGCCGGGGTTGAAAGAATTAGGTGTGAAGTAGATGCTAAGTTGTAGAGTCATATGCATCGCATCACGCTTTTTTGGTGGAAACTATGATGTGGGAGAGTAGCCACAGCTAGTTGGGATCTCCCAAGTCGCTTTACGATGATATGATGGCTTGCTAATACCACACCCTAGTGATTGGGGGATTGGCGGATTATCAATATCATGGCGAACGTGTGGAGCAAATCATGTTAGGATTTAAGATTGAAGTTTTGATCGCTGGCTAATTTTCTCTATCACGATTATGTGATGGTACGAAGCTCTGTTGTGGGAGATAGGTGAACAGCCATGGAGCCAGTATCCCTCGTGAAGTGAACCCAGTAACTAGATACTCCAGTATGATGCAAAAATGAACTCGCTTCCTCCATGCAATTTTCAGCTTCTCGATCATCAGGATTGAGCCATCAAGCCATCGCCATCTCAACTTTCTTGCCCTTGACACTCTTCCACTCGACGCACACACAACCAACGATAGTGAAAGCCGCCATAGCAGTTGCAACGATGAACACCTTGGAGAGGGCGTTGTTGTAACTCAGAACGATGGCACGCAATACGTCGCCATGGAAGGTGCTCTGGAGTCTGGATGAACCTGCTGCGATAACGTCCGCAGGGTGGATGCTCGGTGCATTCTTGGCTAGTTCCTTGACAAGCTGGTTTGTCAAGACCGTCTCACCAACTGAGACGAACATGGCGCCTCCAAGCGACTGTATGAAGACGATGAGAGAGGCGCCGACAGGCACGTCTTTGATGTCGAGGACGGTCTGCACCGCTACCATTGGCTGCTGGAGACAAACACCAACGCCAACGCCGAACAAGATTTGGTAGCCAATCCAGACGGAGGACTTTGTGTCGGGGTTCCATGTACTCAGTAGACCCGCTCCGATTGACATAAGAACTGTACCGACATACAGATATGGAGCGTAATGACCCTGCACTGTTACAAGAACCCCTGCTAGAATGCTCAGGAGTACAGCAGAAAGCATCATGGGGAGGTTGCGGATTCCGGAGCCTACCGCACTGGTACCCTTGACAGCCTGGAACCAGATGGGTATGTAGTAAACTCCGATAAAGAAGCTGGCCCCAAGTCCAAAAGCATACAAGGACGATGCCCACACAGTGCGGTTACGGAAGACTCGTGGCGGAACCGTTGCTTTGTCCTGCTTCCACAGCTGGACGCCGACGAAGCCAATCAGCAGCAAGCCGCCCAGTATGAACAGTGCAATTATGCGCCCATTACTCCAAGAGTATTTGATTCCACCCCATTGCAGCGCGAGGAGGAGACAGATGACAGCGGGTACAAGAAGCAGTGTTCCGATGGGATCGAAGCGGTCGATGCGCTTTAGTAATGGCTCTCGTGGCGGCTTGTGCTGCTGTGGCTGGGGGAAGAAGAAGGTGATGAGTACGACGGTGATAGCACCAATGGGTAAATTGATATAGAAGCACCAGCGCCAAGTGGCCTTGTCGGTGAATGCGCCTCCAAGCAGTGGTCCTGCGACGGATGAGACGCCATACATGCTGCCAATGAGCCCGCTATTAATGGCACTACGTCAGCATGCTGAGTCAAAGAAGGCAGAAAGAAGGTTTGCGTACATGTATGCAGGCCGTTTAGGCAATGGAACGCTGTTGGCCAGAATGATAAGGGCTCCCGAGTAGATGCCAGCGGCGCCTAGACCAGCGATGGCGCGGCCAACAATAAGCATTGTGGAGCTCCGAGCAACGCCACAAAGCAGGCTACCCAGCTCAAAGATGCCAACGGCTGTCAAGAAAACCCATTTGATACTCAGGTAGGTGTAGAATTTGCCGAACTGCAGCTGCAGCGCCGCCGTTGTCAGCAGATACGCGCTGCCGTACCAGCCGACATCAGTCAGGGAATGAAATTGCTCTGTGATCCTGGGTATGGCCGTCGCAATGATCGCATTGTCGAGTGCCATCAGAAAGACGGCGAGGCACAAGGCTGTCGTGATGATAGTGAGCTTGGCTTTGCTGGGGTATTCAGTGACTTCGCCATCGTCTTGGTGTGTGGCATCGTCGTGTTTCTCGTCGACTGCTGCACTGCGGGTCTCTGAAACAACGCGCTCCTGCTCGTCTGCCATGGTCGAAGATGTCGAAAGGGAGGGTTAGGGGACATGAGAAGGTGAGGGTGGTGTTGTGAGGGTGTGAGGCTCAACACCTGCAAGCGGCGAGAACTGCCTTGAGGTTCCTGCCCTCTGTGCGACAGCTGACAAATTGACCAGAGGAACGTAATTGCCCTTCACTGGCACGACATCGTTTGTGTAAACAAACCGACATTCAACATCAAAGTTGCTCGATTTGGAGGACCCTGCAGTGAGTAGCGCTAAGGGGACGTTTCGACTAACCCAGCGGGCCGGTCCATTCAGCCGTCGGCGTGAAAATTCATCCGCTAAGGTGAGCCCACGGGTTCTGTCAGCCCTACATTCATTCTGGCCCCCGACGGCTGAGGCACTTCAGCCTCTTTGCCGTATTCTCTATAGTCGTGCTGACATTGCCGATCACCGATCGTGTCCGTGAGATCAAGTGCAAGCGCCGGACTTTTAATTAAAGCTGTGCCACTCCACAATAACCGGCGCCGATTGCGCAATAGGCAAGAACGGAGCAGACTCTCTCCTGTGAAGGTTGCCATCACCAGATCGTTTGCATGCGGAAGAAGTAACAACTCAATCAATGGCTATATGCTTGGGTTTCGTTTAGGTGAAGTAACACTTGGGTTCGGTGCATATCATCAGCTGTGACACCAAATGTGCATTCGTAGCTCTATCATAACTCTATAAAGCTTTTGTGCCGAAAAATCCGTCCTTGTAGGGTGTCAAAGCAGTGCATTTCTACCATTTCCTGGAAGCGGAGTACGCTTCTTCCACTCAAACGTTCCCTGACGTGTCCATTTTCTTCGCTCTATTCGACTCGCAGTGTTTGTCGAAGACGTGCGAGCACTTGTTGCATCTCAGCCTCCAAGTCGTTCGGCGCTGACGCAGCACTCGGCTCCGCTACAAAACCATCTGCTCCAGCGTTTGGACCTTGGGGCGATATACAGGAGGCTACCGCCCGCTGTTGGCGTCCGATCACGTATCCACACAGCTGCACGAGCATGACCAGGTGCAGGTCGCCCAACGGTCTAGTCTCCTCTATGGCCTTGACGCCGCTCGCCTTGCGCCCAGCGACATGAGACATGCTTGATAAAAAGTCGGCGTCGCGCTGCAGCACGCCAAATACAGCGGTGTAGATGGACAGTAGCATCCCATGGCATGCCATGACCAGATGACGAACTACTGTGTTGGAGGGCTGACCGCCCGCCTTGAATGACGACGCGCCGCTGTCTGAACCATTTGGAGTCGGAATTGGTGTTAGGGGCGAGTTGCTCGTGCCAGAAGTCATCTTGGGGTTTTGTTGCAATCTTTCGATGATGTCGAGAAGATAATACGACGCGGTAAGAGCCTCTTGGAGGATGCTGCTCAAACTCAGCGACTCGACTGATTCGAGATTTGGAGGCGAGAAGCTCCCATCGCACCAGCCCTGAACTAGTCGTGTCATGATCAACCCAAAGAGAGCCTTGTCGGCGACCAGCGACTGTCTGCTTTGCCAAGTGGCCTGCCCATCTGCTGAAGAGCTCAACGGCGATCCTGCGGTATCGGGTAGGGCATGGCTCAAATTGTGCAGAGGATGGAGTCGCATGCTCAACTGAGTGAGTTGTGCTATGGCAGCACCGGGTCCCTTAGTATCCATGGCCGACATTGAATCGTCGTTTGTACCGTTTTGGTCTCTCCTGCCTTCCAAAGCATCACTCTCGACAGAATGGCGCTGCTCTTGTGCGGGCTTCACTCGTTGTGAAGACACAGGCTCTGTTCCTAACTGGCCGCGCATCTCCTTCATACCGGTAGTGGCCCATTGTGAGGGAAGAGCCTGTTGATCGAGAAGCGGATCTAATGCTGTGTTCTGCAGCTGAAACCCCGAGCCTACCAGACCATTGAAATCTTCAGGTTGCTCGTTTCCATCTTCTTCGAGTTGTAGATCGCTCCAGCCCCAGTGTCCCAACCATGGCAGAGTTGGCGCCGCAAGTGGCATGTTCTTAGAGTAGGTCGTTAAGGCTTCAACCAAAGCTGCGTCATCTAGTCCCCCTGTCCTGCCATTTGTTCTTGGTCGAGATTGGGTGCGAATATTCGGGGCTTCAAAGGTAGGGAATGGACCTGTAGCGGTGGTGTCGTTCACGCGAGGAGCGGAGGCGGGTCTATGGGGTTCCGATGAGATGGGCGTGTTTGCTCTACGCTTCGAAGCTGGATTGGTGCCGTTTGTGAATGAGTTTTGATCCGCAGCTCCAGCCAGACGGTACTGGTTGGGTCGGCCCTTGGGTAGACTGTAGCTGTACACGCATTGCGAGCCCTGACGAATGCATCTCGTGCAGGCACCTGTGTCTCCGTCTTCATCGCGTTCGCATCGTAACTTCTGGCCGCGACACCGGTCACATGATTGACGGATTGAAGTTGCGCCTGCCATTAGGCGTGTATCTCGATGGCGACGCGTCAGACTTCAGATCGGGAGAAAAACAATTTGCAACGACGAAGTCGGGATGATGGATGGATCCGCTGCGCAGGCAGCCAGCTAAACAGTCAGTAACATTCCCAGCCTTCTTTGACTTTGGTAGCCCGAAGTCGCACCTGTAAATTAATCTTTGGACGCCTGGAGGTGAGTAGAGGAAAGTCCCTGAAAGCGTGGACATGCATGCTGCGGGGCGGCGGGGTGGCGGTCCCCACAGACCTACTTACGGCCCGTCACTTGATCCCCCAAGAAGAACGTTCCTTCTCGCATTGCCCGTAAGCTGACAGCATTACCCGGAGCCGTATGTACAACATGACGGCAATAGAGAGCGTTATGGCGACAATAATCCCCGTCCCCTAGGGGAGGATAGTTTACGATGCGTTGATCCATGTGCCGCTCGGTAGGGAAGAGTCGGTGAGCTCTAAAGTGGTGCGCGACTCTGATTGGCTACCCCGCAATAACAGCCAGCTGGACTCAGCTGTCTTCACCATCTTGCGAATAGGCAATGCGTGTGGAAGCTGCAGCACCAGTTTCTCCGCTGAGGACGGCGTGCGGACCGACGCCGCGTCTTCACAAACCAAATTCCACGTTCGCAACGGGAAGATCCGCCAGGCTACACCAACGCTGCAAGGCTTCCCTCGTGTAGAGGACTGGTAAAGTCATCGGTATTCCCGATAGGATGTCGAGCGCGAACGGACGCGTTTCATCGACTGGAAAGAGATGTTACCTCATGTATCTGAGGTATGGCACCACCGGTAAAGGTCTCGTGTACAAACCGCTGGGAACTCCGCCATGCGGCCTAGAACCCAATCATATATGTCGTACAAGGAACAGCCGACCGTATAGTAAGCCAACACCGACCGATCCTTTCGTACGACTGACGCATAATTAGAACTCATCCCGTGAGGATGCTCCTTCTTTTCGTCGGCATTTCTAGAAGCTTGCAGATCACATTGGGCCCGCAAGTTGCAAGTGATTCCCGGATTCGTATATGCTTTCCCGGGAGAAGGGCCAGAACTATTAACGGAAGTTTGGGGACTGCGCACTTTCATTTAAAGTTAACCTTGCGAGTGACTAATCTAATCCATGTAGATGACTTAGAATCCTACGCTATTACATATACGACCACCAAATGAGCAAACAAAGCTGGGCGAGTTGACGTGAGTTACTTTGATCAAAAGCTTTCCTTACGATTCATTAATGTTCCGGAGATGGGGTACAGATAGCATTTGGTTTACTCTTGTAGGAGTACTTTAGGCCATCAGATCAGGCTCCACCTTTGTAGTGGTTGAGGATTGAAGTGCTCCTGCTTCCCGTACCCCCTCTCCGGGAGTTTCTGCTTGCCTTCCTTGCGCTAACTGCCCGCCTTGATCTATACCATATTGGTACCCTTTCTCCTAGGCTCAGTAATAGTCACGGCTCTACTGCGTAAGAGTTAGGCTTCGCGATTACGACGATGTGTCTTGAGAATTACAACATCTTTTGATGAAGTAAACTAGTTAAGAATCTAGTGCACTACCCTGAGAAGTACCGTTTCTTATTCTGACTCTACAACCCCAGGTTCTAATTGCTCATGTCAAATAAATAGACAAAGAATGAAGTAACCGTATCGGCGAAGAAAGAACCCCTAAGCTGATACATTTACATTCAGAATCAACCTCAAATCCAAACAAAAGAGAGTTTGTGTCCAACATTTAGTGAGACTTGGGTAACTTGACCCCAGGAACGCGTTTCTGCCAGAGTCCTTTAGGGTCATACTTCTTGCTGGTCGCCCACAGGCGCGCGATGTTGTCTTTCCCGTAGGTACTTATTGGGTTCTGCGTCACGTCGGCGTAGTTGAGGTACTTGAAGGGTAGAGAAAGGCCTTTCTTTCGGAGCAGGCCTTCGGACTGATCAACAATAGTTTGCAGCGCCTTGTTCACTGCGGCATCATCCGCAGCGTTGTTCCAGAGCCCGGTGAGAACCCACATGGCTAAGCTTTTGTCGTGAGCTGGGAGGCCGAGCACATTGGTGCCGTTAGTGACGGGCATGGGTTGCAGAAGGTACTGGATCTGCAGGCCGTCGACTTTATTAATCTTGGTGATCTGGTCTTGCCAGATTTGCATCTGCTGCCGGTAGAGTTTTGCGTCGGCGTTGTGGAAGGAGTAAACAAGTTCGAAAGATCTGTGAAACATCAAAGGATTAGCACCCATGGTTTCGAACCTCGAAGAAAGACCCCAACAAAGGAAACCAACAGACTTACCGAGGAACAGACGGGGGAACCACGCTTCCATCAGCCAATACACGGTCGGCCACGGTACTCAGGCTCAAATCCTGAGCTGTGATGCCCGATATGGTGGTGAAATTTTTGAACAAAGGCGGGTTGGCAACTGGCGCAGAGTAGAACATGGTGTTCAGGAGGAAGAAGGCACCATTAACGAAGCCGAGGAGGACGCCGACATCAGCAGCATCGTCGAAATTTTCGGGACGCATGATGTCGGAAAAGGCCTGGGCCTCAGCGTCGAGGGCTTTTGAGGTAAAGTTGAGTGAGGTAGTGCCACCCCACATGAGATCCAGGGGGTGAGTCGCGAGATCGTAGCGCGTAATGATGCCAAAATTATTCGAACCCCCCTTGAGAGCCAGCCAGAGGTCTTGGTGTTGGCCAGCTGAAGCGTATACGACCTCCCCGCTCGCGAGCACCACTTCGTATCCGTAAATGTTATCGCAACCATAGCCGTAGCGCCTAGACCAAAAGTTTTTGCCGCCGCCGCTGAGGAAGCCACCAGCCGACACGCCAGGCACCCGGCCGCCAATTACGGTCAGATTTTGCGCTGCTACCTGCGGATACACTTTGGCAAAGTCGGAACCACCGCCAATCGAGGCCACCTTTTTGTCTGCGCTCAGCGAGAAGGAGTCAAAGCTCCGCATATCGACCGTAACACCGCCCTCAGCGTTCGCTGCTCCCTGCCATAGCGTGTGACCTCCGCTACGCACCGCAAATAGGGGCTTAGAGAGGGAGGGTTTGTTGGCCCCTGGATCGTTGCTAACCGCAAGCTTGACGAAACGCGCGACATCGTTTGTTGTCGCCGGCCGGAAAACGCAGCTGGGATTCACGTCCCGCTCATTGGTGGTGTAGTAGCTGTCTTGTGACTGTTGATACTGGGTGCTGTTGGGAAAGCCAACGCGGCCGGGGAATTGAGCATCGATGATGTGGCAGAGGTCGGGTTTGGGCGGAGCTGAGTGTACTGTAGCAGCTAGAGCGAGGACGAGTCCTGCCAGGCTAAAATGGGCACGACCAAGAGACATTTTTACCACTGAGGGGGTCGTCTTGTGATTTCAGGTCTTTGCGTTCTCCCAAGATATAAAGTTAAAACAAGTTTATCTCGGTCGCTCGGTGCACCTTGATATCCTAGGGTCGAAACAAACGTCCAACAGCATCTCGGCGCTCAATATATACTCCAGAAGGCAGCCTCAATATTATGTGACTTTGCCTTATTGATCCTCTAATGCGCCGCCTCGTCCGTGCAAGACGGCTTCCGTCAGTCGTGTGTACGCATCAGATCTAGAGGCGCATAACCTGAGACAGACGGACGCCACTCTCCGGGGCTAGACGTCCACATGAGCCATGTCAACACGAGCCTTATGGGGCGGAACGAGCGCCACACGTGTTGGTGTATCGGTTACACATAGCAGCCGGAACACATGGTGACATCGAGGCCAGCATCGCCTCGTCTTAGAGGATTAGAAGGGCGCCGGACTTGGTTATGAGGCTTCCTACACTGAGTTAGTCTCTGGTACCTAGGAGGGCTCATTCCTTTGATTCGGTAAGAGCTACTCAACTGACATATCATAGCGAGTGAGGCCATGCTCAAATTTCCTGGGATGTGTGTGCTGGTTACCAGGTCGAAGGTTCAATGCAGGTACGCTTGCTCGTATCACAGTTGGAGGCTTCGCCAGAGCTTAACTCATACAAGCTACGGGTTGGTGGAAGTGATTGGTCCCACCGCCCGAAGTTGATGCATATCCTCCTTGGCGTCCAAATGCTACCCAATCCCTGCCCGTGCTGCAGACTAAATTCAGCACCATGTTCAGATCGCTTATACTGGAGATGCTATAGAGGTTTGCACCTATTCTTGTTCTCCGATGCTCACGCATGAAGGCAGACATCAGTGAAACTTGGAACATTATTGTGCCAATCCCGATGGGGTACAGAAACAAGTGAGCTTGAAATAGATTGCGAGCCTCGACCTGCGCAGCATGTGTATCCCACGACATAGCTGAGATCCGTAAGCCTAGGATCTCAAAAGCTGAGAGAGTCTGGTCAGGGGTAGCCAGTATGCTGGGACAACACCACGCTCCGCCTCGGTGCGTGGGTAAAGTCCATTTGGGGCCGCATCTGAAGGCATCCAGGCGCCACCATCGGTCGCGACAACGCTGATCCAGCTACGAGTTGTGGCGTGACCATCAACCATCAGTTGAAGCTTAGACGCTACGGTCGTATACGCACGTGCGCGTGTTGGATCTAAGCTTTACCTCAATTCGAAATTCAGCCAGCAAAAGCATGAAGGGGTGTGGTCCGAGCGTCCCAGGCTGCGATCAGGCCGGCTATGAGACAGTTGTCAGCCGCAAACCGCCGAATTACGACATTCGGCGACTTTTGCGGGGAGAGCCAGGCTGACTACCTAGATGGGGTAGGAAAACGGACTAAATCGTCCGTCGCTAATGGAGAGAATCTCATGGTAAAGGGTCCGTTTCGGCAAAGGGTGCACGAAATCGCCGTATGGTACCCAGAAAGCGTAAGCTGCGATCATGGACACTGAAGTGGTTGAACCTCTTTCCTCGGGTCAAGGCATGATGCCTATGAATAATGCGGCCCGAGGACATTGAGCGGCAAGGACGAAGAAAATCGCCCGGCTGATCAAGTTCAACCTTTGATAGCTCATTGCCATCACGTGACCAAAGGAGCCGAAAAGAATGACGCTCCAGCAAGCAGAGCCCATTGCAATCGTGGGAAGCGGCTGTCGTTTCCCTGGAGGAGCAGACTCACCGTCTGCTTTGTGGCAGCTGCTCAAGCAACCCCGTGATGTTGTTCAGGAGATTCCTCCGGAGCGATTCGATACAACAGGCTTTTTCCATGCGGACGCCAACCACCACTCCACGAGCAACGTCCGGCATGCATATCTGCTGGAGCAGGATCTGCGGCTGTTCGACACGCAATTCTTCTTCATCAGCCCGAATGAAGCAGACTCAATGGACCCGCAGCAACGTCTGCTTCTCGAGACGGTCTACGAGGCTCTGGAGGCAGGCGGACACAGTCTGGAAGCACTGCGTGGCTCGGATACAGCTGTGTACGTAGGCACAATGGGGGTCGATTGGAACGACATTGCGATAAGGGACCTAGATTCGATGCCGACCTATTTTGCGACCGGAACGAATCGTGCCATTATATCAAACCGGGTGTCGTACTTTTTTGACTGGCACGGCCCGAGCATGACGATCGATACGGCCTGTTCATCGAGCCTGGTCGCAGTCCATCAAGGCGTCCAGGCATTGCGGTCGGGAGAGTCGCGGGTTGCAGTGGCTTGCGGCACCCAAGTCATTCTGGGACCGGAGACGTTCATCATCGAAAGCAAGATGAAGATGCTGTCGCCGACGGGCCGCTCCCGCATGTGGGATGCAGATGCAGACGGCTATGCGCGAGGCGAGGGTGTGGCCGCGATTGTAATGAAGCGCTTGAGCGATGCGCTCGCAGATGGGGATGAGGTGCAGTGCTTGATACGCGAAACAGGCACGAACCAGGACGGCAACTCCAACGGCCTAACCGTACCCAGCTCGGCCGCACAGGCGGCCTTAATTCGGAAGACGTACGCCAAGGCCGGCCTGGACCTGAGCGCGTCGCGCGACCGCCCACAGTACTTCGAAGCACATGGGACGGGAACCCAAGCAGGTATGTAGATGTGCCGTTTGCAACTCCAGTATCGAGGACTGACGTGAATAGGTGACCCCAAGGAAGCCGCGGCCATCTTCGAGACCTTCGGCAAGAACCGCGACGCTGGTAGCGCCCCGCTGTACGTGGGTTCGGTAAGTACATTCACCACGCGTCCGTGCAACTGCTGACTCTCGTCCGAAACAGGCTAAGACGGTAATTGGTCATACTGAGGGTGCAGCAGGCTTAGCAGGCCTCCTCAAAGCGGCTGCGAGCATACAAAAGGGACTCATTGCCCCGAACCTCCTGTTTAACCGCTTGAATCCAGCCATCGAGCCATTTTACCAGAGCTTACAAGTCCCAACCGACTTGACACCATGGCCCGAGCTGCCCACGGATGTCCCACGACGTGCCAGTGTCAACAGCTTTGGCTTCGGTGGCAGCAACGCACATGCCATCTTGGAGCAATACGTTGAGGCTCCCGTTGCACCTGACAATTTCACTCCGAAAGCCTCCAGCACACCCTTTACGCCTTTTGTCTTCTCGGCCGCATCTGAGCCCTCGCTCGTTGCTCAGCTCGAAGCCTACTCAAGTCACCTGAAGACACGCTCGGAAATTGACCTCCAGGACCTAGCCTTCACGCTGCAAGCACGCAGAAGCCAATTGGCAGTCAAAGCTGCTTTTGCAGCGAGCAGCGTCGAAGAACTAACCTCCAAGATTGATCAAAAACTTGCTACGACAAAACAGAATAGCACTCTTGGCACTCGCTCCAATGCCAGCAACACCAAGGCTAGCATTTTGGGTGTCTTCACCGGACAAGGCGCCCAGTGGGCCGCGATGGGGGCACATCTAATCAGGGCATCGCCTGGGTTTGTGGGCAAACGGATTCAAGATCTAGAAGAGACTTTGGCTACACTACCTGCTGCAGACCGGCCGCAGTGGTCTCTTCGCGATGAGATGCTTGCGGGTTCCGACACGTCACGCCTTGCTGAGGCAGCGCTTTCACAACCCCTATGCACCGCTCTCCAAATCGTACTGGTCGATCTATTGCGAAGTGCAGGTATCACCTTTAGTGCTGTGGTGGGCCATTCGTCTGGCGAGATTGCCGCGGCATATACAGCTGGTTATCTCTCAGACCGCGATGCGATGAGAGTGGCGTATTATCGCGGTCTGTACGCCCACCTTGCTGGCGGTGTCGCGAACAACACTTACGGTCCCGCGAAATCTGTCGGTGCTATGCTCGCGGTGGGAACGTCATTAGAAGATGCCCAGGACCTTATCAACTTGTCGGCATTCAAGGGATGCCTCGCTGTCGCTGCTCACAATTCGTTGGCGAGCGTAACGCTATCGGGAAATGTCAGCGCCGTGCTGCTCGCTAAAAAGGTCTTCGATGAGGAGAAAAAGTTTTCAAGACTCCTCAAAGTGGACACTGCCTACCATTCCCATCATATGGCGCCGTGTGGTGATCCATATATAAGCGCACTGCGGACTTGCGGCGTCCGAGTGTGTACAAACCGAACCGGTGATTGCGCGTGGTATTCCAGCGTGATTCCAGACGTCCATCAAATGCAGCCAGGGAAGGAACTTCAAGATGTTTATTGGCGCGACAACATGTCGAATACGGTTCTTTTCGCTGATGCAGTCAGAAATGCAATGGTCAGCAATCCTCAAATCAGCCTCGCTATTGAAGTAGGGCCTCACCCAGCGTTGAAAGGCCCTGCAACACAAAACATCGCCGACGTACGTGCGACCGGTCTTCCTTACTATGGCGTGCTGAATCGGGGGCAAAACGACGTCGAGGCATTTGCCGAGGCCCTGGGTTTTATCTGGACACAACTAGGCGCGCAGAGCGTCAACTTCGAGACATACCGCAAGGTTGCGACTGCACTGCCAGAAGACACGGCTCAGGCGGGTCCAAGGCGACCAAAGTTAGTCACCGGACTGCCATCATATCAATGGAACCACACAAGACGCCACTGGCATGAGTCTCGTCGGTCCGTGAGATTGCGCTCACGGAAACAGCCTTTTCATGAATTGCTCGGCGTCCTGTTACCCGAATCGACTGCCCGTGACTTGCGCTGGAAGAACGTGTTGAAGCCGGCTGAGATTCCTTGGCTCGAGGGTCATCAGCTTCAAGGACAGACTGTTTTCCCAGCCGCAGGATACGTCGCAATGGCCCTCGAGGCCGCCAGGCTTGTTGCCACAGGCAGCAAAATGACCATAGAGCTTTTTGAGCTCCATGACCTATCAATTCCGAAGGCAATCGCTTTTGACGACGGTGACAACTCCGGCGTTGAGACGCTTGTTACACTGACAGGCGTTCGCCCGGACGGTCCGAACATCATGGCAGCGGATTTTTCATGTTATTCCTGCCCTATTTCTAACACTGCGTCAGAACCGCACGAAATGGAGCTTATGGCTAGTGGTATAACTCGGCTGATTATAGGCACTCCCGATGCTGCAGCATTGTCTTCCCCTCCAGTCCCCGATACCTCCAACATGGGTGATGTCGACGATGTCCGATTCTACTCTTCACTCACGGAACTCGGATACAACTACAGCGGCCCATTCCGCACGATGTCGTCGATGAAGCGAAGGCTCAACCAGTCCTCAGCACTAGTGTCGACGTACTCCTATGATCAGGATAGTGATGCAACGTATCTTGTGCATCCTTCTTTGCTGGACGTTGCGTTTCAGGTCGCTTTCCTGGCCTACTCAGCGCCTGGGGACGGGCGACTTTGGTCTCTGCATATACCTACTGCCATTGGTCGTATCCGCGTCAACCCAGAGCAGTCTGCCGCCTTGCCGCTTTCCGGAACAGACGTTCCCGTGTGGTCCACCGTGACAAGTGGTAATAAGGCTGGAGAGCCCTTCAGCGCCAGCATTGATATTTTGAACTATGGCTCCGACGCTACCACGAGCAGTAGTAGTAGTATGGTTCAAGTGGAAGATTTGATCTTGAAGCCTTTCGCTCCTGCAACCGCTTCGGACGACCGTTCTTTATTCACCTCGACGCAATGGCATGTTGCAAGGCCCGACGGCTCCGCAGCTGTGCAGGGACTTTGCCCTACCGACGGACAGGTTGAGCTAGCCCGCCTCTGCGAGAGAGTATCCTTCCACTATCTCTGTAAATGGAAAGCAGAGCTCAGCGAGGACGAGTGGGCGAACAGTCAGCCACACTTTCTGAGCTTGCACAACTTCGTGAACCATACTCTCGACACGGTAGCTAGCGGGCAGCATGGAATCGTCAAGCGTGAATGGTCCAATGACACACCAAAGGACATAGCGGGCTTCATGGCGAGGTATGTAGTATAGTAATTCGGTTTTTGTCTTGATTTCAAACCCTATTCTATAACGAGCTTTTCTGACTCAAATTGCCCTAATTAGATACCCGAATTCAGTCGATCTTCAACTTATCTCGGCCGTGGGCGAACACATGGTGGCCGCCGTCCGAGGCGAGACTACCATCATCGAACATATGGTGGCTGGGAATATGCTCGATGACTATTACGCGCGTGGTGGGGACAGCGCTCCGATGAATACTGCATCAGCTGCGATGGTAAAGCAGATTACTCGTCGTTATCCTCACGCTCGAATTCTAGAGATTGGTACGTGATAGACCGCGTACACGGTTGATCAAAGCACGGAAGCTCACAATATGCAGGCGCAGGAACCGGCGGTGCCACCAAGGCGGTATTTGGCGCCATCGGCAACACCATGTCCTCGTATACTTACACTGACATCTCGACCGGATTCTTTGACAAAGCAGCTGAGGTATTTGAAGCCTATAGCGACAGAATGGCGTTCAAAGTTTTGGACGCGGAGCGCTCGCCAGCGACCCAAGGATTCGAATTACATTCGTATGACATCGTTATTGCGAACAACGTCCTGCATGCAACAAGCGTGTTGCAACACACACTCGAGAACACGCGGCAGTTGTTGAAACCAGGTGGCTGGCTTATACTGGCAGAGCTGACTGACAAAGCTCCTGTCCGATTTGGTACCATCATGGGCGGGCTTCAGGGGTGGTGGCTCGGCGTAGAGGACGGACGCAAGTATATGCCCATCTTGACACCGGTGGAGTGGCACGCTGTTTTGCGTAAAGCCGGATTCGGTGGAGTCGATGCACTGACACCCGTATTGGACGCTCACGCAACTTGGCCCTGGTCTATAATAGCAGCGCAGGCTGTCGACGACCGTATCAACCTGCTGAGGCGACCGCTATTGACAACACCGTCCTCGACCTCGTCCCCCATGTACCTCGATAGCATCGTCATCTTAGGTACACAGAGTCTCGAGAGCGCTCGCATTGCCGAAGAACTGGCCGAACATTTGTCCCGATTTAGTCATCGCGTCACTATCCTCGACGGACTGCCGACCGAGGAGGAGGCGCAATCTTTAGCCCCGATGAGTTCGTTTATCAACTTGGTTGATCTTGACCAGCCTATATTCAAGAATATAACGTCGAAACGAATGGAAGCGCTGAAGCGCGTTTTCGAGCTGGCACGAAATCTGCTATGGGTTACGCATGGCGCCATATCAGCTGAGAACCCCTATCATATGGCCAGCGTCGCCTTTCGCCGCGTTATGAGCAGTGAGGCGCAACATATCTGCCTACACCATCTGGATCTGGCGGATCTGGCCCCGGACAAGAATGTGTCCAAGACGATTGCTGAGCATTTGCTGCGGCAAGCGGCGCTGGACGAGTGGGAACGCGAAGCACCGACGACCGACAAGCTTCGCCGCCACGCATTTCTGTGGTCCAAGGAGCCCGAGGCCTTCGTGGATAGACGTGGGAGATTACTGATTCCGCGCCTGATCCACGATCCTGCTCAAAATGCCCGCTTGAACTCGTCCCGGCGTATTATCGCCCGTACTGTGCCATCGGACGGAGTTGAAAACGCGTCTATTTCGCTCCGCAGCGATGTACCTGCTTCCTTAGTTGAGCAGAAACTTTCCACAAGTAATACTACGATCAGCAAAGTGCGAACTGAAGCCTCGAGCTTGATGGCGCTGAGCGTCGCTGGTGAGGCTTTCTTGTTCCTCGGCATCGGTAAAGAAATCGTCGAGGAGTCCAACCATGTCATCTTCCTATCCACAGTCAACTCGAGTGTGATAGCGCCCGTTACCAGCCTTCCCGTTCCAGCGGTGAAGGGCGATCACTTGCAATTTTTGGGCGCGGTGGCAAGCGAGTTGGTGGCCGCGTCCGTGATACAGCCTCTGCCATCTGGCAGCAACATAGTGATTCATTCCGTGTCGTCAGCCAAAGACCAAGTTCTCGCAGAAGCCCTTCGGAGACAAGCAGAAGCCAAGGCTGTGCGGACTGCTTTTGTCACAACCGCATCTAATGCGATACTAGATCCACAATCTGAGGCTCGGTGGATCAGCTTGGACAAACGGGCTCCCAAGCACGCACTAAAGCGCCTGCTTCCTTTCGAGGCAACACATTTCCTCGACCTCACGGCGACTCATAGCCCTAATTATGAGAGTAGCAGTCTGTCACGCCTTATTCCAGCACTTGCAAAATCAATTGGCCTCAATGAGCTCGCGAGGCTGGATGCGCAGTTTCACCCCAGCCGAAAGCAAGCCCTGCTAGCTCGACTCCAGGATGCTGTTACCAGTGCGGTAGCGGCCCCTAGACTCGCCGCGATAAGCGACGTAGTAGTGCCACTAGACCAGATTCACCAGAAGCAGCAGGCCTATTTATCAGATGTTGTGCGCTGGTCACCCATGACGTCTGATCATGTCAAGGTCGAGGTGCGTCCTCTCGATGCTCGGCACCTATTTGCCGCCAACAAGTCCTACCTCCTCCTTGGTCTTACAGGCGAGATCGGACGGTCGGTGTGTGGATGGATGGTAGCCAACGGTGCGGGGTGTGTCTGCCTGGCGAGTCGCACACCGAAGGCAAATGACACATGGCTACAGTCATTCAAGGATACGGGCGCGCTCATCAAGCAGTATGCAGTTGATGTTGCCGACAAGTCGAGTCTAGCCCGACTCATAGACGTTATACGTACCGATTGCCCTCCTCTATCCGGAATAATCAACGGCGCCATGGTCTTGCGCGACTCCCTCTTCTCCAAAATGTCGGTTGACATGATGCAGGCGGTGCTCACACCTAAGATCGAGGGAAGCAACAATCTTGATGAGCTCTTTCATAACGATCCTCTCGACTTCTTTCTACTGTTATCCTCGTCCACCACACTCATTGGCAACCCAGGACAGTCGAGTTACGTTATCGCCAACGGTTACTTGAACGGCCTTGTCCGACAACGTCGTCGGCGAGGTCTCGCCGCTTCAGCGGTTGATATTGGTCGCGTTGCCGGTCTTGGCTACGTGGAGACGGCAGGAGAGCATGTCATGAATCAACTAACGAATTTTCGATTGTTGCCCATATCCGAGACCGAACTTCACCAGGTGTTTGCGGAAGCCATACACGCAGGCTACCCAGACTCTCACAGTGCGGACGAAGGTGACGGCGTTGCGTTCCCAGAAGCCATTGTTACCACAGGCCTCGGTACCATCCGCGATGACGAGGACGTTCGGGGCCCATATTTCGAGAATCCTCTCTTTTCACATTGCATAATTGAGACGGCTGGTCTTGCCGCATCGGAAGTCGAGAATTCTGATAGCAACAAGAAAAACGGCAACAACCTCCCAATACTGGATCAGCTAGCATCCGCGACGACCAATGAACAAGCCTTGGACTTGCTACGAGATAGCTTCGCGGCCAAGCTATGCTCCATCTTGCAGATTACGAGCGGCACGCCCGACCAGAATGCGCCGCTGGTCGAGCTTGGAATGGACTCGCTGGTTGCCGTCGAAGCACGCTCCTGGTTCTTGAAAAATCTCAAGGTTGACATCCCGGTACTGAAAATCGTCGGAGGATCAACCCTTTCCGAAGTCTGCGAAATAGCCTTCAAAAAGCTTCCCGAGGACCTTCTCGCTAAGATTGGAAGTAGCGAGCCTAAGCCTACAGAGCCAGTCGTACTGCCAGCCCAGTCTCAGACTCTGTCCTCTTCCCCTAAGTCTCCGTCTTCTACTACGAGCGCATCGGACGACTCGACACCTAACCTACGAGGTTCGACAGTAGATACTCCGATATCTTCGGTCGCGGAGACGCCTCTAGAATCACTGCACAAAGGCGTGTTGGACTCTGCTAAATTAAGCGAGGCGTCCTTCAAGACCTTCATCAAGAGCGAACCCATCTCCATCGCCCAATCCCGGTTCTGGTTCCTACGTCTCTTGGTTGAAGATCCAACAACTTTCAATGTGACCTTACGATATCGGATGACTGGTCACGTGCGAGTCGGTGATCTGGAGAGAGCTCTTCGTGCGGTCACTGCCAGGCACGAATCTCTACGTACCTGCTTCATCGCTGACGAGAACGAAGTTGACCAGGCATCCCAAAAGATTCTGGCGCGCTCACCTGTCAAATTGGAGCACAAGAAGGTGCAGTCAGCAGAGGATGCCGTCGCTGAGTACGACCGGTTACGGGCCCACGAGTTCGATCTCGCGAGTGGCTCGCTGCTTCGAATAATACTGTTGACGCTGTCGCCGACTTCTCACTACCTACTGGTCAACGCGCACCACATCATCATGGACGTAACCAGTTTCCAAATTCTTCTCTCTGACATGGAAAAAGCGTACAACGGAGATCATCTGGGCGCTCGTCCCCGACAGTATCCGGAATTCTCGGTAGCTCAACGCCAAGCGCTTGATGAAGGACAGCTCAACAATGAACTCAACTATTGGCGGAGCATCTTCCCGACAACAGACCCACCCCCTATCTTACCGCTGCTGCCAATGGCTCGATCAAGCTCGAGGACAGCCATAGCCAACTATGAGGTTTACCAAGTAGACACCCGGATAGAGTCAGCATTAGCCACGAGAATCAGATCGGTCGCGAAGGCCCATCGATCGACACCCTTCCACTTCTACCTGGCTGCTTTCAAGGTCATGTTGTTTTGCTTCATCGATCCCGATATTCAGGACCTGACCATCGGCATTGCCGATGCCAATCGCAATGACAGTGACCTAATAGGAAGCGTCGGGTTTTTCATGAACCTGCTTACTTTGCGATTCCGTCGCCAAGCACGTCAAAGCTTCGCAGATGCTATAGTGGAAGCCCGCAATACGGCTTACGCAGCGCTAGAGCATTCGCGTCTGCCGTTCGATGTGCTGCTCAAGGAATTGAAGGTGGCACGTTCTTCATCGTACAATCCCTTCTTTCAGGCATTCTTCGACTACAGGCAAATAGATCGCGGCAGGCAGACATGGCTCCAATGCCAATTTGACGTAGAGGACTATCATCCAGGGAGATCTGGCTACGACATCTCACTAGATGTGGCAGACCTTGGACCCGAGGTTCAGATTGCACTGCGCGTCCAGAAGTCCTTCTATGATGTGACGGCGGCGAACTTGTTGCTCGACACTTACACGCACGTTATCGATGTCCTCTCAAGGGATTCTTCACTCTCTCTACAGAGCACGCCTCTCTACAGCGAGGAGCAGCTCTCACGCGCTCTCAGTGTAGGCTGTGGTAAGTATCAATTCATTGTCATTACCGAAGCGACTGTGGACTAATCGCAAGAAGGACCCGACCTGGCTACGGACTGGCCGGAAACGCTGCCACATCGGATCGACCTTATCGCCCGGGAAAATGCGGACAAGATTGCCCTTCAGGATGGTCTTGGGAGTAGTCTCACATACCAGGCAATGATTAAGAGAGTTGAGGCAATCGCCGAGGCACTGTCAAAAGCTGGGGCTGGTCAGGCCTCTCGTGTGCTGGTATTCCAGCAGGCTTCGACTGATTGGGTATGCTCTATGCTTGCCATCATGCGCATTGGTGGTGTTTATGTGCCGCTGGACCTTCGCAACCCAATATCACGCCTGGCTACGTTGTCAAGTGACTGCCAGCCCACTGTCCTGCTGGCTGATGACAACACCATTGGCGATGCACCGCAGCTCGGGGTTGCTATCGCTATCAACGTAGCCGAAGTAGCATCCGCACCCTCGGGTCCCGTAGCTAACATTGCGCGGTCTGACCTACCTGCCGCCATTCTGTATACAAGTGGTTCGACAGGTACGCCCAAAGGCATCGTCATCCGACACTCGGGTATTCGGAATGAAATGGAAGGGTACACCAAGATGTACAAGCTTGGAGCAGAACGAGTGCTGCAGCAGAGCGCTTTCACCTTCGACTTTTCCGTCGACCAAATATTTACAGGTCTCGTTCATGGCGGCATGGTCTACATTGTTCCATACGCTAAACGTGGTGATCCCATCTCTATTACAGAAATCATTCGACAGGAGTCCATCACGTACACCAAGGTCACGCCATCGGAATATTCGATGTGGATGGAATTCGGTCTCGACAATCTTCGGAAGGCATCTAGCTGGCGCTTTGCATTTGCAGGGGGTGAGCCTCTGACCAATCATGTCTTGCAACAGTTTGCCCAGCTTAGTCTCGGCCAGCTGCAATTGTACAATTCCTACGGTCCGGCAGAAATTTCCATTGCTTCGCATAAGGGATTAGTCGATTACAACGAAGAGCGACAAGAAGAAGAAGAACCTGTACCGTGTGGGTCCTCCCTACCCAATTACTCAACATACATCTTAGACGACAACCTGAAGCCAGTGCCAGTCGGCATGCCGGGAGAGGTAGTGATTGGTGGTGCTAGTGTTTCTTTTGGCTATCTCACCGACCAGGAACGTACAGCCAGCGCTTTCGTGCAGAACCCGTACGCGAATTCAAGGCAAATCGCTGAAGGCTGGACACGGATGCATCGAACCGGTGACGTTGGTCACTTGCGAGGCGATGGATCCCTGATCTTCCGGCACCGCATCGCAGGAGACACGCAAGTCAAGTTACGTGGTCTTCGCATCGACCTACGCGACATCGAGACGAACTTAGTGTCTGCTGCCGGTGGCGTTCTAAAAGCAGCCATTGTCACACTTCGTAAGGGCGACCCCGACTATCTCGTTGCGCATGTCGTGTTCAAGCCGCAACACAATATTGACAACGTGGATGCGTTCCTAGAACACCTACTTGGCCGTCTCCCAATTCCCCAGTACATGGTCCCTGTTCTAGCTATTCCACTTGATGAGTTCCCTCTAACAAACCACGCCAAGGTGGATCGGAAGGCGATCCTGAACCTGGCACTACCCCGGCGTGTTGCTACCGACAATCAATCCGACATGCAGATGACCGAGACCATGGTGCAACTAAGACAACTGTGGCGGGAAGTTCTCGGGAAGGACAGCGAGAGTCTTGGGCTGACGATCTCTACTTCAACGAACTTCTTCATGATCGGTGGAAATTCCCTGCTGATTGTTAGACTCCAGTCACGAATTCGCCAAACCTTCAACGTGACTGTTCGCCTTGTCGACCTCCTGAGCGCTAATACGCTCGAGCAGATGGCACGCAAGGTGGAAGAGAGCGCTCACGTCGGCGTTATTGACTGGGAAGAAGAAGCCAAGCCCCCATTAATCCCCAACTTTGTTCCCCAAAGCAGGAATGGGAAGCAGAAGGGTTCCTTGACGGTTCTGGTTACGGGTGCAACTGGCAATCTTGCAAAACGGTTGCTTCCGCCGCTAGCAGCGCATCCTTCAGTCGGCAAGCTCGTCTGCGTTGCTGTGCGAGATAGACCCTCTGAGCCCTCTCGCAAACTCCTCCGCGCCGACAAGATAGTGCAGTATAGCGGCGATCTCGCAGCTCCACGCCTAGGACTCACTGAAGAGGAGTTCCAAGCTTTGTCCAACGAAGTGGACGTCATTCTGCATCTAGGCGCAGTACGATCATTCTGGGACAACTACCATATGCTTCGTCTTAGCAACGTTCAGTCAACGCGCGAGCTGGTCCAGCTTGCTGCTCCATACCAGATCCCGATACACTTCGTGTCGACTTCCGGCGTGTTGCCTCGAGACGTTCTAGAGTCCACCGCAGTTGCAGGAGCTGCGCCATCAGCTGCGGTATATGAGCCTCCTGCCGACGGCTCTGACGGCTATTGTGCGTCGAAATGGGCAAGTGAACGGCTCCTCGAGCGTAGTACTGCGGGTCTAGGCGTGCCATCCTTTATCTACCGCCTTCATCCACCAACCGGTTCGCCGCAGTTACACAACTCGAAGACAGATGCACTTGATGAATTTGTGCGCTGTGTGGATCTGGCCGGCGTGATGCCTGATTGCACGGGCTGGGAAGGACATGTGGACCTCATCCCTGGAGAACAGGTGGCCAAAGGGCTGTGCGACTCGGTGATATCATCTGCTCGCTCAAACGTATCAGCAGGAACAGGATCGACGGGAACCCAATTCACTCGCTTCGACAGCACCGTTACTGTTTCGGTAGATGATATCAAGACGTATTTGGAAGAAAAGAGAGGCCACGCTGGCCTCGAGAGACTGCAAATTCTGAAGTGGATGGGTCGTATCAAGGCAGTTGGATTCTCCTATATTTTGGCGTCACTGGAGACGACCCTTGGAGATGGTAAGGGGGAGAACAAACTCGTATCGCGAAGATAAATGGTGATGACCATTACTCATGGACGCGATGCGAGATGGGATCATAGTTTAGAGACCTTTATGTAGATTGAATGAATTACGCCTTCTTGTTCTTATCACCAGAGTCTACTGCAGAACTAGGTTTGCATAACAATGTGGTATCATAAAGGGGTGATAACACTCGATCCGAAATTTCTGGCAAACTTGCTGAGTAATTTTGAGTAGTCGAAAGTATGTTGAGGAAGTTGCTAACTTCTCTGAGAGCGCCTCATTCTCCTGCCAAGACGAATGCAGTCACCTTACTCCACCATAATACCGTGGATGGATTGTTATGTAGACACGCTTTCGGTGATCAAACACTGCTTAAGTGAGATCTCGTTCGACCGATTGCAATGCTTTCTGAGAAGTGATTTACGTCATCTGTTACGTTTGGGAAATGCAATGGTCTGGTTGAAATTACGGAAAGGGAGCAGGGTTGGCCAAAAGTCACAGTAATTTGATATAGGTCATTTTGAATTGTTAAGCTTGAGCAGCAACATTTGCCTAGATACACTGAATTTAAGTGCAGGACGAGGGCTTCGTCGATGGCCAGTAAGTAGCTAGATCCACACATTCTCCAGCACAGAGTACATATGATCAAAGCGCTTTTGATGACTTGATCAAGCCGCAACTCCAAGCACAATATCCACATCCGGCAGCGGCTTAAGCGTTGGCGCCTTACCCTCAGGCAAAGGCTTTCCATCAGGACCGAACCGAGTAGCGTTCAAATCCAGCCTCCTCGAGTCTCGGACCGCCTGCAAACCCCTCCCAATCAGCCCATCGTTATACTTGGTCACAATCTGGCGCAAGGCTATCGGGTCCTTGAACTTGTCCTCTTGGGCAAGCTCACCCAATCGCTCCCCAAGAACAAGCGAGTCGACGAGCGTGTGATATCCGCCCTCTCCTCTGATTGGCATCATAGCATGTGCAGCATCGCCCATCAGAACAACACGACCAGCTGGCAGACTCTCAATTTCAAGATCACGCCAGATGTGCTGCTCGTCACGAATCTGCTCGGGCTTCGTCAACTCGAAGATCTCGCGGAGCTCGGGAGATAGCTTCTCTGTGATCTTGAGCGCGCGATCCAACTTCTCCTGCTTGCTGGCTGTCTGGAGCCAATGGTCGGGCTTGGCGACATTCGAGTCGTACTCCATTAGGTTCCAGTAGTAGTGGCCTGAGAGCCCGTCTGGGTTCACATAGTGCAGGCCTGCGAAGCTGACAAAGCCTAGATCGGGCCGGATGCACATAATGCCACTGTGGCCGAGAGCGAGGTGTCGCTTGAAGGTTTCTCCAGATAGATCGAGCTCCCCGATTGTGGTAGCTAGAGGGATCACATTTTGTAAATCCTTGGCTGAACGGTTGATGAGGTGCTGTCGCACTAAGTGTCAAAAACGTCAGACAGAATTCGTTTGAGCAGAGCAGATTTGGAGAGAGAAAAAAAGTGATTGCGTACCGATACTGTTAATGCCATCTGCACCGACGAGAATATCTCCTTTGGCACTGCTACCGTCCTCAAAGCTGACAGTCACGCCATTGTCATCGTACGTGATGCCTGTTACTCGCTTGCCCCATTGAATAGGGATATTGGTAGACAGCCAGGCACGAAGACGTCGGCGCTCGGCTCGTATAAGTGGGTTATCGGGCCAGTCCTACACACCGAACGAGGTTGGTTAATGTGATCAATGGCAGACCGTTATCGACAAGCGAAGGGTTAATTTGGTAGGCGAAACATAATAGAAGAAAGCACACCTGATAGCCAAAACGATCCTTCCTATCAGCCGTGTACACGCTAATCTGAGCAGGGAGATTCAGGGGTCGCAGGTGGTCAACCGAGTCTCTCATATCGGGCATGTCCGACGGGAAGGACACCAAGAGAGCGTCAATGATCCTACATGCTAATGTCTCAGAAACAGAATCTCTCGCATGAGTAAAGAATCATTTCGTACGAATACAGTGCGATGGCCCATCCCTGAGAGCGGGCATTTGCCTCAGGATCACGTTCGAACACCTCGAACGAGATGCCCTGCCTGCGTAGATTCTGGGCTAGGCTGAGCCCACCGAGGCCTGCGCCGACAATCAGGACGTGCATTTTGGGGAGGGCGGTGCGATTTCGATGCTTGGGCTCGGTTGCAAGTACAATGAGATGAACGAAGAGGCTTAGATGGGTACAGGAATTACCTCTATGACATTTCTGCGTCCATATGGATGATCATACAGCTCGCGATGCGGCTACCCAGGATGGTTCCTGGAACCTCACCGCAGTGGACAGTTCGGGTCAGCACCGAATGCTAGAGGAATTTCGTTCCCATGAACATCAAGTCCGAATGGTGGAAGGACTTTTCTCAGCCCCATGCCTCTTCGGTATCACGTGTCCTGAACCGGCATGATTGTGCACCGACTCGTATAAAAGTCGCCGAATGCACGTGCCAAGGAAGTCGCCGAATTTTCGGCCCCTGCATGTCCCGATGGTGTGACCACACGGACGTCTCCATCTCGAGCATGCTCGTGTAGCTCCATCTCCTTTGCACTGCAACTTCATCAAAGCTCGCAATAATGCAGCAGCAGTCGTCTACCTCCTGGTTTTGCTACACGTCGTCCCATTTTTCGGGAACAAAACCAAACCCCCAAATCTACCACCCTCCTTGAAAAACATTATGTCGTCGGCAGACCTTGATCTCGAGCTTCCAATCATCGATCTGAGCGGCTACATCAGCCCCACAAAACCAGGCGACCGGGACCGTGTGATTGCTGAAGTGCGCGATGCTGCCCGTCAGTATGGCTTTTTTCAAATCCGCGGCCATGGCATACCTTTAAGCCTGCAGCGTGATTTACTCAAGTGCATGGACAACGTGTTCGACCTGCCCGTCGAGGAGAAATTGAGCATGTCTTTCCTACAAAATCCGTGCCGCCGAGGATACGAAGCGTCAGGTATGTCGCATCGGGAGGGTGATCCTCTACCCGATGCCAAGGAGTGCTTCTTCATAGGTCAAGAGGATGCAGTCGTCGAGCAAGCGGGTTTCTTCGGCCCCAACGTTTGGCCAAACCTTCCCGATAACGATTTCCGCAACCCCGTGTGGTCACACTATCAGCACACTCGCGATCTTGGGAAAACCATTTGGACCATCTTGATCGAGGGTCTGGGGCAGCCAGCAGCACTGGTGAACGAGTTCGCCAAACGACCAGTGGTGCCGATGAAGATGATCCGCTACCCACCCCATAGCACCGTCCAGCCGGGTCAGCTGGGTATCGGAGCCCATACAGACTTCGGCGGCGTCACCATCTTGTTTCAGCAGCCTGGAAAGGATGGCTTGGAGGTGTGGCATGAGACAAAGGAGGAGTGGATCGAGGTACCCGCGCTCGAGGACGTATATGTAATCAATTGCGGAGATATGATTCAAAGGTGGTCCGGCGGCGCGTACAAGAGCGCAAGGCATCGCGTCATCAACAAGGTTGACGGTCAGAGATTGTCGTGTGCTACCTTCTGGCATGGAGACGTTCATGCCACCAATCCGCTCAGGCCTGATGACCCGAACAAGGACACGGTCGGACAGCTTCTGGTGAAGCGCTTCCGTACGCAATACTCTATAGACAAGGAGATGATTGCTTTGGTCGGTGCAGCAGCTGCGTAACTATCAGTGTACTTAGTGCAGTCGCAATCTATATTACTACTCTCTAACTAAATGCTCTTGGTGACGTTATGATCAAGACAACGACCTCAACTCAAGCACAGGAGCACTGAGATGGTTAAGCGAGTAACAGTTAGCAGAGGGCTCGATGAATCGCTTTTGTTTGGCGCAATGTCTGTCTTCCTTTGATGTTAAGTTAGAATATCCTTCAAGAGCTCCTCGATAGTCGAAGCTAGTTAAGTATGGCATTGCGATTTCATATTATCGCATATGCTTTGGTGATAGGCAAGACTCCCGAGGTCCTCAGTAAATATGCCCAAGGTGATTCTCAGCTTCCTTGTTCGCGGATAGGGGGGTATGTTAGTTTGCTTGGCTGTGCCGGAGCACTTCAATCTTTGTGAACTACTTTCGTGGGGGCTTACTTAAATGCTGTAGTGTTCCCGGTCAACTGATACAGACTACGTATCTGCAACCCTACTCCGGGCTTCCTCGTCAAACGCAAGTATTGGCTGTAAAGGATTTCGATTAATTCCAGTGCTTTGTTTGGCATTATCTAGGTACTCCATTCCAATACAGTTTACCTCAAACTGGCCTCGATGGTACTCTGAACTGGATTGTCGGGCAGTCTCCAAATCTTGTCTATCTTCAGGCCAACCTCTCCAAGTAGCTCTGCCCACTGTTGCTCGCTTCGCTCAAGCCCTCCCTCCATGAACATGTTGATATCCATAAAGAATGGAAAGGGATCCGTTCCGGCGGTGGTAGACGAGGGCAAAATCATTTCGCCAATCAAGACACGGGAAGTCGGGCTCATTGCATCCACAATCTGGCGTAGTATTACTTGGCTCCGCTTGTCGTAGTGGTTGTGCAGCACATTGCGAAGGTAATAAATGTGTGCATCTGTAGAGGACATGGTTTGTAAGTTGGCTCAATCAACAAGGGATTCACTACTCATGAGACTTACCTTTGACAGGCTGAGGGTCGAAGAAGTCGTTCGGCATGTTCTCTACCCCAGGGATACGCACGGGATCAGTGCCCTCCAGCACTTGCTCAAAGTCCTGCAAGACCATCTTGGCGCCGTAGTTCCCACCACACTCTTGCATAATAGCGACGAGAGCATTGCCGCGGCCGCCTCCGACATCCACGACAAAGGCACGTTGCGGCTCGGCCTCGACTACGGCTTTCAAGGTGTGGAACGGAAACATGCCTGAGATAGGCTGCGTAGCCTGAATCATAGTCATACCCTTATGCCAGGCATCTGCCACCGTGGAATCGTCCTCGAGAGCTTCATAGTAGGTCATACCCTCCTTACCCAGCGCCCAAGAGTAAGGTACCTTAGTGGCATCTTGCGCTTCCTCGGCAGAGTGTGTCTGGAGATATTCCGAGACTCTCCACCACTGGGGAAATTGTACGGTACTGAGATTCGATCACGTCAGTATGAGACGACGATATCTGCGCTTTCGTATACAGGCTTACCAAAGGCGGTACAAGCTAGCACCTTGGTCTGTACGGAAAATTGCCGACGCAGGTGTATGCTCGTAAACGCCAGGAGCTTTCTCCTTGAAGATGCCCTGGGTAAGAACGATGCGAAGGAATCGAGCTAACAGACACCGTATGGTCAACAAATTAGCGCTTCGGGCAGGAAAGGGTCCATCGCACTCAAGATAGCAGCATCCAATTTGACCTTAGAGGCGAGATCATCAATTGAGGCATCACCATGAACGGGTACTGCATCGAAAACACCGTGCTCAATGAGCACATTCAAGGCTGGGAGAATTTGGAACTGCGCAGCATGCATTAGGTACTTGTTCTAGAGATAGGTCCACAAACATGAAACAAAGTGCGTACCGGGCGAGCATGAAACAGCAGACTGTCCAAGCCCGTGTGAAGAAGTGATCGCAGTTTATCAAGTCGCTGCAGTATCTTTGCATGCTGAGCGGGTGCACTTCCGTTGTCTCTGAGATCTGCAACCAGCTGCTCTGCCTCGACAAGGGCCGATGTATCAGGAACGAGAGCCATGAAGACTGCTCACGGAGCTATACTTCTCAAGAATTGCAAATATAATGGTATAAACTTTAAACAAAGCAGTTGCCATGACAACCTAGAAGCTTACATACCTAAGATACACACAGTCAGATCGGTAGGCCGCTCACTTTCTTGGTTACTACGTATGTTTACATTGATATTATGTGAACCTGCGTCCGACGGAGCGATTCGGTGCTCAACAATGCAAGGGCAGTACAATTTTATCCGGTCATCCACACAGATCGGCAAAAAATCGCCGGGCTTACCCGAATCTTTCAGCATGCATCAACCCCGCATCTCGTGCAACAACGCTGCTTCGGCGCATTATACACCTCACTCCTTAGGGACGAACTTAGCGGACTTATGAGGATGCAAGTTACGTTCCAGGGAAAGCGGTCGGCCCTGCAATGCACTGAAGACAATGGACCCCTCATAGGCCCCGAGATGGTAGTGAGGCAATTATAGCAAAATACACATAATCGATTTCGCTGATCTCTTGTTAACGATAAGCACCAAGATTTCCCACTGTTCACTGCACAGCATGTCCATAGTTACAGGAGAATTGTCTGCTTTGGGCTGGGCCGCTATCGGTATCAGCCTCACTGTTCTTTTCGTGGTCATACGAGAATTCGGCATTGCGGTCTTGGAGGTACGTGTAAACTTAATTCTACAAGCTTTCCCGTGCGTCGCACAAGCGAGGAGCTCACAGGTAGGAACAGACGGCGACTTCATGGTTTCTGGGAGCATTCAATCCGGGTGTTCTGCCCCGGAGCAAGCCAGTCTCAGGGCCTAAATGGAGGTTCCCAAATGGACTGGTCATCCAGAGATTTACAGATGGACGGGCAAGCTCGGCAAAGTGGCGAGAATATGGATCTGTGTATCGACTATGGTCAGGACCACACCCCGAAATGTGCGTTGTTCTTTTTCTCACGAGAATCGCCTATGCATCTTCTCTCACACAGATAGTGTCATTACCACCCCGAAAGATTTTAAACACTTCGGCTCCGATGCGAACGATCATGGAAAGCCACACAATATGAATTTTGGCTGGTATGTCGGACAAGTCCTAGGCCAATGCTTGGGTTTCCAGAATGGGCAAGAATGGGTTCGCATGCGAAAGATCTTCGACCCAACGTTCACACATAGCGCTGCGGTCACCCGTATTGAGACAGTCGACAGTGCTGCCAGGAAGTACGTTGAGAGATTGCCACGGCTAGCCACAAGTACAAGCGACAAGTCCTTTACTCTGTCGCTTGGGGAGGCTTTCACAAAATTTCCGTACTTTCTGACAGCCAGCACCATCTATGGGCCTATGACTGAAGCCGAAGAGGATGATCTGTGGCGCATTACACAGATTCGATCTGCGTTGAGTCTGTACCTTTTTAGCGGCGGGCCCTACCGATTTGCCACAGCGTCCTGGTTATTCGATCGCGGCGCCGTTCGGCGCCTCCGAGACTTCGAAAGGCAGTGGGAAGATTTCAATGCTCGCATTGTTCAGACTAGGCGCGCCCGAGGAGAGAATCCGCCAATAATAGGGTATTGGGAGCAGTACGAAGGAGGGATCATGACCCTACCTGAGGTGAGGTCTTCATATCACGGTGGATGATATAATGCTTAGTATCTAATGCTTCTACAGCTCTTACAGACGTTGGACGAACTGCTCATCTTCAACCTTGACGTCATCACGCATGTAATCACATGGTGCATCACTCTCATCGCTGACCATGATCATGTCAAGCAAGAGTTGATTGACGAGGTGGCCACCAATCAGCATGACCTGCTCCAATATCTCACCAAATCCGACACACATCTGCACCGATGCTTCGCCGAGTCGATGCGTATTCGTCCATTCACAAGTACGTCGTGCAATCTTCAAGCTTTCCTAGGCAAAGTTCATAACGCTGACCGTCCACCTACAAACAGTTTTCACACCAGGTGAATACTCAAATGAGGTCAAGAACTTCAACGGCGTGCTCGTAAAGCCAGGAGTGAGTATACAACCTTTACATAGTTGCCGAAACTGCATTCGTAAGAGGAGATTGATAACACTAATTCTTATCTAGACCCAGATCCTGCTCGATGTCCTTGCCATAAATGTGCGGAACCCATTCTGGGGCACGAATAGCGAGACATTCAATCCATCCAGACTCAAGAACATCAAGTCCTCAGACGTACGTGTTCCCTCGTTTCTGACTCTTTCTTGATCGCCATAGAAGCTCACGCCAGTCTGACTTATTGCTAGTTACGCTACAATCTTCATTCGTTCGGGATTGGTAGCCGCAAATGCATGGGCCAGTATGTAGCCAGCCACATCGTCAAAGCATTGGTTCTTCACCTGTTTCGGGAATATAACGTTGTCCTCGCCGATGGAGCGCAAGCGGGTGGTAGCTATGATGTTGACAAGTCTGGGTGGACGCCGAAAGCGGGAGGCTATCTGCAATTGACGAAGAGGTAAGCTTTTGTAGTGGGCTAGGCCCCGTGTTCAGGGAGAGGCAATATCTTGAGGCGGCTCAGATGATCCAGAAGGCATCCGGACTAGGATACCGCGTTGCGATTCTTGAACCACTCTAGGCCTTCGAACGAGGTCCCACCTACGTGATGTTTGGAGGTTGAAGTGCTTCTACAAGATTAATTTCTCCGATATCTATGTATTATCTCCGGAGCACGGCCGCATCCTCGTGAATACCTAGTGTCTTGAACAACCTAGCATGTAGGAGGCTTGAAGCTGAACGCCATTTTCTTGTTCTACCCCTGCATGTCCAGACCGTTCCGCCCGCGGAGCCTGTCCAAATCGATAAGCCCTAGATCTTCCTCGAAATGCACTAATCATATCGTCTCATCAGAAACTATCAATAGCTCAGGTCTGTCGGTGGATGTCGGCTAGGACTCTAGACTGGTCCAATCCTAATGCGGTTCTCGATCTAGACTATAATGTACGATCCAGAGTCAAGAGGGATGTACGGTGCTGCCACTTTCCAATATTTGGCCAAATGTGGATTACGTCAACCCGGCAGTTGAGGGGTCTTTAAATTTTTTGATGGTCGACAACGGTGGCAAAGCAACCGTCGCGCCGATATAGTGCCGTACCGTGGTTGCGGTACGCACGTGGCTCTAAAGCTTATTTTCTTTCACAAAGGCTTCGCCAGTTCGGCTACCCTAGCGCTTTAGGTTAGGCCTCTCTGAACCGCCATTCCGATTTCACGAAGCAGAAAATCTTCTCCATTGAAAGTACTTTCCCAGCCTTGTTTGAGCACTTACTACCGCAGGTCGCCGGGCATCATTAGTACCAACTACCCGGATTGCGTCCCAGCAAGCCTTTTAGCGAGTCTAAGCGAGTGCTTGCTCCGCGCTCTCCGATTCACAGGATCCATCATGGATAACTATCGGAAGGTCCTGCTCGAGCTTAATCTTTATCATCCAGCGGAAAGAGGCTGTAGCACACATTGCGGAAACAAACAAGGTACCGAATTGCATGCCACAATTTGCCTGGAAAGCAGAGGATTCCGTTTCGATAGTGCTTCTGCATGCAACTTAGTGTTCTCAGAAGCTTTGTTCCGGCAAGATGGGATGGAATGAGCGATACCTACGTGTTGAACACGCGCTTTTCTGCAGCTAGCCACGATTAGTCAGGTACCCGATTGCGCGAGCTGAGGCTATCTCGAGCTATCTCGAGCTATCAGCCACCAATTATGTGCCGAGGCCCTAGGTCATTGGTGGATTCGCCACGGAGATTTATTTCTGCGCGCACAGAACCAGGATTCAAGCCGCGTTGACGCAGACGCCTAGACCTCAGGTCTGGAATATGGATAAGGCTTTGCTCGTGGATCTCCCGCAAAGATCCACCGCAGAATGCCAGCTCCGTGGAAGATTGCACAGTTGAACACGGGCATATCTCCTTTTCAGCACCATCGCCGACGGCCGCCAAACATGGACTCGACCGAACTATGTTGCTCTTCTGCCGTTAGAGCAGATCCGATGGCCGGCTGTGGCTGCAAGCTGGTACGAAAGAGTCGGATAGGTGCAAATCCCATGTTCCTTAAAATTACTGTATGACCCGTTGCAGTATCTCTTTCTGTTTTGTAGTTTTCGTCGTTCAACGCATCACATAGTCAGCCTCAGTTCTTCTTCATTCGTTTAGTACAGTGTAATCTCATCATTATCATCATGCGGCCCTGGCTGCCTTTCTCTGCTCTTGCGGCTCTCGCAGTTGCTCAGAGCAACACAGCAACCACGACTAATACACCTCTTTCATCTGTTGACTCGACTTCCATCACTGCTGCATCGTCAGCCACTAGTTCGACTTCTACGTCCGGTACGTCTATTATTCATTCCGCTTCTCCTACTAAGTGTTAACATACTCAGCTTCCAAATCGACCATCACCGTTGCAGCAGACGGCTCAGGCCAGTTCTCAGTCATCAGCGCAGCCTTGTCATATGCACAGAACAGCGGTTACCCTACCGTCCTAGTCAAAGCCGCAACGTACACGGAAGCGCTCGTAGTCCAAGCCACACAAGCCGTTACAGTCGTAGGCGAAACAAATGGATCCAAATCCTACTCTTCGAATCAGGTTACCATCGTCAACTCCGGGACGCCGCTCACAATTGGCTTGAACAGCGTGCAAGGCATTTCGTGGTATAATATAAACTTTGTCAATACTGGCACGTCCACCACAGCGAAGGCGTACGCTGTTTCTCTTCGGGGAACGAAGAATGCCTTCTACAACTGCCAGATGATATCAGCTGGTGTGCAGCCAGTGTACTCGACCCTGGGCATAACCCTTATTGCCAATTCCTATATTGAGGGATATGACAAGGTCCTAACTGGCTACCTCGGAATGTACATCTACAACACAGCTATCACGGCACTTGGCTCGAGTGCGATCCTACTCTACAATCAAGGCTACCAGGTTGGGACAACATTCTACAACTCAACTGTCGTGTTTGATACCTGTTCATTGCAAGCCAAATCAGGTACTGGCAACACCAACGTATACCTCGCGGCACCATGGGGCGCTGGCTCGCAGGGCATATGGCGTGGCACGTCCATGGGCAGCTTCATAGCGCCTGCTGGCATCCATCCTTCGGCCAACTCTGCAGATTATTATGGAGAGTTTGCGAATACGGGCGCGGGATCTTACACCGCCAACAGCAACAAGAGATCAGCTTATGATTATGCGCTCTCCGCTTCACAGATGTCATCATGGTTGATTGACCAAGTCTTTGGCAATTCCTTCTCAGGATACTCAACCTTTAGTACCGACTGGATCGACGCGGATGTCCTTGCTTCCATCAAGAGCGCGGATGCTGATCAGGTGTCCAGCAGTGGCACTAGCTCAGTGACATCTTCTGTGCTCTCCACGACAGTGTCGGCCTCAGGCTCATCTTCAGTGTCGTCTTCTGTCTCGTCCCTAGCCTCGGTAACCACCTCCGCATCCGCGACTCTGTCGTCCTCAAGCGGTACCTCAACGTCATCAGCGTCCACCGCATCCGGAACTTACGTCGTATCCACAAGCCCTGCCGCGGGTGAATATTCCAACGTTACTGCCGCCATTGCGGCGCTCCCCAACGACGGTCAGACCAAGACAATTTTGATCCGTGCTGGCACCTACTCCGAGCAGATATCGATTACTCGAACTGGCAAAGTCATCCTTCGTGGCGATACAGATTTTCCAAATGACTATACCAAGAACACAGTCACAATCAGCTTTAGCAATGGTCAGCTCACCAGTGCCGGCAAGGACGAAGTCACACCAGTCATATATGCGAAGAAGAACGATAATACTGGCCTAGCCCTCTACAACATCAACTTCCAGAACACATATCCGCAGACGAAGAACACTGCTGCGCTCGCCGCCGACTTCTACGGAAACAACATGGCTGCATATGGTTGCAGCTTCGTTGGCTTCCAGGACACTCTCTTGGCGAACAAGGGCAAGCAAGTCTTCAGCAACTCCTATATCGAAGGCTCCATTGACTTTGTATGCACTCATTTGACCTGACTTTGACTATATACACTAACTTTGTCCCACAGATCTGGGGCTTTTCCACTGCCTACTTCCATCAGTGCTACATTGCGACAAACACGGCTGGCGCATGTATTGCTGCACAAAGCCGAACTGACGCATCTACTGCAGGTGGATATGTCTTCGACAGCTGCTACGTGACATACACCAGCTCTTATGGATCCACTTTCGGTCAAAGCTACCTGGGCAGGCCATACTCGAACTTCTCTATTGCGGTATATATGAATTCATATATTGACAAACACATAAACAGCGCCGGCTGGTCAGTGTGGCAAACGAGCAATCCGCAAACATCGAACGTGTTGTTCGGTGAGTTCAACAACACTGGTCCCGGAAGCTGGACGTCCAGCACGACTCGAGCGACCTTTGCCACCAATTTGACCGATTCTCAAGCTGCATCCTATAGCCTTTCGTCGTGGATCGGCGATACTACTTGGCTCGACATGGACGCTTACAATTACGTCCCGAGCTACAGCTTCCCCACCACTTCGACCACCAACCCCACCGCGACCACATCGGCTACCGTCACTAGTGTCTCGACAACAGCCACAGGCAATGCTATCTGGGCCCATCCAACCAGTGGAACCACTCCACCAGCAGGTGCTGTGCTTGTCTCAGCTCAAGGCACCGTTTCTGGATCGTTTAGCAATCTTACGGCTGCGTTGGCTTCACTTCCGAGCGACTCATCTGTCCAGTCAGTGTTCATCTACCCTGGCACATACACCGAGCAGGTTCCCTCTGTGAACAGAGCCGGTCCCGTCATGATCATTGGATATCAAGGCGGTAACCCAGGGCAGAGTTACAGCGGCAATCAAGTAACCATCACCTTTGCGCGTGGTCTTTCTGTCTCTCCTCTACCGACTGGTCATTCTGACGCGGAAACCGCGACTTTCTCAACGGCGTCCAACAAGATTGCGCTCTACAACATCAACATTGTGAACTCTGACAATCTTGATGGAGCAGAATCTTCTTATGTCACCCTTGCTGGCTCAATCTATGGTACGCAAATCGCGTTCTATGGCTGCTACTTCAACGGCTGGCAAGACACGCTACTGACAGGAAGCACCGCTGGATATCATTACTACGAGTCGAGCTACATTGGAGGCGCTATTGATTTCATATGGGGTTATTCAAAAGCATACTTCAAGGGATGCACAATTGGTGCCAAGCGAGCAAGTTCGGCAATGACGGCGCAGAGCAGAGCCTCTAGCACAGCGATCGGCGGATATATTTTTGATCAGTGCTTGTTTACCACTGCACCAGACGCTACCGTTGATCTGACCCAGAAGGTGTACCTTGGTAGGCCCTATTCTCAGTACGCTCTGGTGGTGGTGAAGAACTCCTATTTGGACAGCCTCATCAACCCAAGCGGGTGGAAGATCTGGTCTGCCACCGATCCCAGGACCGGCTACATCACATTCGCCGAGTTCAACAACTCCGGCCCTGGAAACTGGGAGAACAACAATGCATCTCGGACGGCTTTCGGATATGCAACCCTGCTGTCTTCGGACAGCTATTCGCTCTCATCAGTGATGGACTCAACATCATGGATCGACCTCACATACTTTGACTCTATCACGACACCTCAGCCATCATCTGTATCCACTCCAGGAAGCACTTCCAACACGACAACACCGGTGAATGGCAGTTCCGTCTATGATGGCATAACACCACCTGCAGGCGCATACATCGTTTCGAAAACATCCATCGAGGGAATGACCACATACTCATATATCCAGGATGCCTTGAACGCTCTACCTACATCAAGCAAAGTCACGCCTACCGTCTTCATATACCCAGGCGTCTACACCGAACAGCTTGTGGTTAACCGCTCTGGAACAACCATCTTCAGGGGTTACTCCAACGCTACGGACGACTACTCCCAGAACCAGGTGACCATTACATACAATGCTGGAGTTGACACACAAGGTGACCAGAGCAATTCGGATTCGGCTACAGTCTATGCCACTGGCAATTATTTCCAGGCCTATAACATCAACTTCGATAACACCTACGGCCAGCAGAAAAACATTGCGTCTCTTGGTTTCGCGGTGAAGAGCAGCAAGTATGCTTCGCTGTATGCTTGCCGAGTAACAGGCAATCAGGATACCCTCCTTATCAATGGATACTTGTTTGCCTTCAAGTCTTTGATTGTCGGTTCCATCGACTTTATATGGGGATCAGGCTCCGCTTACTTCCTGAGCTCCACCATTTCTCCTGATACTGATGATATCAACATCACTGCGGACAAGCGAACGACAAATACCACACAAGCTGGATTTGTCTTCGATCAATGCAAGATTACGCCATATACTGGTACGGGCGCGATGAGCAAGATCTCTCTCGGTCGGCCATGGAACAACTTTGCTCGCGTCGCGTATATCAACAGCTACCTAGATTCCTGTGTTGAAGCAGCCGGATGGGAACAATGGTCCTCGTCCTCTCCACAGACTGACGGGGTGCTGTTTGGGGAATACTGTAACTCAGGTCCAGGTGCTGCGACTGGCTCCCGGGCGAATTTCTCAACCCAGCTTACGGATGCGTCCGTCGCTCAGTTCCAGCTGACAACCTTCTTCCCCATTACGTCCTGGATCAACTTCACCTACGTCGACGTCACACCCTTTGTTGCCGGCACATGCAGCAACCCGGTCACGGCTTCCACCAGCTTCGCAATGTCCAGCACAAGCTCCGTGCCTCTATCGACCACTCTCAGCACTTTAATGAGCTTGACGAGCTCCAGCTCCAGCTCAGTCCCCCTAACGACCTTGTATACCACCAAAACTGTTACCGACAAGGAGACGCTCATAACCAGTAGCACTTTGTCCGACGTCATGATAACTTCTACTGTTTACGCGACCAACGATGTAGGATCTACTATAACTCCTGCTCCTGTTACGAAGACAACGACCGCGAAAGCCACGACCACAACTTCATCGACGATAGTTGAGGTGGACGTGACTAGTATCTCGACGACGGTAGTCACTCAGGACAACGGACTGACGATCACCCCTGACCCTGTCTACAAGACAAGTACTCTCACATCGACCACGATTATCTCAGCTGAGACCACAAAAGCCGGCAAGACTTCGACTGTCCAGGGGACTGTGACCATCACAACTGTGAAGACAGTGACTCCTGCCGCCACAACCAGCACCATCGATGCAGGCCAGACCATCACTTCAACAATCTCAGTTACACCAAAGCCATCCACGCTAACCTCCTCGACCACCACTACGATTAGCGGATCCACCACGACTGTCACTTCCAAATCAGCCTCCACAATCTACATTTCCCAAACGTCCCTGAAGACCACCACAAAGAAAGTCACAACAACACTGTCCTGCATCCCCACCGCAGCCGCGAAAGCCAAGCGCGATATCCTCGCCCCTCGCGCCGCAAGTCTGACCACAGTAACCCAATACACAACTTTCCTCACCTACGTCAAGACCTCCACCGTCTCGATCCCAGGCTCGACGTACTCTAGTACTATTACCGTTCCAACTACCATCGGCAGCACGACGACGCTGAAACCAGCAACAACAACAGTCACAGCGACATCGTTCAAAATCGTGACTTCGGTGTACACACAGCCCGGCTCAACTTTCACCAGTACAACAACTTCGACCCAGACTGTTGGCAAAACAACAACACTCAAAGCGTCGACTTCCACGATCACTAGTACAGTTGGAATCACATCGACCTCATACAAAACCATCACAGCGCCCACCGCCACGGTATCGTCTTTCAAAACGAGCTCCGTCGCTTCGACAACCACGCTTCCTCGGCAGACTGTCCTAGTAACTAAAAGCGCGGACGAGACTGTCAAGACGACGACGACACTGCCGCAGACGACGAGCACGGTGGTTAAAACGGTGACGAGTAGTGAAAAGGGTGTAACTATTACGGTGCCGAAGGCGGAAGTTACGAAGACGACGACTGTGAAGAGTACGGTTACGGCGTTTTCGACGGCGGTGAAGACTAGTAAGGGCGCAGCGACGTGTACTTCATAAAAATGTATTTTGAAGAGAGGCGTTTTAGGAAACTTTATGGTAATATCTTTTCTTCCGCAGCTGTGTGGCGGAGTCCTAGGAGTAGAGTGTACGATATATAGATCTCGGAAGCTGAGGATTTGACTTGTATAGATAACGACTTGTTTGCATAATTGGTAGATAGATATGATTTAATTTCTGGTACATAACTCACTCTGCATATGCTCTACTTTGGGCTTTATATATCGGGTAAACATAAATGGCAGTGCGACTTGTACATCCTCTCAAGCACCATGTAAGGCGCATTGGGGTCTATTGCTTAACCAATGAGTTACTATCATCTGTGTCTAAATTGGGTATAGAAATTATACTTCTGCGCGAGATACCACCTGATATGGTATCTCCATTTCGTCTCACTAGTTTAAAACATAACGTATATAACTATCTCCTCGTCTTTCTTACCACTAATGCTTGACTTGATAAATTGTTAAAGACTCCTAGCCAGATACGCTTCTCTCCATTGCATTTACTTTCTATCGCTTACTACTTCTCTACGTTCTTCCACGCCACCTCCACAAACCCTTCAATATCCTCCAACAACTCCCCCGGCCGCTCCAACGCCGCAAAATGCCCACCCCTCTCATGCGCCCGATGGAATACCACATCCCCCGTCCTCTCCACCCAGCTCTTCGGCGCTGGGCCCCCAATCTCCCACTTAAAATAACTATACCCCGTCGGCTTCGCCACATGCAACGCCTCCTGTCCATGGAAGTACCCTTTGACATTGCTAACTTCAAAAGGTTCGCGGTATGTATAAATACTCGTTGGGTACGAATCCGTCAACCAGTACAGACTTATATCCTCTAAATAAGTGTTCAGAGGTAAAGGACGCTCTGGATCCACCCACGCGAGGAACTTCTCGCCAATCCACGCTAACAAAGCGAGAGGGGAGGAAGATAGGACGTGGCCGATTGTCGAGGGGCGCGTGCCGTGCATGATGCCGTATCCTCGTCCATTCTGGACAAACTTCATTCCTCTTTCCAGTCCTTCCTTCTCGACGTCGGTGACAGGAAGCGACGAGTCAGGCACGTCATCCGGCCTCGGCATCGGGCAGAAATTCAAATGCATGGCCTTGCATTCGGGATATGTTGCTGCGATCTGGCGGCTTACGTAGCTGCCGATATCGCCGCCTTGGACGACGTACGCGGAGAAGCCGAGGGAGAGGAGTGTGGAGTGCATAATTCTTGCCGTGTCTGAAATACCCCAGTTCTTCTCTAGCGGAGGCGGGGTGGAGAGTGTGTACCCCGGCAGACTGGGGACGATGATGTGATACGGTAGGGTCTTTGGAGTGTATTTCTGGCGGAGGAGGGAGAGGATAGGGACGAATTCTAGGAAGGAGCCGGGCCAGCCGTGGAAAAGTGCTATGGGGATGGCGTCTGATCGTTCCGAAAATAAAGCTGTAAAATGGACTGAAAATTCGTAGCCATCGTCATCTTTGATGATGGTTTTGAAGTTGGGGAATGAGTTGATGTGCGACTCTGTTGCTCGCCTGTGAGGATGTCAGCAGCTACTTTCCTAAACAAAACATAGAAATAAAGGAAATGAATGTACCAGTCAAATTCATTGAGCCAGTACTCCTTCGTCTTCAGCATCCAGTCCCTCGTAACGCCAAACCCACGATCCCAGCTCTGGTTCTCATAGCAGTCCTTCGCCACAGGGCTCAACCTGATCAAAGTCTTCATATCCTGCAACTTCTGCTCATCCACATGAAGTTCGAAAGGCTCCGGTTGCTGTCTAGCTCCATTTGGAACTTTGCCGAAAGGTTTAGTCGCCATGTCTGTGATGTAAGCAGTTGGGAGGAGAATTATTATTTGCGAGAGCTTGGGGAGCAACGTATGGAATTATCGTCAAGTTCAAAGGCTATCACGATCATATATATACCTTAGGTAGACGCTGCTCCGTCGCATAGCTTGGGTGGCTGACAAAGAAGCGAGGGGGTGAGCGACTGACATCATAGCCCAATCAGGCAAGCTACACGCGTTAAGCGGAAGATGTAGATCTCTACGTTTGACTCGGCCCGGACACTGCATCCTTGTCTTACTATCTTGAGCAGTTGACCGAGCTTCGAAAACGATTGATTGGAAATGCATTTTCAACATGAAGCTCCAGACTAGATGGCGTTTAGAGGTATTGGCTTCCCAGGCTCGCTCTTCTCTCATGGCGAGCTAGCGTCCGAGCACGTACAGGCGCAAAGACATGGACAGCGATGAAGAAATTTTGCCAGAGTTCCACTAGTATGTGAATTTAATAATATTTGTAATATTCCAAAACATTCAAAGCTGGGTATCATAGGTCTAAAGTCTATCATCTATCTCATTGCGACTAGGAAATCGGTCGTATATGCTGCAAAATGCCAGAGCTCAAGGCATGCCCTCACTCCATCTCGATCGTGCCTGGAGGCTTGCTGGTGACTATGGTCGAGTTAGTATGTTCGTTTCTGCCGTGGGTCTCCGCGAAAGCGCCTTAATGTTTTTCGCTGAGCAAGTAACTTACTGTCGTAAACAACACGACACACGCCGTTGACCTCGTTCACAATGCGCCGTGAAACCCTCTTGAGGAATTCGAACTCGAACGGATACCAATCGGCGGTCATGAAGTCGGTCGTCTCCACGGCACGGAGGGCAATGACCTTAAGACAGCGTTAGCAAGTTAGAAAACAGAAGCACCTCACCATGTGGACATACCTGGTCATGGACACGCTTGTCTCCCATTACACCAACAGCCTTGACAGGCATCAGTGCTGCGAACGCCTGGCTGATCTTCCGGTAAAGACCAGCCGCCTTGATCTCCTCGATGAAGATGAAGTCTGCTTCCCGAGCAATGCGGACCTGCTCTGGCGTGACTTCACCAAGGATACGGATAGCAATACCTGGGCCCGGGAACGGATGACGCCAGACGAGATCTTCTGGAATGCCCAGGTTGGTGCCAAGTTCGCGAACCTCGTCCTTGAACAGCTCACGCAGAGGTTCGATGAGCTTCAGATGCATGCCTTCCAACAGACCACCAACATTGTGGTGGGTCTTGATCGTTGCCGAAGGTCCTTTGAAAGATATACTCTCAATAACGTCGGGGTACAGAGTCCCTTGAAGGAGCCATTCGATTTCCCCAGCCTTGTCCGAGCCCTGAGCGTCTTCGGCGATCTTCTTCGCTGTCTCCTGGAACACCTCAATAAACGTGTTGCCGATAATCTTCCTCTTCTTCTCAGGGTCATCTGTGACGCCCTTTAGCCTCCCCAGGAAGCGTTCAGATGCATCGATGACGGTGAGTTTGATACCAAGACCTTGGGTAAGCGTCTCCTTGACTTGCTTCGCCTCGTTCAACCGCAGGACGCCGTTGTCCACGAGAACAGCGTGGAATCTATCCCCAATAGCCTCCTTCATGAGCTTGGCTGCGACGGTAGAATCGACACCTCCGCTTACAGCACCAATAACCTGGCCCTTCGGTCCCACCAACTTGCGGATACGCTCAATCTCTTGATCGACGAACTTGCCCATGGTCCAATCGGTCCGTGCCTGGCAAATGTCCACTGCAAAGTTCTTCAACACGGCCGTGCCATTCTTTGTATGTGTGACCTCGGGATGAAACTGGATGCCATAGTACGGCTTCTTCGTATGCGCGATACCCGCGAACGGCGCATTGCTCGTCGTCGCAATCGTGGTCCAGTCCTCAGGCAGATGGCTAAGCTTGTCTCCATGACTCATCCACACATTCATATCCTCCTCCACTCCACTAAACAGCTTATCGACCAGCCCGCCCGCCTCTCCATCCCCATGTCGCGCAATCTTGAGATCCGCATGCCCGTATTCGCGCTTCTCACCCGCAAGCACATTCTTCCCAAAATGCCACGCGAGTTCTTGCAAGCCATAGCATATACCCAGGATCGGAACGCCGGCGTCGAATACAGCTGGATCGACGTGCGGCGCGTCGTCCGAGTACACCGAGTACGGACCGCCGGAGAGGATTATACCCTTCGGCTTCCAAGACAGATCGGCGAGCTTCTGGGTGCACGGGAGCATCTCGGAGTAGACATTGAGCTCGCGGAGGCGGCGCGTGATGAGGTGCGTGTACTGCGAGCCGAAGTCGAGGACGAGGATGGTGTCGAAGGTCTGGTGGGGTGGGATGGGGTCGTTCTTGCCGTCGGTCGTCATCTTGAAGTGAATTGACGGGTTAGACAAGTGTATGAAGGGGAGGAAAATGGATGTGAAGTGTGTAAGAGAGGTGGAGTATGTGAGTCGCGAAAAGGAAGGGAAATTTTCTGGCGGGGTCCTGCAGGCCGCAGCAGGGATCTTGACGCGGGGTGAAAATGGAGAGCCAAAATTATTTCGACATTGCAACAATAGCTCAACTACCCAAGTATACCCGACATACACCCACATTTTACTCACAATGGGCAAGCGAAAGACGTTAAAGGACTTAGAAACGCTACCAGACGCGCCCGACACTCCAGAGAAGAAGGGCAAGCGCAAAAATGACGATTCAGACAGTGACGAGGTATTCCCTATCCTCTCACAACTACATGCGCAACAACCCCAGCTCACAAACGTATAGGACATGGACCTCGTAAACGTCGACTTCGAATGGTTCGACCCCTCCCCAACCGTCGACTTCCACGGCCTCAAAACCCTCCTCCGCCAACTCCTCGACATCGACGCCCAGCTCTTCAACCTCTCCGAACTCGCCGACATCATCCTCGCCCAGCCGCTACTCGGCAGCACCGTGAAAGTCGACGGCGCAGAGACGGACCCCTACGCCTTCCTCACCGTGCTAAATCTCAAAACGCATGCAGACAAACCCGTCATCAAGGACCTGACAGCCTACCTGTCAAAACACTCTTCCTCAATCCCATCATTACGCTCGCTTCCCGCGCTGCTAAGTCCAGAATCAGAAGCACAGGTCGGTTTGATACTAACAGAGCGCTTCGTGAACATGCCCCACGAAACCGTACCGCCGATGTACACCATGCTGCTCGAAGAAATCACCTGGGCCCTCGAGGAACGCGAACCCTATGCTTTCACGCACTACCTCGTCCTCTCGAAAACATACACAGAAGTCGCGTCTGCATTATTAACAGCGGATCCGCCGCCGAGCAAGAAGAAGAAAGGTGGGGGGCAGGAGGGAGGGGATGAGGAGACGTTCTATTTCCATCCGGAAGATGAGGTGCTGCATAGACATGCGGCTGGGTGGGGGAACTTTGCGTATGAGACGCCGGTGGATGAGGGCGCGAGTGATGCGAGGAGGGCGTTTCAGGAGATGGGGGTTAGGCCGACGGGGCATGTGGTTTTGATTGAGGGGGGGAAGTTTGAGGGTGCTGTGGGTGCGGTCAAGGAGTTCTTGGGTGGAGGACAGTAGACCGTCCTGTGCTTGGTTCGGGGGGGGGTGAGACATCAGTGAAGGACGATGTGTGTATTCTCGCCATTTGTAGAGCACGTGTGAAAATGAACACCTGAGATACCCAGCATGCGCACACACGAACAACTCAAATTTAGGTGATACATTGCTACAGCACAGAAGCCGCATCTATCAGATGAGTGACCAAGGAAATTGCATGCTTCACCTATCGACACATACCCGACTCCCCACTCTAATATACATAGGGAACCCATCTAACCAATAACCACCTTGCCGTCCTCAGGGAAGTCGTACTCTGGAACCTCGAGGTTGAGCGGTGCCGGGCCCTTTCTTATGCGTCCAGAGATGTCGTAGTGGGAACCGTGGCAGGGGCAGAACCAGCCGCCAAAGTCGCCGGCCTCGCCGATGGGCACACAACCGAGATGGGTGCAGACGCCCAACATGATCAACCACTCTGGCTTCTTCACGCGGTCTTCGTCCTTTTGGGGGTCTCGCAGCGATTCCCACTTTGTGTCCTCGGCCTCCTTGATCTCGCCCTCGGTTCGGTGTCGGATGAAGACTGGCTTGCCTCGCCACTTGATGATGACCTGCTACTGTGAGCGCCTTCCTATATAATCGGAAATAGTGGGATGCGTACGTTCTTGCCCTCTGGGATCGCAGCGAGATCGATTTCGACCTTGGCCTGAGCCAGGACATCGGCGGATGCGGACATGTTGACGAGGAAATCTGATGCGCAAAATTGTTAGCTACCATCCACTTCATCAGGCCATGCGTCCAAATCATCCCCAAAACAGCCAATTGCTCCCCAAAACCTTTTTTCTACTTCTTTTTGCACAACCCACTCCTTTCTCAAGCTTCCAGGAGCTCCTCGGGGCGTATTTACCTTGAACAGTCGCCTTCGCGCCCAGCGATGCCAGCGCACCCATTGTGCCGACCATGAAGTAACCGAAGACCTTGTTCGTCTGCTCGCCGCCCTTGCTCCTATACGCCGCAAAGCTAGGGACCTTGGACGAGGCTCCGGCGCCCTTGAAAGGCGAGTCGAACGAGGAGGTAGGCGAGACCTCAGAGATATTGCGGGTCTGGACGGCGGCGCAGGAAGCCCGGGCGGCGGGCATCGAGTGAGCCGTCCATGAGCGGGCGATCGCGCGGGAGGTGTGGGCGAGGGCCGGCATTGTGCGAGGGCGGATGCGGATGCGGATGGCGGTGGGAGGTGGTGTAGTTGATGAGGTGAAGTTTGAGGGAAGAACGACGGGCTTGATTCGGGAGCGTGCTGATTGGCTAGCCGGTTGGACCCGCGGCGAGACTCGAAGCAGCGGCAAGGATGCTCGTCATCGAGGATTTTCACTTCACACAAAAATCCATCAAACAGTTGCTCGGATTTGAAAATAATGTAGCTTCCTGCTGTTCATCTCTTTCATGATGTGAGCTCACCTCAATGTCGCGCATTGCCAGCTGTCACCACTCATGCCTTGGCTTCTGCCTGCGGTCACGAAAGAGCTGAACTTGACTCACACTCACCTACGCATTGCGCTCTGGAACCAACTCGGCTACTTATAAACCAGCACCACTGTCGACTAACTCACAACCAACTCACCAAGCTCGAGCAGAATAGTATACACGATGCCAACATCAGACACAGCCAACGGCAAGCGCAAAGCCGCCTCACCAGCTGCAGAAGAGCCTCCCGAGAAAACCACCAAGACGGCACCGAAGACCCTCAAACTCACCTACCACAAAGGCGACATCTTCAACGCCCCCGACAACACGCTCCTCGTCCACGCCTGCAACACCCAGGGCAGTTGGGGCGCCGGCATCGCTGCAGCATTCAAGCAACGCTACCCAAAAGCGTACATCAAATACCGCGACCACTGCGTCACCGATCACGACCCAGCTATCGACGCTGTACCAACGGCCTCCAGCCTCCTCATCCCACCCAGCGAGGTTGAAGGGAAGAAGGGGAAGCCGAAGAGTCATTACATCGGCTGCTTGTTTACGAGCGCGAAGTATGGGAGGAAGAAGGATAAGCCGGAGACTATCCTCGCGAATACGGGGCCTGCGATTAAGCAGTTGTTAGAAGATGCGAAGAAAGAGGGCATCGAGAACGTGAGGATGTGTAAGATCAATTCTGCGCGATTTGGGGTCCCGTGGGAGAGAACTGTGGCGGTGCTAGAGGGGATTGAAGTTGAGGATGGCTGGGTAGGCGAGATTGAGGTTTGGTCGATTGATTGAGTAGATGGGTAGCATGTGCAGGCACTCTTGGTAGACTATTTGGAGGATGCGGGAACGTCCATCTCAGGTCATGGAGCAGAAATGAATCAAAAGTCTTAGTTACACATGTTGACTACCTCTCATATCGTAGAGCTGTGCCTGAAGTAGCTCAGTGAACTATCCTATGTGAATCCTTCCCAGATCGCTAACGTACAGTAACCCCCGCAGAACGCCATATCCCATGCAAGCATACGCTCAATACATCATGACCTCGTGCCGTTGATCGCTGTGAACCCACTCGTCCTCCGCTGCTGCACAGGACTCGCACTCGCGCTCGCACCATTCCTCCTCGGACCCCGCATCTCCATCTCAATCTGCATAGCCGCACCATCCTCATCGTCCTCGTCCGGCGTCGGCTGAGCAGGAGCAGGAGCAGGCGTAGGCGTAGGCTCCACCGGCTTCTCGTCGACATCCATATCCACATCCTCGGTTCCTTGCTCCTCCTCCGCCTTCTCTGTCTCGTCGTTAACATCCACATGCCCATTCAGCTCCCCATTCTGCACAAGCCCATTAGCCTTTCCCTCACCAACACCGACAACCACCCCACCACCAACAGCCCTAACCCCATTCACGACAACTTTATCCTTCTTCGCCATCTCCTTCTCCTCCTTCCGCTTCTTGAACTCCTTGTACGTAACCGTCTTGGGGACGACATCCACCAGGAACTCCAGATTATCCGTTTTCGCGACCGCGCTGGACACGTCGCGGTATTGTAAGTTGCGGCGCGGTTTGCGCTCCGCTTTGACGACGTTGTGGGTTGTTGTGGCTAGGTGCTGGATGAACATCTCGGTCGCGAGGGCGATGGCGAAGCTGGCGTTTTTCGAGACGTGCAGGTGGTCTGGGTCCGCGGATATGATTTTTTGGACGCGTGCGACTGTGGGTAGTATGTCAGTATCGGCAGCAATTGTTGGGTAGTATGGATCTGGATAGGGATATTGGAGGGTCTAGTAGCTTGACTCGTGCGCGCTGAAATATACGCGCTGCTGGCTTGAGGTGGTTACAGGGCAGGGCAATAGAAGTGGGGAGTGCCACGAAGTGAAGGCGAACTTACGTGGAAGCGATACCTGGCCGCTGACCTCGTTGGAGGGAGCAATTGGGGTGTTGTTGTACGGCATGGTGGGTATGGTGCGCTCGAATGCGCTCGCTGCTGGGTTCGTGGTTATAGTAGAAGTAGCCTTTTGTAGCTTGAGGCCGTGCGCTTCGCGAATTTTGAAGCCGGGGGGGATTTGCGAATAGATTGACGCGAACTGTGGCAGCGTTTTCGTGGGCTTGGGTGTGAGAACGCGTGAGGTCGCGGGTCGTGGTAGTGGAGCGAACAGGTGAAGCACGGGCCCAGAAAGTTAAAGTGTTCTCGAGTTCTGGCTCGTGTATGCGATGCGACCCGTCCTGTTTCAGGAAGGTGGATAGCGGCGTGCTCGTCATCTCACCTTCCTTCAGGCACCGATAAATAAACACCGCGAAGCCCGTCTTGAACAACTTCGCTAAGGACTATGCATACCTCAGATCCCTCAATTATTACTATTTCTTGCTTTACGGCTCAGTTGCTCTATACCCTACCTCCAGCATCGAATTTGGACAACCCATAGGAGCTATGAAGCCGCTTACGGCGATTTCATTGTTGTTTGCAACGGCATCTGCAGGTCTCTTTGCTCATCAAGAGCCTCTTCAAGATGCCAATGGTCTGTTGGAAGTAGAAGGGTTTCAAGTGTACCAGAGCAGACACTCAGAACACCACTCAGTACGCATCAAGCAGCAGCAGAACGACAAACTTTGCAATGCACACTCGAAGCAATATACCGGCTGGCTAGACGTCGGCTCCAAACACATCTTCTTTTGGTTCTTTGAATCGCAGAACAAGCCTTCTGAGGACCCTTTACTGCTGTGGCTTACGGGAGGACCTGGCGGGTCTGGCATGATTGGTCAACTGCAAGAGCTTGGACCTTGCTTGATCAACGAGTACGGAAATGGCACTGTTTACAATGAGTATGGGTGGAGCCAGAATGCGAACTTGATTTTCGTGGATCAGCCGGCAGGCGTGGGCTTCTCGTACATCGACGAAGGGACACCCGTGCCAAGTACCAGCTTCACGGCTGCTGAAGACATGCATCATTTTCTCCAAATCTTCGTTTCAGATATCTTCCCGGATCTGGCCAAGACAGAGTTCCATATCACAGGAGAAAGCTATGCTGTAAGTAGTCTTTGTCTGTCTTCAACTTACACAGATGCCGCTAACCAATTTTCAGGGCCACTACGTCCCCACATTAGCAGCTCAGATTGTCTCCCAGAACATCTTGTATCCTAAGCGACCTCAAGTGAACCTGCAGTCCATCTTCGTGGGCAATGGCTACGTCTCACCCCTCGACACGGCCTTCGGCTACTGGGAGACACTCTGCAGCACCAACCCTGGCGTAGACGAGCCGATCTTCAACAGCACTCGCTGCAACATCATGGCCGCCAACCTCCCTCGCTGCATGGAACTCTCCAAAGTCTGCTACGACCATCCCGATCCAGCCATCTGCCGAGCCGCAGAAACCGTATGCTGGTACGGAGTGATTGAACACTACGATGGTGAATCTGGCGAAGGGGGACGCAACCGCTTCGACATCACGCGTCCATGCGACACCCAAGACGAACTCTGCTACCCCGAGATCTCACGTATTGGAGAGTTCTTGAACCTTCCTTGGGTGTGGGAAGCTTTGGGCGTACCGAAGGCTGTCAAGAACTACACTGTCTTCTCAGAAGAAGTCGCAATAGCCTTCCAGCTCACCAACGATCTGGGCATCAGCACACAGCCCCAAGTCGTCTACCTTCTCGAGAACGGTATCGATGTGCTCTTCTACCAGGGCAATCTGGACTTGGCCTGCAATACGGCAGGTAACCTTAATTGGGCGAGCAAGATGTCGTGGCCTGGACAGCCGGCCTTTGTCGCGCAGTCCAAGCGCATGTGGAAGGACGGTAAGCAGGAAGTTGGGTGGTTCAAGGAGGTTAAGACGAAGTTTGGGGTGAGCGAGAAGGAGGTTACGTTTGCTTTGAGCACGGTGAATGGCGCGGGACATTTGGTGCCGTTTGATAAGCCAAAGGAGGCGCTGGCACTGATTACGAGGTGGTTGAACAAGAGGACGTTTGCTTGATTCTAAGACAGGAGAAAGCTGGAGCTCGCATTACTATGTTGACATTGGTAGCAATTGTAGATGGATTATCTAGGGGTCTTTATACATACAGTAACTGCGCGGCTTGCTGGGTAACTTTCATGATGTAGTCCTCATACAAGCTCGAAAGGGCCATCGTCCTCTTCCAAAATGATATGATCTGTTCTACAATCACTCGAGAAGAGCACTTGAAGCATCGATAAGACCTCGGTGTTTGGAACGCTCATTTAAATCAACGTTGCCATTTGAATCAACGTTGCGATCTTCTCGCAGTTGTTAATATATCATATGTAGAAAAGGTATATCTCATTTGGCAAAACTTATTAGCTCGTAAAATTAGCATGTAAGGAAAGGAACCGAAGCCAAGCAGCATTCCGATCAATTCGACTTTATATCCTAAGTCTCCAATCTTCGCATCGTACCGGAGCTGCACCGCCACACCTCCGAGACCTCTCCAGACCCTTGATCCCCAGCCTAGCTATCCCAAGCTCCAACACAAGCACCACCGCTACACCCTCCAACTCCACGATGCGATGATTCGAAGCTCCTCCTCACCATCACGGCCTCGCCACCAACCCACCCGCTCCTCCTCCTTCGTACCCTCCCTCCGCCGCCGCAACACCTCCGTCTCCACCGCAGCCCTCGACCCCGAATCCGACCCAGCCACCGCGCAAGCCGTCAACGCGCAACATGCCCTCACCGAGGAAATCGCCGAGATAAAGCGCTACGAAGACTTTACTACCATCGACTGGGTGCAAGACGCTGCGCGGGAGCAACTGCGGCGCAAAGCGCGGCGGAAAGAGCGTGCTGGGTTCTGGGAGCGGGAGGGTAGGATAGGCTGGCGCAGGAGGATAGCGGAGGCGTATGATGCGGGACAAGCGTGGATAGTGGTGACGCTTGTCGGCGCGGCGATTGGGTTGAATGCGGCGTTTTTGAATATTGTGACGGAGTGGTTGAGTGATGTTAAGCTGGGGAGGTGCGAGACGGCGTTTTATTTGAATGAGAATTTTTGCTGTTGGGGCGCCGAGAGCGGATGTCCTGAGTGGAAGCGCTGGAGCGGGTTCTGGCCCGTCAACTATCTGCTTTATATCTTCTTTGCGGCGATGTTCTCGCTGACGGCTGCTGCGCTTGTCAAGGCGTTTGCGCCGTACGCTGCTGGATCGGGGATATCGGAGATCAAGTGCATCATTGCGGGATTCGTTATGAAAGGGTTCTTGGGGGCTTGGACGCTGGTTATAAAGTCAATTGGGCTTCCGCTTGCCATCGCCTCTGGACTCTCAGTTGGAAAAGAAGGACCGAGTGTTCACTACGCAGTCTGCACAGGGAATGTCATATCAAGATTCTTCGACAAGTACCGGCGAAGCGCAGCCAAGACACGAGAGATCCTGAGCGCAAGTGCTGCGGCAGGTGTCGGCGTGGCATTTGGTAGCCCTATCGGAGGAGTCCTGTTCTCCTTGGAAGAGATGTCAAACCACTTTCCGCTCAAGACCATGTGGAGGAGCTACTTTTGCGCGCTGGTGGCCACGGCTGTTCTCGCAGCAATGAACCCCTTCCGGACAGGCCAACTAGTCATGTTTTCCGTCAAATATGACCGATCGTGGCACTTCTTCGAGATCCTGTTCTACCTCATTATCGGCGTATTCGGCGGGCTCTATGGTGCATTCGTTATCAAGTGGAATTTGCGCGTTCAAGCGTTCAGGAAGAAGTACCTGGCAAAGTATCCGATTTATGAATCGGTGATTCTGGCAGTTCTGACTGCCATCATATGCTACCCGAACATGTTCCTGCGGATCGACATGACAGAGAGCATGGAAATCCTCTTCCTTGAATGTGAAGGCGGGCACGACTACGACGAGCTCTGCGACCGGCAAAATCGATGGCGGATGATCTTCTCCCTCGCTCTAGCGACAATCATTCGTACATTGCTTGTCATCATTTCTTACGGCTGCAAGGTACCGGCGGGCATCTTCGTACCCTCCATGGCTATCGGAGCCTCTTTTGGAAGAATGGTGGGCATCTTTGTCCAACACATCCACGAATCATTTCCGGACGCTGCATTCTTCGCTACTTGTGACCCCGATGGTCCTTGTATCACACCCGGAACATACGCGTTTCTTGGGGCAGCGGCTGCACTCAGCGGCATCATGCACATCACAGTCTCTGTGGTCGTCATCATGTTCGAGCTGACTGGAGCTTTGACATACATCCTACCAACAATGATCGTGGTTGGAATAACGAAGGCCGTTGGAGAGCGATTCGGCCATGGCGGCATTGCTGATCGCGCCATTTGGTTCAACGGGTACCCTTTCCTTGATAATAAAGAAGAACACACATTCGGCGTCCCTGTCTCCCAAGTTATGGCATCCCACGTTGTCTCGCTTCCTGCAAGCGGGCTGGAGCTGCGCGCTTTGGAGCGCATAATAAACGAAAATCAATACCAAGGATACCCCATCGTTGAGGACTTGACCAACAAGACACTAGTCGGGTACATAGGCCGAACAGAGCTGCGATATGCTCTTGATCGAGCGAAGAAGGATCAAATGGCTCCCGGACACGCAAAATGCTATTTCACTACAACAGCGACTGGCGAGAACTTGCGGACACCGAATTCAACAATGCCAGCGGTGACATTCGACACCATGTCCGCCACATCGTCTCAGCTTAGCATTGATCTCTCCAAGTTCATTGATCCTACTCCTCTTACAGTGCACCCTCGCTTACCACTCGAGACGGTTATGGAGCTTTTCAAGAAGATGGGTCCTAGGGTAATCTTGATCGAGTATCGCGGGCGTCTTACGGGCATGGTCACGGTCAAGGACTGCCTCAAATATCAGTTCAAAGTGGAAGCACAAGAAAATCCACACCACAGTGGGACAGAAAGCCAGCAGGAGAAGGTCTGGAACATCATCAAGCACACAGCAGTATGGTTTGACGATAAGCTCAACATTTTGCGACGCAAGTTGGGCATCGGTGGTCAAAATATACGACTCTCAAGTCCCGTTGGTCCCAGCGATCAGCGCGACTTTGACACTGACCGAGATAGAGGCGGCGCGCCCCCGGGGAGAGACAGCGATGACGCGCTTGAGCTGGAGCTGGAGGACCGGGGCAGAAGTGGAGGAAGATAGTGCATAGCTGTAAGAATATGACTGAATCGCGTTTCCCATCTGACAGCCCTACGTAAATGCCCGTACCATCGCATAGTAGTGGTGACTTTAGCCGCACCGGGTTAGTGCGTCGCGTCGGAGAAAATCCACGTGACGCGCAATGGTCGCAGCTTCCGCGCTGTCTAGCTTGTGACGGCGCTCCTGTCGTGTTTATTTAACAGAGTGAAGGAGCTTTGTTGACAGCAACATCGACTCTTCGTATACAAACACAAACACAACCTCAACGCGCAACGTTCCATTCGAGCTTCTGGAAGGATCACTTTTGTTTTGCGATTCATTAGCGATTGGAGGTTCCGATCGGACCGTTCCCCTGTGGCTGCCGCCAAGATTCCAGTGCGGGAGAGTAAGGCGCACGGCCGCGTTCTCCATCGCGTCAACGCAACTTTTGGGACCCTGACAAGTCAACACTCATTTCTCTCACCACGGGGCCCATCTGCACCCTCCGAAACGCTTTCTAATACCTTATCTGACTCGTCTTCCTGCCCCGCTTATCTGGAAGCATCGAAACACATGTCGTTCCCCCGAAACTGCACCTAAACGACATCATGGAGGGACCGCTGGCTCCAGGGGCGGCCAACGGCAATATACGGACGCCTAGCCCAACACCACCGTCGGTAGACCCTCAGATTATCGTCGACTATCTCGAAAAGGTGCTCGACGTAAATCTCGGCGCAACAGAACAGGATCTTCGTTCCCCAGGCAGTCTGCTGTCGTCCTCGCGGATACAGGACACCCTGCAACGATGCACTCGGTTCGCTCTTGAGACGCAGACCGCCATCTACGTGGTGAAGGATAGGCTGGACGAGTCTCGCGTAGATGGGCTGGACACGCCAAATGGCAAGCACAATGATTACTGGGGCCAACGGACGTCCTTACTGACTGAAGCGGCAGGCGTCACACAACACTTCACGTACACTCTCTCCTCTGAGTTTCTGCCTTCTCCATCGTGCGCTGCATTTATTGTCATTGCGAAACGACCGATACCCATAGATCCTTCGATACCCCTTAGCGCTCAAGTTCAGATTACAACTTTCCCTGGCTTTCCCAGTTCGAATAATAATGCACCTTCGCAAGACTCCTCGCCGTACGAGACTTTACATTTGTTTCTTCAACATTCACTCGAGCCATACTTTGATGGATACACAAGGAGTCAGCGGAGCGTGGCAGGGACATACAGCAAGGGTGATAATGACACCAGGACGGGTATCTCGGCGGCGAAGAAGAAGATGGCAGAGCTGGGCCTGAGCCTCCAGCATCTTCAGCAGAACGTTGAGATTCCGGAGCTGCTGTTGCCGTTACACCCGGTCATTCAGAATGCGCTCGACGAGGCCAAGCCCGGCGGGAAGACGGCAATGGAGTCTCTACCGTCGGAGATTCTCACGGACAGCAGCTTTCTGAATGCGCTTCAGGCGACAGTGAATGGCTGGATTAAGTCGATTCAGAACATCACGAAGACTTCTCGAGATCCACAGACAGGGACTGCTTCTCAGGAAATCAACTTCTGGCTCGAGATGGAAAAGCGGCTGAACGAGATTGAGGCTCAGCTCGGGAGTGCTGGCGTTAAGCTGACCTTGGAGGTCTTGAAGAACGCGAAGCGCTTTCAGGCGACCGTCAGTTTCAGCGCAGATACTGGGCTGAAGGAGACTTCAGATCTGGTCGGAAAGTACAATCAGTTGATGCGCGAGTTCCCTCTGAACCAACTGCTCTCAGCGCCGTCGCTGCAAGCAGTCCAGGAAGCGATACATTCGATCTTCAGTCACCTGAACAAGAAGCTTAGAATATGCCCATACCCGGTCCGACGAGCTCTTCCTCTTGTTGAGGCAATCTCCGGCGACCTCAACTCAGTGCTTAGTAGGTTACTGCACGGAAGGACACTGATGCACATGGACTATTCGGAATTCCAGGCCATCATGAGTGTAGCTGAAGGCATCTGGCGGACATGGGAAGAGAACGTCAAGGAGTTCACCAACGTCGCACGAGAGGTCACTCGACGAAGGAACGAGAAGTTTATTCCTATCAAGATCTCGGCCCGCCACAAAGAAACCGAGGAGCGCCTTCGCTATATCACGACCTTCAGGAAGAACCATGAACAGCTTCAGCGAACGATCGTCAATGTCCTAGGCTCGCAGTCTTCACTCTCCTCCCTCTCTGATGTCTCGCAAGCCAAACAAACTGTCATCGTCGAGGAGATCGGTGATGTGGACGCCGTTGAGGAAGTCGCGGAAGCCTACGCGGTGTTGAAGGATGTCGATGTCATGGATGTTTCGCCTGAAGGCACCCGGCTGTTCGAGCAGGCTGAACAGAAGTACAACGAGCGCACTTCGAGGGTAGAGAATTCTATCATCGCACGCCTGAGAGATCGTCTCGGTACTGCCAAGACTGCGAGCGAGATGTTTCGCGTGTTCTCGAAGTTCAATCCGCTCTTCGTGCGCCCAAAGATTCGAGGAGCCATCTCAGAATACCAGACACAGCTTATCGAGAACGTCAAGCAGGACATTTCAGCACTGCATGACCGATTCAAGCGACAATATGGCAACTCGGAAGCCCATGTAATGGCCCAACTGCGCGACTTTCCCCCCGTTTCTGGAGCTGTTATTTGGGCGCGCCAGATCGAGACGCAGCTGGACAATTACATGGGCAAGGTTGAAGACATCCTCGGCAAGGACTGGGCTCTGCATGCGGAAGGACAGAAGCTTCAGGCTGAGAGCAGCATGTTCAGGAAGAAGCTCGACACCCGCCCGATCTTCGAATCCTGGCTACAAGAGGTTGCGCGACGAAAACTATCCATTTCAGGCCGACTGTTTCTTGTCGGCAAGAACCGCGCTGCTGGTAACATACTCGAGTTGAACGTCAACTTTGATGCACAGGTCATTGCGCTCTTCAAAGAAGTTCGCAACCTGACATGGCGCGGCTACCAGGTCCCTCACGGCATCAACAACATCTCGAAGGAGGCGAAGCGGGTGTACCCATACGCCGTCAGTCTTATGGAGAGCGTTCGGACCTATACCCAGACTGTGCGGTCGATCTCAGAGATGGCTAGTGTATCTCTCCTGCTGAATGGCTACCTCAACGACGCCCAGGTCCTCGTTATTAAGGGTGTTCCGCTGAAGTGGGAGTCTTTTGTACATGCCTATGACCTTCATATCCGACAGTCGAACTTCCCGGCTGGAACCTCTGGAACTGTCCGCAGCGAGAGCAAGCACGTCCAATTTGTGCGAGAGTTCGCATCAGCTACTTCTCTGCTCCAGACTAAGGTCTCGACTCTTGTGGGTATTAACTTGACGGTTGAAAAGGCTTTAAAGGACCTGGAGACATGCGCGTATACCACGGAGTCATTCAGGCAACACCTTGAGACCATCCAGCGCTCTGTGGACCAGCTCAACCTGGAGAATTACGCGAATCTCGACACATGGGTCGCTGGCATGAACGCTCGCATCGAGGCTATCCTACTGGTACGACTAAGTCGCGCTATCTCACAGTGGATCGAAGTCTTTACGAATGCAGACGAACAAGATGCCCGACCATCTAGTCAGCCAGCCCCAGCCGAAGCAACAGAGGAGAAGCCCAAGCTCTCGAGGCTTACACTGGAGATCACAATGCGCAATCAAGTTATCTATCTTAGCCCACCTATCGAGTACGCCCGTGCTAGCTGGTTGGAACAATTGCAGCAGTGGCTGGCAGTCATCTGCACTTTGCAGAGGATCAAAGCTTCACGTTACGAGATGCGACTGGAGGCTATAGACGATTCCTCAAACGTGTTTGCCGACCTACCTAGTCGATGCACCGATTCTCTCATGCAAGTGTATGGTGCTGTGGAAAGCAAACTTCGCGATATCTCCTCGTACGTCGATGAGTGGTTGCAATTCCAATCGTTGTGGGATCTGCAATCAGAGCACGTCTATGAGATCCTTGGCGAAAATTTGTCGCGATGGCTCCAGCTGCTGCAGGAGATCCGAAAGACCCGAGCGACCTTCGACACCTCCGAGATCAGCCGCCCCTTCGGATACGTAACGGTGGACTATGAGCAAGTCCAGGTAAAGGTCAATGCTAAATACGACCAATGGCAGCAAGAAATCCTGCTCAAATTTGCGAGCCGCCTCGGTCAGCGTATGGTAGAGGTTTATGGCGAAGTGGAGAGGGCTCGAAAGGACCTTGAGGTCCAGACCCTAGAGGCGTCTTCCACCGCGCAAGCTGTGTCCTTCATTACTACAGTCCAGCAATGTAAGAGGAAGGTACAGCTTTGGGAGCCCGAGATGGAGACTTTCCGCCAAGGTCAGACTTCGCTTTCACGACAGCGATATCAATTCCCATCCGACTGGTTGCATATGGACCAGATTGACCATGAGTGGCAGACTCTCAACGATGTCTTGGAGCGAAAGACGAAGATTGCGAACGACCAAGCAGATGGTCTGCGAGCCAAGATCATCGCCGAGGACAAGGTGGTGAATCAGAAGATTCAAGACATCACCGCGCAATGGCAGGAAGAGAAGCCTGTGTCAGGCAACATCCCACCTGTTGAAGCTTCTGCTACGCTAACGACTTTCGACAAGAAGCTGAATCAGTTACGCACAGAGTCGGAGAACATCTCCAAGGCAAAGGAAGCCCTTGGCCTGCCACCATCGCCAGACAACATCCTCATTGCCCTGCTTGAGGAAGTCCAAGATTTCAAGTCTGTTTGGTCCTCTCTGGCCACGATCTGGAATAGCATCGACGACCTTCGCGAAACTCTCTGGAATAGCATACAACCCCGGAAGCTTCGAGGCAACCTCGAAAACCTCCTGAAGATGACGAAGGATATGCCATCCCGCATGCGACAGTATGCAGCCTTCGAATATGTCCAGAACACCCTGAAGCAGCTTCAGAAGGTCAACCCGCTTCTGGGCGAGCTGCGGTCTGATGCTGTTCGCGAGCGACATTGGGCTCGAATCTTTAAGCAATTGAAGCCGCACAAGCGATACTCTGCCATCTCGATGACTCTCGGCGACGTCTGGGACTTACAGCTGGGACCGAGCGAAAAGATCATCCGCGATGTCATCACTCAAGCACAGGGAGAGATGGCGCTCGAGGAGTTCTTGAAGCAGGTTCGCGAAACATGGCAGAATTACGCGCTTGAGCTTGTCAACTACCAGAACAAGTGCCGCCTGATCCGCGGCTGGGACGATCTCTTTGCTAAGTGCAGTGAGAATCTGAACTCGTTGCAAGCTATGCGGCACTCTCCCTACTATAAGGAATTCGAGGAGGATGCGTCGGCATGGGAAGAGAAGCTCAACCGCGTTCACGTCTTGTTCGACGTCTGGATCGATGTTCAGCGCCAGTGGGTGTACCTGGAAGGCGTTTTCACTGGCAATGCAGACATCAAGCACTTGCTTCCCATGGAATCGTCGCGTTTCCAGAACATTAACTCAGAGTTCTTGTCGGTGATGAAGAAGGTAGCTCGAGCACCGTTCGTCCTAGAAGTCCTAAACATTACCGGTGTCCAGAAGTCACTAGAACGCCTTGCAGAGCTGTTGAATAAGATCCAGAAAGCTCTCGGCGAGTACCTCGAGCGCGAGCGCGTGTCCTTCCCTCGATTCTACTTTGTTGGTGACGAGGACCTCCTGGAAATCATTGGTAACAGCAACGATACCCTCCGCATCGCCAAACATTTACGCAAAATGTTTGCCGGAATATCAGGTCTCGTCAACGACGAGAATGGTACCATCATCGGCTTCACATCGAAAGAAGGCGAAGAGGTCATGCTTCGGAAAGAGGTTTCTCTCGTCAAAACGCCTAGGATCAACGAATGGCTCGGAGCCCTTGAGCTCAACATGAAGACCACTCTCGCCGAGCTGACCATCGAAGCTTTCCAGGAGTTTGAGGAGCTTATGGCGCCTGACGCAATGGATCCCGATGCCTTCAACGCCTACATCGCCAAGTACCCAGCTCAAGTCGTCGTTCTTGGAACCCAGGTCGCTTGGACACATGCCGTCGAGAAGTCGTTGGCGGAAGAGGCAAGCACATTACCACAGTTATACGAAAAGCAAGTCAACATCCTGAAGCTGCTTGCCTCTTCAGTTCTAGACGATCTAGAAGCTATACAGCGAAGGAAGTGCGAGCACCTCATCACTGAATTCGTCCACCAACGCGATGTCATCCACAAGCTTCAGAAGGTCGGCGCCCGCTCACCGACTCACCACCTGTGGTTGCTGTCGATGCGCTACATTTATGAGCCAGATAAGGACCTGCTACAACGTCTGAAGATCAAGATGGCGAATGCTGTTCTCGACTACGGCTTTGAATATCTTGGAGTAGCAGAGCGCCTCGTGCGGACACCACTGACGGATCGTTGCTTCCTCACTCTCACACAAGCCTTGTGCCAGCGACTTGGTGGATCGCCCTACGGACCCGCCGGTACCGGTAAGACAGAGTCTGTAAAGGCTCTTGGTGTACAGCTTGGTCGGTTCACACTAGTCTTCTGCTGCGACGATACGTTTGACTTCCAAGCCATGGGCCGCATCTTCCTCGGCATTTGTCAAGTTGGTGCTTGGGGCTGTTTCGACGAGTTCAACCGTCTTGAGGAAGGCATACTGTCTGCTGTTTCCCAGCAAGTGCAGAACATCCAGCTTGGACTCCGAAAGGGCGCCGAATATGAGCAGTCACAGATCGATTTGATCGGCCGCCAACTGAAGGTCAACGCTAATACTGGCATCTTCATCACGATGAATCCTGGCTACGCTGGTCGCTCCAATCTGCCCGACAATTTGAAGAAGCTTTTCCGAAGCGTTGCAATGTCGAAACCCGATAAAGAGCTTATAGCCGAGGTTATGCTATACTCTCAGGGTTTCTCACGAGCCAAGGAACTATCCAAACAGGTTGTGCCCTTCTTCGACAAATGCTCCGGCAGCCTGTCGAAACAAGCCCACTACGACTTTGGTCTTCGTGCATTGAAGAGCGTACTTGTCAGCTCCGGTGGCCTCAAGCGAGCCCGCATTGCTTTGCAGGGTGGACAATCGGCGGACGAGGAAGTCATGGAACCACAGATCATCGTCCAGAGCTTGCGCGAGACAATGGCGCCCAAACTCATCCGCTCAGATGCCGATATCATGCATTCCATCGAAGGGGAGGCATTCCCTGGTGTAGAGTACGTCCCTGCGCCGCTCGAGAAACTACAGGAAGCCATCCGCAAATCAGCCGAGGACTCCAAGTTCGTAGTGAGCGATGCTTGGATGATGAAGATACTCCAACTCTACCAGATCCAGAACCTTCATCACGGTGTCATGATGGTTGGCTCATCAGGATCCGGAAAGTCCGCCTCCTGGAAGACTTTGCTCGCAGCTCTTCAAGCTGTTGAGGGTGTGGAAGGTGTATGCCACGTCATTGACCCCAAAGTCATGTCGAAGGAGAACCTGTATGGCACCCTGGATAGCACGACCCGTGAGTGGACCGACGGACTTTTCACCAGCATCCTGCGAAAGATCGTCGACAATCTCCGTGGAGAGGACAGCAAGCGACACTGGATCGTCTTCGATGGCGATGTCGATCCCGAGTGGGTAGAGAACTTGAACAGTGTTCTTGACGACAACAAGCTGCTGACCCTTCCAAACGGCGAGCGTCTCAATTTGCCTTCTAACGTTCGCATCATGTTTGAGGTAGAGACCCTTAAGTATGCGACGCTTGCTACCGTATCACGTTGCGGCATGGTCTGGTATAGCGAGGATACTGTGGAGATCGACATGATGGTCACGAATTATATCCAAAACCTGAAGACCGTTCCCTTTGAGGACATCGAGGATGACTCCGTTGCGCCTGGTCAACTCTCGCAGAAGACGCTCGCAACTCAAGCTCTTATCGCCGAGTTTTTGCAGATCAAATTGACGCAGGATCAATTCATTGCGAAGGCTCTCAACATGGCCAAGAAGTTCAAGCACATTATGGAGTATACAGAGATTCGCGCGCTCAATACTCTCTTCTCACTCCTCAACAAGGCTTGTCGCAACGTCCTGGAGAACAACGTTCAACATCAGGACTTCCCACTGGAGGACGACAAGATGGAATCTTATCTCTCGAAGAAGTTGCTCCTTGCTCTTGTTTGGGCCTTGGTAGGCGATTGTCCGCTATCAGAGCGAAAGCAATTCGGTGACCTGATAGCTGGCCTTACTGACGTCGAGCTTCCGCCACTTACCGAGAGCACTTCTCTCATCGACTTCGATGTTAAGCCGGACAAGGCAGACTGGATCATGTGGCAGAATGAGGTCCCGAATGTGGAGGTTCAGACGCATTCAGTCACCCAGACAGACGTTGTCATTCCGACCCTTGACACAGTCCGTCATGAGGATGTGCTCTATTCCTGGCTCGCTGAGCACAAGCCACTCCTGTTGTGCGGTCCTCCAGGATCCGGTAAAACTATGACACTGTTCAGCGCACTTCGGAAGCTGCCAAACATGCAAGTCGTCGGTCTCAACTTCTCCAGTGCGACCACACCAGATCTGCTTATCAAGACGTTCGAGCAGTACTGCGAGTACAAGAAGACCCTCAATGGCGTGCAGCTTACGCCCACTCAGATCGGTCGATGGCTCATTATCTTCTGCGATGAGATTAACCTGCCTGCGCCTGATAAGTATGGAACTCAGCGAGCGATCTCCTTCCTGCGACAACTCGTCGAGCAGAACGGTTTCTGGAGAACCTCCGATAAGACTTGGGTTACGCTTGATCGTATCCAATTTGTTGGTGCCTGCAACCCTCCTACCGACGCTGGACGTACACCCATGGGACTTCGTTTCCTGCGACATGCGCCTTTGATCATGGTGGATTATCCGGGAGAACAGTCACTTCAGCAGATCTACGGCACATTCAACAATGCAGTCCTCAAGATCATTCCGACATTACGAGGCTATTCTGACGCACTTACCAAAGCTATGGTGCAACTGTACGCCGAATCCCAGAAACGGTTCACTCCAGACATTCAACCACACTACGTCTACTCCCCTCGTGAGTTGACTAGATGGGTGCGCGGTATCTACGAAGCGCTCCGACCGCTCGAGTCCCTGCCTGTCGAAGGTCTCGTTCGCATATGGGCCCACGAAGCACTACGCCTCTTCCAGGATCGTCTCATTGCGGAAGATGAAAGGAAGTGGACCGAAGAATGCGTTCATCGCGTGGCTCTGGAGCATTTCCCGACTGTCGACGAGGAGAAAGCTCTAGGCGGACCGATCCTGTTCTCAAACTGGCTCTCCAAGAACTACGTCCCAGTCGAACGCGAACAGCTTCGAGAGTTCGTAAAGGCTCGTCTCAAGACTTTCTGCGAAGAAGAGGTTGACGTACCTTTGATCCTCTTCAATGATGTGCTCGAGCACGTTCTTCGTATTGACCGAGTCTTCCGCCAGCCGCAAGGCCATCTTATCCTGATCGGTGTCAGCGGTAGTGGCAAGACGACCTTGTCGCGCTTCGTCGCTTGGATGAACGGTTTGAAAGTCTACCAGATCAAGGTTCACGGCAAATACTCTGGCGAAGACTTTGACGAAGATCTGCGGAATGTCCTTCGACGATGCGGCTGCAAGGGCGAGAAGATCTGCTTCATCATGGACGAAGCGAATGTCCTTGATTCTGGGTTCTTGGAGCGAATGAATACTCTGCTCGCCAACGCAGAAGTGCCAGGACTCTTCGAAGGAGATGAGTACGCCGCGCTGATGACAGCGATTAAGGAAGGTGCGCAGCGACAAGGCACCATTCTCGACTCACAAGAAGAACTCTACAAGTGGTTCACCGATCAGATCGTCAAGAATCTTCACGTTGTCTTCACGATGAATCCGCCGGAAGAAGGACTCTCATCTAAGGCTGCAACATCTCCCGCCTTGTTTAATCGTTGCGTGCTCAACTGGTTCGGAGACTGGTCTGACCAGGCTTTGTACCAAGTTGGATCAGAGCTCACACTGTCCGTTGATCTCGACCGACCGAACTTCGCTGCGCCCGATAGCATTCCTGTCGCGTATCGTGGACTCAACCTGCCTCCTTCGCATCGTGAGGCTGTCGTCAATGCGATGGTCTACATCCATCACTCGCTCCATAACACCAACAGGAGGTTGCAGAAGCAGCAGAACAAGACGACATATCTTACCCCGCGACACTTCTTGGATTTCGTGGCACAATACGTCAAGCTTTACAACGAGAAGCGCGAGGATCTCGAGGAGCAGCAGCGTCATCTGAACGTGGGTCTAGACAAGCTGCGCGAGACTGTTGACAAGGTTCGAGACCTGCGTGTGAGCCTGGCGGAGAAGCAGATGCAGTTAGAAAGGAAGGATAAGGAGGCCAACGAGAAGCTACAATCTATGCTTACAGATCAGAAAGAAGCCGAGCAAAAGAAAGCGGTTTCGTTGAAGTTCCAGAAACAGCTCGCTGAATCCGAGAAGGAGATTGCTTTACGAAAAGAGGTTGTCATGAACGACTTGGCAGCTGCTGAACCGGCCGTCGCTGAGGCCATGAGGAGCGTTCAAAACATCAAGCGACAGCATCTTACTGAAGTCCGGTCAATGTCTAATCCCCCAGCAGGTGTCAAGCTGGCACTCGAGGCTGTGTGCACGTTGCTTGGTCACAAGGTCGCCAGCTGGAAGGACATTACCTCGGTAGTTCGTCGCGATGACTTCATCGCAAGCATTGTCACATTCGATAATGAGAAGATGATGACCGGTGCCCACCGCAGGAAAATGCAGAACGAGTACCTCAACAAAGAAGAGTTCACCTTCGAGAAAGTCAATCGCGCCTCAAAGGCCTGTGGCCCGCTTGTACAGTGGGTCTCTGCGCAGGTCCACTTCTCCGACATCCTAGATCGAGTTGGTCCCTTGCGTGCTGAGGTCGACCAATTGGAGGTTGACGCCCAATCTACGAAGGATCAGGCAAAAGAGACGGAAGCTCTCGTCCAGAACTTGGAAGACAGCATCGCGCGATACAAGACTGAATATGCAGCACTGATCAGCGAGACGCAAGCGATCAAGACGGAGATGAAGACTGTGCAATTCAAGGTCGACCGAAGTGTTCGCTTGCTCGACAGCTTGTCCTCTGAGCGCGTCCGATGGGAGGAAAGCAGCAAGTCATTCGACTCCCAGATCGATACTATCGTTGGCGATGTTCTCGTCGCAGCGGCCTTTATTGCTTATGGGGGCTACTACGATCAGCAGTATAGGAAGGCAATGATGGAGGACTGGCTGCATCACCTCTCACTCTCAAGCATCAGCTTCAAGACACCCAACCCGGTCACAGAGTACCTCTCTACGGCCGATGAAAGGCTAAGCTGGCAACACAACTCGCTTCCAGTTGACGACCTTTGCACCGAGAACGCCATAATACTCAAGAGGTTCAACCGCTACCCCTTGATCATTGACCCATCGGGCAGAGTTGCAGAATTCCTGCAAAACGAGCACAAGGACCGTCGTCTCACTATTACGAGCTTCTCAGATAACTCTTTCACCAAGCAGCTGGAGAGCTCGCTTCGTTTCGGTAACCCCATTCTGATCCAAGACGCCGAGCACTTAGACCCGATCCTCAATCACGTCCTCAATAAGGAATATCAGAAGACAGGTGGTCGTGTGCTCATTCAGCTCGGCAAGCAGGAAATCGATTTCTCGCCGTCTTTCAAGCTCTACCTCTCCACCCGGGACCCTTCGGCCAATTTCGCTCCGGATATCTGCAGTCGTACCACTTTCGTCAATTTCACAGTCACCCAAAGCAGTCTGCAAACCCAGACCCTCAACGAGGTTCTCAAGTCCGAGCGTCCGGATGTTGATGAGCGCCGATCGAACCTTATCAAAATGCAAGGAGAGTTTAGCGTTCATCTTCGACAACTTGAGAAGCGCCTACTCCAGGCTCTTAACGAATCACGAGGTAACATTCTCGACGACGATCGCGTTATTGAGACCCTAGAGACCCTGAAGAAGGAAGCTGCCGAAATCTCTGCCAAGGTCGCCGAAACTGGAGATGTCATGCAAGAAGTCGACAACATCACCAAGGAGTACACCGTCGTTGCCCGCTCGTGTTCCGCAATCTTCGCTGTTTTGGAACAACTGCACCATCTGAACCACTTCTATCAATTCTCGCTCCAATATTTCACCCAGATCTTCGAGACTGTTCTTCGCAAGGTCCGCAATTCAGGCTCGACCGGCTTTGCAGCCCGTATCGAGCATATCCTCACTGAGCTGTTTGTTGATGCGTACCGTCGCACTTCACTATCCTTGCTACAGAAGGATCGTGTAACTTTTGCAATGCTATTGGTCCAAGCTGCACCCTACAAGATGGACAAGACACTCATAGATATCATCCTGGACGAGGACGTGGAGGCAATCGACGTTTCTACTGAACCTCATCGGAAGGACGAAGCTATGGCTCGCGCCGCCAAGATCACCATTTTCAAGACTGATCTCGACAAGACAGATGCGGTTGAATGGAACAATTTCCTCACTGAGGAGCTCGGTGAACGCCACGTTCCCCAAGCCTGGCCGGAAGACCTTCACAAACTTGACCAACAACTTCGCTCACTCATCTTAGTCAAGTTGTTCCGCGTTGATCGTCTGGTGCCTGCTGTTGAGCGCTTCGTTACCGAAGTATTCGGCAAAGGCCTTTTGGATGCCAATGGCGACTTGGGCGAGATCGTTAAACAAGTTACTGCAGTCACGCCTGTTGCCCTCAGCTCAAGTCCCGGATTCGACGCCAGCTACAAGGTCGACAATCTTGTAGAGAGAGAGCGTACCACCTGTACCAACATTGCTATGGGTTCCAACGAGGGTGCAACAAGCGCGGATAAAGCAATCAGCAACGCCGCTACTACGGGCAACTGGGTCCTCGTCAAGAATGTTCACTTGGATCCGCAATGGCTCCAGTCCTTGGAGAAGAGGCTCGAAGCGCTCAAGCCTAATCCCGACTTCCGCCTCTTCCTGTCTATGGAGTCTAGTCCGAAGATCCCAGTTAATCTGCTTCGCGCATCGCGTGTCCTATCTTACGAGCAACCGGCAGGTATCCGGGCCAATATGAAGGATTCCTTGTCTTCGCTTGCAGAGAAGGCCACAAAGCCGCCCGTCGAGAAGGGACGTGTCTATCTCCTCTTGTCCTTCCTACATGCTGTGGTCCAGGAGCGTCTGCGATACGCACCTGCCCTGGGATGGAAGGGCTTCTGGGAGTTCAATGACAGCGATGTAAGTATTCCCTTTCCTCCGTTCTATATCTGTATACTAATGTTCGCACAGTATGAGTGCTGCAGCTTCATTCTGGATACCTGGATCGACTCTGTCGCCCTCGGCCGTACCAACATCGCGCCTAAGAACATCCCGTGGGACATGATCTGCACCCTGATCACCGAGATGTACGGCGGCAAGATCGACGACGAGTCCGACTTCCGCGCCCTGAACTCTCTGGTCAAGAACTGCATCACACCATCTGCCTTCGAAGACGACTTCCAGATCGTCAAAGACACAAAACATAGCAAGGGTTTGGGTATGCCTTCCGCAACCGGCTGGAAAGACTTCATGGGCTGGGTTAATGCTCTGCCGGAGCGCGAGCCTCCAACTTATCTGGGTCTGCCGGCGAATGCGGAGAAGTTGCTGCTGGTGGGCCAAGCGAAGGAGATGGTGGGGAATCTGAAAAAGGTTATGGACATGCTGGATGAAGGGGAGCAAATCATGGCGGAAGCGGAGGCTTAGATTAGAGCTGCATGGACAGCTTCGTTACGGCCGTTGCATATATGTGCATAGCGAGCGAGCGATTGTTTCTTTTGTTTTCACTTTCATACATTACACTCGCTTTGAGCGATTTTAGGCGGGCGCATATGGGGCGGATATCTCAAATGAGACAGATTGCATGGGCATATGGAGTTTGCGATCTGGTTTTGGGTGGGGGTTGATTTTGCTATGCGGGCTGATATACCCATCTCCTTTGTTCATCTTTCGCAAAGAGCTTGAAATTGTATGTTTAGTGTAATACAGATTATTGTACTATATGTTGGTGTTGAGTGCGCTATTAGTGTGAGTGAGGTGAGGTGAGATAAGATGAGATGGAAGGCGTGAGGGATGATGGGGTACATATCTCTCGACGCCATTGTGGCTTGCATGTGTCCGTACGTGATAGTACAAGACTCTCTTTTCTTCTTTCTTTCTTCTTGCACTTACACTATCTTATCTCACATCAAGTGGAAGTACAGACAGGGGTTTGCTTGCTTCTATCTACAAAAGCTTCTTTTCTCTCTCACCTTGCTCGTCAAGCTTGGGACGAGTCTCATACTACGATAGCTCCTGTCCAGACAATTTCTTTTCGAAGCACGACATCTCGCTGCGACTATCGAATAACCGGGGCTTAGCTGGTGAACAATCTCACCTTGACGTACGAATTCTGTAGCTTCGACATTGGCGGCGGTGCATTGGTAGGGGACTTGCGACTTTGTAGGTTCTCTCACTATCTTCGCACCTCGTCAACACCCGGAATCCAATCGGCTCAAAGACAAGAAAGGTACCAGGTATACTCAAGCCCGTAACCTAAGTTCTCTCACGTCTGAACGAACAGCAAAGATGCCGGGGAAAGCAATTGTCTCACAAGCATTGATCGACGTCGGGCTCCTTCGCAATCATATTGATACAAAAGGCCTGCTCGACGTCCTGAACAACCTCCCACCTCTATCGAAAGTAGCAACACTTGCATCCCCTAAAGGCATGGAAGCTTCGCATCCATACCTCATCCTTCTCGGAAAACTCGCCTGCAAGAAAATCTACATCGGCTTAGGACTACCACTCCATCCTGGTCAAGCGCCTCGCATGGATCTGTGGGTCGAAGAAGCCGACAACACTACCGGCCTTGCGCTCGTGCCCAGTTCGGAGCTAGAGTCAGTCGCGATGGTGCAACCGTTCAGAGACTGCTGGGCAGGTATGCTGAAGAAGACGCAAAGTCGCGAGGAAAAGGGGGCGCTTGACTGCAAACGCGGTGCTATCAAGGGACTGGCTTGCTGGTACTTCTTGAGGCATGCGGCGAAGACTAAGGAGGAGTTCCGCGTGTTTGATACGCTGAGGAAGTATCTTGTTTTAGGATTGAGTGCTGTTGCGATTGGGAACTCGGAAGCTAATGGCAAGAAGAAGGGGACTCAGTCGATTGCAACGGCTAGTAGTTCCAAAAAGGCTACGACAAAGAACCCAGTGCAGGCGGGAACGCATCCTGGAAATCAGTCTAATGCTCGAGACCAAGCACATCAGCGTACAATTGCGAATATCCGACGAGAACAACGACAAGAGACTGAGACAACACCAACGATCAGGGAGACTGCCATCGAACAAGCACCCCTAAGACCCATTACTACGCTCAATAACAACGATAGCGACCGCCCCACTCAGCCAGTGAAAACGGCCATTGAGAGCCTCAAATCCACACAAGCAACACCCAGCACATCCTCATCATCGCCTTCACAGGTCACCTCATCAACGCCGTCACAGGTCGTTCCATCGCCACCTTCACAGGTCGCCGCAGAGCAAGGCTTCTGCGTGTTGGGGAAATTGGTCGATACAGAGAGGGAACTAGCAGCACGACGCGAGGACTTGAAGAGGCAAAGAGAAGATCTGGATACCAGGATCCAGGAAGTTGAGAGGGATATCGCTACAAAGAGATTGAAGATCAAAGCTCTTGCAGTTGGGCTGTCACCAGCGATTGAGTGACGAGGTCTTGACGGGTGGATGTAATGGTAGATGTACGGAGTAGTGTAGTGGATATTCTACTCTTGAACCTTGGGGATTTATTTTCTGGCGTTAGATTCTCTGAAATTTGGTGGGGACCTCGTAACGTGGTGCAACAAATGGACGGGGCGTCTAAGGTGGTACAATAACCTGCGCGACGCGTTCGTTTGGCGAACGCTCCGGGGGATTTTGTCCAGGTTTCCAATACTTGCTTGGCTCTTGAGTCTACACCACTCACCACAGTGCTTTTCTTTCACAGCCCTTTGAGCCAGTATGGCTTCGACCTTGGGACAGGGCCTGCTCCCGGTATTGAGACGGCGATGAGCATTCTGCGCGAGTAAGTCGGGTACGTGTACAACGCTATTTAAGGCTTAGAAGTACTTTTTGAAGCTCTACATACCTATCATATTACACGGGCAAACCCAGATGATATGATGTGGAATGATGTTAAGTTGAGGTCAATTGCGTTGGGCGGATTGTCTGATACGTAGCCAGCAGGTCCAAGCCCGAATCTGCGAAGCTCGGCTTGGCAACGGCATCTCCGCCCATCTCCACCCTTTGCCTCCTCCACACTCTCTCCGTGCATCGTTCGCCATCTCAACATCTCTTTAGAGGCTGTCAATTGATGGATAGTGCACGACAAGAGATGTTTGCTCGCTACGAACCATGTTCGAGTGTTTTGTCGCTTGTGAAGGACGCGACGCGCTTCGATTGCCGACCACGCCCTGGAAGACGAAACGCACACGTGAGAGCACGCCGCCTCGATTTTCCCGGAGTCCTGACATGAAGCACTCCTCCTGCCTAGCTCTGGAACTTCTGCAGATCGGAGCACTTTTCTGAGGCATCCAATACCCCGCCAAGCGACTTGAAACATCCAAGAACATCAGACAGGGGGACAAGATCACCGTGCCGCGCCGTCCGAATATCTTGTTGAAACCTTTGCCAAGGACGCGGAAACCCGCCGTCGGTGCTTCTCCCATGAAGCACGCGCGCCAAGGGCCGCCCATGACAGTTGCTCAAACACTTGTGCCCCCCGCGTCTTGGTGGCTGGGCGTATATTAAGTATGGAGGACGCGCGCGTGGAGACGTCTGGTTGATGGAAGCCGACTTTTTACTGAAAATGCCTTTCATGAACCCTTCAAAATCGACGCTGGGCCACACCTTCAGGTAAGTACTCGAGCTCTTGTCTCGTATACACAAATGCTGAGTTGAGTTTAACGAGGTCCAGGAACTTTGACCAGACAATTCTCACGGTCAAGGTTGGCAAAGGCGACAATGCGGAGCCGTTCAGCTGCCATCGTGAGCTATTGAGCAGATGCTCAGGGTACTTCGAACGTTACTTCCAGGCACAAAGCACATCGCCTTACCAGAAAGGTGGCTCCGACCTGGAGCTCGAGGATACGCTTCCCGATGTCTTCGATGCGTTCATGATGTGGCTATATACGGGTCATATACCACATCATCTCATTGAAGGTGGCAAGGAAGTACACCCTCCATCACGACCCGTCAGCCTCGATAAATCGAACGGCACTAGCGTCACCACAACAGAGTCCAAGGACGCCGATGATCTAGACACCGTGTCATGGGGCATTGGATTGGAGAACGATGACACTGTGGTGGTCGAAGGCCAGCAGTCTAGCGATACTGCGAACTCTCCCGAGGAAACGGCCGAGAAAGTCCCCGGCGAGACCGAAAGCGAGAAGAGCGGGCCAGTTTCAGCCCCAGTCCGCTCTACTCTCGAGCGACCTGAACCACCCAAAGAGACCTTGTGTCCATGCTGCTCTCGGTCGTACAAATGGAGAGGGCTTGAAGGCTTCCTTGAGCGTCGTTTCATCGCCCTCTACGTCTTCGGCCACCGATACGAAATCCCCAAGCTGCGTCGAGCCGTCATCCTTGCATGGCAGACCAACGACGAGATCCTGCAGTCCATGCCAGACCACAGCAATGTCAACACAGCATACGAGGACCTGCCATCCGACTCGCCGCTGTGCAAGTACTTCCTCGACATGTACACAGTCTACTGGAACCCTGATCGGGACAGCGAGCGGATGCTTGCCCTTCGATCACAGCTACCACAACCGTTCTTGTTCGAGCTAGCAACGGTGCTCGCGAAGGGTGAACGCCCAAAGATCGAGAAGGAGTGGTGCGAGTTCCATGAGCATGAAGACGAGGCCGAGAAGAAGGCCTGTCAAGACGAGATGATGAAAGATCTGGTGGCTGCTAAGGCACTTAAGCGGATCAAAGACACCAAAGGCTGGAAGGGTCTAGTGCTCAAGAAGGGAAAGCGGTGAAAGGTCTGACCTGCGTCACCGAGACTCTCTAACACGAGTTTTGCCTTCCTCTCGTGGAGGCAGTTCGACATCTCACGAAAGGTGAGAAGACTGACACAGAAGATCGATGGAGAACGGTGGAAGCCTGGTGGCAGTACAACGATATCCTTATACGGCATGGCGTTTGGTTTCGGTTCCACTAGAAGCAACCACTCATAGGAATGGCCTCTATGAGACCTAGAATGCATTTGATCTTGACTCATCTGACTAATTTTGGTGCTTTCGTGCGTCCGGTCTCCACCATCTCCACGCTCTTTCTTTATCCCAGCGGAGAGGAAGGACATTTACTAAGAAATGACTATGACTTTAGGTGGCTGATCTATTTAATCTGCTGCACACTGTACGCGGGTAGCGGTCATGTCTTCTGGTTGACGATATTGAGGCTTTTGTGATGACGTGTTCAATTCAGCTTGTCTTTTACTTACAGCATCTCTGATATTGCAGGCTATAGCACTGATATAGATTCCGTTGATCCTAACCTTATACCCATATCTCTGGAGCTAAGTCTTGCTAGGTAAATTTTGTAAAGTAAGTTACATCGCACGTGATGAAGCTTCACTCTGAGGAAGGAGTAACCGGTGCGTACCATTTACTTCTCACCTGTATTTATTTTGACGCCATGTTTTAGGTCATACGTTAAAGGACTTATCACGATAGAATTGGCCATTTTTGTGAAATGTAATATCGCAAGTATTTATGAGGGGTGTTTCTCTCATTTCCAAAAACGACAATTAGTGTCTTCTGTTCCTCCTGTATCTGCGATTGCCAACGTGAGTACACTACGTTTCCTCATCACATGAGGCTCTCTCAACATACTTTAAACTTCACCCTACCTCAACAGTCGCCTTGACACTTACTAGGTACATTGCCAGGCGACGAGCTTAATTTCAACAGCAAAAACGAAACTCAACATGTCAACAAAACACAACAAACAAGACAGGGACGCCGAACAGGACGTCGTACCTAGACCACCACCCCAGTCACTCATCGATTAGCAACCAGAACGCGGCTCCGTCATTAAAACCCGCAAATGGGCCTCCGACATCCGAGAGTCCCTTGCAACTGGAAAACTCAGCCACGCAACAAACTCCGAGCGAAAACATCACGCTGCGACTCTAGAGCACTTGGAAAACCTCCTTGATGAGAGGCTCATGCGCTTACTCGAAGGGACAGCTGCACATATGGAGAAACTGGACGAGTATTTAGAAGGGCTGGCGAGAGGGCGAAAAAGTTAGGAAGAATTGCTGCGAAGGCAGAGTTAGAGGCTGAGCGAGCCCTTATGCAGCAGTATATTGATCGCGTACAGAAGGGATCACTGAAGTGTCTAAGGGGCGTCGTGGAGATTTCTAAGACTACGTTCGTACACAACTTTGGAGAGGAGGAATAATTAGCACATCGAGAAGTAGCTGCGAAGAGATAGCGCCAAGTTTGTGACGGTATCATTCGAGATGGGAAATGGCGACATTTCCCAGAGCGGCTGTCGTCGGCTACAGGTGCTCTGTGTTGTGGACATGGTACCATGGTTCAGATCAGGTTGCGTCTTATAATGAGACCTTCTGCCGTTCCGCGCCCTCTTTCGTACGGGTTGGTGTGAGAATTCTGTAGCCTGTGTCATGAGTCACGTTATAGTATTGCCTGCTGCGATGTGTTGAGTCCGATGGAACCTTGGTTCGCTTGAGGTTACCTTGCCTCAACATGTCTGCCTTGAAAACTTCCCACACAGCACTCAGAGACGAGTATCGAAACACCACCGTCATCTAACTACTATGAATGCTAGTGGTTCTGGACTCGTTAGAGATATTTGAGTCATTGAATAAGATGGTACACTCTTAGAGATATTGGTTGGAAAAAGCTCCAATGCCATGCTCTATGCACTTGGTACCGCGGGACCAGCTATAATTATTGAGTACCTTATTTGTCTCCAAATTTGGCTATCTCTCTTGCGCTCTTAGCAGAATCTGTCATTGAGGAATTAGTACAGCGCTTTTACAATCGGGATACTTGCTATTGCTCCACTGAATCTGTTGAAGCCTGCGTATCCAACTTGATGACGCAGATTGATGTAAGAGAAGGTCTTTCACAATCTAGAGTTCTGCGTTGGGGTCTTCGCGGGCGGCCTAGAGACGCAGTTTCACGTGGTCACGTGCGAGGCAACAACACTCGCTACCAACAAGTACTGTTGGTCGGAAAGTCGAGCCGAAAGACGGCGCGTTGAGTGACTCAGTTGAATATCGCGATGTGTCCCAAATTTACAGTTTGATGAACTATAAAAGCCCTCAGGTTATGGGCTGTAAACTTTAATTCTCTCTTCACGCTATCCTTGTTTATATCTATGCCGCATTACTACTCAACTCGCCCAACATGCCGAAAGACAAAGACTTCCATGATGCTAAGGCTATTAGAGAGTACCTCAAGAAGAAAACTAAGTGGAAAGGTATTCCATATCAAGATCAACTCAAATGGACAGTCGAGAAGATACCACCAAAGAAGCGCTATTTGCGACTCGGCATCGGCGATAACGCAAGCATTCCAGTATATGCATCATTCGAACCACACGGGACCCACATCAATATCTTAAGGTATGCGGAAATCCGGAACGGCTCAAAAAGAATCTTGACCTGGGCGGAACTCGCCAAAATCAGGTTATATACCCCCTTTCGGTATCTGTATACTGCGCCAGAGAGTCCCGAGTCACTGATGCGAGTTTTCATCAAGGCATGCTTCATGAACGCTGGCTACACGAAAGGCTACTCAGTCGGCAACGTTCAAATGACGATACGATGGTTGCGGAAAGCTTTTGAAGTTATCGATCATGCAGAAGAGGAGAAAACAGCCAAACCAATAGACTGTATGCGAAGTCTGGGATATCATCGAAGTAGACCGATCAGAACATTGCAGATTCTGAAAGACAACCCATCATTGCTTTCGCCAAGCCGGTCGACACGCAAATCACCTACCCCTGAAAGACCTCGACCCAAGTCACCCCCTAGTCGATGGACACGAACAGGAACCCCTGCTCCTAGACCCCAAGCCGCCCCCAAGACCAAATATACCTCAGAAGACGATATACAAGAATCTTTGCGCAGGGAAATTGTGAGTTGCGAACGAAGGAGACCTACGAGGCCGCCCATCCACCGCCGAACAGCCAATCTAGCCAGAGAAGACAAACGCGATCAAAACTCCTTGGCTGTGAACACAGTAAGCCTACCAGAAGAGCAGCACATCTCGCCCCCGATCTCGAAGCGGCGCCGTCTAGACTTCACACAGTTGCCCTCACCAGTATCCTCCGCGATCGATACGGATGTGGATTCGGACGACGGATTCTGTGGCGTCGATGACGGTGTAGAGTGGTCGACCCCGTACCGCCCACCACGAAGCATATCGACTGTACCGACAGAGGATACTAGATCCTGTCCTGGGGCTGGAGTGCATGATGTCGAAGACGAAGGCATTGACGTCTCAAATGGATCGTCTAGTCCTCACAGCATTGAGATCTTGGAAGGCGCGCCTAGCGAGGAACAACATAATCACGAGCAAGAGGAGATGCAAATGGATCAAGAACAAGAGGAAGCTGCCGAACCTTCCCCAGAACTGCAGAACGCAGGAGAAGCGGGCCTGAGAAGAGAAGCAGACAGCACAACACCAACCAAGGTCATCAATGGCTGGACAGTTCTACGCTCGCCAAAGAGGAAGCTCTCGGAATTGAATGAAGTGATGGATGATGATGCTAATAGCAGCTCTACTCATGAAGAAAATCAACCCACATCATCAGGGAGTTCAAGGCCAATAGTAAAGAGGGCACTGCATGTTGCGATCTCGCGCAGGCGTTCTCGGAGACCTGATCAAGCCGGAGCCGAATCGAAGCATAACACCTGGAAGGCAGTACCAAGTGAAATTACCGATGATGTTGAGATGAGCGATGGGTTCTCAGGCGAGCAAAGAAACGTCAAAAGCAACAGAATCAACGTATCGACACTAGAGGATGAGGGTTCACAGGACCAGGGCAGTACAGACGGGAGGGCATCCCGAATCCCTAATTCTGAGCAGGAAGAGTGTTCGACTAGGGACGACATCTCGACCAGGGAGCAGATCGAAAGTGATCTGGGTGCAGCCGAGAAGAATATTGAAGTCAGCTCAACTAGTTGAACTGTAGTCTCTCCATCGAACTAAATTGAAAAGGCGTAACTATAGTCTCTTTTAATAATTTCAACAGCGTTCTACGATAGTAAGGGACAGACTAAACAGCCGTCCACAACTATAGTCTATTAAAGAACCTATTAACGGTTTATTAAGCAAATCTTAATCGACTTATCTATCTATCTAAGTCACTTTAAATTTCTATCTCGCACAGTTAGTCTATAAGTACCTGTCCTCTGCTTACCTCTCTCCATCCTAATCAGGTTCACCCATTGCTCTAAACGCGAAATAGTAGGGATATTACCTACTCTTATCCATCTCACAGTCAATTACACAGAAATTATGTCCACTATAACTACTAACAACACTACCTGGAACCCTCCAGTGCCATTTCCGATAGCGTTAAACAGGCCTTACTATAAATTATAGATAGGTTAAATATAGGCCGTCGCCTTATCTCAGTAGGCGGAGGCTAAGAAGCGCGTATAATAAATTTAAACGCTCCCCCTAAGTAATAATAGGAAGAACTATAAGAGTATAGTAGTAATAGTTAAAGAAGTAGCTCTTAGTAAGTAATATTATCTAGCCTAAGAACCTTTACTAATGTCTTATAGAACTACTAAAAGGTTATAAACTATTTACTAGTAACGAGCTCTTTATAATTAAGAGAGTTATAAAAAGGATTTACTACTTAACTACTACCTCTAACAACGATTAATACCTTAATAAGCTCTAAGAGTTTATAGTAATAAGAAAGGAAAAAATCTATAACCTTATCCTAAGTATTCTTTATAAGGATTATAATAATTTAATTATAAATCCCTTCGATTTCGAGTAGATGCGAGCAATAGCGATAGTATAGGAAACGACTAATTTATATTCAGGTTAAAGAAAACCTATAACAAGTTAATACCGAGTTAAGTTAAACTACGGGATACGCGGGATGCAATAATAGATGTAGACTGTTACTTTACGTAGTTTCCGACAAGTAGGCAGCTCTTTAATAGCTGTAATACAATTTAGAAAGTTTAGTATGTGCGTGCAAAGAGTGCTGTACTGTGGGGGTGCAGCCGAGCCATCGGGTCCGAAGCCTGAAGATCCTTCAACCCCCATTGACCTGTCGACTGAAGCGCGGCCTGATCCCGGTTCAAAAACAATAGCTGGGGGCCGGAACCCGGAACACGAAAATCCCTCGACTCAGATCGATCTTTCGCCCCAACCGCATCTTGGAACACATTCTTTGGAGGCCCTACGTGTCATTCATCTCCAGTCGTTCAGAGAAGGAAAGTCACGATCAAACACATCGCCTTCCGCGCGAAGTGGTGCCCACGATAGTTGCCAGGAGAGTCCTGTAGATGCAGATATGTCAGTTCGTGGTGCCGACAAACCAACCCAGGAAATTCCCGCATCGACTCTACAGGGGCCATCAGGTCCCACAGCAAATGGCGTTAGTCCCTCTCTCAAACCGTCTGATCCTGCCATGACCTCATCTACAAACAGCAATGAACAAGATATCGATATTAGGAGGGAACAAGACCTATTGCGAGGGGTAGTAGAAGAAGAAGAGACCGAAACAGCACAGTCAGGGACCGAGAGCGCAATGACGAGAGCTAGCCAACCTATTCTGTCAGAAAACGGCAAGATGCTTGTGCGAACAACAGAAGACCTTAACAGGTTAGTAGCACGCATGGGAAGCAGGAGACCTAAGGCCCGTCCCAATATTGCGTTCACCACGCTGGACTCGGAATCTCAGCCTTCAGTAATAACGGGTGCGTATGCTCCTACATCGACAACCGCGACGGACGGTTTGACTAATTTACTCGCAGGAGCCCGTGAATATCTCAAGCAAGCCACCGCGTCCAAGGACCGGGGAGGTTTCAAACCAACACTCCTAGACCAATACGCCCAACCCCCACCTTGGTCAAGAAGATACATCCGAGACTTCTCCAAGGGCGTAGAAACTATCGATCTCACGGACGACTCGCAGTCCGTCTCGCCTATTCCCAGCTCATCTGAAGCATCGAAGACAGCCAACCCTAGTTGTCCAACAAAGAATGAGCACGAGCCGCAGGAAAGTAGCGGGAATGGCGGTCAACCCGTAGTCCCCCAACATGAGGTAGAGGTAGTACAGCCACAACCACTAATCCCCGTCTCGAGAACGAAATACCGGAATATGCAATATCAGAAGTATCCACCGCCATACCAGCCCTTTCCAGCATTACCATCGCGACCGGCACCGCAGCCACAACGACCTCCCCTTCAACAACCACAACTTTCATTGCGACCCCACGTCCCCCAACACCTCCCCACCACAAGCCAAAAAGCCCTCCACACCCACCTCACCGCGCTGTCCCAACTCCGAGACAACGTCGCGCATCTCGATGAGGCGATTCAGCACCTCCAATCCAGACGAACGCAGGGCTGGCTCGCGATTGAGGCTGAAGAGGAGAAGTTGAGGTATGTGCAGGGTAGGTTGCAGTGGGGTGTAGGGAGTTCTTTGCAGAGTGGTGGTTGTGGGTGGCCGAGAGCGTAGAAGATGCTTCTGTTGTGTGGGTAGGTAGTCAGGAATTGGGAAATTTGATTGGAGAAGTGTATCTGTGCATGTTTCTTGCTTCTTTGATTACGTAGGCGTGGAGTGTTTTGCTTCATTGTTCAAGTACGTAGTATCGCAAATTATGATTCTGTGTTCTTGGTCGGAGTTTTGGACTTTTACCATCTGATTCCGAAAGTAACGTGCGGCTGATCGAAGTTTTGACTGCCCGGAGTAGGACTACACATAAAACCCTGTAGGAGCGCTTCGTGTCCTAAAAGCTACTTAGGTAAGATCTCGTACACCTAATTACAGCACTTCAGGAACCGTAATTCGAAAAGAGATCTAATCTTTTTGATACCCAAGCAAATCCATGAGAAATATCGAAGACTTCCCAACAACATAAGTATCCCAACATATTACGAATGTTCCTCACCATTATCCCAGTCATCCACAGATCCAAAATCCGCTTCCTCGGCCTCTTCGCGAGGAGATGCATTGAAAGGAGGGCTACCCCAAGGAATATACACCTTCAAGAAGTCGAACGGCGGTTCCTTCTCCCTGATCTTTTTTAGCTCCTCCATCGTCTTCTGTACTTGCTTCACCTCTCTGTTATACCGGCGGTGCAACTTGAAGATCTGTTCTTCCATCGCCCTTGCTCTGCCTAGGGCTTTAACATGTCGCACGTGAGCCTTACGTTCTTCGATCATCCAATCGTCGTGTGGTGTCCTCCGTTTCCGACAATCATCTGCCTCTGATAGGCTTGGTGATGGTAGCCTAGCGCGTGGGGTTGATGCTCCCAGTGGATTTTGGTTCGGCTGCATTATCGCTGTAGACAATGCCGTTGGGCTGGCGGGGGCCAGCTGAATCACGATCTTGTGCAACATCGGTCCGCGTCTCGGCTGGTGGCGCTGAAACATGATGTGATTGGGTCTCGCAGGCTTCGCCATCATCCGACATCTGCACCGCGATCCCATCGCGGTCTGTTGGTAGACAGTTTTTCTTATTCTCCGCGATAAATTTAAGCGTCGATAAGAATACGGAAGGGAATATCGGGTCACGCGAGAGTCTGTCTGCGCTAGGATATTTCGCAAGGGAATACCACTTGATCAGAGCCTTCAGCCGAAGCGTTTCTGATGATTGAGTGCCATTTTCCGATCCTAGGACCTCATTGAACGGAGGTGTGAGCTCCGCTGCTCCAGGTAGGTCTTCGACCAAAAGTGCTGCCCCCACCATTTCTTCTTCTTCTAAGTAGCACTGAATGACCATTCTCTCTGGCCATGAATGGCAGGAGACCCAGAGGGCTTTCTGATCAGGAAAACGCGTGCCGATCTGTATGTAGGAGTCCGCGGGATATGTAGAGTCCCGCTTGAAATTGAACTCTTCATGTTTGGGTATTTGTGACAATAGCTGCGTGGCGTCCAGATGGGACAAATGTTGAAGTACTGCTTTGTAGTCCTGATTTGTGGGCGTTCCAATCACTTTGTAATCCTGATATCTGGCCTTTCCATTCACTTCAATCTCGTCTGGCTGGATTTGAGCTTCATTGTCATCACTTCTAGAGTGTCGATTGGCACGCAATGCGCCTTTTCTCAGAGAACTGATCTGCCTGTATGCGTCAACATCTCACTAAAATCGCCGCGGCATAGACGATAGTTAACGTATAACACGCAGGTGGAGGGATGGAGGTTGGAGTGAAGGATGGCTGGTGGAAGCTGTCGTGCGTGGAGAGTTGCTGGACCGTGCGTTGCCATCCCAACTCGGAAAGCGCAGAGCTGGAGACCGTGGAAAGCACGATTTTCACCAATCTTATGCCTTGTCTACTTTCATATAAGACGTTGGCACATGAGTCATTCATTCATTCATTCAATTTTGCTGGCCCTTGCATCTCTGATGCTTAGCAAATTCCTCGAATCTATCTCTACGCCATCCGCTCGCCCATTTCCTCTGCATATTCTCCCCGTTTACCTTGATTTCCTGTGGATCAAGCCATCCCCCCAGCCGAAAGCTTCGACTGAGATGGCACTTCGTCTTCCCATTCTCGTTGTGGTTGGGCTCCAGTGTTGAGGAGTATGACCACTGCACACAATGCTCATGTCCGTTACACGACTTGCGGCACGCTTCCCAAGACTTCTCCCCGCTCTTTGCTCTCCCTTCTTCGTCGCGATCCATGTGGCGCATGTGCTCTGCACCATGTAATTTTTGTTCGGCCTCTTCGAACAAGATGTTCCATCTAGCGTTGTCTGGGCTGGAACAGAGGTTGTCCCAGTCATCGCGCGCGTTGGTCATGCCTTCAGGCTGGATAAACCTCTGCCACAGATCCATGAACGTCAATGGGTCCATTCTGTGCTGGTATTCTTCACGGTCTCTCTGCAGACGCCAGATGTCGCTTTGCAAACCAGCAGACACCCCTTCCAACGCGATGACCGGCTCGCACCATACGTCTGGGCCATAAGGGACCGTGTGCGGGTTGAAACCGGATATGCCGGGCCATGTATGATTGCCCTCGAGGTTGAGCTCTGAGGATAGAGCAGATTTGAGCACGTCGTAGCCCGATGAGAACTTGGATATCCGCTCCTCCCATGCCGACACTACGCCTTCACGTTCTGTGAATAGCAAGCGCATGGCTCCCACAGAGAGGACGAACGTGCTGCCACCAAGCGCGAAAGGCGCGTTTGAATCCAGGTCCGGGGGGTTGCGGAAGAAGTGCTCCTCGCCCGAATCGTGCTGGCCCAGCCAGTTCAAGAGGTTCGATCGGACGAGGAAGGTGTCCGTATCCACAAACACGTACCACAACCTCTCTGGCAGGAAATCCCAGGCTCGCTCTAGCATCCGCAGGTACTTGTACTTGTCCATGCTCTCCCTGACCTCTTTCTCCTTCTGTAGGTTCTTCTCCGTGAGGGACGGTATATCTCTGTGGTGGCTTGCGTATTGCACCTGCTTCCTGTACCGCTCTAGATCGGGGCTGTGTGCAAGCAAGTCTGCGTCCGTTCTGTCCAGCACGTCGTGCACTTGGAACGTTCCAATGTGCATCTGCATATCTCCCAGTATCAGCAGCTGCTCGTGGTTCGACTGGTGCGTGAGCAGCAGCATCGGCGGGATCTTGGAGAGCGCGTCGGTCGCCGTGGTCTTGATGGCGACCACGACCTGCTCCGCTTCGACCGGGTGCGGCACCACGGTGGCTACCGGCTTGTTCTGCAGCAGCGGATGCCCCGGCGGCAGTTCTTCATCGTCGTATGTGCGAGGGAAGCCGCTGACCCATACGAAGGCCCAGACGAGGGCAACGAGTATCAGCAGGCGAGGTGCGAGGAGAATGCGGGACGGCCGGGACGTGGGCAGCATCGTCTGAGGAGTCGATTGCGGGCATTGAAGTCGTTTTGGGGTTCTTCAAGCGCTCTATACGTCCGTGGACGGTTGACGGAAGCAAGGTGCGGACATGTCACAGGCTGCGTATGCCAGGAGAGCCAAGCCCCTGGCGGGTGGGGCGTGCCAGATGTCGCACGAGGAATGCGCGGCTGCTCCATGCTGGCGGAGCGAAGAGAAACTCCAGTCGATGCAGGCGGCAGGTCTGCGACGGTGTCTTGACGAACTCTAAGATGAACTGAGATGCGCGAATTGAGGTGGGTGCTGTTTCCTTGGCTTCCGTTTCTTGGCTGCCTTTCCTGAGCGGGTCGAGCAGCCACTGGGGCGCGCCCCACAACAGACCTAACTGCATCCATACAATGTGCAGATGACTGTCGCCTGAACTGCCAAGTCGCCTACCTACCAGAGTGCCGCACAGTCTAAACCTTCCTATCAGAGCTCACGACAATGAATCGCTATGATCGAGGTACTGTGAGACTTAGCAACAACCGGCGTGTCGACCGGTGTTTCCTTCCAACAGTCCGGCTCCTCATACCGGATTAGGAAGGTCCCAATCATCTCCTCTACGTTCGAACCTTCCCTACTTAGCTTTCTACACCTCCCCAGCATATTCATCCTTCAATGGAAACGATAGCTCTTAATCATGTCCCCTCTTTGCATATTCGCATCACGCCAGAGTTCGATCAGGACAATGCCGCAGTGTCGTTGTCTTTCATCATGACTGTAGAAGAGCCGGGTATCGAAAGCGGACAGGCACTATGTTGCATGTACACCAAACTAGGAATTGGAACAACGCAATGCTATTCAGCAAGTCAAATAAACGCCTCGGACGACAGAGGTGATCTCAACATCAAGACTGCCGATGATAGCGGCAGCATTCGCTCCTATCTCGTCACAAGACCAACGTACGGAAACGTAGTCCTGATGTTCGTCGCCTATCCCGTCAAGGTGAACTCGAAAACGCCGATCGGTGGTCGCATGGAACTACGACAAGATCAACGTGGACTGCAGTGCATGGGCTTTTCGACCGTTCCAGTGCCTTGGGATAGGTCATGGGACACGAAGGATAGATACAGCTTGAAGATCGAGTGGGATCTTAGTGGTGCCCCAGTAGGCACAAGAGGCGTCAGCAGCTTCGGCGAAGGAATTGTGCGGAGAAGATGCGCAGCGACGGATCTCTGGCGAATGATCTTTGCTGTTGGACCACTCAACAGCTATCCATCCGCCGATGAAGATAAATCTGATTCCTTTGGGTTTTATTGGTTTGGTACGGCACCCGAACAGATTGCTAGCCTCCCTCCTCTCTGTGAAGAACTATTCACGAAGATGTCGGAATTCTTCCAAGATAAACTTTCTGCAGACAATCCATATCGCATCTTCGTCCGAAGAGTAACGCCAGCACGAGGGTTTGGTGGAAGTGGCGGCCTGAGATCCGTTGTCCTCGAATACGACGAGGCAATTGGCACTATAATCAAAGACGAGGTATTCAATCTTCTCGCACACGAAATCGTGCACAACTGGCCCCTGCTACTACCCGGTCCGAAAGATAAAGATCTGGATCTAGTCGCGTGGTTCAACGAGGGCATCGCTGACTACTATGGCACCATTCTCCCTTACCGGTTCGGTCTCCGATCGGAGTCTGAGTTTATCACTCGTCTAAACGCAAAGCTGACTCAGTACTACACAAATCCTCATATTGAAGCAACCAATCGCGAAGCACTAGAGAAGGGCTGGACAGATACTAATCTCTTGACTCTACCGTATACAAGAGGCATGCTTTATCTGTCCAAAGTCGACTATCAAATTCGGAAAGCTACGAGCGATAGCAAGACCGTGGACACTTTAATTCTCTCGATACTGGATAGGACAAAGAAGCAGGAGCCCCATAGCCTAGTAGAATGGAAGGCCATGATTGAAGAACTTCTTGGATCTGAAGCTTTGAAAGAGCTCGAAGCTATGAACGACGGTGAGACAATGCGTCTACCAATCGACTGTTTCGGTACCGATTGGAAGCTTCTACCAGTCGATCAGAGAGTGCTGGACTTTGGCTTCGACATGTCGTCTTTCCAGACTCGGATCATCTCAGGTCTGAAGTCAGGCAGTCAAGCTGCGAAAGCAGGCCTGAGGAACGGCGATGAGATGGTTCGCAACGCTTACACATGGCAGTGTCAGGAGGAGTATGAGAGAAGCATGGAAATGACCGTCAAGCGCGGAGAAGAATTGTTTGATGTGAAGTACTGGCCACGAAGTGAGGTCATGGCAGAGAGTTGGCAGCTGCGAAAAGTTGAGAAGAGTCCTCAGTGATGTGACTTGCCTTCTTTCACAACATGTTCGAGCTACCAGTCTCTTAACGATAGTCACTCTTGCCAGCCGATCTTTCGTGAAAGCCATACACGCGCACCAGGCACTGCTTGAGCTCGAATATAAAACGTTCATAGCAGAGTCCATAATCCCGAATTACATCAAGAACCGGCGCCACACGAGAAAGGGCTACGACCACCACCTCAACCTTCACGAGAAAGCTACGTAAACAATCGCTATTCGGGATCTCTGCGATGCATTATCCAGAGCACATAGCCGATATATTGTCATCTACAAATACTCAAAGGATGCATTACCCTGGCACCGTTTCGGACATTCCGCCAGCACCAAACGATGGGCAGATATTCTATCCCACCCATGTCTCAGACATTCTGTCTTCAACAGAGGCAGCATCACACACAACGCATTACCCTGACACAGTACCAGACGTGACCACAACTCCAGAGATAGAACAGTTGAACGCCGTGTCTGAAGCAAAGGCAGAGGATCCTCACAAGAAGTACTCGACAGACCTCACCTCGACCCCGGACGCTGCAGACACCCATCCCAAACTACTCCCCGTCCCCTTAACTCAAACGCCAATCGTACAAGTCGATACTTTTCAACCTTCAGAAGCCACTACCAAAACTTCTCGCACGTATATGCGCACCCTTCTCCAACGCGTCTGGAACAGTTTCGCGACCGAAAATCCTCAACTCTCTAAAGAGCAGTCGCTTACCATCAACGACATCTTCGTTGAAGGTATGCAGCGTTGCTTGGACATAGATCATTCTTCCGAGAAAGTTAGAGATGAGGTGCTGGAGAAAGTCGATGTCGTTGCAGGCTTGAAGAGGGTTGGCGAGGATAGCGATGTGTTCAAATGGGGCAGAGTAGGGGAGTTTGCTTGCGCGCCGTTGGGGAAGGAGTGGCTCTCTCTGAACGTTGACGAAGAGGTGGGGGGTGGTGATGGTGATGCCAGTGATGAGAACGAGACTCAGGGAGTTCTTAAAGACGGGGAAGAAGAGGTTGAAGACCTTGGTAGTGATGGCGGTGATGAGGGCGATCGTAAGAAACTCGACAAAGATGACGCATCGAAACAACACGGCAAGAAACGTAAATTTGACGAACTGAAGCGGACTCATGTCAAGAAGGAAGTCAACAAACAGGAAGATCCAGAGGGCGAGCTTCGACGCAGTGTCCGTAGCACGAGGGGTAAGCGGTATAAGCTTCCTCCCGGTGCGGTTCAGAAGAGGGAGCTGGAAGAGGAGAGCGAGGAGGACGAGAAGCGGGATCCGGAGAATAGGGGAGATGAGGACTGTGTCGTAATGTAGTGTTGATCTGCTGAGGCGGCGGGGAGATGGGGGGTTTGGCATGGAAGAATGAGCAATGCGGAGATGTAGCTTCTTCAACTCTCGTAAGTTCGCTGGAATAGGTAGCGTAGGAGACGATGAGAGGCTTTGCAATCGTGACCAGTAATGTAGTCAAGAAGGATATGGCGTTCTGATATCATATCAAACCATCTCAGATTCATATGCATCTTCATGGAGTCTCTCGAAGGGAAACTTACAAAGCTGCTCCTATACTGATGCTCCGTGTCAAGCTTCGCTTGTTCGTCTTCGAAATAAAGAGCGATGCCACAAATCTAACCGAAATCACGACCGCACCAAAACCTTTCACTCACGATCCGTGCACGGCCCTTGCCAGCAAGGCTGAGCTCTGTCTTGCCAAGCTTTATCTCATACCCAAGAAACCTGCTGAGTCATTTGTTCTTATGTGTATCTTCTTTAAGGGTGGCGAGTTTGAAGGTAACAGTTGGCTTCAAATACTTGTAGAGCATAGCTTAGCTTGCTTGCCCGAATACACGCTACACACCAGCGAGTCCCACCACCCAAACCCGACATCTGTGAGTAGTTGCAGTGAGTTGTTCAAGCTTTCAGCGAGGAAAGCTTCGTATCGATATCTACCTAAAATTTCGAGCACTTGCGAAGTTTTTTCGGCGCTCGAGTCTACGGGGTACCTCGCTTTGCGCCACTGTAAGACCATTATTCATGTATCTTTGAATGATTGGAACTGAGTAGCCACTAGCTCTGATAAGTCAGTCCAGTGCTAGTAGAAGCTACACACCTCATCCATAGAACCGGACAGGACAGTACAGGATGACACGCGGACATGTACTCGGCGTTGCTGTCGCCCCAGCTGCTGCCAGTGGACAGAATGTCGCTGCAACAACCAATCCTATCATTCGCCTTGCGCGGCCGGAACCTCCTATTAGAGACGCAAAAGCCAGTGAAGCTCAGCGGCGCTCAGCTGCTGAGCTCGAGAGGAAGCGCAAGCGCGAAGACGCCACCGAACCACAGCACCCAGACTCCGAAATCGTAGTTACCGAGCAATCGCGCCCCCTTAAACGCCCAAAGATAAGACCAGACGCATTCGCTGCAGCCGAGACAGCCCCTGCCCGTCGCTCGACACGCAAGACTCCGAACGCGAATGCAGATGGCGTGAGGATAACGATCGCTTCAGGAGGTTATCATAAGATAGCGTATACTATGCTTCGTCCGAAGTCGAAGCTACTTGTTATAAAGGGTCTGCCGAAACAGTTCCTCGCTGGCTTGCAAAATCGATCGAATGAGGAGTTGGAGGGAACTTCGGTAAGCGATAGAGGTGAAGTGGGAAAGAGCAGGCCTTCCGGGGGGGAAGTGCGGAAGAAGTCGTTGATGATCAAGCTCAAGGTGCCGCGAGTGAAGCTTCTGGAGCTGGAAGGATCACCAACACAGCACTCACTAGATGTTGAGATGAGCAACGAGGACGATCAACTTGGAAAGGAGCAATTCACGGCGCCGCCGAACACTGCAGCAAAAGAATCAGACACGAGCGCACCTGATCAGGCGCAACCGGAGAAGTCAAAACAACCTTCCCGGCGGATCAACAACAAGAAGAAAGCACTCGTTCCCCCACTCGACAAAGTCAGAACTGGTCGCGTCTCCAAAACACCCCAGAATCAAGCTGCTACCAAGAAACCAACCGGGAAGAACCGATCAGCCCAGCAACCCCCAACACCTTCCTACCGCAAAAGCCCCGAAAGAAAAGTCCAAGGCGAACACATTCCCAACCACAACCCGTCATATCCCCACTCCATCTCGAACCCCTCCCGCCTCTCCCTCAGCACCTGGTTCCAGAAACAACACTGGCACTACCAGACCCACAACTACTACCAACAAGACCCAGCTTTGGTTCCACTCATATCTATACTCCACTCAGGCTTTGATCTCTGCGAAGACGTGCACTCAGCGGTGTTTGATGGGGATGGGTTGGTGAGGGTGGTGTTGGGGAAGATTGAAGAAGTTGTTGAAGAGCAGACGAAGATGGGGGAGGGGTTTAATTATGGGTTTGAGAAAGCTGTGTTTGAGATTAAAATGGGGTTGGAGGGAATTATTTGAAAGGGTGCTGCGACGTGATGGGTTTTGCGCGAGGTGAATGCATCGAAAGGTTTGTGGCTGATATGGGTGCAAGACTCCAGAGGTATAGGGAACCGCTAGGAGACTGTCTGAAGATTACTCGGAGTTTCGGTGTAATGTGGCTAAGCTTCTTCTTCATGGTCGGAGTTTAGTCTTGCGGGATTCGGGCTTTGCTTAGGATAGCTTTCCTTCCACGGCAGGACGCTGTTGCAATGTATACTATGGCGAAGGTTGAAGTCTATCACAGAACCTCTCTCTGCATTCTCTAGGTGTCTTGTATAGCTGGGGAAGGTCTTGACAATGATATCGAAAGTCTCCGTCTTGGGAGAGGGTGTGAAGGCAAGAACAAAAGATTTAGGAAATCCGAGCAGTATAGAGCAAACTGGTCCTGCTGAGCAACTAAATTGAGTCTCGTCGAGACTTTTGAACTTCCCCACGTTCCGACCAATTACGAGCGCACTATGAAGGTCGGCGATATCCAGGAGAACTACAACGACCGCCTGCACAATCAGCTCATCAGCCCAGTGGCGTTAAAGTAGAAGATTTCGAAGAGTGGCCGAGACTTTCGCCAACACCTATTCCTGTATGGATCACTCAAACTAAGGTCTGGTCACGACATCTTGAAACTCGCCCGCCTGGGATACATATAAGGAAAATCTTGAAGCGACGGTGAAGAGAAAAGTCAGAGAGTTGCGGATGCAACAATACAAGAAGACGCGACCTGAGGACTTGTCAGATAAGGAGAACTAAGGCGCGATTAAGGATTGGGATGCTCGGTCTCTGCGGTCAGGTCGGAAGGTTGGAAAGAAGGGGACCCCATATCGGCTGGAGTGCAACAGGAAAAACCTCATGTGTAGTCGAAGTAGCCACTGGATGCTAGAATAATGTAGTGTATATTATATAGTAAGCGAGACACGAGGCTGGATGGCCATTGCAATTGTTGTGACTAATTGGCGTCGAACTAGTGATTCTCCACGAAACAAAGAAGTATGAGAAACAAATGCCGTTCTAGAAGCGTATATGCAATTGCAAACTGGTCGCTAGATGCCTAGGTAGCTCCAGTTGATTGCCTAGATTTATTGGACTAAGATCTCCGTCCTCATGAGTCGACATAATTGTGGCTGCATGAAATGTTTACCTGTTATCGCATACTCACTCTACTTATCTCTCAAGCCTATGCGCCTTAGATAAGCTCCACGTGACAATTGAATTTTCTCATTTCCCGTGATACTGCGCTGCAATCACCCGCACCGCCAAAACCACCCAAACTCTGGCCGCGATTTTAACGCCTTTCCCAATCCCCCCTCCCCCCCATCTCGCCAACCCAACTTTACGTCCATTTTTGCTATAGTTCTCAATTGCTAATCGAAGAGGAATTAGACTTAGGCAAAAGCCCACACGTCAAACCAAGCATTTCACACCTACACTAGTGCACCTTCCCGATACAGAAAATGAACACAAACACGCAACCGTCACGCGACCCCATCGACTCGTACACATCACTGCGGCAGTATCTCTGCGAGCTCGACGCTGGCCTTTTCGCAGAGTTTGGAGGAACGTTGGACGAAGAGCTGGCAAACGAGGAGCGGGAGATACTGCGACATGCTTTCACAATGTGTGATATGAGGCTTGGCACACCGCAGGGAATCGACAAATACGTAACAACGCGGCTGCAAGTTGTTCATGCGGAGCATGCAAAGAAGCCGCTGGAATCTTCCGAAGTACTCGAGGGCTTTCGGATGTCGACAAATGGCGACGATGGCGGGAAAGAGAAGGTCGAGATGTCACTGAGCGACTTGACTGCGCTGAACTTCACGTACAACGATCTTCGTGCCGAGCTTGAGCATTCTCTGCAGTTGTTCAAAGACGAATACAAGGGCGAGAGCAAGACGAAGTGGTACATTGCTGCCAAGAAGGTCTTCGAATCGGGACTTTCGAAGTCACGGATACCACAGGGACAGTCGGCGGGTGAGATATGGCAGCAAGTCGAAGACAAGGTGACTGAGATCATGCGGAAGGAGATGGAAGCTGCGGCAAAGGTAGAGCGACCGGCCCCAACGATGATGACACGAGCTTCTGCGAAGATGCAGTCACTCCTCAACATCGGTGGAAGCGTATCACCAACCAAGGCTGACCCTGCCCCTGCGATCTTGTCTCCCGTCCCGCCGTCACCAACGACAGATATACCGTTCCGCCCAGGTCCACGACCAAACCCGGTCCTTTCACTCCCGGCATCGCCACTGAAGCGGCTCCACAGCGCCACCACACCTCTCCCATCACCTACGCACAAGCGCTCTCGTACCGATGGCGTCAAGTACAACTTCGGACCCATTTTAGGTTTTCTTCAAACGACACCGAACATTGCGAAGTGGCACCGTCAGGTTGTTCGGTCGACTCTTGACCAGGTCGGCCGTCACATCATCTCACCAGAGGCAAGGGACGTGTTGGACGCATATAGAGCACATCATGAGAGTGAGTTGGCGAAGGCGGGACATGGAGAAACCGACGACGTGGTTGAGGGCCCGTAGAGGACGTTCCGAGCTCAAATCTTGAGTCAGTATGGCGAGTCTGGTGAGCCGTGGATACTCTTATGATACTCCTAATAGTAGGTTTGGGGCAATCATAGACATAAGAGAGCTCAAATGGGGTGCGAGTGAGAGACTTGGGCTTAGTGGAAGAGGCAGGAACAGAGCGATTTGAGATGGCATTGGACACTCATGTGAAGCTGGTATAGCTGTATTAATAGCCATCCCTAGTCTCATTCTCAACTCTAGCGATCAAAATTGTTAAAATGTCGCTTTCGTGATGACGTTCTCAGGCAATCCACTTTCAGGCCACCCACGACCCACTTGTTTCCATGAATAGCAACAAGGCTCGCTGATCGACAGTCAATATCTCCTAACAGACATAAGCGAATGCTTGTAACTAAAGATCATTCGGGCACGCTCAGCTCCGATCTTCCGACTTCTAGCCCCAAAGCCTCAACACCTTACCTATCGCGATCGAGATGCATGAGGCTCAACGTATGAGGCTGAACACAGCCTTTCACAAATGTCAAGAACGGCATCAACCAACAAGGATGTTCGGACATCGAAATGACGTCCGGGGGTTGCTTCGAAAAACATATACATAACAAGGAATCCCAGAAAATGCGACATTGCTTCCAACAGACCTACGACAATTCCCGCGGCCGCGACCATGGTGAACATCACAACAGCAGCTAAAGCCGTCGCCGCCGGTTACGCTCTCGCAATAAGCCACGGCGCAAACTATTCCATCCCACTCTCCACAGTCGCAGACGAAGTGTCCACCTACTTCCTCCCAAACTACACCTCTTTTACGCTGGGCACAATCAACCCCCTCCAAAACCAATCCGGCATAGCGGCCGGTTTTGCCTCGCTCTACGAACTCTGGAGACAAGAAGATCAACCGGGGACTAAAGTGCATATCACGAAGACGAAAGTGCGGGCAGTATCAGATCAGAGCGCGCTGTGCTGGTTAACGTATACGATCCATCCGACAAATGGAATGGAGAAGTGGAGTTGGACAAATGTTTACGGTTTTAGGATGGTGGAGAACGGAACAGGGGCTCGCCGTGCGGGAGGATGGGAGTTTGTAATTGGGGACCAGGAGCATCAGGAATATGCGAAAAGATTTCCGGAAACGAGTTGATGCGAGACGTAGAAGGGCTTGTATGATATTGTGTTGTAGCAGCGTGGCTGTTGCCGTCTTGGCAGGTGCGAGAAGATCTCAGCTGGCGTTTTCGACCAAGTCCTTCGACACTTCCAATAACTCAGTACTTACCCGGCAACCTTTAGATAAGCGTGCCCATCGAGTGCTGATCGAGTGACCCACTCCTTTGTTTTCCACGATATGAAGCGAACAGCTCAAGGACATCCGTACGTCAATCTATCTTGTGTAGTTGGTAAGAGTCAGTTGGTCAGGATATGAATTCTCAACGAGACACACCATTTGGGCTTGTCAGATCTCTCAGCATCTTAGCGATGGCTGGATTGAGTTATGAACAGCGAGGAGGTGCTATTTACGGAACCTTTATTTCCCCAGGTCATAACCCTCTCCAGGACAAATTTCAGGGAAGCCTGTTGCTGATTCCTAATGTTAGCGAGGGCTAAGGAAATAACAACCTCGAACTACTCGAGGTATCTGGTAGTAGTCGACACCAGTATACCTAAAGCTCTGCAAATAGAATGCTAGTTCAGTCAGAACAAAATCTAATCAGTGTAATAAGGGTTTCAGCTTTGTGGAACGGTTCCGCGGTAAGGCTGATGCATGTAGACGCCTGTTCTTGCATCAACCAACCACACCTCTTTTAGCCCACGCTAACCTCATCCTCCTTCAGGAAGAGACATCCAAGGATACGTCTTTAGGCATTGTACACATCTAAAATTGATCCAGGCTGCATGTTAGACTGTCAGAATGCTGTTAATTCCAAATCTTCCTTTGAACCGCCACGTGGCCCTGCATGTTAAAGTTATGCAATCGTGCTCAATATAGATAGGTATCGACGACAACGAGAGAGGAACAGCTGGCCTGAGTGTATCTGCTACGACTTTTCCCCGCATCAATGCGGAACATGCCCGAGCCTAAGTTGGTTGGCATGGGTACATTAGGCCGTTAGCGATGTGCTACAACAGGAAGGCAACTGCACGGTCAGCAACATACTTCTCGACAGCCTTCTTGCTCGGAACTGTATAAAGTCTTTTGATTCTCGTAATCTAACTCCTTTCAAATTATCACTTTGCAGTCATCATGCTCGAATCCGCAATCCCGCCACAGTTCCAAACGCAGCGAACATGCCCTCTCAACCTTCCGCCCAATTACAATCCACCCTTCCCAGCCTACTGCGCCCGCTTCCCTTCTTCAATGACAGGTCTTGTCAAAGCCATCATTGGAGCGCAGTACCCATCAAAAGAAGCTTTTGACGAGAACAGAAGCGGGTTCGAAACGCTGAAGAAGTACATCTCCGATGCTGATAAGGATGTCCAACCACCGCACTGGGAGCTCGCATCCGTGACCGACAAGCGCGGATATTACAACATCGTGGTTCTCTCATACTGGCCCAGTAATGAGACATTCGATCATTGGAAAGACGAGTCAGGCTTCAACACTTGGTGGGAAAGCCTAAATCCCGAGGATACAGAGCATGGCTGCGGCTTCTTTCTCGAAGTACTAACCCCGACACTCGACCGCTTCGAGACCGTCTTCTCCAATAATGAAGTCCCAGAAGGCGCAGCAAACATGCGCGAGAAGATCTCGGGAGAAATGGCAGAACATGCATACTGGGGCAGTATGCGCGATCGCCTCGCACTGGCTCAGATCGATAATCTCGAGGGCAAGAAGTGGATCACCTCACCCATGGAGTCTGATCTACCAACCAGCAATGAGCAAGACGACGCCAAGAAGAAAAGAATCAAAGTAGAGCCCAAACACAACCTCTGCATCATCCGCTCCGGCCAAGACTGGTCCGCCACCCTCCCTTCCGAGCGCGACCTCTACCTCTCAACCATGCATCCCGTCCTCATCACCGGCATGACCTTCCTCCGCGACCATGGCGCCGAGGTAGGCTGCTACTCCATGTCCCTCATGGACGTGCTCGACCCTAGCACTTACGAATCCAACCAAGAACGCACATTCGGCCTTGGGTACTTCGACGACATCGCGAACTTGGAATACTGGAGCAAAAGCCACCAGACGCATATCGATATATTTGGCGGGTTCTTGAAGTATGCGAAGAAGTTGGATAATGTGTTGAGTTTGAGGTTGTTTCATGAGATCTTTGTGCTGGAGAGGGGGATGCAGAGGTTTGAGTATGTGGGGTGTCATGGGGAGACGGGGATGTTGAATTCTTTGCGGGGGTAGGTCGTAGAGGCTGAATATCCTGGGTCGAGATGATGGCAGCAAGATGGACTTGATTGTTGTGTTTTGCGATGAACTGCGCAAGGGATTATTGGAGACCACAAATGCAGTTACATTTTGAGGAACATGACTTTATGGGCAATGTGTATTTGTTGTCTCTCTAAAAACAGAGATGCGAATAGTGTACTTGCCCACATTCGAAGATAGAGTGTATCATAAGTGTACTTGAAAGAATGAATCCCCGTGCCTAACCATTCCTGGAGACACGGGGTGGGTGTTAGCCATACAGAATCAAAGATGATGACCGAAACGAGGCACCACTGCCATGCACGCCCCTAATTGCCTCCCGCATATGTTGCCTAGTACTCCTTGACCACCTGAGCTGAGAATAGTCTGCTCCGCTTGCTTCCTGCTCACTAGCTCCTCTTCTCCACAACGTGCGCACTGCTGCAAGCCACATCCCACCCCCAATCCACACCTGGCTCCAAATATGTCATACATCTTTGACAAAGCCAACTTCGATGACTCGCTCGTTGTCAACTTTCAAGCTAGCGATCTTGGTCCTGGTGTTCTCGCGTAGGAACAAGAAAGCCTCTAGGAGTACCTTGCGCATAATGTTGGTCTTCTGCTTGACTTTCATCTGCTCCTTGCCGATGATGTAGAGGACTTCGTGGTTGTAGGCGCGCTCAAGAGCTTCAAGACGGGAGGTCGTCGATGGCGTAGTTGAGGTAGGCGTACGCGATTCCTTGGGCTCGGACGAGGATGCGAGAGTTTCGGGTTCCTTCTCGGAGATGGCGGGGTTATGGGTGGTCTTGCTAATGTTGCTGAGGCCTTCGATATTGCCGTTGCCAGTCTCAGTGGCTGCGCCAGTCGTAGTAGCAGATGGCTTGACGCGGTCGTCAAGGGCGCGGAGGACAATGTGGTCGCGGACTTTCTCGAACACGAGTGATGCTAGGTCGGGTGTGATGACTTCGTCCATGTATCCATGTCGAACGACAAGACGGTAGCAGTTCGGGATAGCAAGACGCGAGACGTGGTATCGGTCTTCTGGAGCGACTGAAGGAGTCTCAAGTGGACGCAGATGGAAGAATACGATGACTTCGGGTGCAGTGACAAGTTTCCGGATGAAATGGCTGAACACGATGGGCGTGGTCTCGCCAGCCTTGTCGAAGAAGATTCCAAAGCCTTCGATGGTACTTAGGCTCTTTGCGCCGTATTGTCGGGTGAGCTCAAGACGTCCAAATTCATTTGTTTTTACGAAGTGAGTGGTAGGGAAACGATCATTCGCCTCTGCAAACCACTGTTGCTCCTTGCCGAAGCGCCACAAAATGAAGAGGGATGCGAGGACGCACGCGAGAGCTATCGTAAACCAAGCACCGTCGGGCACCTTGGTGAGTGCTGAAGACAGGAAAGTCCCGTCCATAGCTGCGATCGCCAGCCATGGGAAGAAGACAAAGTAGGGCTTAATCTTCCAGACAATGATAGCAACTAGTGTTACCATGCAGGTGTCGAAGAAGGTGACAAACATGACACAGACCCCATACGCATTACCGAGGGACGTCGTGTTGTTGTAGATGCCGGCGATGAGAACGGTGCCAATCATAAGCAGCCAGTTGACCAAGGGGACGTAAAGCTGGCCATGATACTTCTTCGACGTATGGACGACTTGGATCTGTGGGAAGTAAGACAGCTTCATGATCTGCGCCATGAGCTGAAAGGTCGCTGTTATAATCGCCTGCGAGGCTACGATAGCTGCCAGGATGGCAATGACGAGAGAAGGAATTACCCAGCCCTTAGGAGCGCAATTGTAGAAGGGGTTGGAGTACGCATCAGGGTGCACGCTGATGTATGCTGCCTGTCCGGCATATGCCAAAAGAAGACACGGATAGGTATACCCCAACCAGCTTATCTGGACAGCTTGACGACTGAAAGCACCAATGTCGGCGAAGAGAGCCTCGACACCAGTAAAGGCGAGAAGGATGCCACCAAGGCTTCGCCACCCGTGCTCTTTGTTGCGAATGAGGTAATCAAAGGCATAGAACGGGTTGAAGGCCTTCATGATCTTATAGTCGTAATTGGCAAGATTGTAGATTCCGAAGCCGGCATTGAAAAGCAGCCATATCAAGATAACAGGCGCGAAAATGACCGATATCTTGGTTATACCCAGCGGCTGCAGCAGGAACAGTAAGATCAAGATCGCGCATGTAGTCCCGACGACCGTTGACTTGGAAATGTCTGGTGCCACAACGTTGAGGCCCTGCACGGCACCAAGCACCGACTGGGCGGGGGTGAGGACACCATCGGACATGACCATGGACACAGCGAGCACGCCGATAATCTTCAGCAGCCCACGGAAGAACTTAGAATTCTCGATTGTGGAGCGGATGCTTTTGGTTGACCGTCCGATGTCATTCGTTAGGTGTCGCTCCATACCTGTAGGGCTGTTAGTGCATATCGCCTTGATGCGCGATTTATGGAATGCACTTACGTATCATGCTGGCCTCTCGCGGGTCTCGATTCGCGATATTCATCTACAAGCCGTTAGAGGATACCGTTGGGACACACTGAAATTCTTACATATCGTGAGAGCAGCGAGTACGTGCTGAAGGTGCCTCCCTCGCCCTCGTTGTCGGCGTGCAGGATGATGAGGATGTACTTCACGGTGACCATCATGGTCAGAGACCAGATGATCAAAGAGAGCGCACCGAGCAGGTCGATGTGACTGGGAGCCTCCGAGAAAGTCGAGGAGAACACATAGAGAGGACTGGTTCCAATATCGCCATAGATGACTCCGACACTCTGGTATGCAAGGAAGAACATCTGGCCCACGCTGAAGATCTGCGCATGATGAATACCTGCACCCAAAAGCTGTGGGGCATGCTCACCTGCTTCCGCTTGAGATCTTTCCCATCGCGGAGCCCTGCATCCTCGTCTTCGGCATCCTCAAGCGCGTGGATCTTGTGCTCGTCGAGCGAGCTATTGCGCCCACGTGATCGTGAGCGATATCTGAGAGGATACACACCGCCTACCGATTGCGAGTTATGCGACCTAGTCGGGCGGATCCGGTCGTCCGAAAACTGTACGGTTGACTCCATGGTGGACAGTTGCACGGCGATTCGGTCGTCTTGTGTTTTCTTTGTCCTGCCGCTTCTCTTATACTCGGTCGTTATCTGTCACGGTAAGCTCCCGGTGAAGGGGAACGAAGCAGTAACGGGCGACAAACAAGCACCTAGTCGCGAACCGGCACGTCTTGATTTGCTGCTTGGTCATGAGCTTATCGGTCCAGTCATTTGCACACGTGTGGTGAGGCATTTTCGTGATCTTCCATTGAGAGGGGGTGGCTGTTCGGACCGTTTCAGGAAAGGCTCTATTGTTGGTACCACTGAGCCGGTATTGTAATATCCAGACGCGAGGACGGATGCATCCTGAACTGCATTCTTTAGCGCTGAACTCCGAAATTTGGAGGCCTCTGGTTGCGCTGTTGTTTGTGAGCTTTGCGCTAGGCGAGCTGAGGTGATGGAGATCGGGATCCCCACTGCGGGATTTTGCAGGATTCAGGGACAGCTGCATGCGACGAAGCGCCAGAGCTAGCCTGCTTTGTCAACATACCATTGACCCTTGAAGAGGCGTATATCTATCCGCTAATGTAGTAGAAGCACCCGTTGCTCGAAAAGCAAATCTTCGCCGGCATACCAAAGACAGCAAGTGCTAAGAGTGCAGTTCAAAACGATCAACGACTTCATGCACCACCTGATAACACCACAAGTCGATACAAATGTGTGACGATAACAAAGACCTTGACACTGGCTTAGAAGGACTGAAAATCGAAATGCTGGAGATGCGATGGGAGTTAGTCTTAGAGGAGGCTGAGATGCGTGAGACATGATTGACGGCGGATGCGAAGGGGGAGGTTCAATGCGACATGAACACTCTATGGTCGGTTAGTACAACTGACGGGTGCAGAGAGAAAGCGAACCCACACCCCTGGGTTCAGTTCGTCAGAATGGACTGCATGACTGCCCAGCAATCTCCGTGCGACGCTTCCGGACTTCGATACAGCTTATCGACTTCAGCGCCGCACGAAGAACAGTAGCAGCTGCGGCCTGTTACTTCCCTAACGGCACAATCCAAGAGAGCAACACTCCTTGCAACGAGTCTGCATCGATTAGCCATTGCTGTGTATCGAGCGATGCTTGCCGTAGTGATGGCTTCTGCTTCTAAACATAGCGACTTCATCGATGATTGGGCCAGCGCATTGCTCGCGGAACATGCACATATCCTGGTGTCAACAGTCCTTTATGCCCGCAATTCTGCAAAGATGGTATAGGTGTATTTTCCGTAGCCCATCTCTAAAGCCGAATATCTTGCTCTTTCCAAGCACTGACGTTCTAACGCAGTACAATTGAACTGGTCCGTAGCCCTCTGCCTTGTTGTGGACGAAGCTGTCGGTCGATTCTGCTGCGATGGCGATTGAGATGCGAACACAAAGACTTGCGAGAATCCAACTCTGGACTCCCGAGATCCTTTCGCACTTCCACGTGGAAAAGTCATACACGAACGCCGAACCGGGTTGAAGAAGCCCTTGCCCGATCGTACGGTCGTCACCCGTGTCGTTTCGTCTATTACCGTAGTCACGGCGACAATAGCCGGTAGTGGAGACTTGGAAGGCCGTTGATGGCAAAGATAATTTGAATCTAGCATTTGGGATAGTAGTGCCACTTGGAGGTCTTCTATTGGCAAGCCTACTCGTTCCAAGTCTCCTTTGACGCAAATTGAGGATAGCGACCGGTGCACATGCGCCGCATGTACTGGACAGGCTCGTGAGTTCGGCGAACTCCCGCCTGGAGCCCTTCGGCATGAACTCTAGAGCGACAGGGTCCTTGACGAGATTTCTTCCTCACTTAGGCAGAGAAGCTGGGCTGGCCAAACGTGCGAAAACCGGGATCGCGGGCACGATGGTCTTGAAATCGCGCGTGGCTTGACATGATCCATCATACTCGCTGATGAATAACTCGCGTTGTATACCTTTTCATTAACATATTTGCTGCGGATATAGATGCGTCATCGCAAGGCTGGGACACGCTCGAGCTCTCGTCAGGGTCGTGACCAGACTTTCCAACAGCTTGACGGGCAGGCAAAGAGTTGAAATACCAATGCAGACGCCGGATCGTCGGCTCTCGATGTCTTCACAAGCATTTCAGTGTCCCGATAACCGTTTTTTTTCGCATCGAAAACCTCCATCGACAAGACCCTGCACTGACGCGTCTCAGCTTCCAACGCCGTCTTACACAGACCCCAGTCGCCCAACGTTCGCCTAAATCTCTCGCCATCCAATCGTCGGAATCACAAGACCAGCTAATTACCGCTTTAGGCTGACCGCCCGGCAGAAAAGCCACAGACGCACCTTGATTTTCCTGCGCCGTGACGTAGGCCTGTCGCGGCAGGCGTGGCTGTCATCATCGTGGGCCACTCACCGGGCACCATGATCGTGTATTTGAACAACGACAGCCTGCACATTGCTTCTCCAACCTTCCCCGCTCTCAGAACCTCGCACCTCTGCCCCATAGACTTTATCGATCAAGTCTCGCTTTCAGAACATCAAAATGGCCTTTGTGTGGATTCTTCCTCTGCGCGCCGTGCAGGCAGTGCTCTCTATAATCGTCCTTGGCCTGACAGCCTACAGTAAGTCGTTCGATGTGTGATACCCCTCAGTGAGCCTTGTCTAACACCCTCGCAGTCGTCGATGCATGGTGGAGCCCTGACAGCGTCAACTTCATGCTCTTCGTCTCCATTTGGACTCTTCTCGCAGTCGCCTACCTTGTTCTCACGCCTACACGCTTCCCACAAGCTGCGCACAAATATGCTATCGCCGGCGTTGAGGCTCTTACCATGATCTTCTGGTTCGCAGCCTGGGTTGCGGTTGCCTCGTTGTGGGGTGACCTCCACTGCGGACCTTATGGTGGACGCTGTGGTGCTGGCACTGCTGCCATCGTCTTTGGTGCCATTATCTGGTAAGACTTGCAAGGATTTGACACCCAGAAACCATATGCTGACTTAGAAATAGGCTCACATTCGTCGCCACGACCGTTCTTTCAGCCCTGCACATCCGTCGTACTGCCCGTAACGATACCGCTCCTCCACCAGACATGCAGGGTGTCTAAGCACGGGGACATACCAGAAATGAGTGGCAAACTAGGATCACGTTGATAAATTCTTGCCATGTGCATCCTCGCGCCTCAACGCATCTCTTTAGCTCGGCGCGTAATGGTCAAATTGTGTAAAACCAGCGTGGCGTTCTGCTTGATTTTTCTGGATACCCCATCTCAGACCTGTCTCGTTCTTGCAATTCATCCTACAGATTTAATAAAACTTCCAATTCGAAGATTGAATCGTTCTCGTTACGTCGATATGTTTCTCTAACTGCATGATTGCGTCGCAGGCTCTTTTTCTTTCTGAACACCGCGACAGCAATCTACGGTCTGAGACCTCTTGTCTGCTTTCAAAGGCTGTCTATATGCACAATTTATACAACCTACATATAATGCTATCAGTTGCCTCCTTCATCACCCTCGCCTCGATACCAGAGACCATGAGTTACACAATGCTATTACCATTTCTCTTCCTTATCCATGGCTGCCCTGTATTCTATCGCGTTGTGCAAACTGTCTCAAACGTTGTGCAGGTAAGTATCACTTATAACCAATGCTTTTCTTAAGGATAGCGCCCAGATCCCCACAACCTTCTTGCACCCTGCCATAATCGCATAGGTCCTGTTGCTCTAGGAGCGCTTGAACTTACCGCAATAATGGCTAACCCAAGCAAGAATCCCGACTCACAGCATCGAACGCCCCGCTCGAACAACGATCGTACCAGCTTGTCTTCTTCTTCTCAGAATGGTCCTGGATATCTACGCTCTACCAACGCGTCTCGACGGCCTGACGATCAAACGCCGAGCAAGACGCGTTCCGTTCGAACCTCAGAGGTTCATTCTCGTCCTGATGTCCCGCCGAAGCGTGTAACCCAGAATGACAGCGAGCGACGTGATAGCCGTATGTCTCTCGCCGGGAGGGACGGTTCTGAAAACACCACGGTAAGCGCTATACCTCGCGATCAAGAGACTATTGAGCAAAAAGCAAAGCGGTATTGCGACGAGCGAAACGGTTACATTGACAAGTACCACGCTTTGCAAAACAAATGCAACACATTTCAAGACCGACTTGATAAGCTGCCAACACCTCAGCAACTCGAAGCCAAGGACCAAGAGCACGAGGCTGAGCTCGCAACACTCCGGTCCCAAGTTCAAGAGAAGGATGAAGCACTTGATAATTTTCAGGAGCTCCAAAAACGACACGACAAGACCCTGGAAGAGAAGGCTGAGCTTGAGACACAGAACGCTGAACTCGAGAAATCTATCGAGGGCTTTGGAAATGAAATCCAGGAGAAAGGTATTGATATCCGCACTCTCGAACAGAAGGTTAGCGATGCAGAGGATGCCAAAGCTGAGCTAGCGCAGCAGCTGAACAGCCTCCCTAGTAGTGAGGATGCTCAAGCCAAGATCGCGGACTACAAGCACATTATTGCCGAGCTTGAGAACACTGCCTTGAACCAGAACGACGAGATCGGAGACTTGAAGAAGAAGCTTGATGAGGCCGAACTCAATCAGCCATATCTTACATCAGCAGTTCAGACTCTTGGGAAACGGCTGGCTGAACAGACGGCCGTGACCGAAGAGAAGGACAAGCAGATCTTGAAGATCAACGAAAATCTCCAGGCTTCTCAGCGGCACAACGACGAGATTTTGAAGGAAGTTGCAGTGCAGAAGTCCCAGAATACCTCCACGTCTGATCTTCTAGAAGAAGCGCAGAATACGATTACCGGTCTCCATAAGCGCCTTGACGATGCGCAGAGCATGTCAAAGACTAAGGGTGATCGCATCCACGAGCTTGAGGCTAAGGTCGCTATCAGTGAACAGCTGTCATGGACGGTCGGCACCCTTCAGCAGGAGTTGACCGAAAAGAAGAAGTCTGCTGATGAGAAAGACATTCGCATCAACAAATTGAACATTGATATCGTCGCTAGAGATGCCCGCATCGAGGCTCTGATAACTAACAGCGGCGAAATCGCACATCTGCGCGAACAAGTTATCCAGGCTCAGTCCGAGGCATCAAAGGCTACTGCACGTCTTGTAAAGCTTCAGGAATCAGAGCAGGAAAATGCTGTCGGAATCACTGGGCTGAAAGAAACCATCAACTCCGAGGATAGTGAAATCGCCACTCTGAAGATTCAAGCTGCTAAGGTCCCCGAGCTGAGCGCACAGCTGAGCGAGCAGCAAGAGAAGATTGAAACTTTGGAGAATCAGCTCATCATCGGCGCACCGCTCGATGCGGGAGGGTCTGAAGAGGCCCGCGACCATGGCAATACTGATGCTGTCGTTGCTAACCTCGAGGAGCAGATCCAGTCCTATATTGACGTACTTTCCCTTAAAGATGCAATAATCGCAGACCTCGAAAAGCAAAATGAGGATTACGATACGTCTATTATCTCGCTGATCGTCCAAGCCGAAGCTCACGACCATGACCTTGCCGACGCAAAGTACAAGCTGACCCAAGCTGAGACTCGTGTAAACGAACTGACTGTCGAGATCACAAGCCTGCGCTCGAAGATCGCAAAGCTCGATAAGCTCGAAGTAGAGCTGAACGGCGCCAGCGAACACATCGAATACCTCGAGAGACAGCTTGAAGAGAAACTCGAAAACGCCGAAAAGTCCATTAATGTTACCATCAAAATCAACCCAGATGACCAGAAGAGCTTCGGCCTCTTACGCCATCTTTCGGCCGTGTTCAAGAAATCTTCTATCGAGATCGAAGGGCCTGACGAAATCAAGGAATGTCTGCGCTGCGACATGGCCGAGGCGGAATCTCAGTATGAGGACGCGATGAGCACGTATAACAAGCTCAAAGGGGATCTGGACGACGCCCAGGCGATGTTGAAGTCGGAGAGCGAGCGGTTTGAGAAAGAGCTCACGGCATCTGAAGACAAGCTGAAGGCGGCAGAGACGAATTATCAGAATCTCGCTGAGCAGTTGAAGCGGATCCATGAGCCTGTAGGACAAAATGGTCCTGTGCAGCTCGTGAACGAGCCTGAGACTGGTGCTGAACCCGCATCGCAAACTTCGTCGGAAGAGACCCAGCGCCCTGCCACCATCACAATCAAGATCAACGCTGGCGACGAAGTTGCAAAGGGCAAACTCCAGCACCTATGGAGCTACTATTCAGGACGCGCTCAGCTGGCCTTCGAAGGACCCGAAGACGTCATTGCGAGTCTCAAGACGCGCATCGCTGAGACGGAGAAGGAACACACTGAACTACGCACCCAGGTCGCGAATCTGAGCGAGAGCAATAGGACTTTGCGCTCGACTCTGATTAGCAATGAGACGGGCTTCAAGAAACAGCTGCAGGACCTGAACCAGGAGATTGAGGCGCTGGAGGCGGAGCAGGACATGAATAAAGCTTTGCTTGAACAGTTTCGGAATGATCCGCGGGAGGAATGACTTTTTTAACGACTCTGGCTCCTACTACGGGTCCTGTTTTAAGGAGTTCGAGGAAATGGGATGCGATATTGAGCCTCTGAAGGGTCTTAGACACCTAGCTTGGTAGGCACCTAGGTAGCTTATACTAGATAATTTAGTAGTTCGATAAGTTAATATTCTGAACGCTTCCGATAAGCACTATAATATAGAAAGTAATCCATATCCATATCTGATGAACTTGTAGTATTCTCCATAAATTGACTACCTAGTTTCTTCCCTGGGGGTATTCGCGCCTGCCTTGAATAGGTGTAGCGGGGGTTGCAAGCGCGGAACACTGACCTCAGCTGCTGCCTTGGACCCAACCATCCTTCTGTCATCTTCGCCGAAAATGCTTCGTTTTCCCCTCGGTCGCTTCAACTATTGATGCTCAACAGCCATCGTACCTGTGACACACTCTCGATACCTTTGCCTGGTGGAATGGTGGCATTACTACTTGGCTCCCGGCACAGCTCAATCACTCTTGCCGTTAATGGTCACAGCGCTTCGTCAACGCACAATGTCGAAGACCGCACGTAAGAAGAAAATTGGATGCTCAAGATTCTACCAAGAATGGAAAGGGCATCCAATAGAAGACCTGTCGACATTCCGTGACATTACGCTCGCACAAAGGCCCGACAAGCCGATGATATACCTCGCTGGCGACTCCTCGTTAGACAACAAAGCGTGGGTGCCTTCATCGGGACCTGGAGGCGACCCATTACCAGTAGAGCCCGCCGAAATCTACCATCAAGTGCTAGACAAGCCCAGGCCGAAGCCGGACGTCGCGTTCTGGTTGAACCACATGCTTGGAGAACGCGCTACGACCATCAACTCGTCCGTGGAGGCGTCCATGTTACGTGAACGAAATGATACATTGTTGCCGCACGATGAGTTCATTCGCGACAACATACGACCCGAAGATATCCTTATAGTTAGTATTGGAGGCAACGATGTCGCCCTTCGCCCGAGCCTTTCGACCATAGCCCACATGCTGCAGCTCGCTTGGCTGACACGACGCGTTTCTCTCGAAAACGGCTCTGCAGGCTCACTGAAATACTTCCAATGGTTGTTTGGCACTAAAGTCCAAGACTACATCACGCGCATCGTCTCAAAACAAAAGCCCAAAGCTGTTATCGTGTGCATGATCTACTTTCCACTCGAATCAGGTGCTGGTCCGCAACAGAGCTGGGCAGAGGCCCAATTGAAAGCTCTGGGCTATAACAGGTGGCCAAGTCAACTGCAGACTGCTATCAAGAGGATGTACGAAATTGCGACATGTCAGATTAAGATAGAGGGAACGCAAATCATCCCGTGTCCTCTGTACGAGGTATTGGATGGGAAGACTGTGGGCGACTACACCGCGAGAGTGGAGCCAAGCGTTGAGGGCGGCAGGAAGATGGCGGAGAAGTTCGTGAGACTTCTGGGCGGTGTGCTGGATGTTTGAGCTCGGGTAAAGTTGATTTGCCATGTGTCATTTTGTCTCAAAGAAGGCACTGCGCTAATTGGTTGCGTATCAAGACATCTTTTTCTCTGCCCCCCGTGTGAGTCCCTGAGAGAGGGTACAAACGTTAGGAGCAGTTCAAACTTTAATTACTGCAAAGGCGGGGTCTTACTCAACTATTTGAAGGGCTCCTACACCACTGATCCAGATCTTCGTCACCGCACAATTATCATTCACGATCACGGTCCTCGTATTGTGCAGGATCGCCGCCTCTGACTGAGCGCCAAGACTCTCAATTCACTGTTAGAACCCGCCCTATCATCATATAAACGTCCCGTCTACCGTACAAGAGGAACCGCTGCACCTTCTTGCACCTACCCCGCACCCACGACTTACGCGAGGCTACAACGTTTACGACACCCAACTCAGGCATACAGATATCGTATCAAAGTTCCTGAAGCGCTTCAGTGGTTTAGACGAGATTCTACGTCTATAGTGTACAAAGGACGAAGCGCTCCCGCAAGGTAGTCCAGCTATAGTATCTATAAGGACTCCGGGACTACAGCACATCCTTCTCGCTTTCGAACCAGAATTCGATAGTCATGGGTGATATTTTAGCAGGCACCGCCATCGCGGCGTGCGCAGCCTGGAGCTATAATTGTCTGAGCGACAGCCGCATGAATGGTAGAATCAACGACTTGGATGGCAAACTAAGCGCCATAATAGACGACCTTACAGCTGCAAATGCCACGAGCCTGCAAAACGTTAACTTGAACCTGGATGGCGTTACGAAGAAGCTGGAGAGTGTCGCTGAAAAGCAACCCACGATGAATGCGAAGCTGGACCGGATCGAGACTGGTGTCACGGCTCTCCAAACGCAAGGTACGAGCAACAACAACAGCAACACGAACGGTTCTGCCGCAACAGTGGCGGATATCCAGCAGTTGTTGACCGATACGCTTCTGCCTAAGGTCAACGAGATCGAACAGCTCACGAAGGAGCGCGATGACGCTCAGCAAGTCAGCAGCGAGAAGGCGACTGCCCTGTCCACTGCGAATACGAAAGTTGAACGCCTGCAAGAAGAGCTTGATCACGAGAAGTCAGAGCACGACAAGACTGAGTTGCAACGGAAGTCCGCTGCTGCGAACCAACTCCGGCTCCAGGCAGAGTTGGATGCAAGCATGAATGCCCTCAAGACCTTCACTGCTGGTCTTCCAAATCTCTTTGACCAGAAGCAGAAGATTGGCTCTTTTGAGGAACAATTGAAGGCCAAGGACGAGGAGATCGAGCAGCTCAAATCCAAAGCTACTCCTGTGTTCGATGCGGATGAGATTGCCAAGCTTCAAGAAGAGAAGAAGTCACTTGACGATGAGAAAGCACGTCTGGAGCAACAGCTAGCTGGTGTTGCGAACCTTCAACAGCGTGTTCAAAAGCTCACGACGGAGCTAGACGCAGCGTCTTCGCTTCGCACACAGCTAGAGGAGGAGCTTGAGACTGTGCGGACACAGAAGGCTTCCGTCGAGAGCAGCCTGTCTAAGGCTCGAAACGACGTCACACAGCTCGAACAACAGGTGAACGATCTTAACGCCGCGAAGATCTCCGCCGAATCTGCAAAGGATAGGGCAGAAGCGCTCACCACACAGCGCGAGCAGGAGCTCAAGGAGATGCGCGTATCTAGCAACGCCACCCACGACGCAAAGATTGCAGCCGAGAAGCTTGCCAACCATAGCAAGCAAGAGCTTGAAGAGCTGCGTTCTGCGAAGAGCAAGGTAGATGCCGACCTTGCTTCCACGAATGGACGTATCTCCAGTCTCGAGACAACAATCGACAACCTCAATGCGGAGAAGGAACGCCTAAATAAGCAATTAGACGATGCGAGTTTCAAGCACGAGCAGGAGGTTGACGCAACTCGATCCGCAAAAAACGAGGCAGATGGTAACCTTTCTGTTGCGACAGCGCAGATCAACTCCCTCAAGATCGACGTCGACAAACATGAAGCTGACCAGAAGGCCCTGAGGAAGCAACTTGAAGATGCAGAGTCTAAGCACAATCACGAGCTAGAGAACATTCAGTTGGCGAAGACCAAGGCAGAGAGCGAACTCGCCACTGCGAACGCAACGATCACTGGTCTCAAGACAAACCTCGAAGGTCTCAATGCAGCCAAGGCCGATCTGGACAAGAAGTTCGAGGTTGCGAAGACTCAGCACGAACGAGACCTGGACGCTCTACGCCAAGATAAGGCCAAAAGTGAGAGCGAGCTCAAAGATGCGAAGGCCGAGATCGCCAAACTGAAAGAACGTTCTCCGATCAATGACTCCGAGAGTGAGAGCCTCACGCAGCAGTTGAAGGATGCTGAGGCCAAGCACAGTGAAGACATTAAGACCCTCAAGAGCGAGCATGAGAGCGATCGCAAGGTTCTCATCGCCTCACAATCAGATGTTTCTCGCCTCCAGCAACGCGTAAACGAACTTGAGTCAATGGAGACAGCTAAGACAGTTGCCGATTCTCGCGCCATCGATGCCGAAGGGAAGGTTGAAGGCCTTAACAGCAGGATGAAGCAGACTCAGGACCAGCTCAACGGAGTTACAGCGGAGAACAAGACCTTGACGAATGATCTCAACTCCAAAACTACCACTCTGAACAATCTCACGGAAGATAATGAGAAACTCCAGGCGAAAGTCGAACGCTTCGCAAAGCAGAATCGCGAAGCGTACGAGAAGGAGAAGCAGTATAAGACGGTTCAAGAGGAGACGCAGAAGAAGCTACAGGTTGCGACGCAGATGGAGACCAATCTCAAGACCAAGATTCGAGAGTTCAATACTCTGGAGAAACGCATCTCAGGGTTACAGCACGAGAAATCGACGGCATATGAGAAACGCGACGAGGCGTTGGGGCAGGTTAAAGGTTTGGAAGATAAGGTCCAAAAGTTGGAAAAAAAGGTTGAAGAACTTAGAAAGAAACAAGAAGAAGATGTTTTCGGCGACCCGAACGATCTTTCTGCGGAAGGTAGAGACAAGGGCGACGATGATGAAGGAGGCGCCGATGGCGCGGGCCCAGCTAGCTCATCACCTGGAACCGATCGAGGGGAAACCGATGCACCCCACGAGCATGAGGGCTCAAAGAAAGAGACAGGATCTCCAGCAACTGAAGAGGAGCCCGCTGAAGAGGAACAGCAGGAGCCGGAGCCAACGACTGAGGAGCCCTCAACCGAAAAGTCCTCTATTTCGACCCCACCAGGAGCCGAAGACGATGAAGACGATGTGTTCGGTGCAGAGCTGATGAAGGGAATAGAGGAGCATTGGAAAGAGACAGAGTCAGATCAAGCTGATTCCGAGACGGAGGATTCAGATGTAGAATCAGTTTCCGAGACGATCCCTCGCTCGTCAGCACCTCCGACGACCCTCAGCGAACCCCAGGGTGATAGCCCTTCTCCGACCGTGTTAAAGCCAGATACAAAGTCTGAGTCTTCAGATGCCTCCGGCTCTACGAGCTCAGTCCCCGCATCTCCAGTCCAACAAGCTGATGGTAGCCTTTGGTTTCCGCGCGACTGCTGCCATCCCGGCTGCGGCAAGCATTTCACAGACAAGGGCGCCTTCCGAATCCATTGTGACCAACATCTTCTCGATGAGCAGAAGGGAAAAGACCGTGGTGATACTCCACTCGATCCATCAGTATGCTTTCAATGTGGACGGATCTTCGACATGCGCTCCGCTGCATTCAAGCGAAGCTTCTGGAGGCACAAAACTGCGTGTGAGGTTGCGAACGGTCAGCTTTCAAAGGAGAAGTTGATAGGCATCCCATGGAACCCTGAGAATGAGCAAGCCCTTCAGAACGCGAAGGCTAAAAGGGCTGAGAGGTTGGCGGAAGATGCGGAGAAGGCTTGCAAGGCCGACCAAGACTTCCGCAATGCTGGATCGAACTGGGATTTTGGAAACAACTCTGGGGACGCCATGACGCCTACGCCCAACCCACATCTGAGCGACACAGCATTTCCACGTCCACCGAACTCGTTTAGCAGTCTGCTGTCTCGCTCATCCTTCACCAGTGGACAATTCCCTGGACGAAGCCGCAGCTCGGAAGATTTGCAGCCATCGCCCACCTCAAAGGATTCGCTGTCTCGTTCATCCACGACCAGTGGAAACTTGCCTGGCCGTTACAGGGGTCTCAATGAACTCCCGCCGCCAATGGGTCTTTCGGGTCGTCCGCTTTCATTCATGACACCTGAACGCCCTTATAGTTCACTAAGGAGCACTGCATCTACTTCGCGCCCGTCATCCTCATCAAGCGATGTTCGTCGTTCTTCTCACACGGAAAATGGAGACTTTGGACCCGCGAACAAGGCGTGTAGCCAGGATAGGGACCTGCCCGCACTGTCTGATCAGGGCTCTACCGGCACCCAACAAGCACGAACCTCGTCAACTTACGCACCCTCGAGCCGCGCATCCTCAGGCTATGCACCTTCTAGCCAAGGATCTTCTAGCCAATTACCGTCAGCGGTCGGTGCTGGACTTCCCCCGCGACCACCCCGGTCGGAAGTAGATGTGCCGGTACGCAACCCTAACTCTGGCTTCGGATCGCGATCACGACGGTCTAACATCCGTTAGATCACCATTCATACACCGCTTTCCCCAGCAATATCCCGACTTGGACCCCGTAAATGAGGACACCATCAAGACCGTAGGTAGCTCGAGCAATTCATCTAGCTCGTTCGATGGGTTGATGGTGAGAAGATGGTCTCCAAGTTCACATCCCCGCGCCCCCCACCGACGCATTCGACGACACGACACGAAATGGAACACTTGGACGATATTATTTAGGATGGCATCAATGACCGTAGGTAGCTCGAGCAATTAATCTAGCTCGTTCGACGGGTTGATGGAGGAGATGGCAGCGTCTAAGTCCCCTTCCCTTTCGCCATCCCCCTTCCCACTTGCTTTACGAGTCACGATTCACGAATATTGTATTTTGGTTTAGGATGGGAGTTTGAATCTCGGTTCACCGAATGATGACACTCAGTTGGCGAACGTTACTCTGATGAAATATTTCTAATATGAGTCGTTGGACTGATGCCTTCTTATGCATTGGCTTTTGATCGATTTGTATGGTTCGATGCGTTTCTTGCAACGGGGTTAGGAGCAGACAACGAGAACTATCAAAGTACAATGTGATTCTTATTCTTAAGTGCGTAATTTAGTCTGCTGAGATTTTGACACCTGTTATTCTTATTACTCTATACCTGTTCGCTGTGCATTGGTCGTATCATGTTTTCACTGACGTTTGTATTATCTTGTAGATGTATTAGAGATGCTGCCCAGGATCGGTGTGCGCGCACAAGCACGTTAAGATTACCCAGGTATCTCTAGGCCCTACTATGTGGGTCTCGATTCTGCCATGTCCGTAAGCTGAATACATCTTAACCACTGAATTTGGATAACCCTCATCATGCAATGGTAATCACTGTTTAATCGTCGTAAGGTCTCTGAGCCAGCAAGCTTACCGTTGGGCGGGAAAAAGATGTCTGACCAGTCAGCATTGGTGTACCCAAAGTTCTGGTCCGAGACGTGCATTGGCCGCTGGCGCCGAAAGTCCCGTCGCTGCATAGGGCTAGCAGGTGCCACGTGGGTGCTTTCTTTTCAAAATTTTCTCTGCAAAGTTCTCTCTGAGGGCGAGTAAACACTAGACAATCTGCAACAGCTGCATACTTTCGTGCTCGCTAGCTAGGTAAGCGATGGAGACCAAACAAGCGCTGTATGTTTGTCCTGCCATAGCAGTGATGTTTACAACTAGGTTGTCGCGCATACAGTCACAGAGTCATGTGTTGTAGAGGTCGCAATCATTTCGGGCTTCTATCAGAGTCCTCTTGACCCAATCATAATCCCAATATCTATCTTAATACTGTGACCGACCCTGCATCTCATACCTTGGGTTGCTGGCTAACTCAGGCTGATGACTAAACCTCTCGCCCACAGCCTCGTGGACATTCCCACCGCCGCCTCCAGCCTCTGCTACATACACAGGACTGGAAGAATAGTTCGACGGGTACCCATACTGATACTGGTCTGACCCAGGTGAGTGATATCCACCCATCGTGGGCACATGGTCCGGATACATGCTTTGCCCTTGCCCTTGACCATAGTACTGTGCCTGCACGGGGCTGGTGGTACCATCATCACTATTTCGCCTCCCTATCGCACCTACGAACATCATGTCCCCACCATGCCCTGTGGGCGCCGCAGGAGCTCCAGGCGGCGGTACATTGGGGTTTACAACGCCATTCCAACCGGGATCAACAGTGCCATTCCACCCGGAGTTTGCAGGCGGGGCCGCGCTACTCCCGCCAGCAGCGTTGGCAGCGGACGTCCCACCGACTGTAGCGGCGGCAGATGATCCACCGGCAGCGGCTGCACCGATGATGCCGAGTTTTGTGAGGATCCAGAAGAGTACCGCACCCAGAATCGCTACGCCGCCGATGGCTCCAATAGCGACGCCTGCTTTCTCGCCTCCAGACAATCCGGATCCGCTTGACGCTGATGCAGATGTAATATTAGGTACGCCAGTACAGGACGCGAAGTTTGTATTTACGGAACCAAAGTAGCTTTGGGCCGCGGGCGGAAGTGTACCATACCATGATGGTGTCGAGTAAGCCGGGTTCGAGCTTGTCGCTAAGAAACATGCGGCTTGGGCGTTCGTTTGAAGGGAGCCGGGGACTACGGATTGGAGAACGGAGAGTATACCTGGGGTGTCTGTGGGATTGGGGATTGGCCCTACTGCGGTGTCTAGACTGTTGGTTGATGGCTTCGGCGAGGCATTGTCGGTAACGGGGTCCGCATTCTTGGAAGTTGTAGTTATGAGCGTGGTATCCGGTGAAGAACTGTGTGGGTCAGTAGTTGTGGGCACCGGGGTTGATGATGGCTGTGAGGTCTGCTCTAGAGTTAGCAGTGTTTTTTACGTCGATGACTGAAGTGCAGGATCACATACCGAAGACTCGTAAGGAGGTGTATACTCCGAAGAAGTTTCAGGTGGAGGAATGTAGTCTGAAGACGTTTCAGGCGGAGGTGTGTAGACCGAGGATGTCTCAGGCGGTGGTGTGTAGATCGAGGAAGTCTCGGGTGGTGGTGTGTATACTGAAGTCTCAGGTGGAGGTGTGTATTCTGACGTCTCGGGTGGTGGGATGTAAACCGACGTACTTGTCGCAGGATGACAATCTGCAACATCAGATTGGCAGCCGCAATAACCACTATCACAGCACAGAATCATCTCCGGTTGAGGACAACACCAGCTGAGACTGATTAGCTCATATTCCTCCAAAAGGCTTTCAGGATCGGGTTATTAGCCCAAGGAGTCCACTTACGCTGCACCGGGCGCAAAATAGTTTTCAAAGACTCCTGGGCAGTACTCTGATCCACCTGTAGTGTCGCATTGGTAAAAGTAACCTCCATCGTAGGTGCCCGGCGACTCGCTGTTCTCGGATGGATCGAGGCCATAGCAGGGATCGCTTAAGCTGTCCTCGCATTGCGTGTATGCACAGTTCGCTATGATGCTGGTGCATCGATCTCCCCAGGCCTGGCTAAGCAAGTCTTTGCCTAGACAAGACATGGTGGGAAAGCAGCGTCCTTGTACGGATGTGAACCCGGGCAAGTCTTAGTGCTGTGCAAGGCTGTAGAAGTGATTCTCGAACACTTCACCCACGAGGCTGAAGTTGGGTCAGCTCTCGCACGGGACAGGAAGGCCAGTCGGCGCACAATTCTACCTGCAACACGAATGCTCGTGGCTTTATACCGCTAGATCGTCAGGCAGAGCCGTATTCATCCCATGGACCGGCTGCCGATGTGTCCTTGGCACGGGAAAAGCAATTACATCGTTGATTTCCTCGCTAGATCCTGCAGATAAGGCTTTGGGGGCTAATTTGTGCCCTATCAATGCGCGTCTCTGTCCATTTGCGTCTACCAACTTGCATTCGACCATTGGAGCGAGCCTAGCGGAGCGACTGAATTCCTTGGCCGGCCAATAGCCCATAACTAGTCACACCATTACTCATTGTCGCCAGTGGCCATTACCAATGCCTGAATACGGGCGAAACGAGGCTCGCTGTGTTCCAATAGGTGCATCAGAGACAGGACCAGATGTAGAATATCATATTTGAGAGGTTGCTTCGCCGCGCGAGGCTCTTCAAAGCAACCGGGTGGTACTACCTGGATTTCAGCCTTGTCAGCCACCGATCGACCTGAAAGCGCACTGATTAGAAGTGTTCAGGACGAGGCTCGTTCGACCGGGTGCTCGTTCCTCAACCCAGGGTGACCAGCATCCATTTGCGCTCCAATCCGATCCACTCATCTTCTGCAATAGAGACGAGTCCTCTTCGATACGCAATGCCATCAATCCGCTCGATGAGAAGCGCTTTGATGTAGTTTGGGTTTCTCAATCCAGATTCTCCAGAGCCTCTGGACGGTTTCTGCATCCCGATGACCACGGCATCGAAAACGAGACCTTCGGCTTCGTCTTGTGGAACGGTCAATGGAGGGTAAGCCTTGCAATTCGACTTATCGAGCCATTCCATATGGTTATTAGCTTGCATATTGATGGTGTGTGATATCGTCTTGCCGTGTTGATTTAGTATTGTGTAGTCCCAGGGCCTGCCTGCGACGATCTTTGGGCGACGATGCAAGTAGATTGTACCGACACTGCTCCAGAATTTCAAGTGGCCGCAGGAAACATCCCAGGACCCTGACACTGGATCCTGAGAAGGATCTATAGTTAAAGGACTCTCCCTCCAAGGCGCAGAGATGCTTGAAGGGAGCTTTTCGTGCCGCCTGAAGCCGATGGGATCAGGCAAGAAGCTTGACACCCATTCAACAGGGAAAGCGTCCCAATCTGGTAAGATGGTTCTCTGAGAATCTCGGTGTGTATTTCTTTGTCTGTCAGATTGCTCGTCAAGCCGCCTTTTCCAGCCATTCTTGCTACATTCATAGAAGTATAGTAGAGGTTCGTGGTCCTTGATGTGGTCTTCATCTGAAGGTACTCCAATCCAGTAGACGGTGTTTGGCTCGGTCTTGCGACCCCAGGCGCTCCACGACCAGCTTGGGAATTGCACTAGATGTGTTGAACCATCAGATGAGCTTAATCGATGCATTTCGTGGTGCTCATCCGTCTCGTAGTTCATCTCCCATTGCAAAGACCGTGTGAACCACATCTGTGGGTGACCCCAGACAACCTGGTGGCCTCCTGAGGCGAAAAGATATCTTTCGATACCTGCGAATGCGTTCAGACTGTCCGAAGGTGATCCCATCTGGCGCACTGAAAAAGCTTCTACGAGGCCTCTATACGTATCGAAATCGTAATCATTGGTGCTTGTTGACTCTGGGAGACGCGGCTCATTTGAGTCTACCCGTGGAGCTATCGCGACGCATTTGGACCGAGAAGAAGGCTCTCTGGATTCGTGCTCGGACCAGTAAGCTCTCTCACAACTCCAAACCATGCGATCAGGGGTGAAATACAGCTTTCGGGCGCTAAAGAGTTCCTCTTGCATCGTCCATGCCCTTGACCGCCAGGTGGACTGCTGAACCCCGATGTTGTCGAAGTCGGGAGGACATAACATGAGATTCAGGCTTTTGAAGCGAAGGATGTCCGCGATAACGTATCGTGATCCAACCTGGACACCCGGAAGACCTGAATTTGCATTATCGCCACTAGCAGCGATGATTGTAAGAGCTGCTGAGCCATAGATGGAATCCATATGTGGGATCTGGCTTTGGAGCATATCAACGTCATCCTGTGTGATACACAAAGCATCGACCCATAGGTAGCGTATCTGCATCGCGTTCGTTACGGCGATGGCGTCTTGAATAGTATTGGGAAGTGGAACAGATGCCAACGCGCCGGATAAAGAGAGGACACCATGATTTTCCCGTGTGCACACAAAATGCCAGCTCTTTCCCCAACAGTAGCTTAGAGCCACATACACACAGGAGTCGGGTGCATTTACGATAGCCATCTCGACTACATCCACTACCCTCATGCCCCTAACGACTTTGACGGCGCGTTTGGGTTGACACGAACTACCGTGTAATGTCTGACATGAAGTCAACCAGCGATGTGCAAGACGCTGATCTGCTTCATTCGCCCGAAGGCGACCGCTGAACCTTGTCTCTTCGCCAGAGGTGCGATGGCAATCGACGTCGTCACAGAAGTCTACAACGGTGGGAACAGGGTCCACACAAGGCTGGAGTGTAAGAAGAACCCAGGGCTGAGAGTCTTCGGGTGCCACAGGCGGTTCGTTCCCTGGCGTATAGAAACCGGGGGGTAACGCTGGTCCATGATGTCCTTGGAATTGAGATGGGACTACCTCTACTACGAGATATGAGATCGAACGAAAGCTGCTTTTACGATTTCTACGCTTCGTCCAAGGAGCTTGCCTTATTGTTGCGTATTCTCGATCACTTGCGCGAAGATAGTCATCAAGACCGATTGACTGCGCCAATTTATCTCGTGAAGCCTCTGCAAGCTTCGTAACAAGCAATCGGCAGAGTTCGCAGGCAGCAGTCTTCTCTTGAATTTCGCGAACGGTGCCGAGATGTATTTTGCGATCCTGCCATGCTTCGGACGGCGACTTTCTGTTCCAGACAATGGAATGGAGATTATAACTGGAGCAGGCTTCGCAAAGCCGCGAAAGCGGTGCTGGCGTGGTTCCACCTAACACTAAACTCTTGTGGTCCAGGGTGGATTCCTCCGCTGAAATTTCCATGTACCATTGGGGGGACTTAAAAGACGCTGAAGTGCTTCTAATGGGCGTCGTGGTTTGCGAAACATCGCAGTGCACGGCTGCGATAAGACGCGAAGTGGTGCTGTCTCAAACCGGTTTAGAGGCAGAGCTATGACCACCGTGAGTTCACCGGACGCGTGCACCGCCCAGCGTTCCCTCTGAACACGTATCCTGGAGAACCTCTCAAGGCACCTGCAGCCTGATCTGAGTTTCGCCACTGCTTGGGAGCCTAAGATTACGATCGAATGAATCCTCCAGGCATCCGTCCGTAGTGTAGCCCCGTTCGTGCCAAAGAAACAACCGCGCAGAGACGCCGTCCTCCCAAAATCACCCGCGTCCTCCCGTTGATACCTTCGGCTTACTCGTCCATACTGTCGCAAATATACGAAAGCCCGAGTCGTTTATGTAGACTAGCAGCTAACATCTAACATTGCCCGCTTGAAGAAGATGTCGAACGTCTCGGACGCGGATCAACACACGTGCCTCAGCAGGAAAACCACCTGGAAGGATCGCGAGATGCGGGCCGGAGGGCAGGCCTGATCCGCAGTCTTGTACTTAATCGTGCGTTTGTACCTTCTTTACTGTGCCACTTATGATTGCTGCCTTGAGCTTCCCCAGCCTTTTACCCCGCGAGTATGAAAGCAGTCCCTTCCCTTCTCTTCTTCTTCTTCCTTTCGTTTTCTGTCGCAACCTTTATGGATGAGCCCTATCTTGACTACGATTACGATTACGACTACGAATACGAACAGATGGATGTAGGTTCACGAGTCTCGACAGCGTCATTGTACACGTATCGTTTAGACCTTCCGTTCGGAAGAGACAAACCGTGGTACAACGATTTTCCCTGACATTGCCGCAACGCAAGTTTATGAGTCAAACTTTAATGTGGTTCCTATCGAAATTCGAATTTCCCTAGCCTTTTCCTTATTTCTATTAACTCTCTGCCCTCTCTCCTCGTTGCATAAAATATCTATTCACCCCCCACAAATGTGTTTCAATTCAGACTCCGAGGACGAAGCTGACTGGAATTTTTACGGGACACAGCGAGCCAACCGAAAACAGCAGATGCGCGAGTCGCAGCGCAAAGCACAGATGCAGGCCGGACTTGGACCAGATGACCTCAATGACGCTGTGGAGAAAGGCAATGTCTGCGAGGTGAAGGAGCTCTTCTACGTTCCCACCGAAGCGGACCCAGAGATCTTCCACTGGGCGGATCAAGTACCTGCTGGCATGGGCACTGGTGATAAGTGGAAGACGAAAAAGGAGCGCGAGGCATTTGCCGTCGTCCACTTTCAGAAGCTTGACGAGTCCGATAACCAATGGGTTACTAGCTCGATTCAGATCAACAGTGTCAAGCTGCAAGGGGCCCTCGAAAAGGTCTTGGAAGGATACCCAGGTCTAACTCAGCATGAACTCGATATGTTCTCATCGCCATTCTACCCATTCGTTCATCGCTGGGACGCCTTCAACACTCGCATCGAGGCCGAGACCGACAAGCAGACCCGAGCTCACCTCGAGCTTCTCCGCGACGCATTGACTCCTCGGCTACTCGAAAACCTCACCCGTGCTGAGGAAGCTAGGACTACTGGTCACGTTGCCTGGCGAGATCTCCCACTCGTGTTCACGCCGGAAGAAATTGCAGTGGGTTCGCCTGATGGTTTCCGTGCAGCTGGCACATTTCGACGAGGTGAATACAAGAAAGACAACTTTGGCAGGAACTACTATGGCGTAACAGTCGATGTCTTGGATTGGGACGGACGACGATGCGGTCTGCTTGCGCAGCAATGGAAGATCTACGAGTATCACGGCCTCCGCGCATTCTCAGCATTGAGTGTCGCTCCCCTTGATTTACACCCCGACAAAGACACTATTCGCTCAACCTTGATCCAGCGCGGGAGGATCTTCGAGAAGCTTCGTGGCCAGCAATTCATGGCCTACACGGATGAGCACGAGGAGCGCGTCAATGAGCGGACTATGATCGACGCTCGAGCTTACTACAGGTTCGCCCATCTTGAGCCCTTCCCAGAGTTTGCGAAGCTTGAAGAGATCGGCCACCTCACTTGGGAACAGTCCATGAACCGTTACTCGTCTATCTATGTAGACGAGTCCTCCTCGCCGATGGAGGTCGACCTCGCGCCACTTACGGATGGGCAGTGTCTTCTTGCCGTTCCTACTGTAAAGAGCTTCAACGTTGAGACCAAACGTTGGCTTATGCAGGATCTCACCAAGTTTCATGAAATCCCTTGGAGCAAGCATGCGTTCAATAGTTTGGTGCTCGACCAGGACGAGAAGGACTTGTTGATCGCTCTGATCGACCGCGAAGATCTTGCAAGCAACAAACCATTTGATGACTTCATCAGTGGCAAAGGTGAGCTTAATCGGGTGCCCGAAGTAGTAGACCATTGCTGACAACTCTTAGGACAAGGCATCATTATGCTGCTCTCAGGCCCGCCCGGTGTTGGCAAGACGCTCACGGCAGAGTCTGTCGCCGAACATCTTCAACGACCCTTGTACCGTGTCGGTGCTAGTGAGCTAGGCATCTCCGCTCGATCGGTCGAGCAATGCCTTGACGAAGCCCTCAAACTTTGCGCGCACTGGGGGGCAGTCTTGCTCATCGACGAAGCGGACGTCTTCATGGAGGCACGTACCGCTGACAACCTCCAACGCAACGAGCTCGTCTCTGTCTTCCTCCGTCAATTGGAGTATTACCGCGGCATCATGATCCTCACCACGAATCGTCTGCGCAGCCTAGACTCCGCCTTCGAATCGCGCATCGACATCTCGCTTACCTACGACCCGCTCACCGAAGCCGACCGCAAGCAAGTCTGGAGGAACTTCTTCCGCACTTTCGATGCGAAGGATGTCGATATCGATGAGGATGGTATTGCGGAGCTGGCGAAATGGGACTTCAACGGTAGGCAGATCAAGAGTGCTATCAAGACAGCGCGCATTCTGGCCGCGAAGAAACAGCAACCGCTCAACAAGACGCACCTCGGTGTTGTTCTTAATCTGAGGGCGAAGGCACTCCATATGATGACGGATGTTACACACGGCAAGCCGAATGGGGTCAAGCACAATGAGTAAGGATGGTGCATTTAGTTGGCTAGCGAGATGGTGCTCTTGCTACGCTAGCCTGGTGTTTGTAGTAAGCCAATGAACTTGAAATTTGCCCCATATATGTTTCCAATACTTGACATGCTCGTTCAGTTTCGCCTAGCATCCACCAGGAGTGTCGCGCTTGGCGGCGCTTGCTGAATTATCGACCAGGATCTGGGTATCTCAGATGCCACTGCTACCCCTCCGAATCGGACGCCCAGGCATACTAGCTAGCTCAGCCCTCCGCTTCTCCAACTCTTCCCTACTGAGACCATTCTCCTGCTGGTCACCAATAGGCGAGGTTGCTGCTCGGGAGGAGTGAGGCGCATTGACTAGCTTCGCTGCTTGAACCTCTTCCTCGACAACTGAGCCAAAGTCGACCTTCTCGCGCTTCACCTGCTCCTGCACGTTGACAGATGAGTTCCTGGACGTCTGAGCTACCGTGCCAGTTGGAGAGGCCTGCAGGCCTAGTTCGCGCTGAACGTGGCGTGTAAGACCGGCAAGGCGACGTTTGACCTCGTTCTCCAGTATCGGTGAACACTCCTCCTCAACAATCTTGAGCGCATACTTCACGCCTCGGTAGAATAGTTCTCCAGGTGTCGCGTTGGGTTTCAGGTCCGGGACAGGAAGGAACTCCGCAGTGTTCGCGCGCTTAACTTCGCGGTCCGGCTCAGTTGAGGCATCTGTGGGTGACCGCGCGCGCTTCTGCATCTGCTTGGGTGTCGGCGCAGACACACCGGCTGTGCCAAAACGAGGCAGTGGGTCGGGAGAGTAGTCCTGCGGGTGCTCTATCAGATAGGTTTGCAGTGTGGCATCTGCATTCGCGATGTGTTGCTGAGCCTCATCGATGTCTGCATCGTCTCGTATCCGCTTAATGACTTCCTCAAACAGGTTCTCGACATTGTAGTATAAGACTGTGTTGGGTTGAATGTGATCCAGGTATTTTTCGCGTTGTTCTTCGAGAGGTTGGACGATGTGCGCGATGCTTGGACTGAGCGATGCCCTCAACCTAGTGGACGGAGCTGACTGCAGTGGCTTTGGAGTCGTAGATCTGTCGACGCTCCTCGGTGTCTCTCTCGCGCCATGCACCTGTCTCGTTTTCTTCGGTATAGCTTTGCTCTTCAGCACGGGCGCGTGTTCTTCACTGCTCTCCTTGTCTCGTGTCGCCCGCGAGTCTTTCTTCCTCCCCATCGTCTTGTTCTTCCTGACCGGTATCTCCTCCTCGCTTGAATCCTCGCTACTCTCATACGTCCCAGCAGCAATACGATCATACTTTTCATTTACCTTGGCAACCTCCTCCTTCACCAATTGCTTGACATCTACCGGCGGTAGAATGTTCTTCTCACGGTTTATACCCGCACAAGCCATCGTGATGCCTTCGTCTAGCACACTATCAATAGCCCTGCGCCGGGCATTGTCCTTCTTGTCCGTGTATATCTCAGCTAGCTTCTCTTGTGAGCGCTCGAATCGTGCCATGAGGTCGCCGTAGGTGAGTTTGGTCTTTTCGGATCCCGCAGCAGCTGGCGAGCCGGTTGTATCTGGTGTAGAAGTTTCCTGGCGGGCCTGGGGGCGGTTTATCCATGGCTTTGGTCGTGCTTTAGGAACGACGATGGGGCGGGGAGGTGAGCTGTCGGACATCTTGCGGTGTTCTGACGATCAAATGAGCAAAGATAGCTCGAGGGAGGTGGAAGTCGGATATCGATGTGCGAGGGTAAGGAACGGTAGAGCCGTTGCGCGATAGGGTGTTTGTAATAGTGAAGTCGAGCGAAGCGGCGTTTGCCGAGCCTTTACATCTCGTGATCTTTTACGGCAAATTGATGAAGTAATTCACTTTCGTCACGAGCAAGATGAGTGAGGAACTTTTTAATATCAAAGAAGTATGTGTCCATAGCCACGTAAGATACTTACTTTTGCACTTCACGAGCTTTTCAAACTAGTCACCCAATGAATTATGTGGACTTCGGGTTATCTATACAGAGGCTCCGTTGTATGTCACGTCTCCTAGACAAACAAGATGTCATCAAATCTAGCTTTTTGTCATCTATCTAGATCCACCTACCTACCAGGTGCAAAGTGGAATTAAACATTTTTAATCCCAACGTTATGATCTTATTGAAGTATATTCAATCCCAAGCGCCGCCTCAATGGAATCCCATTTGACTACATGAAGGACTCCTCTAGCCTAGTCTGGCAGGTAATTTCTGCAACCGTGCTCCGCATTCGAAGACATCTTTCGGGCATGACCAAGGGGTTTGATACATTTAATCTGCAGCTTGCCTGAGTTTCCTCGGTTGAAAGAGGCAAAACATCCCCGGGGGTTTGTCACCTCTTCCAGAGCAAATACTTAATGCTTAGCTAGGAGCCACGGTCTTGACGTGAAACTTAATCATTGATAATATTGCGATAAAATGTCTTACAATTATCACCTACCGGTCGCCCTGGAAAGAAATCCTCTAGATCAGATAAATTGTAGGAAAAAGATCAACTTGCAGTAAGAAGATGAGTTCAGTCAGTGCAATGACACGCTTCCGAAGCACGCGAGAAAGCTGCTCGATCCAGATATTACAAAAACTTGTGAAGCTGGAGAAGGTTTTCTCGAACACTCAATCAATCATATATTCCTAGTACAGAGAATGGAGGTATTGTCTATGTTCAGGAGCTAGCTACATTGGTGTCTTTCACAAGTCATACTCTTGGTCGCTTGGATCTTCTTGAATTGCCTTCGATGTCCAGCCCAGCTCTTTCCACGATCTCCCGCACATTTTGGTGCAACTTCTTGATATGATCCCCCAAGCGACCCACCCATGCGAACGAAAGAGTCAAGACAGAATCATCATCTCCCCTTGCATCGAATTCTGGAAAGTTTTCATGAGACTTGGCCAGCAAATCTTGAACCGCTAGAATCTCCTGAGAAAGTGTTGCCACTTCTTCGTCTTCCTCGTGTGGAGCCATGTCTTCTGCCTTCGTGACATGATGCGCTTTCTGCGCTAAGTTAGCTCGATATATATGGAACTTTTCGCTGCATATAGTCTCACCATATATGTTTGAATCAGAATGTTCAGGCTCTCCTTGATCTCCATGCGCACTCTCTTTGCATCTCTGTCGGATGTCTCGCACATGTTGCCATATCCTGTCAGGAGACCACGTATCTCAGCTGCGAGCTCCCGGTGATGGGCGTATCCCTGAACCAACGCATCTTTCTGTCCGATAATCTCCTTGACGAGCTGCTTCATAACATATTCTCTGCCGTCATCAAATCTATCCGCGAGAAATGTGGGTGTCCATTTTTCCAAGATCTCGGTAATTTTTGTTCGTTCGACTACGAGGTCCCACTTCAGCTGTTGTTTCTCAACTACCACTTGCTCCAATTCAGATCGATTTCCTTTAAGATCCGGTCCAAATTGAGGTACTTCTCCAAGCATCGCAGTAAGGGTGTTATACAGTTGACCGATTTGGGCCGAAGCGGCGTCATTGAGCATGTCTACACGGGAAGCCATGACTAATGTGGAATGCAGAATCGCTCATGACCAACACACGTCGATTACTTATAGACTTCTTTTAGTTTGATATTGTACTGGCTTGCTACTAGAAAACCTTTAAGTTGTATAAAGCAAAACATGATCTAGACGTACAAACAAGAAGACAATGATTGGTAGGCCCTACAAGCAGCGTGACAATTTGTGCTGCTAACAAGAAACGTTCCAAATTTCAAACGATGATGATAATGTTTCCGAAACCTGGGTCATCTGAATCAAACCTCGTGGAGGAGTAGCCTAACATGCGATTGCAGGTCCTGAAGTAGCTACAAGCCAGTTTCCTGCTTCTCTACTAGGATGAACAGATGCGAATCCTAGTCTGCATCGTCATTCTTCCGATTACTCTGAATTGAACCCATACTTTTGGCGGCAGCTAGCTTTAAAACTTTCAAGTTGCACCGTAATACACGTAGGCGCAACACGGAGCAAATAAAGTTGACGTTGTGTTGATGAACTCCGTTTCGTTAAGTACTTATGTACCTAGTACATCTGACGCTGATTATGCCAAGATATTCTTCTGAGTGATCTTGTTCACACTCTCTTCCAAATCGCTGAGCTTGATCCATATCGACCCCGTGACCTCAACAACCTCCTCGATACCAAGCCTTCCTTCTCCTTCTTCTGCCATGGGAAGACGATCGTGAGCATTACTGATGTCCAAGCGAATTTCTCTGATATCGTTGTTGATGTCATCCACCGCATGCTCAAAGATGTTTGAACCGTCGGGTATGTGCCAGAGACACCTGAAGACAGTGAGCAGAGCCCGAAGACAGTAGAGCTCCTTCTTGAAGATCTTCTTTATGATTTGATTAAACTCAGCTCGATCGTATGTGTGGCTCGTGACATCCTGACTTTTGAATTTCTTGGCTCTCTGGAGTAGGTCTGATAGGCGTCCAAGAATCATGGATATGATTGCTCGGGCTTCTTCTTGGATGTAGGGTTGAGTGCTCGAGAACTCGCTCATGTTATTGATTGTTTCATTCCTCACGGTTTCACTCGTATTATCGCAAATGTTATCCTTCATGGTGTCGCTAACGTTGTCGCTGATGTGGTCGCTCATGTTGCTCAAAGCGCAAATTCAACGGATAGCAATGGGTCGGAAGCCATTTTATATGAGCAGGGGTTTGCTCAAGAAGGATCACATGACAATAATGGAATAGACTAGAAGCCACAGGTGATTGAACGGACAGTCCCGTGCCTCCTAACCACCACCAGAGCGTTCATCCTTCAATATAAGAAGCTTGACATCGCTATACGGGAGCACGTCGATCATTATTTACACTCATTTTAACGCGCCGGATTAGCTCCCAAGGGACTTCCTGGCCTATTTTCCGTCCTCAGTATCCATGTTCATCCCATTTCAGCAGCTAGTGATTTAGCCTTGCTCTTCCAGACTCTCTACCCACAACGACATCCAAAAATTGATATCACGCTGAAATTCGTCGAATATCTCCACTGGTGTCCTATCGATCTTTTTCTTGATTGACCGTATGGCGTTGTCACAGGCATCTCGAATGCCACGGTATGAGTCCGTATCCTCCAGATCTGCGAAGTCGTTCCTAATTGTGTGATCGGTCTCCTGAAAGTGCTCGAGCACGTCCTGGTACGAAATCTTTGGCTGGTCTGTGGGGACCTGTGACGTATTTTTGTTCTGCACTTGATGCGAGGCTGACAGCGACGGTTCAGTAGTTAGCATTCTGCTTTTCGCGCTAGCGTGTGTCCGCATGAGGTTGGTAAGATACTGGTTGACCGGACCCTCGAGTATATGCATTCCGTGCTGTTGCTTGATCTCGTGACAAATGGCGCCGAGAGCCTGAATGCTAGGTGTGTTGCCGTTAACAAGTTCCACTATGCCTTTATGGATAATGAGAGCTAGCGATGCTGCAAGTGGGGGCTGTGATGCATATTTGCGAAGGAGAATCTTTCGTATGGTATCTAGTATCTCGACCGCATCTATTTGAGGGTGTTTCTCGTTCGGTTGGGAAGGAGGTGGGGTTTCTCCCCCAGGCTGTTGTGTCGAAATGGCGGTCGCTAGTGTTGAACGGTGCGCTTTCCCTATGAAGTAATGAGTATTGGGTCGCATGCTTCCTTGTCCTCAAAGGTACAACTGACCTGTAGAAGGTGTAACTTGGAAGAGACCGATGCGAGGCCCTGTTCTCTTCAATGAATTAGCGTCTGCCATCGTCAATTCGCGCTCTCGGAATTGCAATTCAGTCTGACAAAATCTACGCAAGCTACATGTAGCTTGCTGGTGGGGCAGTTTGTTTTTGTCGCGATAAGCGTGATACGCCACATGTGCGCGTATTCGCGTGTGGCGGTAAGTCACGTGACAATTCACTTCACATTCCCCTTCCAAGGTTGGCGATTAAGCCTATGTGCTGTATTCCGAAGATGGGAGTGCCTCATTGAATAATATATGAGAAGATACACGCATCCAGGTATTAGCCTCCCGGATTATTCTGCCCGCTTTATTGCTGCTACGTTGTGTGGCGTGCAGCAGGTAGGTAGTTGGCCGCGTCCGGTTTGTGTCGACCCCGCTCTTCGGCACTTCCAAGACCCTACCGTGTCTCATTGCTCTATATATCTGTAAAGAAGCTCACTGCGCCAGCTAGAAGTCATGTTGATAAGACTTGGGTATTCACGGAGCCTCCATTCGAGCAAGCTTTTGCTTGTTGAATTGGTCGCATGTATGCAGGTACGCCACAATGATCCGTGTGCCGGGGTTCCCGACTTATTGATTGCTTCTCTGACAATACACTAAATTTAGACTTCGCCGTTCGTCGACAGTTAATTGCTGGATGGGGCACTAACATATGAAAGCAATGTGCTGGCGTAAAAGGAGGCCCGTACAGAATTGAAATCCACGTGAAATAACATATTCTTGCATGAACATGCGCTACAGCGGGGTTTCAGTGTCCAACTGAAGAGTATCGCAAGGCATCTCATAACCTAAGGTGTTCGCGCCGAGCTCGACGGTATCAAGATGGACTCGGAAGACATATGCTACACGATTATTCCTGCACGCACACCGCAATTGCAGGACCAACGAGAGTTTCCGCAACAGGATCTCTAGGGCTTATTGGTTCAGCATCTATCTAGCCCTAGTACACCCTCGCGTCGACATGTATCCCGGGCAAAACTTTCTTATACCGTGATTGTTGCTGCGTACACTCCCTGTCCTCCTCCTACATATGCAACATTCTTGTCCTTCTCGGTACGACCAAAAGCGCACGAAGTTGACCCTGTCACACTCGCCACGGCATTGGCCTTGCCCACCGCAGGATCTACCTCGACGACCGAGTTCTTGCTGTTCGTTGCCACATAGATCTTGCCATTGGGGCCGAAGCAGAGATCATCGCCCATCAAGTTTGTCCAAAGAGTTGTCACGGTTCCGGTAGCCTTGCCGGTAGCATCAACGGGGATCTTGTGGAAGCTGTTCTTGAAGATGTTGGTATACCATACGGTGCCGTCCTTATACTTGATGCCGTCGATGCCGAAAGGAATACTGCCCGAGGGCGCCATGGTAGGATCCGAGATCGCGACGGAGTATGCGCCAGTCAACACGTTGAAGCGATATACGTTGCCCTTGCCCGCGTCGGCGACAAGGATAGTGTCGTTGCTGAATGTTGCCAGGCCGTTGAGATTGTTCGCTTCCGTTATCGTCTTGATGAGCGAAGATTTGGGCGGCGTGCTGGTGAAGTCTACTTTGTAGATGGACTTCCCTCCACCGATGACAGCGAACACGTCTGGAGAGATTTCGCCAATACCGCTTAGCCCAGTCGCACCTGTGACGGACAGCGCAGTGGAGGACGTCTTCGCAACGGGATCGATGGCGTATAGGTTAGGGCTGTTCATGTTGGTGGCGAGGATCAGACCATTCGAACGGACTATGACATTTTCCACTGAGGAGATCTTAGCAACTTGTGTTGCAGCCGTTTGTCGAATGTCAATAGCGGCGGCAGTTGCAAGGGCAATGTTGCCGAGAATAGTTGCTAGTTGGAGCATTTTCGCGCTCGAAAGGCAACAAACGCTGGATGCAAACAACCTTTGAACGTGGTAAGTTGGAGAGAAGATACCACATCGCGGTTGGCGGGTCATCGCATTTTATTATTTCCATTCCCCCGCATTTCTTGGTCTGGTCTCAGGGACTAGATTATTCGAGATATTGGGGTTCGGTGGGGCCTTTGTGGTTGGGTTGAGCGTGTCGCTAAATTTGTATATATCCCTGGCTCTAATGTGGCTAAAAGCGATCTCGGAAAAAGAACATCTTGGAGTTACTTTAAACCTCTTGGGACTCACCCCAACACTAGAAGTATCTATGCAGAGTTGACGTTCGATCAATGTCTCGAGACTTGATCATATTTTCAGCTGTTTCTTTGTAGATGCCAGGTCGAAACGTATGCCCATGTTAAATATGGATGCATGTTACGAAAGGCCCCTCAATTTAGATATAGCATAACAGCTAAGCGTTTCCGATGCAGAGTGCTACTGATCAGCGTTCATTATAGGGGGTGCACATAAAGACTATTTGAGGATTGATTTATGCTGACCACGCCACCGTAAGTCTACTACTATGCTACGATAGAAATTAAGACAGCCAGGAGGTAGAGGGGGATCACTTCCCCGCGGGAGCAGGTATAGATATCGAAGTGCATTCTATTCTAGAAGCGCTTTAATCTGTAAATACTTTAAAAGTAAGTTATTATTTAAACAAGCATAGCGTTTCAGTAATGATAATACAGTATCTGTTACCCCCAATCCGGGTCTTTTAGTAATTTCAGATATTAAGGTCTATTGCCTCAGTGAGTCTAGTTGTTACGAACAGACGAATTAGCATGTAGTGTATTAGAACCTCGGAAAACCCCAATTGCAGGGCTATGGGAAGGTGAAGGGATCGAACGGAACAGTATAGCGCAAGCTTTGTCTGTAAATTGATGTAAACAGCTGAGGATTCGGAAATGTGATGTGAGTTTTCGGAATTGAGCTCTCACCGCTGGTCCGATCTGTCCGTTTGCAGTCCATGAGCTCACCTTCACATATTTTTCTGGCGCAGATTTCTTTCTCACAAATCAATTTCCTACGAACTTCACCTATAGCCCTAAAGGGTGCTTCTCTAATCTTGCTTTCTTTCCCAAGAATACGTTACTTAATCTCCTGTCCTTGCGGGCTGATCACACCCTCGAAGCTTTTTCGGGTATCAGCTCAACCGCCTGCGACACTGCTCGACCGAGAATTCGACGTCGCATGACAACCATACCGAGCCAATAGCACAAACGACTACTCTTGGACCGGGGATGCGAGCGTTGCCTAATTCAGAACACTAGTTGGCGGCTACATAGATCGTGAGGGGATACAGCCCCCTTTCTAGTTCGCTCACGCATACCCTTAAGAATGGCGTCCGAAGGGGGTTACATGACGCTCGAAGAACTCACGGGGTACGCCCAGACATTCTTTCCAGGAACTTTCGCCAAACTACCTACTGTGGAGACAATGAACTTTCAACACCATACTGGCAAATTTGCAGGTTGCTTTCAGGACAGGGATATAGTTCCCATGAGGGTTCAGATTCGCAAAGGCCACACAGACACAGGCTATCCTCGGCATATCTGGGCGCACATGGAGAACGACAGCAAACGTCAACTCTTTTGGCACGCCGACAATAAAAAAAAAATTTTTTCTGTTTTTTCTAAGACTAAAAGGGCATAGTACGGAATAAAGGAGGTTGCCTAAAATAGGCACCCGTGCTACGTGAACTAAAAAGCGGAAAAAAGTATAGTATAATAGAATAAATTAGGGCTGATCTGTACTAAGTAAGCCTTAGTATATATATAAAAGTCTATAAAGGTCTAAAGATACTTAAAGCGATCTATACTATACGTTATACCCGCGGGCGGGTGGGCGTGCTAACACCTACGGTTCGCAGAACCGTGGGTTAGGAGGAGCAGGCAGCAACTCGTCGCGGCAACGACGAAGATGCACGCCGACAATAAAAGAACGCTGGAACTTAGTCTCAGCATGTATGAGGGAGGCCTCATCGAACCGTTCTCTGCCGGTATGAAGCTTAGCTACAGTTATAATGGTTCGGAGCATAATGGAATCGTGCAAGAGGTACTCGTGCAGTACTACTTTCTGGCCAAAGGATTGATTCCAACTTACTATTACACTCGCGACATGATTGCCTTCTTTGAGTGGAGCTGTTATTCATTCGCAACTGTAGGCACAGAATGAATGCGGTACGAAGATGTGGTCCGAGACTATGGTCACACGAAGGAGAGGCTCAAGGCATATCTGAGTCAGCGTCGCGAACCACCAGCTATCGCGCCTCCCCCAAAGGATCAACCAGTGGTAATGACGACAGTTACTAAAACATCTGGAGAGCTCTCAAGACGGCTCAGCTACCCAAAATCTAGGATTACTTCGTTCCAGCCTGAAAAGTTTAAACGCCAAGCTACTACGGCCCCGGACAAATATTGCGAGCAAGTAAAGCGACAGAAAGTAAAATGTCTATTCCAGAGAACCCAAGAGTTTGTCAGCATCGCAACCGGAGATCATGTCCCAGTTGAACACTGCACATCTGAGGCAAGTTCCAACAAGAGCCGAGAGGCAAATGAGGAAGATTCCGAGTACCGCAATTTGCAAGAGAAGCAAGACTTGGAAACTGATGCCCAGCACGAGACGGAGGTAATGAGCGGGCGGAACAAGCTTCATAAGAGAGATCCCGAGACGAAAGAAACCAAAGAACTGCATGATGTTCGGAAGGCGCTCGACGAGGCTCGGGCCACACGTGACGATTACACCGAAGAATACAACCGAGCCAACAATAGAATTGAAGATATGCAATCGAAACTCGATCATCATTTGGAGACGCAAGCCAATGAGAATAAAGCTCGACTTCTTCCATTAGAAAGTCAGCTTGCTGCAGTCCAGACGCGATGCAGCAGCGCTGAGTCCAAAAACAAGGATCTCATGAAGGATCTGACAACGGAAAGGATCAGATATACTCAACTAGAAGATCAGTTGGCTCAATCTCGGATCGAGATCGATGGACTCCAGCAGAGTCAGGCGAAAGAGACTAGAGATCGCAAGGATGCCGACTTGAACAATGAGAAATTCATGAGGAAGGTCAATGAGCTCAAGCTGTGGCGCTCAGATGCTGAGACAAAGCCTCTCAATGCCAGCAAGCTCTTCGCCTACTGCGAGAGTCTGCGAGAGGTTCAGCACCGAGGCATCGCCGACGCGGATCGAGATGTACTTCGGAAGAACTTCGAGGATAAGTTTGGAATGCTGAAGGGAGAGGGAGACAACAACTGAAGTCCTGTCAACTCGGACACTAAGCGATAGGCTACACACTAGATTGCTTCTTCGGAGGATTACTACAATTTAAGGGGCTCACGACTCATTCGACCGATATGAGCTGGTCGTCAACAGTCTATAGACTGATCTTCGATCTGTGCCGAGTGCACTTTTCGTGCCTCGATGGCAGCCTATATAGACAAAAGTGCTGGCTATATTGCTATCAAAACAACTATACTTCACCTAAGGATAGTACGAGTTCCTACTGCATTATCTTTGTCATATTGCCTTAATGCTAGACAACATATACGTATGCTCGAACCAGAGCTCTCGAAGCACTCCAACATGTTCCACCATTCCTCATAAGAGGATCTAGGGAAGACTGAAGCGGTGCTAGTGCGGTATCATATATCACCGTAACCCGCTCGTCGCGAACGGGTGCGGTAGTTGTCAGAGCTTTTGATGTCTAGAGGATTCATTGGGGCTAGTTTCTCCTAGGTACTTTGGTTTCTCTAGATAGAGGTTCAAAGATAGCTTCTTTCAGACCAATTGTCGTATTTGTCTATTCGAGATAGTCTCCAGCCTATTTGTGTTGTGTTCTACTCATGTATCCTCGTTGCACAGACTACCTGCCATTCCCTACCGGATTATCGTCACAGCCCGCACAAACACAGGTATAAGCGCACGCGCAACATTCACCATGTCGCGTCATTCGACATCGAGAGTACTCGGGATGACGAACCAACATGAGGCCTCTGCCAATGATACATTTCAAAATGAACCTAGCACATGCAGAAACCCGGAGGCAGGAATGAAAAATGGCGGAAATATTGAGGCGTACATACAGGAAGAACAGGGTAAACACCTTCAAGCCGATGTCAGACAGCTTCTCGAGGAGCTGAAAGCAGCATTGACGCAAGCTAGTGATCATGCCCAGAGATCACAGTCAAGCTGGGTAAGTTCGATGACCGTAATGAAATTGGTTTCTCGCGTCAATATTGACGTTTGGAGTAATCTATTGGCACACAGAAAGGGGTGAACTACGATTAAACTACCTAGACCGATTACGTATAGGATATGAGAGAAGATTGAAAGTGACTATCAGCACCTTTACCGAATAACTGCCCTGAGATACTCGTTGATCAGATAGTACAAGAGAGATACCTGAGTGAAACATCCTCCAGACCCATTTGGCTCCTATTCCAAGACTGCTCACCTCTCCGAGTATCCTCATGCAACTTTAGAATGAAAACCAGGTTATATACTCATGATGTGGACCCAGAAGTATTCTTCAATCGGTGGGTGATGATATGCCTGACTTCTCGGTGTCCTGGTTTGAATAGAATCCAAGGAGCAAGGTAATTGTGCGCACCTCGAGCACACTCCCGCAGGATAGCGTTCATTCCCTCAAGCGTTCTGATACGGGCGATTAAATCTCGTCGTTCTTGAAGCTCCGTATCACTCTCTTCCTCTGACTTCCCAAGTACCGGATTGAACTCGGGAGATATCAAATGATTCGCATAGTCCATAATGAAACCCGCAATACCGACGGCGATGGGTGTCGCAAATGAAGTACCGCTTCTTTCCGTCCCGAGTGTAACGACCCGCTCGCCGAACGTACTGAAAAATAGCCCCGTGCTGTGAGCCAATGGACTGAAGCTAGCATCTTTCCCTGCACTGTTGGTAGCCCCAATCGCGATGACATTTTGGGCACTCGCAGGGAAGGCCAAGGGCTTATTGGCGCCGTCGTTATGACCGGCTGCAAACATAATTACGTCTGCCGCTTGTGCTCGCTGCATTGCTTGTCGAATCCGCTCATGAGGCTCGTCGAAACCAAACGACATATTGATGATGCTGACTTCCCATTCTTTGACCGCGTGATCGATAGCCTGCTTTTACGTAAGTCTCAACAGATAGATGTAATTCCTGCTTTCAGAACTGACCTCTGCTATTGCTTGTGGATTTAGATTGTCTTGGGTGTTCGCAACCTTTGCCACGAACACATTAGCATTTCGGGCGACTCTCAAAACTAGAGCTACGACATTCGTTCCGTGGCCGTCCTCATCGCGGGGATCACCATCCTCAAGAAAGCTCTCAGCCTCGATCCTCTCGGACTGTGATCGGAGGTATGCATGTGTCATGTCTACGCCCGTATCCAGCACGGCAATTTTGACTGGCTCATCGGTATCCTCCCAGTCAGGGATACCTTCTTCATCAAGAAAGTTAAGTGATTCGTCCAGATGACGGAACCATTTCCTCGATCTGGTCAAGATCAGTAACAGCCGTGCATAAAGTGGTATTGGACTCACTCCATATCATTTTCGACTTGGATACCTAACATCGATGGTGAATCGCGGGTAGGACGAGTGGGATCATGGGACGGACTGCTGGGTAGAGGTACTGACGATGTTTGTTTTATCGTTGATCTAGAGGGACGGGGAATGCTTCGCGAGCGGCCTTTGTGACCGTCTGCCGCTACTGTATAAGGAAGTCGATAAAGCGGCTCGCTCTTGATGGGCGTGGTGGAAATGCTTGGTCCCGGTCTTCTGGGAACGTCTTCATTTGACTTGGGGTGTATAGAATCGAACAATAGATCCAATTCAACATCAACGCGAGACTGGTTAATGATGGTAGATGGGCCTTCAGTGCCAAGTGGCACATGAACAAAGTCGAACCAGTATGATGCCAGACCGACAATGAAATGTCGTTTCGGAATTGTCGCAAGGCCTTTTTCCGCCAGGTCTGCAAAGTCTTGAGAAGAATCATGCTGTCCGAGATTGAAGGATGCCTGTGCAAGAGAAAGCAGTACCACAGCGTGTATAAGACTATCCGTCCAACCTGTTGATTCAATAACTCCGAGTGCTTGATTCCAGTACTCTGCAGCGGAGGTCCAGCGTTTCTCTAAATGCGCAATGCGGGCAAAAGAAGTCCATACGCGGATTTGGCCGATCCTTTGTATGTCGTTAAGATGATCGATAGCTTCGTAAGCAGGCAGAAGTGCCTCGAGACCTCGTGTGGCTTGTTTGAAGTCTCCACGGCGTAGCCAGGTTTCGATGAGGGATAGCCGAAGACGGCGTCCAGTAGAGAGTTCTTCCCATCCCTTCTCATACACTAATTTGAGCTGTTTATTGAGGACCATTTCCGCTTCGAGTGGTCTACCGAGCTCGCAGTAAGTGTCCGACAGATTGTTGAGCATTAGTAACTGCCACCCAGCGCTTTGATTTGCAACGAGGCCAGTTTCTCTCAACTTCTTCTGGAATATGATGAGCGCTCCCAGAAAATTGCCCTCGTCTTTGTAGATTCGACCCAATAGTATCTCTCGACTGTGCAGTACTAACTTCTCCATTGAGGTAGGCGCAAAGGGCTGCAGCGGTTGCCAAGCTTCAAGTTCCTCTCTAGCACTCTTTGCATCGCCTTCTCGAAATTTCGTTTCTGCAAATGATAAGATCAATTCTCCTCGCTGTGAATTAAAACGGGCGTCTGATTCTAGGTTCTCTGTGAGCCCCGGTAGAGTTGTGTTCCGAACGTGGTCTTCAAGAGCCGACATCGATTGATCGAGTTTACCCTGGCTGCGCAGAATGGTACTTTCAGCTGTTGCCACCCAGGCTCTAAGAAAGACGTCTTGGTCACCCAAAACTAGTTCTTTCGCTCTTGAAACGGCCTCAATCTTCCATCTGGTGTCAGAGAACTTGGTCGACGAAAGCAACATAATGCTGAGGTGGCGTTTGTTTGCGGCATTGAACCGGTTGTCTGGCGACAGGGAATCGTATTCAGCCAACACTCGGGGAAGATGAGCAAGCATTTCGCGCCCTTTATCACCGAAGCTATGGTTCCAATGAGACAGATCAAAAAAGGAGCATTCAATGTGTGACAACTCACCCCTCGTCTATATGGGTATTGAAGGGGAAGGCCTGGCAAACGAGTAAGATCGCCTGCTTAGACCACCTCTTCTGCTGAACAGTCGATACTCTTTGAGTCGCGCAATATTGTACCAGAGGATGCACTGAGAACACACGCCCCCGCTTTCCAGCATTATGAGGTTTGATGAGCGAGAATGCAAGCAACCGATTGATGGCTTGATTGAAACTCATCGGGTCTTGGATTAAGTCGACGATACCTGTGAGAAGCCCAGCATCTTTGGCTGACAGCTCGGTAACTTCTCCGCTGGTATTCCAAATTCTCTTAGACGAGGTTCCTCGGCGGAGCATTGATTCGGGGATGTCCATGGGCTCAAGGAATGACATGAGAAGTAGCAGGTTCGCCGCCACCGACAACTCTTTCTCGACCTGTTTGAAGTTGACATCCCATACCGGCAGATAGGACGTCAATGAGTTTCCAGTCCCGGATGCCCCTTGTAAACCTTCATACACGCGCTCTTCGCAGAGTGCTCTGTAATCTCTTACCGGTTTCTGTTGAACTCGAATGAAGGCTCCAGCCTGTTCTACCGCAAGGGGCAAATATCCCAGGAGCTTGACAATCTCTCTACAATGTATCTCGTCTTCCGCCGAAACCGACCTCAAGCCTGCTTTGACGAGCAGAACCTCAATGGCGGGCTCTTCATCTAGAACGTCCATAGGAGTGCCATGGTCACTAATGCTTCCCAATGCGGCCTGGTCTCGTGTCGTTACCAAGACATGCCCGTGTGAAGTCGTTGGTATATATGTTGAGATTGGTGTTTTAGTCATGTCGTCTGCGTTATCAAAAATGAGAAGCCAGTTGGAATGATTCGATCGACACAGCCATTTCTTGAATGCCTCGACCTTGTTTGAAGCACTAGGAAGCTTGAGAAGATCGATGAACCGGCCGATGTTTGTGGTGATGGTCTCCTTTGACGACGCGTTGAGGAAAAAAACGCCGTGTCTGTATTTGAAACGATTGCGCTGCGCGTAGTGCAGGGCGGCGTGTGTCTTGCCGCATCCGCCTGAGATCTGATCAGCAGGTGACACGTTTGTTTGGGTATGCTCGCTGACCAAGGCCTGTGAGAACGTAACTCAGCTGCTTCTGGGTACCCTCAAGTGCAAAGTGGTCCTGCATGCGTTCTATCAGGTCTTCCCTGCCTCTAAAACACTCGCACGGAAGGAATGGTATCTCGAAAAGCGATTCGGTATCTACAAAGAATCGTTATAATTAGTTGAAGAGTTCTCTGGTAGATGCATGTGCTCAGACACTGACCTTCAGAGATATGTTTGATCTCGACGACTTGCTCTTTACTGACTTGCGGCCTTAACGGTCCGCTTGATGTGATCGTTTCATGTAGCTTCCTAAGCCGGGATATCACATTGTGAAAGTTTGCGTCTGTCTTTCCGGAGAAGGTTGCGATGTCCAGATGATTCGCGTGCTGGCCAATGACATCCTCTCCAGGCAGTCCAAGAACCGCGGACCCTTGATCAACGGCCTGAAGGAGTTCTCAGTATCTTTTGGATTGAGTTCAGTTGGATAGGGCTCACCAGACGCTTAAATATGCCCATGGACACCTCTCTGGTCTCATAAAATGAGACAAAGTTTATGTCCGGCCGACCCCTTTTGAAATCGGCTGTTATCTCATAGAGTACTCTTGACTTCGACGTAGCTGGCTTGAAGGCGCGGAACAGTGAGTGTGTAGAAGCGATTCGTGCGAGCAGTTTCCCTGTGCTGATAGGATCCTGCGTTGTTTGGGGGGTTGCTAAAGGGTGTTAGCAAGCTCGGCTCAGAAATGAGATACAAGCCGTACCAAGAAACAGCACGCCAACGACAGCCTTTTGTATCTTTGCGTGGCCGTCTGTGTTGGGAGAAATCAAAAGAGCCTAGGCATGATTTAGTTGGTTCCGGCTGTGGTGTTGACAATATAAAGCGATAGGGCAACCTACCTTCTTCGCAACAACGCCTCCAAGACAATGACAGACCAAAAATATAGGTCGATCAGACTCCTAGTCTCCACTGTTATTATTAGTGCTAACTGAAAAGCAGTCAGGCTTACTTCTCTGGACCCTCGCAACTTTTCGAGTGCGCACAAAAATTCTGTCGCAATATTCATCAGGTCTTGATGACCAGTGAAATTTCGAAACTTCGCTTCGTATCCAAATGTCATGATTCGTGTGTTTGGAAGATCATCAGGAAGTAGATCTTTGAGCCACATGACCCCGGTTTGTTTGTGCGTCCATGAGCCTAAGGGATGGCCACTGAGCCCATGAATGGCTATCAAACTGTCATTCAAACGGTATGTTAGCTCAGAAATAATGGAGACGAATCTTCATACTCCGAATCAGTGTTCTCCGATTCTTTCGGCTGATATAGCACAGAGATGCCATGACGACGATCCCCCGTCATTGTTCGCGTTATCACTCCGTGGCTATTACTGTAGCAAGAGGCGGTAGGCACGTCGAAGAAGTTCGTAACGTAGGATAGGTTTCGCAGATGCTGCGAACATAGGTAGTTTTATCCCGCGGAAGCTCGTAAAAGAACCCAACGCTCAGCCTCGTCATGTTACAATGTGTCATGTCCAGCAAAGGGCTATCTGATCGGAGGACAAGGCTAACCATCTAGAGTCGCAGCCTTGTGGGAGATATACAGCCCTTATACGAAACTGAGTCTTTGAGCTTTGCGATTTCAGTCCCGTTTATCACTTGCCCTAAACCTTCTAAAAGATTGACCGGCTTTTGGGGGCTCTATACAAGACTTGTATCTGCTTGCAAATCTAGAACTGTGACCTCACCTCGTAAAGTGTGCCACCCCCTCACTTTTGCAGGATGCCTCGGTCGGGGCTACAAGCTTCTTGACCAATCGATTCATATCGGCATGCCGAGGCGCGCACGCGCGGTGCACGTGTTGTTCTATAGCGAATCGTGAGTTTCTCCGTTATCGCCAAAAGCACATTGTGCGACTGCACGGAGTCAGGTGGCGCGCTCTTGTGCACTTGTGCAAATTTTGATTCGTTCTTGAGCTCTGCTGAAATATGGAATATTGCACGCACAATTACGCAGCAGAAGACTTGCCGCTGCGGAAATGGGAGCCCTGACAACTGTAGAGCAGGAAAACACCTAACCTTTCATGTGATGTTCTCAAGTCGCAACAAGGCTCGTGTTGCCTGTTGGCATGAGTAATCAACACGAACAGACCTGTTTGTGTCCTGTTCGTAATCCAAATTCAGGGAGTCTTTCAACTATGACACGACCTCTCTACTCTAACATTCATGTTGAGAACCACGCACCGATCTTTTAGACCTTCGCTCTTCACGATCGTCGCGCAGAGGAGGTTTATCTCTGTGAACTCTGTCACATTCGTCTTGGCGATGGCAGGAACGATGAAGGATCCTACCTATGCGGTTAGATTTCCTCGCTTTGCGAAGGTTGAGTCTTGCTCATTTATTTAGGACGCTATTGAGAGGCTGAACTCAACTCAGTCTGGCTTTTCTGTACTTGAGGCTCGTCGAAAAGCTGGGAAGAAGCTAGATGCTTCAGCAAAGCAGCAGATGCGGGAGTGGGTCTCGCGCGTTGGCTATCAAGTAATGATCCCATCGCTTAGCCTATGAGTCCTTGCTTACTTTTCCTTTTCCTTCAGGCCACCGATTTCGATGCCCTCAATGTCGTTCACGTTGCCGGTACGAAAGGCAAAGGCACCACGTGCGCCTTTGTCAACGGCATGCTATCCTCCTGCCAGAAGTCGTTCGGCAAGCCTAAAAAGATAGGCTTGTATACATCGCCGCATCTTGTCTCTGTTCGTGAACGCATTCGAATCAACTCGCAACCCGTATCTGAAGAATTGTTTACAAAGTACTTCTTCGAAGTTTGGGAAGCTCTAGAAAGCGAAGCCATTCGAAAAGGCGAAGACCCTGCAGTGAAACCGGTATACTTCCGGACCCTGACGCTGCTGTCCTTCCACATCTTTATGCGCGAGCAAGTGGATGTAGCAGTCTACGAGGTCGGAGTTGGCGGAGAGCTGGACTCCACGAACATCTTGGTTCACCCCGCGGTCACTGGCATAACTACACTGGGTATCGACCATGTGGAATCTCTTGGAGATACCATTGATAAAATTGCTTGGCATAAAGCAGGTATATTCAAGAACGGTTCACCAGCTTTCTCTGTGCATCAGCTTGTGGAGGCCGAGCAAGTGCTTTTAGAGCGTGCGAAGGAAAAAGACGTGCAACTGCAGTGGGTTGATGTAATTCCTGCAGTGCGCAAAGCAAATCTCACTCCTGCAGAAGATTTTCAGTTCAAGAATGCGTCTCTTGCAGTCCGGTTGACCTTGGAGATCCTGAAAAGGTTTAACATTCGGTTCGACGAAAAGCCTGAAGGATCGTCCGACTCTGAATACTGTTCAACCACTCAAACTTGGCTACCAGACGCTTCAGAAATCTTTCTGCAACTACCGAATGAGCTCCTATATGGACTTGAAGGGGTGGTGTGGCGAGCGAGGTGCGAGGAGAAGATCGTTGGTAGTCATCATTATTATCTTGACGGCGCGCACACTGTGGATAGCCTTGAAGTTGCTAGCGATTGGTTTGGCAAAAAGGCTTCGACTAGGTAAGCAGTCTTTACCCGCTGGGTGATTCTGAACCAGTAATCAGCTTCAATAACAGTTCGGGTCAATCATGGACTGTGAAGATCAACTGTGGCTGACTTCTTGTTCTAGACAAGCACCTAAGATCCTAGTTTTCAACCAACAATCGCACCGCGATGCCGCCAATCTTATGAAGACGATCTTCTCTACACTCCGAGATAACTGGAAGGTCAAATTTGATCATGTCATATTTTGCACAAACATGACTTACACCGGTAACAAATGGAAATTGGGTAAGCCGCGCAACCTCCCGCAACGTTGTTGATGACTGACAATCGTACTTGCTAGACTTCGTGAACAATAACGCAGACCCTGAAGCACTGAATACACTGTCCCTTCAACGATCACTGTGCGATGAATGGCTGGCACTCGATCCTGCAGCAAACGCCTTAGTATCGCCAACAATCGAAGATGCCGTGAACGTCATGCGTGGAATTGGTGGTGAGATCGATCATGTGGACATATTCGTAACGGGCAGCTTTCACCTTGTTGGTGGCATTCTGTCGATTCTAGAAGGGCAAGAATACGGACTCCAAAGTACGACATCCCTTGCGAGTGGCTAGGGGTTGGAGAGTGCAGAGTTAGACGGAGTTTGGCTTGGCTACAGAATGAACAATCTTGACTGATCATCATTCATTATTGTAAAGTTTCCCATAGTAGACATCGCGAGTTTATCAGCATGATCAGGAGACCGCGACTAAGGTTTTACCGGCGCAACGACCCTCAAATCCCCACAACTTCCTTCTTCAAAACACTCCACCGTTCCATACTCCACCGTCCCATTTCTCTTTGACTTCTTCCTGGTACCGCTTGGACCAAGCTCGTCTGGAGTCAGCGTCTGAGAGATAATTGCTTCGAAAGTGAGTTGCTTTTCCATCCCTTCTGTCTCGAACATAGCGCCCTTGACGTACACGCTGGCTCTGGGTTTGCTTTCATTCAGAACGACTTTCATGAGCTGGTATGCAAAGACCATCGGTTTGTCTTTGTAGTGTGTTATGGACAGACCCTCGTTGGATGATCGCTCAAACTCTGGACCGACGGTCATCGGAGCGCCCGCAGCCGCACCATCTACGCCAAACTTTGCGTTATAGGTATGCCCCGCTGATCTAGAAGTTGAAAGTGTGGCGCCTGACACTGACTTGACTCCTGTGATGACATACAAGGGTTTCTTAGTGCCCGCTAGCTCGAGAAAGTCTCGCACGTTTTTGGTGTTGACGAGCAAGCTCACGTAGGTAGCTGATGGACTGAACCATTGCGTTACCATCTCATCAAATGCATACTTGTTGGCAGTGCCTTTCGAGAGTACCAGCTTGGCCTCGGTGCTGATGCCGATGATTCGAAGGAACTGGCCCCAGATGCCCAGCCGTGTCGAACTGTCCCCCGAGATCTCCATGCTGAAATTGGAGCTAGTATCTGTGAATATTTCGGTCTCGATACCAGGCACGGTGATCTCCTGTGGGCCTGCCATAAGACCGCCTTCAATAGGATTGATGGGATAACGAGGATCAGTAAAATCAGTTATGAGATGACCTAAACAAACAGCGGTCGGTGGAATGTCCCAAGTAGGTGCGAGAAACCACGATTTCTTGAGATTCGCCATGGTCAATCTTTCGGGCTGGAATTGTGCAGAATCGGAATATAACGCTTGAGCACAGAAGAAACGTGGAGATATAAGCAGACATACTTTACCGCCGACAAGACGACAGCTTGCTAAAAGGACTGGCGGGGCGGGACTTGTCGACCCGAAAGTGCGACCCGTGATAGTTGATTGTGCCATGATTAATTCGTCACAGCTCTAGGTAACGTTTCATAGGCGATACCGTCCGCCAAGTTCCCCGTTTCGCAGAAAGTGGGCATGAATGGATAGAGCAAGTGTGGCATCAATCAGCAGCAGTAATCTACTCGCCCCCGCTACAACTATCGACACCACCCTAGTCCATATATGCTTGCAGAAGCGCATATATATGCTACCTAAATGTTGAGGAGAACGACAGCCGTCACGCAGTACCCAGGTCATCTGTCAGCTGCCAGGGGAAACATGACACAAGGGCCGATCAAATGACACACTGTAACAAAGGCGTCCCATTCGGCGAATACTAACCATAATGTTACTTTAGCGCACAAACTTGGGCACAAATTGTGGTTGCACACCGAAATTGGATCTGCAGCGAAATATCTGAATCTAGTCTTTGAACTGCTATGGTTTGGGGAGCTTCACAGTCCGTTTACCAGAGGAATGAAGCAACCTCCCGTAAACCTAAAACATGAACGACATTCCATAGCTACATAGGAACAATTTTTTGGCCGTCTAGCACGTCGACGATGATTCCGATGTGAGCTCAAGTAGTATGAAGACGTGACGTTCATGGGTGACGTCGATATGGTTCAAGCCAGGCGATGCTAGGTTCCTCCACTCCTGTCTCATGATGCTGATGATGACGGTCATGGTGGTGGTGGGGACGGCGGTGATCCTCGTGATGGTGGTGGTGGTGATGATGATGGTGGTGATGGTGGCGGTGATGGCGATGGTGGTGATGGTGGCGGTGATGGCGATGGTGGTGAGGATGGCTGTGATGACCTTCAGGCCGCTCGGGTGCAGGGGCTAGCCCCCTGGGTTATGTAGCTTTCAATTCAGTCAGTGATACCATGAAGATGCATGATTGATGAAGATGACTACATACGTCCACGCCAGCATCTAGGGGTTTGACCTTAGGCTTGATGATCGGGTCATGCTCATCGGAAACGGGAAGGGCGAGAGCAACGGCCCCGAAGAGAGCGAAGGAAGCAAGAGCGAAGAAGCGCATCTCGTCGACGGTGACTGAGGTCTTAGTAAGATATTTTGAGCGGTGCAATGGTATAAAAGGCGGTGGAAGGAGAAAAGCTTCTCTAAGAGAGGAAGACCTGTATATATAGGGCTTCGACGTATTATCTAAGAGAAATGCCATACTAGTCTACCACTTAAGAAACTATTCTAACACTCAAATTATCCCCGGTTCTAGTCTTCACCTCGGGTGCGGTCCTATCGCTCACTCTTGGTTCGGTATTCTAGACAGATCGCCGATCATTCGAGATGCGAATATTAGCATAACCCTTCTTTTCCACCAACACATAGAGACCTTTAGTAGGAATTCATACCTCATGCCACTATCATAGCAGTTCTAGGACATAGGCTATCAGAACTATTATCTGTCCAACAGCTCCAATTTCCAATTCTATTTAGAATCTTGCAAACTTCCCCATAGTCGGGGCACGAAGTTCATGATTGACAGCTCGTATCACTTATATATGAGTGCTACAAACCGCTAAGTGAGGTTCTGTTCTACTTAAGTGGTGATCGAATGTTGAAGTACCCCTGAAACATTAAACAGATCATCTGTACGCCCGCACTGCGTAGACTACAAATTGCTAAACCCCCTAAAGCTTTTCACTTCACTGGGATGTGTGATAAAACTGTCCTCTAAGCAAGGTGGATAATAGCAGGCTTTCGCCCAGTGTGCCGCCTCGCCAATCATCCTAACGCTTCTTCGGCTGTTTTTTAGATTGTCATCACCTTGGCAACAATGTCAAGGCTCGAGATGCGCTCAGGTGTTCGTAGGTAGCTGGACTCTTTGCAGTAAATAGACCTGATAAATGCAGTCGGTCTGCCCATAATCTGAGCTTTCATGTCTCTTACTCTTGTAGCTCCTTGAAGGTTGCTGGGAATGATCGGGTCAAAAAAGATTTTAGTGGGGAGACACGGATCGTCCAAAGCAGAGGCAACTGCGCCATCTTTCTGACTCGATAGAGACGCGGTAGGCAGGGAAAGAACACATGTGCCAAAAGGCTACACGGATATGAGAGGGAAGATGCGCATGTAGATTGTATCAATCGGAGGTGTAGCCGAGAGTGGCTCGTTCGACCAGTGGTGTGCGAAACGACCAGAATTATCAAATCTACCACAATGAACACCAAAGGCGCATGAGAGTAGGACCAAACTTCGAGCAAACGGCCTAACTTCACGGTTTGCTACCATGGCGCTGTTAAGAGATTACGACCCAGGACTGCATGCACTCTTCAGACTCCCATTGCCGCACTGTCCAGTAACCACCCAAAGATGATTTGTGTAGTCACGCCCTGTGTCCAAATCCTTGTAGTAACCAAAGCCTGTCGGACCACAGACTTCACTAGTTCTATCATACACAAAGCCATCGCACTGATCGGCGATACTTTGCACGGCATTCGAGATGCTGGGCCCCGTGATGTTCAGATCTGTGTCGCAGCTCTGGTTGTAGATCTGCACTTGCATGCAGGTACCGCTTGAGTTGTAGCGTGATTGGTACCAGCCCATATTTTTTGATACGGTTGCCGGTGGTTGATCAGCAAGCCAGGAGACGAATGGTGTGATTGCAGCGGATGGTGTACCGGCTAGGAAGCATTCGCGGATCGACACGGGAAGTGATGCATTGCGGGCGTTTAGTTCGATAGGTTTGGAAGAAGCAAAGCGGGTTAGGAAGGTTGTAGCGAGGATTAACAAGTCAAGCATGACGACGGTATTAGGGAAGCAAGAGGTTTTTGATCCAGCTCTCGTCCGCTGCAGAAGCCTGCTTTATAGCATATAGTCGGGGTCACTAGCTCATGTAACTGCGATAGTAGCATTGCTGACGGTGGGATAGATTGCTATACTACGTCGTCAAGGTCGCGACATGTCCAGATCTGGTAATCGTAAATTATAGCCGGTAGCCGAGTACGCACTACAACCTTGGAAACTGATTCGGTTCGACCTATTTGTTGTTTGGGAGGCATCCTGCGGATCGAAGCATCTCAACCTAGATATTTGGCATCCAGGATATCCTTTTGCAACACCTAGAGTGTATTAAGCCGCTGCAGGATCGTACGCGGTGCGCCGAATTCGGAGTGCGCATTGCTGGCGGAATAATTGTGAGCGGATCGAGAACTGTTAGTGGCCAATATACCCCAATGATCTATGTTCGGTGCGATATCTCAGAAGCTCCAGAAACTTCGAAAGACGTACCGCAGCGGCTAGGAGATAGTGGTGATGGTGGCCAGAGGATGCGGCGTGGTGGATCAGAACGTGTCCAATTCACCGTCCAGGTGTTGTTCGCTAAGTCAGCCAATCAGAACGCTCCAAGCTGCTCAGCCATGCTACTCCTCCAACGCCGCTTCCTCCATGTTTCAAGCATTTAAGGAACATATATGTAATGACCCGGCAGTTTTCCTCTCTCGACGTGTTTCGATTTCTCATGCTCTCTTGCAATTGCGTCTCATAAATTTCTCATTACAGCATTTCCTACGATGGACTCAGAAGCACAGAAACAACAGCGTGTCCACGATGTTTTACGGAGAGCTTTGTTCCTACAAGCACTCGTCGCGTTTCCGACAATGTGTCTTCTCGGTCTCGCGATCTTCCTCGAGCTGGTCATTCCCGATGCGGAGCAGAAGTACTTTTTGTGAGTTCCTTACCCAGCAACTTCCACCCAGCAGCTGACAGCGCAAGCTACATCTTTCTGTATTTCGTGATGGCAGCGGCCATCATTGTCATTGTTTTGATACAGTTCAAGGAAAAAGAGCAGAGTGCCGTCGCGACCTTGAAGTGCGAGGCGACGAAGACAACTTTAGCGACGTTGTTATGGCTTACTGGCTGGATCCGCGCGATATGGCGGATCCTCGCCGAGAGCGGGAGCGGAGATGACAATGATGAACAGCACAAGCGTCGCAGATCAGCGTTGAGCTTCCTTTGGCCGAGCATTTGGACTATTCTTATCATGTGAGTGGGACGGTTGATTGGACGAGGAGATAGAGGTAGCGCGCTAACACAGCGATAGCATGTTGTTCTACCCAGCGCTATACTACGCCTATAAGCAATGGCGAAACGAACAGAGGCCACAGATCTACATCTCAAATTTCGAAGATGGCGAGGACGAAGAAGAACATATGATCAGGATGATCTCGACTGAGAATCTCGCGTTCGTGCCAGATGGCGAAGCGTTGAAATAAAAATATAAACAGGGCCCAGATCCTGATGTCGAAGTCAGAGAGGCTAGCAAGAGGATGTCGGAGGGCTGGACCATTCATGTACTGTTCGATGTGCTGTGCGTGTCTCGGAACACGACCGCGCCAACGAATGTAGATGCTACACTGACCGGAGGTATTGACCAATGCGATCAAATTGTAACACTGGAGACTGTAACGGATCTAATGGAATGATTCTGAAAGCTTGTAGATTGGTTCATGTTTCCTGTGAGGCATACCTTGCATCCGCGCGGGAAGAACCGTTCCAACTACAGGTCATTTGCCGCATCCCCTCGGATAGTATGCACTACATCCCTTCGGGTAGTATCCACCGCAACTCCTTGTTCTTCTTTTCTCGTGAGGAGTTCTTGATAAATCCTTGACTACTGAAACACGCCGTTATCTTCACGGGTCTTTTTGTATTCGATAAACGTTCAGAATCGCAATTGGAAATACCTCCTCAAAAATAAGGCGGTCGGCGTACATGGTAGCACAACCTCACATAAACTCAACTTTGTAATACCACCCTGCAAAGTCCTATTCCTTACAAAGATTGCGCGCGTCAATCGCTGAATGTAAATACGTTGTGGATCAATTGGGCCTAGATCAGCGCATGCGTTTCAGGATATATACGCGTCAAGCGCATCCTCAGCAAGTCTCTTCCGTTCTCCACCCCGAAACTCACCTACTTCCCTTACTTAACCACACCACCTTTTCCAAACTCAATAACAACCCACCATGAAGGCCGTTCTCGGCTCTGCGCTAGCCAGCGCCACCCTGCTGCAAACCGCAGCAGGTTTGGCTAGTACGACCTGGCCCAATCCAATGTTCGCTGGTTGGGCTATCAGCGGCTGCTACTTGTAACCCAAACCCCGTTACTCCAATGCGATCATGATGACTGACTCGCGACAATAGGGACAACCCTGCTCCGAATAAGGCTCTCACCTACAACGCCGGTAACTCCGCCGCCGGCAACACCAACCAGGACTGCGAGTCCAAGTGTCTTGCTAAGGGCTACACCCTTGCCAGTACTCGATTCGGGAATGAGTGTTGGTGCGACAGCGCTATCAAGGGCTCCGGTCTCGATTCCTCCGGCAATCCACTTACGGCTGCTGGAACCAACTGCAACATAACCTGCCCTGGAGACGGTCTCCAGACTTGCGGTGGTAGCGTCTACTTGCAGATCTCGTCTTGAACAGCCCCTCAGGTGAGTATGGTTTCTTTGCCCTTTCTGTGTGCTCTGTTATCTTTCGGGCGTTGCTTTTCATTTGGGCGAATTTGGAGGAGCTGGTGGGGAATATTGGGGGTACGGGCTGAGCGGTTGGAGGGCGTCGATATGAAGGGAGAGTGGGGACAATGGAGTGGCAAGTACAAGACGAATGGATTGTCGGGTATGGGGACGACGTTGGTAGAAGAGATGGCAGGTATGCACACCGCGCAGAAAGGCCATGGGTGGGCAATGGTGGCGCGCAAGCTTGAAGAAGAGGTCACGGAGAGCAGCTGGCATCGATACTATGTCAGCAATGGAAACGAGGACGAAGCAGAAATAAAGGCAGTACTTTGGTTCATTCAGATGGTCTCTGATCTCGTCGTGACATATGAATTTGATTCTTCAACGTGCGATGTCCTTGCTGTCGGACCAGGTTACATTTCCAACTGAATAGGTAATCGTTCAGGAGCACTTCGATCTCCACATACAACAAAGACGGATTCTGGATTGAAATATTGCCGCACTTTTAGTATAGTGAAGATAATATCTGTCTCCCAACTCCAGGTGCCATTAGCAGCCTTGCACAAGCATAGCTTTGTCGGCGTCAGGCGTCCATTACGTCGTAGACACGGTAACGAACTCGGGTAATGTGTCCGATGGGGAAGTGAGTGTGCCGGCAAGTTGTTCGATCGCCTTGCGACCAAAATATGTGAGCGGGACTCGAACTCCGTTGGAAGGATTTCCCGTGATACCAGCAGATCCTGAATCAGCCTCCGTTGACTCATCCGGAGTAGTGGGTACCTGACTTCCATCGACATTTTCTCCATGTTCGCTGAAACCCTTATGTTGTGATTCATCCTCTTCGTCTGTGTCATCTTCTTCATCCGTGTCGGGATCGTCCACGCATGCGCCGTTGCACCACACGCAGATGCTCCTCCAGTCAGGGAGCACCTGGAATATGTTGCCGCAGGCACATTCTATTTGTCCGTCTCCATCACTGATTCTTTTCAGCAAGTTGACACGTGGCCTAAGCTCCTTTATATACTCCTGCCCATAGCACCAGAAACAAAGCCATCGATCGAGAAAGTGCGTTCTAAAGGTGCAATCACAAATCCTGCCGTTGGAAGCTTTTTGGAAGCAGTCCGAACAAACAGCATTTTTGCGATCATCTGCACACACTATGAGAGTCTCCACGACACTATTGCTCGACATGTAAGGGCCGTCGGCTACTCCTCTGCATCGGGGCCCGGTTGCTCCGAGCTTCAGATCTAACAAGTGTGGGATGGATACCGGCTCTGCGCAGCCAAAGGAAGTCAGAGGTAGATGTAGCAGCCCTTGATCGTGACGAAGATTATTTGGACACCATTCGAGCTCCGTCGCGCCTGTCTGAGGAAATATGGAATACGCAGGTCTCTGCGAGAGGACATGTCCGGCCCACCATTTGGGTCGTTGGAGACCAGGATCTTCTATCGACGACTGATAGACCATATGAATCCGGCATTCATCGCAAGTATTGACACCACACTGCACGCACGGGCGCGACTCGATGTGTGAATCGACATCCTCTCCCCCGCAGCTGATGTGGCTAGTGAAACCGGCGAAGGTCTCATGATCGTTCAGACACTGATAATTGGCGCGATACTGTGTACCGAATGAGGGACATAAAGCCTTTGAAAAAAGGTTGGCGCGGCTTTGCCAATGGCCAAGATTGAGGAAGTCATGTATGGATTGGCAGGTGCGGGCAAGCGGGGCAAGGTGCTTAGGTTGTAAGTGCGAGACCATGGCTTCCAGTATTGAGTACTGTGATAAAGCGACGATCAAGTCATTCGTGCCATTGTTTCCGTTGGAAAGTGTCCAACGATGTGTCAGGAGGAAACCGTCACCATTCGGACCGCCGCCGCTGGCGGTTGATGTAGGGTCGTTGCCTTGGTCTTCTAGCCCGAGTCCGCCGAATAGCGGGTGTCCCTGGAGATCAGATGTGTTCCTCATTCTGTGCCTCTTGCCGGCGTTCGGGTTGCCGTTGGTATAGTAGCCGTTTGTTGGTTCGTGTTGGGTGGTGATCACAGCGAACATTGGGAAGGCGCGGCCCAGGAATAACAATGACGCAACGCAACGATGAGCGTGAAGTCGTGTTCACCATTCGATCGTGAAAGACCCGACGCCAAGAATACATTGTGGGAGCACTTTGTCGATCAATACACTTTCAGATTAATCTTTACTAAAAGGGTTGCCCCGCCTCTGAGGTGCTGGTCTGAATTGTAGCAACTACCTCTGCCCCAGAAGTCAGAATCACTTAAGCTTCTGTTCAACAAAGGAACCAGCGAGCATGGTGTATTATGAAAGCCTGGAGAGAGACCAAACGGCCTGATGGGTGGATCGCCTACCAGGATCTAGGTCGACTTCAACAGCTCTGTGATCATCTTCACGATTCCAATTACCTTCTCTTCCTCGTACTTCCTGCCCACAATCTGCAACGTGACCGGCAAGCCAGCATATATTGCAGGATCGTAACGTTTCCTAATACTCTCATCTCGCTCACAGGTTGGAGGCGGCAGCGCATTCCCAGCAGCGTCCACTGTCAAGCTCGAATCGTCCGCAAGGTCCACTTTCGGATCCACAAATCCAACAGGAAGTGTGCAGGCAGAGTAGTCCAAGATGTTGACAGACGCGGTATAGGCAAAGTACCGCACCTTCGAGTAGTCGCCATGCCTAGGAGCTACTGCAGGATTGACGGGCGCAAAATACGCATCCATAGGTGGGAGACCGTCTCGCGCTGTCTCGTTCCATTGTCTGAGTACTGCTGCTCTGAAGTCCTTGCATTCCATCGAGAGGTCCCAAGCTTCTATTAACGATTTTGGTGGCTCAGGGCTGTCGCATGCAGACTCCATAGGAGGCTCGCCTGACTTCGCGCATTGTCTGTGGATGTCACTTGCAGAGTCGGCTCTGAAGACGCGTAGAACGAGTTCTACAGCACGCTTGGTGTCGATTTTCCACGGGACGATCTCGTGACCTGCAGCTTTGAGCGCTTTGGTGACAGTTTTCAGAGCATTTCGAATTGGTGGTTGCGGGAGGCAGATGCCATCCCACTCAAACACACCAATGCGTAATTTACGGCTCGAAGAGAAAGACTCTAGGGTGGTTTGATTCCAGGATATGGGTACACAACCTGGATCTTGCATCCACGGCTGCGCTTCGACAATGGTCCTCGTGAATAGCTCGATCGCTTCTGCTGAAGTCGCCATAGGTCCGACAACTGACTGGATCGTCTCCTGTCCTTCCATCGAGTTCAACATCCGATAATAAGGTATACGTCCGCTCGTAGGCCTCAGCCCATACAGCCCCTGATAAGCTGACGGACTTCGAATTGACCCGCCCAGATCAGACCCAATGCCAATGGGACTGCCGTGAAAGCCAACGAGTGCGCCTTCTCCACCACTCGAGCCACCGCATGAAAAGGTCCGGTTGTAAGGATTACAAGCCCTACCAAGAATGTTGTTGACGGTCTCACCCCACATGCACCCAATACTGAGCGATGTCTTAGCAAAGATCACTGTGCCAGCATCCTTCAATATCTTCACGATAACGGCATCATCAGTGTCGAGCTGGCCGAGCGGATAGATGAACCCGCAAGTAGTTTCTGTGCCGATAAGACGACACTGGTCTTTGACGGAGATCGGAAGGCCATGAAGTGGTCCGACGGTCTTGCCAGTCCCATCAAGTATTTGGTCGAGTTCCTTCGCTCGTCCCAACGCGGCATGGTACGGGAAGTCGAGACAGCAGTTCAGAAGCTGGTGCGCAATGGCTGCGCGGTGTGTGAAAGCGTTGAGCACTTGGACAGATGTGTATCTTCGGCTGACGACACCAGAGACCAGTGCGACAGCATCAAGTGCAGTGATCTCGAGCTCCAATGGAGAAAGATACTTGCTTGGGACTTCTTGCACGGATGCTGAATGTTCGAGCGTATGTGTAAGCTCCTTGTGAATGAAGGCTGCTGGCACTTGGGATAGTATTCGACGTCGCTTGTCTTCAGCCCTCTCTTCCCATGATGGTATACCGTTCGATATCGATCCCATCTTGGCCGGAAGACTGGTGGGAGGACGTGTTGCTCGACGCGCGCGCCATCACAGAGACGCGCCAAGTATATATCGTGCGGGCCATAAGGTTCCTGCCCGTCGGATATCCGCGAATCGGACAACGACTGGTCGCTATCGATGGTGTTGCAGCGTGTTAATGAGGGGACGCATCGGATGAAAGGTGCCGGCAACTGGCCGCGGCGAAGCGTCTTGGCAAGGCTGGCTATCGGCAACGACGATAAGACATCCTGCCAGATCAACACTCCTTCGCCATCTCTAGCATCGCGCACCACTTTTGCAGGGCCCCCGCGCATCTCCGCTCCATGTAGCTTTCTTCGACGTTCCACTTTTGATAGGCACGGGTCGCTGTACCCGCATCTTGCAGCTTCACGATGCGCCTTATAATGAACACGCGAAGGCCTCAAGACATCTGTCTGAGTCCTTTTCACGCGCCACATCGGTCATCAATAGCCCAAGTCGGCCTTGAGTGCTCCTATAATCTACCATGACCGATATCGAGAAACAAGTAGACGTCAAGGAGTCTTCAGGACAGCAGACACCAGAGGCACCAAGTGAACATGGCATTGTCGACACCATTCCCTATATTGATCCCGAGCTGGAGAAGAGAGTACTCAGGAAGTTCGACGTCTGGTTGCTACCTCAGATGATGCTTCTTATGCTTGTATCGAATCTCGATCGGAGCAATATCGGTAAGCTCGTTCCGCTTCTTACGATGTAGACTTAAGAACTGAAATAGTTGGTAGGAAATGCGCGTGTTTTTGGCTTCGAAGAAGACCTCGGATTACAAGGCACCCAATTCAACAACATCAGCACAGTCTTCTATGCGACATACGTTGTCTGTGAGGTTCCTTGGGTGGTAAGACTCTCCGCACGCTTTGCTGCTGCGAAGAAGCTAACAAAGCTTGCAGATGGCCGTGAAACGCTTCGGTGCGAACAAGGTACTAGCTGCTGCTATCTTGTCATGGTCGATTGTTACATTAGGCACCGGTTTCATTCACAATTACCATCAAGCCATCGCGGTACGTGTTCTACTAGGAGCAACTGAGGCTGGATTGACCCCAGCCCTCTCTTTCGTTCAGAGCACCATCTGGGACCGCCAAAGCCAAGCCAAGCGAATCTCCCTACTCTACATGTCCATATGTCTCAGTGGTGCCTTCGGTGGCTTGATCGCATACGGCATCCAAACGATGGGCAAGCGACACGGACTCGCGGCATGGCGCTGGCTCTTCATCGTCGAAGGCATAATTTCCATCGGCATCGGCATCATCGCTTGGTTCACCTTGCCCCGAAGCGCTGAAAGTGCTTGGTTCCTTAACGAAGAGGAGAAGGCGTTAATGCGCGCCCGCAAGATCAAGCTCGCTATGTTCAAAGGTGCGGATGAGTTCAGTTGGAAATTCGCGAAGCGAGCGTTCACGGATCCATTCGTATATTTGGCAGCTTGTCTACTCTTCGCATCCAGTATTCCGCTGTTCGGCTTCACCACTTTTCTGCCTACCATTCTGAGAGGTTTGGGACACACCGGTCTTGCTGCAAACTACCTTTCGATTCCTCCATATATCTTAGCCTCGATCAGCCTGATATCCTGGACCACGCTCTCGGACAAGTTGAACAAGCGTGCACTAATCGCATTCTTTGCGCCAATGTCCTGCATCCTTGGCTACGCGATCGTAGTAGGTACACCAAATGCGGCGGCAGGATACCTCGCCATGTTTCTATGCGCTGCTGGTATCTACCCGTACAACGCGACGCTACTCACGTGGGTTTCCAACACTCTTGCACCGGACGATAAGCGTGCTGTGGGTATCCCACTATTCGCCTCCTTGGCAAACATCTCTGGTGTCGTCGCTAGCCAGATCTACCCTTCGAGCGATGGGCCGCGATATGTCATGGGTAATGCTGTGTCGCTAGGCATGGAAACCATCGCTTGTGGAGGCATTGTTGCTATATGGCTGCTACTTTCACGTCGCGACAAGGTCAAAGCTAAAATGGAGGATGAAGGTATTGAGGATAATGGGTATGCTGGAGAAGACCGTGGGCTGGGCTTCAGATACACGCTATAAAGAGTAGTCGGCTAGAATGTTCCACCGTAGAGTTTCCAATGCGAGAACAAGCTCTAGTTCAATCCACTCCCACACGATAGCCTACATGATAACTCAGTACTACCACTTTAACGAACGTGATCTCTCGAAGACATTGTGAAAGTCGGTATGGGAGAGTATCCTGGAAAAGAACGGGTCGATCGTGGATTGATGTATCATTGCTCTACCATCAGAAGCGCACCTAGCTGAATTAGTGGCACGAGCCCCAGTGAACCACAGAAAGGCGGGATCTCCATACAAGCGACCTCCCCAGCCTCCCCCGAGCATGGCAAACGTCCCCATCATTCACAAGCTCAGCTTAGTACTCATCGTCGCTGACCTGGCCACTCGCGTCCTCTCCCAGAACACTGCTCATCACAAGTTGTGCCGCTCGCCGGACATCAACTCCCTCTCCATCAATCAATTTTGACACCCTCGTCTCCAGCTTTCCCCATTCCTGGCGAGCCTTCTTACCAGCAACCTTGCGCTCCCTCTTAGACGTACCATTCTCCTTCAACGCCTTCGCGTCAATCTGGTTGCGTAGCACATCGCGCACTAGTCCCTGGGTCTTGATATCCATATGCTGTGGGAGTAGATCTCCAGACCCGATCGCTACGCGCATCATCTTCAAGCCACCTGTGCTGTTGGGAAGATTCTGGTCCTGCATATCAAGCTCAGCGCATTGCTTGATGAAGTTCAGCAGATCTGTGGCTTTCTCGACGTGTCTGGTTTCAATCTCGACTTCTTCGTCGCTGGAAATGTCGGTGTAGTCGTCACCGCCATCTGTGGAAAGGCGGACACGGATGTTGCGAACGCGTTCCACGGGGTCGATAATCTCCTTTGGTGCACTGTCATCGACGGGCTTGGCCGTCTCGACCTTGCGCTTCTTCTGAGGATGGGCACCTGGCTGACCTTTCGCATCAACATTGGGCTTGTACGGCAATGTCTGCATAGATACTTCATCCATAGTACTGGTGTTCTGAGCATCCAACAACGCCTTCTTCTTCGCGCAGTTCTTCTTCTGCACTTTGCCACACAAATGCTGAAGTTCAGGCCCAGTAGCGTTCTTCCAGCGATTGGGATTGATGCAATTATATTGGAGGAAAGTCTGCATGGCCATCATGTTGGCTCTGCTACCGAAGGTCGGGACGTTCCAGAAAGTGTCCATCGGGATTTCGATTCGAGCGCCAGTCTTCGTGAGGTTGGGGGCCAGGAAGGATGTTGTGAGTTTTTGAAGCATTTTGTCGATACTGTCTGGCTCTTTTGAGATAGGAGGCGTGGGCTTCGCATCGTCGGTGGGTTTGGGAGCTTCTGCTATCGTGGGCTGCTCGGCTTGCTCTGAACCCGCTTTACGTTTCTTCGCTGGCAGTGGTTTTGGCTTCTCTGCTTGGTTCTCGGGCGTCAGGGGCAATGTCGCACGGTTCAGAACAGCCTTCGTGGGAAGTCGTATACGCTTTTTGATAGGCAAAGGCAGATCTGGAACGACTGGATCCACCCTGTTGGTCTCTACGCTGACGACCTCACCCGAGACGATTGCTGGAGTCGTCTTCGCTTTCTTTTGTGGAAGAATCGGCTTTGTGGAGTCTTTCTTTGCAGCGTTGGGAAAGGTTTTGGTATCCATGTTGCTTTTCTTGACACTTGTGATGGGAGACTCGATGTGTAGCTTGGCCATTCTAGAATGGGTGACTTGAAATGTTAGTCTAATCTCGGTCTACTATCGATGGACTCGACCACTTCAATTATATACCTCGTAGTTCAGCAGATAGTGGTTGGTACAGTTGGGTCAATATCCTGCAATGGGTCGGTTTACAGTCGAGGATTCTAATTGAATGTAGTACTGTGGGTGCTGGAACAGGGTTGCAGTGTGGCCGTTGTTTGGGCGAAAGGCAAGTGCAAGGGCAAAGCGGCGGTAATTTATGTGTACACGCAACAGAGAGCAGCTGACGTTTGCGAATTATTTCACGGTTTGGCTTTACTGCAGGCGCCGTGCACGGTGGTCGCGCGAGGCAGATCGGCAACAGAGAGATCTTTCACGGACCGCTTCTGTTAATGACGATCTCCAGATGAAGGTTAATGAAACGATACGAGAGTGACATACATTCTACTCAGTACACCTGTTCTGATCGAAGACATAATGGAGCAAGAGGAGCGCTACATTCTGCGACCAGCGATTCCAATATTCCACAACCGATTACACATCACATCAGCAATGTCCCTTTTTATCATGGAGAAATCTCCCCTGACCTCGATCAGATCCCCATTCAAGCCTCATCTTCTCCCTCGTAGCCAGTCTCATCCTGTTCCATGATAGCTTCTGACTCCTTGTTTATGACGACACCATCGATATCATTACCTAACACCCCACGCAAGATCTCTTCCGCAATCCCCTTCTTGTCTAAGTCGTGACCACCCTTGACAGACTTGGCCACAGCATCCTTGAGCTTGGTCCAATTGCGCCGCCCATGAAGGACGATCCGATGCTGCTGCTTCTCAGGCCTCTCGTCTTCACGCAGCTGGCGGATATGGTACTTGGTGCGGATAGCATCACGTACGCGAAATTGAGCCTCAGGATTGAGGAGCGTCTTGCCAGTGTTCTTGTCAACAAGAAGTGGCACGAGCATCTGCGTCTTGAGCACGTCCTCCTCATCTGAGTCTGGGTCAGAGTCAGAGTCGTTGGGTATCTGGTCGTCGCCGGGCCGATTGGACTTAATCAGGACTGGAGCATCCTCGTCTATGTTCGGCGCCTCATAGTCGTCGTGCCATGGGTAGCCATGCTGCTGAAGCTCCTCCCAAATCTCTTCTCGAGCGATGATCTTCACCTGTTTCAAAGATGCTGAAATCTGTTTGAAGTTCTCAGGCTCGGCGGAGCGCATTATATGCTTGCTCGGGTTGCTCTCACTGCTTTTGATCTTCTTGGGCGCCTGCGTTGTACCGTCGGCTGGTGCAGCGCGCTTCATTCCAGTAGATGTAGCTTGATGCGGAGCTCTAGCAGTAGCGGCTTGGTCCTGTGCCGTCTTAGCAGCAAGGTTCAAGCACTGTTGATGCTGCACTCGCTTGGCGAGATCGGTGGCGGGAAGAGCTATATACTCATTCGTGGGCACCTGGCACTGTCTAAGGAACTGTCTCATTTGCGCCATATTCGACTTTGATTGAAGCGTCTGAGTTGACCACACAGTCGTGAAGGGGATTCTCAGGTCATATCCAGTAGGCGGCTGCGCGATACCACCAAGTACACCACCTTGCGCAGTAGGAAGACTATGTGAAGACTTGGCGGGCCCATGGCTCGGCAGAGACGCATCATTATATGACGCAACAGTGTTTGAATCAGCGTGCGTGATGTTGGAAGGGGGAGCCTGAAGGGGTGCACCAACGCCGAACACGTTTGCCTCGACTAGGTCCACGTCCATGTCATTCCCTGTGTATTCAACTTCATGAGGGTGAACCTCCTTGTTGCTTTGCTCCCCCAGAGACATAAGAGATGTCGCGTTCGTGTCATCAAGAATAGATGACTCATGTGAGGCGGAGTTGATTGACAAACGTAACTCGTTGGAGAGATAGTCAGACATGATGAGCTCTAATGGTTCCGCTGCAGAACGCTGCTCCGTATCGACGAGGTCTGAGGAATGTGCAGACCGTGGCTCATTCACTGGAGGGGAATCGACCGTAAGTGGTAAACTCGAGGAAGGATGTGGTTCGCAAAATTGAGGTGTGATCCACTTCCCAGTATAGATGCGTCTGTAGGGTTTGGGCGTAGGTGTTGTTGCAAGCACGCGTGTTGTTTTGTATTTCGGGTCGTTGGCGTGAGCTTTAGCTCCAAAACAAGAATGACTGAAAGTGGCAGCGCTCGCAGCCCCACCCCTGCTCGAGTGCGCAGGTTTTGCATTCACGGTTATGATCGGCCGATCGAGAGACGAGAGGGGTCACGAAACATTCACCAGAGACATGATTTAGATTGCAACTCGGCAAATCAAAGGAAAATAGCCATGCGAACAAGTGGCCGCAGACATATCATTGTCTACTAAACGTCTCTCGCTATACAGAGAGAGCAAAATGAAGCATCTCATCATCAAACTTGATACTGCAGGATGCGGCAGCATCATAACCTTGTGGTCAAAAGATGATACTGCGTAGTATATTCTGTGTATGGATAGTGTACTGGTATTCAAGTCGACCATGTGGTTTTACAATCACTGTCTAATACCTAGATGGAACAGTCGATGTGCATCGCCATTTGCTTTGCTGTCCTCGAGTTGTCTATTGCAGGGCTTACTCAATCCACCTCATGTCTTGTTCAGGAACGGCCACATGCCCTCCAAGGCAGTGACAAGATCCAGGAATCGATCTTTAACACTCCGTGCCATATCGCTTACGGTGCTCTATTCTCATCAGTGTTTTATTACAGCAACCGACAACCAGAAAATTAGCACTTACATGCTTCGCATGTTTAAGCTCGGAGGGAGCTTCAAAATACACCATACCGACTTCCGTACACTTCTCCAGATACTCATCTACCATGCGGTCATACAGGTTCGAGAATTCGGCGCGACCATGCTCTTTTACGGCTTCGAGGATATGAGTGATCGTTGTGTGAGGTTTCTTTGCGGCCGCGGAGAGCATGCAGGCAGTTGCCCATACTTTGCCTTCCTGTTTAAGTTGCGATCGGACTTCATGAGTCACTTCTTCTACAGATTGGAGCGCTTCTGCTCGCTGAGCCAGTTCATAAAGTGAAGCCGTAGGTTGCTCAGTCTGAAGTGCCTCGATGGTCCGTACGCCGACCTGGAAACCTTGATATAGGTACGGGATCCCTACATAGAGCGTGAAGTGGGGAAAGGTAGGAAGGTAGTCATTCAGCGGCTCGGTGATTTTGTCGGCGAAGAAAGGATTCTCATGTTCAGATATGCCAATTTGAGAAGATGGAGGAGCGGTTGACAGGGCTGACGTAGTATCGCCATGATTCTTTTCCTGCTCTTCCAAGGCGTTGATGGACGTCAACGCAGACTCAGCGGCGACTGTGTTAGCAGTAGACTGTATACGCCTCTCCGTCGGTTCGAACAAGTCATCCTCTCTATTATCATCCACCCCGAACGACCCACATTTGCGTTTACCCGAGTCACCCTGTAGTCTACCAGGGGTTTCCGTCGGACTCGAGCCGCTCGGTACAAATGGCACCGCAACCTCCTCTAGAGAAGACTTCGGTCCAGTATCAACTACATTTGCGGTTGTATCATGATCTATAAAGGCTTCAGTTTTTGTTTTCGCTAAAGTACATGTTCCGCGACTTACCTCGAGCTCCTATGATCGGCTCCCCATACTTCTCGAACAATATCGTTACAGCATGAACAGTCGACTTCAAAAGTTCCGCAATTGGTTCTCCACCCTTCAACATTCGGGGTAAAGTGATATCTACCACAGCGTTGAAGAGGTTCTTGATATCTCGATGAAGTTCTGGAAGCGCTTTAGCTGAACGTTTTTCGATGAGCGCAAGGATTTTGGGCAATTCGGTGAGGGCGTCTAAATTGGACAGTTTTCCGCCAGCGATGGCTATGACGTCCATCTCTGATGGATCGGGATCTATCCTCACGTCAATATCTAATGTCTCAATTCTCCCCAAAAGGCAACAGACCTTGAAGCTCTCCCAGCTCGATATTGTGATCCGCAAGCAACGTTTCGCATGCGGTCTTTGCTATCTCGTAGCATGTGAACAAGCGCGGGTAGATGTCAGAGGATCGGAGCGCGGGGAAGACCTTTTGCCTCCACGATGCGATGAAAAGGGTCTTGATCTTGCTCTGGAGGTCGGGGCTGCCTTTAACGAGCTCGAAGCAGGTGTACTGGAGTTTGGTGAGTTCTAAGAGAACTGCGCCAGTGGTCGAGGCGGTTATGTAAGTGGAAACAGTGGTAGAAGCAAAAGCTGAGGAGAAAGAGCCTTGCGGCGTTGGGGTAGTTTGTGTTGAGGAGGACGCCATTGTAGATGGATGTTGTGCAAGCCGTGTGAGAGCAGTCACAAGATGTAATGATAACGAAAGGGGGTCAGTGTTGGAATAGATGGTTGTATAAGGAGGAGGATGTCGGTCTGATAGGGAGAAGTGCGTATCGGTCTCAGTGTGTGCTACTCAAGTAATGAGTCTAACGTCGGTGACGTTAAGATGGAACGGGCTAATTTGTCGCCTACCTGTATGCTTAGTCAAACATTCACTAGTCGTCAGCGTGGTTTGGTAACTGGAAATGCTGAAAATCCGCGACATTTGTGAGCCTTTCCAAAGTGGACGTTATGTCCACGTATCTTCACGTGGCACTTCGGTTCTAGGGCATGTTCATTTTGCGTACACATCGGACCCAATCAACAAATATTTCCTTCTGCTCTTACTCGAGCCGTAACATCACAGAATCATAGTCTTATATCAAGAACAAGAAGCGGTAAGCCACTGTGAGAGAGAATTTTTATTCATAGTCATGAAGTTGAAACGCTCCCCAAAAGAGCTCCCAGTGTACAATGCACAATCTCAGCATTCTAAACTCCGAATCATGTCGTTATCTCCATGCTCATCCTACTCTGTAAAGGCGTCTATGAATACGTCTCCAGAAGCCTGTCAATCTTTATCTTTGCGTCCTCATGAAACTCGTCCAAGAATTCCGGATCTTCGAAATACCCTCGCTCTCGGTGTAGCTCTTCCATCGCGTATGACACCCCATTCAAAAATGTAGACAGATCGTCGCGAGTCTCCGGTCGGTATGGCAGTAAGATGAAGAATGATCCGCCGTTGTCACCGCTACCCACTCCTGGGAAACGTTTCTGTGCGTTGGATACCTTAGCCAGCAATTCCGGGAGTAGATACTTCGTAGCACTTGTGAAAAGGTCCTGGAGAATTGTGGGAAGATGCTCCTTGAGAAGGTCTTCCGAGAAGTCGTCAGCGTGATCCGCGAACTTGTCGATCACAGCGGCATCTGCTGGGAAATTTTCTGCTAGATGGTGAAGACCGGCAATGGTCCATGCTACGCCACAAAGGAAGTGCTGTAGATGTCTAGAGTCCGTGGGAACAGAAGATGGTTGTTCGAAGGATGGTGTGCTCTGATAAGACATGACTGAAACGCAATGTTGTGTGCACTTTTACACTAACGTAGGTGTAGAGCAGCCTCGCGTAGGCCTTTTATATATGTATTGGCTTATGGCGCTCCCAATTCCGGTCATTATACGGCCAAAGACGAAGTGATTTCGTAATTATATAAAGCTAAAGCTCATGTTTTGTAATCGTGTTATACTAGGAGCTGAGTGAATTGAAAAGATCTATCTACGAGAAAGATACTACTTAAGTACTCAGCTAATTTGCTACGCGATGATTGTGTAGATAATACGACGATGATGTGTGATAAGAATCAAACAATCTAACAAATTGCCTACATCTGAAGAACGTCCTATCGGTGCGATTCACTCAATGACAGTATATTGATATTTGTTTGTTCTTATGCAATCATAGAAAGTCGTCAGTACCTTAGAACATTGTGAATAGACTTTCCAACAGTACCATAACCTACTGATAGAGTCACATGTCAGGCGGCGCCATGTGACGTGTGCAGTGTTTTCATGACTATCGTCGCCGTGGCAGCGCGATCGCGGCATCACTTATTAGGGAAAGAGCTCAAAATAACAGAACATCGCCCACTTCGACACGAAAGCACCCCTCAAATTGTCCACTGATTTCACGCAAACTCTTCATTTTCAAACCCACGTTTTACGTTGCCCTACTGCGTCTCCTCGATTGTTCTACCGCACTTTGCTACGGACAAGCATCGCAGCCAAACATACCAACTAGTCAGGCTCACAGCGTGTCTTTCTTCTTCTACTTGTTCGTATAGAGTCAGAGCATCATGGCACCTCGGAAGACGGCCAAGGCGAAAGCCAAGGCTGCGAAACCAAAGGCATCTGTCAAGTCCACCGCCGCGAAACCGTCCAAAGTCGAGAAGACGATTGCCCCCGCTGCTGGCAGGTCCACACGAGTCACGCGTGCGACAGCAGCCAAGGCCAAACCGGCAGCAAGCGCTGAAGAGGATGCGAACGACGCTCCTCCACCGCAACCAACACGCGCAACGCGAGCGCCTAGATCACGAGCGAAGCTTCCAACACCGCCTCTTGATAGCATATCACCCGCATCATCTGCTTCAGACAAAAAGGTCATTATTTTGGCTCCTCCTTCACCTCCATCTACAGAAACAAAAGCACCGGTCAAGCGTGCGCCAAAGCTCTCTGCCCGCCCCAAGAAACCACCTACAATTCGTCACCCCAAAGGTGCGCACTTCAAGGATTCTGTGGAAGGAAATGGACAGAGTAACAACCACCAAGAAAGTGAGCGCGGAAAGGATGTCAACGCTCCGTCCGACACAAGCGACGACGCAGATGATAGCGATAGCTCTATAGACTCGGATGCAGAGGAAGAGCCTAAGGAGGTGGTGGACCCCACGTATTTCGACACAACTGGCTGCATACCTGGAGTTGACATCGCAGGTCTGGACGACATCCACTACTCCAAGCACCGCAAGATCCCAGGCCAGGCCAATTCACCCGCAGACTACAAAGGCAAGGTGCCTTGGAAGAATGTATGGAAGCCAGAGACTTTGAAAGCACGTGGTGGGAACAAGGAAGACTTTGTTCAGTACCTCACTGCTTGTGGCTTGGAAAAGGGTCACTACGACGGCTTGGATGCCACGGGACTTGCAGGCTTGTGCAGTGAGCGACAAAAGATGAATGAGGAAGTTGCTAAGAAAGAGGAGTGGGAGGTCAAGGAGAAGTTAAAAGCGAAGAAGAAAGCTGCACGAGCTCTGGCTAATAAGGCGACAAAGGCAAAGGTTGCGAAAGAGAGTGTCACTGAAGCACCGAACGACAAAACTAAGCCACTAAAGACTTCGGTCAAGAAGACGACAGTTCCAAAGAAGGTCACAGTGCCCACGTCCGGGTCAGACCTCAAAGTCATCGAGTACAATCCACCAATGGCAGCAGAGAAGCCGAAGCGTAAGCGTAGTACGGAAGATGACGGTGACGAAGAAAGGCTCAAGCATCCTGCCAAGCCAATGAAGAAGACCAAGGCGGCTAAAGCCGATGCTCAGAGCAACAAGAAGGATGATGAAGATGCAGGCCAGAAAGACAAGGTTGACCCGGCAGACACCAAAGACACGCTGAAAGTCCAGGACGAGCAGACAAGCAAGACGGCCACGAAGCGGAAGCGCGGCGACGAGAATGACAAGAACGAGGAGGACCTGAAGATCGGCGAAGTTGACGGGCCAAAGGTTCGAGCTCAACCTAGGAAGAAGGCCAAAGTCAAAGCAGCCTCTGACGAGAACAATGCCGTTCCAGCAGATGCTCGCCCGAAAGCTCAGCCGCAACGTCGTAAGGCTTGAAGTGTATGGACTCCAGAACAACTTTGTTTTATCATTACTCACTAGTTCAGATCTTCTTTGATCATTGGGAATCTCATGAGATTGAGCAGCATATCTGCTCTTCTAAATGGTTAGACTATGGCCAAGTCTGACTCACTGTCGTTTCCGTATGTCTATGGTATTGTACTGCGTACACATGAACATTCATCATGCTTGTTGGGATTCAATTTCTTTTACTCCGATGATCTCTCTTTGGCGTTCGCCGTAGCGGAGAACCGTGTTGGAAGCATCTATGGTCTGGCTATGGATGTATTATGTTGCTGACTTCTAAGGGTTTTCTCAGTACGGTATGGGTAGTGGCCATGTCTATGTATCGCGAAAGCATAATTGAATACCTTCTGCATACACATTGAACCGTTTAACCACCCTTGATTACGTCCCAAGATGTGATTTTGTCAATCAACCACCTAAACTGCGTATCGCATAGGAACAGAAAGGATGTTGCAAATTGTTTACAATTGCTTTCTTTTCGGTACATAATCTACCGGCCATGTACGTAGGTGGAAAGTCTCAATAACTGCAATCGTATCTTTCCTTTTCGGTTTGCATGCAATGAGAGACCTGTAGATCTTAGATGAATAGCTGACATGGTTGAAACCATCTCGTCGTTTCGCGATGGTCGTTACTGTCACTTGGGAGGAGACGCGCTGTTCGTTCATCCAGGCACCAGCAGGCGATACAAACAATGACGTTGTGCGCCGACATCATCGTACGGGCGGGGTTCCCGCTCACTGACTGCGCATATCAGTGGATGTGAGCCGTAGCGCCTCACTCTTGCTTGTTACCGGCCAGGAAACCTAGGTAGTCTCATCTTTTTGTTTGTGTTCCTGTCTCATCTCCACGATCACAAACAACACAACACAACAACGCCCGCAATTTAATCATACAACACCACACACAATCTTCTCGCATATCCACGCACCGAACACTTGGAGGACTTACGAAATGATGTCGGGCGAAGACGTCATCGCACCACTTCCAACAGCGATGCCGCGTGATCAAGAGCTCGCGAATCAACAAGTTTCGCACAATGAGTCTGCTGAAATCGTTGCAAACACTGCTGGTCTAGTTGCAGCGACTACCGCGGCAGGTCCAGTTGCAGCTGCACCCTCTCCTGCTAGCCCAGTCGGCATCCCAGATCCTCTAGTAGACTACAAGGGTAGAGTTCCCTGGAACCGGCTGTGGGGTACGTATCAACTCACACTATGTCACGACAACTCGCTGATCGACTTTCAGGTAAGCGCACGCTCGAGGGCAAGGTCAATAAGCAGGATATGATTGACTTTCTGAAGCTTTGCGGAGTGTCCTCTGCTTCGTACACAAATGTCATCAACGACACTCTTTACGAGCTGGTCATGCAACAGCAGATTCTGAATCGAGACGCGAAGTTAGCTACTAAGAGCGCTAGTTCCGGTCAGACATCATCTGCACAGTCTAAGAAGCGGAAAGCCAGTGGTGGTGAAGACAAAGAGACAGAGTCACGCGCGTCGAAGAAAGCGAAGAAGAATCCCCTACCGGCGATGAAGGCAAAGAGCGCAAAGCAGGAATCAATAGCAAGCGCCCCAGTAACCAATTCCGCGAAGCAGGCTCAAGACGAAGCGCAATCAAGCAGCTCTGCACCAAACTCCGCAAGCCCACCCAAGGTATCACCCGAAATCCGTAGGGCCTACCACGCCTCCAACCTCTCCACTGTCGCAGCATCGCTCATCCACGTCAAGAAGCTCGCCCGCTCCGAGATCTTCAAAGAAATCGAAGACCGCGGATACATGTTCGACCTAGACTATTCCTCCAATACCGCACCACAAGACGAGCGCAGCTTAGATGTCGAGGGCTACGTCTCCGACGTCGAGATGGAAGACGCCGAGCAAGACCTCTTCTCCTCGCACCTCTCCACTATACCTATCGTGATCGACCACACAAAAGGAAAGCCGGCACTGTTCCCCGAAGCGCAGTATCGTGTTCGAGAGGCGATTCGAGTAAAGTACGCCACACGAGCACTGCGAGATGACGGCTTTGAGGAGGTGGACGAGAAGAAGGTGAAGCAATTCATGCTCTCGGGCCGGAAGAACTGGAAGGAGTTGATCCGCGCGACTACGGTGTCGATCAAGGGGACGGATATTGCGAATAAGGACGATGTTGCTAAGGTTCTCCTGCGTCGCGTTTTGGGAGATGATGTGGATGGCGAGTGGGATATGGGAGCCGAGAAGACGGCATATGAGGAGAGGATGGCGGAGCAAGAAGAAGAGGAAGAAGTGAAATCCAGCGGCGAAGAAGAAGATACTGTAGAAATTGCGAAAGCGGGAGTTGACAAAAATGTCGCAGCTGGTGGAGACGAAGAGTAACTTGAAAGGACACTTGACGCCACAGGAACACGTAACGAGTACACAGTTAATATCCTTGACAGGCGAGCGCGCATCAAAGGAGGCATCCCGGAGACCTGAAAACGAAGTGCGGGAGGTGGATAAGCTTTGATTTCCTAGATTATATGCTTTGATTCTGCACAACAATGAGTAGCTGCGTTACCATTTCTACGAGCTGAAGGTTCAGTCTCTACATGTATCATAACTAGCGCAAGTTACAGGCGCTACATTGGTGTATTCTGAATGGCACGAAGTCTGACATATGTTCTACGGTCTTGATATCAGCCCAATTGAGATCATCTATCTTGTGCAATATCCTACTCGCATGACGGCTGCCCTGATAAACTACCATACCAGGTACTAGAACACTTCAAATTTAGCCACCACATCGACAACCAAGTAGGTCCTTCATCATACGTCCAAGCATAATTCCAGTCAACCTTCTCTCAAGCTGATCTCTACATGAAGAACGCAGCTTTGAGCAAGTACAACGTACGTAGATATGATACCAAGGACGATGACCCTCACTACCACAAGTATCCGCAAACACAGTCGCTGTCAACAAGCAACCAAATCCTCAAAGTCTCAAAGTTTCAAAGACGACAAAACGACAAGCAAGCATCCCCAAAGCACAACAAGGGACGCCCTCGACAAGTCCCCTGAACCCCCTCTGTCCAAAAATTAAAACACCCAAGATCTCCAACCATCCAAAACCCTCTTGCTAACATTGTGCAATCACGTACCCTTTCTCCCCCCCGCACTATCTCCCGTCACAACATTCACTACCTCTCACCCACGCCTTCCCGTTTGCCGCCACACAATGTCTTATCTCAACATTCACGCCCAATCTCCCCGCAGGCGCCCGCAAGGCCCTGCGGGCAATTCGCCATGTACAGCCACAACGCCCGTCACTGAGACAGTGTTGAGTCACCCGAGCGAGCACGCGCGGCTTGGGGGGGGGAGCTTAGCTTAGCTTTCCCTCCCGCCGAGAGCAGATATAAAAGAATCTTCATGCTCTCCCCCCTTCCCGATTGCCAACACCCAACACCAACTGCCACTCTTTAATTCCGACTCGGACACCCCCCTTGTTTCAAGAGTGAGGTATAGATTTAGATTTTGCTAGCGCGATTGCGAGATCCATTTCTACAGCAACCAACATCAACACGGATACACGGTTCCGGTCCGACAAGTCAACATCAATATCAACAGCTAGACTAGACATGTCGTACGATCCTGCAACGCTCTTCGCACCGTCTGCTGGCTCAGGTCACCCTGGAGCTATGGGCTCATCCAGCGTTGCTCAGACAGGCGGTCCTCCTCACTTCAAATCTCCTGGTCACAAGGCCAATTCGTCCGAGCTGTCCAGCGAGGTTGATGGCGAGGGCGACAGCACTATGAATATGACGTTCAACACCGTCCAGACTACTCCGGAAACTGCCGCTCGTCCAGTCAAGGGGCTTTCCACCCTGGCTCAGCGTCCCGCAGCCATGGCCCCGATGGTCGTCTTCGCTCCAGCGTCCGTTGCCCCAGCAGCCCCAGCCCCAGCCCCGGTCCTCCCCAACCAGGTCCCAGGCACGCCGTTCCCACCACACGGCTACTCTCTCGAGATCCCCTGGTCCAAGGTCTGGTCTGCGCAGACGCTGAAGTCCAAGTCCAACCAGACCAAGATGAAGCACTTCCTGCGGATTAACCAGCTCCCATCCACGCAGTACAGCTCGCTCAAGGGCGATGCTCTGACCGCCTTAGTTCGTCACCGCCAGGGTTTGAACGAGCATGCTTACAACATCACGAAGAAGGCCGCGGATGCCGCGGCTGCCGCCGAGAAGGAGAAGAAGCGCGCGCTGCACCCGCACGACTCCGAGACCGAGGGCGACGCCGAGAACGCGAAGCCGCAGAAGAAGAAGATCAAGACCTCCTCTCTGGCCGGTAGACCGCGCAACATCTCGTCCAACCTCTCCCTCGTCACGGCAGGCATGATCCGCGTCAAGAAGTTCGCGCGCCGCGACGTCAACAAGTGGATCGCGCTGCACGGGTACGAGTGGGATCTTGGCGACGACTCTGAAGACGACGACGACGACTCAGGCGCCGACGACATCGAGTCCGTCGAATCGGACCAGGAGTTCGGCGACGACGCTTTTGAGACCAAAGACCGCTTCGCCGAGCAGACCGTCGTCTTCGACAAGGACTCCCGCAAGCCCGTCCTGTCCGCCGAGGCCCAGTACCGCATCCGCGAGGCCATTCTGACCAAGTACGGGATCCGCACGCTGCGTCGGGACAGCCACATGTATTCGGCCGGGCAGCTCAAGATCGCTAGGAAGGCGATGCGGTCGGCGCGCAAGAACTTCCGCAAGCTGGTGCACGCTGTTACGACGTCGATTCGGGGCACTGAGCACAAGAATAAGGCTCGTCTGGCTGAGGATCTGATCCGTACGGTGCTGGGCGAGGACATCGACGGCCAGGTCGACGAGCATGGCAACCCTCTGAAGATTGAAGAGGTGTCGGTCAAGGCTGAGGCAGCTCAGGACGGTGGGGATGACGATGGCGAGCCGCAAGCCGAGGACGATGACTCCGAGGCAACTGGCGGGGATGGCGAGGAGGGCGCGGTCGACGAGGACGATGAGCTATCGTCCGAGGGTGAGTTGTAGGCTGTGCGCGGCTGAACACCTCAATGGATGGATGGATATGACCAGTAGGGTCTGAGATGAGGGCCTACACAATTGAGGCTGGTTGTGTGGCACATCTCTATGGCGTGATGGCAATGATTCTCAGCGATAAGGAGACATGAATACATGTGGTCGAACGCGCTTCGATCTTTATAAAACCTAAATACTATGATCACGAGACTGTGATGTGCATAAGATCGGAGCCGGACCGACCATGTTGGCATTCGTTCTCAACTGGTGATAACATGATTGTAATAGTGGATGTCATGTCTTGACCAAGCTTGCCAAAGCGAGATGGAAGAAATCGATTTGAGATGAGAAACCAGAAGAATGATAAGAACGATTCATAGGATATTTTCGCTGCGTTGCTGAATGTATGCCTGCATCAGGCCTGCTGACATAGGAGGGATATCTAAAGCGTACCTTTCCTCGCCTCCTCTTGACTAATGAATATTTCCTTCTCACTTTGGTCAGAAAGGGATGTTAAATACGTCAGTCATGCGCCATATTGCTCGTTAGAAATAGTTTCGGTACGGTTCCCATTCAGCGAAATAGTGTACATATCCGGCTTGTACTACTTATACGGATTGCCGTGAGGCAACTCCGGACATCGTCCGATAAAAAGGATTGCAGTGTGTATAGTACAACACCAAGTGGGTCTAAGACAAGACTTCAGCTAGTGGAGATATCGTCCTAGGACCCTGTAGGAAAAGGCGTCGGCTAGAGTTGGGTGGTCCGAAGGAGTCCGGATGGCAGAGGCGGCGCGTCTTGGCGTAGCGCCACGCGTGTGTTAGGCTTTCCTTCCACGTTTTGCTTGACCGGAACGGGGACACAGACAGTGTATTAAGAGTCTTGGAGTGCTGTAGTCGTTCGAACGAGATCCCACCTAAGTGGTTTTTAGTAGACGAAGCGCTCCTATGGGGTAATCCTACGATATCTATACCCCTACTCCGGGTGGGCCTGTCTCGGTCCCTTACAGGCTGCTGGGAGACCAATGTGCGTGGTCTGCCATGCGACTAGCCTGTCTTAGTTGTCGTTTCTTTTTGGTTTATAACACAGGTTTGGGTTCAGTGACCACGGTCCTCTCCTCAGTATGTGCTTATCCTCGGGCTGAAAAGCTGGTTACTTTGTTCGATCATAGCCTCTATTTTGCTGGTTTCGTTTGCTGCAAAGCTCTGCATGAGCTCCATCTGTTGTTCGTGGTTCAGTCCCATGCCTCGGTTGCCCTCGTTGCTCCATTGAGGATACAGATAGTCGGTCATGGGATAGCCCTGGTTCGCAGCGTACACCTCGTTGAAGATGGGCGAGGCAAGTGCTTGCGAAACCGGAGGCATTGTGTAAGGCTCCTGGTAAGGGAGGGAAAAGTTCGGGTTCCATTGCGGCAGTTCGGCGAATGTCGTCGGGGGTGGAGCAAATTGACTCGTAGGCGGGTAGTGAAAGTTGGGAATATTCGCATCGACGGACGATTTTGGGCTTGTGTCGAGGTAAGGTTGTTGCATGGACTGCTGTGGCGATGTGTGCATCGGTGACGATTGTGTTGCTGGGGAAGATTGGAAGATACCAGGCTGGCTTTGCGCTGAGGTGAAACCGAACATTTGCTGATTTTGGTTTGGTAGATACCCAAAAGGAGGCTGCGATTTCTCGGGAGGAGTATGCACAGATGCCGTAGAAGCGGTTGCTGGACTTGTTGTTCGAGACCTGTTGATGCCATCAACAAGGCTGGAAGTGACAGACGCGCTCTCTGATGGCGACCCAGCAGCAATTGGTATGTCGCCATCTTTGTCGTATATCCTCATACACGCAGTAATGAGGCTTCTATAGAGTTCGACTGCCGATGCCACACCCGGCCAGCGCACAGAAGCTAGTTCAATGCTTTCCATAGCCACAGCGAGATGTCCTTCGACTTCTTCCCGCGAATGGGCGGTTCGGATCTCTGCGTACGACAAGCTCCAGAGCATGGTGTTGATGGCCATGAAGATCGACTGGGTGAAGATCCAGGTGAGATCCACGCTAGCAGTGTCGATTTGCTTTTTGTGCATGTAGATATTGAACTGAACCGCATCGAAACAGTGGATAGCAGCTTGGAGAGAAGGTCTTGGCACCTGGGGTGAGGGCCGGTAGAGGAAGACGACCATTGTGTTGTATCGACCAGTGAACCTGTCATTGAAATTAGCACAGTTTCCCCGCACGATGACGACTAGCAACCTACCAGACTTTGTTCAAGCCAGAACCGCCGTCCATCTCAGGACTCGTGTCCCTCCAAGCGATCATCCTGTTGTGCATCTCGGTAAACCAGGGGTCCTGATCGTCCTTCGGTTCGGCTCGTTTTCTTTGGTACAACTTTCGCCTAATCTCTAATTGCAGCAGTCGCATCTTGTAAAAGTGAATAGCGATCCACTTTTTCAGTGAAGCCTGGGGTGCTGGCTGTATGCCCTCTCTTGTGATGTACGAATCGTCCACCAACTCGAACCAGTTCACGTCGATGTGCTCTCGCCTCGTTGCAAACATGCTTGGTCGGCCAAGACTGTGAGCCAATCCAAGGTCCATTGTGAGCAGGCACCAGAACAATCGTCGGCGCATGTCGATTTCCAAAGGATCAGCTAGTTTGCCACCAGGACCACGGGTGATGGTCTTCTCTTCATGCAACCCCAGCGCTTGGCACAGTCGTACGCCCAGACCAATGATATAGTACACAGCAGTTCGAGTGGGCGTCAAGAGCGAGTAACCAGCAATCAGAGCAAATCCTTGCAGGGTCTTCAGGTTCATTGGCTTGATGGTGCCTTCGAGGAATCTCAAGGCAGCAAGGTAATAGCTGTCGGCGAGTCCAGCATATTGAGTGTCCATCCTCTGGAGGCTGATGGCGATGACCATACGGAGACAGAAATTCTGCCAAGGGTCAGTGGACCCGTTGTAGACATCTTCGACATCCTGGATGAACGAAGCCTCATGGAAGATGGGGTACATGGGGTGGACTGGCGGGGTTTAGCATTAGCATACGCGACGTAGGATTGGTCGGAGCGACGCACCTTTGCTGTAGAAGAGCTGAACTAGGAGGTTCGTGAGATCTCTATTCGGTAGCTCTTCAGCCGCAACGTCGCTTATCAACGGATACACCTTGGACGTAGGCTTCTTGTCTTCCTCGTCAAACGCTGCCTTTATCGACTTTGCTCTTGCGTTGGGCACAATCTCCGATATGCTCTTCGAATCGGTGAACTGCTTCGCCAGCTGCATCACCAGCCGCGTCACGTTGATCCCGCTCGACGGGCCCAGGTACTTTGGATCGTCTGTCTCCTGAATTCTCACTGATGCTGCCCCGCGCATAACGTCCTCCGGGTCTGGGTCCGTATCGTCCCGCTCCAGATCAGACAGCTGCTTCTCGAGGTCGCGCACCTTGTGCTGCAGGTGCACGACATAGTTGCGCGGTATCTTGGTGCCTTTGGTCGGGTCGTAGTACTCGCAGTGGGAGTTTGTGCGCTCGCATGGGCCGCATCGCGGGAGTCCTGGGTCGCATCTCGTCTTGCGCTGTGGAGGCGGAAGTTAGCTTCGAAGCGCCATGTGCTCGGGCAGGCATACTGTGCGGCAGCGACAGCAGGCTGTCAAGGTGTGAGCGATGCGGTTCTGCTGCCCTCCCTCTTCGGCCGTCCGACTCTGCTGGCTCTCCCCTTGGGCTGCCATTATCGCCACGGGTGTCTACTGGATGTCGCGCGTAGGGGGGTTGCGGAGGGGCGGTCGACGGCGGATATAGGTGCTGCGCACACGTCCATGCCAGGGCAGAGGCAAGCAGGACAGACGCTCAAGGCGTGGATGGAGGCAGAGGAGCAGGCTCAGGGACCGCTGTCGTGGCACAGCCAAGCGCGCAGAGAAAGGCAGCCGGACGGAGATGTCTATCGAAGGTTTCGTGGTCGAAACCCATGCGCGTACCCAGGTTACCTTAACTCGAAAAATAACACGCCAGCCCGCTCACGGTACAGATAAGTTACAGGTGCCGCGCCCCAATCAGCGACAGACGCCAGGCGATATCTACGTGTGACAAACGCACCCGGTGGGACGCTGCGACGGACTGTGACAGGCCCAGACGGTTTGGCCTGGCTCCTGATGAGCCGACGTTGGGCCTCGAGACGGGAGCGGCCGCGATTGGCTGCAGGGAAAGACTCTGGGAAAAGCAGCCATCAAAAAGGGCTCTGCGTCCACCACACCGCTAGCTGCACCCGTCGCGCGCCTCCCTACCGCGCTGAACTCATATCGCCCGACAGCGCTGCACCACCTGATTCCGGGGCGCGACGAGTCTGCCTGGGCTCCCTCCTCCAACGAGCCGGTGAGGGCCGTACCCCACCCGTGCCATTTGCGGCGCAGTGCACGCATTGAGCTGCAACTGCGCCTCGCGCAGCGCCTGTGGCACCCATCGAGTCCACTCGGGACAGGCCAGCAGACGACCCTCAACAGCTGAAGTTCCCTGCCATCTGGCCTCGTTTGCGTAGATCAAGGGTTCGCTGAAGCTGTACCGCCGCACTAGCCCTACACCGTACCTTCCCGAGGCCGGTAAGTCCATGTGCGTTTCGTCGCTTCCATTTCGAGACATTCCGTCAGCTTCATTGAGCACTTGTCCGGTGTCCCTCTTGCTCCCCAGATTCACGTCTTTGGCCGGGCATCTCTTGTTATCGTCCTAGCTTTGCCTGTTCTCCAACTTTGCCCGTGTCCAGCCATCTGTCCACTTCCTAGCTGGGGCCCTTCTCATACGGATTGATACTCATGCATGTACATCTCACAGATGCGCTCGCTGGCAACAGCCTGATGGTGCTCGAGACTCCATTGCTGCGTGTGAGCAGGCCCGTCGCTGCTTGCTCACGATGTCGGGCGGCGAAGGTGAAATGTGACGGCAAGCTACCAGCGTGCACAGCATGTGAGAAGGCAAATAGGGCGTCGGAATGCTCGAGTACGAACGACCAATTTGCAAGAGGGAAGGAGAGGAGCTATGTTGCGACGTTGGAGGCACGAGTAGAGAGGCTCGAGAAGAGGATATCTGAAGCAAGAGCGAGAAGAAAGTCTTCATCGATACTAATGCAAGATTACTCTGAGAATGCGACCCCTCGAAGGACGTCTGTGGACACCGTCAAGGCGCGGCCTATCAGTAAACGTGCTGCGCGGCGGAAGGAGGCTTCAGACATTGACGAGCTAGTGTCTGACTTTGGTCTTCTGTGAGTTCTGCCGGACACATGCACGTCTTCGTCTAATAGCATCAGTGCCGTCAATGCAACAGCGAGAGATTTCCATGGATTCACATCAGCCATGTCATATGCTCGCTTGATTCTGTCAGCCAGTGCGAAAGAAGCCCTGCCTACAGGCCTCCACAAGTCCTTACCTCCAAGATTCGCTGCGACACCCCTCATTCAGCATTATCTCGACAACATCTTCACCTTGCTTCCCATATTCGAAGAGGCAAGTCTCTATTCTTCCGTGGATGCCGTTTATCATCCAGACGAGAAAGCGTCGGCCTTCAATCACTGGACTGTGAGAATGGTCCTGGCAATAGCCTGTCTCTCACAGTCTGAGCAACGCGGAGACACATTGTACTCGGATGCTGTTGGACACGTAAATGCGGCGCTCGAACACTCCGAGGAGGTCTTACACCCCGGAATGATCAGCAGTATCCAAGCGACGCTCTTGTTGGTCGAGTACGCAATGATGGACCCTCACCATTTTGACAGCTGGACTCTGATTGGAGCAGCATCAAGAGCCATGGTCGATCTTGGTATTCATCAAGACCCGCCGCGAAGGACGTCGGTTTCGCGAAATAAGCTAGAGATCAGAAGACGAGTCTATTGGTGCGTCTATGCGCTCGACCGGTAAGCTCTGGCCCACATATATCCCTAGCCCTCATCTAACATTTCCAGATCGACATCGCTTGTTCAGACTCGGGCCTTCTCCTTCTCAGACGATGCATCACAGGTCTCGCTTCCCTTCCATCAGTCGTCTATGTCACCGAAGAATACATCCGGTCCCGCTCAAGTCTTCTTGCAGTCATTTGATGCAGCCCTTGCCTACTTCCAGATCCGAGAAATCCAGTCGGAATGGTACATGGACCTGTTCCAATCAGGCCGTGACCCATGGCAAGATCCATATCCCTATATCTGGAGGATCTATGCAAGGATGACAGACTGGATCCAAAGCCTACCAGCGAGCATCCTCCCATCGACCAAGTCCTTCTTCGAGCTAGAACTTCTTTACAGCTACGTCTACATCCTGTCGCCTAGCCCTCGCATCCCTCATATTCACGAGTATGCCCAGAGGCTGATCTTTGAACATGGTATCGGGTACGCCACGAACCTCATCGCTCTCATCTCGAAACCTTCAAACACCACAAAGCCTCCTGTTACCTTTTACGACGCAATGCGCGCATACATGACGGGTCGTCAATTCGTCGACGTGCTCTCCCGCAACATTGATGTCATCCTCGATCCGATGCCGCCAACACCTCCCGCCCCTCCTGCGCCACCATCAATGTCCGAAGATCCACTAGCGCCTCCTGTGCAAGCTCCTCCTCCTCCGTTCCCTTCGCCACTGATGCCAGATGGCCTCTCCGCGCCGCAAGATCCTACGGCTCGCGCCATCAATGCGATCAACGACTTCACGAACATCCTTTCCAAATTCGGCCTACGCTTCGGTTTCACGCACTGGCGCGATCGCTTCCAACGCGAATCCACCACGCTCCTTCAGCAACTGTACCAGCGCGCCTCGATATCGCCTCTCCCATCACCTCTTGCTCACAACACTTCTCCTCAAGCTCACCCCACGTTCCACTCCCAGCCCTGGCTAGTGACCGGCGGCCCCGTCCAGCCCCTCCATCACGGCCTCCCGACAACACCGCCGAATATCTACCCGCCTCAGCCCAGTCCTTTTGGGACTACGCATCTGTCGCCACCATTCTCGAATCCGCCAGTAATTGACTGGGGTTCGACGTCGCCACAAACACAAGGTACCTCGCCATTAGGAGGACCATCGCCGCTGGCGGAGATGCCGCTGCCGAGTGAGGGGAGAGTGAGGCAGGCGAGGGTGTTTGGGGCGGGGATACATAGTCCGAATACGCAGCCGCAACAAGGTGGGGAGCAGGTTGGTGGTGGGTGGGATTTGAATGCGCAGGGTGGTGGTGGGGGTGGGGGGTACATATAGATTGAGATTGGGATGATAAGGTGAAATGGAGGTGCTTTTGTTGTATATGCCGAGGGGTATAGCGTTGGTGTTGTGTTTGGGGGTTTGGGGGGACATCATGATGATAGTTTCGAATCAAGGAGAACAGGCTTCTTGGAAATGTGAGATGAGATATGAAACAGTAAAACTATTATATTGTAAGAGGCTAAGTGGGGTATTCAATTTCTTCCCCGCGTTGCGCGGAGTCAGTGGCTGATGATTTGATAGACATGTACTATCTCTGATGAGGCTGTTGGTGCCTTGTCATCCTACCTTTGCAGCCCCCTGCATCTAAGGTTCCAGCGACCGATGTGGCTACCGAGCCTCGTTCACTGCAATCTCTAGCGCCCACGGCTGGTTATCATCACGTGGAAGACCATAATCACTTCCCACTATTCCCCAAACTTTAGATACTGTCATCGAAAGCACACAAACGGGCCTTCGATAAAGAGAACTTTGGCGGAGGGACTCGAGGAAGGGCTCGAGGAAGGAAGTCGGATACAGAGAGCTCATTATTTGAGATTTGTAGAGAGGGTGGAGTGGGGAGAGGTTTTTGTTTGCCTTCTCTGGAAGAAGGTGATGTACAGAGATTGGTCCAACTTCCAAACAAACGAGCCCTTCTTCCATTTCACTGCAAACTTTAGCGCGCACGAGCGGAGCGGTCTTCGTCACGTGTAAGGCTGTAAGTACTACGTTAGTTACCCAGTGTTAGATACATAGTAAGGTAGAATAGATAGTTGTTAGGTAGGTACAAGAATCATGTAAAAACTTTAAAGAAAAGGCTTATCCACCCCTTGAGAGCACATATCATAAGACAACTTTACAACACGAAGGGTGCGCTTTCGATCAGCAGGGATATGGATTTCCATCTTTTTGGCCGATATCGTTGCCGTGGTAGTGACAAGTGGGATTCTGGCCTGTTTGCTCATTGGCCAGCTGAGAAGACTTTGGGGTTTGAGGACGTTCTGAAACCTTCACTGCAATCTCTAGCGCACACAACACGTCTTTCTTACGTGAGGATATATACGCTCACCGGTGTGGGGCATAACGCAACGGTTATTGGCTCACCGCATGCAGCTGGGATCTCAAGTCTGAGGATGTTATTGGACGATATGTTCTGGTTTCCGAGCACTTAATCAACGGACCGGCCAAATTGAGCTCCGCTTTCACTGCAATCTCTAGCGCCCACGACCTTCTTCAGGCCTAGTCTAGGGTATACAGCAACGCCAGATGAACAAGGCAAGTAACGATTGCATCCTGCGTCACCCAAGAAGCGAAGCCCACCTTCCCCAGACTGTAGCGACTGTAGAGGTGACTCAAGCATTGTTCAATTGGCGTGGAGTGTCTATGCCCGATTTTGATTTCGGGTCCAATGTATGGCTTCTCTCGTCCGTTATAATAACATTTTAACTGCGGTGGTATATATATTGCCTTGCTTGTTGTACTGTACCACCTAGGTACATGACAGTTGCCTCGCTCCTCAAACAGCTTTCCTAAGCAATCTTCGACCTCTAATGGTACTACATCTGCAGTCGCGAAAGAGAGTCAGGACATGCACTGCAATTCCTTGCGCCAGCGAGAGCCCAGGTAGTTGCACATCATGTTCATTGATTGGCCACGAAGAGTGTTCGTAACATGTTGTGCTCGAGTACGACAAGCACTAGAAGTCTGATTATCCTTCTTGCCTATGTTGGACTGCATTTTCACTGCAATCTCTAGCCCCCCACGAAGAGGTTCTCGTTGCACCTTGTGTTCGTTAATCACTGGTGAATAGTCTTCGTACGATGTTGTGCTCAACCAATACCCTTGTTAAACTTTAGCTACCAACATATGTGATTTTAACTGCAATATCTAGCGCCCACGAAGCGCTTCGTCGCACAGCAGCACAATTTGTGAGACATCGAGGAATTTTGAATGGATATATTGAAGAACTTGCTCTACAATCGTGGAACTAGAGCCCAGAGTCCGCGGCTCTTCTAGCCATGAGAAAAATGAAGCCATGCAATGCAGCCAGCACGCCCGAAATAAAGCGCTCAAAATGTAGACGACTCGCAACTTCGGACTAGCACTCCTCTATCAGCAAGAAAAAAAGAAGTCTAATGGTGGAGGTCTCAAGGGTTACTTAGTGCCAGACACGCATCTACTGCGAGACCGACTCTGCAAGCTGTTAGCTTCTTCTGCTATGATGGGTAGCGTGAAACCTGAAACGTACCTTCCCTCCTTCATCCTCACAACATCGTCGATGACCTCTCGGTCCAGATTTGGGAACATTCCAGCTAATGTCTCGACCACGACCTTATGTTCCTGCCGTTGAATTCGCCGCGCTTCTTCCGCTTCAGCACTTGCTTGTCTCGCCGCTGCATCCTCCGCCGACAGTCTTTCTCTCGCCCTCTGTTCCTCTGCAGATCTTCGTTGCATATCCTTCTCCCCCATTGGTGCCGTGTTGCCAGGGTAGTCAGAGGATCGCCGTGGCGCGGGTGAGAGACGGGGCGTCGAGCCGGGCTGCGGCGTAGATGCAGGACCAGAGTTTGACGACGTGGATGTATCGTTGTCTGAGAAGATGCGGCCTATAGTGCTGAGTGGTTTCTGTATCGTTCGCAGAAGTCCTGCTACTGCGGCATTCTCTTCTTCCGGTTGATCGCTCTGTCCCCTTTGCTCACGCAGACTTGTGGACCTCCGCGGTCCCGAACGTTCAGCTTCAAGTGAGTGCCGAGGCGTAACTTCCGGTCTTGATAATGTAGACTTCTCGGAGAGGTGGAGATGCGGCGATGGCACGCGGCGATGTCCGGGTGTCTTTGGGGGCTCGGTAATGACACGTAACGATGGAGGGCTCGATGACTCGGGGCTTACAAGTTGCGGTTCGGAATGTCGTTCAGCGATGGCGGACACGGCGGCCTCGACATTCTTCTCAAACTCTTCATCGCTCACAGTGAGCGATGTCCTGTCGAGACCTTCGATAAACTGGATAGCACCCATCAGAGAAGAGATGTAGTATCCAGCCTCACCACCTAGCTTGTCCTGGTTTCTGAAACGTAGAATGTACTGCACATTCGATACTAACGAATCTGGATTGGCTTGTAGCACTGTGTAGATGAGAAGCGGGACGAAAGCATCGGCAGATTGATCTGACTGGGATGTTCGCAAGAAGCCGAAGATAACTTTGCAGCAATTCAAGATGCATATGATCTTGTCTCTTGGTGCTCGGTAGCTTTTGATCTTCAATAACTCCTGTTGAGCCAGGGTCAGGAACTTCTTTCCCTTGTCCCCGACAGGCTTGATGTCCAGATGGTCTTCTTTGACCCAGCCGTATATTCTCACTTTCTGTGCTAATATTTCATCCCTCTCTACATCTTCTTGGTGTTGCCCTCTTCTACCCGGACCGAGCGGCTCTTGACCTCTCCGTCTTCCCTTGTTGGGCGAGGGCTCTGGAGGCGGGATTGTCGGGGAGAATGTCTGAGAGTACAGCCGATTCATGACCAGCTTCTCCATGCCTTCTCGAGCATTGTCGAACTCAGCGTCTGAAACGGTCCGCCAGACCTCGCACTGTGCCATCTTCTTACTGATAAATTCGAGGAAATCACCAATGATCTTGACTTGCTCATGTACCATCCACTGCTTCTTCCCGAATTCGAGGAGAAACGACCGTAGAAATTTTGCGACAGGGTCGGCGGTCCGATGTCGGAGCTGTTCGAGGAACCGATGGAAATCGAAGGGTAGGTCTGGTTCGGGTTCGGGTGCTGGGGCGGAGGGCTTGTACTGCGGCGCATGCGCGCTTGGAGACATAGGGCCAGGCCCACCAATCTTGTCATTGAGTGATGAGTTGGTTCCTACGCGGTACAGCGAGGAAGTTCGAGGAGGCGGCGGCGATTGTAGCGGTTGCTCTGATGATGCCCCTTCATTAGGAAGAGGAAGAGGCTTATTCAGAGGTTCTAAGCTTGACCGTCGAGGCGGATGCGTTATTGGCGACTCTAACAGAGGCCCTGCTAGCTCAAGCCGAGGAGACATGATTTCTTCTGCCCCTGGCCCACCATCGCCTTGGTCAAATTGCTCCATGATGCTTTGTATCTCCGACCGTGAGTCCTCCACCATGTCTTCCCCACCGTCGAACTTCGATTCGTACGCGGCCACCTCGGCATCTTCCGAGTTCCTCCCGCTCGACTTTCCTTGTGAAGCTGGGGACGTGGTGCGGCTCGGTACGTCATGGTGTGAAGACAGAAACCGTTCATCTTTCGGAGGTGGAGGAGGCGGCGAAGGCGATCGTACGGGTGCTTTGCCTGCAGATTTAGATGCGGGCTCAGGCGGTGGTGTGGAGGATAGGTCTATCAGGTCTGTGTCCGCGGTTATCTGCTCGACGGCTGCCGCTGTTGATGCTTGCTCTTCCGGGCTCTTGCTCGCCAGTGTCGCTTCGTTTTTGGGAAGTTCTAATGACACATCCTCACCTCCCTCTCTTTCGACCTCTTTCCCATCCTTGTTTACCCCCACCTCTTCCTGGCGCTGCGGAAGCCCCGCCTTGTGTTCAAGGCTGCGGTGCTCGATCAGAGCTTCATTTGCGTCTTTTGCTCCTGGCGAAGATTCTTTCTGCCCTTCTACTACATTTCCTTCCTTCTGGACGTCATCGGTCACCTGCCCCTCGCTGAAGACATCCTGGGCGTCATTGTTTTGCGGCGTCTCGCTCGGAGGAGACATAGACCGTCGTCCGGCGATATATGGGTTTCAGGAGGCTGGTCTCAGTTGCGTTGGTTCCATCGACTACTCGGCGGGTTCGAAAGTCTTCAAGGAGTATACCAGCGCGGGGTGACTGTGGCAGTGTTGCTGTGCCCGATTGTTTTGGCCTGAACGGTGCATGCGACGCAATGTCGCATGGTCGGATGTTTGAGAGCCGACTCCCGCCCGCTAGGACCGAACAGGGTTGCGGTAGCTTGCAGCACTTCATGCCCTTGGCTTCTCACTGCCTATCCCTCGCAATCCTGTCCTCTCACCTCGACCTGCCATGTGCGGCATCTTTTGCTCCCTCAGCTGCAATGACCACGTTGTTCCAGATTCGAACACAGAGCAAGTCTTGAGGAATCGAGGACCTGACAGCTTCGGCTCGCACAAGACGACTATTGACGTCAACTCAGATTCCAAGGAGCCTACCGGAACCCTGCATGCCACGTTCCTGTCGACAGTCTTATCACTACGAGGAGCATTGATTGTCGACCAACCTCTGTTAGACGCCGCCTCCAATTCTGTTCTGTGCTGGAACGGCGAAGCATGGAGTATTCGCGATGAACCTGTAGCAGGTAACGACTCGCAAGAAATCTTCAGCTGCTTTCTCCATGCCTCGCGCACGTCTTCTGAAGAGCATAGAGAAACGTCGTTAGATCGAGTCATCTCTGTTGTAGAAGCCATCAGAGGGCCATTTGCCTTCACCTTCTACGACGCACAACACCAGTATCTGTATTATGGCAGAGACTGTCTAGGCAGACGATCGCTTCTGCAGAAGTCGACATTTCCTGATTCACTAATACTGTCCAGCGTCTGTGACAATGCTTCAGGAGACCAATGGGTGGAGGTTGAGGCAGATGGCATATATGTGATAGACCTTACAGCCTCTTTGCTAAAGCCTTCCCTGGAGTTGATGCATATTCCCCAACGGCGCAAAGATTGCAAAGAAAATGCATCTCGCTCCCTAGTAGGTAAGTCACTCCCGTATGTGGCGGTCGCTGATTTTCCAGGAAGATGCTACCATTCCCGGCAATGAACAGAGGTTTGCAGGACACCTCGCAGCAACCCAGCCCAGAAGACGTCGAGCTCTTACACTCAAAGCTGTGTCAGTCTCTCCAGTCGCGAGTCCAACATGTCCGCGAGTCTATGGATGTAGTCGCCAGCGACCACCAGGAAGCAAGAGCTAAGGTCGCCATTCTCTTCTCTGGAGGACTCGACTGCACGGTGTTAGCTCGCATAACTCACGAATTACTTCCTTTGGGTGAAGATATCGACCTACTCAATGTTGCCTTTGAGAACCCACGAGTTCACAAAGACCTAGCCACAAATGTGACCCCTTACGAATTGTGTCCGGACCGTATCACTGGGGCATCTTCCTATGCTGAGCTCCAGCGAGTCTGCCCTGGACGGCGTTGGCGGTTCGTTCAGATTGACGTCCCCTATAGCGAAACACTTGCACATCGCACTCGGGTCCTGGCATTGATGCATCCCCACAACACAGAGATGGATCTCTCCATTTCGTACGCTCTCTACTTTGCATCTCGCGGCACAGGACTTGTTACTGATCGCCCTGATGGTCCGTCTCAGCCATATTCTACAGCTGCTCATGTCTTACTATCTGGCTTGGGCGCTGATGAACTCTTTGGGGGCTACCAGCGCCATGCCACCGCCTTCACACGCCAGGGCTATCCAGGACTCATTGATGAGCTCGAGCTCGACTTCAACCGACTTGGTAAGCGCAACCTCGGGCGAGATGATCGTGTCATCAGCGACTCCGGGAAGGAAGTTCGCTTTCCGTATCTGGACGAAGAATTTATCAGCTTTGCCTTGAAACTACCGGTTTGGTCCAAGTGCGACTTTGGGAATCCACAACTGCTTGACTCTCAGGAGCCTGCTCGTTTCCTGGAGCCTGGGAAGCGAATTCTACGACTGCTTGCATGGAAGCTTAGGATGACGGGCGCCGCAGCAGAGAAGAAAAGAGCTATCCAGTTCGGCTCACGCACGGCGAAGATGGAGACGGGAAAGACGAAAGGGACGAATGTCTTGTCATGACCTTCTTGATTGCGTGTAAGTACTCCATTTCTCATTCTACTTCCTCCGGCTATGATTAGAACCTTTATCAGTAACGGTAGGCTGCAAGGGTCCACGTTTGGAAGCCAAAACCTCTCATCTGTGGTTGCTGCTCTGCAATAGCCCGATGAGCGGTTGCTTCGCAAAGACTTGCAGCCTCTGACGGCGATAAGTGTAAAAGGCAAGTCTGAGCCATTTCGAGTTTTCGAGACGCAACATTCGCCATAATTCTCAACATCGAGCTGATTCCTCAATCTTAGACAATGCACGAGGCCATATGAAAATGACGAGACACTATCGAAAGTGTCGTTATAACCTCAGGCAATAAATCATCTTTGCTCAGTACCTCAGAGCCAATGACCATTTCCACCGCACATCAAGATGAACGGCAGGTGTGGCGTTCTCACGTGAAGAAGGCTCTAGCCACAGTGTACCGCCACAATGACGTATGCCAATCAGACGGTTTATATATGATCAGCTGCTGTTCGAGAAATGTACAGGAATCTCGACACCGTCCAGACAGAATCACCACATCTATTTACCAACCATTCCATCCGTCTACCAAGATGCCTGTTCCAATTCCATCAGCCGCCTCGGGCGAAACACCCACCTCCCAAACTAGCACTTCGGCTTCCGCCAATACGGCCCACGAGGTTCAGAACTCATCAACGCAAAGCGTAGCCTCCGCTGTTCCAGAACAGAAGACAGAAGCCGAGCGAGAAGCCGAGCGACTGTATGAAGAGAGGATCGAGGAAGAGTATGCGAAGAGAGAGGGCGGCGCCTAGTCGAAGCATTTCTCCGCGTTCGAACCGACTTCTATGACCTCTATCGGCATAAGATGAGACGTCCATCGCAAGCATCCAGCACCACTCCATGTACATAGCGTCCAAAAACACTCCAATATATCCTGATTACCCAGCCAGCGCTTTCTGCACCAACTCCTGCGGTCTCCCACTCATCGGAATCTGCAGCGCCAACTCATGCCCCGTCTCCGTCATCTTGCCCCACGTCTTCCGCAATATCCCCAAGATCTTGTCCTCATTGTGTTCCTTCTCAAATTGCTCGAATTGATCGTCCAAAAACACCAAGCACGCTACATCTTCTAATATTTGTGTCTCCTCGTCCACTTTGAGATCCTCCTTCCTTATCAACGCAGCGACACGTTCCCCGTCTTCTGTTGAGTAGCCGGACGAGATCATGATGTCCTGTACGAGCTCTGCTTGTCGCTTCTTGAGATAGGTCCGCCACGCGTGGTATCCGATGCGCGTCATGGGGTAGGAGGAGCGCGGGACTTCCCAGCGGCGGAAGTGCTGGGCGCGTATTGCCAGCTTGAGGGTTTCGGTGGCGGAGGAGGTTCGTTTCTCGAGGTAGGATGTGCATTTCTGCGCGTAGTGTAGCTCGTACGGTAGCTCTTTGCCGTCGATTGTGATCTTATTAGGGTCTTCGGCGTGCGCTGCGTCGATGGCGGAGACGGCTTTATCGTAGGGCGTCGACATAGTGGAGTAGTCTAGGGTGGGTTATGGAGGTTGCAATGGGTGGAATCGCGTGGAGGGGAGACAATTGCGATGTAATAGCATGCTGATTATGGAGCTTTCGTTCTGCGATAACTGGTCGCATGCCCCGCCATCGCTGCAAGACTTCCGCGGCAGCTAACCTCGATTCTCCCCACGTCCCTGCGTTGATCGGCCCGTCCGGTCTCGGCTCTAGTTCGACGTCGCTCCACTACACCTGCAGCCACAGCTCCAGCACTACAACGATACCTACTGTACGCTTCGGCGTCCGCGCGCCCGCCTTCAATTCGAACCCCACCAGCTCTCATGCCGCCAAAATGAGCACCTCGATCTCGCCTACCCCCTCCACACCACCCCTCCCGCCATTCTCCTCACCGCTCGCCTCTCCAAGCACGACGCAACCCCAAACCCCTGTCCAAAAAGCCCTCAACAACGCCTCCCCGCTCACCAAAATCCCGGCCGACATCGCCACGCACCGGTCCCTCCTCTTCGCCCTCGACACCCCCGTCCAGCTCACCGCCGCCGTCTGGCACAACTTCTGGCCCTACGTCGACAATGTGTGGTGCATACACCAGAAACCGCAGCCCTCGCCCGTCACCGGAGTAGCTAAAGTGTATGGTGGTTGTCGACTCGCGCGCAAGACGAATTTCCCGCTGCCGGAGGTGACGGGGAAGAGTAGACCGCGGCAGAGGCGCGAGGGCGGGACGTGCAAGGCGAAGGTAAGGGTCACGGTGTATGCGGATGGGCGGAGGGTGGTGGAGAGGATGGGGGATGGTCATAGTCATGATTTAGACCATATTGATTCCGTGAAGAGGAATAGTGGTGTCAGGAATCTAGTCCTAGATGATTTCTTCAAGAGTTGGGAGGCTGGCGGGATCCTCGCTTTCTTACGAGATACGAGTAAAGCTACAGCGGATGGAGACGGAGGCGATATCTTGAAAGATGCGGGGGGCTTGTATTTGAGTAGGCAGGAAGTGCAGAATATCCTGAATGGCGCGCTGAAAAAAGCGTATCCGGGACAGGATGTCAGTGAGGTCAAGAGGCAGATGGATAAGTATAAGAATTACACGACGTGTAATTTCAAGGGGTGCGATGCGCAGGCGTTTCCGGATATCAAGGCCCTCATGGATCACAGGAAGGCGGTGCATGGGCTGAGGAGTCATGATCATTCTGACAAGATGTATGCGTGTCCGGATAAAAGCTGCTGGAGGCGGAAGAAGAGTAAAGGGTTTGCGACGTTGTTGGGGTTGGAGGAGCATCTGCGGGAGAAGCATGGGAAGGGCTCGGAGACGGATGTGCTGCGGCTTGGGGTCAGGGAGATGGATAACGGGCATCTGGATGCTGGTCCTGTGGGCCATTTGGGGTTGAATATGGGGTTTGATATGATGAACCCGCTTCTTCCGAATTTTCCTGGAGACCCTATTACACCTGACTCGGATGACCAGGATCAAGGCTTGCAGCTTCATGATGCGGAGCATGAATTGGACGAGGAGGGTGGCGTTGAGAGACAAGAGGCTGCGAGAGCCTTGACGCATATGGAGAGGGAGAGCATGAAAATCAGAATCAAGAGATTGGTGATTGAGCGGTCAAAGCTAGATGCTGAGATCAAGAGGCTGAACACGATATGTTATGGAAGTGGGAGTGGAGAGGTACGGCAAGATCTGGATGATGGCTGAAAAGAGCAAGCTATATTGCAATTCTACGGACGATTACGATATCCAATATCTCCAAACACAAGTCAGGCTACCGGCGCTCGACCCCATCACACCGACTACGATCACCACCATCCCCTACCGCTCCGTAGATACAACTCCCTTTGCCTAAATCTGGTCCTACCCATCGAGTTGTAGTAGCACCGTTCCCATGTGTCGCGCTCATAATCCATGACAGGTCTTCGTCTACATACCGTACAATACTGGCTCATCTGCGGCGCATTCCAGGAGTCGACGACCCTGCCATGCCCTCCTCGCCGGCTGCGGAAATTGCCGTACCAGGTTCTGGGGTTCCAGTAATTCGGCATTTGTGTCTATGTTGTTGTTGAGGCTTACTGTGGTAGAGAAAGAGATACAAGGTTTTGGCAAGTTTGAGAAGTTGGAGGAACAGAGAACGTTAACATGTCGATGGCTGAGATACCCTTTACAACACCCGCTACGTACAAGGATGCGATCGATCGTCGAACAACGTCCTCCACGACATACTTGCGAAATATGCTCGACGAAACCTCTCCACAGATACTCTCCACGTACACGATATCCACAATTTCAATCGCCATTCTTCACACCCACTCCTTCAAAAACAACAACAGCGACGCCATCCACGACTTAATCCGCCGATCCGTGAACCTCGCGAATGTGCGTCACCGTACTCCTCCTCGCGATGCCATCGTAGCAACGCCGGCAGTGCTCTCTATGCACGTCGAAGATGGGTGCCCTTAGACAGATGGCGCATTTACGCTTACATTTGAATGCTGGATTCTTCGAGTCGATGGCGAGGCCGTGCCCGCGCTGGTGATGGAAGACCGTGCGGTACCAGGGTTTTGAGGGTGTTGGTGGTGGGGATACATGAACGAGTGCCCAGTCTGGCTCTAGATTTGGGGAGTAGGAGGGTGGATCTGAGCTCATGGCGTAAAGTTGGTGTCGAAGATATGCCTTGGAAGATGGATTGGTTGTTCAACAAATCTGCAAGAGAAAGATACCGAACACTTCATCGTGGAGAGTTCGTCGGTAACAAAACATTCATCGCTAGAACGCTTCAATGCCCAGTCAAAACCCATCCTTCACTTCAAAACTTCAAAACTCCAACGCAATCAGAACGCAGCCATAACCAGACCCTCTTTTCTCCGTCCTTCCGTCCTTCCCCTCTCCCCTTCCCGACCCCCAGCTCAAATTCATTCATTCCCCCCTCCTCTCCCACCTCACAACCTCCCACGCACTCAGCTCCCTCACAGCTACACACGCATACACCCGTCTCGTCTCATAACACCGACGACAGATCTTGTAATCGTGACTCAGTACCGTAGCTGTTTGACATTGTCGACAGGTCCTTGTTGGCCTTGGGCGGTTGGAGGACGTCGTGTCGATTACTTGGCCGTGGGTCTCGTACACTTGTGATTTGGGATTTGACGGTTTGAAGAGGGAGATGGATGTTGTGAGGGTGGTTATGAGGGTTGGGAGGGTGAGCGTGCTCATTGGTTTCGAGGCTAGATGTCTGGAGCTTTTGCGCTAACGGCTGTGGTATGTGTAGATATAGCGTATAAATTGGTTTTCGCTAGCGATGAACCCGAGAGTAGTATGCTTGGACCTTGCGATACTAGAGAATGAAATTGTTGGTAGTAGCGTAGCAACGCGTAGTCCTCGCGTCGTGTAGAGAGAAAGAAAAGTCGCAATCTCCCGAAGGTCCATTCCCGGAGTTGTGTTGGGAATTAGGCACCAACCCATCTTGCTCAGCCTCTCGCTGTTCCCCTCAGACCCGAGTTTCGTGGAAGAAAGTATTGGGTGGATCTGATATGCATATTGCTCGGTTGCTTAGGTGTGCGTGCGACCGGTGTGCTGACACAGCCTCCTCCGTCACGTGCGCTGACTGCGTTAGGTGGTCGGTGGGTATGAGTCACATTGTCGTGGGCGTGTAGATGGGTAGATGGTTCTTGATAGAGATTCTGATTATGTATCTTTCCATTGTTTTGGGTGACACTTATGTTCTGTACTTATCATATAAGTGCTGTGGCTATTTCATGGATTTAATGTTCTTGGTGTTGCTGGGTAAGTACGGTCACAAGGGAACTCAGTTCTACCAGGGTCATGCGAGTCCATGTCGCTCAAGGGCAATAAGACTCCTTTCGAGCAGTTCTGGCCTTCTGTATAGTATTGCATCACATGTCCGACCCCGTGATATTGGGTACCTCCTAACGGTGAAAAGAACTCATGTCGAAAATGAAGATGTCTACCAAATATGGTAGGACTAGGAATTACTAGCATCGGGGTCAACGATTGAGACGTGTATGAGCACTTCATCTGATACTGAGCTGAATATCAATTTCCACTAGCGTGTAATATAGCATGTTCATTTGAAGACTCGATGGAAGGGCGCATGGCCGATCGTCAAGAGTGATTTTAAGGGCCAGAACACTTGATAATCAACGTTTTTATAAAGAGTCTCTTTGTCATTTGTACCATTATCGCAACATGCAAATTAAAATATGAAAAACTCCTTGGGAGCCAGTCCTTCAGACGCACGATCTGATTGGCTCGTGAGTCGTCCTAATCAGCGTCAGTCGCCTTACTGATCAAGGAGCTTGGCACCCTGCAAATCAACACCACGGTGCAGCCTCGAGGCACGTAGAAATATCTACAACACCCCCCAACATCTAACAGAATGCGAATCCCCCGAGCCTCATTGCGTTGCTTCTTGTGGTTAAATGACCATGGCTTCGGATGATATCTTCTCCATGGGCCTGTACGCACTTTCAGACCTCCTCGTTCAACACAACACTGAGCCAAGCGCGCTGTATCCTAGTTCCTTGAATGCTTCTGCAAACTGCTCACCCTCGTGGCTCACCGATATGGATGGGCAGGAAGTCTCGCTTGACGTCCCTTTTGATGAACTGGTATCAGCCCTAGACGTGGCTGGTCTGCCGCTAGCGCCTGTTGGCAACGAAGTTGGGCTTGATGATCTGCCGAGAACAGGGCCAGACGACAATTCACGTCGGCCCATGATTATGGATGCCATCGATGACAGGCAAATTCCTCAAATTCTTGTTGATATGGATTCCCCACGGAAGCCTGCCAAGCCAAGCGAGCGCAAGAAGGCGTCCTCAAAGCGCCAAACTAAGCGAACCCGTATCACGGCAAAGATTAAGCAGCGTTTGAATTTTGTGTTTAGGAACAATCCATATCCTAGTAATGATGATATGAATGCCTTATCCCGGGAACATGGCCTGCCAAAAGGTTCAATTAAGAACTGGTTCGCAAATACGCGTGCTCGGAGGAATCCTCAAGGTGAGCGAAATATGAACCGTGAACGCATACTGTAAGGGAATCAGAAGCATAGCTAACGCTGCCTTAGACCATGTAGCACAAAGCATAAGCGAGCAAGCGCTGTCTATGCTGAATTCTACTGGAGAACCAACAAGCTCGCTCACCATAAGCCGTGACCCTCTCGACAGGTTCCTGGCATCTTCTCCCGAAGAAGACCATGCATCACCGGAAGAGATTACAGCGAATATTGCAGCAGCGGCTATCGAACGTGCCCGGAAAACCAAACTTAGTGCCGATCCGATTTCGATGTCTCAGTCGGACCATTTCACGACCCAAGCAGCTTCTGTAACAGATATAGATGCGCTGATCGGCCTTCCGTCTGAAGAGGCTTCTGGGGAACATCGTAGCACAATCGAAGCTACCCAATACGACCTGATACCCGGAAGCCCTCCATTTCGACAGCAGCGGGAAATGAACACAGGACTCGCTTCAGAGCCTTGGGAAACCGGTCAACCAGATTGTTCATATCTCACGGGTAGATGAGGGGATTTCAAAAGCCTAGAGAATGTCGAACCCCTGCCACCGAGGTCGCCCTTCTCGGGATATAGTCATCTCTTCTATTCGGATTCCACGTACGAAGACGAGGGAATGTATTACAAGTATCCTCCGGCCCGATCTTATGACTGGAACATTGATGACTTGCACCCTCTTTATGGGGAACTTGGCCTGCCCCATCTTGACTCTGCCCCGGACATCGGCTCGGACATCGGTTGGAAAGCCCCTGGCGCGAACTACGACTCCGGTAGCAATGCCGGGAGCACTGGCTCGACAGGCTCTGTTCAAAGTGTGAATTCAGTCTCCAGCCGTGGCTCGCGCAAAGGTCGGCGTCGTTGGAAGGCCAACCCGTCCGATGATCCATCTGTAGAGCCGACTCCGGGTCCGTACCACTGTACCTTCCCCGGTTGTGGAAAGACGTTCATATCCCGCTATGAATGGACGCGCCACGAAGAGTCTGTACATTACCCTCAAAAGTCTTGGGTCTGTTGCAAGAGTGTGGATATGTCCTTGGCGCTGTTGTGGAATGACCCGGCATTACTGCCATCAACACTGCTCCACATTCTTCAAAAACTATTCTCTACTTGCCTCCACAGGGCAGAGGGCGAGCGGACCTTTTCCCGCAAAGATTAACTTGCTCAACACATCAGAAGATGTCACTTCCAAGACAATAGCGAAGGTGACGTAGACGGTATACCCATCCATGTCATATTAGATATTAGCGGTGATCGTATCATTTCTTTCCTGACGAATCAGTGGCAACAAGATTTGGAGTATGCGATGAATTTACCTGAATCTGCTCGCTCTTGTCACCTTTGCTCGGTTGACTTTACTACCTGGAAAGACCGTAAGAAGCATGTCGGAAAGCATTTCGATAGTGGTGTCTTTGTTTGACAGTCTAGCCGGCACTCGGAAAAGTTGGGCTCAATTTTTGTGCCCAGCATGCCTAACCAGAACTTGTAAGTACTAGATGGCTTCGCAAAGCGGTACTGACTCTGGTCAGGGATCCTCGGTGGCACTGCCAATACTGTCGCATACCTTTTCACGACTATGCCACTGCTCTTGCGTGTCACAGAAAATGCAAAGCTTGGTCCTGTGTCTTTCTTCCATCATTTGGGACGAATCCATTTACGATATGGGACTTGATCGATTTCCCGGATGGTATAAGCTATACTTGCAAGCTTTGTGGGTATCAGTGCGGTTACCGAACTGGATTGTCGATTAGCACCAAGACCCTTTCCGAGATGAGACGCGTACACTATAAATCCCATCACCTTCACTCCTGCGGGTCCAAGCAACTCATGTCATTCCCGGATTTTGTCACCCATTTACGTACTCATTCAGGCGTTTCAGACTCTATAGCGTGGCAGTATTCGGATCTTTGGGACTGGTCGGCTGGCATCATATCCTCACGATCGTTGATAAAGGTGGCGGCTGTAAATGAAATTGAGAGCAGTAATGAGCCAAAGTCACCATAACAATGTTCGATACCCAAGATGAACCAGTTTAATGTGCTTGTTTGAGCACTAAGTCTTGGCAAGTCACTCTTGTATCATACTTGGTGTAAAGCCACGGATCTCGTTTAGCGGTTACCACATCTAGTGGTAGGCACTAAATCCCTCTTCATTGCAAAATGAGAACAAGGAAAACCTGAAGAGATTTTGATCATAAATCTCTAACACTGTTCGTGCTTCGCGAAGCACTCGCAAGACACCCATTGCTTGGTATGCTCCTTGTAGAAGCTCTCAGCATTCTGCCACATGAGAATCACCCCATCACTGTCCATTGTCTTACTAAGCGATACACTAATGTCCTAACCATCATCTCGAGCATGAAGTGCTCTGATTAGCGGATAGCCGAATCCCTACGGCCCTGGCCGGTAGTATCTAAGCTCGACCGATCGAATCCATGTTCTGGGAAGCGGAACGCCTTCTTGAAGTCCCTGGCCAGTTTGTCGAGGCCCAACCTCTCCGTATCCCACGAGCACGCATGGCTCTCAACATGTAGGACGAGAGAGCTGAGATGGTTGAAAACCTTGTCGCAGCCTTTCGCGCGGCAGATGAAGGGTTTGACCGTGCCCTCGTTGACCCACTCCCTCAGCACCTCGATATTCACGCGACGAGTTCGAATCTGCATGTGGATAGAGACGTCCATGTATAGCGGTGAGAACCACCAGTCTCCCAAGAATTGAATGAGACGACCCGGATCGTTGAAGTTCAAGCACTTGCCCGACTCGAGGTGGTTGATCAGGCTTGAGTGGGTTCGCATAGCTTGTCCGCAGGCCCAGCACTCCAGCTCGGCCCTCATGTGTTTCGTCATGTGCTACTATTGTCAGTATGCTATGCTAAGTATGGGTCATAGATTGCTCACATTTGCCAGGTTGATCTGACTCTTAGTCCAGAAACCGCACTCAATGCATGAGAAGCAGGAGTCCTCGTGAGCATGAAGTTTAGTCTGACTCGGGAAGATAGTCTTGCAGCTCTGGCATTGGTAATGATCTTCCTTGATATGGAGGTCAAGAGTCGTAGAGTCAGGAGCGTCGAACTCGCAGCCTGGCTGAAGGCAGTGTTTGTGATTGGTGGACTCGACCCAATGCTCGTCTCGCTCGTCCTGATTGCGGAATTTGCGGTGACAGGTATTGCAACAGACATGCTTTGGAGCGTTGTGAAGATGGTGATCAATCTCTCGCTTCGTTCGAAAGGCTATGAGGCAGACGAGACACACATTTTCGTGGCCTGCAGTATAGTTGTTCTCGAAGTGATTGCGAAGACCATTGTTGTCGGTGAATGCGCTCAAGCAGATATTGCAGAAGACGTCGTGACCAATAGCGTGGTCGACATGGTTCTTCAAGCCATTACGATCTTTGAAGACTCGCTTGCAGAGGTTGCAATAATTCTCGTGCTTTGGGGTCTGCTTCACGTGCGCTAGAATAGCAGTCTTGCTCTGGAGCTTCATCTGACACACTCCACACCAGTTCTCGTACTGGTTCTGGTTCTTCTCTCCAAGGTTATGCTCAGATGGTAATGGCTTCGGGACAGTCTCCTGCGCATCCGCCGGCACCTTGATGGGGTTGAGGATCGGTCGCTTGCGTGTATTGTTGACTGGGGGTCGGCTGTTCGTCTTGATGACGAGCGTAGTTGCCTTGGTGACTTTCGCTCCTCGCGACTTCACTTCTTCCCATCCCGTGTCGTTTGCTGTTGCCTGTCCCTGGTTGAGGTGTGGCACTGCTTGATGAGGTGTCTGCAGAGCTGGCCAGTCGTCTTCTCCGTCAAGGAGCGCATAACGGTTGACCACCGCGGGCGCCATAAAATACACGTTGTGTTTACGATGCGAAGTTGCCAGAGTGTTGTACGACCTGAAAGGAGGAGTTACAGCAGGTAGCCGTTGAGAAAGCGCGCTAAGAAATGCGCACGTGATGCGACGTCGCACCTTCCCTGCTAGGTAGCCACCAACGCGTATCTGAATTCGCGACGTCAAGTCGAATGGAACAGCATATGTACCGTGAAGAAGGCAAGCTGGTCTCATATCTAGAGACGTTTGCTGGGAATAATGCTTGTTTCCTTTGAGACGTAGCAACTCATAGCGAGCAAGCTTGATGCTCTGGGAAGGAGCGACTTCGAATGCTGTCCTTATGAGTAGAGTGAGTAAACAATGGGTTGAGCTTGTAAGCTGGAGCCTGTCGTAGTTGATGTCATCGGCAACATTTAGGGGAAGTCTCCCTGAGGTAAATTTCCCCCTAAGACATGGCGGATGGTGTGCAACACTCCTTCATGTGTCCTGGTATCTAAGTCTCGTTGAGCTTTCTATCATCCGAACATAAGAGCTCATTGAGCTATTCGTAGTCCATTGTATTTGCCCCACTGGGTCTGTGCAATCTTCAAGCATCATCATCTTCACTTTCACGGTGAAAAGTGATCTGTCGGTCCCTTATTGTTATCCTATTGTTCTATCATATTCACTTCTATTGTCTCGTAAGCGTGTTTGCGCCACAGCTAAGAGCCCCATCGCCCACATAGCAGTATATTTGTACCTGCTGATCTCTAATATTCGCTCTTCCTTTCCTCTTTCAAACACCGCACACACAATTGACGATTTCGTACAGCTGGAGATACCACTTTCTCCACGAACAGCTTTGTATCAACCACCGTATTCCTCATTGCAATCACATCCACTAAGAAATCGTTCGGAGAGTAGACAGCAGTCATGGGCCTTACGATCTTCAAGAGCGAACGCAATCCAGCACCTGTCACCATGGGTAGCCCGTCATACCGGTCGCTCGTGGGATTTCCGTCTACCAGTTCCCGCATCCCCGTACCTCGACGTCGCTACACACCGGTCAAAAACTCCAATACTTCAAACGCTATTGTCGCCCTCGATGAGCCAACCACAAAGGCTGGGCAAGCTGCTTACCCACTGGAGCAATATCAGGAGGAGCTGAAAGCCCGGAAAAAGAAATGGACGCTGATTGATTCACCCAATCCCACCAACAATCGTGCCCGTGAACTCTCAGATGACGCCTGGAAAGCTATCGGCAAGAAGATCTGGAAGGACTACTGCGAGTCGACTAGTGACCATCTGGAGCGCCAGTTTGCTACTCCGCCTACCACGCCCAAATCTGCTCATATCGGCACCGATGACTATCAAGCAGAGCGGGAGCCATCTCTCGAGCGCATCTGGCAAGTGAGCACCTGGATGTCTAAGGCGACCAATTGGAAGATGATGCAGTTCCTCAGCAGTCTCGGCGAGGATACGAACCGATGGGAGGGCAGGAAGAATGGGGAGATTGCGCAGTACTGCCACGACTTGCAAGTTAAATATCGGGAGAACTTGGAGGCAGAGCGCCAGCGAGGAGTCGAGGCCGTCACTATGCGGGCTGTTGCTGTGGACGATGGTGCAGCGGGCTCGTACAAGCGTAAGTGTAGAAATCAAGACAAGGAGAATGGGGATGAAGCTGAGGACGAGATTGAGGACCGGTTGGCCAAACGGAGCAAGAAAACAGATACTAATCAAAGGGAGACGATCGAAAGGCCTGAGCAGGATTTGGGAGATCAAGCGACTAGTTTGGGCCTGTCTGAGAAATCCGCATAGGAGGTGGATGGTTATGACTGAGGGGCTAGCCGCGAACGAGACATATACATGTCCATAGATAGTTGATTCGGGTCACGAAGCTCTCTGACTGAGATTCGGATAAGACTCGCGAACAGAGTGAACATTCCTTAGTGGCATGCCAAACTTGAATCACCATAAAGATGGGATCTTATCCAGCTATTTGAAGCGCTTCGCCCCGTCTGGATTATTTTACATAGCCATACAAAGCCATCAGGCAGCATTGATGTGGACTACGATACACTTATCGTATTGTCGGTCTAGCGCCGCTGTTGGTATTTAACACTCCTGAGCGCTAATTCATCCGTATGATTCCTAGTAGTATTTCGGCTCCAAAGTTATGTGAAGGGCCAATATCACGTGAATCATCCATTGACTCATCCATTTGTCATTTAGCGCTGGTGGAAGATCTGGGGTAGGAGTTGACCCTTCACCAGCCCAAAGCTTTCGTTGACCAGCATCTGCGGGCAACTTCCCAACAACAAAGCGTTACGAAAACATCATCTCTTCTCTATTCATTTTTCTTCAGTTTACAGCGTTAGTGCGTCCGCCCGTATATATTTTTACCGGACAATCCGACGCAGATATCTACGCGCTCCGATATCAAACCGGCCACAATGGCACCAAAAAAGAGACTAATCAGGCCCATTCGCATCGACCAGGTCTGGACCCTCCCAACTTTCGGAACCATGAATCGTGATTCCATGCTGCGGTTTATCAAGGACAACGAGGGCGACACAACCCAATGGGACAGCAAGCCAAACAAGGAACTGGGCATCCACTGCCAGAACATCCAAAAAACCTATAGAGAAGCACAACGCTTGAAAGGGACCACTGTACCACCCCAAACCAGCTGTGATGGTGTATTGCGTACTGATTCGCCGTCTCTCCAATAGCAAACCGCCGCAGAATCGATGCCTACATCCACCGATAGCAAGAAACAAAGGCAACCAAAACAACCGTACCTGATGAAGAGGTGGCTTAGAAAGGTCAAGGTGGGGGCGGTAAAGCGATGTTACGGTTTCTCAGACTATACCGATCCAGCTACTGTGAAACAAGTAATGGACGCCGAAGGGCTGGCCGGCAATAGCCTCGATGACGATACAAAGCTTTCCTTGGATGAGATTGGAATGGGCGTGAACCTCCTGCGATGTATTCATGCGATTGAAAAGTATGGACAGCTTGCGGGGCATGTACAAGACGGGCAGGAGTGGGAGAGACTGTGGAATGATTACCACAATGCTTATGGGCCTCTGAGAGGGTATATCACAGAATGCATGCAAATCGAAGAAGGAGACAATAGCGAGTATGCGGATAAGGTGCTGGAGAGTATCTTCCAAGTCCCCACAATCCCAGGAAAGTGAGCAGTCGGACGATGCGATGGATAAGCTGGAGGATTGACTCGGATTGGGCGGGGAGAAGGGTATGCGAAGCCTACCAAAACCGCACATACGCTTTCTAGAACAGTGAAAGCGTTTCTAGATTACCAATAAAAAAGCAGTGTTTGCTGAACGATATGGTTCTCGCAACTACCAGGTCAGGGGCAGCAAACCCTGCTTATCTCATGGATATCTCAGTCTGGAAGCTAGCCACAAGACTCAGTGAGAATAGCGAACCGCAACCCATAGCGCACCTTCCTCTTGCTTCCAAACATGCTCCCGAACTCTTTCCCACGTGACCATGGTTCCGCAAATCAGGAAAGCGCGGCGCAAGCCGACACCACAGGTAATTCTCAGCAAAGCCCCGAGCCTCGATATTTAGCGCAGTTACTATATAATAGCATTAATAGAGCTCGCCTAAGTATTAGATACCTAGCTTATAATAGAGATGTTATCTATTATAGTAATACAAACACTTTAGCCGCTATCAACTATAGTTTAACCGGTAGCTAAAATATAGATTCTGAGATGATTTTCTTGCGAGCCCCGAGCCTCACACACAGCAGCCCGCAAAAGAGAAGAAACCAGTCACGAGAATCCTGCGATCCACAAAATTCGGGAGCCAATCACTTTCAAGAGCTCGACGGCCAAGGAGCTCATGTTGCAAGGGTTGGTACGTGTGGGTGAAGACCGTAACCCTTTGGAGAAGGCTTCAAAAGACGAGATAGCCAAGCATTATCGCAACAAACAGATGCGCTGAACTGGAGCACTCAAAGGTAAAGGATAAGACAATACGGCAACAGGTCAAGGAATTCCCCAACCTACAGCTATGCAAGAACCGAGCAAGAAGATCAGGAAGATAGACGGCAACGTCACGGTAGAGACGGGGTTCGAGTCGAAGGAATCAATCGTTGACGAAGATAACATCATTAGAGACATGTCAAAGCTTGAAGTCGCGAGGGGCTCTCAGCGTGGCCATTCGAGGGGCGTCAAGCTTCCAGAAGAGATCTCAGCCAAATCATCAATGCCGACAAATCAGACGAGCGCGACGATGTTGTCGATGAAACAGGCGAGATTGTACTTACAGAGGAGATTGAAGATTTAACCAGACAGGTCTATCGCGAGGGAAAAGCTAGTAATTTCTTCGCGGAATTGGTCCAACGTCTCAGCGAGCTGATTGAACTGAGTCCTAAAGGTGCTAAAGAAGAAGCACTCTGGTTAATCAAGCGGGCCTTCAAGTTGATATGAAATATAGAGATGCGCTCGCCATGGGAGTGGGCAGCGAGCAGGTGAACCCGACCTTCAGATGCTACCTTTACATGATAATAGCGTGTGCGAAAAGAGCAACACTCAATTTGAGGCTTTTATACTCGATTCTAATACTTCGTACGCCTTGCAGAAGCTGTTTAGCTTCCTATGACTTGTCCCCTGAGATCCAGTCAACTGTTGGCAGTAGGCCTAGACGAGCAAACATCTAAATTAGGGGATCAGTGGCGATGCAACCCAGCTTTGATTGGTCCTCTTTTCATCCTGTATGTAAGTCTCGTGTCATCTTTTTCCTAGTCGTAACTAGCGTGAACCGCGGCTGCCTCACATCGGCTGAGATGTCTCGTTTCACTAGTGAGTTCGTGGTGGCTATCGCTAAACATTCCCATCTTGACCTGTCAACCAGCGTACGATTTATAGTTAAAGTTTATACAACTATTTCTTTGTAAACTTTAATACTCTAGTACTGTCTAATAAGTCGATAAAAAGAGGTCACACACATATATATATTTCACCAGTAACTACGCTTCCGTGTCTATTCGCTACTAGAAAAGAGCGCGCAAAGTGAATACAGAACACGAAAGCTAATTCTAATACCATAATATCCCAGCCACCTTCTCATCAGGTCGCATCGATCCACAAATCCCGACTGTCAGTTGCGTCATGCGGCTAGAGAGAGCGACTGGAAGTCCGATAATGCCAAAGCATTCAGGGTATCCACTACCGGCCCACCACAGCACAGGTCAAGCCTCTGCATCATCCGAGGACACTGATAGCGACCGCCACGACGCGATGGTCCCCGAATCTCTTGATGCGGGTGCCTCAAGTAACGATACATCTAGAGGAAGTTCTTTTATAAGATCACGACCACTCGACACCGTTTGGTCACTGGGGACCTTCATGACAGAAACAAATCGATCCCAGATGCTCGCAATGATCGAGGAGATAGGAGGGAATTCTAACCATTGGTCTGCCAGAGATGACTCGGAGCTTTATCAACATTGCCGGGACATTCAACTGGCTCGACAACAGAACTTCAAGGACACCCTGGAGATGGCACAAGCTGCTAATACCATAAAGCCAAATGGAATGCCCGCGATGGAAACCAAGGAGAAAGATTCGGAACCCACACCAGAATCTCAGCAGAAGTTTGAGCTAGATGCCACTAAAAACCTAGAAGCCAATACGCAGGACGAATACTTCGTTGGGTTCGATCTACCTACATTCACACCAATTAACAATGTCAACCGGGAAGCATGGTTCCCGGGCAAAGGGACCATTCGCAGCGTCCAGAGACTGGAGCAGCAATTGACACAGATCGAGGAGTCTGTGGAAGCGAAGCTCCTGGATATGACTTGTAAACTCAACGGCGACACGCACATGGATAGTTCAGATTGCGATTGTTTTCCTCTAGTCACGGACGAATACGGTAGTGTTATCATTACTGAGAAAACTCAAAGAGTCGTGGGACTACTTGTTCATCATCGCAATCGATTTCGAAGCTAAATTATCGAACATGGACGTGCGGGTCGGCGGAAGGCATGTCGCGAATACAATAGGGCTAAGAGGCAACTGTCTAGTATCTTAGAGAATCTGATCCACGGAAGCCCATCCACGGCTGAGTACGAGGCATACAGATTGGTGCAGAGGCTCTTCTAGTTGGTCGAGGGTATGAAGGATGAGCGGTGCATCAAAACGTAGCTTTACAGGGTACATATGCGCCCTGTCAGGACGAATTTACTGTAGCGCCATGAACGTGTACAGATAACTCCGTAGTTCCGAACTGGGCTATGTATAGTACTTCTACAAATTCATGCCAATATATCATTGTTTTCCCTGGGTTATTTCCTGAGAAAGTACGCGTTAGGACTCGTTCAAACGGCTTTACAGTGTCTGGTTTCTTCTTACTTGTACTGATGTAGAGATACATTCAGTGAATCTAGAATGTGACTCGGTCCCACTGCGACCTTCAATCCCATGCTCAAACTCTTTCAATGACATATTCATGACGTAAGACTTCTAGTGCTCCTAGTAGCCGTGTCGCATTACCTGGAATGCCAAGGAGTGATAAAGCGCACGTTCTACCGCCAAATTCTTTCCCCAACACACCACCGCTAGATATCTCCCCCTAATTCCTGTTTGAGTAAGTTTTGCATTTTACAAGCCCATAACACCGTTACACTGTGCTAAGCTCCGCTACCCAGACTCGTCTCTTGACCCACTTGAAAGTCTTCTCAGCAAACACAATCCCCGAACCCCGTTGTCAGATCGAGATGTCAGACAAGCGAAAGCTCTCTTTTTCCGAAACCGGCACCTCAAGTCCTCCCCATAAGAAGCTCGTCGTTCCCGATCAACAAGCTCGTACTCTCAGCTCTCCGACCATGCTAGCAACTCCGGGTATGGAAGGTTCCAAGATTCTCGACACCCCTCTGACTATCTTCTCGGCACATTCAGAGTCAGCCGACCACTCCATCAAGCCTCCAGAACTTGTCAAGTCGCAAGCCCCTTCGAAGTTGCCGCAGCTCCCTCCTTCCACTCCATTCCAGGCAGGCTTCGGACAACTAGCCCATGCTCTTGGCCCAGCACCATCACAGCCGCAATCCTTCCAGGGTCTACCTATTCATCTGTCCAACTACAGCGGCAAGATTGCCTGGGCTCCACCTCAACCCTGGGCTGAGCAGACCCTCAAGTCCAAGAGCAACCAGCAGGACATGCGAGCTTTTCTCCGAGCTTGCAAACATCCTCAAGCATCTAACGATACTCTCGCCTCCGATCAGTTGTTCAAGCTCGTCCGTCCACTGCAGCTACTCAATCGCCAAGCGGAGGACGCACACCAGAATGCTCTTCGTAAGGCCAAGGAGGACGTGAACGCGAAGATGGCGAAGGAGGCTGGCGAGAAGAATGACAAGCAGGACACGGCCGAGAAGACAGCAGCCAAGAAGACGGACTCCGAGAAGAAGGCTTTCAAGCTGCCCAAGAAGCGAACGGAGAACCAGAACGATGAGGTCAAGGCTGCTTTGAAGCAAGTCCGCGCCTTAGCTCGTCAGGACATCGAGACCGGCGCTGATCTCGTCGACCCCAATACTGAGATCTCCGACCCTGAGCCAGACTCTGAGGAAGAAATGACACCCGATGAGAAGCGTATCACCGTCAAGAAGTATCTGCCCCTCACCCTCGTTATGGACAAGGACACTGGTCGTCTTCCAATTTCCGCCGAGGGTCAGCGCCTCACCCGTATTGTCTTGCGCAACAAGCAACGTCTCAACCAGATGCGAGATGATGGCAAGAGCCGGAAGGACCGCAAGAAAGCAGGCAAGCAGCCACGAGTTGCTTGGCGCCGTCTCCGGACCGAGATCTCGAAATCTTTGGCTGTGGGCGAAGATGAGGATAAGAACGCGATGGCGGAGCTGATGTTGAACGAGGTTTTGGGATGGGCGGGCGATGGTGACCTGAGCGATCTCGAGGATGAGCCGGCGGCATACAGCGAGGCTCAGGTTGTCGAGGATGAGTAGTGCGAAGGTGGTGGAGATGAAGCCAACGAGGAAGTTACCGGACCGTGCATCAGCATATGTGATTTGATATCTCAAGTACAGGGTATACTGGGTATCGCGTGATGGGCTCAAACAAGTATTCTCGGTAGTAGCTCGGCGCTTTGGGCATGCGCAAATGGAATCTTTGGTGATACTTACAATGACTTCATGATTTCTTAGTATGAGAACATACAGTTTTCCCATAAAAGTCTGTGGTCAGTAATATTTGGGAGGATGAGAGAGCAATCGACCGTCCCCGGATAATGTGACAACAAAGGGTCGAACATCTGGACCAATTTACTTGTACCTAGAACAGCAAGTGCTATTGCCAGCGAGGGTCATTGACAGCGGACCATACTTTTGGTCAGTTGAGTCCTTCGGCTACGAGGCAAAAGGCTTTGTCTGCTCTTCGCACCAATCCCAAAACTCAGCCGCAACACCCGTTCCGCCCTCCTCTTTGGCCTTGAGACTCGCAAGTATATCGTTCCTAGGATTCGGATGCCATCTACCACCCCAAGGAACGCCAAACTTCCCTCCGTCCTGAGTCGTCACCTCTTCGCTCAGGCCCGCCCATAGTTCGGTGTAAGCGCCCATTCTAGCATCGTAGATGAAGGATGACATCAGAAGCTTCCCTAAAAGCGACACCGGGTCCCAGGCCTGGATTTTCAAGTTCCCTGGATCTGCACTACGCAGACAAGGCCATCTTGGCGAGTGCGTTTGTCAAGCTCCGAAGCCAGCAACCAATTTCCCGCCTTAGTACAGTTCTTGTCTGTGGGATACTGGCCAAGCTCTTGCTCGGAGAGTGACACACCGCCCTCAGGGCCGGTTGTATCGATAATGTGAGACGAGGTATAGATGACGCACGCTGCTTGACGGAGCCGTATTGGCGGTTTTCAGAAGGAGGGGTAGAAGAAGCTTGGTGAATAGATGAGGCCCCAGACAGTTGGCACCCATGTGGGCCTCGTAGCCTTGAACTGTTGTGCTACCTGCCGGAGCCTGGGCGATGCCGGCGTTGTTCCATAGGACATCGAGGCGCGTTTCTTGATTTGAAAACGTAGATGCAGCTTTGAATATGGTGGTGAGGTCGTTGAAGTCGGCATCGAGACTCTTTAGATGTGACGGTGTAGCTTCGGGCGTCTTGACAGAAGACTTGATGGTCTCAATAGCTGCGGCGATTCTAGTGGGGGAGCGACTGGCGATGCAGACAGTACAGCCACATCGGCCATAGAGCATCTTGACCAGCTCAAGCCCAATACCTGCATTGCCACCTGTGACGATCAGAACTTTGCCATCGAGGGATGGAATATTTGTTTCCGTAAAGGTCGGACGTGGAGGGAGTAACTGTGACCAAAAGGCGCCATGGCGACTCGAAGTGCAGCAGCAGCACGGGTGGGAGACAAAGTGTTGCAAAAAAGGCCTTAGCATTACAGATGTCAGGTAACGGCGAGAATGATATAAATGTGAAGAACGACAAAGCATTTCGCGTCCTCAGGCCCCATGTGGCGGCTGCTTGCTGTGCCGTATGCACGTGCCGCATTAGCTGACAACCTGAAGAGACTCTTTGTCTTCGAAGGCCGAAAAACAGACCCAGGACAATGAGGTATAGTACAATTATAGAGCGGAAGGAAGTACCTACGACGACGAAGAAATCTTTAAAAATCAGATCAATCCCAAGATAGAAAGTCCTTTCCCTCGCCTCGTGCAACTGTCGGCGCTGATCTCCACCTCCTCTGCCCCATGCGCAAGCAGCAGTTCAACGAGCATGCTGCGCTCTCTGGAGTCAAGTCTGGATGATGAAAGAGCAACCTGGAGAGGAGTTCCGCCCTCACATGCCGCGTCGACATCCGCTCCGGCCTCTAGAAGAAACCTTGCTATCGGATACGCGCCAGCGGTCTTCACCGCAAGGTGTAACGGCGTCTCACCTGTCACGTTGGTGGTTTCGATATTTGCGCCTAGCCCAACAAGGTGTTGTACGGTGTCCAGCTTCTGGCCAAGCACCGCTGCGTGTAGTGCAGAGCAGTACGGACCGATGTCAGTACGCGTTATGTCGGCACCGTATTCGACTAGAAGCTTGACGGTCTCAAGTGGCAGATGGTATGCTGCGCGTACGTAGAGTCGACCAAAATGAGGGTCTTCGACGTTTGGATCGGCGCCCTCACGAAGAACACGCTCGACAGAGGTCGCGGAGGCTATAGATGAGATATGACGTAGGTCCCAGTCCAACGCTACGCGTTGGTCCTCCGTTAGCGCTAATCGACGCGACTTCGCTATGGGCATCTTGTCTGGGTCCAGAGAGCGAATTGGAAGCCGAGGCACTGTCGGTGCCGCCGACGCATCTGAACTGGTTGCTGTAGATGTATGTCGGGATGCATGTCGTTTTGACTTCTTGCCTCTCAAAATAGCAATTGGTCCACCGGTCCTTGACCTTGTCTTAGAATACCAGCTCTTCGCGGTAGAGTAGCTTCCTGATGTTGAACTTTCACTATAGAAAGTTCGAGGCTCTGCTGTAGCTGACTTCTTAGTGCGAGTTATTGTAATGAGCTCAGCGCGCTCGGCCGACCGCTGGACGGTATGCGCCGAAATGCTCTCAAGCCAGGCTCCGATGCCTGCCCCGCTTGATTCAGTCGCCGATGTTTGGCCAGACAACGGGGTGTTTCGTCGTGAGAGATAGCCTGCTTCCGGTTCTGCAGAATCTGAACGCTTGGGTGCACCCCCTTCAGCTACCAGAGATTCGTAGGTAGCTTCGGTGCATTGTCTGAGTTCCTTCAACCACTTCAAGAGAAGCTCGGTGTGGTCTGTACTACGTCGCTTGATATTACTGTGTTCATTGTCGATTCGTTGAAGAAGCTCAAACACTTCTTGAGTTCCTTGTTCTCGCGTAGATGGAGTGTTCACTACATCTGGAAATGGAGGCGAGATTGGGAAGCTTGACTGATCAGCACAGTGTTTAGGCCGAATGGGGGTGGCGATCTCAGTACTCACATAGAGATATGATCTAGCGCAAGGTCAAGAGCTAGTCGTAACACCTCTAAGCGGTGCCGAGCAGAGTCGACTTCGTCGTGTTTGGTCGCCCTCCATGACTCTGCTTGCAATTGATTGGCAGATAGCATCAGCATGAGCTTGTGTACATCGTCAATCGTATTGCCACAGTACACGATGATACTTGATATCGGTACGAGGAATGGACTCGGAGTGCTCGTATTGTAGCTTGTAAAATCATCGTGCACGATCTCAAGGGATGTCTTGATCGCTAAGAGCTCGGCATTGATCGCATTCATGTCGTGACGCGAGTCGCGTGTCTTTCTCGCAAAGCTTCGCGCATCAAGAATGATCTGTCGCCACCCTTAGCTTCTTGCCTTCTCGAAGATGAGCCACGCCGCCATTCTTCCAAGTGACATACCTGGTTGATCGTATTGCCCAACGCAGCGCAGCTCGCCGCAATGGTGCTGGGTTCGAACATCGCAAGTCGCCGCGGGCCTACAAAAGTAACAAAACAACTAGTGGTAAGAGAAGGGCAACATGCTTCCATGCCAAAGCAGCGGGAGCTAACGGGCCATATGTGGGACCGGAACGTCTCCAAGAGGTTCACCCCTGTGGCTTGGGGTATCGTAAAAGCAAGTTGCGTTCTTGACTGTGGACATCCCGCAAAAAGCAAAAGCGTGGGCTGAAGGGGACTTCCCGTCCCCGCGTGATGGCACTTGTCTAGATACACAACTGCATGCATTGGATTTCGGTCTATTTTCTGCCTCAGGACACGTATGGTCTGCAGGGTCTGCAGTGAGTGGTCGCGTCCTTGACATGAAACGCCTTGATGGTCTTCTAGAAAAGGGGAAGAAGCTAAGGACTGGGCGTAACACGGGATGGATAACATTGCATCAGTAGATAGCGATTGTATTCGCCCATGCTGGATGTTGATGATGGATATGGCGTTGTGTGTGAAACGGGCTATAACTTGTGAGCGACCTGCGCACGTGGCAGATGCGACGCCACGGCGCAGATCGTAAATAACGAAACGGAGCAAAGGCTTCTCAGAACAAGCTATCATTCGTTGTCGTATGTGCTTGATAGGCGAGAAAAGCCTTGAAAGAAGGACAAGCAGATAAGACAGCATGCATGGAACGTACCAGGACAGTAAATGGAAGGCCGACCGACCCGTGAATCAGCCTGCGCCTTACCAGCTATTTATTTTGGCGGCGCAACGCTACTTCGCTAATTGAGTCGGATGCATGAGATCGAGTTGAACATTGCTGAAGAGGCTCGAAGGAGAGCTGAAGAATGCAAGACGCAGGGTGAACGGCTTCGCAATACTAGTCGCATTGAGACAGCGCGCGTCGAGGCGCATTCTTACTGGAAGAAACCGATATTTCTCGCTACGCTCACAATCCGCTTCCCCACGTCCCAAGCACCTGGTATTCGTCTCAATCAACCACACCAGGAGGCAGAAAAGAAACGTAGTCAATCGGAGCCGGCTCGATACCATCCGGTCTTCCGACAATTTTCAGCGTGTCGCCTTTCGTCACCTCCACTCCTTTAAACGTGATTCTCGTGGCTGAATGCCCATCCAAGTAGATTGAGGGCGCATGTCCAAGCTTATCTTCTAGGTCACCTCTCCATGCCCCAATCGTCCGATTGTTGAGCGAGACCTCGTATGAAGCCTTTCCGCCAATGAGGTCGTAATAGTTTATCGCTATATCATATGCGCCTGAGTCGAAAGGGACGGTAGTCGTTGCGGTGCCGGTTGTGCTGTTGGTTGTTGTCACGATAGCTGTGTAGCCTGATGCCGTGTGAAACGGGTTCACTGCGTATGTCTTGTAGCCGTCCAAAGACATCTTCTCGGCTTCAATTCGGTATGGGTGGTTGCCGACTCTCTTCGCCTCGTCTGGAATCTCGGAGAGATTGTGATAAAACTGGTTGATAGAATCACGCCATACTAAGGAGTGACCTGCTTGAAACACCTGACGAAACATGATATGATTGTATCGTTCTTCATCGACTTTTCCTTTCAGAGACTCCCATAGTGAGACAAAGGTCTGAGCTGTTGCTGCTCCTTCGTAGTGCGCGTCGTAAAAATGCTGAATAACGGATTTGCCTGACTTGAGCTTCTGCGTGTAGTTGACATGGTGGAACCAAAGGAGCAAGTTATCGGGTGTTGTTTCGATGTTTTCGTACCTCTGCGCGACTTCTGGAGAATACTGACCTGCATTACCCGTGCCGTTTTTCACCGTGCGGTCCATACCAATACTAAATTTGTCAGCGCGGGTCCATTGGCCCCATCCGTTGCCGTCCTGTGAGGCAGGGTTGGGGCCAAAATGCGTATAGATAATGTCCGTGAGCGTTTGGATTCCCAAATTACCACTGTAATTTTCGTACGCAGGCCATGACTTCATGGACATTTCTATTATAGTGTCAGAGACCTTCTCGTCAAATCCAAACGTCAAGCGAATCCACTCTCGAAGAATGTCCACAGAATCAGCACTAGGGTCCCAAGCCAGGGCACCATAGGCGTATAAGTTCTGCATATGTCAATACTTTATTTGCAAAAGAGCTAATGGCTATCGTACCGACATGGCCAGGTGGCTTCCGAGCCACGTTGTATTGGTGCCCACGTTGACAACTCCAGCTGAGCCCCCTAATGGGCGTTTGAAGCGCTGTCCAGAGATAATATTGCTGACCTTCGAACTTTTGTTATCTGCGCGCGTGTCGAAGTCCAAGATCTCTTTCCATAACGGCGCAAGATATACGAGATGGCAATTCTGGCCGAGATATTCTGGCGTCACCTGCAGCTCAATTGATGTACTCGTGTTGCGCAAAGTCGAAAACAATGGCGATGCCGGCTCACGAACTTGGAAATCGATAGGGCCGTATTTGATCTGGACAACTACGTTTTCGTCAAATTTACCGTCAAGATCCTTGAAGAACTCCACGGCTGCATTTGCACGATCGTTCTTCCAATTTGACTCGTTGATATGATTGTCGTAGACAAACGCGCGGAACATAATAACGCCTCCATGAGGCTTGACTGCCCTTGCAAACATGTTTGCGCCATCCGCAAGAGTACGGTTGTAGGTCAGCGGTCCGGGTTGACCCTCACTGTTCGCCTTGACCAAGTAACCTGCCATGTCTGGGACACGCTTGTAGATAGTATTCGTAGTGTTCGTCCACCAAGCATCGACAGATGGATCGAGTGGGTCATAACTACTCAATCCACCGAAACTCTGTGGGGAAGAGAAGTTAAGCGAAATACCAAGTTGGACTCCGTATGGTCGCATCACGTCTGCGAGTCGTCCCAGACCTTCAATGTTGCGCGCGCTCAGCAATGTCACATTCGCATTGACATTGTTGATGATTATGCCGTTGATCCGAATTGAAGCAAGCAAGCGCGCATATTCTGCGGCTCGAGTAACATTGTCCGCCACATAGCCGTTCTGGAAGAAGATCGAAGGCCCACCATAACCTCGCTCGATACTGCCATCCATGTTGTCCCATTCATTAGTCCACCGAATTGGTGCATGCGGATTCGCAAGGTATGAGTCGGATGCGAAGTTGCCTTGTGCCAGCCTAGAGAGGTATTCGAATGCTCCGTACAATGCGCCGCGCTCATTTTTGCCAATGATCTTCACATCACGTCCTTCGGTACTCAGGTAGAAGCCATCATCCTCCAATTCCTTAAATTCATCACAGTCGCCGTATGCTTTGGAGTACGCGTCGATAGTACCCACGATGATCGACGAGGAGCCTTTTCCGGCTGAGTTAACGTTAAGCTGCTCCTGGAAGATGCCTTTGATTCCTTTCTGTAGTTCCTGGCCTGCTGTGTAGACTGGGCTCGACTTGGTGCTGTTTAGAGCGACGATTGACAGTGGAAGAGAGTGATAACGATTCGCGTTCGGAACCGGCGCGTACCGTAGCCATGCCTGCGAGCCATCCTCTGCAGTGGCTAAACCGACCAGGAGCGCTGGAAGCAAGGAAAAGAATCTCATGTCGTCGGTATAACCTCTTGTGGCAGTGAAACGTCCCGTCAGCCGGGCTCACGTTTACTTATACATGCCATCGTAGCGGGAACTATTGGAGGAATAAATTGAGTTCCCGTCGCCTCGTCGTCGCAAAACGGCCTAGAGAATTGAGGGTAAACGGCCGTTATTCAGGCTAAATGAGCACGACGGGACAAGAGGATCGTCTTAATCACTGTTTAGTGCGCGGGGAGGCTCCACGGAGATCTGGGGTTTCGACGGGTGCTGATCCGAGTGGAGGCGGTGCGGAAGAAGTGCAAAACGAAGGGTGACGCAATCGTTCGGCGTTGGTTCGGACCGACAAGCATGGGATAGGAACCTCACCATTAGGTAACCATTGTTAGCGAACATATTCATATCGCTTTAAGATCGCAATCCGAAGGTCTTTACCTAGATAAGTTCGGTGGACTTCGTTGGGCTAAAATCCCTATCTGAACCACTGCCGGAAGCTCTGTGAAGCGCATGACGGGTGCAGTAACTGTTCCTTGGCTCCCCGAGGTCTCTCTACATACATGTTTCAGACTTCGAATCCTAGCAGGGTCACTCTCTTGAACAGTTTGTGCAGCAACAAATGGATGGGTGATCTTCAGGGCGAACAAATCTTTGGAATAGGTATGGCACTCGGGCCGATTCACGTGACAGGACGTAGTTTTCGAGCACCAAAACTATGGCGAAGGATGCCGGATGTAGCTTTCGGGTGGATGAGCGGCATCCGATAATGATCATACTGCTTCATTGCCTTCTTATGTACCGCTGCATACCAAGTGGCAGCAACATCGCCTACTCGTTATTACCCAACCCTCATCCTGCTTTTGGTTTCTGCGAGCTTTTTCATTGACTACATTCAGCCTCAATGACATTGCCCATTGCATATCTATGGTGTTGTACTCTCGGTTCTTTCGACTTCTTGGTCCGTGGTATTCATCAAAACTCAACCCTGGACGATCCTACGCTTGATTCGACGACTACTCAACTGACGGCAATACACTTTGCGCTCACCCTCATCGTCCTGTCCGAGTCCGAGATACATGGACAATGCTTTTGCGCACACGACGTCCATGTTGACTGGAGAGCTATCCTGGCGACATCTGTCCGTGCAAATATCGATGAAGCCGTCTCATACGTGACTAATCACCCTCAAAGTTGGAATCGTTGCTAGGAGTTTTATTGCAACTTACCTTTGCGGCATTGGTATTTGCGCTGAATGAAGTATTCTTCCATCTAGCGATGGGATTCCTCAACTGCCCGCTTAAGCGCCTGGTCAACCCTGGTCCCGACGGTGATAGCATTTTTCACCTAGCATCCAGCCGATATATCCTTTTTACTACGGTAAGTTTCCTTTTGGCTCTATTAGGTCTCTGGCTGCTGCGGCCCGTTCGCTTGCTGAACAGACTGATTTTCTGGGATCCTTTCGACTTAGTGCGAAAGAGCTAGGGCGATGGGAAGCCAATCAGCAGAACCAGCAACAATGCACGATCAATTCGCTCATCCTGCAAATTAAAGACGGCGTAAGACAGTCCTTCTACGAGCGAACATATTGCGTTCTTGTATAAACTCGCTTCATCTGACATAGCGCACGGAGACTGCACATGCTGTGCAAGCTCAAGTATCACACAACAGCGAGCGCAGACTCCGTGTCCAAGTCAAAGGCGGCGCTACAGAGAGAGTGGATCAACGCAAGAGCGACAGTGTAACTGAGATTGTTATAAAAGCACCACGACCAGCAAAGTGAAACCTTACGGTATCCAAGTCGAATCCAAGGTCCGACTGCCTCGAAAATGCAATCGAATAACAACATCTATGCCAACGAAACACACCTCACCATTCGCAGGACCCCACACGATGAGCAAGTCTTCCGTCACCCAAAGTAGCTGAAGGATTGCAATCTTCAAATGCCGTTTTATCACTCTTTTCCGGATCCTCGTTGCAAGATACATTATCCGTCATGCTTGGACAATTTAGGATTCCCGGGTTCGTCCCATCGCTCATATACTGGCAGTTGTCCTCGTCGTACAACATCATGGTGTACGTGCCTTGGGGCCAAGGGGCTCATTTGATGCTTCAAAGTCGTGCCAAATCCGACCTTTGTCCTCAAAGAGGGGAACAGCGCAAGCGTCTGCTTGCTTGCCTATATCGGTCTGGAAAAAGGTCCAGCTGTCACTATATTCGTCGTTGGTAGTCTCCTGTCTCAAGATTACAGAGAGAGCTTTGGTCTTCGGTGGGGGAGGTGGCAGCGGAGCAGGTGTCGACGACTCAGGTGGAGGGATATCTGTGGACGAAGGAGGTTCCGATGTCGGTATCGTTGAAGGCGTCTCAGTGTCAGAAACACCATCAATCGAAGTTTGCGGAGGAGGAATGTCCGTGGACGAGATGATATCGGCTGATGAATTCGAGGGAATAGTAGCAATAGATGAAGCGGTATCTGACGATGACTGCGATGGAAGATTCTCCGTGGACAAAGAGATTACTAACGGCAACATAGTGTCTCCAGCGCTCGGTACCGGTATGGTGGACGTTTGAAACGTTGTTGAATTTGTATTCGTCAATAGTGAACGCGAACCGGTAGATGATGGAAGAGATGTACTAGGTATGAAGCAGATGCCACCATTATTCTGACGCCTCATCATATTTTCATACTGTTCCCACTCATTCTCGTCCTTTTCTGTTACTTCCCGACCTCGTAGTAGACGTTTTACTTCGTTGTTGACTGAAGCCATCCTGGCGGGAGCCGTAGGCCCGGGATTTGCAGGAGGAGGATTTGGAGGGAGAGGATTGGAGGGAGAGGATTTGCAGGTGGAATCTGATTGGGAAACGCTTTCCAAGAATCACGATATCGGTAAAGCGGACTGTTCTCAAACCATATTTCTAGTTGCGCAATTTGTGTGTTGCAGTTGCCGTCAGATTGCTGAAGTAGAGCTTGCTGTGGGTCATATTGGATCAAGACCTTGCCCCAAGGATTTGTATTATCAGGATCAGAATGCTTACCAGGAATATAGGGAATGAGGAGGGTGTCATCGCGCCCAAGAACGTCGCTGAGTAGGTTTTTGATCTTTCCAATCTCAGAAGGAAATTCAATATCTCCATTCGAGGGATCCTTTGCCTCGCGCCGATATGACGTAATAACGAAAGCCCGTACTTTGTTTTCCGGTATATTTTCGAAGTCCCCCCCAGCAGCGGTAAATGGTGTGAGGCCTTGTGGGATATCGTTATTGCCATTCCATCTAGGACGCACAGGACCATTATGCATAGGTCCATTAAGCAAAGGATCAAGGATATGTGGGTACAGTTGATCAGGCGTCAGCATGGAAGGCGATTCCCAAATGTGTGTCATAGCTATTCGCTTGCGTATGACAGACGTGCAGCCATAGAGATCCACGAGGGACCAGGTATCATCCAAGGCCAGTAACGGGAAGCTAAATCCAGTGGTGACTCCTTGGCCATGCATTACTTGGTCTCTACTTAGCGCGATCTGCAGTCGAAGCCAGTTAGAGACCCCATTAGGCCTCCCGCGAAATGCGTCGTCATAGGGACTGGTAAGCTGTCGCTTCACCAGATCTCTACTTGAAGAGCTACTTTCCCTAGCTGTAATGCTCCGCGTCGCAACAGATGTATCGAGCGGCAATTCTGCGATCGTTTGCGCCGGCAAGAATAGGACTCCGTTGGTAGCCGTTGAGTAACCGCTCAAGTCGATACTCTCCGGCATCGGCAATCGGCTACTTCGGTTACACTCCGCACAACCCGGGGAGCAACGCGGCACTATGGCAGATGTGGTTGTCACAGTAGATGTTGTTGTCACGCCTGTAGCATCACAACTTGTGATAGGTGCCCTACACACAGTAGAACACGCCTCACCTTCTTTTCTCCTCTTGATATCACCTACTGTCGTTACAGCAGTTACAGTGCATGCAATTGTGCAATTACTGGCTGTCTTCAAGGTACAGGATGAGGATGAAGACTTAGACTGCCAGGAATCCTGCTGCGCTGACGTCGAAGCTGCCGGTTCGGCGTCCTCGAGCGGGTCGACTTGATTGAGAGCTTCTATCATCGGCATTAGGTCTTTACTCAGAGTATCTACCACGCCTTCTGCGTCTTCTGTGCCTTCAATGACATTGTCCTTGATCTTGTTGGCGTCATCGATGATGCAAGTTACGAGGGAGAAAGCCTGGGACTTGATACCAACGCCTTAGATGATAAAGTCTCTCTCGGTGGTAAACAATATGGGGCGCCTCTTCACTACGCGATTATGTGGGGAAGGATAGAAGAAGCAAAGTAGTTGGTGGAGCACGGAGCAGATCCGAAAAAGAAAACCACTTGGGGAATGAGTTGCAGAGATTACGCGAAACAACGAAGGCTGCCTGAAAAGGATTGGGCATTTCTTTTTGGCACCACTGAGACAGGAAATTGAGATGTTGGACTGCCGATGTGGAGATGCAGAGACATTGAAGTTCTCTGAAGCCTCTTGTCCACTTGCTTGGGTTTAGCCATTGCTATAGATTCTCTACGATGGAGAGTTTGGTTTTCGGGAGTTATCAACAATTGTACCTTAGAATCTGTAGCCTGTATTACTTATCACGGAATGCTATCGCAGTTGAGTATGACCTCACTAACCTCGTGTTTGAACGCTGAAGTGCTCCTAAATGGTTGAGTGAACTACTCGCGCCCGTCTCAGCGGTGATGGCCTCTCAAAGCCAGCACAACTCTGAAAGACGCTTTTCTTGTCAGCTTCCTCTACTGGGGCTACAACTCAAAGCTTCATAAACTCATCAGCTTCGCCTTACCTCTCCGCATACCTCTAGCAATCCACCACGGCTGCCTATTAGATCTACCACCCACATCAATATCTGGCTCATTGGGCTCGTTCTTCATCCTCACATAGGATCAATGTCAAATCACGCATGCGCCTATCAAATATTTCACCCCCCAAACATACTAAAATTTGTACCATCATCTTACCGTTTTTCTGCCCGATTCAATATATTGTCGAGACTGAACTACCTAATTTGATATTACTCCTGGCATTGGGAACATCAACAACGCATCCCAACCGAAGACCTATCAATGAGCATATGATTCTGAGCACGTCAACCAGTCTTCACGCGTCTTCTGATGACTCGACGTATCACTGGGTGGAACAACTGAAATACGAACTCATAAACATTTGTCTTTACATCTCGAACTGTTCGGATTATATTCCTCCATGATCATTGTTTAATTGTGGGAAGCAAGTTTCTAGGATTAGCTCAAGTGTATCACTATCTAAGTATCTCCAATCCCGGCAAAGTCACATAGAGACTAGTGCCTGAAAAGTTTGGGTGCGAACGTGAAAGACCGCGCTGTAAAAGATCAGATCATGGAGATTGAATTGGATTGTGAGGCTCGACCCAATCAACCCGTGAGTACGTTGTCGCAAGATTTGCAGTATCACGAGTGAATACCCGTATCAATGACGGCCAATTAATTTTCAACTCACAGCATTGAAGTGACAGAAAGCTTGATTGGCAGATGTTGAATTATGATGCTACCGGCACTACCTCAATCATATACTAACTCCAGGGGCCACTCACTACCAAAACCATTACCAGCAATCAAAGTTCCTCGCACCGGTGACAGTAGATAGTCATCAAGCCCCTAGTTCCTCCATCTCTTCGTATTCCTCTTCCATTACATCATTGATGATGGCATCAGCTTCCTTCCTCTTGTTCGTCGTCTCCACAGGGAGATGATCAGCCAAAGCGTCCCGAAGACTGACTAGACCGCTATCATACTTGCCCTTAAGAGTCCGTATCGCGGAATTCACAGTCTTGACTTTCGATCCGGCTTTTTTCGCCTCTTCAAGAGCGAGTTTCTGGGACAGACAGCTGTACAGCAACCGTTGAACATGACGAGAAACAGGCGCTACCTGAACCGGGTTTGCGAGGGCATCGTACGTAGCCTCGAACACGGAAGGTGTGTTCGGTGACGCAGCCGACGTGACATCCTGTACGAGAAGCTTTTTGATGATCCTGAGGTTCTCTTCGAGCGCGAAGATGCGATATTCGTACGTGACGACGTTGTTCGGGAGAAGGAGGACCGATCCGTTCAAAGGAACGGCAAGGCGGAAGGGTGGCTCTGTACTTGCTGTGGTCAAGTTTGAATTTTGATAAGGCCTATAAATGACTGCAGAGGGTTGAGTGCGTGTACTGTCCTGGTGGAATGCGCTAGAAACCTTGGACGCAACGGGAATCGCTGGCATCTTAGAAGCTGCGCCCGTTTGCGCAATGACCTCAATGACAACTCCATTCGAAGATTGGAACGAACTTTGAGACGTGCTTTTAATAAAATCTGGTTTGATAGGCTCGAGCTTGATCTTCTTTCCGGCTGGTTCTGGTGAGGGCGCCCTGCTTCTTTCCCTGCTTCGTCTGCCGCGCTTTCCAGGCTTGCCAGGGACAAGAATGTCTGTCTTTTCATTGTCCAGTTCCACCAATGTCGCCTCATCATCCTCCTCGATCTTGATCTTTGTATTTCCGGCATCGGCGCCCATGAGACAAGGTGACTCAGAACCTTTGCTGTCCACCCGCGCTCGAAATTTTGGATCATAGTGGTACCTGCACTGTTGATCGTGCAAATACGCCCCAAGATCCTGCGCTGACATGTCTTTGAAGGGTGAAGTGTGAGGGTTCTCACCGAACCGCATCAGCAGCGGATTGAGCGTCCTCTTTCCACAGTTGTGCATCATGACCTGCTTGTTACCGACCTGGTCGACTCTCAGCTCGGGCTTGGAGCCGCGCGCGACGTTGGGCAATGCGACACGAGTAGCCTGCAAATCTGTTGGAGGCGGCGGCATAGGCGGATTGGGAACAGTTTGAATCGGCGGTGGCTCGCTTTGGTGACTTGGCATCTCCGATAAGGTCAACACTGGAGGATGAGCGGTTCGAGCAGGTGGTAGAGTGGTGGGCGCGCCCGGAACGTAGTAGGGTTGGATCGGTCTACGTTGTGGGGACTGTGAGGACATCTTTGCCTGTATCTGTATCATAAAGTTGATTTGTTTTTTGAGTGAAGGTCCCGCCAGAGTTATGGTGGGGCGATTTGTTTACCCCGGGGTCGCTCTTTCCTCCTTCGCATGCACGGTGAATCTCAATATGGAAAGTGCGCTCAACGGCCGCTTCCTCATCACATGATCCTTCTCAGCCACTCTTTACTTTCCATTCAGAGGTTTTGTTCTGGCTTTAATTCCATGTGACCAACCCTCGGATTTGGCATGCCTATCGTTCCAAACTGTCGATTCCTCCTGTCGCCAGGAGCACTTCAGCCGGCAAAATATCCCCTCATTCAATAGCACTCTAATACCTGAAGCGCTCCCAAAACCGGGTGGAAATAAGGCATGTCCCTTTACTACAACTCATCGACAATATATGGCTCTTGAACTTGCATTAGACATGAAGTACTAGATGTCCCCGAAATGTTGGACAGCTGGGGGAAGAGACCCATGCTCGTCGCGAAACAAGGCAATCTCAGCATACTGTTCCAGATTTATTACCCTCTAGATATAAGGAACTGCTCCGTACATCTTTCGCTCGCCGACCCACCGTATTGCACGGTTCAAAGGCCGGTCAATAGAAGACGGCAACTTGTGCGCTCCCTTGGACTCGTCCCACTCCTGTCTCGTTGGTGTGCATACCACAACGGGTTTTGTTCCTTGTGGTATGCAGAACTGCTGGTAGTATTGACTAGGTTCCAAGTGTGGTACGGAATTATGGTCAAGAACAATCCTCAATGATCCCGAGCTTGGGCAACCTTGTATGGTGATTTGCTAACAGATGCTCCAATTGTCCAGCGTGAATTTCGTTATAACGATCAAGCAAGGTGAGATGCTCGACGCATGGCGGTAGGCGATTACACAGACGACCTATTTCGGGTATTCCAGAATGCTCACCGAAGTTGCCTTCGAGGAATGCCGCGCAGGTACGGACACCAAGCGTAATTTTTTTTTTTCAATTTTTGTAAGTAGAGTTGTACTTGCTAATGCTTCACTTGATAGGAGGTAGGTAGGAGGAAAGGTAAGAAATTAGTAAGGCAAGCTAGGGCGTAAGAATAAACGTTGTATGCAGGCAGACGATTTCTATGTAGTACAGCCGAGAGAAATTGAATGTAACCTTGTCTAGGTTGGCTCGTCTTCAGCGCGACTTGCCGCCAGACTGTGCGACACGTTGCAACGACACACGCCTTGCCTTCGACCACCTCGAACCTGGCTTTAAGGGCCTGCTATGGCACACTGAAGTGCCCAAAGATTCTTTTCCTGTCCAGTTCGCTTACCTCCCCAGGTGTACTCAATCGCGGCCCTCCTTGCCAAATGTTCTTCCAGCCATCAACGACATTGCATAGACACTTCAAACCTCACGGTAGTGCAGCCGTAGTGTACAGATAGGTAGTGCCACATTAGCTCATGTCTGATCAACTATCTTTTCTCTCTTAATTGCTGACTTGTTCGCGATGCATTGCACGCAAAGTCACATCGTTTGAAATCTCCCTCATCAAGCATCACCTTCCGAACGGGCAATTTGCCATACACCTTAAACGTCTCCACATTAAACGTCCCCTTTTTTCACTTCGTCCATCTCATACTCTCGCGATCCCTCGTTCTCATTTTTCATCCTATGCGCACCCGCTCCGCCCATAGAGTTCATGCTCTCCTTCTTTCTCGGAAACATATGGCTGTTGTAGGTCCTCAGCACTGGCGTTGCCGTCCTACCAGGCGCTAACTCTCCTGTATTCAGACCGCGGCCGCCCATTCCAGCGAAAGCGTGGGTGGTGGCTGGGCTAATGATGGGATCGTTCAGGTCATCATCTTGCTCAGCCAATGACTCGCGTGAAGACGCAGAGATGTTGCCGAGTGCGGCGCGAATGTTCTCTTTTGAGACAATGCGCGGTCCGAGTAAAGAAGACGAAGAAGCCTCGGCGATGAGACGATTTGATCGCGACTTAGGAAGCGAAGTAGCGATAGAAGATGCTGCAAGCGAAGATGTCGTACTCTGGATCGAATTGTACCGCCTCGGATTCTTCAGCGGAACGGCTGGTATGGGCGAGGGAGCTGGAGGCAGCGCCTTATTCTTGTCGATCGGAGAAGTTGGGCCACGAGGCATGCCAGTGGGCTTATACACTGATGCGCGTGGCGCGTAAGAGTATATGTTCTTTTGAGCATAAACAGGACTTGGGATGCGGCTTGGTTTGTTGGAGCCCAGAGGCTTGTCTGACACCGTCCGCTCAGGTCTGGAGTAACTTAAGGGAATGGCAACGCTTGCTTGGCTGGTTATATGCGATGATGAAGCATCAGTCGATACGTATGATGGGAACGAATGGAATGACGTGAGTTCATTCTCATCCTGTTGGCTGGATTGATTCGACGGAGCTGGACCACGGTCGAACCCGCGAGTCGTTGACTCTGCTCCAGCTTGCTCGATACTTCTTGCGCCTTTCAACTTTGGAAGTGAGCTACGCAGGATTGATTCTCGGGAGGGGCTCATCTTTTCTTTCGCCAGCTCGCGTTGGAAGTTGTGGTATACATTATGGTTGTCCCCGGAGCTCGCAAAGCTAGCCTGTGGAGCGTGGTGCGGCTGGAAGAAAGGATCGTATGTTTCAGGGCCGAAGCCAGGCTCCGTGTAAGCCTCCGAATATTTGTCCGATTCGCGCGTATGGGATGCTCCTAGATCATGGTCAGTATGTGGGTCTGATACTTGGAGATCGTTGTACGCACCGTGTCCGCTGTCGCGAGACGAGTTTCGAGCATCAGAGTGATCGCCAACAGACCCTAAGGTATCTCGTTTGACGGCCTTTTGGGTGTTATCTGGATGGGGGTTAGAAGGAAATTGAGGAGTGTTAAGAAAATGGTACGTACCACTTTGAGCCCGGATCTCTGTTTTGACACAGTGCTTTTCAGGTTTAACGCATGGAGAAGCGGTATCAAGGACAGAGGGTGACTGTTCCGCTTTCGAGCTGCCAGGATTGCGATTCGTGGAGGCCGGGCTAGGATAGCTTGATGTCGTGTCCCCGCGCTTTCTGGAGAAACCAAACTGCTTTCGGGGGCTCTCTTCTCCTGACTTTCGACTCGGCGAGAAGACACGACGCATACGATCACCGAACCTGGTCATCATTAGTACATGTAAGGAAGGATGGGTTGTAGATCCCCGCTTACCGATTCTCTGACTCTTTGTTTGCTCCAAGACCTTGCAACGCCCTTTTGTGGGAAACCGCTTCACTCTGTTTGCGAACCCAAGCCCTCACATCTACCTTCGGCCTCTCCACCAGATGTCCGAAGCCAGGGAAAGCAACACGTAGCTCGCGATCGATCTCTTCCTCCTCATTCTGTCTCGAACTCTTGCCCTTCTTGCTTACCCAGATATTCGTGAAAGGATCAGTCTCCCCGGATACCTGTCGAACACTCTCCCTCTCAGCAGCACGCGGCACCTCCAAAGCCTTCACACTCGCACCAACGTTCGCCTCCGGAAACGCGAGACGACTAGGACTTACGTTCTCGATGAATTTTGCCAGCCGACCATAGTATCGCCTACCTCGAATATCGTAGTCCGCGACCACGGCGTGCACAATGGGAAGGAACACTTCCTGCCAGGCGGCGGCAATGTTCTTGCACTCAAAATACTTGAAGCCGAACGCATTGTGGAACTTACCAACTTTGAAGGTCTGCAACAACCACACATACAAGAACTTCTCGTGCTCTTGGACGGTCCATTCACTCTTATCCAGTGTTGCGCGACGTGAGGGGTCAGGCTCGTACTCGAAGGAGTTCTCGTCGGCGGTGGCGTCGTAGCGCAGGGCACCTTCGTCGTACCAGGTGTAGTAGTGTAGGATGTCGACTGGCTTAATGTGTCCAGGAGGTGAATTGCGCGGCATACTCTGTGGTTGCAGAAGGAGATACGCGTCGCGGTAGTGCGCCCATGGCTTCAAGAACGCTTCTTGAGAAAGAACGCCCCTCTCAAGGCCCGAAAGTCCAGACAGATGGAGCCAGCTCAGGGCATCTCGAAGGTCCCTCGGCAAGCTCTGCTTTGTCGGTGTTGGTAGGAGTGAGAACTTAGAGGAGGAAGCGGATATGCCAGACACCTTGCGCGGCGATTTTGTGGGCGTCGACGAGGCCGCCATCTTGGCTCTCGAGGGAGTGTCGGTGAGCGTACAATTCGAGAGTGGGTGCTGCGCAGCGTTTGTTGTGGATCACAATCGTGAAGTCCTTGTTTTAGCTAATGGCGTTGCGGAGGTGACGCGAACCGCGAATACTTTCGAGGCACAACAAACAGAATACAGTGACTGCGCAGGAAAAGAATTCACGCATTTTAGCCTGACGGCTGGTCCCGGAACGGGGGTAGATAGCGTATTGCGATCCTTGAAGCGCTGTTGTCTATAAAACGAGATCCGACATAAGGCGGGGTTTGATAGACGAAGCGCTCCTATATGGTGTTCCAACCACAGTATCTCTACCCCTACTCGGGGCAGCGCCATGGGAAAGCACTCTTCAGTAAGCCAAATTTTGGTGAAGGAGGTAAGCGAGCAGTGACCACATACATGATGAGTTGATTCACTCACGCAGCACTGAATGAAAAGTGAATAGCTCTAAGAGCTTGATTACGATCAAAGTGGGTGCACTGGAAGAGAGTCAGATCATCTCATCTCCTGGAGCAATCGAAAACTGTCTAATCGTCTCATCTTTATTGAGTCCTACACGAGAGTCCAGATGAATCCGATCATGTTTTCACATTCACGATTGTATTTGGCGTGCGAAAAGCAGGCGACAATCGAGCGCCCAAACAGGGTGATCAAGCAAGCCTGATGATAGATATAAGACCAGCCCCAGCGCGAGATTGCAACGATCATCTACAACGCATCAGGACAACCTGGGACCTTAGTAATGGCAGAAGACCTTCCAGCCATCGTTACTCTCGACGTCGGCGGTTGTAAGTTACGTGTCTTGCGTGCCACTCTGCAGGATTGTGGGCCCCTCTACGCCCAGACCGGCGAACACTGGAAAGACCACATTCAGCCTGATGGATCTCACTTCGTCGATGCTGATCCGGAAATCTTTGCCCACGTTCTGAACTTCCTTTGCCGACCTACCGCGTATCCGATCTTCTGGGACAAGGTCAAAGGCTTCGACTACGATCTCTATAACAAGTTGGAGAAAGAGGCGGAGGCTTGGCTGGTCATTGATCTTGCGAAATGGATCAAAGACAAGAAATATGAGAAGGCTGTACAGGTTGTGTCGCATAGGCCGATCATCGAGGACTTCTACAATTACGACGCCGAGAATGTGATGGACGGCAGCAGCGGCATCAAACAACACGTTGTGACGAAGACCAGACAGGTGTATGTATGTCCACGTGGCATTCCCGCTCACCGAGTCGGAAAGTACGCTCCTAGGAAATGCGGCTACCAGTGCAGGAAGGCACAAGGTGATGATGGCGATGACTTTGAGGAGGAGGTGTACCATGAGGTGATCACGCTACGAAAGAGCGTAAGATTCAAGAGTGACGTCTGAGCGGGAAGGAGCTACACGCGTATACACACGGGATCAAGATGAACCTGGGAGGGTTAGGTTGGATTGCTTCAAGCACCTTTCCCAAGGCACGAATATCAAATTCTTACTTCCTGAGCGAGGCTTGCCAGTTCTGTACTAGGTAAGAGAAACTCTTTACCAATGGTGCTCTATGCGGTGCACAATTATTCATGCCCTAATCTTTTTCATGCATCAACTCTAATTGTAATTAATGATGCACCTGAGTCATTATTGAAGATAGTCCAGCTAACCAAAGCACAGTTCCACTCTCATCCATCATTAAATTGTGATGCTCTTTTATTGAGATGCAAGAATACCTAGGTACTTGTGCTGGGATTTGGTGCGGAGACAAGTGTAGCCGAGCTGAACCAACTACAACGAGACACGCGTAAACCCTAACTTCACACAGAGTTCGATCACAAATTTAAGTCTGTACACTGTTATACCAATGTATAGAACTGGACAGACCACTTAATTTGCTTTTAGATCAATCAACGCTTATCGAAGCCGGTATCTCACCATTTCATTCGGCACGCCGAGCATCTTCAAAGTTCTTCCTGCACAACTGAAGTCACTCTCAACGATGGCGACCCAAGAAAGCCGCACCAATGCAAGCATCATAAAGCTCAACGTTGGCGACACCATCTTTCACACCAAACGCTCCACCCTCGAACAGTCACCCTGGTTCCAATCATTCCTCAGTTCGCGCTGGGAGACTTGCACCGACTGGCAAGAAGACGGCAGCCTCTTCATCGACAGAGATGCCGAAGCCTTCAAATACCTCTTGAACTACATGCGCCATCCTCACACGTATCCTCTCTTCTGGAGTAAACGTGAAGACTTTGACTACGGCCTCTATGTCAAGTTAGCCGCAGAAGCCGATTTCTTCCTGCTCAACGACCTACGGGGCTGGATTCGGAAGGGCAAGTATCGTGACGCGATACGAACACACACCACGATACGTAATATCGATTTGTAGAGCTATGATAAAACGAAGGAGTAGAGATCGGCCAGCGATGTGAGCACGCAGATTCAGAAAGGACCTGGTTCATGGCTTGAAAGAACGGATTCTATGGTTGTGAATGAGAAAGCTCTTCAGGAGCGCCGAAGTCGGGGAAGTGATGGTTAAGAAAGACTGACATGGAGATGTGAAGGTCAAAGTGTAGGTAGCTCATTAGCATTCATGCAGTTCCAGGGAATTCTTTCGGCAGCTGTCATCTAGGAAGCACGAGGTACGCTCTATTTGATATAGTAAGAAGATATTAGAGTACTTACCGCGTCTGGAATGTTCTTGAGATTTCTACAGACTATGTTAGCTACTTCAACTCGTGATCGCCGCTCGATGCCTAGGAAGCTAGTTGCAACATATGCGAGTCGCAATGCCCTGCCGGAAGTCCGAACGGGGCCCTTACGAGGTTAGGAGAGTCGATACATTGACCGCTGGAGCCGGTATCAGAGGCTGATGCCTGGCTCAGGAGATTGAACGATGTTTTGAAGTACGCCTAGATAAGTTCTCTAAGGATATCCGTAAACCCTGACTCCAAATTCAAGATCTTAGGATTCAAGGACGAAACTGGACCCATCGAGCCCATAAGTCTTGTTCAGCCTCCTGCCGTATCTCCTCGCAATCCTGAAGGGGAGCTTCACCTGTGGATGCGGCTCATGGAAGTTTATCGCACTCTCTACGCCCACCTTCTCCGCGAAAGTCCGCGAGACAGCAAAGCGCCACACAGATCCATAAAGCTTTTCGGGTAGGAAGCCGATCGCAGCTAAGGCTTGTACGAAGTCTGTCCATGGGACTTCACCTGGTTGCTGGGTGTGCGTGGGTTGATAGAAGAGCGTGGAAAAAACTTGCTTTGGTTTCTTCTTGACCGTAAAGCGTGACTTTTGGTTTTGTGCATCTTGCGCTTCTGCGGCAAGGGCCGAATCTGGCTGGATCCCCTGGCCTCGTGTCTTAATCTTTGTCTTTGGCTCTGGAGCTATGAATCTTGAGCCTCCTGGACCAGTGTTTTCGTCTGCGAAGGATGCCTGCTGCATTTGTTGGGTGACCTCATTAACTTTGTTCTTGGGTGCAGGTCCGTGAGGTTCGACCCAGTCAGGCGTTCGCTGCACCTCCTTCTTTGGGAAAAGACCAAGAAAGTAAGCGTTCGTAGCTGGCTTGAGGTGCGTTGCCATATGTGCATCGAACCTAAGCCAGACATGGCACAAATTGCGTTCTGCATTTTGCATCGACTCGACGTTGTCTTTGGTTGGCCTCTTGTCTACCGGGTAGTAGAGCTTCGAAGGATTGCCCGCTTCTCCTAGCTTGAGGAACTTATCTCCAGCGTGGTTATGTCCCATAATCATCTTCAAGTCGTAAAGAGGCAGGAGCTTCTCTTTTGCCCAATCCATGATCCGCCGGTTCTCGTAGAGGTTGTAGCCGTCAAACATACTCGGACATAGCATGAAGAGCTGAGATCGCAGTTCATAGCCAAGGCCTAAATCGGCGACAAATCTCGCCACCATAGGTGTGATGCGATCCTTCTGATTCTTATCCATTCCGATCAACCTGTTGAGTTCAGCTACAATTATCTCGGCAGGACACATGCTCTCATTTGGCCTCAGCTGGTCCACCAGCCAGATAAGTGCATCGTCTTTGGGCATGTCGGATCGGAGCTCAAGCATGCTTGTAGACTGGTACATGTGTCGTATCGGAGGGGATGAAGGAAATATGAATCTCAATTCCCTCTGAAGCTTATCCAGCAATCGGACCTCAAGCAGAAATCGAATTCTGCCTACGTGTTCTAGATAAGGGTGATCATCGTCAACTTCTTCGGTCTGGCTCTCAACGAAGTCATTGTGCAGCTTCAGAAGTTCGTCCAATTGAGTATTGATGATGGTCCATACAGAGAGGTTTTCGTACGGCTCGTTGATAGCGCTTGAAAGCGTACGGTCCCAGAAGTTGGTGATTCGAGCAGGATTGGCAAGGTCTGGGTGTTTCCTATTTCCCAGCCCGAGAACTCTTTCTGAAGCATGCTAAAAACTAAAATCAGTACCTTAACTTAGTTTGATGCGGTCATTGGGCAAGTCGGGGAAAGAAAAGTTGTAGACTATCTCTTGGCAGTGCTTCAACTTTTGATCACCACTTAGGTCCAATGACACCCGATGGTTTGCAGTATTCATACAACCAGCATTCAGACCAATATGTACCTATGCACTTCCTCATGTAATAGTGGAAACTCACCTCGCTCCAGTCGCTTGCCACCTCAGCGAAGAACCCAGGATCCTCCCTCATGGCACAGGCATAATCTACGAAATAGGGCTGTCATTAGCGAAATGTCTCGGATTTGACACCTATACGTAGGTTTTACTCACCCTCCCATTCAGCCAGTCTGCTTTTTATCAAGGACCGTAACCTCGATAGATCCAACTTTCGCGGAACAAGGTACGGTATCTCGCGGTTCAAGTCAAGTGCGGTGCTGAATTCCCCTACGGTAGCAGTCAAGGCTGGAGGCTCCGGTTGGATCGGAGCTTCCATCAGTGCCGATCCATCGATGTCTTTATCATGAAGAATTCCTCTGCACACCTTGACAAGGAACTTCAGGATTCGCCTCTGTGCTTTAAGCACCCACAAGCTTTCCACAGCGTTCTCGACCTTATCGGTACATTTCGAGAGCTTCTTGACCCGGCCATAAATTTGTGGGTCTTCGCTTTCGAGGTCGATCCAATGAAATTCTGGCAAATGTTGTAGCTTTAGTGCCTCAGTTTGCCGTCCCAGCTGCATGCTCTCCAGATCCATTTTGGCGAAAAGTGCAGGTGCGTGGCGCCCTCTTGAATTCAAGAACTTCAGGATCGTAGTTGTGTCCATCAAGTCCTCGAGATTGACGTGAGGCCACATGTACACATCAACTGAGTCTGTGACAGACCCTCTCGCTCCCCGACCTCCACTAGCCCTCCGGAAAGCCTGGAGATCTGGGCGATGGCAGACCGCCATAGGACGATATTTTCCCCAAGCGTCCAACAGGATCTCTTTCCGTACATCCCTTTTCTTCTTTACCCACCTTTTCCTAATCGCGTCTTCGTAGCGTTCTAGAGTTTCCTTCAGTAGTTTGTAATTTTTGGCGATAGACACCGACGCTTCTTTCGCTTCTCGAATCACTGTTTCGGGCAAGATCGCTTCAGAGCGCCCAAGACCCTCCTGAATAATCACCTCCTCCTCTGCTGTGAGCCTTGAATTATCTCCGTGTCGTTGTCGGAACGCTCTTTGCCGGATAAGGTCCTGTGCCCTCGGATTCAGAGTTCGGAAGTCTATGGTGTTGGAAGCATTCATATCGCCTGGTTTAATTAATATACTGGACACGAGGCAATGCTGAGAACGCAGTGAAGTCGAACCGTGAGTGAGGAGAGAAAGAAGAATCGCTAAACACGGTGCCATGAAACGCGTCCAGACTAAACCGATTTCGTAGCGCCAAGCCTCGGTGCCATCGTGGCGTCTGACTCCCGAACTTTCCCGGCACCCAAGGTCCTTGTCGCCATCTTCACTTGCGGACAAGAGGAACGGCATCAATGGCAAAAAATCGAGCGGTACCTCAGCCCTGATTCCCATTTGATGGGGGGTTGCGATCGAAGACTTAAGGCTCGCGAGCTGCCTAGGTAGTTAGTCAGCATCTAGTAACCGCCGAATTTGAGACGCTGCATTGAACGAACCCAAATCACAACGCTGAAAGAGATACTGCACAAATTTGATTCTTGGCTATGAGAAGATATATCTAGAAAGGTACCATTGAGGTAGAAGGACTTCGGATCCATGTCACTTGTCGAGCCTACTACATTCGCCATGCCGTTCAACCGCCGAACGGTCCAAACTCCACAATTACGTCTTATGCTACGGCCTGGGGCGCCCTCTATGACTCAGTGTGTGAAACGCTGTGTCGCTTATCTCTGCCAGTATATGTTGAGTCTGGCAACATGTTCATAATGTCCTCTTTCTTATCCGTCGGTCGCTGATGAAACCAAAATAGCAACCCACCGATCGCCGCAGCCACGGCAACAACGCCGTAGTTCCAGATGAGCAGCGGGTCCTCAGCAAGCGCGACCAAGGCCTGGCCGATAGCCGCAGCAAATGCGCTCATGAAGTGCCAGTAAGATGTTACGAGGGATCGCATGTTCTTCGGCGCCTTTGTAAACGCGTATTCCAGACCAGTGATTGACGTGAAGATTTCGCTGAAGCCAATTAGGACGTACGGGACGGTTTGCACCCAGACGTTGATAGGAGCTGGATCATCGCATGTGTTCATGTAGGATCCGCATGGACCCTTCTTGTAAATGTAGTACTGAATAATGGTCGCAGAGATCATAGCCATTGAGGCGAGTACGAATCCGAAGGCAATGCGCTTGATGGGCGTGAATCTGATGCCAGCTTTGCGAAGAGCTGGGTAGAGGAAGTTGTCCACGATAGGGATAAAGATGACTAGCGAGATGGGATTGAGATTAGTGATGACGTCGTTGGGGACACCGTTACGGGTCATCGTCGCAGCCTGAGATGTCAAATTGTTGTTCATCTGGTTGTAAGACAGCCCTGTTTTCTTGGTCAGTTACCCAGATCAAACAGCCCTCGGGAAACGATGTTTTGAGTCAGAAAGTGACAGTCTGAGGTTAGTCAGAGCCTCGTTCGAGGCGCGGAAGTGCTTATAATATGTTATACACCGGGAACTCATCGCTGTGGTCGATGGAGGCGGACTTGCATGGTAGGAGTACTCACAGTAAAGTGGAATCCAGGTAAAGCAAGAGCATGCTCGCAAGCCACGAGCTACTTGATCAACCCATGCGTCATCGAATTGCATCCATGCCGGCTTTCGATCGCCCAGCGTGGACGGCTTCACGTCATTCCAAAAGCGCTCGTCCTTGAAGTTCTTTCGCGTCTGAACGGGATTCAGTGACCACTTCCCCTTCTGTGCCAGGAACCAGAGCTTGATCGCTCTAATCAGAACCGATCCGGTTGGTGGGCTCAAGTGATACCGCTTCTTGCAAAACAAGAGGACAGCTGGGCATAAGCAGAACATGATCGTTGGCAGGAGGAAAGCGAGCCAAAAGCCGACGTACTTCTCCACGTAGACCTGCAGGTTTGGGGTACAATTAGCAATCTGTCTCAGAGTTGGTATCTGTACCCGGACTTCACTTACCATGCCAATCTGCCCTGTGAGCGATCCGACATTGATCATCATGTAAAAGTACAAGAAGATGCGGGAGAGCGTGATATTAGGATCCGAAATGCAGCGCTCGCCTGTCTTCGGGTGCTTGATGACGCGAAGTTTTGTTTGTCGATATTGCTCAGCGATCAGAGGCGATATATTAGCCTTGAATGCCCCGGTTCCGAAGCCAAGGATGACGATACCCAATATCAAGGGCGCAATAGCTTTCCCACTATCCAAAACCGCTGGAATGGATGCAATGACCAAAAGCAAATGGCCAACAATTGAGAATCCTATGGCAATAAAAATAGTGTTAAAGCGGCCGAGGTACTCATCGGCGATGATTGCGCCGATTATTGGGCAGGTGTATGCCCAAAATTGGTTGACTGAAAGAGGTCAGTATACGCTTGGTATACTAGGTACTGTTCTAATTTCAGAGGGATAGATGAGCTCTCACAAGTGTCGAGCTGGACGGTCGAAATGATTGCTGGGCACTTTTCGTGCGCGATACGGAAAAACACAGAGCTGGGAAACTGGACTTACACGTTGTGAGACCGGTAGACGCGCGCTGTCCCATGCCTAACGCACCTGGCTGGCCCTCGGTGCGCGGATCCTTACCAGTACGAGATCCCGGTGGACGCGGGTGTTGGATGAAATTGGTGTCTAAGCACAAAAGGTCAGCTGGATTCTACTAGGCTAGCTTTCAGCTTCTGTTGCAACACTTACACAGAACTTGCGATCCGTACCAACCGAAACGCTCGCACAGCTCGACGAAGGCAATGGTGTAGGACATCCACGGAATCTTGCCTGAGATGCGCTCAAGAGTGACAAGTTCTTCCTCAGTCGGTTCTTCACCCTCCAAGTCCTCAGGGAACTCGATGGCGACTTGGGTGCTCTCACTCGTGCTCCTTGGAAATAATGCGCCCTTCTCGCCAACCTCGTAGAGCTTTTCGGTCCTAGGCTCGTGGCTCATAGCCATATCCGGAGCGTTCTGAGCAGCAGAGGCAGCCATTGGAGTTATTCAATAAGGTTGGATTGAGGGTGTTGATTGATTACGCGGACAGTCGAGGGATTGGAAGCTCCCAAATATCCTTGGGCGCGTGTTGTGATCGTGATAGTGATGTTACACAGGTGAGGGGAGCTCGAGCTTTCGTGACTCGAGCACGATACAGGATACGATGAGAAACAGTGGGAGCTTAAGCACGCTATTACTCTTTTCACTTGGGCGCGGGACCTGCAATCAATTTATATCTCTCGTGGCATTTCTGCGTATCGCGCGGCACCCCATTACAGCAAACAAATGATGCAACGTGACTACGCCCGATAACTACTACTCGATATAGCAGGTGCGTTGGACTGCAAGGTTGCAAAAGGCAAATGGGTGGTCACGCCCAGATGCTTTGCCAACTTTTGCGCACCGTCGCGGCTTGGAGCTCTTGGACCTTATAGGTGGGGAAGTTGGATGCCAGGCCAAGCAGTTGGTTATTTATGATGTCCTGGGCGCACATGCCGATCGTTTGGGCTCACACTGCCGCAGCCATTCAGACTACAACAATTCTTATCTCGATACCTTGTAATTGGTATCCTTGTGAAGTATTCGAATCACATGCTGACAGCGAGTTCGAGGTGAATACTCAATAGGTAGGAGTCGCCATCTCGACTTTAATTGTCTCTGGTATTAGGCAAAAGCGCTTATCTTTCGAAGACCTGTTGCCTCGCCTGGTTCAAGCCATCAGCTTGGGTGCAAGAGTAGCTGGGTAACTTCACGTCACCTTGGCGGAGGAGCGGAACGACTTGGCACCATTGCCCCTCTTCCTGGGCATCTCTGCCAATGCGTCGGCACCTCTTCCATATCCACCCATATCTTTGCGCTAGCTCTGCATATGGCAGGTTTCAGTTTTGCAGGCTCGAAACGCGGAGACGTCCAACTTCTACTATAGCTCGAGGATCGTGGTTGTGCTTATCTCCTACTGTATGCGAGAAGCGCGCCAGAAACGTGTTCGGTAGTCGACATACGATATTGGCGATATTGGCAACCTTTCTCGACAGGTTCGAAGTGAACCTCGTCAAAAATGCTGGCCATGCGCAAGAGACCAGGACCCCAGCAGACCTGTGCATAGACGCCTCCCAATGGCCTGGTAAGAGGAATGACGTGCTCAAGGACTAAAGAAACACATGTGGTAACCACGTTGCGACGCACATAGATCATCAACATGTCTTCATTAATATTAAGTTTTAGCTGGATCTACGCCACGAGCGTTTCTCGCATCCCAAACATTCCTTCGTCAAGCCAGAGCTTACGAGCCAATCGGAACGTCATCAAGATCCCCACCAACACCACTGTAGTGGTTAATCCAATTGAAGATCTCGGTATGCCAGAACAAGGAGTTCTCAGGATTCAATACCCAATGGTTCTCATCCGGGAAGTTCAAAAAGCGCGACGGCACGCCCTTGGTTTGCAAGATGTTGAACAGAGCAATACCATCGCTTTCTGGTAGACGGTAGTCCAAGCTATTATGCACAATGAAATGCGGGGTGCTGAAGTTGTGGATGTAGTTGAATGGATCCCACTCAGCATAAGTGGCGTATTCGTCGAAAACGGTGCCATTGTAGTCGTGACGGATGAACCACAACTCCTCAGTCCCATAGGCGGCGCGGGTCATCGAGATACCATCATGGGTAACGAGAGCCTTGAACTTGCGACCGAGCTCGTGGCCTTGGATCCAGTTGGTCATGTATCCTCCGTAACTGGCACCGGCTTCGATACCGTTGTCGGTGTCAACATATGACAGGTTTTCCTTGACGTATTCCCAGCCGAGAACGACGTCTTCATATGGCCAAGAGCCCCAGCGGCCTTGGATGTCATCGATGAGCTTTTGACCAAAGCCGGTAGAGCCAGTTGGGTTGGGAGCAACGACGACGTAGCCTTGGTCAGCCCATACCTGGAAGTTCCAGCGCGTGGACCAGACATTGGCGTTCGAGCCCTGCGGACCACCGTGAACGATATAGGCTAGCGGGTAGGTCTTGTTCTCGCTGTAGCCTGTAGGCTTAATAAGCATGGAGTGGAGCTGGGTGCCTTGTGAACCAGTGTAGAAGAACTCTTCAACGGTTTCAGAGCTTATACCAAGCTCGGTTGCTGCAGTGAAGAGAATGTTTTGCTCTCCGTCACCTTTGGTGGTATAGAAGTCACGCGACGACCAAAGAGCACTTGCGGAAACCAGGAGTGTCTCGTCAGGAAGGACAGAGAAAGCGGACACGCTGCTGTTCCAAGTAAGGTTCTGTGGCACATAGTCCGCAGGCGCATCCAAAGGAAACTTAAAAATACGTTCGCGTGCATAGTCTTCCGCAGTGACGTAGATACATTGGCCGTTAGGAGCCCAGTGAATCGAGTCGACCCATCGATCAAAGTGAGAGCTGAGACTCTTATAGTTGCTGACAGAGTAATCAGTGCCGATATCGACAGTGTAGAGCTGCCACCTGTCCGACTCATAGTAGTCTTCATCCTGTTTGATATAGGCGAGGGTCTTGCTGTCCGGAGAAAACGTAGGCTGGCCAGAAGCGCCCTTGTGCCCGGCCTCATATTCATCGCTGCCAGGGCCGTTGAAGGCTTTCACGATCGACGACCCATCGAAAGGCCCGATGTAAAGATAACTAGCAGTGTAGTTTGCCTTGTTGAGCTCGGGGGCTTTGCTAAGAATGGCAACGGTTTGACCATCAGGGCTGATGTCAAAATCGGTATTACCTCCAAATGGTTGAACCGGTGACTCGGGTCTCGTGGTGGTGTAGTTGACGCCCTGAAGAAGGTTGCGCAAGCCGGTGCCAGCAAGCCCATAGCTCGAGTTGACTGACAGTGTTCCAGCGAATACGGAATACCTCTCCTTGGTAAGCCAGGTGTCCCAATGGCGCACGTAGTTATCTGAATAGAATCGTCCGGTGTTACGAGCGGTCTCGGCAGTCTCTGGGTTGTAGGCTGTGCCATTGGGATAAGCCAAGTTGTACACAAGGAAGTTCAAGTCGCCAGTTGAACTGTTAGCGACCTTTAAGCCCTGGAATGGCGCGTCAAGATTTGCGACTAGCTGGCTAGAGGTGTTTGTTAGCTTGCGCCACCCCCAGATCGTGGCTTCGGTAGCACATACCTATCCGATGGGCTCAAAGCATCACCAATCCAAAGAGAAACACCACCGGGAGTCTCTGTGTTTGTCGCATTGATATACAAAATGCCATTCTCGCTACCAGGAATCCAGACGACCTCATTGACCTCGCTGGAGTTCAGGGCCCAATCGCTGATCTTGCCAGACGCGATGTCAAGCAATTGAAAGGAAGCGTTTGAAGACTGCTCATCGAAGGAATACTGCGACACTGTAAAGTAGGCGAGCGTTCCTATGGGGTTTGGCGAAAGGGTCGAACGCCTTGGTGCGCCGAGCATCTGGCTATTGTCTAGTCAGCACACATCTCAGCCGCGACAGAGCTTCAATGGAGCTCGAACAGCTGCACAACAAGCTCTTGAGACTTTCAACCTACGCTGGAGTAATTGCGAGCGCGCCTGTAGCAGCCAAAGCTGCGATGCCGAGGTAGCGAGCCATCTTGGTTGCTGATCGACCGTAGGCTTCAATTGCTTTTCAATGCCAAAACCTCGCCTCAATCTACTTCAGTCGGGGACCGACTATGTATACGAGCGCAATGAAGCGGTGAGATTGCACGACATCGGTCGGACAACGCCGTGGCCTGAGGGTATATGTAGTGGTACATCTTTGCAGGATGGGTTCGCGTCATCCACAGCTCGCCATCACGAGCTGCTACCCTGGGCAAGCTTCAAGGTTTTGATGACGGCCGATCTCAGGTACCTGCCTCATACGGTTTAACGACATCGTTCCTGTTGGTCTGGCTCGGCGGTTGATCCTGAAAGCAGGTGTAGCCTGCCGTATCGCAATTTGGACCGCGGCGATGGATCCCTCATTTAGGCTGCTTGGCATGCGGGACTGTGTTGCATCACGTGCGATGTAAGCTTCCGCCCAGGCCACTGGTGTATCGCCAAGATACTAAGCAGTTGAAGACGGGTAGGCGGATCAATAACTTTATCCGTGAAAGGAAGGACGATAAATAGCGAATTGTGCCTGCAGGACGCCATGAGCTGTTGAGCCTTCGAAGCGTCCGGACTCGTGGTGCGGCTCGCAGAGGTAATCAGGTGTCCGCCGCTACGACGACCTTCTTGTGGAGCGATACAATAATTGTCTGTCAGCCAACGGTGTGACGAGAGTAAGCGGGCAAGGTTCCCCTCATCCAATACGAGCCTCAGCCCAATCTTGATTGGGTGCATCTGACGAAGGTTGCTATTCGACAGTAACTGTTGGAAATTGCGCGGCAAGGCAGCGAAGTCACAACAGCAGGGCCAGACTCTCAATCGCGCAATTACGCGAGCGTGTGTTTCCATGGCTGGTTTGGTGGGATTTCACGAATTGCTTGCACGCCTGCTGCAAGGTACGGCATGCAGCGGCCGAAAACCCGGTGGCTGGCTTCAACTGTTATCAATCGTACCTTTCAGTCGGCTACAAGAGGTAAGAATAAACATTCACGAAGGTACGGGTAGAGAAGGTTACTGGGGAAGTTTGGGTTAGTCTTCCGATAACACTTAGACCTTCTAGCTTAGGCTTACCGTTGGCGTGATGACGTTGCGCATCTCCACCCTCGCGCCTTCGCCAAGACATCGGAATCCAGACATTGCGGGCAGCCAGCGACGCAAGTGGCTTTTATTGCAAGGGAATAAGATGGAAGGGGTGGCGAGGCAACGATAGTGCTGTGAAACTACTAGGTACTGCCAATTAAACTCGCGGATGAGCATATAAGACTCGACGACATCTATAAGCAACTTTCCTAATAGAGGCCGAGATGAGCTATCGATACCCTGCGAAGACTCCGTTTCTAAGGCCAAATGACCTATAGATGTATCGTGATCGAACATTGCTTTAAAAAGACCTCACTTTACATGCGTTGATATTAAGTTCTAGAAGGAACATTGTGTAGTAGCAGGATATTGGGGAGCAGGATATCGGGTTATCTTTATTCTTCTGGTTTTGAGATACGGAACATATAACTAATAAGAAGTACAAGAGACGTTTAACAAGGTACATAGTGTACGTAAGCTTAGATAAGAAGCTATTATCCCTTCTTCTTCTTTTTAAGGGTCTTAAATACTTCTTAGATGCTAAGAGCTTTATTTCTTTTAGATTTAATAATTTTAAATAATTGTATACCTTCTTTTATTCAGGAGTGCATGTTGTGTAACTCAGCCCAATGACCCCGCGTTTTAAACTTTCACTCCCCCAACTTCGTCACTTCTTGACTACAGCACACACTCAGAGCTAGTTAATGCGTCTATGATGATGCACGAGATCTACCTTCTCCCTCTCTCTCTCGCCTCCTAAAGCCTTTCTGGTGGTTGGACCGACCTTTTCTTAGCGAGTATACCACGTATGTTTATTCCTCCTCGCACGCGGCGAAGCGTCTATCGATAAACAATGCTCGACCCGGTCGAAAAGCGAAACGAGCAGTCGGACGCACAATCATCCTTACGATCGCAATACCATCTCCATGAAAGAAAGTTCGATAACGACCTCGAGAAGCTCTTCAACTTTGCCTGTGACGTTCTGGAATTCTCAAAAACACGGCTCTCAAATGGAAGGGTATTCGAAGAAAGGATTCTAGTTAAAGTAACCGAGCGCTTCCCTGGCCTGACCGCAAAGGAAATAAAAAAAAATTCGGTGATCCGACGTTGAAGCAGTCGTTGTGTCGTTACATGGCTTCGAGTCGCATGGGGTTGCAAGAAGCATCTATAAAAGTCGGCCGTGAAGCTGGTTGCGACAAGAGGTCTATAGAACGTGCAGGAAGGATTGAAGGTTGGAGAAATCAAGGCTAGGGATAATGTACACGAAGAGGCTGAGGATTAGAGCTCTGGATGACATGCTGGGATAAATTTCAACTCGTGTGATCCTGCAATGGCAAGGCTTATGTTTTTGGATTGCTTCTAATCTCCTTCTCTTGTTTTGTGTTCTTCACCAAACACATGGTCGTAACTGTATATGAGCAGTTGGGAAGTGCCGGGCCACTCCACTAAACAAGGTGCCTCGATACCGTCTTTGCGATGTGCCACATTTCCAATGCAAATGGTTTGTGTTTACCAAAGAGGAAGGCTGAGAAATGCCATTAATCACAGTAACGGCACGATCCACCATACCCAATGGTTTCGCCTTCAATAAACCGTGAGTCCAAGCGACCCAACCTTCTTTCCCAGAAGAATGCAAAAGCAGATGATGTCAAACGACCAAAGTTGAGTTTGAAATTATTAGTGGCTTTACCTGACATAGAGCGCATCTAAGTGTCCGAGCTACCATAGAACTTAGTCGAAATATACCGTGGAATAACCATCCAATTGCCCCCATTTCACTCAAACTTCCTGATACAGACATTAGCGTGAATTTCCATCGATTTCAGCCCCACTCGAGCAGCTACCAAGTCAGCTTTACCAAGTTTTATCTACTAAAAAGGACATGCAAGAAAATGTTGGTCCAATGGGTGGTGTCGACTAGCGCTATAAGTTCCATGGATAACGCAAGTCATGCAGCAACTGTTCCCGACACAAACCTATTAAACACGAGAACCCAGCCTGATCGCCACAAATTGTGGCGTCATCTAGGCTCGCCCTAGCAATGACAGAAATATGGCATATTGCCATGTACTGGGTCTATGAGCGTTGAAGTGGTTTGAAGCCAGATCTGATGCCGTACTTTACTCGATTTTAGTGTCTGAAGTGCTTCTACAACATGTGACCATCTCCAGAGGCGGGGTACAGATACGCATTCGTGACAACCACCCTGGAGGTATTGCAGTTAAGGTAAGGCCCCACTGTAGTAGTTCTCCACGGCTGAGGTGCTCCTGAGTAGTAAAGTAGACTGTGTATCTGTACCCCCTCTCCCCGATATAACGCATCAGAGAGTAGGTATCTGATCCGGTACAATATTGTTGTTCATTTCATACCACCATGCTGTTGTTACTCCAGACGTGAGATGGCCTTCACTACTTCCATCCGAGCAACTCACGCATTTTCTTCTGGGTCTCCTCCAGTTCCCGGTACTTCTCCTCTACCTTCTCTTTCTCCTTGCGCTCATCCTAAGTCTCTATCTTCGCGTTCTCAAGCTCCTGTCGGAGGCTTGCCTTGGCCGTTTCGTACCCTTGCCATAGAGCCGCTTGCACGCGCTCTTCGGCTTCTTTGAGTCGTCTTTCCGCTTCCGCCTTCACTTGCTGCACCCGCTCACTCGCGCGAGTGTCAGCGTCGGCAAGTCGTTGTGCATTATCGTCTTGCACTTTCTTGTTCTTCTCGTTCGTAGCGGCAATCTCATCGCGAAAAGCCTGAATCTGCGCAACATGTTCGCCATTCTTTCGGGTTGCTTCAGCTTCAAGCTCATCGATCCTCTTCTGTAATCCGGCTTTCTCAACGCGGTTCTCGGAACTGACAAGTGCGGCGGACAGGTATTTGGAGCTGACACGATCGAAACTCTCCTGAGCCTTTCTGGCATAGTATACCTGCGAGCCTTTAGTGACTGGCTATTGATGAGACTATGGATTGGAATTGGAGACCTACCAAATTTCTATGATCTGTGCGCTTTGGCAAGCCTACGAGTGAGTCAATGACTAGGGCTTTTTTGGCGAAGTGATTGTAACTACTCTCTTCATCCTCCTCGTCAGAAGTCTCGTCTCTGAATCGCTTCCTGGGGTGTGCTTCAAGGCCAGTACCGGAAGTGGAGGAGTCGAGGACTTCTTCCCGGTCTTGCTCTTCATTCAAGGGACTGCGGTTGTCCGGCTGAAGTCTCTTTGCAATTTGCTCGCAAGCCTTCTGGAAGTCCGCATTGAAGGTGTTGTACCAACCAACTTCTTTCGAATTGTCTGTGAGAAGCATGTAGTAGATGGTAAGAGTCTTCAACAACCGATTGATCATTGTATCAAGAAGTCGCTCTCCAATTTCTCCAAATGGCTCTTCGAGGTCTACGAAGTACAGATCGTGTGTAGAGATAGCTTTGAATGTCGGCTTGTCGCGATATATGTAGGCAACGTTGTTCTGCTTCTGACTGTAGAGAATAGCATAGACTCGCGGTCCGGTTCCGTCCTCGAGTCCTTTATCGTACGTTCCGATGCGTAGTGCGTGAGAGTTAGGGTTGTCTTTGCAGGATGCAGGCAATGATCCGTATTGCCCCTCATGTTCAAACTTTAGATTAACGAACCACATTTGGTTCGCGCCTGGCAGGCTTTCAAAAGCTTGTGGGAACTTCTCGCTCGCCAGCTGCTGTATGTAATCCAAAGTAATCGGGGCTCGCGCACCGAACATCGCATTCTTCTTTAATCGACTGGAATCGCTCGCCATCGTCGTTGTCACGCAAGTCGAAGCGCTACCGACAGTAGTACGTTCGAGAGTGGATTCTGTGTTGTTTAGAGAGGGATTTAGAAGCGGAATGTCGAGATTTCGCACGGGTTGAAAGCGCCAGGTGCGGAGTTGATTGCAGAAGAGAGGTGAAAATCAGATTCAGATGCTCATCTTACCTTCACCTCGCTAGTGTGTTTGCGATTCTTGACCATGGCCTATTGGGTCGAGCTAGGTGAGGGCAAGCTACCTCATTTTCAGAGAACGAGTGCGCGGATGGATATGAGTGTCCCTGATTACGTATGTTCAGGACTGGCAACGAGGGTAGAGGGAAAGAACGAGGAATTCCTGATAGGCTGGTCTTCCCGTACTATAGCCTTTGAGGCGCTTGTCCTAGGGCAGCTGTTCAGACGACTTCGGGAAGAGCGCTCGTCTGAAATACCAGATCTTGACCCCTTGTATCTTCCTCTGTCTCTGGTCTCTTCTCACTCACTGGCTCACTCGGTCTCCAATCTGAGCTGGTTTCGGGCCTTACAAAGCTTGGTAGTTGTTCGGTTCTTTCGGAGCCTCGTCTGCTGCTGGGCACCAGTGACTGTAGGAAGGAGTAGAATCTATCGAACGGTAAGAGTCGTGCGAGCGTCGGTCTTAAAGTCATCGCGCATGCAGCAACGATGCATACATGGACCTCAACTAGATTCCATATCGAGTACGCGGTCAGGAGAATTCCTCCATCCTCGTGGCTAAGCTTCAGGGTTGACGAAATGAATATGTAAGCTTTTGCTGTGCTTGCACCAACCGCTAGAGCGCCAACGAGGAAGGTAGCAGCAACAAGAAGCTTCTGGGTAGTCGGAAGCCTCATACCTACGACGATCGGCAGAGGGATAAGCAGAGTTATAAGGTCCGTGGCTACATCGCTGCCGACCAAAGCATATCCGATTTCATGGATGTGCGGGCAGTACTGCTTGACGTCCGCTGCAGTGCTGAATATCTTCAGTGGTTGTGCTCCACACTCCAACAATTCAGCAAGCACAAAGGTGAGGGTCCAGGCAACAATGATTGCGATCCAGACAATCAAGAAGCGACGAATTGTAACGGTAGCAAAGAGGTGCCAGTAGAGGAGTGAGACCGACAGTTTCACCATTCCAATGGAGAATACGCCGATGATGACGAATGCATACTCCATCTAGTTGTTCTTTAGTGACTTCCTCACGGCTAGAGGTGAGGAGTATATGCACGTACATGTTGAAGCAGCAGTAGCCTCTCACTCAGTCCTTGTAGCTTCGGATTTGTGGACATCAAGGGCGTCGCAAATGCGTAGCGAGACACGCCTGAGACTCAGTTACACGAGTGTTCCAGAGCTACCACTTTTCGTCATGTGCCAGGTCTACTTACCATATATCTCCATAATGCTTAGGCCCGTTCCGCATACCCAAGCCATTAGCACGAACCAGTCCGAGATCAAAACAGCTTGCCGTCTCCAATAGCGAGTGTATAACCGGAGAGCAATGCATGCCGACGAGATGAGCTGCAGGGCAACAGCCCCAGCAATGACGCCAGCCCGGCTGCGGTATACTCCGTAGCCCATGTTGCTGGTTGAATCGCATTTGAACCTCTATTCGACCGTAAGAGGGATTGTAATAATGCGGAATTACCCCACGGGCCGTGGCCCTAGCTCTTACATATAGAGATGTGTGGAAGGAGTGGCGATATCAAAGCGTCCAAAACTTCCCTTCGATTTGTCAATCCACAAATAGAACAAGATTGAAGGAAGCTCCCATTTGTGCAAGAGTATTATATCCTATCGTTGCTCTTACTGCGTTTTCTGCTTGTATGGGCTGACGTTGGAAGTGTGCGACGCTTGCCAAGGTCATAGCCATCGTCGATGCGGACCTCCGCGACTCTGCAGCATCCTGGACCCCTTGTACGAAAGCCTTTATCGGGCTTGCCAAGATCTCTGTCTGACATGTTCTCCGAAGGTCAGACTTGCTCTTTCTCGAAAGAGCAGCCCGACTCCGGAAGCAGGCACGACAGACTCTTGGGGGCCAATATTGGGGCCAATATCCGGTCGAGTTGGGGCTCTCATCCTCGCGAATATGGATTCGCTGGTTCTCGTGCTACTCCGGAAGATGTTCAGTACGCAGCATCGACCTCCAATGATCAGCTTTGCGGTTATCGTAAGTTAAGGGTAGCGAGCGGAGGTGGGGTCATTCTCGGTGACGCTATGCTCGGTTGCGGCTAGGGCGTTGTGTATGTGGCAGGCGATCTTTCGAAGTAGCTGCCGAATGCTTGTCTATACTGCAAGCATAGCCTCAACCCTTGAGCTGCTCTTTCCATGTGCTTATGAAGGCTTAGAAGTTTTGTTGCAGTCGTTCTAGAACCCCTTGGGGCTGCCCAACGTTTGTCGCGATCCGGATCCGCTACCTCTCTTACTGCCTCGAAGCGATGTTCGAAAATCGCTCGTATCCTCTCGCCAACAACGATCATTTACTCGATAAAAAGCTCCGCACTTTTAGAACAGCTCATATCAATCTGCATGCATACGTGAAGCAAGCATGTTTGAAAGACTACGAGGTTCCGATAGAGTGGTGCGAGCGATTCCTGCTGAATGGGACGTATCGAACCTAACTGAGGGCCCCATCGATCGATGCAGGTATGGAGCGATCGCTAAAAGCATCTACTTTCTCAAGGAAAGCAGATATCGATACCCAGGGCATGATTTTTCGATGCCCTACGCAGCGGCGAGGATAACCCCGATGCGGTCGTACAGATGGCATCGGAGCTCAGCTACCCTGCAATGACGTCAGTCCGCAGACCATCCATCATAAGCACAAAGAAATCCCCCAGGAGCAATACCTTTTGCGCGTTGGGAGGCTTCTACGTTTCCAGAGTACTATGTGGTTCTCATTGTGTTCATATTGGACCTTCAGTCTTATTGAGATCGATAACTTCATCTGACTCCCCTGATGCCTAGGACAACACCAAACCATCCAAGAGATCAGGCTAGTTTTTCTCCAGTTTACTCGACTGAGATTCCTTTAACGATTTGATGCTTATCAAATTCTGTCGATTAAGCTGTCTAGTTCGAAGCGTGGATTTCATTCACTCGAGTAGCGTGAGACGGCCAGATGACCTGAACATATCACAAGATGACGATCCGCACCACATTGTGTAAATCAAAGCACTCCAATGCTCGTTTCAGTTCATTATTCGTAAGAAAATGGATCGGCCTGCCAAGTTGTTACCTGGATACGGTGCCATTTGTGTTTAATGGGCTAATCCTATGGGGTTAAGCCTGGAGTACCCCGCCATCATCGATTACTCCAAAGTTGTCACTGCAAATCCCTCTCACCAGGATTCTGCACATAATGGCATCTCATGCTTCCTTGGGAAGGAATGAAGGGAAGACAGAGATTGAAGATATTAGCAAAATCTCTACCCCTGCAGTAAAATTTCACGCTACGGAAAAGAGCCCGGAGGATACCAAGGATGGAACAGCATTCACAGCCTTCTCGAGGAATCAACTACGTCGCCTGCGTTTGCTGCTTGGTCTTGCAACGATAACATCGCCGCTCACGGCGACTATTTACTTTCCTCTGCTTCCTCTCCTACGGGATCACTTCAACACATCCGCGCAAGCGATCAATCTTACGCTAACATTATACATCGTCTTCCAAGCGATCTCCCCAGCCCTTTTCGGTCCCTTATCGGACACCTATGGTCGCCGTCCATTCTTCTTGTTCACGTTGAGCCTATACGTCGTCGGCAACATCGGCCTCGCTCTGAATAAGAACAGTTATGCGGTGCTACTGGTCTTGCGGGCGGTACAGAGCTTGGGCGCCAGCGCTGCATATGCGATTAGTTTCGGCGTAGTAGCAGACGTTTGCGTGCCTAGCGAAAGAGGCCGTATGCTCGGACCGATTAGTATGGCCTTGAATCTAGGAGCGTGTATTGGCCCAGTTGTCGGTGGAGCTGTCGCATGGACCAGTGGCACCTACGACTGGGTGTTCTGGGCACTGGTCATAGTTGGAGCAGCACTCCTCCTCGGAGTCGGATTACTTCTACCGGAAACAACGCGAAGTCTTGTCGGAAATGGCAGCGACCCTTCGTTATATCGATGGTGGCAACTCAGTGGGCTTGGTCTTATTCGCCATCGATTTCGACGTACACTCGAACCCGCGGATCCAGTGACGAATGCTTCTGGTACTCAGCCAGCAAATTTGCACGGCTCGCAATCTTCTGTCTCGCTTAAAGACGGCCTAAAGACGATTCTTGTTTGCTTTCGCCTAATTCTTTATAAAGACACATGTCTGTCTTTGTGGGTTCACGGCTCCTTCTACACTGTCGATTACTCTTTCGTGGCAGCGGTCCCAGACATCTTCAAGGACGTTTATCATTACAATGAACTACATGTTGGCTTGTCATATCTTCCCAGGGGGGTTGGTATCATCATTGGAAGTTACTTCACCGGAAAACTCATGGACTACAATTATCGCTGCACTGCACGCAAATTTGGTTGGACTGTGAACAAGGTAGCTGGTGACCATTTATTGAGGTTTCCGATTGAATGCGCAAGATCAAGAGGCAGTTACTGGATGCTTATCGTGTCAACCACGACCATGATAGGCTATGGATGGGCAGTAGAACGATCAGTACACCCTGCGGTTGTATTAGTCCTACAGTTCATGCAAGGATCCTGGGGGACTTACTTCTATACAACATACAGTACGTTACTAGTTGACTCATTCCCACAGAGTCCGAGTAGCGCAGCTGCAGCGACGAGCATCACGCGCTGTGCTATGGCAGCTGCTGGCATCGCAATCCTGCAACCATTGCTGGATGCGGCGGGAAGAGGTTGGTATTTTACCGTACTTGGTCTGTGGAGTGGAATCTTGTGCGCTGCGGCTATTGCCACCCTACGGAGTAAAGGAATGGATTGGAGAAAGGAACGACATGTCGCGTCCTTATCTACTTGAGGCTTTGCCGCGAAAGTAAAGGTGACAAAGCTACTTTCTCATCGTCACCCGATATCCTAGTCATGAGTACATATGTTCTACTCCTATTCTTTCGGGTGTTCAGTTATCCAAGAATCCCGAGCAGAAGACGTCCAGACCTCCGCTACGTTGTATGATCCCTCTCAGAAGATAACGAGGCCATCTCCGATTCTTCCAGCGAGGCAGGTCGCTCACCATCGGGGAACGGCGCGTACTTATCTATGAGATAGAGCATGTCGTTATAGGCCCTATACACGAATCAGTCGAAACGCTCGCATTATGACCTGAGATACTCACAGCTGTCGGATGGCTTTGCCTTGGTCAAGGTGGTTCGCGGAGTAGATCACGTTGTAGTAGATGCTGTACAGACGATTCCTGTCATCCCATTCCTCCTTCGGCTTACTTGGTTCGTAGTATTTTAGGTACGTTTGAGTGTAGACTTTGTCGCTGATCTTGTTATAGTATCCTCGCCAATTTGCCACCTCCATCTCATTGTGTGCGTAGAATGCGGCCGAGTCATAGATGCAGGTGTTCCCGTCCTTAGTGGTTCCGATATTGCCCTCCCAAAGATCGGCATGTATCAAGCAGGGATGGATGCTTCGGCCATTCTCGGTGAGAGCGTTGAGTAAGCGAGGTATAACTGCCGCGATAAGTCGGTTCTCTACTTTATCAAGCTCTTCCCAGTATCCGTTGAATTCAGAATCGAGCTTGATGACGTGCTGCAGAAGCTTGATGAAGAAAGTGGTCCAATTTGTCTCCCACATCACCGATTGAGGAATACGTCCTTGGCAGGTGGTGATGTGGAAACCATACATGTCATTCGGCGATTTTCTTTCGCGATGCAGACTAGCCAGTCTCGCGCAAAGGCTATCAGGGTCCGGCATGCGCTCGCTCATGTCCACGAATTCAGCGAGGAAGAAGTAGGCTTCTGGGTACTCTAGCTGATACTTGCCCCAGAAGTGAGGCTTCGGCACGAAATCTGCTGGCGCCCACTTGTAGAGTTCTGACAGAGCATTGAATTCACCTTCGATAAGGGTTCGTCCGTGATCCTCGGGTGCAGACTTCAGAAAGTATCGAACCTCGGAACCATTGGATAAACGAAGGTGCAGGCAGGCCGTCACGGTCCAAGAGGATGTGCCGCACCGATAGGCTGATAGCACCTGCGTACCTTCGGGGAGCTTTGCAAGCACATTGTTGTCGATTCTGAAATTGCCACCGTACGTGGAAGGTGTCGCGCGCGAACTCTCAACCAGGGCTCGAAGGGTTTGGGTCATTGTCGCCTGGGTCGGAATAGTGGGCACAATGTTTAAATTGGAAACAGTTGCAAGGAGGTTGAGATTTGGAGGGGCATCATTCTTGTTGTGGCACAACATCCCCACTCAACGTGCACGGAACAACAAAGGTGGACTGCACTCGTCCGTTGTGACAAGATTATGACATCAGCCGTCATGCCCAAAGGAGGAACAAAGCCCACAGGACCGGTGCATCTTTTCTTTGTCGGCGAACGCCAGGACAGCACAGAGGGTGGACTGCTTATCATGAGCGATTTTCTCATTATATTTTGACTATGAGAACACACCCCATCGGTTGAACAATTGTTGTTAACCAACTAGATGACTAGATCGTCGACGTGCAAGGTTCACATCATGTCGCTATACAAGGGGGGGAGGTACAAATACTCGTCTTAACGAGTATCTGAGAGTACTCCCGCTTTCAATCATCTGTTAGAAGATCTTTAGAGAGTAATAGTTTGCGATCATGTGCGATTGATCTATGTTTTGTTGTTTCCAGTCTATTCTGAGAAGCTAGGGGCGTGCGCACTCACATTTCATAAGGGAGTTTACACATAGCTACTGGGAGGAGCACGATAGCACAAAGCTCGAGAATTGCAGATCTTGTTCGGTGATGTAGCGAAGTAGGGCTACAGATGTAGAATCTAGATCAGGTCTACCACCACACTGTCCTCAATACGCCCAGGAGCAGTTCATGGCCGCTGAAGACGGACTATGGAGATTCTACGAAGACCTGGGCAGACGATTGTAGTGCAGAGCGACGTGTCGCGTTAACCCAATCGACTATTGATGTAGATACACCACGTTGGAAGTGTCATTCACAGACTATTACCCATCATCTATTTTTCTATCCTGCATAGTTTCCTCACTTCGAACAGTCTCTTCACCTCCCTAAAGCTCAACCAGGCTCACGTTTGCAGGCATCTCATTTGTTCGCGCAGTCGCATCCAGCTCATGTATCTCGTCCTTATGCACGCTCTTACCGTCCATCTCAGCCTTACTCATACCCCAATGCGCATGCACTTCAGCCTCACCTTTTTTCTCTCTACTCTTTCTCTTCGCAGACATGCCAACCAGGAAGCTTCCCAAAGCAAGGCCTAGCCCTCCAAACGCAGCACCAATACCAATCCCCGCCTTCGCGCTCGTGCTCAGACCCTTCACACTCTCAACAGACGCTGTTTCAGAAGTCGTCTGTTCCGCAGATGCGCTCGCCGAGCTCGAGCTCTTTGTATGCGTACCGGATGCACTCGAAGACGTCGTTGTCGCATTATCCCGCACAACAGTAATCGGACCTGCAAATGTAACCCCCCTCCGGCCCTGCATTAATTGAATAGTGTAGTTAATCCCTCTTTCCAGCGTATCATTGACTCGCCAAGGGAAAGTCCCGCCCGTGATGCGGGACCCGATAGTTCCGAGATTAACCAAGTTGTCGCCTGGGCCACTCATCAGGTAGAAGGTTGTGAGCTGTAATGAAGTTAACGGGGGAGATCGAAGCTTTGAAGCGAAGGGAGGGCGTACGATTTCATCTTTTGGTGAGTATGTGATATTGTAGGTTTTGCCTGCTTCTACGACGTCGGGGACATATTCGAATTGTTGTGCTTTTGCCAGGAGTGCGAAGAAGGTCCACACCAGTATACCTTTTATATCGCGCATTCTGCGCTCTGTTGCTGCCGGAGAAGTCGATGGGGTGTGCTATGATCTTGGTGAGGCTGGTTGTCATTTTAACAGTCCGTGAGGCGGACCCGAGTGGCAATCTACTCCGATATTAGATTGAAGCTCTGATTATTTGCTTGAGATGATTGGACAGTGGTCGGCTGCGCCCCTGTGGATCTTATAGCTTTCCGGTCAGGAATTGCGAATGCGAATGCGATACTTTGCTGCCTGTCGCCGAGCTTTGGACAGGTCCTGCTGCTACTCCAGAAACTCGTATCTACTTACCGTCTTCCCTATTTCGAGTGTAAGCCAACTCTCACACTGGCAATCGCAAGTGCAGTTTGTATTGAAGCATCCTAGTCCTAGCTCACCAGGCGGAAACACGTGGTACATAATTAATAAAAAGAAATATCGCCGGATGACTTCTCGCAACTCGGGTTGGTAGAGATGATTAATGTAACATCGCAGTGTCCGCTCTCATCCACTCTGCCTTGAGGATCAACCCGGAGTAGGGGTACAGATACCCGGGTAGACGCCTCTCTGGAGAACTTCATGCTTTGATTAACATATAAGTGATCTCTTGTTTTGCTACTTACAGTACGCCTGCTAGTACTATCATAGTGGGATATTTCCAACCCAGTGTGGTATTTGCAACCCTAATCCGGGACAGTACTACACTAGAGGCGCCTGCTCTCCCTCGATGAATTAAGACACACAGACACACATCACTGCTCCGAGAATGACAGCTACGAGACGTATCTCACGTCGCACGACACCACTCTTCATACTTCCCGTCGGCAAAGCGGTCGGAACAGATTCCCCACCCACGCTCATCCATTGACTCGATGTTGCTTGCGGTACTTGTTCCGGGGTTTGTTTGCTTGTTGTCGTACTTGTTGTTTCTTCCGGTACGAAGAAGTCACCGTACCGACTTTGAGGTATCGCCACTGTACCACCATCGATGACCATCTCGGTGCCTGCAGGAACAAGAGATACTGTCGTACCTCCACGAACAGTAAATTTGCCGTCAGTCATAGTCAATGTCGTTCCGCCGAACACCGACACGGATCCAAAATCTAGCACTCTTCCGTTGAAAACAAGATGTCCGTCTGCATCGATCGAATATGTGAGGTGCTTTCCTCCTGACATGGTGATAACTGCATCGGAAAGCGCAGTCGTGTCGACCAGATACATCAGGGGTATTGCTTTGCTTATTTGGATGACAACTTGCGTCGCATGAGGGTCGAGGGATATTCGTGTACCATGGACCGTAATTACGCCGTTTGGAGAGAGTGTCTTGCCGTCAATGACTAGCTGGCTAGTGCCACTCTCAGTGTAGAGTTTGCCATCGAGTGTCATGACTAACCGCGCATTCGAATCACCAGTTGCACCCTTATCCGCAGGTGTGAGTGCTATCGTTGAGCTACTCTCAGCGAGGACTTTGGTGTTCTTTGGATCCAGATACAGTTTCGTTCCATCGAATGTGATTGTGCCGCCAGGCTTTAAGGTCTGGCTCCCGATTATGATTTCGCTAGCAGCATTCTCCGTGTACGTCCTGTCGCCAAGCGCAAGAACCAGAGGTGCGCTCGGGCTTCCAGTGGGCTTTGGCTGATCGTGAACAAGATCCAGTGTCAAGCTTCCGCCCAGAAAAGCGAATCTGCCGTTCGGGTCGAAAACAAGTACAGTACCGTGGTCAACAACTTTGTGTCCGTTGCCCAGTGTCGACGTTAAGCCTCCGATCGTGATTGCATGACCTGCCTGAACTATTTGTGAACCAACTATGAGTAGTTTGGTCTTCGATACTTGAGTTGAGAAGAGAGTAACAATATGGGATGATAAATCGGAATGAACGCCCTCGCTAACGGTTATTTTGAACGTCTTTAGGGGGCGATCGCTCTGAGCGGGGAAGCGTTGAAGGGATGGATTTGAGGAAGAGAGGATAGCTGTCGGCACTGGAGCTGGAGGGCCTACTGGCAACGAGACCTCAATATTGGAAAAGGAGCCCGGTCCTGAAGATGCTGGGTTATGTAGAGGAGACGTAGCCGTGGGTAATTGAGGTAAGCTCTGGCCTGGCGTAGGCGGAAGACTCGCTATAGCCGATGATGGTGTTGCTGTGGGCACCAGTGCAGTGCCTGGATGCAGTGTTTTGGGCGGATCATAGAGAACTCCATAAGCGTTGACATAACAATGGTTCCATTCTGGATACAAACCCAATAGTCGTATAGGCATAGCGATACTAAACAGAGTTAGCTAGAACCTTGGTATTAACAAAATATTCACGACACACTCTAAGCAGGAAAAGGTTCTTACAAAGGATGGCAAGGATCTACCTCTTGATTAGCGTTCGAAATCTTCAAAATGTGGTGTCAACCTTACCTCCAACGTAGCCGTACATATTTGGGTCGTCCGGGTTATAGTAGGCCGAGCAATTCTGGCCCAAATCACTAAGTGTCATAGCGACTATCGGGACGGTATCGACTTGATAAGTGGAGACCAACCCCTCCGAGAACCACGGTCCCCAAAGCCAATCTGTCATTGTGGTGCAAATTTGAATACCAGATGTTCCATACGTGCTGATTTCGTTCAGGTCAAATGCCAAAGTGGTGGCGGAGATGAACTGTTTGCAAGTGTCAGAGAGTGAGGGCCATGCAGGGCAGAAATATCACCTACACTGCCGACAGTCCCACAACTGTCAAACGCGTCGACCGTTGAAAGTGCTAGATAAACGCTTGGCGATATGCTAAATGGAAATGTGTCAGCACGAATCAGATTGTTTAGGAATCGGAGTCTAGGAATCGGAATACGTAACAAGGTGAAGTCAAATTCATCAACGAAGCTTTTCGGGAAGGGTAGCGATATAGCACTTTGAGTCGTTTGTTCAACATAATTCGACATGCCTTGCGTCGAAGTATCATCCGGCCAGTAGTATAAGGCGACCGTGGCAGCATTCAAAGTGCAAACCCCACAGCAGGGAGGCGCATAGGTAACGTAATCGTCGGCTCCAAGTGTGTCTTCTGGTGTTCAGCATTGACCTACAGGAGCAGAGATCGGGTACTCTACATGTATAGTATTCCAAAAACAACGTAGTCTCATGAGAAAGAGGCCCGACGACACCATTCGAATCTGTGGGGTTGACCTCTCGGAATAGGCTCAGGGTGAATGTGCCCAGTTCTGTGAAGGGGCCAGTGTAAGCAGCTGTGCGACGTTAGCCAAAATCCCCGAGCCTACTGTCTCCAGTACTGACCGACTGCACTCTGGTGGGAGTTCGAGCACCAAGATGCCTGTATGTAGTACACAATCAGCATAACTCCAGCAGAGCCTAAATCTTTTCATTCGGTGAGTGAGTCCCGGAGTAGGGGTATAGATATTGTGATGTATTACTCGGTGAGAGCGCTTCATCAATTAAACACCACTCGGGTGGGATCTCGTTGATCTAATCGTAGTACTTTAGGAATAGTGATACGCTATCTATACCCCCATTCCGGGAGCCGTTTCGAGGAAGACATTGGTGTAAGCTTTTCACGTACTGCTGCGTGTCAGCATATTACTATATCGCCGAAGTCGACTTTCTGGACCGAAGCTTACCAAGACAAGTATCGCTATAAGAATAGTAGTCACCATAGTCCATTTGGGCATCGACTTCGCTACAACGGTCAGATAAAGTCTTCCATATGACTTCATAATCGCTCGGATATGATTGTGGACAGACTGTCGTTGAGATGTTCAAGGACAATGTTGAGCTCTGTGTCGGACCGGGTGTTCCCGTAATGCTTAAGTAACTTGTTCTCGATCCATTGACTGCGCTCGAGTTGCTATAGTCAGTGAAGCTGCGGTTGGTACTTCCGTTGAAAACTGTCTGGGAGATATCCCTACTCGGTGGAGACCATGTTTTATCCGAATATACGTCGGTAGTAGTGTTAATTGTAGTACTGGGCTCGCCAGTAGATAGGGGTTCCGGGTTGGGTGGCAAAGGAAAGTCCGTGATAGTCGTGCTAGTCCTGTCCGACCCAGTAACAGAACGATGCAACGTAGATGAGGAGCTAGTTGTGTTCAAAACTCCAGTGTCATTGTGATGCAGTGCTACGTCTCAACACTGTTAATAGGAGTGTCGTAAAGTGGTACATCAAAAGATTCAGAGCGAGGGCGGGAGATATAAGGCCTTACTTACTTTGTCTTCCATTCATTTCCTGTCTCGGTATTCCACAGACGATGTTTAACAGCAAAGATAAGAGTATGTAGTAGTGAAATAGGATAGCCATGGCCGAGGAAATGCTTCACAAAATGCATGAGGAAACACTTTCAAGGAATCAATAGAGGACTTGCTCTAAGCTTCATATCATTATTTTGGATCATAAATTTCATGAATCAGTCTTCAGTATCGCTTCAATAAGAGCGATAAAGTCGCGCTCAGCCGTGGCGTATCTTCAAGGCTCAATGACCTAAGCAGATGGCTGGGTGACTGAGCAGCCTTTAGGATCGCCCATGCCGGTCTTAGTGTAGCGCATACTATAAATGCAGTAGGCATGCACCTACCTTAAACCTCTTTCTAGTCTGGGTTAGAGCGCGGGCCTCTGGTACCTGGGCATAACATTTTAATTTGGAATATGGGATCGCATTTTATGACCATGAGATGAAAGCGGCCCCATCATGTTTCGGAGGCTTTGCCCGGTATGGGGTACAGATAATCCGGTAGACAACTCTTCTGGAGCACTTCAAGCTTCAATTGTAATATAAGTAGTGTCTTACCTAGCTACTTATAATACGCCTGCCAGTACTACCTGATTATAGTATATTTACCCCTACTTCGGGTGGTCGATGACGCCTAAGTGAAGCAATCTTGTCGAAGTCTGAATAAGAATGGTGATAAGAGTGCAGAGCAAGAGAAATTGAACGGTCAAGATAGCAGATACACATGCGTTTTACAAAGGGCTTTAGAGTGCCCAAATGCGACCGAAGGAAGGATCAAGATCGTTACGATACACAGCGGGTTATCGAACACAAGAAGACGTGGTTGCGTACAATTGGTCCTATACCGCTGAGATCTTGCAATTAAAGTGATGAGTTGGTGGTAAAACCTGGCGAGAAAAGAGTAGAAGAAGTCGAGATGGATCCCTCAACCAATGAGGCGTGGCGCTTCCCCGCAACCTCGGCTCACATGCCTAGCTCCTGGGGTCGATCTGGGGAACCTGCGATATGATGGCATCCTTCCAAGACCTTGGAATCCGACATTGACATGCAATTTCGCCTCTCGAGACTCTTCTTCTGCTACGATTAAGGACTACGACAGCTGGAATCCTCGGGTTACCCTCACCGACCGCCCATGGCCGCCCAGAACCACCGCTCGATCCGATAGTATCCGCCCTCGAACCTCTACTCTCGAAGCACCTAAATCCAAGCACTTCTCCGGCCTTAGAGATGTCGCTCTCGAAGAAACGAAAGACTCCTCCGCCCTCTGAAGCCGCCCCCGACCTCTCCATCACCTCCGACGACAATGTACACCTCCACGCTGCAGGGTACGACCAGATTGCATCTCCCACGACCCACGAGCGCGACCTCATCAACAGCATGGCCCGCTTCCGTTCATCGCCGCTCGACTTTATTCGCGAGGTCTCGCTACACGTGTCTGGCACAGGGTGGAGGAGCTACGACAACATCGTTGGACAACCCGTATTCTACAACGGCTTCAGCGAGAATATGAAGAGCATGGTGCTATCCAACCCGATGTTGGTCTCGAAGGTGCGCAAACTGGCTGCCAAGAGGGTGGGAGTGGAAGCAGAGCAAGGCCTGCTTGGGCCTGATGTCCAAGCTGGCGAGAATGATAGAAGAGTGAAGAGAAGAGTGCAGATCGAAGAGTCCTTGATTGAAGTAGCAGAGACGCTTACGGACAATATGATCTGCAAGATGGAAAGCAAGAGCTTTATACGCGGCGCGTACTACCTCGCGACACAGCTTCTCACTCGTGCCTACCACCAAGGCGTGCACGTCTCCTCTGAGGAAGTCCTCCGGTTACGAGCGGTAGCGGAAAAGGCAGAGCGCGACAAGCACAGCATCATCTTCCTACCTTGCCACCGCTCCCACGTCGATTACGTCTCGCTTCAGATCATATGCTACAGGCTCGGCTTGGCGTTACCAACCGTTATTGCAGGGGACAATCTCAACTTCCCCGTCGTGGGCTCCTTTCTGCAGCACGCAGGCGCGATGTGGATAAGGCGCTCTTTTGGCGATGATCAGCTTTACACAACACTCGTACAAGCATATATCGATACACTCTTAGCCAACGGCTACAATCTTGAATGCTTCGTCGAAGGTGGAAGGAGCAGAACGGGGAAGCTGTTGCCACCCAAGTTTGGTATACTCTCCTACATGCTCGACAGCATTGCATCCGGTCGCGTGGATGACGCAATAATCTGCCCTGTATCAACACAGTACGACAAAGTCATTGAGGTTGATTCGTACATTTCAGAACTCCTAGGGCAGCCGAAGCCGAAGGAGAACTTAATGGACTTCCTATCTGCTTCTTCGGTCCTCAGTCTTAAATTGGGCCGTGTAGACGTGCGCTTCCACGAGCCATGGTCTCTACGAACCTTCATTACCCAACAACGTTCCCGCTTACCGCAGCAAATAGACATCAAAGACGAACGATTACGCATATTGAGGACATTGGGCTACAAGGTTCTTTCCGAAATCAATGACGTCTCAGTGGTCATGCCCACAGCCCTTGTCGGCACCGTCCTCCTCACACTCAGAGGCCGAGGCGTTGGCAAATCCGAACTCATAAGACGCGTCGAATGGCTTTCTGAACGTGTCCGCGCCCAAGGTGGTCGAGTCGCGCACTTCGCCTCCCTCCCTACATCCGTTGTAGTACAACGCGCTCTCGAAGTCTTAGGTCCTGGCCTCGTAGGCTTAGTTCCCGGACTACCAGAAGACACATACTACGCCGTCGATCGCTTCCAGCTCTCCTTCTACCGCAACATGACTATCCACCTCTTCATCCTGCAAGCTCTCGTCAGCGCTGCCATGTACACGAGGGTGAAGCAAGGAGGAAACCCAGAACTGCAGCGCATATCTTACGCGGATTTGCGCGAGCAGGTCCAATTCCTCTCACAACTCTTCAGGACAGAGTTCATCTTCCCAACGGAGGGTTTGGATTACAATCTCTCTCGCACCCTGTCAACTCTCGAATCCGACAATGTTGTCAAAGTAACCCGCTCCGATACCGATAACGTCGAATGGATAGAGCTCTCCGACGCCGAGCGTGCCCAAGGCAGAGAAAACTTCGACTTCTACTGCTTCCTCATATGGCCCTTCATCGAGGCCGCTTGGCTCGGCGCAATCTCCCTCATGATGCTCACACCGCCCTCTCACATATCCTCCCCTTCCACATCTTCAACTCCACTCTCGCAGGAGACGTGGCTCGACAACAAGAAGGTTCAAGACCGCGCACAAGTCTTTGGCAAAACACTCTACCACCAAGGCGATCTATCGTACTTCGAAGCCGTGAACAAAGAGACGTTGAAGAATGCGTATACGCGGTTTGAAGAAGACGGTATCGTCTTAGTGACGAAACCGAGTAAAGAATCTAAAGCGCGGAGCACGATCAAATTGAGTGAGGAATGGACGCCACAGCGGTCACCAAAGAACGGAGACATTGTAGCATCTGGACCGCTGTGGACTTTTGCTGAGCAGATCAGTGCGAGTAGGAGGGAGGGCAAGAATCGGAGAGATGGAGCTACGGTGCAGAGCAGGGTGCTGAACTTGGCGGATCTAGTGGGCGCGAGTCTTTGGGAAGATGCGGTGCTAGAAGGCGGGGATCTGAAGGTGCAGGAACAAGCTAAGGCGAAGGGGAGGGGGAGGAGGAAGAAGTTGAGTGTCAGTGCGAGGTTGTAGAATTTCGAGGGTGTGGGATTGTAACATATGATTGTGGAAGTAGGGAGCGAAGTGCTTCCAGCGATTAAGATCTAGATAGATTGTTAAAGTCTAGATTCTCGAAGTCTGGCACACCACTCCTGCACAGACATTTCGAAGAATGACTAGAGCTGAGCCACTTAAGACAGTCTATTCCTCACGCTTGTTGCCTGTTCTTATTTCGCCATATAGTGATTGCGGTAATGGCTAGATGAAACAAACTTCGAGTTGTTACACACTCCCTAGCGGATTCCGACCTCCCGCGCAAACGTTCGTCGCAGTCAATCCACCACCTTCTTGTGAGGGATCAGCCGAATCATGTTTCAATCTCTAGAAATGTTCCCAAAGGCAAGCGTGCGACAGCACATCCCTTGAACATCTGCTTGCGCTCGCTCACCATTTCCTGACCGCATCGTGATACCAACCATTCCATCCCAATCTGAACCTTTCTCGAACGTGTGATACCGAGTATGGACAGCCTCTTGCAAGCGTGTCACATAGTGGACGAATGGGGTCTTCTCTGAATAGACCCCGGCGACAGGTATAGTATCGACCAGACCGGTGTACCACATAGTGGACGAATGGAGTCCTCTCGAACCAGGTAGGTACTGGATCAACTTGCTATTCCCACTCAGCTTCGCGCAGTGGGCGAATGGAGTCTTCCTGGAGAAGATCAGGTATCGCGCAGTAAGGCATTTCTGCGAATATATTCGTATTGTACAACAACCGTTACACAACTCCATGCAGTGGACAACTGGAGTCTTCTCGAAGTACGTCGAATGATACTGAGAATTCCGGCATTGTCCCATAATTGTTTGACTAGCTTCGCGCAGCGGATGAATGGAGTCTTCTCGAAGTAGGTCGAGAGACTGCAGGTGCATCGACCTGCGGACATCCTTGTATTGTGCAACAACCGTGTGTGAAGCTCCATGCAGTGGACGAATAGAGTCTTCTCGATGCAAATCGAATGGACCAAACACCTCGACAATGTTCCACAAATGTTGTATGACTGGCTTTGTGCAGTGGACAACTGGACTCTTCTCGAAGTAGATCGTGGGAATGCAGGTGTGTCAACCTGCATTCTCTTCGTATTGTACAACAACCGCGTTTGGAGCTTCGTGAAGTGGACGACTGGAGTCTTCTCGATGCAGGTCGAATGAACTAGACACCTCGATAGTGACCTATAAATGTTGTATGACTTGCTTAGCGTAGCGGGCGAATGAGTTCTTCTCGAAGTAGCTCGTGGGAATGCAGGTTGACAGACCTGCATTCTATTCGTATTGTACAACAACCGCGTCTGTAGCTTTGCGAATTGCTCCTTATCATCTCGACGTAGAGCGCAAACATCTGATCGTGTGTCTGGAAATACCCGGACTGTGTTGTACTCTTCGTCGGTTGTCTTGTTATATAGACAAGAAGATGAGGTCAATTCAGCGTTCAATATGATCCTCATGCGCGTGGAAGCACAAGCATGAGGACGAGTGGAGTCTTCTTGAGGCCATTCGAATGGAGTCTTCTCCGAGCAGGCCAGAAAAGACCTTCTCAAAAGAACTCGCACCAAATGTTGTAAGTAGATGCACCTCGCCGAGTGTTGGCGCACTGAATCCGCTTGTTGATGGCTTTCACTGTGGCGTCTAGCTGCGAACTCGTGAAAGTCTCCGGCTGCAGATGTTGTTATGGTAGTGGGCATTCGAGCTTTTGTCCTAGCCATCTTAGGCGATATGCAAGGGGAGGAGCCGCCAGAGAGGTAGTCTCCCTTCCGTAGCTCGGATCATCTTTGAGATGTTCATGCGAGACCAGAAGGGAATCAATGATGCGTGCGCAAAGAAAGGCGGTCGAAATGAAGGCACCTCTGACTTGTTGTGATGAGAAGTGACAGTAGTCGGAGTGCAGTGGACAGCGTACAGAGAGCAGAAGTTGGAGAATTCGTGCCCAGCTGAACGAATGGAGTCTTCTCGGATCAGCAAGGCAAACGGTGACGTTGTTTCCACCCGGCGTCAAACGTAGCTCTCCGTAGTGTGTCCCGTAGTGAGTGAGACCCGCCGGCTGTTCCATGCAGTGGACGAATGGAATCTTCTCGGAGCACGTCATGCCAGTGTCCTCAAACGTATCGGAACCTACTTCCCGCGCGTGACAGCTCTCCGTAATGCTTAAGTGACAGTTATCATCGCTTTGAGAGGCTGTTGTTCGAAAAGGAGAATTTGGTAGGTGGCTGTCGTCTTCATGAAACAAGAGAAGAGATGCTTGGTGATATAAACCTCGCTGATTGATGGCAGAAGTAAAGTGAAGTGTTCAAGAACCGCGGAACATTGGTCGAGATGCTTTCAAGCTGGAGGGAGGCAGATATCTCAATATATATTGTTGAGACACAGGCGAAGAAGTTGATAAAGCTACGAAGCCAGGCGCGCTCGGTTCTGTGGAAGCCCAAGAGACTCGTCTACAATCGCAAGTGTCAGCGGCGCAAAAGGTTCAACAGTGAGATCATTGTAGATTGTGGGAGAAAGAAGGTAGAAAGATACATCTGTCTCAGGGACGGCGAGAATACCTACCTCTCGAAGAGCCTTCGCAGCGGGTGAAGGTGGCCATGGGCCATGGGGGTAAGTTGCGAGCCAAGAAGGACTGAAGCCCATTAGAGCTCTGTAGGGCTCAGGCATTCTCTTGCTAAAGAGCCGACGATAGTTGTGGTTGGAACACGCACATCCAGTGATATAGGCTTCCAAGGCAGGTGGGCGAGAAGGTCGTCGCATTCAATTGCATGCGCAAGAATGGCTTCTTCAGCCTGCCACTCATCGAGAGAGGACTGGTAGATCAAAGCCGCCGTCTGCAGACGAATGTTAATTGGAAGGCGGAGAGGGGCACAAATGAAGTGACTTCGTGCAGCGCCGTTGCAACCAACGACCAGTGAGGGAAGGCGATGTTGGGGGCTTGAACGGGTGAAGCGACCTATTCAAGCGACCTATTCAAGCGACTCGAAGTGATACAAGTGCGGCCTCAGAACGTGGTTTAGTGCATATAGAGCTCCAAAAGGATCAAGCTGAAGTGTGTGGAGGAGAAAAAGAGAGGCTGAGGAGCGAAGATGGGGTGCTTAAGTACCTGAATGGCACGCTCAGATCATGCAGACACCGGGAAAAGAAGGAGCTGCCTCGACGCTCGTGCGTATCGTGCAAACACTCTCTCTATTACTACTGGTGGAAGGACGGTACCTTCACATCCTAGAAAGCGCGACGGGAAACGCAATATCATGAGGGAATAGCGGTCAAGGAAGGCATCATTGATCTGATTCGAGGCAGAGGCACCTCGGTAATGATGGGACTTCAATGGCGGGATCTATCGGACAACCTGTAAACACGGTAGACGAGCGTGCGCGTGTCGACCACAGTGTTTTTATGGAAGTGAAGTGGTATATTGCATTCCATAGACCTTCTCTTTGGAGCTTTGTCCACGCTTAAGAAAGGTGCACGAAGGCCTCCTCAAGCAGCAATCCAGTCTTTGGGGACAGCCCTGCTAAAACCGGTGTTCGCCATTTCGCTCCAATTGCATCAATCCTGCAGATGCTTGTGCTCCCTCATAACTTCGTCCGCGGCGCAGCATTGGCGTCTCTCCTCTTCTGCTCCAAGATGTATCCATTCGCGACTGGATTCCACCCATGACACGCCATTTCTGGTATCGGAAAGGGTGGCTTTCGCAACTGCTCTGTGAAGAAGACTGGGTGCCGCACCGCGCTATCGTACATTGCTCGTGGTGGAAACAAGGGCGCGGAAGGAGCTGACATGAACGGTGGCATTGCTTCGATTTGATTCTTAGGCCTCGCAGGTAGGGTGCTTGTAGAACGTATGATGGGCGCCTTTGGGTTTGGGCGAGGTTGCGGCTCCGCAGGTATATGTACTGAGCGCCTCTGCTGGTGCGCGTAGCTACGTTGGGTGTCTGATGGGAGCTTCTCGGCTGTTAGACGGCGACAGCGAGTGAAGGAGGTGAATTACGAACCTTTGGCCTCGAAGGCTGCAGTGCAGGAAGCATCACTGAGAGCTTGCATGTCGTTCTGCGCAGCGCGACGCTCCTCGTGCGGGACCGTGAAGATGCCATCAATCGTACCTCGGCACTTGATCCGACGTCATGCAACGGCGATGTCTCCGCTACGGTCCTGCAAAACTCATCTCCGCGCAAATCGATGCCATCGGGGAGCTAGCTCTGTTTCCGAACGGAGGAGTATATCAACAGCACGCGCATAACCATATAAACTGCGATGATGCAGCCATCTCACACCTCCATTCGACATGCGGAGAACACCCGCGCTGTTCTTTGCAGCTTCACAATGCGCGCGCTTTCACGCTATCCACCGCCTTAGGAAAGAGCCCATCGTCAGGATCGCCAATGGCACATTCTACAGACAACATCCATCGTACAAACCAGTACCCGGCCAAGATGCACCTCCAAACCCGCCATTGTTCCCTGATTTGAGTCTAGAACTCCCATCCTTCGCAGAGCCAACTCAGCATTGGGCCATGCTCTCCCCGTCTTCTAACATCAGGACGGCATTTTTGCAGATTGTGCGAGGACAGCTGATATGTCTCCCACCAACGGCACGATCATATCCTTACCTGCTGTCCAATGAGATCGAGAAAAAGAATCCAAGGCTCCGATTCCCAGAGCGCGCAATTGAGTATGTCGGGTTCGATGTGGAAAGGAAGGCGTTCGGCGGCGCTTACCTTTCCGCCCGCTACGAAAGCAGGGTTGAAGAGACGGATTTCACGTTGGAACGGTACCTCACAGGCTTGACTGAACTCAATCCTGGCGAAGACTTTGTCAGAGAACATACTGTTGATCGTTCCATCATCCAGAAAGTGGTGCAGGATCTAGAGCTCGAGAAGCTGATCAACAAACCCGTGTCCACGCTCAGTAATGGGCAAAGTCGAAGAGCGAGGATTGGGAAGGCGCTTTTGACGAGGCCGGAAATGTTGTGCCTTGATGCGCCGTTCATTGGCTTGGATCCGTTCGTTTCGAAGCACATCAGTCAGGTTTTGCATAGGCTTGCTCAAGCGAATGCGCCGCGTATCGTCTTGTCGTTGAGGCCTCAGGACACGATTCCAGAGTGGATTACACATGTTGTCTACGCGGGTGAGGATGGCAGAGTTGATGCGCTGGGGCCAAAAGAGGAAGTTTTTGGGTATTTGAAGAAGAGATACCAGGAGATTGAGGGTACTGTCGGTTCCAGAGGTGGCCAGCTGGACCCTAAGCTCGTCGAATTACGGGAAGTGGGCCATCATCTCTCAGAAAGAGGGGACTTTGAGGTTGACCGATCATACGTCGCATCCAAATCAGGCTCTGCTCCAGCATTGAGTCGAGATGGCTACGAAGAAATTGACACCTCACAACGCACCATTGGAGAGCCCGTGGTGGAGATGGAAGGAGTACGCATCAAGTATGGTACAAACGCTGTATTAGGCGACTGGCAACAATCTGCCGACAATACACAAAAGGAAGGCCTATGGTGCACAATCCGCCGTGGAGAAAGATGGGGCATTTTCGGCGCAAACGGCTCAGGCAAGACGACGTTCCTCTCCCTCGTCACCAGTGATCACCCACAGACGTACTCAGCACCAGTACGGCTATTCGGACGCTCTAGGCTACCAAGTCCTGGACAGCCAGGCATTACTATCTTCGACATCCAATCGCGCATGGGTCACTCGTCACCAGAAGTCCACGCCCTTTTCCCCAAGAACCTAACCGTTCGCAAAAGCTTGGAATCAGCATGGAGCGACACCCCAATCACAAAGCCTAAGCTCTCGAGCGACGCATCAAAACGCATAGAAGCTTGTCTCAGATGGTTCGAGGCTGAGCTCAACCCGTCCCTCAAGGACGGTCAGACAGCGAGTGGAAGCTTGGACTGGGCCAATCACTTCATGTTCGGCGAGTTGTCATTCTCTGTCCAGAGAGTGTTACTGTTCCTCCGTGCAACAATACGAAATGCAGACATCGTGATCTTGGACGAAGCATTCAGCGGTATGGACGACCTTGTGCGGGACAAATGCTTGCTCTTCCTGTCTCGTGGTGAGAATATGGCGCTTACTTATAGTGAATCGGGTCCAAGGCCCGTTCCCAGGGAAGGAGAGGTCATTGTCCCAGGACTACAGGACCATCAGGCATTGCTTTGTGTCAGTCATAGTAGACAAGAAGTACCAGGATGTATTAGGGAATGGGTGTGCCTGCCGGAACCTGGAACAGGGCCGCCGAAATTTGGAGTCTTCGACGGGCCGGTAGAACTCAGGTCTTCAAGGTGGAAGGAGATATGGGATCAGAAATAGGAAACACCTTCTACTACCTGCCAATACAGTATATACCAAGCAATACCTCGTTTGTGAATGTCCTGGCCAATGAAGACCATTGAATGTCCAGGTCTTGGCAGGCACACACCCCGCTAGCCAACCCAATTCAACCCCACATTCACCCAAAAGTTCGCGAACCACCACGTCCAACGTACGCGTCCGCCCAACCACACCATGGCCTTCATCGACTCCCTGGGGGCCTTACCAGAGCGTAAGAAGCCGCAAACCCTCCTAATCTACTTCCCAAAGCTAATCAAACCCTAGAACTCCTGTCGATATGGCACACCTACCGCCTGCCCCTCGTCCTCCTAACCCTCGCTATCGCCCTGCATATCTGCCTTCGTCGCATACGGTCTCGCTCTCCTCCACTAAAGACGCTTCCTGAGGTAAAATGCGTCAATCACGACCATCCAGGTCATGCAAAGGAAGGATATACGATGTATGGGTCGGTGGCCGAAGAGTTCAGCATGTGCTTTGATTGCTTGTATGCGGCACAGATAGAGAAGTTGGGGGGTGGAGATGTGATGGTGGAGATGAAGCCTGAGTGGCTGCCGGAGAACACTACGGTAACAAACTTGGAGAGCGTTGCAGTGGTGAAGGAGGAGAGGGCTGTGGAGAAGGTCAAGAAGGCTCCAAGGAGAGTCAAGGGCACGAAAGTGTCGCGGAGAGCGCGGAAACCGGTGGATGTGGGTTTTGATCATGCGAGGGATAAGATACAGCCTTTGGTGTTCTTCCAATCGCTGTCTGGGACTACAGAGCGGTATGCGATGGAGTTCCTAGCTATCTTCAACGACTGGTCGCAGGGTTCTGAGTGCACGAAGTCGCTGCTGGATCCGCAGTTGCACGATTTGAGCTACATCGAGTACGACGACTACTTCATCTCGCCGCCGAAAGCGTCACCGAATACGAAGTATTTCTACGTTATCCTCGTCCCGACGTATAATATCGACACCGTGCTGTCTACGTTCCTCGAGAATCTGTCAGAGACACACAATGATTTCAGGATAGATACTGCACCATTGAGTGGACTCTTGGGGTATAGTGTGTTCGGATTTGGGGATAAGGAGGGATGGCCGACGGAAGAAGAAGGCTTCTGCAGCCAGGCGAAGGAAGTAGATAGATGGATGGCAAGATTGACGGGGAGGAAGAGAGCTTTTCCACTCGGCGTGGGAGACGTAAAGAGCAATGCACAGCAGAGACTCGATGAATGGAGATTTGGTGTTCAAGAGGCGCTGGAAGAGATAGCCAGAGGAAGAGGATTAGGCGAGGGTGTGCCAGGTAGTGGTGATCCAGCCGAGAGCGACGAAGAGGAGGAAGTTGATGAGAGCGAGGACAGCAGTAGTGGAGACCAGAGCTCGAAGAGGACGGAGAGGAAAAAGAAGGCAGGAAGAGTAGACGACCTCGAAGATCTAGGTGGAATGGTCAACTCAACCAACACGTCCACGGACTTCGTTATACCAATCGACTTCACGACCTACTCCTCAAAGCCAAAGCCTAAACCCGCACCGGCACCCAAAGAAATGGTCCCCGTCTCCTCACCCACCCACACCGCCCTCACAAAGCAAGGTTACACCATCGTCGGCTCCCACTCAGGAGTCAAGATCTGCCGCTGGACCAAGTCAGCTCTCCGTGGCCGTGGAAGTTGCTACAAATACTCCTTCTATGGCATCGCCTCACATCTCTGCATGGAAGCCACGCCCTCCCTCTCCTGCTCCAATAAATGCGTCTTCTGCTGGCGGCACGGCACAAACCCAGTTGGTACGACATGGCGCTGGATTACAGACTCTCCCGAAACCATCTTTAACGGCATCACACAGGGTCATTACAAGAAGATCAAGATGTTGAAAGGCGTCCCCGGCGTACGTGCTGAGCGATTCGCGGAAGCTATGAGGATACGCCATTGCGCCTTATCCCTCGTTGGAGAACCAATCTTCTACCCACACATCAACGAACTTCTAACACTACTGCATAAAGAGCGGATATCTACGTTCTTAGTATGCAACGCGCAGCATCCGGCGCAACTACAATCTTTGATCCCGGTCACACAACTCTACGTCTCCATCGACGCTTCGAATAAAGCCTCCCTGAAAGCTATCGACCGGCCCCTGCATCGCGATTTCTGGGAACGGTTCACTACCTGCCTCGACATTTTGCGCAATAGGAGGTCCGAACAGCGCACAGTCTTTCGACTTACGCTTGTGAAAGGGTTCAATATGGCAGACGAAGTACGGGGCTATGCTGACTTAGTCGAGCGCGCACTGCCAGGCTTTGTGGAAGTTAAGGGCGTAACGTACTGTGGGACTAGTGATTCAAAGTCTGCAGGCTTGACCATGCAGAATGTTCCTTTCTACGAAGAAGTTGCGGAATTCGTTCGTGCTTTATCCGATGAGCTGGTTTCTCGAGGTCTGCCTTACGGTATCGCTGCCGAGCATGCGCATTCTTGCTGTGTAATGCTAGCTGATGAGACGAGGTTCAAGCGCGACGGGAAGTGGGCGACGAGAATCGATTTCGAGAAATTCCATGATCTGACTGAAGGAAAGGTTGAAGGGACTAGGATGGTAGATGGGAAGGTTGTGGGCTGGAGACCGGAAGACTACATTGGTAACGATACGCCTGAATGGGCGCTTTGGGGGAACGGAGGATTTGACCCGCGGGATCAGCGCGTGTACAGGAAAGGCAAAGGTCCGAAGGCTGAAGAGGAAAAGCCAGAGGTCAGGCTGGTGGAGATATGAGATAGTCTATCTGCATCATAGTTTACCAGCTCGCGCTGGACATGCAATCAGTACTTTTCTGGCGCATGCTTGTGTGTGCTGAAGTCTGGAAGGAAACCAGTGAGAGCCGTCTGGATAACTACTCAGGAGCACTTCGACTTTTGGTCACAACTCAGGTAGGCATTTTTGCTTAGCTACTTAAACCACCCATACAGGAGCAATCTAAGCAGAAAAACCAGGCCATTTGGACCCCTGCGAGCGTCGTTCAACGTTAGATTTAGGGAAAGAATCGGTTCACAGTTCGCGTATTGCCGTGTCTGAGCAAATAGTGTCTACTTAATCCGATTGACGGCGACAACAGATTTTCATGCAACTTCGTGAGCTCAATGTCGGGCCGCAGAGCCAGGGTCGTCGTCGACACCCAATTCAGCAGCTACATTAAACGTTCTGGCTAGAGCTTGCGAGCCTTGTTCGAACTGTGAATTTGCCACGTTCATGAGTAGCCGCATCTTCTTGAGTTTCGTCTCGTCGTCTGGGAGCTGGCGAAGGCGATAGATCTGCATCAAAGCGTCCTCGGCTTCGGTAAAGCCTAGATTGCCTATGGGACCGCAGATGAATTCGGCTCTCATGCAGAGGTCGAAGTAGTTCTTTGTTTGCCTGAAAAAAAGAGGGTAGCTTAGCATTCGTATTGTCGAGTCGGGGCGTTGAGGGTTCGGCCTACCAATAGCGTTCCAATCCAAAGAAGGCCATGCGAAGATATTCGATTGCATCTTTTACGAAAGAACGACTGAAGTCGCGTGCTGCTTCGATACGACCATTGGTATCGTCGATATCAAGAAGCGCTTCGCCCAATCTTATTCTGTCTGGATGAACAGCGGTAGTAGCACCAAGTGTCTTCTCGCTAGCTCTTTTATCATTACTTAGAAGCTGCTCTTGATTTGGTCGTTCACCTGGTGCGTGTAATTTCAGCCGTTTGGGTACTTCTACGATGTGGATTCGCGAAAAATCTTCTATGCATTCGAGGACGAGGACCTCTCTAGCCGTCGACCTTGGCTGTCCAGGCTCATGTCCACCTGATGTTGGGGGAGTCCGTTGAGTAGCAGCCTTTGGATTGGAATGCCATGCCTCATGTGGTGCTACAGGAAGCATGATCTTCATAAGTTCTGGGCGATCCTGGACTTGCGGCCGCGTGAGACGAGAGATACTGTAATATAATCCACAAGCAGAACATTCGATCTGAGGATTTCCGGTATATGTGCTCTGCGCGTTGCTGAAGCACTTTGGACAGGTTTGAGACGCCTTGTGGGGGTGAGTCGTGAACACCATGCTCATGGTTATTTTCTTTCCTGGAACGAATACCATGCCAACCTTCATTGATTGGGTGATCTCTGCCGATGAGACGACATCTTTCAAAAGGTATTCTCGAGCGGCGATCTTTTTCAGTCCTGGCAACCGCTTAAACTGGATTTTGAGCAGTGCATCGAAATCGTCCCAACCCTCGATCCAAGAACATAATATTGGTATGGTACGCCCATGTGGATCCTCAACATAGATAGGTCGCTCTTCTTGAATCTGTGGAGGACGTCGCGGGCCAGACAACAAGCAACTGATGACGCGTAGGTTCGTACAAAAGACTGCCATGAACAATCCACGGAAATCTATAAAACACCGGGACAATGCTCGTAGGACCAGCGAACGCATCGCAATGGCTTCATCCAGTCTCGTTTCAACTCGCGATAGCGTCGTCCGGGTTTCTTGGAGACCGGTCAGAGTGATTGCGAGATGAACGCGCTGGAGCGTGGTTTGCAAGGCGAGCAAGTCGCCCTGTAAATAGGCCTGAAATCTCCTGACTTCATCCTTGCTGTACAACGACCACTCAAGCTTCCGCAATACACCTTTCCAACTCCTTACTGTTTCACCTTCTCCCAGACGAGTTTCAAACTTATTGATCCTGTTAACGAATTGCAAGATCGTGACGCCGCACTGGCTCGCTGCGACTTCGAGCGCCTCACGGTGCGCATCTTCGACTAGCTCTAACTCATTGAGACCTTGAAGCGCAGCAGTTGTTTGATGGAGGGTGGCGGTGACAGCTCGGTACTCGAATGAGGCGCCGGCGCCATCATTCAGGGCGTTGATGGATGTGATGAGCAGATTTGCACCCGCGATGATGTCGCCTACTGAGAAGCCGAACGACATTCTTGTGGTTCGATACTTGAAGCAAGGGGTTCTCTTCAAAGCTGTACTACGAAAGCATCGTTCGGACGATGAGCGCAGCGCGAGGATGGGAGAAGCCCGCAAATCTGGCTTGCAACGAGTGCCAGGAAACGGAGGACTTGAGCGACGCAATTTGACTGTTGTGGCCGACCTCTAGATTTTCATTTCCTCCGCGAGGCTGAGGCTGAGCAATTTCGAAATGATTGGCAAGCGGCACATCCCGTCGCGAGAAGTCTGTCTAGCCACAGGTGCACATCCAAAAGCATCTCCTGGCTACGGTAACATATCAAATCGGAGGCAGTACGATGCTAGAAGAGTCCTGATCAACATGTAAGCCTCCTTGAACTTGAATAGAACCTTGCTGGAAGAATGAGGGTCTCAAGCTACAAGGAGGGGAGACAACTAAGCGACATACGCTTGGTCCGCCTCCCTTAACGTCTTGGCCATTGGGATGAGAGAAGATCTAGATGCCATATATTGCTAGCGCTGTATGAGTCGCTGCTATGGTATGCTCCGAAACGCCCAATATGCTTCGTAGGAAGTATGATATATCCAACATGAACGTTCGTATACATTTACAGGAGACTCCGATGCCTTCACCGGTCCCTACCAAGCCGCTCCTCGTAATCATCGATCAGCTCATATGCCGGTCGAAACTTGGGCGTACTTGTACCATTGGTTGTGCCATTTGGTATCTCAACTTTCGGTGGAGGTGCCTTCTTTTGTAGGGCTGGATTCGGGTGGGTGTCGGTGGTGCCACCCAACGATGTATAGCCACAGTCGTAGAGACTACAGTAGGGTATGTTGAGATGCCGTATGAACTACCACTGTTAGCAAGATCCTCATGTGCGCGATGCCGTTCCACCCACAGTCCAAATGTCAACATAGTGCCAGTCTATGACCGGATGTATCCTCATAAAGTCTGGCCATCCATGGTCGGTCTTATCAAAATGCGTCAAATGCTCTCCATGTGGATCTGTCCTCCGTGTTCCAACAAATATCGCTTTCACGGAGGGTTCATCGTGTAGATAATCGGCGAAGGCAGCTTTCATAGGCTTCGCGTATTCCAATACTGATAATGAATAGGTCTTGCTCGACACGGCGACAAAATCTTCCACCTCCTTGAAGGGGTGCGCGGCTTGTATGTAGACACACTGGATCGGCGAAGGTGGCTTGCTCAGGCCCTTCTGGTGGACGGCGCAGAGGTAGAGTATGAGGAGGACGAGGCAGTCTTTTCCGCCGTTATACGCTACAGACACTTCCGGCAGCCTGTGTGCTTTGTCTCAGCATATGTATCTCAACACCGCCGGTTGTGGCCACGCTGGAGGCAGATGCATGCCCCACTACATCAACGTACTTGTACTTTTCCAAGGCCTCCCCTATCACACCCAGCGATACCCTCGTCTGCTGCTGCACAGCCTCAATCCGCGGCCCAACATCCTTCTCGTCTAGGAACGCCGTGATGCGCTCGTGTATCTTCGCGCAGAGCTCCGGGAACGGTAGCGGGGCCTCATCGTCGACGAGTGGCGCATGGCGGGGGTCGACGTCGGCGGCAGACTCGGGAGCGGTCATCTCTTCAACCACCCTGCTGGTTCGACATGGAATGCTCGGATCGAGACTGGGACGCGCTAAGGGAGGAAGCAATTCATGGTGACATGGTGTACTTGTGAATCTCACGGGTGCCGAGATGGCGGAGGCGGCGTTGCTGGGCAGAATTCGGCACTCGGCTCTGCTGCGCTGCGTCTTGCGGGTCCTGTGGCTGGTGAGCGGGCGAGGAGCAAGCGATTGCGGGGGCTCTCAGGAATGAGCGTCTGCTGCACGACATTGGGAGCGTGCATGAAGTACTGGACGAAGAAGATTTTAGACGTTCTGTATTACCACAGGAATCGATGTAGTCTTGAAGACGAGAACATTGTTTAGACTGTTGACGTGTAGGCCTCTGGTCTGCAAGTTCAGAGTCCGAAGTGGGGTAGCAAAGGACTTTTCCTTCGTGCTTCTATCCACGATGAGTACAGATGTCCTTCAAAGGCAAAGTGAGGAATTAGTCTCCATGTTCACTCATACATTGACGGGAGGCAAGGTTTCGCGGCGATGACTACATAAGAGATTTCACTGGTTCCGGTGTTCTGGCCGTGACTAGAGCCGATGTCGCCATTTCGGCAGACAAAAAAATGGGAGGTCGCCGCATGATATATTGCGGTTGCCGACATAGCTCCTACTTCAGATCGCGCCCCGTCTAAACACCAGTTTACTCCCAATTCCACAGAGACCATTTCACTATGGGCTCTATCTCGACGGCTGGAGAGGCAGGTACGTGCCACTGATCTCGAGTCCTTTGCCCCGCGCTCCTGCCTCCGAGAGAAGGCCGAGCGATGAAGCGAATCGAAGAGGTTCGCAATGACCAATTGCACCTGCACAATTACTGACTGGGCGCCTTCCTATAGTCGCGCGCATCGCGTATCTATCTAGCGATGTCATCATCTCCGTACAGTCGTCTCTGGCCCAAGACTCGGAGTTCTCAGAGTCGTTGCGAGGGTTGCAGAAGAACAAAGCGCAGAGTATCGTAGCGAAGGAGCAGCCCGAAGTACGTCCACATACTTGCCACAGTGTACACAAAGTTGACACGGATAATTGCAGGTCATTGCTGTCCGTCAGAACGCGGACCCGCTCCTCTCGCTCTTCCAGCCAGTCCGCGCGGGGAAGCTCACCACCGTTACCACGTCCTCCTCGATCCTCGTCAAGTCGATACCGCACCTCTACAAGCTAGCGCAGTACCCCGTCGTCCTCCATGTCTCCGTCCAGCCCACGGGCTTCCCGGATTTCTCCGATATCACAGCGATTAGACAGTCGGGGCTCACCTTCCTGCAGTCGGAAACGCTACAGCAGGCGCAGGATATCGCATTGACTGCCCATGCCTTGGCAATCAGGTCGGGCAAGGGTGTCATTCACTTCTTCGACTCCGGAGCTATAGCCAAGACGAAGGAGGCTCCCTATGAGGATAAAGAGTTGGTTCGAGGTGTGCTGGATGTGGGTGCCGCGGCTGCGTACCAGAATACCAAGTCTGATGAAACGTCGATATACGCCGACGATGGCAGGACGGCAACATTGTCAGTGGCACGAAGCCAGGCAACTGTCGCGAGCGGTCTTCCTACCGGCCCGGTGACCCCACCCTCAGATGGAAAGACTACAACAGTCTCAGACAGGACGAGCGCGAGAGGATCTTCGTCCAGCTCGTCAAGACGCGAATCCAGCACCGCAAGCGGAGTGTCAGAGTCATCTGCAACGACCGTCGAATCGCTAGCTTCCAAGCCTGTGTCATCTGAGGACATCTACCGCTTCGCCACCCAGATATGGGCAAACATCAAGGAGGCGACAGGTCGATCATACGATGCGTTCGAATACACTGGGCCTGAGAAGGCCGAGGCTGCCATCTTCCTTTTCGGCGCGGACACGGGTCTCTTCGCAACAGAGATAGATTCTGCACCTGATTCTGAGGAGTACACTAAGACTGGGTTGATCACTGCTCGGTTATATAGGCCATGGTTGGGTGCATCACTTGCTCCACGACTCCCTCAATCGATCAAGAGGATAGCAGTCTTGGAGCAGGTACGCCGGAAGACTACCAAGTGGGGACCGGTGCTTATGGACCTACTCATGTCGCTGCGATCGAACGGCGGTAACTCGCCCACGATTGTCGGCTACCAGCTTGGCTACATCAATGAGGAGACGGTTCGACAAGCCCTACGAGGAGTTTTCCAGAACCTGCTAAGCGAATCACCCGTCCAGAACCTACAGATTGGTAATCTCGAGGGCCCAAAGTCCGAAGAGAAGCCAGCAAAGCTGGAACAGCCTGCGCTTGAGAATGCTTATATGAAGATCTTGAGCCAGGTTTTTGGAGAGAAGCTGCACATCGCAAACCAGTTGAGCTCGAAAAACGCAGGTGTTTCCGACGAGATATCAACTAGCCCAGAATATGGCTTCGGATCATTGCTTGCTCGCAAGGAACACCGGAAGCGCTTCATCGAGGAGGTGCGCGAGGCTTCGAAGAGCAATGCATTCGTAACAAACTCTCCCCTACAATGGCTGTCGAAATGGGCTTTAGAAGCAGACAATGGCAAAGCGGATCAACTAGCCCCCGAAGTCATCTCACGATTAAGCACCGATGGTTCTTCAGCTGCCAGCAAACTTCTAGAACATAAGCAGCTATTCTTCAACGAATCGCCGTGGCTGATTGGTTCTGACGCTTGGGCATACGATCTCGGTAACTCTGGGGTACACCATGTTCTTGCTTCGGGCGAGAATGTGAATATGCTCATCATCGACTCTACACCCTACTCAGAGCGAGCTGCTGCTGATGCGGCGAGGAGGAAGAAAGATATTGGTCTATATGCCATGAACTTCGGCAATGCTTACGTTGCTTCGGTGGCGGTCTACAGCTCCTACACCCAGGTTCTGGAGGCGATGATCGAAGCTGACAAGTTCAACGGACCTTCAGTCATTCTGGCCTATCTGCCATACGAGAAAGAGAGCGACACCCCTTTGACGGTGCTCCAGGAGACGAAAAAGGCGGTGGATCTTGGATACTGGCCTCTTTATCGGTGGGATCCACACGGGGACGACAAAGGCGAGCCAAACTTCCATCTCGACTCGGAGAGGATCAAGAAAGAGCTAGAAGAGTTTTTGGCACGCGACAACTACATGTCTCAGCTCATGAAGAGACACCCCGAGTTCTCTTCTAATTTATCAGGCTCTTACGGTACTGAGGTCAGGCAGTTGCAGAAGAGGAGAGCCAAGGACGCGTACAGCAAGCTCCTCGAGGGACTTGCTGGCGACCCAATGACTGTTCTCTTTGCATCCGATAACGGCAACGCGGAGAGCCTCGCTAAGCGTTTGGCGAACAGGGGCAAGGCTCGAGGTCTGAAGACGATGTACATGGCAATGGACGACTACCCGCTTGAGGACATTTCCAACGAGCAAAATGTTGTACTTATCACTAGTACTGCCGGCCAAGGAGAATTTCCGCAGAATGGGCGAACGTTCTGGGAGACTGTCCGAGACTCAACGGATCTCGATCTTGCTACTGTCAATTTCGCCGTGTTCGCTCTCGGTGACAGCCATTACTGGCCGCGGAAAGAGGACAAGATTTACTACAATAAGCCCGGCAAGGACCTTCACAACCGTTTAGTGACTCTGGGTGGCAATCCCATGACCGAGTGTGGGCTTGGAGACGATCAGGATCCAGATGCATACCAGACAGGTTACGCTGAGTGGGAACCTCTGCTATGGCAGGCGCTCGGTGTAGACAAAGTTGAAGGTCTTCCAGAGGAGCCACCAGAACTCACCCCGGAGGACATCAAGGCTCAATCAAACTATCTGCGAGGGACGGTCGAGGAGGGTCTGCAAGACACTTCAACCGGTGCCATTTCTGCCCCCGATCAGCTGCTGACGAAGTTCCATGGTACTTACATGCAGGACGACCGAGATCTACGAGACGAGCGAAAAGCACAAGGCCTCGAACCAGCATACTCTTTTATGATTCGCTGCCGGTTACCAGGAGGTGTCGCTACACCCGACCAGTGGCTTCAGATGGACGCCATTAGCACAAACCTAGGAAACGAGACAATGAAGTTGACAACTAGGCAAACTTTCCAGTTTCACGGTGTTGTAAAGGGCAAGCTCAAGCCGGCCATGCAAGCCATCAACAAAGCACTGATGACCACCATCGCTGCTTGTGGTGATATCAACCGAAACGTCATGTGCAGTTCTCTACCACAGCACTCGACGTACCACTCTCAGGTCCACGCCGTGTCGAAGAAAATATCCGAGCACCTCCTCCCCTCTACGACTGCTTACCACGAGATCTGGCTTGAAGACGATGAGACGAAGGAGAAGCGCAAGCTTGCCGGCGATGCTGTTCAAGACCACGAGCCCCTCTATGGCCCTACCTACCTCCCTAGGAAGTTCAAGATCACGATCGCTATTCCTCCGCACAATGACACTGACGTTTATGCCCACGATGTTGGACTGATTGCTATCAAGGGCAAGGATGGGAACCTGGAAGGGTTCAACCTCCTCGCTGGTGGTGGTATGGGTGTAACACACAACAACAAGAAAACCTACCCGCGCACGGGCAGCATGTTTGGATACGTCCCAACAGATCAAGTTCACATCGCCTGTGAGAAGATCATGCTTGTCCAGCGTGACAACGGTGATCGCAAGAACAGGAAGCACGCCCGTCTGAAGTACACCATCGACGACATGGGCGTCGATGTCTTCCGCAGCAAGGTGGAAGAGCTTTGGGGCCAGAAGTTTGCTGAACCGAGGCCCTTCGAGTTCAAGAGCAACATCGACACCTTTGGCTGGCAAAAGGACGAGAATGACCTCAACCATTTCACCTTCTTCATCGAAAACGGTCGCGTCGAGGACACAGCCGAGTTTCCCATGAAGACTGGTCTCATCGAGATCGCGAAGCTGGGCAAAGGCGAGTTCAGACTAACAGGCAACCAGCACTTGATCTTGTCCAACATCGCCGACGAGGACTTGCCGAAGGTTAAGGACCTCATGAAGAAATACAAACTCGACGCTACGAACTTCTCTGGTCTCCGTCTCAGCTCATCCGCCTGTGTCGCCTTCCCCACCTGCGGCCTCGCAATGGCAGAATCAGAACGCTACCTCCCCGAACTGATAACAAAACTCGAAGGCACAATCGAAGAAGCCGGGCTTCGCCAAGATAGCATCGTCATGCGAATGACCGGGTGTCCAAATGGTTGCGCACGGCCTTGGCTCGCAGAAGTCGCCTTCGTAGGGAAAGCGTACGGAGCGTATAACATGTACCTCGGCGGCGGGTACCATGGCCAGCGCCTTAACAAACTGTACAGGAGTTCGATCAAGGAGGAGGAGATTCTAGATATCATGAAGCCGCTCATCAAGCGCTACGCCAAAGAGAGGGAAGCAGGAGAGCACTTTGGTGACTTCGTCATCCGCACAGGGTACATCAACGAGACGACCCATGGCACCAACTTCCACGATAACGTAAGCTGATCCTACCCTCCCTTCTCTTAGTGACAAATTGCTAACGAACAATGCAGACTGCGGAAGTCGAATCTGACGAGGACTAAAGCACTTCAAGTGGTCGAAGAGCATAATTTTTCTCCTAAGTCTGGCATGCATTTCAACGGTCTTTTCTTCCAACCCTGATGTCATTTCCATGGCGTTGAATCGAGACTTAAAAATCTAGCTTCTTTACTGCAGCTTCGAGATTGTATATATTTTGAATTAAAACAACTTATCGAACACATCATCCTGCTGTACTGTTGGGTTGCTCGTGCAGGGGCTACCACAAATCGCTGGGTAAGTTTCTAGTGGATGTTGGGCTTGGGACATTGAATGTGCTCCTAACCCCCATAGTTATAGCTATTGTGTTCTAGATGATAAGCGTTTTCGACACTCAATCAAATAATTCTTCTAAGAGAAGCAAAGTTCATGATGTAGGTGTATTTCTAACATGCAACCAGTGAGCTTTGAAGCACCCCTGTAGATGTTGTGAAGGAAGAGCCGAGCAGGATCCCATCGAATGCGATTTTTGAACGTTGAAGTGCTCCTAGTTATCAGTCAATGTAGCAATGGAAAGGTCTCGTCGGAGTGCTGCAAAAGGCTTATCAAGATCCTACCTTACGAGGAATTCGATCTTAAAAGTCCTCCCACATCACTGACATCACATCTGCGAATACCCATGAGAAGGCATGTACACAACTGAACGAGAATCCACCTAGATGGTATGGATTATGCAAGTGCTCCTGAAGAGGAACCTGAACTACAAACGTATAACCAGGAAAAAGGCATTGAAGCCAGAAAAGGGGTATCGTCCATGACAACCGAACACCGGAACACCCAAAAGACCTTCCCAATGCGAGAACTAGTATCCATACCCGGCTGGGCGTCGACCCCACTGCGGATCACGTTCGACCGAAGGTAACACAAGATCCTGCTCCGAAGTCCGTCTGGGCGGCGGAGCCGCAGGTACTCCACGACCAATCGTTGCGAACGGCTGCTGTATGGGGATGAGCTGCGAAGGTTAGTGCCCAAAATGTCAGAAAGGGCCGCTACGTACTTTAAACTCCTGGCCATGTTCCACCATCCGTAGTGGTCTCTCGAGACGGTGTGGCGGGGGATCGTAGGTTGGCGGAAGGGGTCGAGCATGAGCTCGAGAAAGCTGATCTGTAGGGTAAGGATATGATGCACGAGTGGGGGCAGATGAGAATGGCTGTAGCACGATCCTCCTTGCGGGCGCTCGAAGTGTGTATCGTTCCTGGGATCTGGGTACATATGCCACATCATTGGACTGAAGCTCACGAGCTGGGGCTCGACCTGCATAACGTTCCTCAACTCTGGGAACATGAGTCATATGGTTGACCTGGTGTTCACGAGCAGGAGCTCGACTTGCAAAACGTTCGTCGTGACTGGGAACATGGGCCATGCGATCGGCCTGAGCTCCATGAGCAGAGGCTCGACGAGGATAACGATCCTCGACTCTGGTAACATAGGCGACATCATCGACCGGAAGTTCACGAGCAGGGGCTCGACTGGAGATGATCTCAGCGCTAGAGTCACGTTCATCGCCGGACATCGTAACATCACTGTCATCCTCGTCATCATCTAGGACAATAACCTCGCGGAAAGTCTCCTCCACTTCGTCGGTGTCGTTCTCGTCTCGCCACTCCTTGAGCTTAGCGAGAGACACTGGCTCTACCTTGACTCGTGCCTCAGCCCAGCTTCCAACCTTGAGAAGCTTGTCGTATTCCGTGTAGTTGTGGCGTATGTGTGCTACAACAGCAAGCTGCACTCGACGCGCTAACGGCACATCTTTTGCATTACCTACTCTACCTGTGCCCTGTGAGAGTCAGTAATCCTCTGCGTTGATCTTCGTGAGAACCATCATATACCTCTTGAAATGCATGATTGACGATGGCGTTGAGATCCCAAACCGGAATCTTGGGAAATAGATCGCGAACAGCTGCCCTGATCTGATCCTTCGTTTCTACATCTGTGAACGGGCGGTTGTGGAGCAGCATTCGGCTTCCATAGTCTGCCAGAGTGCGAGCAAGGCGTGAAGAATCCAAGGACCGGTGACTTTTACGATACACCCCGTGGCGAACATAGTAGCCTAGCACATCGCATGCCTCTGCGACTACCTCATCGGGAAAATGATGGCCAATGCGATGAACATGGTGTGCGATCTTGTCGGGCTCGAAGATGGCTTTGTTCTTGGGTTTCAACTGACATATATGTTAGTCCAATGTTCTGATGCATTGCGCAGGCCTGGTATTCGCTTACCGAGACGATGTGGACGTCGAAATCTCGCTTGCGACAGGCGTCTTTGCAGTACTCGGTGAGGTCGGGGTGTCCGGATGGTACGAATGAGTATCCTCGCGGTGGGTTTGCTGTGTATGAGTACTGGAGTCGGTTAGCATGAACACTGAAGTGGCGAGGAATTGGCGCACGGTCGTATGGAGGGCTTTCTTCTCTTGCGTGACAGATTCGAGCACTACTTTGTATGGCTTCTTTTTCCGGGCGACCTTGGTTCGGTCAGCAGCAGACGAACGATGCGACCTCAGCTGAGCATGATGCGTGGTGTGAACTCTCGTCATCTCGACGGTTGCTGTTCATGAACCAACGTGTGCCGGAAAGAGATGTGATCTTCAAAGCGACAAGCTTCAGTAACCAGATAATTCGGCGAAACTACTCCAAGGCTTCGTGCTAGATCCGTAGGCGCCAGAGGTCGTACGTTGACCTGGAGTTAGAAAACTCTGCGAGACTGAACAGCTGCAATACTGTGCTAGTTAGTGGTTAGTGAGCATGCGGATGCTTCGCAATCTACACAGAATGCCTAAAGAGTGTCTACAATGCCCAAGCCACAGCCGACGTACGTGGGCGAGGTGGTGAGGCGGATGATGGTGAAGATGAGAAGAGGGCGCTTCTGAGGGCGTTGAGGTCGAAGGTCGAAGGTGGAGTCAGACCGTGTCGCGCTAGTGGAGAATGCCAAGGCAGAATGACCGCCCAATCATACAACTCTGCTCTCCCGATCTCGAATGCCTCACTTCGCGCGACATGTCGAAGCAGGAGATTGTTCAGGCTTATCGACAGTTGTATCGCCACAGTCTCCGAGCGATTCAGTTCTCGAAGCCTGCTCGCTATACCTTACGAGACCGATTGAGGCTCGCTTTCCGTACAGGCGACCCTGCACAGTTTTCTCCACACAAGATCGCGAACACACTTGACTTCCTTAGTTATGCAACAATGGAGAACGGCTTGGAGCACAGAATCTTGAAAAATCTTCTGTACGTGTGGTGGTATCAAGGCAGGGGTGGTGGTGGGAAAAGGAGTTCAAGACCGCCGTATGTACATCCCGAGACAGCCTCTAGCACCTAGCTCACGAAGCAGTACTCCCACAGAAACCGAGATCAGAACCACTGCCTACGATATGTTCAATCATACCATCCGAATGCTCAATGAGAGCATGAGTCTCTGTCTGCCCGCCATGACTACTCGCGATCCAGTTTGAGCCTCCCTCTTCCACCTTGCCGAAATCGTCTCTCTCGCGCCTGCCGCAAACACTAGAAGCATCGTCGAGGTGCCTCATGACGTCTCGGGATCTATACGCGGATATTGTGTGCATCGTTGGGAGGGCATAAGATGTAGATGCATTTAGAAGAAGTCGTCAAGGAAGTCCGGATCGCGGTCCTGGTTGCTTGACTCGGCAATATTATCCTCAGACATCAGGTCGTCATATGCGTGATCGCGCTGCCAGGCCTTCTCCTTGCGCTCTTTGGCAACCCGTGCTTCCTCTTTTTGCTGTGGAGGGATCAGCGTCTGGAGATGGTGGAGAGGAATGCAGTGGGAGGTGTCCTACCCTAGCTTGCTGAGACGCTCTGTCTCTATGTCTCAGCTCTTTCCGTCGATCTTCACGCTCTTGGCTTAGATCTGGGTACTTCTCGACTTTCGTCTTGTTCAGGCGGTTGACGATTGGGTTCTCACGCGTAGGGACGAGTATACGTTTGACCTAAGACATGGTGTAAGGATTCTAAGGTCCATGTAGCAGCACAGCTCAGTGTTGTGAATGAAATACTCACCTTCTTCTGGCTCTTGAAACCCACTTGACCCACGGCCATGCTACCATCCTTCTTCAGGTTCGACCATGGCGTATACACGATTGTGATGTTGTCTTTCTTGTTGCCTACCCCATGTAAGCTTCCAACCAAGCAAAACATGCATGCTGCTCAACAAAACAGTTGGGTTGCAATTTCCCCGCATATGCATGACCTACCTTCAATACTATTCGCCTTCGTCAATTGCGCACAATCCGTCAACAGCTCTTCCGGGATACTCTCCCAGTCATCGCCCTCCGGTAGCCTCAGGTAGATATGTGCCGAAGACAGATTGTCGACATGGAACCAGACATCTTCTTCCCAGCCGTACTTGATCAGCTCTTCGTCTACCGGAGGTTGTTAGTCGTGTGTAATTCGATATGTGGAGGGGAAAGATGCTGACTTTCTACTTTGTCTTTGCCGACGTATATGAAGGCTGATGGCGAGACTGTGTTGGAGGTGAAGTAGTACACCATATCCGTAAAGCCCAGGAGGGTAGATCTGGGTTGAAGTGATTGTTTCGGTAGTAGCTGGTAGGGAATGGGTAGCAGGCAGTGAATTTGCCAGCACGTGTTGGTGGGGTTTAGCGGGGTCAGCCGCGATGTGGCGCTCGCAAATTTACCCAGCAAGCAGTAGTGACGATAGAAATTCCCCGAAAAGCATGAAGAAACATCGGTATCATGAGAGTCTTTGAATATGCCGATGATGAAGACATTTCATATTCAATTATGACAGCGTACAAGTACATGCTTTCGATTTGGCTTCAACATCTACTGAGCACCCCTTCTGTTCAGCAGGTCTTCTTGCGACAGATCCTCCTCTCCAGGCGCTGGCTCTACACCATGACCTGCATTGGCCTTCTTCGAGAACTCGTCCTGCTGCCTAGAATGCTTCAAATACTGTACATGGCCTTTTGCTTTTGGGTCCAAGTCGGCATCATCTGATGCTCGATTAGTCCTAGTCCCACAACGCCCGTAAGTGTCTTACCCAAGTTCTTCTTTTCAATGTTGCTTGACAATCCATCTCCGGTGCCTGTTGTGACCTCCCCAGTCACTCCTTGATCCCTTACTCCCCGTGGGATGTCGAAGGCGTTGTCCGCAGCATGCGCTGGGTTTGTGTGACTGAAGTCTTCCGGAGACGGGTCGATCTGATCTGGACGAGGTACAGAAGGAATGAGATTTTGCTTTCCAGCATCGCCTGGGATTGAGGTGCCGGTAGCAGCCATGTCCTCAAGACGGCCTCCTTGATGCGGATCGGAAGACATGTTTGTTTGATACGCGAGCAGTTAATCAAGTAAGGAAATGTGATTAGAATTGTTCGTTTGAATTTCGAGCTTCAAGTTGCAGAACGAGGTTCCGATTGAGAAGCTAATGAAAGTTTAGCAGCCTCCATTTTGTAATCTCGGACTGTCCGACTATTGTTCGGATGTCGTCGTTGCGTCATGATGAAATTAGAGCATCGACAGTGAGTGATCACGCTTTGGCCAATGATGATCACTAGATTCTAGATCACGTGGCGCGGGGCTCTGCGCGGCTTCCTCCGCTGTTTACGCGAAGGCGCGACTCTCGACACTGTTCTACAGGTGAGCACATTAACCTTGGCGTGGTCGATGTGAACAACTCAAAAGCTCCCATTACTGCTCCTACCCAATACCACACTGGCCCCTCTTAAGCAACAGCAAAAGAAGCATGGCCTCCCCGCAAGCACAATCCGCGACATCGTCGGAGGTGAAGCGCAAAGCTGCACGCGAGGTTATCGACATCCTGCACGAAATTGCGACACTTCTGGTACGCCATCCTGTACACTTCATTTACTTCCTGCTGTTTCGCTGACATTGGTGTATAGAATACGAACCTCGACCGACAACAACTCTCCTACTGCGTCTCTCTGATCGAGAACGGGGCCAATCCCGAAGCACTGGCGGTACGCGAAGCCCTCTGCGAACCACTATGCGCGCGCATCCCCTCTATATTAAAGCTGACGAAACCTGCTCTCAAAACAGAAAGTTATTCGCCAGCTACGAGAAGAATATCCCGAGCCTGAAGACGACGAAGATGCGGGAGCTGAAGCCGGTGCTGCAGCGCGCTGAACCTCGCTCGGAGCCTGCCGAATATTTCCTCATACGAGCAAGATGCCTATCGGAACACGCGCGAGAGGATCGACAAACTCCCGCATATGCCGCGAAAATCGAGACCCACTCAACGACGAAATGCACGAGAACACTGCTGTTGGGGAGACTTGGCTACGCTTATCGCAGTCATGTGTATGGCGGGGTACTTGGACTCGAGATTCGGTCCGGACATGCGCATGGGTGGATGCATGGTTATCAGTATCCCAACTTATGACGCGATAAGGTGTGCTGGTGTGCGACGCAAACCTGGATACCGCTGTTGTGTTGGGGGGCAGACGTCCGGGTAGACGGGACGCAGTCAATTTACACCAGCACGACAGTCGTTCACGGGAAATGCGAAGGGGCTGTGGGAGTGGAGTCAAAACTTCAGGATAGCTAAGATAGCGAGTGTCTGTGAGAGACTGGGTATAGTCTATCTGCTGCCCCAAGTTGGCGAGCTTCGTCGCTGTCTGAAATTGCCCTTCTCATCTGCAACTTTCTCCAAAGCCTTCGCTGCTCGCTCGTCGCGCTTATTCAAGAAGCTGTTATAAAATCGTGGTAGAACTCGGTCAGAATCTGTTGAATCATTAGCAGGCAGCTCAGACATCAAATCAAGCACATGAACGTGAACTCACTGGCATGACCCTCATCAAAGACAATGCCATCCGCACCTCGCTCTCCCGCAACCTTAACAGCCTCCTCTAGCAAGCCATCTCCAACACCCTTTCCTCTATACTTCAGTTTGACCGTCCAGGCCCTCACAACGGCTTTCCCGCGTCGCCGTCTTGCATTCTTCTTCTTCTGCCCCTCATCCGCCCACCCCAGCACCAACGCCCCGATAACATCCTCACCCCACTTCACAATAATCAACTTATCGTCTCCAATCCACTCCCAATTAATATTCTCCGCCAGTGCCAGGTAGCCCGCAGTCGCCATACGCACAGCAACGAGGTAAATCATAAGCATACCACCCGCCGTTGTGCCGAAGAGAAGCAGTTGGTCGGTCGTCTTGTACCCAGTCCACTGAATCAGAATGGCGAGTGCGGCGACGAAAACGGCGAAGTTGAAGGGGTGGAAGATGAGCATTTTGCTGGTCACCTGGCGTTGCTGTGCCACGGAATCTGCGACGAGCTTAAGACCGTCGACTCTGTCATCTTCGGAGTCGGCGGCCAGGTAGGTCAGGGTCGGGAGGCCATCTGTCGGGTTCTGCGGCGCGGATTGCACGGTCGAGCTAGTTGACATGATTTCGGTTTCTGCGGGCGACGGGTATGGGTTGTATGCGGACGAGATGGTGGAGAAGTGGAGTGGGGACGGTGGTGGGAGGTAGGAGTGCGAGGTCGTCCTGAATGTGTTTGGAGTGCCAAGTGGTGATGGGAGGTCTGGGTCGATGCGCAGGTTGGCGGAGAGCGAGGTAAAAAACGCTGTGAATTCTGAATCAGCTTTGCAATCCTTGCCAAACATTCCTCTGCGACCAACAATGACATTTGGCTCGAAAAAGTCTCGTCCTCAGGTTGAATTGGGTGCGCTAAGACAATGGTCGGCTTCCAGAGCCAGCCATCAAGCCATTGTTTTTCAGCCCCATCCAGAGCACACGACCAAAACAACTCTTGCAAATTTTCGCAGCAACCGAAAAGACAGACATACCAGCGCTCGTCTTGAATCCAGGAATCGCGGGGATCAGCTTATCTGCGTTCGAATAATGGTTGACGACGACCGTGTTGCCGTTATCGCTCAGTCCAAAGCGCTGGGGAGGAGCAGAAGTCGGACCCGCAACTTTGATATGGGGAGGAAAAGCCTGTCTCCTCATCTTGAAAAGAAGAGGATGTGGGAAAGTATTTGCAATTACATAAACAATAGAAGCCAAACCCAGCAACGGTTAAGCCAGAAAGTAGTAGGAGGAAACAGAACAAAATGACATATCTTCCTTGTGGGAGAGAGGATGGAGGGAAAACGTGCCTACAAGTATTGGATGAGAAGCCAAGGCTCAGCGGAGACTTGGGTGGAGGGCTTGTTGCTCTGGCCCACACTGGTGCTTTACTGGCGAAGGAAAAGCGCAGGAAGAGGCGATCAATCCATGCTTGTGTGAGAGGGAAGGAAACGCACTCCTTGATTGGGTGGATGCTGGTTGACGATAAGCAACCCTCTGAAAGCCACTCCGGGCTCGTCGAGATATCTGCCTGGGTGCGCCTCCTACGCCGTATCGAACAAAATGCACTAACAAGCAGACGGCGTCCGCGTGCGAGGCTCACAAGACACTTTCCAGTCCTCTAGCTACGAATCCCCACCCGCCGACAAGCCATCCCATCATTATCATGATTGCAAGTCTTTACCTGCGAAGTCGAAATCGCAGCAACTAGACGCAGAACGGGTAAGTTCAGACGAGACCAACGAGAAGGGTCTTTTAATCTCAAACACCCCTGCCCCTGTGCACTCCCAGCAAGCGACGAGAGAGGCTCGACTCCGCAGGACATGAAACGAACCAGTGAACCAGTGCGAACCAAAACAAGACTGCCTGGGGCCCGAAAGTCTCCCTTGTGCGTCTCAGGCCTTTGACAAGCCTTGCCTGACACATCTCACTATGCGCTGCGCATGCATCTCAGAACCTGACGCCATCGCCACCCCACAATGCGTTCATTCTCACCATCTTCATTCATGCCCTCAATTCCTCGATCGTAGGAAGAGGGGCCAAGATCAAGCTCATGCCTTGAAAGGCGCATGCGAGATGTACAAAGTGCGATATAGCCAGGAGGGGTATTTTCTGTATTGTGATATGTCCATCCAAGACATTAACACACACACACCGTATGCTCGGCATCAGCTGCTGCTGCAGGTCAGCGAGCACGTTAGAGGTCGACGTCTTTTGCGCACGATAAAAACTCTGCATCTAGACTTCCACTCATCGACCAACAACCATTCTCCTCTCTTTCACTTCAGCCGCTCGTGTCTCCTCTGAGCCGCCTGTGCGTGCCGTTGTGGAGCGTCGTACGTACGAGTCTACGTCGCTTTCTCCACCTGCCAAACCGCTCTTCCCACGCAGCACAAGCGGTTGCCGGTTCGTTACAGCGGAACGCATTCTTGTTTCGCTTCCTGCGGAGGATTGTTTGACGCTCCATGCGGATCTATCCACGCTCGGCGAAGATGGTCGGTCAGCCTGCGGCTTGCCTTGCGTGTCCGTTTCACGACCACAATGGGATGCCCGCAGGCCTCACGTGCGTCTATGCTGCATGAACTTTCACTATACGTGTATAAGGCGTTGATGAATAAAGGCTAGGTTAGGCTATAATCGAATTGATGCTGTCCACTATTTCGCTATAGAGCAATGTCTATCGATATCTGTAAGGCTTCCCCGCATTCTGGCGATATATATCAGACCTGGCGTGGTGACTTTCTCCACACTCTTCTACTCACCCGGTACAGGATTCCGGTTAATGGTGGTAGGACCGATTTGGGTTGCTGGTCGTCGGGGGTTGAGTATAGGTCATGATTCATAGCTCATACGATAATATTGAAAATCTGGTCGACTGACGTTCAATGGAAGAGTACTTTGATGGTGAAAATGAGGATGCTATCACTGGTGATGAGACCCCTTCAGTTAGCAGTAAGGTATGGAACACATCAATCTTGAGAGACGATTCATGCTCGTCAATTTGATCAATATCAGTGCATTTCCTTCTCCAAATCTATGCACTGTGTATTTTCAATTGCCTTCATCTCAACACGAACGTATCGCAGCGCCTAGATCCCTTCAGTATGACCGGAGCGGACAAGAGCTCAAAAACCTTATCTACGAGAAAATGCGTGACGTCGGTGAATAGGTCTGAGCATTCGGCCTTGGGTCGTCTAATGAGGGACATCACTCGAATTGAGATATATCACCGAACCCATATATTGGTAATTACATACGTTTGATTGATTACTCCACGTCAAGTGGCTATTGCTATTGCCTATCAACATATCGTTGCATCAACGTCACACCACTGCATATATTCCCATCACTCGTCCAACCACCCCATCATCGTCACCGTAGTGGCTCAGTAGGTACAAGCAGCCCAACACCGAAGTGATGTACATGAAGTCAAACAGCACACGCCAACCAAAAAGCCCACCAAACCAATGACCGCAAGTCGTCATTGGAATATACAAAAGCCCTCCGACAATCTAATCCGCTTAAGAACCAACAGTACGTCTTGTGATGCAATATGAACAAAAAAAGCAAAAGGGGAGAAGCCGCACCGCACCGCAACGCTGAATTTTGGGTAGCGAAAATCAAGGCATTAACATGAGGATCCGGATCGACGAAAGTGCCTTCTAAGCCGATCTGACTAGGTCAGCCAGACAGATACAACTCAATGAGCTCCGTGCCGACCTACTACGAAGCTCAGAAGGAGGAGAAGTAGGTGAAGAGGGTGAAGTCGGAGACCTCGGACGGGACGTATGTTTCGGGGTGATGTCTCGCCACCGTGCGAAGCCCCTAGAGTATCAACGTCAACATGTGATGTTGAGAAAGAACGTCTATTCTGATCGATTTCAGGAGAGCATAGAGTAGCGTGCATGGGAAGCATGCTATCAATCTCACTTCTGCCTTGTGTTTGGTGTGGACGCGCCAGCGCCTGGTTCAAGGGTGTGGTCGTGATTTTCGCATCTTAGCACCTTTCCGCCCTCTTCCTGTGAACATACTTGGGCACCCTTAACCCATTTGTCGTCGAGTATTTCTTCCAGTGTAGCACGCTGCTTCGGATCAACCTCAAGCATGCGGCCGATGATATGCCTACTCTCACGCGGCAGCAACCTGAGTAAACGCCAAGGACCCTTGATGACCTGAGGCTGTTGCTCTTTGGATTGACCGTTGGTGGTCGATTGATCAGCAGCACGGCCCTCGTTCGTAACCGGCTCAGAGTGGGCGCCCTCTCTACGATGGTGATGATGGTGGTGATGCGTCGCGGTAGATTGATCAGAAGGTTGTCGAGATGCAGGTTCGGATTGCGGCCCGCTTTGACGGCGATCGTCGCTCGCTGATTCTGGTTCAAGATTGGTTGAGGATTTATTAGTGATCGACTTGGGCCCGTCGTTAGGAGGCGAAACGAAGAGCTTGTACGAGTTGTCCGTGACGCGCGGGGCCTTCCATGGGAAACGACGTAACGTCATACAGCAGAAAATGATGGCCATTGACCAGATATCCGTGGGTTGTGGGTCATACTTCGACATATCATAAACCTCCGGAGCCAGGTATGGATCAGAACCAACAATGCCTGTGATGAGTTAGTGAGCGGTGTTGGCAGGTGACTGCGAGTGCAATAATGCTTACCGCTAGCCAAAACCAGATCATTCTCAAAAGGGTAGCGGAACACCGCAGCACTGCCAAAGTCGATGATCTTCATTATGCCGTGCTCATTAACCACGACATTATCCAGCTTGAGATCTCTGTGCGCCAAGCCCATACTGTGAAGGTACGAGACTCCGTTGAGAATTTGGAGTGTGCAGCAGGCGACCTCCTCTCGACTCATCTTCCCGGTCATTACAATGGCGAAAAGATCGTATGGGGCATATTCCATGACAACATAGTAACTGCCCTTCTCATTGACCAAATCCATGGTCTCGATGATGTTGCCATGATGCAGGGTGGAACCTATACAAAACTCGGCTGTGACCTTCTTGGAGTAGTCCCTTTCCGACTCATAGGCATGTCGGGCGCGGAACTGCTTCACGGCGAAGGTGACGTTATCACTGCTTCGCTTCAGCAGCCGAACTGAGCCTCCAGCGCCAGAGCCGAGCACTTTGCCGAATTTTCCATATCTACTCTCGAGGCCGTGATCATCTGCAAAAGGAACACTGATCGAACCGTGAGTTATGGGTGGGGTCATCGTGCCTGACTTCTTCGGTTTGTGGGGCTTATCGCTCTTCGTTGAAGGCGCCGCCGGAGACTGGCTGCGCTTGTCCTTCTTGTGCCCACCGAGCTTGAAAAACCGCTTCAGCTCGGACATGGAGCCATGGTGGTGGTCCTTCTCTTTCTTTGCAACTGCGGATCGTGCATCACTGTCGTCATTGGGGGTATGAGCATTGTGCTTGCTCCCTCCAAAGAAGCTCGACCGTTTGTCTTGTTTAGCCATGCCATCGGAACCCCTCGAACGAGGCAGCGGACTTGGTGGCACTGCAGTCGAGCCAGAGTAGTTTACGCTTCTACGGTTGTTGCTATTATCGAATACGAATCTGGCGTCCAGTGCATCAAGATTCCTCGGCTGCGGGGGTCGTTTCGAGCGAGCATAGGGGTCATCCTTATCGCCATGTGGGGTAAAGGGCCGACCGAACGTTGGCGTTGAAGTTCCCGGCGTATGGTGACCTGGCGTGTTTACTCCGGTCGATCCGGACGGGCTTACATCCCTAGACTGTGGCAATGAGTCACCTGCTGGACCTACTGTGAACGTAGGAGGATGCTTCGGGTGCGCGCCCACGACACCTGACACATCGGAGAAAGATGCCGGGCGCGGTGAAGCCTGAGGTGACTGCTTAGGGGACCTCGAGACAGCCACGGAGGCGGGTCTCCTGCCATCACTCACATTGCTGTCCATGGACGTAGGGGGCGGCTCGTGGGGCGGCGAGACCTGGGGTGTCATCATGGCTGGATCACTAGGACCTTTCCTATGCTCGACAGTACCGCTAGGCTTCCCATCATGTGAGGATGTGCCTGCGGGCGTCAGCGGTGGTGAATGCATTGCGGAGGCAGGAGGAGAAGGACGAGGTGTGTTGCCAGTGCGGTGTCCGGAGACAACTGAGGGCGTGCGCGAGGCCGGAGACGGCGATGGGGCCTGTGAGTCACTGTTAGCAATTGTTACGACAGGGTGCAGATTGCGGTATGGAGTATCTCTCTGGAGCGCTTCGTCTTTTGGAAACTACTTCGGCGGGAATGCGCTTGACTGGGTACAGCCCTCCCAAGTGTGATCCAGCCATTGTGTACGCCCAATCCATGATATAACTCACTCTTGACGGTGGTAGCGAGACTGGTTCGAAAGAGAAGTTCTCCATGCGCTTTGCCTGGCAACGCGACTTTTGTAGAGTCACGGCCAGATTGCGGATCTCTTCCTCGGCTTCGGGACTCAGTGCCTCCTTGTTATCCTTCCCAGACTCGGTGAGCGTGGTAACATGTTCCAAAGCCGCGTTTGGCTCGATCTCCTCGTTGTGGGAGCTGAAGCGCACTCCCTGGGCGGCGGGTTGGTCATTCGGGTTGGACGCCATGTTCGTATTATCCAAGCCGGGGAGTCTGGATGGACACAATTAGTCTCTAGTACCAAGGAACCATGACGACAAGCCCCAGTCAGCTGGCCGGCGACTTACAAGAGGGATGATGGATGTGTGAGACGGTCGGACTGATATTAAGCTGCACTCCGTCACCACGCAACTCAATCGACCATCCGTTCCAGAGCGGGGCGAGGTGTTGCAGACGGAGACTGTGCGAAGGTCGAGAGCAGCTGTGCGCCCTTCAATTCGGGGTGGTGGAGCGAGCGGAGGATGGGATCGTGGGCCTTTGACCAAGCCGTCATCAGAGAGTAGTCAGCGAATGACGGATCGCCAATAAGTGGTCGCTAGGACGGCGGATGCACACGGAACAGCCACGCAGAACGACACGGCAGGCAGCAACGAGGGAAGCGGGTGGAGAGCGCGCGAGCGAGATGAGCGGTCACTGCTGCGCCAGACGATTGAGCGTTTGCGGCCGGTCTGAGAGGAGGGGTGTTGTCAGGACGGTGGAGGGGCAGCGATAAGTTGTGATTCGGAATTGCTAAAAACCGTAAGTCGGAAGAGGCTAGCTGGAGATCCCAGGCAACTACTCCGAAGAGCCGGAGAGAAGCTTTTGCGGCGCGTCAGGGGAGTTATCCGAAGAGTCTGCGAGCGTCCGGCGGCCTTATGAACAGTAGAAAATGTAGTGAGGTGCCAGATGGCACGCGCATGTGGGCGAGGTGGCCCTATGCGGTACGGTACTTGGAAGGAGCACTTGCGGTCGGACGACCGAGGCTCCTGCTCTGTCAGACCCGCCAACCGCAGACGTCAACCAGGCTCGACGACCCTCTGCTGTGCACGGCGAAGCTTGTGAAGACTCCCACTCCCAACAACACCACAACACCCATCGCCGACGACCCAGCTTGCGCGCTCCACGCCACCCGTCGCGACACCTGCATAACGCTCCTCACAACGTCCCCTCGCGAACCGCCACCAGCCCACTTGCCCGCTTCGGTCACCGCCTCACGTCCTGCCGTTCCTGAGCTTGGCCGCTGTACATTCGTCACCAACAGGAAATTTCTGCACCCCTACCTCAAGAGTTTTTCTTCCCTCCCCAATCAGGGAAGCCTTTGACATCTACTTACCGCACTTTTTGGATAGTGCCGCGAGCCACGCGCAAAATGTTCAATTGGGCCAAGCAACAGTCAGTCCTTGTCCTCCCTTGAACCTCGCTCCCGCCGGGTCCGCTTGCAGGCGTAGCCACCCTGTGTCTCCACGCGCCTCGTGCCGCACGTGTTCACCTGACAGAGGGGCTATAGACTTACTTGACCCCTAGATTAGCCAATGTCGCGGGCACCCAGGAGCCGGAGTATGGCCCGAGTGCCATCCAGGCTGTTGGGAAGCAGGAGGGCGATCCTGCCTACACTGAGTTGACTAAGGAGGGCCTCAAATGGAGCACGATAGATTCTACATGCGTTGAGACACAGACGTTCTATCTCTTCACCGATGCTGGACATATCGGCTTCCTGCAGGTCATCTACAACAACGTAGCGTGAGTTGTCCAAGACATGTGGTGTCCAGTGCTAACAGCCTGCAGTGGTCTACGAATCACCGTCCAGTTCAATTGCAAGATATTCTATCCTAACAATGAGAAGCCGGCGCTCTGGTCTTCCGACCCACTCGAGAACTACGGCTTCGACGAGGAGCAGTACTCCTTCTACGCCGACGGTGTGTCGATGGAGCTCTCTGAGGATGGCTCATCCTATCATATCAAGTCTGCGCGCAATGAGAACAGTCTGGTGGATGTGAAGTATACAAGGACTGCGCCCGGCTTCGTTGGTGGAAAGAATGGCACGAGCAACTTCGGCACAGATCCAAATGCTCCTTGGGGATCAATGTACCACGCGTTCTGGCCGAGATGCAACATTGAGGGCAGGATCATCACAAAGGATGGGCAATTAGACGTCAAGGGCCGAGGCGTGTTCATTCATGCTTTGCAGGGAATGAAGCCACACCATCTGGGTAGGTTCTTGCTCGTGTGCATTGCAGCATGCTAACGCAATCAGCTGCTCGATGGAACTTCGCCAACTTTCAGTCTCCGACCTACTCGGCATTGCTCATGGAGTTCACAACCCCATCATCCTACGGCAGCACTGTTGTTCGAGTTGGCGGTGTAGCAACAGAAGGCAAAATCCTCTTTGGTGGAACGTCGGGCGACGTAAAGCATATCGAAAGCAAACAAGACTCGGAGAATGACTGGCCGGAACCGACCGTTGTCAGCTATCACTTGGACGGCAAGACTGAAGACGGGAAAGAAGTCAGTGCAGACATATTGGCCAACCTCGGGGAACGTCTTGACCGTCTGGATGTAATGGCGGAAGTGCCAGGTTTCATCAAGACCATTGTTGCGTCCGCCGCAGGAACGAGACCTTACATCTACCAATATGCGCCGAAGGGGACGACCTTGAAGCTCAAGATTGGCGACGAGGTCAAGGAAGAAGAAGGCACTCTTTTTACAGAGGCCACTTTCATCTCGTAATTGCTGAGACGTGTTGGAATTTTGAGACGCTTTGATACCTCGAACCTAGCATTAATGAACAGAACTCAAGACGGGTGCTTGAGAACCTAATGAAGAATGACACTATACACACTTATTTTGGCGCTCTTTCTTGTAACACTTCGTAATCATAGAATCTGACTTTGAACTGCACAGAATCGGTTCTTAGGTTGCTCAGTTATGAACCTCTACCATTGGGTACTGGCCTACAGTAAATGCTTGTACCCTATAATTGGTGGAAGGAAAGCACACTGGTGACTTTATAAGTAAAGGTAGATTATCCTCTTTTCGTTGCTCTCAGAATCACCTTAGCTATTATTACTTGTAACTTTTAGTACCTGTATAGCTAGTCAAGGTTTGAATAACGCCCTTGAAGTGCCCTACTTCCTACTATTATCATAAACTCTTGACTAAGTTCTTAACACTTTAGCACCTAATCTACACAAAACTAATTACAAAAGTAAACAAAACAAGCCTCTCACCTGACGGCGCGTGCTCGAATCGCGTCTGCTTGTCACAACCCACTAGCGCGAGCAACTGGCCCGTGCACAAGTCACAGCCTGTTTAGCCACAACTTCCAGCACCTCAAACACTCCTAGACATCCACCTCCACTCCTCCAAAACCCTGCTTGATCTTTCCAAGTATCCTTACGACAAGTACGATGGCTGGCGGTAGCTCTTTCAGCGGGTACGCCCGCTTCACGCCTAGCCAGCAGTACCAGCGATCCTCGGGTGTGACCGGCACCCCCAAGCAGTCGCGTGCCACACAGAAGGGCATTGGACTCGGAGGCAAGGGGCTGGGAAAGGGCAAGGGGGCGAAGCGGCATAAGTAAGCTGTATGACGAGTGGAGGGTGGAGTAGTGCTGATGTGAAATTTAGGAAGGTGCTTCGAGACAACATCCAGAGTGTGACGAAGGGCGATATCCGGTATGTTCCACGATGCTTTTTGACGGTTCATTAAAATCTAGCCTGGCTTTGTCAGTGCTGGAGAGGCTCTGCCATATTATATTGGTGTGACTTTTGCTGACTGTCAATAGCCGTCTCGCTCGTCGTGGTGGCGTCAAGCGTATCTCAGCCATGATCTACGACGATGTCCGCCATGCTTTGAAGCAGCGCCTTCAAGTTGTAAGTGCTCCTTCTTTGAGCTTTTTGAAATCGCTAGTGGCTAACGTTATCGACAGATCCTCCGCGATATCGTCGCCATTGTTGGTAAGTTGCAATCGCATCCCAAATCTTAGCTCTGCTTCGTTTGTTCGAAATAAGTTGACTTCGATCAAACCCTGGATTGCACGGCCAGAAGTGCTTCAGTGCTAACAGAATGCAGAATACTCTGGTCGCCAAACTGTCACCGTACGAGACGTGATATTCACCCTCAACCGCGTACGTATAGCAATCGCTACGTATATGTCGCTTTACTGACTATTGTTCTAGATTGGCCAGCCCATTTACGGATTCGATGCGTCTTACACGCGCGAGCGCTGAACATGATTTCGGTTTTCCCAATTTCCTTCCAAGTCTCTCTATCCTTCAATATACCCTTTCCTGGCGTCATGTTCGGATGAAGATTGGTAGGCTTCGGCTTTTCTCGGTGGGGTGCCTGTATATGTGTAAAGAAGAACGACCTTGGAGCGATATCGACCCATCTTTTGGTGGCACTTCTGGAGTCATGGTTACATGGTCACGACGAGAATGCAAATGGACACATTGCTTGGCTAGTGCTAGGCGGATGCCATTCCTACGTATGAGGCCGGTCTCATCTATTTTGGTGGACCGCAAAATATAACAGATCCACAATGACCCAGTCCCCAAATATATCTAAGCTCGAAGTCGATCCTAACCCAATTCCTACTCGAGAAACTTCCTCAAGCTCACAACCCTCCGATCCCACTCCTCGTCCACTCCACCCCTCTGCCTGGGAGTCAAAGCTCGGAAAACTTTCTCTAATTCACCAAGCATCTCCAGCGCTCTCTTCTTTATAATATCCTTCTGCCCCTCCTTTAAGCTCGCGTGCTGCGTACACGGCAACTGCACAACTCCGAGTCCCTGCTTCAAAAAAGCAAGCAGTGCCTTCCCTTTAGACATCGCCCACTGCGTATCCGCATACGAAGCACTATACTTAAATTTGAAATCCGTATACAGCGGCTTCGCGGACCAAAGGAACCAATCGCTCAGCTTACAGAAATCGACAAAATGCTGTTTGTGCTGGTCGCCCGACACGGTGTACAAGTTGCCATACTTGCGGCACTCCTTCCACGCCTCGTTCATCCTCTTAGCCAGTAACATATGACCGTAATCAGCATCCAGGGCGAAACGACCATCGTTGCCATTCCGTAACTGCAGACTAATCTGAATCCCGCGATTCCTAGTCAGAAGGACACGGTGCTGGGCCGGCAGCTTGCGCACCCAGGACATGAAGTCCGAGAAATCGAGATCGTTGGAGTACGCGAGGAATGGCGTCCGGGTGTAGAATTGGTACGCGTACTCAAGACGGATTGCTCGACAGACGCGTAGGAGTAGCGGCCAAAGGGTTTTGGTTTGATCGCCTTTGCCCCAGGGGCTTCCGAAGTGCATTCGGTCCGTGGTTGGGAGGATGATGGATCTTCCAGGGAGGAAATAGGCGTATATCATGCATCGGATTTCGGAGGGAATGGCTGCGAAGAGGCAGGGGAGGGAGGGGTCCCTGGGTTTTATGTTGAGAGAAGAGGTATGTTGGAGGAGGAGAGCGAGCTGTCGATCTGTGCCTGAGAGAGTGGAAGAACGTCTGGTTGTTGGTGATGAGATCTTTGGAGTGAGACTTGCTCGCATGGTTGAGGATGCTGTTGAACGGGCGAAGGATGGATTGAGTTTACCCGATGGTGTGGACGGTATCCTGGGGGTCTGTTCAATTTGCGAAGAAGAACTTGCTCCGGAGGCCGATGCTGCGGTTGCGCTTTCAGCCATTGTTGGTTGTGAGTGAATCAGGATTGGACGATTGCTGCTCAGGAATGAGTTTTCGCGCGGGGCGATCTGAGAGCACTTGGGCTCTTATATGCGTTGTTTCTCTTCGAAAGTGTTCGCTTCCAGTCACCGTAGGCACTTCGTTACTCTATGCAGGGTGCCAGGCAGCTATGGTCGCCTGGTGTGAAAGGTGGGGTCTGTGGCTTGAGACGCACGTGAATGCGCGACACCGCGAATGGCGTTCTTTCCTCACCCCGAGTCCGTCACACATGCATCCAACAATCCTCCCTCCCAACCTCTTCAATTTTTCTACTCGCACGAATCCAGGCTCCATGCGGTGAGACATCATGCCGGATGACATGGAGCTTGATAGCTCTCCGCCACGGGGAACGAAAAGGAAGGGCGACGACAGCTTGCCACTGCCTGCACCGCGACGAATCAAGGCGCTGTCGCAGGATGTTGTAAACAAGATTGCGGCAGGAGAGATTATTGTAGCTCCTGTACATGCGCTGAAAGAGTTGATTGAGAACGCTGTTGATGCGGGGTCAACAGCGTTGGAGGTTGTGGTGAAGGATGGAGGATTGAAGCTCCTTCAGATCAAAGACAATGGGCATGGGATCGATGTATGAATCATGCTCCCTCGATTCGACTTATAAAGTGCTGACGGGGTGCTAGAAAGAAGACCTGCCAATCCTTTGCGAACGCTTCACTACGTCAAAGTTGAAGGCTTTTGAGGACCTTAGCTCTATTGGGACCTATGGCTTTCGTGGAGAAGCCCTGGCCAGCATCAGTCATATCGCTCACTTAACTGTTACTACGAGGACGAAAGAGTCTAGTTGTGCTTGGAGAGCCCAGTACGCTGATGGCAAACTTACGAGTCCGAAGCCAGGACAGTCGGCTGACCCGAAGCCCATTGCTGGCCAACCTGGAACACAGATCACTGTCGAGGACTTGTTCTACAACGTGCCATCACGTCGTCGCGCCTTTCGCTCTGCTAGCGAAGAGTACGCGAAGATCCTCGAGCTTGTCGGCAAGTGTGCGGTTCATTGCTTGGGCGTGTCATTCTCTTGCAAGAAGCACGGCGACAATAGCAGCGGCGTCTCCGTTCCGGCCAATGCTAGTATCATCGATCGGATTCGGGTTATTCACGGAAGCGCTCTTGCGAATGAGCTCGTCAACTTCAAGGCCGAAAATGAGCGATGGGGCTTCAAGTGCGAGGCCTGGATCAGCAATGCCAATTACAGCTCCAAGAAGACCACCCTTCTATTGTTTATCAATCATCGGGTGGTCGAGTCAGCTGCTATCAAGAAGAGCGTGGAGCAGACTTATGGAACGTTCCTTCCAAAGGGTGGGCACCCTTTTGTGTACCTGAGTCTCGACATCGAACCTCAACGCGTCGATGTCAACGTGCACCCGACCAAGCGCGAGGTACACTTTCTTAACGAAGATGAGATCATTGCAATCATATGCGACGAAGTACGAGATAGCCTGAGCAAGGTTGACACGAGTCGATCATTCATGACACAGTCGCTATTGCTAGGACCGAAAGTACCGTTCGCTACGCCAATGAAGCAAACAACGCCAGGAACACCAGATGCCGGTGATTCTTCGGACAGGAGCGGCCCGAATCCAAGGTCAAAGCCGTTTACGAAGAAGCCATATGAGAACAACCTCATCCGCACGGATGCTTCAGCACGCAAGATCACATCAATGCTGAAGCCACATCCTTCTAGAGATGGTAACGTGGACGAGGATGACGAAGACATGGAAATCCAGTACGGCAATAGGGACGCCGTAATCTGCAAATTGCAGTCTATCAGAGAGCTACGTGACGAGGTCAGGGACAACATGCACAACGAGCTCACTGAGATCGTATCGACACACACTTTCGTCGGCGTTGTCGACGAACAGAAACGCATTGCCGCGATTCAAGGCGGTGTAAAGCTCTTCCTAGTCGATTATGGCATGCTTTGCAACGAGTACTTCTATCAAGTTGGCCTCACGGACTTCGGGAACTTTGGAGCCATTCGCTTCAGCACTCCGCTACCCCTTGACGAAATTCTGCGGATCGCAGTCGATCAAGAGAAGAAAAATGCTCCAGAGACAGCTGACGAAATTGATTGGGATGAGGTCATTGAAGCAGTCAAAGCGCAAATGATCAAGAGCAGCCGCATGCTAAAGGAGTATTTCTCGATGGAGGTCACGGCAGAAGGAGAGCTGTGCTCCATCCCACTGTTGATCAAAGGATACACACCAAGCCTTGCGAAGCTTCCCCAATTTCTCTTACGACTTGGGCCGCATGTTAATTGGTTCGAGGAGAAGGGGTGCTTTCAAGCCTTCCTCCGTGAGCTGGCGAGCTTCTACGTTCCCGAAAGCCTCCCAGTCGCGCCCACGCCAATCACGAATCCTGAGGATGATATCGGCAAGGGCAAAGGTAAAGAGAAGTCCACAGCTGCTGAAGATCCCGATATCGCACTTCGAAGACAGAAAGTTCGGCGAGCCATTGAGTACGTTATATTTCCCGCCTGCAAAGCTCGTCTTGTTGCCACAAAGGGTCTGCTTAAAGGTGTTATGGAGATTGCGAATCTGAAGGGTCTGTATCGCGTGTTTGAGAGATGTTAGACGTGAGCGGGAGAAGATGGGACATTGAAGCGGCCGGCGGCGCCTTTGATGATCAAGAACAACGACGGCGGATGAGGAATCCTGTGGTATCGATATCAACGTGGACCATGTTGCGTCTTCATAATTCTGCCTCATGCATCGGGGTATGCATTAGGCGTGGGCAAAGCTGTCAATCGCCATCGACCCCGCGCGGGATGAGGTGTTGGTGATCCCACGATGGTGCGATATGGGCATGTAACGGTTCGCCGATCAAGAACGGAGAGGCAATATTCTAATTGGGATAAGGAGGCGAGATACGCATCGCAAAAACTGGCAAAGCATCTACTTCGAGAGTAGCTATCAATGAAGCTCTTACCTCATCCGGCCTTTTTCAGAATCAAGTCTGCTCAGCCAATAGGAGCATTACTGTGCCATGTGCGGGCTCCCACAGCGGTGTGCGTAAATGTGCAGACGAATCACGTTCCTGCTTTGCGGCATATTCAGATCGATGATTTCTATTGACAAAGCCTCTGACCTCGATGGCTGCAGTTTTCTTCTCCACGTTCCCGAAGCATAGCCGTAGGAATTACCTCGGCCAGCAGGACGAAGTGTTTCTATCACACTACATTGCTGCAATTGAACACTACTGCTGGCTAATGCACTTCAGTCTAGCCATATTCACTCGTCTCACATCCACTCAAAGTTCATCCCGTGCCATTGAACACGATCTTCGTCGTACATTCATGTCGCAGAAATGGCTGTTCCAGCAACCGACCGCAACCCAAAGATCAGCAATCGTGCTTCCTCTTCCAGCGTTGCCGGCATGCGTGATCAACGCACTCCCTCGCACAAATCATCGCATCTGCTCCACCGTCGGCGACCCATTGCGCTGGTTCGGCTTCGTGATCGGCTCGTTCCAAGCGATAGGGCCTGGGGCCAAAATCAGAACCACTAATGGAGGGCTGGAAGGGTGATGGACTCAAATTGCCGAGTCGCTCCTGAGTCGTAACGCGTACACTATCGAGTTCCGAGAGAATTTGCTGACCTCATCTCGTAGCGTACGTAGCTTTTGCCGCTTTTGCTCGACGCGTCAAAGTCGCGACTGAATGAATATCACTGTATCGCCCTCAACGGAGATTCACGCTGCAAGTCAACAGTGAAGCGAAGCCGAACGGGATATACTGTCCTTCGGCCTCAAGTTTCAGTCGGGTGAGCCACTCTGTTCCGCACCGTCTCCTCTTTGCTTTTATCTTCCCCAAAAAGATAGCTCTCCACCCGTGCCTCCACAATCGATAGAGGCGGGCTCCCAAGCTTTTGCACGTGTGTGGAGCAAGTGCGACGCTATCTGTATTGCGACATGCAAGGTTCCTAAAGCAGATACTGCACGCAGGGACCAGGTTCGTTGGGCGGGAAAACTAAAGCCTGTCGAGTGCTCCACTTCTTTCGAGCAGGTTGGGCGGACAGGTGGAGGCCAGACTTTTGAGATGATGATGGAGATGCTAGGATGTGAAGTTGCTAGAATAAGGCTTGTGAAGATGCTGATGCCAATACTGATCGGTTGAGGCGTAGTGATGCGAAAGCGATGTGATAGTGGAGGAGCGTGTTTTATGTGATGATTGGTGCGTGATATAAGGATATAGCATGAAACATAATCAACAGCCATCTGCACCGCCGAGATTCCCCCCCGGACGCCTTCCAAGCTCGCGTATAGAGTCGAGGTTAGCTTTAGCTGTGGTCGAAGAGTCTTAGTGAAACGTGCTATTTTCTCACTTCACATGTGACGACCTAGACTGCACTGCATGCACACAGTTTCGACGGGAAGCATGATGATGGGAAGAGTCTCATCTTGATGCGCCTCTAACTATAAGTGGTGGGCCGGTGAGATCTAGGCAATATGCTACAGGCGAAAGCTAACTACCAAGCATAGACAGCTGCAAGAAGTTATGAGTTAACGAAGAGGAAAATGGCCATACTGGACAATAGATACATGTCGAATCGAAGACTAGGAGATACGTGCAAGCAGATAGCCGATCCAGTCGTAGAGTGCATGACTAAAAAATTCGTAACTCCGTGTCCCCAGTGATTGGACATAGGAAAGAGGTACCGAGCAGTGCCGGTAGTGTCAGGTAATGCAAGCAAAGTATCGCCTCCCAGATATGTACAGCGAGGAGATAAGATGGTCCATGACGTCGAAAGTAACCTCCATATGGAGGCTGGGGGTGATGGTGACATCTGGAATTTTGTTGCACCATTCGATGTGTGCGTCGTGGATGGTAGCTGCAAGTCGCCCGGTTTGGTCGATGTGCAAATGTAAGTCTTAATGTCAAGACGTAAGGTGCTTTTGTAGGTGAAACATTTGGAGACAGAAAGATGTTCGAGACCGGATTAAGCTGCATGCTGGCGCCGATGTTCATGTTGTGTTCTCGTGGTACTCGGCTATACTATTTGGCCAGTAGGGTTACTTTTGCGCGACGTGAAATGATGGACGCTATCTCGCGCGATCGAACTCCTGTCGAGACATGAGGAGTCGAGATGGGAGTGCTAGCAGTTGAAGCCGAGGTCCAATCAGCGGTCTACGATGTTCTTGAGTCCGCGGAAACCCCCCGATTTCGAAGATGCCTTCTTTTGCTGTTCTTTTTCTTTGAGCTTTTTGCCGATGTTCTGCGCGCCACCTTTAACAGAATTAGCTTTTTACTACTCTAATACTGACGTAGAGGTTAACTTACCACGACCATACACGCGGACCTCAGACTTTGATGAAACCTTATCTTTCTTGTCGCCCTTGCTACTGTTGGTGTCGATCGAGAAGGTGCTCTTGCCGCTCGATGCTATTGTTTCGGCTGGAGCTGAACTCTGAAAGTGCGCGTTGAGCGAAGCGTCGTAAGCTGCAGAGAAATCTTGGCCATAGCCGATATTGAGCGGTTCCTTCATAGGCCGCCCTTGAGGCAGAGACTCAAGGCGCACTGGACGGGCGGAAACATTTGTAGATGGACTTGTAGTCGACACAGGAGAGCTGTAGTCGTCATAATAGCTGTAGTCCTCTTGATGTACGTCAGCGGATAGAGGTGGAAGATACTTCGAGTCGTACGCTTGGTTGGTGTTTCGTCGGATGCTGAAGTTTCGACTGGGAGAATCTTTCTCATAGTCGTGAAATCTTGGTTTCTCTGGTGTCTGCATGCGGCCTATATCTGCTTGCCGCTCACCCTCGAGGTCATGATATTTCATTTCCAGTTCAGTGTATTGCTCCAGTAGGCGGTAGTGGGTCTTCTTCAGTTGTTGTAATTTGGCATTGCTTGCTGCCAATGCCGAATCGAGCATCTGCTGGACAGATGGGGAAAGAGCGCCAGGTTTGCCGGTGGTCTTTTCTGCTGACTGCAGACGCGATTCAAGATCCATGATTCGTCGCTCGTAAGCTTTGATCGAGCGCTCCCGCTCGGACTCTCTGCTGTTTAATCGCATGTTCGCAATTTCCAGGTCGTTGCGCAGCTCATTCCGTTCCTTCATCAAGACAGTAAAATCCCTGTTCTGGTCCTCGGAGACAATGATCTTTTCTTGCGCGGCTTCAAGCTCTCGTCGAACGTTCCCGTAATCCTCGAGTTCGAACTCCAGAGCTCTTGTTCTCTGCTGTGCTTTCAGCTGCTCTGCCTCTGCTTTTTCGACCATCCTCTTCAAATGCTCGCAATCTTGCTGGGTCTTCTGAAGCTCGAATCGCAAATTTGTCTCATCGCCCTGCCACACCTTCTGGTCATCTCTGTACGATCTTACTTTCGAACTGAGCTCGCTTTCCCATTTCTTGGATTGGCTGCGGCTGGTGAGTGTCTCCTTCTTCAATTGCGCGTACAGCTCATTGGCCTTCGTGAGTCTGGCCTTTAGCGTCCGGTTGGTATTGATAAGGTTCTGCGTTTCTGCTTCTGCTGTTGCTTCTTTGATGTTCTTTCTTTGCAATTGTCCAATGTGAGCCAGGTGCTGCAGTTTCAGATACCTCTCAAAGTTGAGGTCATTCCGCAACAGCATGATTTCTCTTTGTAGTGATGCCATGCTCTGATTTTGGAATTCGGAATGAGTAGGAGAGCTCGAGCCCGTAGTTACAGCTTGGGCGAAGTTTTCGAGACTCGGAGAGATTGCCGGTAATCGCAAGGTAGTGAGTGGCGCGCCCAAAAGTTGCTGCTTCTTATCTTCTTTTGCTGGTCCCAAAGTAGGGCTATCCATGTCCTTGCATTTCAGTAATGGCGATGCTGACTTGGATGATTTTACTGATTTGACTGACTTTGCCTTGGGAGGGATCTCGAAAGTCTCAGGCTGTCCGTTGGCCGACGCGTTGTACATTGTTGATTGCGTGTTCCTCCAACTTACGGCAGATTCATTCGCTGTTGTTCCATCGTCATCAAGAGAGAAGTCGTGACGTGGAGGTTCCGAAGGGATTGGGGGTAGAGGAAGATCGGGTAACTTAGTAGTTGGAGGCGGGCCAGGATCGGCCAGTGTTGCGGATACAGCTACACAGAGATCCATGCATTCTGTCACGATGTCGGCGGGGTCGCTATTCAGCCAACGATTCTCGCTGATCTCATCGTCAATAGTGGTCGTGAACATATTCGGATGCAACAGGTGAACGCGTCGATAGGGCTCCGTTCTACTGTGGATCAGATCAGGATCGATCTCGAAGTCATCAGCAGCCGCAAAATCCAAGGACTTCAAGGCTTTCCTTGGCTTCCGAATGAAGCTCATGAAGTTGAGTGGGAACAGGCCATAGAGGAAGGTGAAGTAATGGAGTAGGGCCGGGGGTGCCGCATCCGGATAGTCTATCGATTGATGGAATTTCTCCCAGGTTGGCTCAGCCTCATTTGCCTCTGAGTCGTCCTCTGAACCATCCTGCGTCTGCTCGTCTTCCTCACGGCCGTCGTTAGGTGTTCCAAGCTTGTCCCAGCACAGGAGTCTACTATATATGAGGAAAAGCTTTGGAAGATGGTTGTCAGACGTTAGTGATCCCGTGATGTGCGGTAAAAACATGATCAGAACCATCAGTGCCAGCTCAATAACGGTGGACGAGGTGTCGATGAGAAGGCAGCTCTCCAAGTGCTGGATCAACGAAGTCTCGAGTACCAAGTACAGATGCGGCGGCTGAAGTCGTACGAAAGCACTAAGGAGGTTGAGACCCTGGATGCGGTACTGCTTCTGCACGAAAAGGCGGTCGAGCGTTAGCAGCAACAGCTTAGGCTTCTTGCGACCGAAAGCCACCAAGATGGATTCCAGCTCATGTGAGATAGCCTCATTCTCCGGTGATACGACGTCTTCAGCCGAGGATGGAATTCTGGTCCTCGCCAGGTATGAGTCCAGTATCTTTTTCGTGAAGGCGCCCGATAGATGGGCCAGTTCTCCTTCCCTTTCCCCCTCTTTGTCGAAAATCAATATGCTCAGCAGGAATTCTCGTGCATCCTCAAGTTCATGTCGCTTGTGTCCCACGCCTTCAATTGTTGGCTTCAGCACCAATTCCCACCACTCGTTCAATCTTGCCTCTCCAGTCAACGCGGGTCGGCATATGCGAAGGGCACTCAGGAATGGACCATGTTTTTCAGGACTGCCGGCAACATGCCTCATATAGAGCGACAACAGCTCCTCGTGGAAGCGTTGCGAGTCATGGCCCTCGATATGGTCGTAGCGGTCGAGGAAGGCCTGGATTGTGTGCTGGAGCTCGGCGGGCAGAGGGTAGGGTGTGGTGGCGGCGGAGAAGGTTGTGGTCAGCACCTTGATGGTGTCTCTCATTGACCTGGACGTCATGTCAGCCTCGATATTCACAGCGCGGCGGGCAGGCGCGCGGCTGCAGGTCTTGTAGAGGAAGCTGCAACCCAGAGCTTGCCCTGCATATAGAAGGTACGTCGTCTTGCTTACCCAGCCATTTCGTATAGAGACCTCACGGTCGACCCCGGTGATGTAGTTGTCGCGCTCCAGTCATTGGCGGCTGCAGTCCTCAGCCGCGCACTGGAGAGAAAGAGGTGTCGTGTGCGCAAAGTGGAAGCTCAGAAGCTGTTTCTTGGCAGGGTCGCGGTGGTGAATAGTGAACGCGAGCAGTTCCAGCTAAAATTCATGACAGCGGGAGAACGTGGGGAGCGTGGATAGAGGTCGGCCGGAGGCGTGAGGGCTTTTGATGGATCGGGGGGGCTCGTCGTCGGTACCACTGCTTTCGTACATGGCCAAACTGGGCGCCACGGAGTCGAATCTCATCGTAACCCATGCGGTAGGTCTCTGAGCCCTGGCTAGCAAGCCGAATCTCACCTTCTTGGCATACAGCGTCGGGTAGTGGGATGTGTCGGCGCCACTTCAACGGCTCCCGACAGGGATGCGCGCACAGTGACATTTCTTTTGCGAGGGGGTCCCGGTCGCTCGTATCTCTCCTGACCAAAACATATCGACAATCCGGCGGCGGCGGAGAACCGTGCCCGTGGGAGGGCTCACAGCCAGTCCGCGTCCGCTGCTGCACGAAGACATCACATCGAATGTCACCGACCCCAACATCTAGTTTCCAGCAAGCGCATCGCTGCATCGCAGAGCGCTCATTAAATGCAGCAGCACTTGCCGTCATTTAACCAGTCGTAAACGGATTCGACGAACTCGCCTTCGCCTGCCGTCAGCAGCAGCAACGCGTCTATGCTGGACCTTGTCCTTGCCTTGTGCAATACTCGAGAATTGTGGCTGCATGCGCACGAGAGACTAAACCTCTTGCCGAGGGTCGGTACTGTCTGCGTTTCACGCTTGGTCTAAGCTCCCATACCTATCCCCACTCCAACTCTGCAGGCGCATCTTCCTCATGCATCCCGCAAGGAACAAGAGAACCGTTCAAGCCTGAAGTGGGTGGCCTTGCTGTCGCACTATTGCTTCTTCCCTTCTTGTGTAGCATTCTGTACTCGCTCCTCCTCAGTGTCTCCTCTCCAACCAAACAACTTACGTATCCCGCTAGGCTCTTATCTCACCTCATCGGCCCGTTCGTTTATCCCTTCTATGCTCCTCCTTCTCTCTTACCGCTCCGAAGCTGCTAGCACTCTATAGTGCTCGAGGCTTCCACTAGCTCTCTCACCTGCTTTAACGGAGCATCCCAGCGCCTAGGCTTAGGGTCCCCAGGAAGCTGTGCGATTCGTGGGACTAGGTATTGCGACTCGGTCTTCTTACCACGATCGTCTACCCAGTAATTTTGGACCCCTCTAGAGCCATCAATACACATGGTCACAATGAAAAGGAGAAGACGAGATGTTGCAGCGGGCTGTGTAGGTACACCCAGCTTCGCCTGCAGCCAGATGCACTGCTGTTCAGCCGCTGCGAGCAATTACCGGCCACACCGTACCTGCATACAATCCCTTCCATCGCACAGGGTTCTCGAAGCAATCTAGATGGTGTCACAGAGGTTTGGTCTACGAGGTCCCTTAGATGACCCTGCCTCTCTATATCATGCAGCTTCAATGCACTGCATCCGACTGGAGCCCGACTCCTGCATTTGACACTCGTCGAGTCTGCTTTAGCGACGAGCAGTTCACGTCGGTACTTTTCCGAGTCACACCTCCAGTACTACTGTAGTCCAACATGTCTCGCTGCACGTTCCACAGTGCAACTCCGTAGCATCGCACAGCAACATTCAGTCTCTGTGTTAACCAAAATGCAGCTGGCTGCGACAAGACATTCATTGTCTCCCTGCCTGACCCGTAAGTGTCGTGCGCCTGTGCCGACAAGGTTTCTTTTGCAGTCCAATACTTCCCCTGTCTCTTCTGTTTTCTTGGTCAATCAATGTTAATGTCTCAACGCGATGCACTCAATCAGCGTGAACCGGGAACATGGGCATATCCAGTCCTGGGCTGCTACCCAAGTGCTTACAGCAAGATTGGAGCGCGGTCGCTATCGTCTTATACTCCTCATGACTCTTCTCATCCACATCAACGTGGATTTTCCTCAACTTATTCCGTACCTGAAAGCGAGACCATAAGCACAGAATGGTGTTGAGCTGAAGCTTGAAATGACTTGAGCCATCACGTGACGACAGAAAGTGCCGCGCCTAGGTGCAGGTGGTTTAGCGCTAAAATTGAACCCTAGGCTGCAGCTACCTACACCTCCCACATGAACATGCTCATTTGACCCTGACTGCGTAATGCGAACCTTGGGAAGAACAGACTCCAACCAACAATCATATCGGCGACCCGGACCTCTGATTGCTTCGCCAGAAATTGAATGTTCAGACCAATCAAGAAAGTGGTACAGTGAGTCAACGGCTCACGTCCAATCACTGGGAGTACCTCATAATACTGTCTCGGACAAGTCCAATCTCTAAGTTTATCTTCAAGATGAGCGGCAAGAAGCTGCCGGAGTTCGTCCTCTTTGGCGATTCCCTGACTGAGTGGGGTTTCGAGGAGGAGACGCGTGGCTGGGGTTGGGTACTGGAGCAGGAATATGACGGCAAGGCTAGGATCGAGAATGAGGGTAAGTATGCACTACTTGAACTCCGACGAATACGGACTTGCATATGCTGAACGTTGATATTAGGTGTGGCTGGGTAAGCAAGCATTCAACGGACTCCGTTACGCTCGGTTTCAAATCGCATACGATCGATGATCCGACGCACAACACCACCAGGGACTATCACTAACTTTAGCAGCTATACGTCTTCCATGCTAGAGCGCAACTTCCGACGGATTATTGAACGCGCAACACTACCTGACGCAGCTCCGACACTGCTTATTACGATCTGGTTGGGTGCAAACGATGCATGTGTAGGCACGGGTGCACACGTTCCGCTACCGAAGTTCGAGGACAATATTCGCAGCTTCGTGGACCAGGTGCTAGCTGAAGAGCAGCTCCGAGACACGAAGGTCGTCTTGATCACACCACCTCCGATCAATATTCCAGATGCGGAGCCCGAAGACGATGGCATGGATCTTGGTCCAGCTGCAGCAGCTGCTATGAAGGCTTTCGATCCTAAAAAGAGCAGGAGCTACATTGTTTACAAGAGCAAGAGGACGTACGGAGAGAAGATCATGGAGATTGCAGCTTCGTACGCAGAGACTGGGCGCGTCGTTGGACTCGACTACTGGAAAGCACTCATCGACGCAGGACTGGACGACCAGCATAGACTTGGTGACGAGGATGCGTATCACGAGGATATGCTACCTGGGTCTGGGCTGCCGTGGGCGAAAGCATTCAAGCAAGGGTACTTCAGCGACGGACTGCATCTGGAAGGACTGGTGCGTCAAACCAAATCCCCGCATACCCACACCTCCAACCGTGCAACCCCACGCTAACACAGGTTATAGGCATATGACGTGCTGTCAAAGGCAGTTGTGGAGTTGATTCAGACCAAGTGGCCTGCGCTGACGCCGGAAAGGATTGGGACGGCGTGAAGGAGTGATGTTGTGCAGATCGCGGACATTTCCACCACACGGTCATTGCGCAATTCATGACTTGCCATAAACAGAAAGTCTCATGTCAATCATAATCTAGTCGTCAACATCGTTTGGGTATACTGAATGTGTATCTCAATATCCTTATCCTCTGTTGATCGTGTTGCCCGAGCCCTTTGGATTGTCCTCTTTGAACTCATCCCACGCTCGCGCTTTCAGGGTCTCCTCATCGGCCTTCTCGAGATCATCTTCGTCGACTTCTGGTCTGATGCCGGATTGCTCGCCGCCGCCTTCAATCATGCCACCCCTTCGCTTCTCCTCTTCCAGATACTCATCTATCGTCATTGTAGGGAGGTTGTGGTCGGGTCTGAAGACGTTCTTCTTCAGATTCTGTCTCGTATCCAATAGCGTAAACGGCCGGAGAGGTTTTCCGCTGCTGTCAAGAATTGGGCCTGACATTCTCAGACCAGCTAGTTGTCCATCCAGGCGTTCAGAGTAGCCGTCTTGATTCCTGTCCTTCTCACGCCCATCTGGTGCCAGCCCACCCTGCTGCTGGGGCGGTGCAGCAGGTGCTAGCGAAAGGATATGCAGCTCTTGAGCCATAGACTCCAAAGCCGCAAACGTTTGATGGACCATGAAAGCCAGGTTCGTCAAATGCAAGTCTCGCACCGCCTGCTCATCCTGCTCTTCCAGTTTCGGATTAGCCCTCAGATACTGCAACTTTTGCTTCAGTTCTTTCTCTTGCTTGAACCGCGAGATCTTTGCATCTCGGCGGAGTGCTGCGTCCTTGGGTGCTGTGCTGAAGTTTGCTTTGTCTTCGGTGTATGTTTCGAAGAGGCGACTGTCCGATTTGCTGAGCATGTCGTACGAATCTAACAGCTTGAGGAAGCGCTCATAGTATGTGCGAGCTTGCAGCAGGTTCTGTTTGCGACTTGAGATATCGCCAGTGATCTTTTGGCCTAGCTCGGCGAGCTGAAAGTTGATTGCCATGTACCTGCAAACACGTGAGTTTTGAGAAACGTACCCTAGCATCAGGCAATGTTTGCCTAGGCGATCCTACTGTAAATCACTCGACGAGACGTCATCAAGCGTCTCGTTCGGACTGAATAGAGACACATGCTCTGATTGTTGCAAACATGCTTCGTATGTGGCAAGTGCGTCTCGCAGGGCTGATTGGTACTCGAGGGTGTTTGATGAGGCGAAGGTCGAAAGCTTTTCTCGGGCGCGCTCGGCTTCGTAGAAGAGAGCCCGAATGCTCTTTGGGTGGTCGTCCATTCGTGAGAAGGTGTGAGAGGGATATAGAGTATGTTTGTGAGTTGGAGTGCGATGTTGAAGGACGGCGACATGGAGAAGCTTGTGCACGTGAGTTGGCGTGGGCGGAAGATGAGTAAGCGGAAGGCGAAGTTTCTTCGCTAGGTCTTCGAGACTCCACGCTATATACACGACTGTCAAATGCATGTTATTCGTCTCATCTTCCGCATGCTAAACCCACTCTCTATCTCCTGTAGTACGGTGCGATATCGCGATGCAGATACGCAGCCTACACCGCAACCCGCAGCATCTGGAGCTGTCCTGCATTACTCCATGGAAGGAGAACTGCGATTAACAAATGGTCACCTTGTGCTTTTTTTCAATATGCTGAAATGCTTTCGATTCCTAACCCAATTTCAAGAGTTGCCACATTGCAACAGTGAACTATTCACCTTCTCCTTCACTTCATCCCAGCTTCTCACCAATCGCTCTTGCCTTTCAAGGGTGCGCCTTATAGCCCCACGTCTTCTCGTCATTTGTTTACTTTGCCACACCGTACAGTCACTGTGCCACGGTATATGTCTATTCCGTAAAGCGCAGACACGTGGGGATTTCTCGGTTACCTGGTAACTTGCCGTTTGTAGCAAACAGATTTAGGCCGCCACCAGGCGATGCAAGCTCTTTAGTACCCCGACTCCCTCCAGCTCTCAACAACTCTCGATCACACCAATTCAAGCCACTCTAGAGCGATCATGATGGCTTCAGACTTGTGCGACATCCCGATGCAGGACGACGATGACGTATGGAGTGACACGGAGGAGCTGGAGGTAGAAGAACCCGAAAGCCGCCCAAAGTTTCTGGAACAGGAAGAACAGCTGGAGGTGGAAGACTCTGAGAGCCACCCGGAATACCAGTACCAGAATGACGAAGATGATGAAGAAGAACAAGAAGAAGAGGAGGGTGGGGAGGAAGAGGACAATCAGCCTTCCGCTTCTATCGAGAACGGGGATCTAGATATCGACGCTGACCTCGAACATGGCCATGGACCAGCCACCAGCAGCGAGCATCGCAGAGCTCAGAATGAAATGTTCCGGAGCTATGCGATGAAGCGCACCACCCAGATCACAGAGAAAGAAGTCAAAGACGCCATTGAGGCTACCAACGACGAGAATCTCTCCATCCGCGATATTCTTGCTAAACAGGAGACCAGCGCCCAGATCACTAGTCCTCGAGATTATCAAACAGAGCTGTTCCAGAAAGCCAAACAGGAGAACATCATCGCGGTTCTCGACACCGGTTCCGGCAAGACGCACATTGCGACCTTGTTGCTTCGTCACATTCTGGACCTGGAGCTAGAATCACGGAGCAAGGGTGGCCCAAACAAGATCGCTTTCTTCCTAGTTGACTCCGTAAACCTTGTGTTCCAGCAAGCAAACGTCTTGCGCTGCGGTCTTGATCAGGGAGTCGAGGGTGTCTGCGGAGCCATGGGCGCCTCGCTCTGGGGAAAACCGACATGGGACAAGCTGTTCGCGAACAACATGGTCATAGTCTGCACGGCAGAAGTCCTAGTGCAATGCATGATGCACTCGTTCATTACGATCCCTCAAGTCAACCTACTGATCTTCGATGAGGCTCACCACGCCAAGAACAATCACCCATTTGCTCGCCTTATCAAGGACTACTACTTGAACGACCCGGACCCAAGGAAGCGCCCGCGCATCTTCGGAATGACAGCGTCGCCGGTGGATGCGAAGGTTGACGTCCGCCAAGCGGCCCTAGATCTCGAGACGCTGCTGCATTGCCGGATCGCAACGACTTCAGATACTGCCCTCCTGCAAAACAACATCTCGCGTCCGGAGGAAGAGATCGTTAGATACGACAGACTGAGGCCGCCTTTCGAGACCCCGTTCCACCAAGAGCTGAAGCGAGCTTATGGAGACGTCCCTGCGTTTCAAAAGTTCTTCACGGCTTCCAAAGAATTAAGCTCTGAGCTCGGTGCATGGGCTTCTGACATGTATTGGTCCTTTGCTTTTTCCGAGGACGAGCAGCGGAAAATCGAGATGAAAGAGGAGCGAAAATGGCATAGGACGAAGACAGAAAAGTCCATGACCAAATTGGATGCCGAGATCAAACGTCTTCGCGAGGCCGCCAAGTTTGTACAGCAGCATGATTTCAGCGTTTCGCCGATTATCCCAGACGACTTAAGCTCCAAAGTTCTACAACTGCACGACTGGTTGCAGCGCTACTATGAGAGGACTGGTGAAGCCCGCTGTATTGTCTTCGTGGAACGCCGATATACAGCTCGTCTACTGAACATGCTATTCTCAATCATTGGCGGCCCCAATCTCCACAGCGATATGCTTGTGGGTGTGAACTCTCAAGTAGGAGACTTGAACATCTCCCTGAGGAACCAAGTCATGACAGTAGCCAAGTTTCGACGAGGTGAGCTGAACTGCTTGTTCTCCACTTCAGTCGCAGAAGAGGGTCTCGATATCCCACAGTGCAACCTTGTGGTTCGGTTCGACCTCTATCGAACAATGATAGCGTATATTCAATCGCGAGGTCGAGCTCGTCATCGCAACTCGAAGTACCTCCATATGGTCGAGAACGATAATATTGACCATCGAGCGAGTGTATTCGAGGCACGAAGCTCGGAACAAACCATGCGAGACTTCTGTAGCAATCTACCTGCAGACAGATTCATCAATGAGCTGGATGACAGTGTGGAGAGGTTTCTCACGGCTGACAGGACCATGCCGAGCTATACAGACCCAGAGTCTGGAGCAAAATTAACCTTTCGCTCGAGTCTCTCTGTGCTCGCTCATTTCGTTGCTTCCCTCCCGGCCCCCAATCAAGAGGTCATAACGCAACCGAATTATGTCGTTGAGCACCAAGGGGGTAGGTTCATTTGCGAAGTCATACTGCCCGAGTACTCTCCGGTCATTTCAACAAAGGGACGACCTTACAAGAAGAAGATCTATGCAAAGTGCTCCGCTGCATTTGAGATGTGTCTGGAACTTCGCAAGAAAGACCTTCTTGATTCAAACCTCCTACCAACTTTCACGAAACAACTACCCGCTATGAGGAACGCCTTGCTTGCGATAAGCGCCAAGAAGAAAGGGAAATATGGAATGCGCATCAAGCCAGAGTTCTGGAAGTATGGTTATGGCACAGTACCAGAACATGTCTTTCTGACGGTCATCAACGTCAGTGCAGGCTTGGATCGACCTCACCAGCCACTGGGTCTAGTCACTCGGAGACCTCTGCCTCAGATGCCAAACTTTCCGATCTTTCTAGACAACGGTAGACAGTCAGGAGTTGTCTCGGTACACCTAACGAGGGCTATTCCAACGGACTCAGAGCTGCTCCATCTCCTCACGCAATTTACTTGGAACGTGCATTTCGACGTTTTTGCGAAGAAGTTCGAGTTCAACGTCGAGCACATGTCGTATTGGTACGTGCCGATAAGGAACGATCTCATGGAGCACATTTCCTCGGGCTACGATGAACCGAAAGATCTGATCGACTGGGATCAAGTGGAGCTTGTAGCGATCCAGGAAGAGCACAAGTGGACCCCTGGAATCAGTAACGTCTTCCTCATGAACAGATATCTAGTGGACATTCATGACGGTGGCCGTCGATTCTACACGATCTGTCCTGCTCCGCATCTGAAGCCGTTAGGCCCTGTTCCTAAGGGCGTACCAAACCATAAGTGGATGAGCAACCTCCTCAACTATTCCACAAGTATGTGGGGTAAGGGGCGAGCATCGATACTTGCTAGCCTCGATACGAACCAGGAGGTATTTGAAGTGTACAAGATACCCTTCCGTCGTAATCTTCTTGCTCAGATGGAGAAAGACGAGGAAGAACAAGCGGAAGGCCAGAAGGCTTGGGTGTGCCCACAACCACTCAAAATCTCTGCCCTCACTACCCCCTTGGTTGCTATGCTCTACCTACTACCCGCTATCATACACCGCTATGACAGCTACCTCATCGCTCTCGATGCCTGCGAGCTCATAGGTCTCAAGATAGATCCGGCACTTGCTCTAGAAGCTCTGACCAAAGACTCGGACAACTCTGAGGATCATGGCGAAGACAAGGTCAACTTCAAGAGTGGTATGGGCCCCAATTATGAGCGTCTAGAGTTCATGGGAGATTGCTTCCTGAAGATGGCAACTTCAATTTCTACATTCGTGCTCCAGCCAGATGAGAACGAGTTCGAGTTCCATGTCCGCCGCATGTGCATGCTTTGCAATAGGAACCTCATGAAAGCTGCACAGAAGCACAAGCTGTACGAATACATCCGTACTATGGCATTCAATCGACGCACATGGTACCCAGAAGGGTTGAGATTAACTTGGGGTCGAGGTCACAACGACACGGGAGCAAAGGAGTGGACACATTCATTGGGAGATAAGTCGGTCGCCGATATCTGCGAAGCTCTCATCGGTGCTTCTTTTATGCAGTACAATGAGCAGGGCCACTTTGATGGCGAGAACTGGGACATGGCCGTCAAAGCTACGAAGATCTTCGTAGACAGCGAGGACCACCTGATGGAGAAATGGTCTGACTATTACGCGGCCTATGAGAAGCCGAAGTACCAGCTCGCGGAAGCAACAGCCTCTCAGCTCGACATGGCCCGGAAAGTCGAGCAGATCCATCCTTACCATTTTGAACACCCACGCCTGCTGCGCTCAGCATTCATTCATCCGTCTCAGGCCTTTATGTGGGAGAACATCCCAAACTACCAGCGCCTAGAATTCTTGGGTGATTCTCTCCTTGATCAAGCCTTCATCATGCATATCTTCTATCGCTATCCAGACAAGGACCCGCAGTGGCTGACCGAGCACAAGATGCCTATGGTGTCCAATCATTTCCTCGGCTCTCTCTGTGTCAAGCTCGGATTCTACCGCTTCTTGCGCCAAAACCAGTCCGGCATTGAGAACAAGATCAATGACTGGGTCATGGAGCTCGAGCAAGCCGAAAAGGAAACCAACGGCGCTGTCGACTATTGGACTCAAGTCTCCGAGCCGCCCAAGTGCCTCGCTGACATGGTGGAAGCTTTCGTGGGCGCCATGTTCGTGGACTCTGAGTTCGACTTCTCGGTCGTGCAGAAGTTTTTCGACTTGCATATCAAGCGCTACTTCGAGGACATGTCTCTATACGACGAGTTCGCGGGCAAGCATCCTACCAATCGGCTCAACAAGCTTCTCAATCTGTCTCTTGGGTGCAAGAACCATCGCATGGCTGCGTGCGAGACAGACTCGATTATTGCTGGCAACAAGCAGATCGTTGCTATGCTTGCGATTCACGGCAAGGTGGTCTTCGATGCTATGGGCAAGAGCGCGCGTTACGCACGAATCAGGTGTAGTAACAACGCATTGGAGAAGCTGGAGGGTCTCAACCCTTACGATTATCGGATGAAGTATGGCTGCGATTGCGAGTGGGAGGACAAGGACGAGCAGAAAGACGGTGCTGGAAGTGAGAATGTAGTGGAGCTGAAGGCCGCCAGCCTGAGCATTCAGGAGCCCACCAATGTGGCCATTCTGCATGCTGGGGCACCCTGAACGGCACCATACCCTAGGGCCATAGTTTGACACCATTCGGCTGCGGTAGATCTTAGCGATCTGGCACATTCTGCTCCCTGACACTGTATGAGCAATCAAGTAGTAGTCAGAATAAATACTCATATCAAAAACCTCCTCTTTGACTTGAATAAGCTGAAGCCCACCAGCCCTCATTTTCCCTACCATCTGCCCTACCCTAATCTATGCTCCTGCCCCCTTCACACAGCCATCTCCGCCCTATCCGTCCTTCCCCTTGGCCTCAGCATCCGCCAAAAATCCCCACAATTGACAAAGGCCCCCAAAACCATAAAAATCACGTCCAGCACCGGCACCACAATCGGAGCCAGCACAAATATTGCGACGCCGATACCCAGCAACGGATAACTCCTCCAATCAACCTTGTCCTTGGACAGAAACATACCCAGCAAGAAGGAGATGAGCAAGAGCGTCCATGCCACAATGTAGCTATACGTGATCCCTTTGACGATGTTCTTATACGTTCCGTAAGAATTGCGATCGAGATGTCGTAGCCGCCATAGCTTGTCGTTGACATGGTTTCCGAAGCGCACGGCTACTCCGCACAAAAGGGCGAATGTGAGGAAGAGCCAGGCCACGCCGAAGAAATCGTACAACCGGGTCCCGAGCTCGGAGAAACGGTATTGCATGCTCAGAACGGCGGAGGCGAGGGAGAGGGGCAGGAAGACGGCGGCGAGGACGGTCAGGATGGTTACGTAGAAAGATTGCCGGCTTTGGGAGACGGTGGTGTTTAGGGCGAAGAGGTCGGTGTAGCGCGCGTCGATACGTTTGGTGTGTTTAACCAAGTTCTCGGTCTTCAGCGTGAGGGCGCGGAGGTCCGCGTCTTCCAGGGTTGGGGAGAGGGATTTCGAGAGGTACCGGAAGCAGGAGGAGAGGTCTTCGGCTTTCTCAACCATAGCCTTAATGCGGTTGAAGCTGTAGATGCGGGACTCCATTGCGGCGAAGGGCGAGGTCATGATGGCGTTTCGCGTGTCTGTGAGATCGGTGACGGGGTTTGGGTCGACTTCGGATTTCACCGCGCTGGAGAATATGTATATATCGATCGCAAGGACTTCGAGGAGGAAGAGCGTGGGGAAGGTGGCGAGGGAAATCTGGATATCATGGTTCGTGTTCTTGAAAGCTTGCCCGTTGAGGAGATTGTCCATGAATGTCCTTTGGCAAGGAGAGATGTCACGTGTGTATTTGCTGTTGCAGCAGTTCCAGACGATGGTAGACTTTTGTTCAGAGGGGTCGTTGAAAAGGTAGAGTCTATGCTGGATGGATTTGGTGTATTCTTCTTTCCCCTTCCTTTTATCTCGAGCAAAGAGCTCTGTGAAGGTGAAGGAAGCATATGGCTCTGCGAGCAACATTGGTTTCCATGTCCTAGATGTCTGCGCAGTTGGTTGGGCCTGAGGATCGACCTGGTTTTGTGTAGAATCGTGGACTTCAAGCCTCTTCGGAAGCAGCCACGAAACTATCTCGCTAAGATCGTACGGCAAACCCCCTTCAGCCATCGACCGTAGCCCCATCCTGTTCTTATCATACTCCACATCCTTCGCCTCCTCCCCGAATTCCAGATAATCCTCCAACTGCTCAATACAGTCTTGACTCGGACACAAAAACAGCCTCACACTGCCAGGCTCTTGCACGGCAGGAAAATCGCTCGCTTCTGTCGTCGTCTTCTCAACCGATCCCTTCCTCTTGATGATGGCGAGCGAGCCATCTTCGACCTTGATGTCAACAAAGCCGGTAGACGAATCATGGACTTCGTTGCGTAGGAATGCTGCTGCAGCACTTGCGCGTCTTTGGCGAGGTTTCTGGAACTGTTCTGTATTCGACCGGCTCGAGTCCATTGTCGAAGAATTTGCCCATCTGGAAAGTATGAGAAGGGTTGGACGTGATGAGTTTCGTGATGTTGTTGACAACATTGTTAGCGTGCGTTGGCAGTGGACGTGTTCGCGACCAGCGACGATCGCAATGATGTCAAAGGCGCATCTGCATGCTAAGGCCACCACTAGATCACGATTTGCTTTTTCAGATGCAGACGCTTGCAACCATAGAACGATGGAAGCATGCTATTGCCCTTCACGGCGCTGTGGCTGTAGCCTATCCCTATGTAATAATACACATGACGTGGCCCCGTATGCCAATCCGGAAACGCCCATGATGCCTCCCTACCCTACTGTCTAAAGTCAGAAGTGACAACCCCAGAAAACGTCGCTGATGCAATACAAGGAGCCGTTGAGCTCATTAAAACCCCCAAAAGCAGACAAAAGTGTTTTGCATAAAGAGCCTGGTCTGGCCGGCGAGAAAATAACAAGACCTCCCATACTTCTGCCGTCTGTCCACTCAGTAATCGTGGTCGTAAACAAAGGCATCTCTTTTCCTTGCTACGTAGAATCCAATCGCGGCTATCACGGAAAGAATGATGAGGATAGGCTTGAGGACGAGCCAAACCCATTGCGAAGTCGACCGAGGAGCCCTTTAGGCGAACCGTCAGAAATGCACATGTTGTGGGGAGCCGATTTGATGAGGTGGTGATGGACTGGAAGTTTGAAATCGGATATCGAATTGACTGGAATCAAGAAAGTGGAATGGAAGTGTCGTGGAGGAAACGGTGCAAGAGACTGACTACTATTGCTCCTTTTCGTACCCCTCTGGTTTGGCCATGTTATTCAGCTCGAAGTACCTCGACAAACATGAGTAGCCGTTCCAATCGAAATTCTCCTTGGGGTTGCAGTGACATTTGTGATCGAGACGGTATTGCTCGCCGGTCGGACAGTGCGTGAACGGGACGTGGTAGTATGCGATGTCGTTGAAGAAGTGAATTTCGTCCTTCTTGAGCATCAAGCCTGCAGCGACCGAGTGAACTGGTGCGTCGCCCCAGCGCTCGTAGAAGAAACCGCCAGCGTGGTCGAGAGAGTTGAAGTAGTCGATGTAGGCATCTGAACGGAGCCAGTCGAGGTTTCCAATTTCGAAGTTGGACCACTACTGAGATTAGCTATGCACTTGGGATGGTGTGTAAAGCGGGAAACGTACGAAGTGGCAATGGTTGTAGTTCTCGCCATCGTCATCACTCAAAAACTTCAGGGAGTTGTCTTTCACGATGTGTTGCGGGTGCGTCTTGGTGAAGTTCTTCGTAGCGTCCCAGAGAGTCGGAATCGTATCAACATACTCGTACAGACTGAGCACAAAGCTGTATTTCTTCTTGTTGTCGGCCATGAACTTGAAGGTGTCGTAGTTGATGTCGCAGTACAGCTCAATGCTGGGCTCGACGCGCCAGTACCACTCGTAATCCAGCATCAACGGGTGGCGGAAGAAGAAGCCCGACTCGTATCTGCACATGTGCCTGTAGCTGATGGAGTCGCCGTAGATGATCTTCTTCTCCTTCATCTCCTCGCGGACCTTGGCAGCGCGGTCCTGGTCGATGAAGTCGGGGAACGACCAGTGCTCGGTCGGGATCTTGCCGTACTTTGTCTTTCCAGACACCAGCGCTGTCGTGACCTTCTTGAACTCGTCGTTGAAGTCATCGTCGTTGAGGAACACCCAGTCGTAGTTGAATTTGCGATTGAAGCGATCCTCAACATTGCGGATCGACTTAGCAATTTCCCAGAGGTCTGAGTTGCGGGCGAGGGTGACAAAGGTCGCGTTCATACGGTCGCCGGACGCGGTCGCGGGTGGCAGCTTGGCGCCTCCGTTGGGCGATGTCGCTGGCTTCTCAGAGCCATTCTGGCCTGCAGGGGACTGCGGGCTGGGAACAGCGTCTGTTGGGTTCTCGCTGGCGTAGCCGGGCCAGTTCGCCGTGGGCACGGTCGAGGACGACGAGATGAAGAAGAGGAGGATGAGGCACTGCAAGGCGTCAATTGCGTCGTGGACGCGGAGGTCAATGAGATGCGGGTCATACAATGAGGGCGAAGATGATGTAGCGGAGATACCGCTGGGTGCCGGCCATGACGCCGTGAGACTGCTGCTGCTGCTGCGCTGCTTCTCCGAACCTTTGGTTCTTCTCAGATTTCTCGTGGTGCTCCACCTTGCCGGCTGGGGGGTGTTGCGGGCGGGTGGTTGAGTCCCGGCGGGGATTTGAATTCTTGAGGCGACGTCGTCGGACGCTCAGGGTGCGCGTGTGGCGTGAAAGGGCGGGCGATGCCAACCAAACCCTACAACGAGACGAGCGAGAAGGAAGCACGAGGAATGCGCATCGGGGACGAAGGTAACGAGCCAGAGAGGGGGGATGCGGCGAGAGGCAGGCGCAATCGAGTGAATAGGAGAGTGGGCGAGTAGGAGAGTGGTCTCTGGCTGTGGCTGATCCAGAATCTCAACTGCGGCTGGTGGACGCGCAAGGGTCTACGAAGCTTGTGTGTCGACTTGGGCAGAGGCAGAGGCAGAGGCAGAGGCAGAGGCAGAGGCAGAGGCAGAGGGCGGCAAGTGCCGCCGCGGGCAGCAGAAACAACCCGCCCGCAGCCTCGCGAAACACAGTTGCAGCTCCACCGTCGCCGACGCCCACGCTCGTGCTTCTGCTGTCGCATTGCTTTCACTATCGCTATCGTGAGCTTGTCCCTGCGCGCCGATGCAGCTGCAGTTCTCTATTACCTTAGGCACGCGGCATCCACTTGGCACTCACCCACATACGCAACACCACCACCAGCTCTGCTACGACCGCGGCCCTTAGCACGAGCTTCTCATTAACACACCCAACGGGCATTGCCCGCCATGTCCTTCTTTGGCTTTGATGCCACGCTGCCCACGGAGCGCGGCCACTCCTCGAGAGCGCCCGGCTTTGGGCAGACGCCGGACGCTTTTGCTGGCCTCGGCGGGGCGTCTGGAGGCCATGACGACGAGTTGTATGTATCCTCCTGCGTCGTCCCTGGGCTGTGGCTAACTGATGGAACAGCGTGGACTTTGAGCAGACGTACGATGGCCTCGGCGACCAGCTCGACGAGACGGACGATGCCTTCAATGACGATACCTTCGGCGGCGGCCAAGCCACCCAGCAGGCCATCGGCAGAGACTTTGACTTCTCTGGCCAGACGTCGAAGATTGCTGGCACGATCCACGAGGAGCAGATGCTCTACCAGGCTCGCCAGCCCCCGCCCCAGCAGAAGCCTCCCGTTCCCCAGGCCTCGAAGCCCACCAGGACCGGCTACGAAAGTTACCATGACCCCAGTTACATCCCACAATTGGAGACGCGTGCCGATATCTGGGGCTTCAAGCCCAAGCAGACCGCACCTGCGAAGCAGCCGGAGGTACCGGCGCCCGCTGCGCCAGCGAAGAAGGTCATGAGCCTAGATGAGATCGAGGCGATGATGCGCGCCCAGCCCATCCAAGAAGCGCCCGCACCGGCTCCTGTGCAGCATGCTCAACACCAGGGACCTCCAATTCCTGTTCACCAGCAGCAGCTCCCCCACAACCAAGCTCCATACTCTGGGGTACCGCCTCAGTTCGCGCCCCAGATCCTGCAGCGTCCTCAGCAACAACAGCCTCACCATCAACAAGGTCCCAGGCAACAACAGCAGCAGCAGCAGGCTCAGGCTGAGCTTCCGGGCCACCCTGTACAGCCTCAAGCAAATCAGCCTCCCACGATTCTCCAGCGACAGAGACCCACGCCTGCCGAACAAGCACCCCGGCAACAGCAGCAACAGCGACATGCCCCTCAAGAAGCTCATCAGCGGCCGTCTTCGCAGCCAAGACAGATTTTGCAGAATCCCAACCGACTTTCAGGCCACGGGCAACCCGTAGCTCAGACTGGTCCGCGTGGTCATGTACCTGGACACTCTCGAGGGCCATCGTTCCCTGGCATGGTCATTACACACCCTGAGCAGCTTTTGAACTTGTCGGAGGCCGAGCGAGCCGCCTTCCTTGAGGAAGATGCCAAACGTGCCAAGCGTAATCACAAGATAGCACTCTTGTCGAAGGACAATGGCTTGATGACTCCCCAGGACAAAAACTTCATTACACGCATCCAGTTGCAGCAGTTGATGACTGCCACTGGCAACTTGGAAGAGCAAGGATCGGAGGCTGCACTTGCAGAAGATTTCTATTTCCAGGTCTTCTCACAGATTCGCGGCGCAACTCGACAGAACCCTCACCAGCCAGCAAATCAGTTTGCGCAGACGTACCTTTTCCAGACAAATAGCAGGTATGGGGCGGGCCGTCGCCAAGGTGGTCGTGGCGGGGACAACCACATGCAACGTATGGAACAACAAGTCCAACGAGCTGTGGAGGCTGCCAAAGCCAAACCGAAGGGTAAGCAGCTTGTCATTGAAGGAAGCTTAGGAAAAATAGCTTTCAGTAATTCGAAGACCCCCCGACCACTCCTGAATATCAAGCGAACGGAGACCGGAGACAAGCCTCACAAGGCACACAAGTCGTCTGTTGCCGATCGCAAGGAGACACTGCGAAATATCGAGGCTGTATACTTGACTTTGATGCATATGGAGGACCACGAGCGGAACCTGCCACCCCCGATCACGGAAGGGAGCTCCCCTGAGGCTATCCAGCAACACATGGAGTGGCGCTCAAAGATTGAAGCCTTCCATAAGAGGCTTTGGCAAGATATCAAGATCATGGAGCCTATCAGCCCACAGTAAGTTGAACATTGTTAAATCAAGATCATGAGGCTGACTCACAACAGCTCCGGGAGCCCTCACCCATTCATATCGATCTTGTCGCATGCCAAGGGCAAGAAAGCTATCCCCCGCATATTCCGCCACATTGACGAACAAGAGCGCATTACGGTCGTCACGATGATCGTTGTGCATTTGGACAACCTATCGGTCGTATCCCACGCGGTTGCCTTGCCAGACGAGCCCTTACCAATCGCCATGCGTGAAGAGGTCGAAGTGTTCTTGCAGACTGTCATGCCACCATTGTTTGCGCATATATCTGAGTCACCGCTCAACATCATCATTGGACTTCTTGGTCTCATTCTTGATCGAACGAATCTGCAAACTGTAGCACGTTCGAAGATTGGCATGTCGCTCCTTACCATTCTTATCTCCCGGGCCGAGCTACTAAAGCAGTCGACACCCGATATTGATGCTGCCGATTGGGATCAGTGGACTGAGTTATACAACCGATTGTTCGACACCGTTGAGCCCGTTTTGCCTCTCGTCTTCCCTGGCAGCGTCAACGACACTGATGATATGTACGTCTGGCAGTTCCTGGCTGCTATGGGTGTTGGTGCAAGCCCCGAACAGCAACAGAGGCTTGTCATTGGCGTGAAGGATCGTGTTATGGAAACAGTCACCGTTAGCAAGGCACTGCCGCCTGAGATGGCAGGCGCAAGATTGGCGAATGTCAACCTCTTCATGAGGGCCATTGGTCTGGATGTGGAGTTGCTGGGGTGAAAAGTTGGCGTTGCCGCTTCACGCAATGGACGTCCCAGATAGACCTGCGGTCTGCTTCCTTACAGACGGGCGTAAGGCGACCAAAGAGGAAGCCAAGAGGAAAATAACGGCGTGTCTTTCGCAGGAGACTGGCAAAGAAATAGCAGGGGCTGAAGATCGTCTTTTCCTCCAGAGCGTACAGGACCGCGGACTACGATCGGAGGGCGAGTTTCGCGAAGGTGATGCGAGACAGTTCCACTACCAATCTCATATTTATGAAAGAGACACTGGTATACGAAAAATGATTGCTGCGGTGCTTCTGGACACTATTACTTGAATACGAAAAGTTTGCGTCTTCACATTGATTGGCGTTCGTGTACTGTCATTTCGATGCCATTGATACTTAATTTAGAGGTAATTATTGGCGGAATATAGCTCGTACCTGAACATCATTTGGTGACGACAACTGCAATCGTACGATCGGATGTTCGGTACCGTTCGAGGTCCGTAGGGTTGGTCAGGTACAATAAAATGTTTGACTACTGAGTGATGGTCATTGCACTCCGGTCGCAAATTCATGCCTCAGTCCAGCATCGCAAGACATGCTTCTTCTTGCCTTACGTACTCACAATCCTTCCTTGAATCTTAACTCCTCCACTGAAGTTTACTGTGCCTCTTTCAATCCCCCTCGCTGAGGCTGTACGCGCTCAAACAAGATGACTGCTCTGTATCTCAAATCACAAACATCGCCTCGTCAAATCGGAAGGCTTCATCAACGAGCCCCGTCCCTAGCCCTCGACACCCTATTCTTATACCCGGATCACGACCTGCCCTTCCCGGTCAGCCCGTTTCCCGAAACCCTGCTGGCGACTTCGAAACGAGACGTGTGAAAGGGAGCAAGAGGAGCGCCACTATTGTCCTTCTATAAACGATCGTGGGCACGTGAAACTAGTTTCAGAATGGGGAGAAGGACGCTGGCGCTCAGCTAAGCTTTGCGATTTGCTTGTCTCGACGCCTCTTCAAACAGAGGCCAGCCCTGCGAGTTTCCGTGCTGGTGGTTTCGCATGGCTAAGCCCGATACAAGCTAAGTAGAGGCGTCGCGGCTCTGAAACGCTCTCACCAAGACTCGACGCCCGTCAGCCAATACTAGCGCCCAGCTTCCCCACAGCCGCTCACTACCATCACAAAACTCATGCGGTACGCGTATGAGGTCTACGAGGCTGTGGAGAGTCCGTCGGCAGAATCTTCACAATGCCAGCTCCAATTATCCTTCGCTATGCCGAGCTAACCTGCCTGTTGAGGCAGTAGGCTAGCTGCTTTGGTCCACTTTCCTCGCTGTTGGGGAAAATTCAGACATGCACCGTCTGTACCGCGATGCCTGATGGACGCTGGGTTAGCCGCAGATGGTGGCACACGGAGCCTCTCGTTTGGACAGGAGCCGCCATGCCTCCCACTCAATTCGTCGCCATGTGGACCCCACCGGAGTGCTTGGTTGCAGACTTCCCATGGTAGGGTTTCCATATAAGTCTTGACAGCAGCTTCATGCATCGGTATCGGTCTTGGCCCTGAGTTTCATCGGCTTCTCACTCTCCCTTCCTTTCTGTTATCCGTCTCCTTCTTCTAGACTCGCCCTCTTTTAACGAGTCTGTTTCCCCGCTGAGCGTGTGGTTTGTCCTACTCTCCCCTTCAGGCCGAGCTCTTGATTCTTGAGTACGGTTCGATCCTACTCGTCTCGTTTCTTCTCACTTCGTTCATTCGTGTCGATATATAGTCAACAGACCATTTACCTTCTTTTCTTCGACGGATACCTAATCGTCACGGCTGCCGGTCAGCATTAGCCAATATGTCTTCCATTCGCCTCGTCTTCCTCGTCGCTCTTTTGGCGGCTCTCGCCCTCGCCGCACCACACAAGAGGAGCCTTCAAAAAAGATCTTTTGTCGTTCCGCGGAACTTGAACCCAAGGGCTCCCGCACCCAATGGCTTCGAGGCCATGAGGAAAGCGTACATGAAGTACAACATCAAGGGAGGCTTCATTGCAGCGACCAAGAAGTCAGCGAAATCAACATCAACGATAGATGACTTGAAGATCAACGCGGCCAATGCCACGAACGGAACGGGAACCGTTGCCGCCAATCCGGAACAGAATGCTGCCCTCTTCTTGTCGCCAGTCAACATTGGAGGTCAGACTCTGAACCTCGACTTCGACTCCGGCTCATCTGATCTGTAAGCTACAACTCTTCTTCGCAACCATTACATAGACTAACGATCGTGATAGATGGGTATTCAGCACGCAACTCCCGCAAAAGTCCATTGGCCAGCACTCTGCTTTCGATGCATCGAAGTCGACTACTTTCAAGCCGGTGCAAGGTGCTCAGTTCTCCATCTCCTACGGTGACGGTTCCGGTGCTGCAGGTACCGTTGGAACTGACCAGGTCAACATTGGTGGTGTCACCGTCCAGGACCAGACCGTCGAACTCGCCACCGCCGTCTCCCAGTCCTTCGTTCAGGATACGAACACCGATGGCCTCGTCGGTCTCGCCTTCAGCCAGCTCAACACAGTCAACGACGGCACCAAGAAGACTCCGCAAAAGACCTTCTTCGACAACGTAATGCCCACCCTCAACGAGCCTGTCTTCACTGCCGATCTCAAAGTCGACGGCACAGGTACCTATGAGTTCGGAAAGATCGATACAACCAAATTCAACGGTGCCATGGTCTGGGCCGCCGTCAACGCTTCCTCCGGCTTCTGGCAATTTGACTCGAAGTCCTTCGCCGTCAACGGAAAGGTCCAGCAGAACGCCAACGCCTCCCCAGCTATCGCTGACACCGGAACTTCCCTCCTGCTCGTCGACCAGCCTGTTGCTGATGCGTACTACAAGCAGGTTGAGGGTGCGCAGAACAACGCTCAGGTCGGTGGGTTTGTCTATCCTTGCGACGCTAAGCTTCCGGATATGGCTCTCGCTGTGGGCACAAACATGGTTACTGTTCCAGGAAGCCAGGTCAACTTCGCTACCGTCGACCAGGCCAACACGACTTGCTTCGGTGGTATCCAGGGCAATGGCGGTGCTGGTATCCAGATCTACGGCGACGTGCTCTTCCGTGCGCAATTCGTTGCTTTCAACGGTGGCAACCAGTCTCTCGGCTTCGGTGCAAAGCAGTAGAGGATGAGGGGGTATTATACCCAGTTGTGGATGTTGTGCTGTGCATAATAGGTTTGAGGGTGATCTTGTACATAGTTTCTATTTTCCTACGGGTCGGGGACGGTTTGGAGGGGAGAGATGAAATGACGATAACGCATGGCATCAGCCGACATCATCCTATCGCGATATGCAATGGTAGAGAATAGATCTTCTATTAAACGTACCTACTCTTCACCTGTCGTGCATCTTTCAAGGACAGCATTGGACATCACACAGAATAGTCACGACTTGCACGTACGTAGCAAATGATCGACACCGTGCCACCCTCACAATTCCTGCACGCAATGCGCAGAAGGTACGATTCGTCATCATCTATTTCCAGGCCTTTTTCGTACGACAGCCCTTCCTCTGATCCGTTTTCGTACGAACGAGCATCAAACATGTGCGCCCGCGACTCGAACACACATGAAACGCTAAGGCCTGGCGAAGCTTGCGCACCCAACTCCGACGAAATCGCACCAGCGTGCCATACCTGCCGCGTCGAAACGGACGGGGAAACATAAAGGGTATTGCGTATGAGGCCGTAAGGCCGCAAAACAGGGCAAATCGTGCCGTGCTGGAATTAGTACGATTCTGGGACGTTCCGTTGCTTTCACATAGTGACTACTTGGTGGGTAATTTTGGAACAGCTTTATTCCCACTCCTACGAACCTCCATCAGCCTCTCCAAACCGGTGGCCCTGGTGGCTGGTACGTTAAGAGCCCGGACAGCGGCCAGTCATAGATCCTCTGCTCGACAAAGATTCCCGGATCCTCGTACTTATACGCTCCCGGAAACCTGACTAGCGGTCCTGGTGTCCCTCCGCCAGGGCCCATGACTTCGATCTGCGCGCATGCGATGTAGAACTGCGTATTATTGTACTGCGGGCGGACGTACAGATGCTCGACCCTTAGGAGATACTTTCCCGGTGGCGTTGTTGGAGGGATGGTGAAATTCATCCCTGTTTGGTCGCGCGTAGACCAGTATGTGTCGTTGAGGGGACCGAAGTATGCGATTTTGAACCAGTCTCCGTCTCCCTCATACTTGTCCAATTCCACGTTTGAGGGGGATTTCGAGAGGTAGGCGAAGCCGGGGCCGTTATGATACATGACATACGGCAGGATGAACTCATCGGCGCTTCTACCGATCACGAACCCGACTTCATCGCCAGCAGTCACTGTGGCGGTGGAGGTACCAGGGCCGGAGGCAGATGCTCCTCGGCCACAGCGGATGTCGATAGTGTCGAGTTCGTAGAAGGGCATATATTGATCCCAGAGGCCGGAGTCGCGAGCCTGCCCGAGAGAGAGATTGCGCACATACTGCCATTGCTCTGATATGCCGTTGTTGAACATAAAGCGGCTGAAGACATCTACGCTTGGATCAGTCAATCCGCTGTCAGTCAGGAGAAGAGACATACAGTGTGCGGTGACACAATGTGCCAAGATGAGCAACGTCCAGACAAGCATCTTGAACTCTGCGCCTAGGAACGAAGAAGCATTCCTCATACGAAAAGTCTTGACTCAAGGTCTGGCTTCATCTTGGAGTGGAGTTGGCGGGGTTGAGAGCAATATGCGTAGCCTGGTTTTACCCGGGTATAGATTGGCCATTCGTTCACATGGTTGCAAGATGAACATTCTCTTATGCGAACAAATGAGTGGAAAGTGCGCAGTACTTGCGCGTAAAAATGTTTCTTGAGACTGGCCTAGTCAGGTAGTAGTGTGAAAATCGAGCCACGGCTGAGGGCAAGTTGATGCATGCGTCTCATTCCGCTATAGAAGCTGTCTTCGTAGCGACATGCCTTCTAGACAACGCTTCTGGCCGTGTTGATGGATGGAAAGTTGATGGATATGCTTCTGTGTCAACCTTCTGCGGTCGGAATCTCAGAAGGTTGAGGGAAGAAGAAGGTGACTAGACTCTTCTGGGTTTAGTACGTGAACATGCCATAAGCAAACACCGATGATCTGTCTCTATTCACCATTCCATGAGTTGAGATATCAGGAGGCGAGACTAGCCATACCTTCCTGAAAGTCTTCATTACTAGTTTGACGCTTGGACGTACTCATTTTCCATACTGACACTGTGTTGCGACGTCATTGATCCTCCGTCGTCGGAACAAGACACAAAAGTTGACCTAGATTGGTACTGCTTCACCTTTTTGGCTACTTCTATGCGTGGCCACCCTTTTAATTCTTGCGGATCAGGCAATTTCGTACGAGTACTTGCTTATGCCCACACAGAAGTCCTGCACGTGATCTGTTTTACGTCAGCGCTAGGTACAAGCACGTCTTCGCCCTCCCACACTTTACTTTCTTATCAAGAACGAATTAGAGGAAGCCACCGTGTCAGCTTTCATTTCGCATCGAGCGAAGAAGCCTTGAGTCAAATCAAGTTGTACGGATTTTAGTGGTGCTACACCGGGTAGACGAACCCCACTTCCTCCTTCGAAGATCTCGAGGCAGCGTCGAGAGGAGCCCGGAGTACCGCCCCGCCAAAAGGAAGCTATCAAAACTGTGACCAAGAGTTCTGGAGGTCTCTGCAATCCCTTCACCCTCAACAACTCGTCGAGCATGGGTACCAAGCTAGCAGAATATGAATATGACCTCGGCAAGTTCGGAAGGAACGTATCCACGAAGAGCGAGGCCGGGCAGATATGGTTCAATCGAGGATTGGTTTGGAGCTACGCTTTTCACCACGAGGAGGCGGCGAGATGCTTTGAGAGGGCAATTGCTGAAGATGCTGAATGTGCAATTGCGCATTGGGGCGTGGCGTATGCCATTGGACCCAATTACAACAAGCCATGGGATATGTGTAAGTGAGCCTTGATTCAAAGAATTTACTTCGTCGGCTGCACGAACAACAGTGTCTGAAAGATTTTCAATCAGAAAGATCCAATGTGTCTGTCAGGGATCTGCATCAAGTTTCCGTGTTTCGAAGAATACTGACTTCGCACCTCCACTTCCAGATGACCAAGAAGAGCTCAAAAGTACGATAGCTCGTATTAAGACTGCAAACGAAGAAGCTACGAAGCATGCATCGGGCGCTACGGCGATCGAGCAGGCTCTCGTTGATGCGATCAAGGCTCGAGTCCCTCAGGATTTGACCGAAATAGGGTTCCGCGCATGCAACGAAGCCTATGCTGCAGCAATGGAACTAGTGTACCAAAAATTTCCCAGGGATCTGGATATTGCAAGTCTGTATGCGGACGCTCTCATGAATTTGTCGGCTTGGGATCTCTGGAACTTGCGCACCGGTGAGCCCACCCCTGGTGCTCGATCTCTAGAAGCTAAAGAAGTACTTGAGAGCGCTCTGTCGCAAGAAGGATCAAAGGAACACCCGGGCCTACTCCACTTGTACATCCATCTCATGGAGATGTCCAAGACCCCAGAGGCTGCTCTTATTGCCGGAGATCATCTTCGAGGTTTGTGTCCAGACGCTGGGCACCTGGAACACATGCCTTCGCATCTAGACGTCTTGGTTGGCGATTACAGACGTGCCGTTGCGTCGAACGCTGATGGTTGCCGCGCAGATGAAAAGTATCTGGCTGAATATGGCGGAAACAACTTCTATACATTCTACAGGTTGCACAATTACCACTCGCTCATTTACGCAGCAATGTTTGCTGGTCAGTTTCAAGTATCGATTGATACTTGCGCACGGATGGAAGCATCGCTATCAGAATCCTTTCTTCGCATAGGTACGTCTTTACTTCACTTACTCTTGAAAGTACATTATCGTCAAATATCCTACTGAATGGATGCTCATCACATGCTGGAGCGCCCCATACATACGTTGCACAAGAGGGTATTGCTGATCTTGTCTCCTGAAATGCAGAGAGCCCTCCCATGGCCGATTGGCTCGAGAACTGTACGTACCTCTTAGGCAAAACATACCTGTGATCTTTCTGACCTTGTTCACCCTCCAGTTGTCTCCGTGAGAATACATGTTCTGGTGCGATTCGGACGCTGGCAAGATCTCATACACATGCCATTACCCGATGATCAGAAGTTGTATTCAGTCACCACAGCTATGATTCATTACGGCAAGGGCGTAGCGTATGCAGCAACTGGGGACATTGAGAATGGGCAAAAACAACGAGACCTTCTTCATTCTGCTGTCGATCGCGTGCCGATTACACGCTTAGCTGGAGATTTTCCGCACAAGTCTAAAGTAATCCTACAGGTTGCTATAGCCTTACTGGATGGCGAGGTAAGTCTCTTCTTGTGCTAATGTATGATACATGTGCTTCATGGGCCAGCACCGGCCCATCATTCGAGAACCGCAGTATTCGAACACGGCTGACTGTATATCACTGCGGTAGCTCGAGTATCGGAAAGGCAATTACGATGTCGCTTTCGAGCACCTTAGGACTGCTATCGAGCGGGATGACAACCTGGGATACGCCGAGCCGTGGCCGTGGATGGTAAGTCGAGCTGTGTAGGCGTTGCTTACCTAACTAACTTGATTAGATGCCAACGCGGCATGCGTACGCGGCACTTCTCCTGGAACGAGGCCGAACCGAAGAGGCGCTCAAAGCGTACGCTGAAGATCTAGGTTTCGATGACGCACTACCAAGAGCGACTCAGCATCCCAATAATGTCTGGGCATTGCACGGCTTCCATGAGTGCTTAGTCAAGCTAGGAAGGGTAGAGGAGGCGAAGATTATAAGACAGCAGTTAACGTTGGCAGTAGCCGTGGCGGATGTGCCTGTTAAAGCTTCCTGCGCGTGCCGTACCACTGTTGGGGTGTCATAAAAGCGTTGAGGACGATGGTGGATATAGGCGGTGTGGACTGCAAGGCCCGCGCCGAACCATGAAAAAGTTGTGGATATAGTGGAGTTGAGGTAACATTTGAGTTACATCTGCTCAGGCGAATGTCTTACTTGTCTGAGGCGCTTTGCCCTTCCTTCAACACTGTCCATAAATGTGCCCAAAATTCACATCTGTCTGGGGTTGAAAGGAGTAATTTGGTGAATTATGCGAAGCATTCCCAGAGGAATTCGGCATTTGGGATTTTGTCGCATCCCCAAGACCTTACTAATGGTTTTTGATGTGCATAACATGGCAATCTAGAGCGTGAACTTATTAGCAGACTTTTCCAATTTACGCAAGATCTACGGAGCCTCCACAATAGCTCCACGTGGAAGACGGCGGAGGCCCTGAACTCGGACTAGCGCCCTCCTTATTAGATGTTTCAGGGTGACGGAGAGTACCGATCAGGCACGACTTCGGTCGAACATCAATAATTTTCCCAGCGTTTCCTCATCGATCCAACTGCCGGGTCCTGACATGAACATGACTCGCTGGTGCCTGACGAAGTCAGTCCCTGGCCGCATCCTAGCGGAAAGGACCCGTTCGCCCACTGTTCCTCGTCACGACAAACGCCATGAAGAAGTTTCGCCGAAGCCGAGCGATGCCACCATCAATGATTGTGAGATGAGAATCCAGTATGATGTTCCTGCATGACTCTGGAGACAATGTGCTATTCTAGAGAGCCTGAACATCAACGAGTGAAAGCAGCGAACTCTACAACATTTGCCATCTTTCGCCATTCGAAGCGTTCATTCAACCGCGATGCTGGTCAATGATCACCATCAATAGTCCCAGCTCCTCGGCGATCAAAATTCTGCCAACAACCTTGTCCCGTCTTCTTGGTAGCGTGGTGACATACAGTACCCAAGGACCGTATTGCGGCATCCCCCCTTGAACCCCAAAGATCGTGTAGCAGATCGGGACGCCTGGAATCGATCTTCTCCTGATTCTCTCTTCTACCCGCCTTACCGCGGATTCTGTGGTCGTTTTGGGAAGACTCTAGAGACTGGAGACGAAGATGTTGGCGTGAAGCGGGACTCGCTGTCAAGTAGCTCCCTGCATAATATAGGGCAGGGTTCAAGTGGAGCGGGATGGGAAGGGGCTTTTGAGAACCCCATATGCACTCTTCGTTCCTTTGGTTCTTCCCCGTCGGCTTCACAGTCATCTTTTCCTTGCGTTTGGTGGTGTTTGTGATATTGCTTTCCTTTACGACGTCTTGCATATGTGAAGATGGGTGCGAACAGAGGACCTGAGCTTCAGGCAGTAAGTGCTCAACTGTAGTTACTCCAAGAGGCTCATGCTGACAACATCAGGTATGCGCCACGTTTGTTTCGATGGCCTTTGTGGCTGTCGTACTTCGTATATACGTGCGTCTTCGATTAGTGAAGGCTTTCGGATGGGATGACGCATGGATGATATGCGCTATGGTACAACAACACTCATTGTCGCTCTTATGTAGCATTGTACTAACTCCACTAGATCGGTCATATTATGTTTGCGACTTGCGCAATAGGAGGAATTCATTACGGCACCGGACGACATATGGACACCCTCTCCGATGAACAGATCTTCAAAGCCATGCGATATTGGTGGCTCTGTTATATCGCTTACTGTGCCACCATGATCTGTGTCAAGATATCGATTTCACTCTTTCTTCTTCGAGTGATTGTCCTCAAACTTCAGCGATGGATCATATATGTCTGCATGGCGCTTACTGTTTTCACCGGTCTTGTCTTCTTGTTCGTTACATTGCTGCAATGCTCACCAATCTCATACTTCTGGAATCGGGCCATCCCAGGCGGCTACTGCATCAGCATCGAAGTCATCATCGGATTAACCTTCTTATACAGCGCTATAAATGCTGTCTGCGATTTCACTCTTGGGATCCTGCCGATTTTCCTGGTCAAAGGCTTGAACATGGAGAGAAAAATGAAGTTTGCCCTTGTTCCACTACTCTCGATGGCCTGTATCGCGAGCACAGCCGTTGTTGTTCGAATGGCCTTTGTGGAAAACTTCCGGGGTGCCGACTTTCTCTACGACACCGTCGACATCGCTATCTGGTCCGATATCGAACAAGGTCTTGCGATCACAGCCGGCAGTCTTGCAACACTACGACCTCTTTATCGTCAACTTGCCGAACGCCTTGGATGGTCGCACGCTGGCACACCTATGCCATCTAAAGGCACACCTTTTGCAAAGCGCTCGAGTATGAGCAACCAACGGAAAAAATCGAATCCGTTCAGTATTTCGAATTTCACTACCAGGACTGGCCACAGGGAATCAGACGAAGAGTATGGGCTCGGGAACATGAAACCGATGCAATTAAGAGATGATCTGATCAATGAGTCTGAGAAGGGAAAGGTTGATCGGGGTTTTAGATCATGGAGAGTTGAGGCTGGAAAAGATGGGAGCGAGGAAGACTTGAATCAAAAGGTAGCTGCGGAAGGCATTACAAGACAGACGGACGTGTATATGAAGTCTAGCTACCATGCAACATGAGTATGAGAAATGTAGAACCAATGTTGTCATAGGAAGTTTATTTGCGATGAAAGGTGACGCTAACGCCGGTTGATTGAGCTGTATTTCGCGCGCAGCATCTCTTCGACTTGGACCTTTTCCAATTTCTCTTGATCATCAGGCGGAGACTCGTCTTGTTGAGTCTCATGTAAATCTTGCCTGCCCCTCCCGTCCGGTATCAGATCACCATGATACGGTTTCCGGGCGTTCTTGATTGCCTCATAGTCGACCTTCCAGATACCGCCGTCCGGATCCACCTCAAAGGACCCCTTGTCGATTGCAGACAGCTTTTCAAAGAGCGGATCGCTCTGCTGCTTGCGGAAGAAAACGCGCTCGAATTCCGTTCCTCGCGCCTGCTCGTCTTTTCGCATCTGGCGCTGCGCCTCTTCAACAACGCTCTTCTCGTCGCTGACAGCCTTCATATCACTCCGCAAGAGACCATCTATTACTCCGCCCCAAGCTCGCCTCGACTCCCAAGGGTCCTGCTCTGATCTGTCTGGAACCTGAATTGGTTTTCTAGTTGCTTCTACCTCGTACGTCTCGACATCTTTGCCGCTCCTGACGTCTCGAATAGTGAAGCGCTTATTCCACGACCCTTCTGCCGTATAGAGGTTTTCTGTCGGCCTGTCGGCATTATAAACTCTCGCTTCGATGCTGTTCTTCGTGCCTCCGCCGAGCCATCCCTTTCCTTCGAATTTGATTTCAGACACGACGCCGGTTGACGAACAAATCGTATACGTTCCGGTTAACTCTGGGTACGGTGTTCCAGTTATCACACCCTTTACCTTCACATTCGGCACAGGGATCAGGTAATCCTCGTCATGCTTGTCGAGATGAATTATCGCATAACCTTTCTGCTTGATACTGACGCTCCCAGAAAACGTGATCTCTTGACAGGTAAAGCCCTCTGCTCGTACACCATGTTTCTCATTCCAGAGATAGCAGGCTGTAACTGGTGGATGATGGCTCACTTGCTCGGACACAAGCCGTGTCTCGCCAACCTCTTCGTCCTGAAAGCTGCCGAGGAACAATTCACCTAGGAAAGCATTTAAAGGCTTTTTAACCCCTTCAGACTCGTCCCGCCCAGCGTACTGTTGGTTCTTTAATGAGCCCAGAAACCACTTAAGGACCAATAAAGCGCGTTCTTCCGGTGTGGAGCCGTGTGCGGGAGCGACAAATAGCAATGGATGATCTACCCAGTACTGCGGAAGTTCAACTGTAGAGCATTCTCCTAGGACGAACGGCGGAGCGGTGATGTTCGAGAGATCCCCTTGTATCGTAGCTATCGACGCCAGAAACTCTCTTAAAGTGGATCTATTCGAAGATATAGAATTCGACATCTCGACAACGGGTTGTTAGCCATATGGCTGGGTCTTTTACCCTTTCTGTACCCTGCATTTGGTGCCATGTCGTACGTAAACATGAAAGGCGCAGTCGCGAAGTCATGACGTCGTTCGAAGACGCGAGTATCGGAGGGCATCTCTTTCCTCCGACTTCCGTAGGCCTGGTTAGTGGGCTCTGGGCATTCACTTCTTAGCGTCTTGGCTCACGGGTTCGCGTCGAGGCAACCGACGACCTCCGCTGATAACGGCCTGCCAACACCATGCAGATGTATGCGCTCTTACATAAAATATAGCCTCTACCATACTGCTTGCCTTAAGTTCTTCTTGTTGTCAGCAGAGATAGGAGCATGGCTAGCCTTGGCGAGCGTGGAGCATGCATGCAAGCTGGCTAGGTAGGTGGAGAAGATAAGGATATACGTCTTAGGGGAGGCACTTAGTCGGAAACTCTTGCTGCATAAGACCATTCTATTTAGGTATAAAAGGTACTTGAAAGTTGCCCAAGATATTCTTCAGAACTTTCTGCAATTTTCTTGTCCAAGGTAACTCCACCCGAGAGAGGCAGAATTAACCTCTGCCTAGCCAGCTAGAGGTATTGAGCTTGGAAGCTATCGCATCAAAACTTCAGTCTGTTCCATACAGGTCCTAAACGATGCGTTCCACATTACTCTGTGGCTTTTTCGCAGGGTTCACAGCAGCCTTCCCGGTCGACTTTCCCCATGCTCTCATCACACGTCAAGATATCCAGACACCAATCAATTCGAGTCTCCCAAATGTAACAATATTCGCGACTGGAGGCACCATTGCCTCTCAAGGAACTACGAACACACAAACAACAGGTTATCAGGTTGGTCTCGGCGTCCAGCAGCTTGTTGACGCTGTGCCCGAGATTCTGAACATCTCGAACGTCGCCGGGTACCAGATCTCAAATACCGATTCCGGGTCTATAAATGAGACTATTTTAATCAAGCTCGCACATGCGATCAACGAAGAGCTAGCCAAGGAAGAGATCGCCGGCGTCGTTATCACGCATGGCACCGACACACTTGAGGAGACATCATTCTTTCTCGAATCAACCGTAAACTCTTCCAAGCCCGTCATCTGCGTAGGAGCGATGAGACCAGCAACCGCTCTCTCCGCCGACGGACCACTGAATCTCTACCAAGCAGTTACCCTCGCCGTCTCGCCAGCTGGTCGAAATCGCGGCACCATGATCACGCTCAACGACCGAATCGGCTCAGCCTTTTACACCACGAAGAACAACGCGAACACACTCGATACCTTTTTCAGCACTGAAGCCGGCCAACTTGGTGTCTTCATCAACCAGATCCCTTACTTCTTCTACGAGCCCTCTAAGCCAGTGGGAAGAGTAGTCTTCAATGTCACAGACGTCGAAGATCTAGCGACCGTGAACATCATCTACGCGCACCAGGATATGGATCCAGGGCTCTTCAACGCCTCCATCGCCGACGGCGCAGAAGGCATTGTTATCGCAGGTGTTGGCGCCGGTGGATATTCTGCCACAGCCGCACTCGCAGCTGAAGAGGCGTATAACGCTACTGGGATCCCGATTGTTGCGTCGCATAGGAGCAGTGATGGGTTCGTGCCGCCAGGTGAGGGAGAGTTCACGATTGCGAGTGGGTTTTATAACCCGCAGAAGGCGAGAGTGCTGTTGCAATTGGCGTTGACTGCTGGGTATACTAATACGGAGATCAGCGAGATGTTTGCGAAGAGCTATCCTACACCTGTTTAAACTGTATGAGCTTGAATTCGTAATGATGGTATTAGTAATGTATATAGTCAATAATGAAAGAATTGTCTCGGTAGCAAGTGCTCAGAGTGTGCGCACTTGCCGACAGATGATATCCTAACATGCCGATGAATAAGCAATCGGCATAGAGCGGTGTTTGCGTGAAGCCGATGGAGGATCTGGTGGAATATAAATTATACTAGAAAGGCGCCGCTCTGAATTTGTTTTCCTTTACAAAGCTACGCCTTATTGTCGCGGAAATCCACTAATCAAGGGTTGACGGAGAGGGCGGGGCCAATCAAAGTGCTCTCCCCAGCAGAGCTAGCCGCATCTAGGCATCGTGTACAATAAGGCGCATCGAGTTGATCTGTCGTATAAGGGCTTGAATGACGAACAAGAACCAGCTTCATTTTTTACTCAGTGTCCGAGTAGAGTACACAAATAAAATCGACGACGCAATGTGTCCACCGTCAGCCTTCGGGTCTTCCGACAACGCGGCGACTCCTATCCCATCAGAGACTCTTACCAGCGCTGTTCCGTCAACAACGATCTCGAAAGCAGCTTTTGAACTTGCCGCATCGCTTCTCTCTCCCGCGATTCTCAATCACAGTCTTCGCGTCTTCCTCTACGCAAAGATTCTGGCAGAGAAGACATCATCAGCGTACTTCTTAGAGCCGGCTCAGCTCGATCTCCTCTTTACTGCATGCATTCTGCATGACATCGGCACAACGAACCAGTATGATGGAGAGCAAAGGTTTGAGGTCGAAGGTGCAGATGCTGCAGTCGGGCTACTCGAGCAATACGATATTAAGGGGAAGGACGCGCATGATGTGTGGGTAGCCATCGCTATCCATACATCTCCACAAATTGCGGAACGCATCAGCGAGCTTGCCAAAATTGTTCGCCTTGCAGTACTCTTCGACTTCAATCGCGAAGAGGGCTTCGCCGAGGCTGTCAAGAACGTTGACTTGAAGAGTCTGAGAGCTGAAAGAGAGAATGAGATGCCGAGGCTGGGAATTGAAAAGGTGTTAGGCGATGCTGTGGTTGCGCAAGCATTGAAAAGACCGAGGAAAGCGCCTCCGGCATCGTGGCCGAACAATTTGTATAGAGCGCATCTTGCGGAGCCAGAGTGGAAGGGTGTAAATAAGGGATTCTAGATGTTTAGCCTACATCGAATGCCTCCTCGTTCCGCAGCAGCTCCATCTTGGAATGCGGTTGCTTGGGGACAGTTTGGTATGGAGAGTAGCCCGCGGTGCTCCAGCGCATGAGTCTCAAGAGAAGATATCCTACAATATAATACAGCTGTCAGGCTTGCTGCTTTGAGCAGTTTACCTCTGCTTCCCCTCGACATGCAAGAGACGTCAATCTTGTGGGATGGGACTTCGTGAAGTAGCTTCAGTGGGGGTCGACGAGCATCGCAGGGGTAGCCTTAATCGCCCGAATGTCGCAATGTGACTGAAACGCGTCATTGGTGCTGGCTTGATTCGCGAGGAGGACGGATCGAATTCTAGGAGGTGGGGGATTGAGAAATGCCACCTTTCAGATGACGATAGGAGCTTGGGCCATCCGTTCAACCTGTCAAACTACTGACTGTGAAACCTGTCTCCTTCCCACACAACGGCTGTATACAGCGCGCGTCCGATGCGCATGCCAATCGAAACTTCCACGAAGTCATGATAACGATTCTCCCACGCTGACCATTTGTCTTTCGCGCGAGTCTTGTTCGCGCATTACTTCCCTTACTCCTCCCCGCCGAGGCTTTTGGCATCCTGCCCTCCTTCCTCTATTCCTAGCACTAAGCACGAACACATACCGTGCGAGATGAGGTCGAGAACAGAAGCAATCGCCTATTTCGGCGTATTCTCAGCGCTGCTCTTTGGCGTCTCTGCTGGCATTGATCCGCTACAAGAGCCTCTGATAAACCCGAACAAGTACAGAGCAGCATGTCCGGATTACAAGACCTATGCAATGCGGCAGCAGTACGCTATGTGTGCTCAGGAAGATATTCGAGCGTAGGCTAATGGTTGCTCTCAGCCCTCCTTTCAGCGACGGCCCGCTATCTCTCCCATTCCAGCGACCCTCGAAGCATTGTCGCACATTCGAGTCCCCGCTCGTCGAGAAGGTCATTGACGACTTCAATGAGAAACTAGTCGACAAAGATCTTGCACGCATCTTCGAGAACGCGTTTCCAAATACGCTGGACACCACAGTGCGGTGGCATGCGGATGGTACACAGAAGCACAAGGGCTCCAAGAGGAAGTGGGATGCAGATGCATGGAAAGGACCGCAGAGCTTCATTGTTACTGGAGATATCAATGCCGAATGGCTGCGCGACTCGACAAATCAGCTTGCACAATACCAGACTCTAGCCAAGAAGGACAAGGCAATCCACAACCTCATATTGGGTGCTATCAACACGCAGGCGGAATATGTCATCGGCTCACCATACTGCAACGCTTTCCAGCCTCCCCCGCCAAGCGGTCTAACCCCAACCTATGGAGGCGACAACGACGAAGTCCACCCTACCTACGAACCCTCCTTCGTCTTCGAATGCAAGTACGAGCTAGACTCCCTGGCGCATTTCTTATCCCTCGCGAATCAGTTCTACAACCATTCGGGTTCGACCGAGTTCATCACTCCCCGCTGGCTGCTCGCCCTCGACACGCTGTTGGAGACATTGGCCGAGCAGTCCAAACCTACATTCGATGAGGATACGAATGCGTACAGGCGAAGTGCGTACACTTTCAAGCGCCGGACGGATACAGGGACCGAAACACTGAACTTGAACGGCATCGGCAACCCGCTCAATGGTGGAACAGGGCTCGTCCGTTCTGCCTTCAGACCTAGTGACGACGCCACTATACTCGGTTTCTTCATCCCTGCGAACGCAATGATAAGCGTGGAGCTCAAACGGCTCGCCGATATCCTTGACAAGAACAGCAAAACCCAACTCGCTACGGCTCTTCGCAAGCAGGGTCAGGCTATTGAGGACGGGGTCTGGGAACACGGCGTCGTGCAGCACAAGAAATTTGGCAAAGTCTTTGCCTTCGAAGTTGACGGCTTTGGCTCTTCAATTCTCATGGATGACGCCAACTTGCCTTCTCTCCTCGCTCTTCCTCTTCTAGGTTTCGTCTCGAAAGACGACGAGGTCTACAAAAACACCCGTACAATGATCCTGTCGAAACAAGGAAATCCGTACTATCTCAAAGGAGATGAATTCCACGGCATCGGCGGTCCGCATATTGGCCTTCAGCACGCGTGGCCCATGTCTGTCCTTGTGCAGGCTATGACGTCTGAGAGCGATGATGAGATTGAGAAATGCCTCGGTCTCGTCAAGAATGTGACAAAGAATGGGCTTGTTCATGAGTCTGTTAACGTGGACTACGCCAGCGACTACACACGTAAGTTGAACTTTTATGAGGAGAAGGACAGGAACTAATGCTAACGGTGACATAGGACCTTGGTTTGCGTGGGCGAACTCGGTTTTTGCGCAGACGATACTAGATTTAGCGAAGAGGAAACCGCATCTGCTTTTTGGGAAGGGTGCGGAGGCTTATGTTATCGGATAGATTCGCCAGCGACTTGATGGATTAGATCTCTTTCATTGATATACCTCTGCCTCCATAGACGATAAGAAAGATACCTTGGGGGCCTTCTGCTCCACCTGTACTCCATGCGCATAATTTCCTCTCATCCTAGAACTAACTGAAGGAGTAAGTCCTGCGACGGCTCTGAATGAGGAGTAGGTCATTTGGTGATTATTCTCAAGGCTCTGAAAGCCTGTTCTTAAGAGCTTATTACGCGTCCAATGGATGGCAGGTCCACCATGTAAGCCCTACTTGATCTAGATGATTTCGCATCAGAAGAGTAGCAGGCATCATCATGCATAACAGCGACTTCTCGCTGCGAAGTCGGCGCTAAGCCAGCATCTCTCCTGCTTGTCGCTTGACTCGACGCTTGACTCGACGCTTGTTTCGCGCAGCAACGCAACCACCAACCACTCGCGAACGGGGTCTGTCGTCTGCATCGTGGTCGTACTGAGAGAGTGGCCGAGGAAGGTCGACGAGGTGAGATTCGTGTCAAGGACGAACTCTTGGGCACAAAGAAAGCCCATTGACTGACAGTACTGGATGATGTCTTCGATAGACAGCGTCGTAGCTGCAATGCCAATGCCAATGCCAACACCAAGAATATTCCCTTCCTCACAGATCCGGCTGATAGTGCATCTTGTACTTCTTAGTCGCCCTATCTGGTGCCCGATTCTGAAACTGCTCGCCCACTATCTCAAAGCTCAGTGGTCGCGGCTCCTCTTCGCCTTCTTTGGAAGGTAGCGGGACTTCGAAGCGGAACACAGTGTGCTCTTTTGGTACAGTCTTGAGCTGGTTCTTTGCCGTGATGATCTCGAAGACAAACTTGGCGTCGCGCACCACGATGCCTTTCAGTCCGACTCGATCGACGCAGCGCGAGCGCACCACTTCGAGAAGGCAGCCATGGAAGTCTGCGCTCGCGAGGATGGGGCCTGCGTTGGAAGCTGTTACCTCGTTCCTCCTAGTATACTCCCCCTCTTTTCCGCTCACGCCCAGTATCTCGCGCATGTAGCCGACCCATAGACTATGCAGCGGCTCGTAGATTGCGTACTTCTGCTGCTCTTTAGGTATCTCGAGGAGGCCTAGGGCGCGCTTCTTTGCGGCAGAGAGGGGCCGAGGCTTAAGGTTCTTGCGCTTTCTGGCAGCTTCATGTTTGGCGTCGCGGGCGCGGCGGCGGAGGGCGCGAGCGCTGGGTTTAGGTGAGGAGGGACGGACAAGAAATGGTCGCTTGACGACGCGGTCGGCGTGGATCTGGTCGGCTGTGGCCGGAGAGTGCGCGCGGTTGAGGAGCTCTTGGGTGAGATTTGTGGCCATGGCTGTACTTGCGCCTCGCAACTGAGTGAGTGCAGAGAATGGTAATCGAGCTTCAGTGGGTAGGCGCCATCAAGCTTGGCTCACTTGCAGTGACGCGGTGACGCATCGCCGGAGTGCTGGAGTTTACATGAAAGATGCTATGCACGGAAAGTTTTAGCGGCAGGGCGCGGAAGCCTGCCGCTTGCGAATACTACGGGTCCATTCCAACTTCATCTCCGACCGCCATATCTCAGTTTCGGGTTTTACCTCTATGTCGGTGTCAGAGAGCATCCTGATGACTCGCCCGCTCTATCGTGCGAAGCGTCCATTGCAATACAAGTAGCCACGTAATCAGGCCCACGTTCCTTCCACCACAACCGCTCTCGAATGCGAGAACCCTCCTGATAAAGGCCCCAGACGTCCAACTTTCATTGCCACAATTACCACAGAACTGAGAGAATCAAACCGTCAGATCAGAATGTCTCCTCGAACGATAGTACCAAGGCCTTCACAAACAGCGGACGATTCGGACGGCAGCTATGACGCGGCTGTGTTCCGTGAGCGGCGAGAATCTCGAGAACCATCTCGTCCACAAATTTCCACAAACCCTAGTACAGTATCAGATTTGATTGACGATTCCCTAATTAAGATGGCACCATCCTATCAGCACGAGCAATAACTGGTCCCGATTTCGCGTAGTTGAAAAGTCGTTGGCATCTCTCCGTCGAGCCAGGATGGCAATGTCTTGATAAAGAAATGGTGGTACCCTAGTCCGCAAGGCTGGGCTTATTTCAGAGAGCTCATGTAGGTCCTCGGGTCTTAACATGCTCAAAGATGAGATCTTTGAGATCCTGAGAGAGAATCTCGATCCTTGATAGACGAGGGACGTGGCTTCGCACATTGACGAAATACCCACAGTATCAGGCGCGCATCAAAACTCTCCGTTTCCGCGAAACAGACCAGTGGGTGGCCGTTCGAAAAGAGATACTAGCGTTCTGTTCAGACCTCAAGACCTTTGAGATACACCATGCAATCGACCAGTGGTACAACCAGACGGATTACTTCGACGCGAGCGATCTAATTTTTAGGCCTCCAGCACGTCAAAGCAACACTCACACATGTCAGTGTCACATACGACCACCTTCTATGGGCGGGGAGTCTTGTGGTCCTCACATCTATGGGCACTGTTCCCTCAAATTTCTGTCACGTCGAGAGTGCAAGTATTCTACTGTCGATTTTTCCGGCTGGGATTGCTTCCACATTATTTGCTGCTCGAGTGAGAACTTACCAACTACACGCAGTACTTCTGAGTAATGTCCTAAACGGTATTTATACCCTATATCCATTTTGCAGCTTCTTCTTAGCATCCAGCGATAACAGCTCCGCAACAGAACCATTAGAACGCCACCGACACCCATGCTTCTGCCTCTCAGAACGGGGGTACAGATAGCGTATTACGGCCCCCGAAGCGCTGTAATTGAATAACAAAAAGCCCACTATAGTGGTTTTTAACGGACGCAGCGCTCCTGCAGAGTAATGCAATATAGTATCTGCGCTCTACTCTGGGACTCTTTCTTCCCCCAAAACCTGTAAGATCTAAAATCCAGCCTACTACCCAGGCCGTTCACCGGATACAATACAGCTGATCTCAAACTTATGTCTGGTGTAGTCAATATCCTCGAATTCCTGTAAGGGGTCGTGTTCTTTAGTCTGTTGTTGGGGGATTGTCAGTAACGTGATACAGTGGATGGTGGACTGACGATCGTTCCAGGACGTACCTCCGTAACAACTTTCAATCCAAAGTCTTCGCGAGTCGCCTGGAAACAGCCATACGCTACAGGGAGGTGATTAGCATGGTTCTGAATATTGTGAAGTAGGAGCATCTTAAAAGTCAAGATCCCTCTAGATCGAGCGACACTTCATATGCTGAAGCGCTTCTAGAGTACAGATCCTAAATACGTACCTCGAGGTATCCCCCCAGTTCCACAGGGGTCGTAGCGGACGATCCTATCGTAGTCCATTTCCCGGTTCCCATCGGTGTTCCAAGTATCAAGGTGTCTTACAGTAGCGATTGGCTGCTCTTTTAATCTGCTTATCTTGTCCTTATCCACGTTCTCGGTAAAGTAGGCGTACAATGCAAACATCTCCCCACAGGAAGCGGCATTCTGGTGATCTTGGCGAATGCCTTTCAACGTCCGACCGAGTGCATTCAGCGCTGTTTGGCATTGTAAGAGCTCCTGGTAGACTGGATTTTTCTTGTCTTTCGCATCTCTGACAGGATATTAGCAAGCAAGTTGCGCCGCATTACCCATGATAAGCGCCTCAGCACCTTACGCAAAGCTCTAGCTAAGCGCATCTCGGCTGACAAGCTGCTTATACGACGCGGTACCTACAGCATGAGAGGCCCACCTTTGACCTCGGATGAAAGGTAGAGCACATTCTTCACAGGGAGCGCTGTCATCACGAACGGGCGGTCTACTGATTCCATTTTCAGATGCACCATCTCAGTCATCATCTGATAATAGGCATCTTTTGCGATTCGGGACAGCTTGTTCTCGCTTTCTCTGTTGAGCCAGTCAAATATGAGCTATTAGGTGTCTTACCGCAGCAACTCGTCCAGCAGTATTACCATTCCATCTTTCATAGATGTATGTCGATATCGAGGGTCCTCAGCCTCGACCGAGCAGTCCTCTTTTGTACTTCCGCGCCAATCTTGAAGAGACATTGCTACTGGACGAGTCGACACGGTACCTTTAGGTAGTTACTTACCCACAGACGTCTTTCCAGACATCGATGTTCGCATCGAATGTCAACTTGCTGTGGAATCGGTGCAAATCATTATGGCTCAGAGGATCTGCGAATGAAGAATTCATCAGCGAAAAGGTCTCGACAGAGGTCCTTCAGCCAACGGGTTGTGACTGAGAGAGTTGGACGACTTACCGTTTGTGGGACTGTCATGTCTGATGCCGAAGTCGGGGAAGCCGTTTTCTCCAGGTCTGGCAGCAAACACAATGCACAATAGAAAATTTAAGTAGATGAAGCATCGAAAGACCATAATATCAAAGCGACAAGTAAACGAGTGAATTCGAAGTCACAAATCCATTCTGGATGCGGAATCTCTACTATATCTGTTAGAAGCACCGTCTACAAACCACATGAATACTTCTGTCCTCTCGTAAGGCTGAGACGCACGACACCGATTAGGATCATTGGGAATATATCGAATCCTCGACACTTGGGGATACTGTACCATTATTTGGGATTCTCTACGCCGTAGTGGAGAAGAAAAGGTGTCCTGCCGAGACATAAATTCTGTGAGCGTACCATGCCTTCTCGCACGAATACTGCTTCTTGGCAATCTGCTGTCAATCTACGAGTGAATCCTAAGGGAAGAAGGATATGACCGCCTTGCGCCTACCTGCTCTGATCTAAATAGCAGCCTCGTCCCATTCCCAATTCGGCAAAGGTAGCTATACAAAGATCCCCATCCTTTGCGCCAAGCCATCAACAATTCACGTTGGCAATTCCTGTAGAACACCAGAATCTAGAACCTTTCGCACGACTAGTATGCGTTAGAAAATCCCGTTCTTTGAAGGAGCCAGTCGTGTCCATGTTAGATGGCATGGAGATAGAAGCGATAACTCTAGACGTGTCACCATCGCCAAGGGCCAAGGCATACAGAAAAAAGGCCTGCGGAGGCTCGACGACGTATCTGCGCATAGGATTTAGGCTAGAGAAACGCCTTCTAGATTCGTGTCCAGGATGCGTCCGCTCAGGTTAATAATTACAACTCTGTCCTCAATGACTGAACATGGAGCTGGTGGCCATATATGTCCCCTACCCCGTGTTGTTTTCTATCTCAGCTTCCAGTCTTTTTCTTTTAGAGTTTCATCAAACATCTCTCTCTCTCTCCTTGCTTCAGTCTTCTCGTCTTATGCATCGTTCGTTTCTGCTGGCGCAGGCACTGCTTGCGGGCCGGGCTGCCAGTGTACCTTTCACTTCTCCCGTCGAAGATGACCATCTCCTGAAACAAGACGGTGATAGTGGCCGTCACTTCGATCCCTACGACTTCAGCCACATCAAGGGCATAGGTGCAATAGGAGATTCATACTCTGCTGGTATAGGAGCAGGCAATCGACTGGGCACGGTTTGGGAACCATGGAACTCGAAAAAATTGGAGGACTGGAAATGTAAAGCTGATCCATAATCGGAAACAAGAATAATAGCTGAGAGGCTTACCATTTGTTAGGCAGCCGATACGATGGGTCTTATCCTTCCGTCTTCAACAAATTGCTGAATGAGGACAACACGGACAACTTCGACTTCCACTCTTGTTCCGGTGCAGTAACTCAGGACGTTCTCGATGACCAGATCGATAAGTTACGCAAGGATCGCGATATTCTCATGATAAGCGCAGGGGGAAACGACGCTCAATTTTCGAAGATTTTGAACCAATGCGTATTTCAATGGTTCACGCCCACAAAGATCATGGTGACGGGATTAGAAGTACTAAGAGAAGAGGGTCATCTCGATGATACTATACTCAAAGATATTCTACCCGACAAAGAAAAGATGGAAGAATTCTCTCGCGGATGCGATGGTCAGTTGAAAGTCTCTGAGGACATCATCAAATCTGCTCAACTGAAAGGAAGAGTTGAAAAAATCATTGATGAGAGTAAGAAGAAGCTGAGCAAAGATGGTGTCATCTATTGGACTGGCTACGCAAAATTTTTTGATGAGGACATGGCCGATGATGACTACTGCAGTAAACCTGAGAATACCTGGTCCCTTTTCCTCTCTGTAAGCGAGCACCTTCACCTATTGCGACATCCTCCTGACCTATGAATCACAGAAACATATTGGTGACGGTCTTATTCTGCAAGAACCAGTGGTCTTAACCAAAGAGCTTCGCAAAAGGTTAAATGACCTTACGGACCTCCTCAATCAGGTTCTCCATGACATCATTGCCTCGAAGTCAGAAGACGACAGCAAAGTAGTCTTCATAAACTACGACCGCTACTTCGGCGACAACAAGTCTCGGTTCTGCACTGCGGGTGTCGAAATGCCCGAAACAGAACGCAAATTGGATGCTCATGGTTTCTATCCGATGAGCGCGTTTGACGCTTGGGGCACCACGCCCTTCAAGCGAGGAGAATCGACAGCCGGCTACGTTGCAGATGGGACTGAAGAGATGGAGATAAACATCATGGGTCAATTGGCGGAGGAAGCTGGGGTCAAATACAAATCCAACATGCCGCTCGTGAAGGGACGATTCCTAAAGGGTAAGGCAAAGGCAAAGGCAAAAGTCGCAGCAGGAGCGAATGATGAGAGACCCGAGGCTCGAGATGCGCCTAACCCTGAGCTGGTCACGCGGTTCAACGTTAAGAATAAGGACCTGATCAAGCGCGAGGACGTTGAGCCTGATCTTCGGAAGCGATTCAGTATCCTACCAGATGGCATTGCTCGTACCTTCCATCCGACAAAATGGGGACACGTATGGATCGCGAGAGATCTCGTCTGGCATGAGAAAGAGAGGAATGCTGTGAGACATGGCTGGAAACGAAGCGCTGAAGTAATCGAGGCGCGTGACGAAGACGACTCTTGCCCGATGCCAGGATCGCCTAACACACCAACGCCAAAGTACGAGCGACCCCGTGAACTTGAGTGTCTCGGCAAGCCATTTGGCGCTCTAAAGGAAGACAGTCACGTCGGTTCTACTCCTGTCGTCCAGGCCATCAGAGAATTCTGTGAGAAGCGCGCTAACCAAGAAACTGGCATACGAGGTATCGATGGGAAAGGCGAGAAGCGAATATATGATCGTTGGGATGTATCCGGTTGGAGCACTTCAAAAAGACAATCATTGTGGCTCAGCGGTATGCCTGGTCATTTCTCCGATTGCGACAAAGGCGGCAAGATCGATCAAGAAGACTGCGTGAAAGTTCTAACAGGAGGTATGCAGAACTGCGACAACGATAAACCTTACACCTACGGCATGAAAGCGCAAGGTGAAGGCTGTATCGAATACAGCATCGACATTGGCGCCAGTATCCATGAAGGCGACCCCCCTTGGAACGAGCACGTCGTGAAATACCCTCCCCCTGAGACCGTGTACTCGATGGAGAAACCTCAGTCAGGGAAAAGACCGGTCGATTGTGGTTTGGGACAAGGTACAGGCTTTAATCACGACGACGCTGAAGCTGCTATCGAGCAGTATTGTGGTAACAACGACGCATATGGCGGCCATACAGCACCATTTAGGGTCAACAAGGGCAGTCTATCCCTGTCGGCCGCCAGATTAAACGATGTCGAAGGCAGCTCGGGGCCATTTTTCTACGGAGATTGGAGTTGGTGTTCATCTCGCATGGAATGGAATAACAAGAATTCGGACAACTGCAGGTATGCTTTCAGGAAGATGATCTACGGGACATGTGAGTTTGATTTCACCAATGGTCGCATAGATACTAACGTGACTCAGTGGATGCACATGCACACAAGTACAAGTTTTGTATATTCACGTACAGATGCATCACTTTTTTCGTTGGCATCACAGATTCAGATCTATACTCATATGACATCAAAATAGACGACACTATACCACAGGTGGCGCCATGGAGTCCGCCAATGGCTGCTAATAACGTCAAAGCATTGAAAGCTGTGGGTGGCATTAAGGAAACGATCTCGAGTCCGCTTTTGTCAAATATAACTGGGACAGTGAATACGACTGAAGTAGGACTGCCGTCAAACACGACAGGGATACTACCGTCATTAAATATGACAGGGCTACTACCGCCATTAAACATAAGTAGAACAATGTGCGAGGGATCTTTTGCGGGCCTCTTCAAAGATTGTCAGGCCTAGTTGAGGATATAATTTGGGCGTGGGTGTCGAGCAAGGCCAAAGGATATAGCGGCTTAGTGATCAAGCAACTTGGAAGCTGTCGATTGTCAGACATTACAGAGAGCCTGAAGGCGAAAAGGCCCCCGTCTAGTTAGCGTTCGTTTCTTACCAAATCTCAGTTCTAGAACCCCATGAGACTTCATCAGATGGTGGTAATCTAGTATCTACAGAATAACATCAAGTAGTGTACAGTGGACATGTTGACGGTGACGTACATAACGCGAAATGGACCTCAACCAACTCACTTGCTTGCCGTAATATTGGGATTTGGAGCGTTGTCCAGAGGAGAGGGAGGTTTAATAATCAGGTGCGATCTCGTGATTTAAGGTAAGGTGATGTCGTGATCTATCACTGTCGCCCGAATGGGCAGACCTTACGAAAAGCTAACTAGCGCATTAAACTCTCACATCAGGCTTCGATGAGATCTACGGGTATTGGAAATGGTTGTTGGTCGAGAGTTGAGAAAGATGGTCGACTTCAAGAATGAGGAGGGCTCAATCATTAGCACGGCAGTTCGTAAAGGCTGTTGGGCTTCAGCAATTTGCTAAAAGAATAGCCAATGATCTGTCGGGCTGCAATGAGAGGGAACTGAGCTTAGGTATTGCGCTCATCAGCAACCCTAAGCTTGTCCTGCTTCATGAACCTAGTTCCGGCTTAGATCCGCAGGCGAAAAGAACGATGTGAAAAACCTTAGCTGGTTTCGTGCCTAGAAGAAGTGTCTTACTGACTGTAAGTGCACTATTCCAATCATCAATCTCTTTTGCTGACATAGCAACACAGACCCACTCAATGGAAGAAGCAGACCATCTGGCAGACCGCCTTGGTGTCCTGGCAAAGCGCATGCTCGACGTGGGCACGACTAAGCACCTCCGACTCAAACACGGCCATGGCTTTCACATCCAGTTCACGTGTGCCACAGCTCCACAAGCCTCGGATGCAGAGATGGATGGAGTCAAGGACTGCATCACAACAACCTTGCCTGGCGCGCAGCTCCAAGATGCCGCTTACCATGGGCAGCTAAGATTCAACGTTACTGCAACAACTCACATCAAGGATCTGAGCGGGAAGGCTGATAATGAAAGCTGGGAAGACAAGGCAGCGGTGACGGTACTTACCCTGTTTGTGTAGCAAGGACTGGATCACTATGCCGTAAGCCCAACGAGCTTCGATGAGGCATTCTTGAATGTAATCGAGAAGCACGGTGTTGGGGAAGGAGATCGAAGCCAGAGGAAAGAAGGGTTTCGCGGCTCCATCGAGAGGCTGGTAAAACAGTTGAAGAGGTCTTGATGCTGGCTTTCTTCTGTCGCTCGGAGAACATATATCATCCCTTCTCCCTACTCGGTAGATCTGCAATTTACCCTACTCTTAGCTCTCGGAACAAACATTGACTGAGTCTTGCTTCCGGTCGCTGTGAGAATGTTATCTTTCAAAAGAAAACGAGACGGTACAAAGGGCGCTAAAATCTTGACGTCACCCCACTCTCGCATGACTGTTGCACCTCAGCACTGCAGCATCAAACAGGGTGCAGGAATTTCCGCACTCCAGGTAATTGTTGACCACGTGTAATAAGTCTATCACTAGTTGACTCACTACTAATGCTGATGCGATTATTTCGCACAACACCAAACCTCACCATCACGACAGTCCCAAGGCTCTCACACATTGGATTTACGTCGATCAGACCCTGCACGAAGGCCCCTTGCTCCTTTACAACATCTAAAATGCTTCTTAACTCAGCGAAACCTACAGTCTCACCAGACACCCAGCCGGAATCTCAGGGCCCATCGGTCTCAAGCGCGTCATCAAAGCTCATCTTCGCACCAACCGGAGGGTCCACTGAAGGAGGCCACGCAGTCCAATATGCCCAAGGCGCACTCAACCGCGAAGACCTCGCCTCCTCACCAACAGATCAATTCCAGAAATGGTTCCAGGAAGCAATTAAAGCCAATGTCTACCAGCCCGAAACCGTGACCTTAGCAACGGCGAGTCTACCAGATGGCAGGCCAAGCGCGAGGATGGTATTCATGAAAGAGTTGGATGAGAAGGGATTTGTGGTGTATTCGAATTGGGAGACAAGTAGGAAGGCGAGCGACGTGAGGAGTAATCCGCAAGCGGCGTTGACATTTTGGTGGAGGGAGATGGAGAGGCAAGTCCGAGTTGAAGGGCACGTGGAAAGGTTGAAAGATGAAGAGAGTCAGGTGTATTACGATACACGTATCCGTGGGTCCAGAATAGGAGCGTGGGCTTCTCCGCAGTCGAAGGTCCTCGATGGGAGGGAGGAGTTAGAGGGAAGGGTCAAAGATGTCGAGCAGCGGTTCGCAGGAAAGGAGGATATACCTGTTCCACCCTTCTGGGGAGGTCTGAGAATCATTCCTGAAGTGGTGGAGTTTTGGCAGGGAAGGCAGTCTCGGTTACACGATCGATTCAGGTACACCAAGGATGGAGAGGGATGGAAGATTGACAGGTTGAATCCTTAAGTCTGCGGAGATTAGATGGTGCAAGGGCATGAGCATACTACCCATCAAATTGATCGATCACTCAAGATACAACAACGCTCTATAGGGAGAAGTCGGTATGGATATCCTGGAGCTATTCAGCATCTACTGTGTAGCTCTAGCCAGCCGTTGATTGTTAGTTAGTGTGCTCTCAGGAAGTGGAACCTTGCCAATCTATCGAGTGTTTATCGCACACCATGATGGGATGGGGTGAGTTTTAAGGGAAAGGATAAGTCTAAGGTGGGAGGCGCCAAGATTTCAGGGGTGAGGCAGACTCGCGGAACATGAAGATAGGCAGCCAACATCACCCTCTCTCAGTATCTCTGGGCTTTCAATGAGTATTCCATCGATCCACAATTCTCTCATCTAGTCTGGTTCGAGACTATGCCAAGAAATAGGGACTATAGCTGGCCCTCAGCCCAAATTAATTGCCTCATCCCAGACAAAGCTCGATATCGTCGTTACCTTCTGTCTGATTATCATAAATATCGCCACCATATTCTCGTAAACCAACCAGAGTCGAAAAGAAAAACAAGCAATGCCAAGCCAAGCCAGATCTCATTTACTCTCTTTTCATGGTTGTTGTATTCATCGTCGTCGCTTGCCATGTACTTCGCAAGCTTTTGTTCAAACTCTGGAACAGCATCATCAAAAGCTACATCGATATGCAGAGACGGCGTCGAGAAGCCTTTGAACTGAGAACTGACTGGTATGGGTATCTCGATAGCTCAAGACGGGAAATCCGCTTGCTCACGATCGAGCCTGGTCACGGACTCAGAACGGCTCCTTGGTCTAGAGCGAACAACATGGCAGTTTTAATGGTAATTTGAGTCGAGGATTATTACCAATGAGGATCCACCCTGCTAAATGAGTCCCCTCCACCCTGCTAAATGAGTCCCAGAAAAGAGCTGGAAGATTTGAGAGTGAGTAAACGGAAACGAAGTAATTTTGTGACGAAGTACAATCCCAAACGCCTTCAGACGAGCCCCTCAACGCGCTGTCACGTGCTACTAAAGAGGCAGCTGATCCCTGCGAAATCGTCCCTCAGCCCACTAATGACGCAGAAACCGTCCGAACTCTCCAGAACCCTCACCTCACGATCGCCGTGAAAACCACTTGGTCCGCAACGCCAATGCCTCAATCTCCCCTAAAACCTCGGACCTGGCCTCACGACTTACCTCCCGACCGCTAGACAGAGCCATGTTTGGTGTTATTATATCCGGTCGTCCCGTCCTTACCGAAGCGCAAGCAGTGTCCGAGACTCAATTTGCGTTCACTATCCCCTCGATACCAACCTTTTCGCACCTTGTGGTGTTCTTGCTACCGGGAACGACGCTTCCTGATGGCACCGCCGCAGCAGTCTATGCACAATTGGCGGGCACGACCGAGTTCAAGCTCCTAGGAGCGATCGCGAATGAGAAACCCAGCGCTATCTTCAAAGTGAACAACAAAGCTGGTGGACCAGCGGGAGGTGGCCTAGGAGATGACGATGCGATGGTCGACGAAGGTGCCTCTGCCCCCATAAACGGTGCGGTGCCGAATCTCACTTTGGGCATTGCCGTTGAGCCTGCGGCGACAGTTGCAGCCAACTTGGACCAGAAAAAGGCGCAAGATGCTGCAATGAATGCCGCACCTACAACGGGGTTGGAGCTGGTGAGACATGGTCAGAATACTGTGGATACAAAGGTGCTGGCGCAGCGAATCATCAAGAATTGTTATGATTTCTTGACGAGCTGGGGCAGTGGAGATACCGTGCCGATAAGAGCATTTCAGGCTTGGTGGACGAAATTTGAGGCCAAGATTGAAAGGGATCCAAGCTTCCTGGAAAGGACAGACGGTGGGTGAAAGGCAGCGGCTAACCTGAGCTAATATGATGCTGTCAAAACATGACGGGTTCATCGCAAATTGTACAAGAGCATTGTTACGCAATATCGCCTTGGGTTCATTGTAGGAGATTTGGTACGATGTAAACAAGATACGATGGCATGATCACACTAAACATTAGACCTGTTGTAGTAGGTGACTCTAATCTGTTCACCTTCGGGCGACAGATCCTTTTTGCAATTTTCCAACCACTCTTTCCTAGTTAGTGGTGCGTCTGCTTTACGCACCCCTCGTACCTTCCCAATCGTTTCCTTAACAACGCAGCTACGCGCGGGGTTCTCCTTCCCCTTTTATTGCCCGCGCGACCCAGCCTTTCTTCAGTCTCTGCACTTCATGATCCTCGCCAACCCTACCACTACCTGGGACTTTTATAGGATCATGGCGAAACGCAAGGCTGAAACTGTCGCTATAGGCCGACCCAAGCGTCTGAAGACCTCCACGCAGACTGCTGCTCCGAGAGGAAAAAATTCCACGCCTCAGCCTGACGTGAGCAAGCCTGCTGCGACCGGAGCGGACAAGCCGGACAAAAAGTTCAACAATTGGCTGAAGCAGATGAAGAAGCGTCATCGCAAGCAGGTCCATAAAGCAAGGGAGTAAGTTTCATTCTCTCCTCCACTATATCAGAACTATGACTGACTAGATATAGCGGACAACAGGTCGTGTTGCAATGGAACGACAAGCGCAAGGAGGTCATCGAAAAGCTTCGCGGCAAGGGTCTACTAAAAGCAGATGAGGAGGGCGACTTTAGCTGGCCGGCCGACATCCCATCCTCCAAGTATGACGGCAGCGCCAATCCCGCGAAAGCCTCCAGCGAGACCGAAGACGAGGACACTCTTGTTGCTAAGACCGGCAACGGCGAGCGAGTCGCTTCCTCCAATGCTCTCGAATTCGGACACGATAGTGCAGATGAGCTGGCCGTTCAGGTTCTGCCGAAGGACAAGAAGGTTGATGAGACCCCAGCTGGCGAGCATGGTCGCGTTCTCTGGTCTGGCAATGTTGTTGCGCGCTTGGCTGATATCACCGGTGGAGAGAACACGAGGCCTGAGCTTGTTCTCAAGCTCAACATCCAGATCTGCCAGGAGCCAGCTCAAACGGATTGAGGTCGACGGTGGATGTGTGATCTGAAGGATATCACTTGCATTTTATGTGAACATATGCAGCGATGGCTAAAACATGTAGTCTACAATAGCAGCGCTGCTTCACACTGAAAGCGCGACATAGCTTCTATGAGCAACAGAGATCTTGTACCGTTGTATCTCCAAAACAGGCCAAGCGTTGTGTGGACAAGTATGCTGAAGCGCTTAACCCACACAATCTAGACACTGGACCTCTGGCATTCTGCAAACACCGTCACCGAGTCAGAGAGGATCAAGCTCATCCTCCCACCCAGCAAATCTAAATGTGCAACCACAAAGCACTTCCCCCTCCCTATCACCTCCCTTGAGCTCTATCTTCGCTCTCACAACCTCATACCTAGCCGTCTCGTAAACTCTCAATGCATCTTCCTCCTCTTCACTCTGCACCTTCAGAGCCCAACCCTCAACTTCGGACCCAGGATGGTCAACCAAAGCGAAGTATTTCTTACCCCAGGTCCGCAGTGCTCCGTCCTTAACAATCGCTCTTTCAAGGGCTAGGGCATGTGAAGTAGAGAGACAGTTGAAGAGACGAGCAAGCCGCCGCGGGTCGGCTAGGGTACCGTAGAAGAAATAGGTTACGGGATACTGCTCCTGGCGTGGCTTATAAATCCCATTAGTGGTTGAAGGCCGGTGCTGTGGTAGTGTGAGATCGAGTCCTAACGTTGGGTATGCGGATGAGCGAAAGTAATGTTTGATCGCGGATGATTCACAGTCAGCCATTGCTGTAGTGCTTCTTTCTCCTCGGAAGCGACTTGACAGAACTGAGCCCCACCGAAATCATCTTCACCGTCTGTGATCCTGGGCTGGGTTAGGAGGCAGGAAGTTGCATTGAGTTGCGCTGGTGTGCTGAGTGGCCCTCCGAGTTTAAAGACGTAATGGGCTGGGTTTCGTGGTCGGCGCTTGAGGGTCTTGGACGAAAGATTTAGCTTGCAGAACTGGATGAGAGACTTGATATCTGCAGATACTGCGCCGGGGGCGTTGGTAGGCAAGTCGCGATAGGTGCTGTCCGAGCCATCCAGCTCGTTGAATGCATTTACAGCTTCCTTCCCGAGGTCGTCGAAGTAGTCCATCTCAAGGCGACTGTGTTGTTGCTGAAGTTAAATATTGGAAAGTGGATGTTAAGCTAGGCGCAAGTATCGTAGTGAGTTATTCTTCGAGCTGGGTTGTAGATGGCTTCTGCTACGGAAACGACGAGATCCAAAAGAGGACCCATATACAGACTTCGAAATAGAAGAGTGACTCACGAAAGGGTCATACACATATCAGAGGGTCATTAGACAAACCTTAAGTTAGAGCTACACAGAGCAAGATATACCGAGTGGTACCACGGAACATCTTCGATGGTTTGAAATAGCGTATATGTCTTAGGGTAACCGACTAGAAGCCTTGCTACAAGGAAAGCCGGCAGACATAGCTTTTTAGCAGGTCAACGGAGTCTACACCTAGGCAAACCATCCTTCGAGTTTCGAGACACATTTTAGGCAGAGCGAGAAGCTCTGAAAATCTCAGGTATCTGAAAACATTGGACAACCGGCGGAAGGCTTGAGCCCATAGCGGTATCATAGTGAAAGGAGCAGAGGTTACGTATTTTCAGTGACTGCCTGACTTTCGTTGTTCCTATTGAAGCCAAATTGCCTGGGCGGCAAACGGACACTGCATTTGACGAGGATCTGCCATACCTGCCGGATGAGGAAGTTTGATCTTTCATCGTGATCACGACGTCAAGCAATCGACGGAGATGACACATCCGATAGATATGAGTTGCAGTGACTGAGCCGGTGCAAAGGTTGCGGAACATCTGTCCATATCCCTGCAGCTCACGACGCGAACGCGTGGCCCGTGCTGAAGCTCTCTCTTAGCCTGAAGCCTGGCTTTCCACGAAATACATGCCACCAACCTACACTCTTTTTCCTCTAGTAGATGCGACGATGCTCTCCCTCCCCGGCCTCAACCTTACTGCACCCCCACTCGACCCCGTAGCCCTCGCCTCGGCACCTGCTATCACTCGCACCCAAGATCTCTCACCGAACAAAGAATTCCGCTTCGAAGTACCCTTCGGTCGTACAATCACCATTAAGCTCCTGTCCGGCACCGCGGAATACTTCGGCACCGAGTTTGCTCCAAATCAACTCTACTCCTTCTCCGGCACAAAAGGCGCGGTGTACAGCTGGCATGGCTGCAGGCTCGAGATTGGCGGGAGCGGCGGTGATGTGAGCGAGTATGTGGCTGAAGAGACGGGCATGATGGGGTATGCCAATGCGCATTTCTCTTTAGAGGCGTTAAGAGAAAGAGCGGCACATGGCATAGAGGGCCCGAGGGTGCTAATTGTGGGACCGGAGAATTCAGGGAAGACGACCTTTACGCGGATATTGACGAGCTACGCTGTCAAGAGTGGACGGCAGCCTATGGTCGTCAATCTGGATCCAAGACAGGGCATGCTCTCGGTACCGGGATCAATGTCAGCAGCAGCGTTCTCGAGTATCATTGACGTCGAGGATGGCTGGGGAAGCTCGCCCATAAGTGGACCGTCACCGATACCAGTAAAGATGCCGCTGGTGTACCATTACGGTATAGGTAATCCTGAGCTTGAGAACGGCAAGATCTTCAAGCCGCTTGTGACGCGGATGGCACTCGCAGTCATGTCACGGTTAGAGGAGGACAGGATGAGCAAGCAAGCTGGTCTCCTTATCGACACGCCAGGTGCAATTAGTGCCGGTAAAGGAGGCGTGTACGACAACATAGAACATATAATATCTGAATTCTCTGGTATGCGTGATGTCTTTGTGCCTCCGATGCCCATATCTTTTGCCCAAACCAAGTCTTGCAGGGCACTCAATCGAATAACAGCTAACGGATTCGCAGTGAACATCGTCTTCGTAATGGGCATGGAACGCCTCTACTCCGACTTAACGCGCAAGTACTCCAACCTCCCCTCCTCAGACACAGTCAACATCATCCGCCTCGACAGCTCAGGAGGCTGCGTCCAGCGCGATGAAGAGTACATGAAAGCCCTCCGACAGGCACAGATACGTGCCTACTTCTTCGGCAACAACGACGAGGTAGCCCTCGCACCACAATCGCAGATGGCCGATTTCGAAGATCTGCATATTTTCAAGATCAAAGAAGGTATGTCTCAAATGGCATCTGCGATTTACACTATCAGCATTTAGCTGATCATGTCGACTGATTGTGCGGCAGGCCAAGACGCAAACGCACTCTTCCGTGCCTACGACGACTTCGGCTCCACCCCCGATATCTACGAGCGCGTCACTCCTACGCCCGAGCTGCAAAACTCGCTCTTAGCTGTAACGACGGCTGCTGCAAATGATCGGCAGGAGATGATCCGAGACGCTAGCATTCGAGGATATATTTATGTTGCGGATGTTGACGAGACGAAGAAGAAGGTACGCTTATTGTCTCCCCAGCCCGGCCAGACCCCGCCCAATGCGTTGATTTTGGGGAGTTTCCCGGAGGATGTTCCTGGGTTGGTGAGTTAGGACGAAGGTTCGTGAATTAGGAGGAAGTTGGTGGTGGTGAGGTAGTAATGCTACGGGAGGATTGATGCTTGTAGTAAAAGATTCATCAAAATTTCGAAGGGTCACGATGGATTCAAGGGTGGAAGCGGACGGGACGAGAAATGCGTCATGCCATAGGGTATCTGGCTCTCCATATGCTTCTATGGATGCAAGCCCAGCATTACAATCGAATACTCCAAAAGGGCAACTGTTATGCCTTCTCCAGATCCGCGTCCACTTTCTTCAATAGCTCTTCCAGGATAGTCGCTGTGCTCCTCATGCCTCTGATTGAGTTCTCGTCAGGTCCCTTGCCTGGGTGCCATGTTGCGTGCGCGAAGTCGATCATCTTGACGGCCGCCAGCTTCGGCAGATCCTCCTCATCATCATCATCATCATCGTCCTCAGTCTCCTTACCTGCACTCAACACCGCCTTTGTCTTCTCATACTCGTCAATGTCTCCCTCGTATACTAGCAGGATACTTGCGGAGTACATTCTGCTCTCCTTCGTCTCGAAAGCTTTCTGGATATCATTGACCTCACCCAAGAAATACGTGACAATCTCTTTAGCGCGCTCAAGCTCCGGTTTCGATTTCGAAGCAGGTAGAATGTATGCGAGGAAGCCTTCTTCCACATTCTTGGCTGAAAACTTGCGGCCGTACATCTTGTTGTACACCCAGTACCCAGCTCCGTTATCTTCCGTGTATTCTTTCAGGTCCTCTGGCACCGACTCTTTAGAGTCGCCCTTATACGTCCTCATACCTGCAATTCGAAAGCCTAGAGTCCCCGAAGTGGTAGCCGCAGAGACTTCATCGAGCCTCGCCCTCTTCTCTGGTTTCGCAGCTTCGTCCCATAGTTGTGCGCCGAGTTTCAGATCCAGGACGTTGGGCCTCTTGAATCCGTATGTGATGTTCTCGAGGACGATGTGCAGTTCCGTTGCCAGTTTCCTGCCATGCAACCTCTCCACTCCAGTGGCTGTCTGTATGAAGCCTGATTCGGCAGTACCTGCATCTTGCTGCTGGTCGGCGGACAGCTGGAGCTGACCCATGAACGCAGGTAGGTGCGGGGCTAGGTCTTGGTGCTCTGCTGTGATGGTCTCGTAGAAGGCAATTTCGGCCTGGGTACAAGGCTTGACTACCACCGCGCCAGAATCATCGGACAAGACACCATCGCTGGGGATTTCATTAGTACCGTGATACATGTATTTCAGCTCGGGATACTCACTGGCCTGCTGCTGCATTCCCAAAAGCTGTGAGGCTGGAGGGGTCGAATTGCTTCTTTGGCATCTTGTGCGCAATGGAGGAGAGACAATTGCTTGGAGAGGGACTGCACCCGAAGTCAATTGGGGCCAGAAGGTTGTATACCCGTACGTTGTGAGACAATGAGGCGGTGGGCGGTAGGCGTTGGGCGGGTACATAAGGCTGAGGGCTTCAACGCTTGTTTAGGTCCCGCCCCCAGCTGCTTCGGCTGTCCCTGCTTTTGCTGAGTCGTGCAGCGCACCTGTTCACGGATCCTTGACTCAGACGCGTCTATAAAGCCGCTGTGATGTCCTCGAGGATCCGATATTCACAGGTTCAGTCACCGCCATGATCGGTAAGAGCGGCTCGCCCGCCGAGGCAGCAACTGCTCGTTGTCATACCCCACGCCTTCACCCTCGCAGTGTAACAGAGGTAAACGCACTCTTGGGCGCCTGCAAACAACGCGTCCCCATGTGCAAACGGTTCCACCTTCATTAAGCAGCGCAGTGCCTCTTTCTTCTCTCAAATTTCCATTCAATCCTCTCCTTCTTCACAGCTGCACCTACCTCCACCACCATGACCGAGACCGCCACCGAGACCGTCACCAGCGTGAAGGGATCCAGCATGTCTGATGCAGGATCAGCTTCCGAGCCACAAGTAGACCTCAATGGGGATGTACCCGATGGCCCATTGATCCGCCGCCAAGTAGAGTACTACTTCTCCGACGAGAATCTGCCCACCGACAAGCACATGCTCGAGTGCTGTGGTGGCGCTCAGAATCTGCCAGTGTCTGTGAGCCGTATTTGCGGCTTCAAGAAGATGCGCAAGTGGAAGAAGAAGACTGTCGCTCAGGTATGAACTAGTCTTACGCGCTGAAGCGCTTTCATGTTCAACACAATGGTGACTGACTCCATGTAGGCGCTTCGCTTGAGCACCTTTCTCGATGTAGTTGAGAATGGCAAGAAGATTCGCCGAAGAACCCCCCTGGTTTTGCCCACCATCTACGACGAGCCCGAGGATGATAGCGACATCGCCTACGATCCGCGCACTAAACGTGAGATCGTCAAACCTATCAAGCTGCTTCCGCAAGACAAAAAGGCGTTACCACCAGGCATGACGAAGAATATGATGAAGCCCACGGGATTCGAGCCGACTCACGTGGAGGGACCCATTTCGCCTGATGACTACAATAAGGAGAGAATCCTCTACGATCCGGATAAGCCATTCACCGAACGCATCGAACATGCCATCCAGAAGTTTAAGATGAAAAAGCGAATGCACGAGAAGTACGCCAATGTTTTCAACAAGTGGATGCTGTTCGGTGGAGTGGAATCAATGCCACGCCTCTTCCAGGGCGTCTCCAAGGAAGAGCTCGCGGGCATGGATGAAGAACAGAAATTGCAGATACTGTCTATTCATCGCGTTCCAGGTGCGTATTTGGAAGTACAGACAGTCACTCTTTTTGGAGTAAAGCACAATAGGGTGGAAACACATTCCAGAAGGAGCTTCCCCCTGCGCTGTTGCGCTACTGATACACCATACTTTACAGGACTATGCTAACAGTACTTCTGAACTAATAGATGACCGTAGCGACCCTAATGTCTGGGCAGTAGACTTCGTTGGTGTGGCTGAAGCATTCCTGTCATCTTTCCTTCCTAACTATTACGGCATCGAGGAGAACCACGTCAAGACCGCCTGCCTAGTCCTCGAAACCTTCTTCAATTACCTCCTGGTCCACGAAGTCTGCGACGAGTACAAGTCCGACCTCATCACTGCTCGTGCGTTATGCGAACGAGCCGAGACCGAGCTCATCAAGTGCGATCGCGTCGGCCTCGACCTTCCAGGATCTTTCAACACGGCTGCTAGTACGATCTTCGAGGGTTCAAAGTCTACTCTGTTCACTGGCAACCAGGAGTGGGCTCAACAGGACGAGGAGGACGGTGGCTACTGGACCGCTAGTGCTGTGGGCATGCAAAACGAACAGGCCCGCGTGGTCTTTACGACTGGCTTGGTCACATACGGAACGGACGAGCAGTACGACGCTCTTGGTGGTAGCAATGCATCTCTCGAGACGATGCTGAAGAACATCAAGGTGCTCAAACGGGAGGAACTCCAACTTGAGGTTACAGCAGTTCATTTTCCTACGGAGGACGTCCGCTCAATCTACACTTCCCAGAACGAGGCGTGGAAGTCTAAGCTCCAGCTTGAACCCCTTGGCAAGCTTGTTTGCAAGTCGATTTTCATCGACACTTTTTCAGAGTACGATTTGCCCAAGGACAAGTATCAGAATGGACAGCTTCCAAAGGATGATCTGGGCAAGCTTTATGAGTTCTGGGTCGATGATTCTATCCTACAAGACTGCTTCGAAGGCATGAAGTTGAAGGCGACCGTTCTTACGCTTGACTGCGGTATCACAATCCTGGACGGAGTCGATCAGTGCATGGTGAGCTTTTACAGGTGGCTTCCAAACGAGCTATGGCTCTCCCACAAGTCTGATGCAAAGGAATTCCGTCTTGTCAAGAGAGGTCTCGAGGACATGGAACCCGAGGAGGATGAGAAAGTTGAGATCAACGGGGAGGATGCTGGTGGTGAGGAGAAGGAGACAGGCGATGGAGAGTTCTCTGATGACGAGTAGGCGGCAAAAGCCTAGGCTGGCGACCTTCTGGAGCATATCACGGTCTTGGAGGTTCAGTGCTTCTAGCTCTGGTCAGCGCGTCTTTTGGGTCGTTACCGACAGTCTGAAGTGTTCATGAAGCAGCTGTATAATACCCTTTCTTCACAGCCAAGGCACTGAAGACAGTCACTCTCAACTTTTCCTACCACCTCCAAAAGCGGTTTCCATAGACTGTATAGTACATACAATAACCACATCTTTTCGTGCAGATTCAAGCTCAGATCTCCATCAGGTCTTGAACACAACAACCCACTCCTCTCCTTGCGGTAGTGAACCTACATCCACACCGTCCTGTTCCAGCGTTTCGGACAACTTCTTTTTGTTCTCACTCTTGCAATGCCTTCCAGTCTTCAAGACCAATGGTCCATTTTTCACGCTTTCCCTGACCTTCGCATCCCTGAGCCACTCCAGCGGGCTCTTTTCTAATGATACCTCTACCTTCTCCTGGCTCAAAGTATCTTTGGCCGCAGACAGTTCCGGCCCTTTCCCATTACCGAAGATTTTCGTAACAGCTCGAAGCGCCCCGGAATTCGCAGAGCTAATGCCCACCAGAACACTCTTTTCCCCTTGCTACAACACCGGACCCTCCTCCTTAATTCTCTTCCAGCAGCCGTGTCGCAATCCCTTTCTTTCGATGCTCTTCATGAACACAGATATGCGTTATCCACAGCACCTCTCTTCCTCTCCCCTCTACAGCTATAGCTCCCTTCCTCCCTTCCTCCCTTCCTTCCTTCCTTTCCTTCATGGCTGCTTTGCCTTCGTCATCCACGCGCCACTTTGTCACGAAAACCTGCCCCACGAGCTCCGCATCATCACTTAGCTCCTCGCCGTATTTAGCTTGGATGAGGCATTGATCTTGCCATTACATTCTTCTCCCGACGCCCAGTATTCGCGCTTTAGGGTTCCAGGAGTGATCGTTATTCCAGTGCGCGTGGATGAGAAAGCCGCTGCCTCTTTCAGGATGTCATTCGCCGAGGGCGTTTTTATATGTGAGTTCAAATCGGAGTTCCGGTTCTGGTTTGTATTTAGGGAGGGCGGGTTTGAGGGTTTTCTGTTTCTTCTTCGGCGGCATTCTGGTATGGCCTTGAGAAGGGGGCACAGAAACGGAGCAACACGTGCAGAGCGAAACGGAACAGGCCAACAAAATCGGGAAGAAGAGCAGGTCACCATCTTGAAGTGATGTAGAAGTAAGGACGGATATACAGATCCACTGTATCCCTAGTGCTGAATAAGCCGGTCTCCACCGTGCCCACCCGTAGCAAGAAGCTAGACGCTTCTCCAAAACTCTCATGTGACAATTCGACTATTATCAAAGTCGCGTATTTATACACATCCCTAGGATGGCGACTCTAGCCTTCGGAATCTAACAATTGTACCGGAACGGGGGTACAGATAGCAGTATTGTATTACGATTCTAGAAGTGCTGCGATCGTTTGAACGAGGTTCCACTTAAGTGGTGTTTAATAGACGAAGCGCTTCCACGGCGTAATCCTACGGCATCTGTACCCCTACTCCGGGTGTTTCTCGAGCCTTATCTAAGCGGAAGCGCACCTCCTTCTAAGCGGTGACACCCAACCCGACGGGCCTTGCCTCTCCCGCGTCCGTTTCAATGCCGCGTCCAACTAGCTCCTTGAAATCGAGACCAACTTCCGTGAGCATGGCAGCATGCTCGTGGGCTTGGTCCATGCATTGTTTCCATACTGGACTTCCTCGATCGACGCTACTAAGCTGTTTGGCGAGGATGTCGTTGAATGCGTCGACGTGCTCTTTTGCCCATTTGACGGCCGCCGAGAGCATCGGGGCGGGGAAGCATTGCTGGTAGATGGAGAGGGTGTTTTTGATACATGTGAAGTAGATAAAGGATATTTGGAAGATGTAATCTGGGAGGTTGCCTTCGAAGATGCATTGCCTGCGTGACTGTTAGAGGCAATTTGGTCATGGCAAAGAATGAGATATTACGTACCGTGAGCGTTTCCTGATGACGCCAGTCCTTGCCTCAAGATACGATTCCCTCGCTCGATCTTCGAAGCCTAGACGCATGATCCAGGTAGTATGCTTCTTCACACTCGTTAACCAGGAGTTATTCTCGACGAGCTGCTTGATAAGCATGTTTCCTAACTTGAGCGCCTGGTCATCAACTCTTCCTGTCAAGTACTTCTGTGCAGTTGCATTGCCTCGTATGTTCTTGGTCAGAGCCCTCAGTCGCTCCACCTTCTTTACTGCTTCCTCAAAGTGCTGGAGAGCAATGTCAATGGCTAGGTCATCGATCTGCCCATCTACACCGCGGATGGTCTGCTGCTTGCCGTCAACGTCCATGAACATGCTTGCTCTGTTGTTGGCGACACTGTCTGCAAGCGAGTCCATCAGATCTGCCTTCTTCAAGATGCCAGGGTCTCGTGCCGCAAAGTAGTTTACTGGTTCCTGAGCTCGACCTCGGTCAAAGTCGTCCTCCTGGGTCTTCCGTAACTCCTCGAGCGTCTTCCTGAATGTCGACAAGAACGTAGCTTTTTCGCTGACATCAGTCTGATATACAGCGAACGTGTATGAATCAGTACCAGCCCGGATGTTGATAGCGTTCTGGGCTCCATCTCCCTCTCTAGTGCCTGGTTTCGCTTGTCTGGACAGATCTGCAACGCTTACTTCGCCAAGGCCCCAGCACCGCTGAGCCACCCACTCTTTGCCTGATCGCTTGTCGCGAGGTGCTTGACCAGGTACATCTGTCCGCTGCTTCTTCTCTGCTGCCACAAGCAGGTGATCGTTGAGCAGGATCAAGTGTATTCTTCTCTTAGCTTTCCAAGTAGCGGCATTAAGTTCCACCCAGCGGCCTGACTCCCACACGATGTGCCGCCCTGGAATGGCCGGAAGATACTTCTGTGAACCTTCTACTCTCTTCCATAGTTCTTGCAGGTGCGAGTTCCATAGCGCTTCCAGATTGGCTACGGAGCTCCTGTTGGCAGCCTTTCTCGAGCGCTCTGAGTCACCGTTCAGACTGGCGGCGGGTGTAGTCTGCCCAAGAGTAGTAGTCAACTCCGACATTGCCTGTCTCAGCTGCCGCATCTCGTCTTTCAGCTTCTCTGCCTCTTTACTGATCTTGATGAACTGTGTCCGGTTCTGATAGACGCTTTGTTGGAGGAGTTTCGAGGTGCCCTTCTGCTGCCTTCGGAGTTGATCTTGATAATCACGTATTTCCTCTTCATCTGCGTTGGCCAACTGCGAAGTGACATCTGCTTCGCATCAGTCTTCAGTATCTAAAATGACGGTACAGATACCGTATTACGAGTGCTGAAGCGCTGCAATCCTTTGAACGAGATCGCATCTATGTGGTGTTTAGAGGTCGAAGCGCTCTCAGACCGTAATACACTTTGATATCTGTACCCCATCTTTGGGGGTGCCTTACATGGCTCTGCCCTAAGGCCTGGATCTTCCAGTGCCCGCATGTCTACTTCCAGCTTCCTCCCACTGGTACTTGGCCGTCCGTCTCTGCTCGGCGGCGGCTGATCCCTATACTTCGCTGGTATCTGCGGCATACCAGGCAAGGGAGGAGCTCCCGCACCAAAATCGCTCGGTAACTGTGTAATCCTCTGCGAGTACCTCCTCTTCACCAAGTCTGCCGTTTTGTCTGCCCGCCCCGGCCTCTCCCTCGGCGCGTCCATGCCCCGACCTGACCTGCTCGACTCATTGGAAGGTCGAGGTCGGCCAGCGCTTGACTGTGTAGCCGCAGCGAGTCCGGTGGGTACGGGAGCACTGATCTGGCGCGGCGCGCTGATCTCTTTGGGCGCGCCGCCCTTGGGCTTTACGGTGCGCTTCTTGCGGAGGGAGATTCCTTTCCGATCGTCCGACATCTTGCCTGCAAGATCGTGTATTTTCTAGCGAGTGAAGTGGTGGTGTACGTGAATTGTGTAGGAACCAAGAGGTGTCGTATGCATGCACGGAAGTGGAGCCAGCGATGGAAGCTCGGACCGGCATGGGAGCTTTGTTGGTTGATGGTCGTGCCGTGATTTCCCTGTCTACCCAAAAAGTTCGACCCAGCGACGCTTCATCGTCACTCCCCATCTCTTCTTCCATTCACTTTGCGCCTGCTATTATAATAGTCGCCTTTTCTCCTTGCCCGACCTTTGGCGCATCAGTTATAAACAAACCATCAACCCAGAATGTCGTCATCAGTAAGGCCTGCAACCCTCGCAGCCATCAGCGCCGGCACCATTGTCACTGGCCTCCTCGCATACGCAGTCTACTTTGACCACCGGCGGCGCACCGATCCCGACTTCCGGAAAGCGCTGAAGCGCGAGTCCAAGCAGCAGGCGAAGGCCGCGAAGCAGGAGGCCGAGGCCAAGGGCAAGGAGCAGAAGAAGGCTATCAGGGATGCTGTCGAGCGCGCGAATGAGGAGGGCTTCCCCAAGGACCCAGAGGAGGTAGAGAGCTATTTCATGCAGGAGGTTGCGCAGGGCGAGGGCATGTGCCAGAGCGGTATGTTTGCTGCTGGATGAACGGGTACAGGGAGAAATTGACGAGAGCACAGGTGCCGATCCGATAGAAGCTGCCCTCTGCTTCTACCGCGCGCTCAAGGTGTACCCGAATCCCCGAGAGTTGATCAATATCTACGATAAGACGGTGCCGAAGGTATGTTCGGAAGCTGGTAAAGATGTGGAGAAGTGTTGTTAACGCGCTACAGCCCGTCCTTGATATTCTCGCCGACATGATCGCAGTCGACACGACCATCCCGGTTGGTGCGAGCAAAACACCCTCTGAAGCTGGCTCATCAGCCGGCATCGAATAATCATAACACCAAGTTCTCAACATGTTGGCGATGATGTTTCCGCTCACCACCTCCCGACTTCTGTAATATCCTTGTACATGTAAAAGTATCAATCTCTGGACGATGGTCGCAACGGCGTTCTGGTATGGCATGACATGCGGACATCTCGCGGGAGGTATAGGTGACCTCCATAGCGGGTCAATGAATGCATATCTTCAATTTTCCACCGTGAATGGGCCCTGTTCGTGGTATAGGCATATGACGTATCTCGTACGCTTGCAATGCATTGATATACTACAAATTACAACTCGCTGAACTCATAGTCGTGGTCTGCATGCGCTCCTAAGCCTGTTTAATGCCCAAACGCCATGCTGACAATGTCACCCCTACCACGGGCGGAAAAGAACCAAGTAATTACACAAAGTCTAAGCCAAAAAAGAAGTGACGAGAAGTAGACGTGGAAGCTGTTACTAACACGAGCACGACTGCTCATTCTGCGGCTGGCTGGGGTTGATGTTGACGTCGATCATTTGACTCTGACCCTGCTGCGTCTCGCCCTCCATGCCGGGTAATGCCTGCGCAATGCGCTTGAAGAGCGCCTTGACGTTGTGGCCCACCTTCGCGCTCGTCTCTATGAACATCAGATTGTTCTTCTTCGCTTCCTCTTCACCCTGGGCAGTCGTGACCTCCCTCTTGTCGTTCAAGTCCGTTTTGTTACCGACCAGCACTATGATCACATCGTTACCGCGTTCGCCTCTTACGTCGTCCACCCATTTCCTTGTATTCTCAAAGGTCTTTTTGTTGGTGATGTCGTAGACGACGACGGCGACGGACGAGTCTCGGATATATGACGGAATGAGGGAGCGGAATCTTTCCTGGCCTGCGGTGTCCCAGAGCTGGAGGCGAACAGTTCGATCTTCGAGGTACATTGTCTGGAATAATTAGAACCAGATATTGCACGGCAGTGAGGGCTTTGTCACGGACCTTTGACAGAAAATCTATGCCGATTGTCGCTTGATATGTGTTGTCGAACGAATCGTACATGAAGCGTGTGATTAAAGACGTCTTGCCGACTATTCGCAGTCGCATTAGCGACTACTCTCTCTAGAATCCCAGATCGAGCTGCACATACCGCTCTGCTCGCCTAAGAATACAAGCCTGCACCCATCAGCATTAACCTCGGAGCCAAGCCAGCTGCATCATAGCGACTCACTTGAATTTCTTCAGCGGATTCGAGTATCCCGATTGCGCCATTGTGTTCAGAGTCACCAAGCACAGCTCCTAAATTGCAATTACTCGAAGCAGAAGAAGAAAACTAGAAGAAGAGGCGGAGGCTGCTATGGCTGGCGGAGACGAGCGGCGATGTATGAATAGGAGTCGGGAGTGTGGAGTTCTGGAAGCCTTGCCAAACAGACGGCCGCCGTCTGAGCCCCAGTCCCGGCTCGCCGCTAAATGCCACCTGCATGCGTCAGGTGACGAAAGTGGCCTGTGCGTGAATGCGGGCAAAAAAGTTTCGAAATCCCGATTGCTGAAATTCAACGACGGATTCGCGAACGAGCAAATTTCAATTGCGGTCAGGAGATCCTGCGTCAGAATGTCCACATCAGTGGCTGCTCCAGCGCAGCACAAACAGCCATCCAGGAAAGGCAAGAAGGCCTGGCGCAAGCATGTCGATGTCACGGAGGTTCAAGAGGGGCTCGAAGATGTGCGGGAGCAGATAATACACGGGTATTGAGTGCCTTGGAAATTTACCTCAACACCCTCTAATCCTTCATAGTGGTATCGTCGCAGAAAAAGCCGCGGATGAGCTTTTCACAGTCGACACCGCTGGCGCACAAGATATACAGAAAGAATACAACAAGCGACACAAGCCTCTGAAGGCCGACGAGATCCTCGCACAACGGTCTGCCATCCCCGCTGTCACCGCCAAGAAGCGCCTCTCTGATTTTGCGGACCCGAAACCTAAGAAGACGAAGGTCTCACACAAGAAGTATGATCAGTTGCGCGCAATTGCCTATGGAGGAGAACAGGTGAAGAAGGATGTGGTGCGGACAGGCGAAGCAGTGGACCATGATCCATGGGCTGTCGAAGAAGCGAAGCAGGACCCACGATTCACATTCTTAGAAGAGAAGAAGCCAACGAAGGAGCCCGTCACACTGAAGCATGCCCCGCTGTCGCTAGCGAAGGGCGGCAAACCGATTCCTGCTGTTCGAAAGCCGGATGCTGGAAAGAGCTACAACCCTGCTTTGCAAGACTGGATAGCCCTCATCGAGCGCGAAGGCGAGAAGGAGGTGGAAGCAGAGAAGAAGCGGCTACAGGAGGCACGAGAGGAAGCTGAAAGAATGGACCGGGTCATTGCTGCTGCGGCAGAAGCGTCAGACGACGAGAAGAATGAAAGCGCCTGGGAAAGCGAATGGGAGGGCTTCAGCGATGAAGAGGAGGAGAAGCTAAAGTCAAAACGGCCGGAGCGCAAGACGCCCGCACAGCGCAACAAGATCAAGCGAAGAAAGGAGGCTGAGCGACAAGAGCGACACAACGCAAAGATGAAGGAGAAGGAGAGGCAGACTCAAAAGATCAAGGAGCTGGCAAAGGCTGTAGAAGAGAAGGAGAAGGCCAAAGCTTTAGCGCTGGAGCAGGCTCGGAGTCTCGAAGTGGTCGAAGAACTTTCCGACGATGGCGACGAAGAGCTACGCAAGAAGAGGTTTGGCAGGATACAGTACGTCAAACGCTACCAGAAATCGTATCTATTTACTAATTTGACTACAGTGTCCCCGAGGCTCCGCTCGAAGTCGTTCTACCGGATGAGCTGCGTGATTCCCTTCGTCTCCTCAAGCCAGAAGGCAACCTCCTCCAGGATCGCTTCCGCAACATGTTAGTCAGCGGCAAAGTCGAAGCACGCAGAAAGATCACGCAGCCCAAGAAGAAGAAAGTCACGGTTACCGAGAAATGGTCGTACAAGGATTGGAAGCTGCTTTGAATGTAGAGAACAGCAGCTGATCCAGGGACAAATGCAATCCCGAACGAATGCGGGCTCTCAAAGGACTGTCTTTGTGGTTCAGTGCAAGTCCAACAATATAGAGGTGATAAGGCTCCCGAGCTATGTGAGAGAGATTTCGAGCCGGCGCAGAAGCAGTGAACGTCAGGCTTCGACTCATCTGCAATTGCAAGATATCAACGGAGGCGCTCGCAACTGAGCTGATTGTTGTCATGAGGACCGCACTCGCAATGTCGTGAAATCCCTCAAATCGAAGCGGTCTATGCTATCTCAATATGCTCTTACCCTGTGCGCACCAAGCCAATCAACATATAACTCCACCTCGTTCTTTACAAATGCGTATACAGCCTTACTGCTTCCATGCCCCCAGCTCTGGAGCCACCGAAACTGCTAATGTACTTAACCCAACCAGTTCTAGCGGGTTCAATAGCAGCCAGCCAACTTCCATCGCTTAAGCCCTCGTGGTCTGGTTAAAAACGCTGCATCTCCCGTACATCAACGTGCATCCAGCCACTGCACGCGCAGCCAAAGAGCAGCTGAACATACAGTCCGATCCACCGCTTTCTAGTCCTAGCTGTGCGGATTTACGAGGTGCGTGACAGCCACAAACGGGGTCCACGAGGCTGAGTTTCTGTTTCGAGATGAGGAAAGCTGGGGCTGAGACTGGTGGCGCGCTGAACGTTGATGGGAAACGCAGCGAGACGCCAGAGTATATGCAGACGCTCCCTAGCTTTGTGATCTGTCTGGATAGGGACGCACTGAAATTGTGACTGGAGTCTGTGTCTGCTGCGAAGGGTACTATCTAAGGATGTAGGCTCAGCTTTGAAAAGGCTGCATGGGGAGAAGAGGCTTGCAGGATAGCATTAGAGCCTAGGGACGAGGGAGGCTCTACGGTGATGCCGTTGTTTTGCAACAGGAGATAATGATGGCCGGAGTGAGTATTTAAAGGGTTGGAGCTCATCATGTCTATCATTACTTTTTCAGTCAGTCCCAACATCTCGTAATCCTCTATTCTGTCGGTGTCTCAAGATGCTTCTTCAGGCAGAAAAGCTTGTCTCTTCGACTACTACACCGTCGCATCTCTCAATAGCTCCAGCCCTTCGACTCTTCCACGATTCGATCACTCAGCTTCCTTCCTTTATACACACTCTCTACCTCTTCACCAAGAATGACTTCCTCACCTTCGCCATCCCTACGGCACTCTTCGCGGCCTTTGGAGCACTATCCGGTCCAGTCCTAACCACGAACCCATCTCCTGAGCTAGTCGCTACCTTGCTTCGACTTCCATCTGCACTGCTCGTAGTGTGGGCAAAGCTGTTGATCTTCGACATCTCGAACCAGCGATCTCCATCCGCTGTCGAAGAAGATAAGATCAACAAGCCTCATCGACCACTACCCAGTGGAAGAATCAGCATGGAAACTACAAGACGCCTACTCCTATCCGGCATCCCGCTCGTACTACTCCTGAGCTGGGCATATGGATGCTGGCAAGAGACACTGCTCCTCTTCACAGCCATTTGGATGTACAATGACCTCCAAGGCTGCGATGAGCAGTGGTACCTCCGAAACCTCTTCATCGCCGTCGGATACGGTTTATACTCCTCAGCAGCATTGAGGGTCATGACTGGTCCAGAGCATACGATCAATGAGAAGGGCATGCAGTGGATTGGAATCATTACCTTGGTCATGTTCATCACGCAGCACATCTGCGACATCAAAGACGCTGAGGGAGACAAAGCCCGTGGGAGGAAGTCTGCACCGATCGTGCTTGGTGATGCGCTTGTGAGGTGGAGTGTCGCCATCCCAATCATTGCCTGCTCAATTGGGTGTCCGCTGTTCTTCAGTCTTGGGCCTCTCAGCTACCTCTCCACGATCTCGATGGGCCTTCTCGTCGCTGGAAGGACTCTGGCGTACCGCGATCTCAAAGCTGACAAGCTAACTTGGAAACTGTGGGCGTTGTGGACATGCTGCCTCTTCACTCTTCCTTTGCTTAGGAACCCTGATGTGTTTGTAAAAGCATGGCAGTCATTGGCTAGCGTATACTGCTCTGGAGGTGAATGCTCGAGCACACTTAACCTGGCGGCTGCCTCTTCAGTTGCTCTAGCGATCGAGGGAAGAAGGATGTATAACGGCATAGGTATCCCAACCAACAAGACTGTTCTACCGAGAATCGTAATCGATGGTACCACTTTGTGACCAGTTCTTCTCCAGGACTGTTCCTTGTAAATATCTCTTCGTTCGAATCGAGGGAGTTGAAGGATGGCTGAGGGTAGGACTTGAACATACTAGAGGTCCTTCATAGTTGCGGATACATACATCACAATTAAGAGATACCTTCCACCTGTTGTTACATATTCCTAGGTCTGATATCAATTTTCAAAGCAGGCATAACCAATCTAGCTATATTGTCGACGCTTCATCGCATTCCTCGCACCCCTAGCCGAATCCGGTAGGTCCACGCGTATCCTTGTCAACCTCAATCTACCTTACATCATCTGACAACGCGTCCCCCTCCTCCACGACACGAGAACCCGCGAGTACTGCATGTCCCGTTCTTCAGGTAGTCCATCATGAGGGACTACCGCTTATTCATTCGGTATATGTTGTTTAGTCGCTCGGTGTCTGACTGGTCAAATCGAGAGCATCGGCGTCTCGGGCGTCAACTTGCAACATAAACATCATACCGAGACGCGGGTGAGGCTAGTTGTAGGCTTGGCTTGAATGTATAGGTCGGCCTTACAGATTATGCAGGGTGAGTGAGTCACAGTTGACCTTGATCGGCTTCAAAGGCGGTGGTACTGTAGGTCTGGTACTGTAGGCTGAGGCGTGCGGAGAAGTCGAGAGTTGCGTATATATTGCTCTTGCTCTCCATCTTCCTTCTTAACACCACACTCAGATCACATCCTCCATCCAACATCAGAAACCCCTATCAATCAAGAGTGTATTTACATCTGCCTCATTCCCAAATCAACAATGCCTTCCCAAAACGACCTCGCCCAAACCCTCAAAGCCCTCCACATTCCCGGCGAACCCATCATCTTAACCAATGTCTGGGACGCCATAACCGCGCGTACCATCGCCCAGCTCCCAGAGACAAAAGCCCTCGCAACAGCCTCCTATGCCGTCGCACAAGCAGCAGGCGTCGAAGACCAAGAACTCGATCTCGAAACGAATCTCCGCGCAATCAGAGCAATTGCAAAGGTCGCCAAAGAGTTTGGGAAACCACTGACTGCAGATTTCCAGGACGGGTTTGGAGAGAGGCTTGAGGAGGGAATTAGGGAGGTGATCAGGGCTGGAGTTGTGGGGATCAATCTTGAGGATTTTGGAAGGGAGGTAGGGGAAAAAGGGGAGTTGTATTCTGTCGAAGTCGCACAGGATCGTATCCGGCGAGCGATGAAGATTGCTGAAGAGGAGGGTGTACCGGATTTCGTCATCAATGCCCGAACCGATGCTCTGGTTGTTGGTCACGATATCCAGGAGGCCATCAAGCGCGGAAAAGCGTATCTAGAGGCTGGAGCTAGTAATGTGTTTATTTGGGGTGGGAGAGAAAGGGGAGGAACGACGGGGAAGGAGGTTGAGGAAGCGAGTCAGGCACTGGGAGGTAGGTTGAATGTCAGTATGGTTAGAATCATGCCTGGGGGCTTGGGTTTGCAGGATCTGAAGGAGATTGGGGTCGCAAGGATTAGCGTGGGGCCGCAGTTGATGATGAAGACGCAGGGGTTCATTGCGGAGGAGGCGAAGAAGATCCTTGATGGGACACCGGCTTTTTGAGTTGCTAAAACCTTGAAGATGCGTCTGAGGTCGCCCAAGCAGGCGAGACTGACTGTATCAAAAGATTTTTAGGTCATATCACCACACAGTCTCTTACTATATTGCAAAAGTTGATCAGCCTACGCATGGCAGGCTCCAACCTTGTTTCAAGATGTCGTGAGTTACAAAGGTGCGATCAGAGGCCATCCATTAACTTCGGCCGCAAAAGCAAAAAGCAAAGTGGCCCAGGAAGGGCACTGCAGAACCAACTTGACCTTGCGGGAGCGGAAACGGAATTGGATCTTCAGCTACTTTCCTGAGATTTTCGCTTGAGAAACTACATAAATTAGGATGCAAATTGTGAGCAGGTCATACAGACGATACTGACGCGATGGAATAATTCGTGCGGGGAAGTTACGAACTCGCGTGACATATGGACCGGAGGAAAGAGCTCATCGGACACTCTAGAAGCAGCGGTTGTGGGAAGGCGCGAAACCCATGAACCGGAGAATTTTTGAAGACAACTGAACTCTAGACTAGACGTATGTGGGTATATGGAGTCTAATGCACGAACTCAAGAGGATCCAACTGACGAAATGTCAAAGCTAAAGGCCTCGGATCATTCAGCGTTTCGATGTTTTATAGACTGTCAAGATGTTATCGGGTACCAGAAGGCTAGACAGATGCAAGACTAACCTTAGACCGACAGGTGAAAGACGTAACGTGGTGAACATGACAGCAGATAGACAAGTAAAGGACGGTCTGCGGGCCCTTCGCTAGACGCAACTTCACCTTCACCTTCACCTGGCCCGTGGCGACAGACAGCCCTTAGACATATAAAGGCCATGACCTTCCCCCAATCCAGAGTCTTGAACCTCCACCTCCATCTTCTCGAAACACCACCCGTTTCCCCAGCAATATCGACAGCTGCATCCGTGTCAACCGCTGATTGTCCGGATCATCAACCCTTAACACAGACAACACCTCTGAAACCACCACGACCCGTCGTCAACACAATGCCTACCGACGAGGAGAATGTCCAGTACCTCTATCTTGTCCTCACCCATGGAGGTATGCCGACTGTAAGTTCCAACTCCACCCTGCACGACCGGCTCCAGTGTATCGTCAAATGCTAACAAGCACTGAAGATCGACTGGGATAAGGTCACCGAGGATCTAGAGCTCAAGAAGGGTGCTACTATGAAGCGCTGGTCTCGTCTCAAGGCAGCCATGACCGAGGGCAAGCCTGCGGGTCCGACTGCAGCGACCTTCCTCTGGCTTCTCGTGAAGCACTCTGCCCGCGACAAGGTATGTCAACTTCTTCACCGACCTCAAGCAAACATCATGACTGACATGTTTCTAGGCTATGGACTGGAACGAGGTTGCCGAGAAGTGTGGTACTACTCCTGGTGCGGCATCCAAGCGCTGGTCACGCCTCAAGCAGTCCATCGAGAACGGAGATGGTCCTCCGACTCCTGCTGCCAAGGAGAAGGCCGACGGCGAGAAGAAGTCACCAGCCAAGGAGCGCGCCCCGAAGAAGGCTGCCGACGACAAGACTGCTGCTGACGGCATCAAGAACGAGGGTGAGGGTGAAGGTGAGGAGGAGAAGCCGAAGCCCAAGAAGTCTACTCCGAAGAAGCGCGCTCCGAAGGCTGTCAAGGAGGATGCTGATCCGGAGGGTGACCTCGATGGTGAGGAGAAGCCCAAGGTACGTAACTTGTCTGACAAAACTATCGTCATGCAGCCTGCTAATCAAATTACAGAAACCCGCTGCTAAGGGCAAGCGTGGCATAAAGGCTTCAGAAGGTTCCGACGACAATGACGAGAAGCCCCAGAAGCGCGCTCGTGCCACCAAGAAGACCGCCGCCGCCGTCAAGAAGGAGCCGTCCGCATCTCCTGACGATGCTGTCGACGCCGCTTCCGGTTCTCAGGATGTCATCAAGGAAGTGCCTACTGCTGCTGAGGGCGAAGACGAAGGAGACGGTACTTTCCAAGAGGCCAACGAGCAGATCCACGAGGAGGTGGCTGAGGTCGGGGATGAGGTTGATGCTGAGGCTGAGGATGAAATCCGTAAGTTTAGTTGTACCAGCCGATTGCATCGCTTATGCTGACTTTTGAACAGTTGTCTAGATTCTCAACATCGTCCACTCATGTCGTTGTTCGAGCCAGTATAGGAACAGACTGGCATCGAGCTACTTGACACACTGATCTTTCGCTAGTATGACTCTACCCCGCATATCCTAAGCCCTGTCCATTTGTTTGAGGTCTTTCGGCATTTCCACAGATCTATGGGTGGCTTGGTGGATTTTCGGTGGGTACTTCATATCGGATATGCGGTTCGTGATTTGTAGCAGCGCTTCGGAAACTCTGCAATCACGACGCAAGTGGAAGGCTTTATCAGGCCTGACTTGATGGCGTTGGAAGGATTCGTATACTGGGAGCTTCTGGGGCCATGCTTTCGTATGTTTCATTGATGCTCTCATGTTCCCGAAGGAATCTCAGATATAGCCTCGAATGCAATTCTCATCCTCCTTTTGGTATACACCCTGGACCTTGTGAACGCCATCGCTATGCAATAAACACGCGAAAAAGCTGAGAAGGCGCAGCTATGAAGTCGGTCAGCCTCCCATTTCGACATCCTGAGACGGACTCTTCCTCTTCAAACTATCACCCTCTGTCGCCGGGCCTTTGAACTTTGCCTCCACTGCCTCCAATATCACCTCCCTCAGGACAGATAAGCTTCCTACTGCCGCGTGTGTAGCGCCATCTACTAGTTGGTCCGGATCAGGGCCTACATCGCCCTTCATCCACAGCTCCGTGATCTCGTCCCGTCCGGCTAGATACCCCACCGCGCATGCCGCAACAACATCTTGATGCTCCGATGGGTTTGGATCCAGAATCTTGACGACATCATCTCCACGCGATCGTGGATTCCGAACGATAGCAGCCACGCCCCCGGAAACCAAATCGACACAGTCAATACCAGCGTCTGCAATTGCTGCACTGGCCACTGTGATACATCCGGCCAGCACGTTCAGCAGGCCCCAACCACTACCGCTTCCGCCGCCACTCCCTCTCTTTGCGCTAAAGTCATCGCCCCACCAGCCGTCCTCATCGCCTTCTATTACCGTGACTACGACTTCCACCCCGCTCTTCGGCCATCGTTCTGCAATAATGACACCTCGTAGCGCGGTCTCAAGATGTACGCCCAAATCTCGCTCGACAGAGTCGCGTATGTAGCCTCGCCGTGTTCGTGTTGCAAACGGCGCGAACTTTACGGTCGTTGTGAGGAGGAGGGAGGGGCTGAAGGGTGCCGAGCGAGGAAGAGGTTTAGGTCCCTGTATTGAGCACGAGAGCTTAAGAGAGGATGATGACGGTATTAACGTTGTTTTTGAGGGCAATTCGCTCGGTATCTCGAGGTATGCCGAGCCGGACGCGGAGGGGACTATGCCGGTTTGAAGAACTATAGCAGTTATCAGGATATGTGCGATCGAAAGCTTGCTTGAAGACAGATTGTCCAGAGACTCTCAACCCAACAACCAAAGTCTCGAAGACTGTGCACGCTTCAAAATAGGCTCGGATGTTTCGAATCCTTGGACTTACAGATCTTGCGGAGCTCGTTTGGACCTCTCGTTCTTGAAGGTCTCAACGATTGCAGATATCCTGGCTCTTTGACGATTCTCGCAAAAATCGGCGCTGAAGTGCCACCACTTGGGCCATTGATCCTCCTTCTGTCAGCAAGAGCCGCCATCTAGTCGGTCAATTGTCGAAGCTCGTTTGTTGCAAGGAATGCTGCAGGTGGTGCGGGATGAACATCGAGGGCGGATGACATAAGCGAAATCTTGGCAAGCGCGACGACCTCTCGCGACGATTTTTATTTCGCTTGAGCTTGGGCTTCCCTCTCCGCAACACCTCACCAACGAGGTGTGCTTTTAACCAGGTACGCATCACATTCCTTCTCTCTTTATCCTACGACACCGTCTTTATGATTGATAACTTCCTGATCTTGTTCTCGTGATTCTCAAATGAGCAATGGAACAAATGCACCACCATCTGATCCCATATCAAAGATTCTGTTCGAAAACTTCGCAGCTGCCATGGGCACTCGCTGATCATTCTGAAGTAGTCACATGCGAAAGCAAAGATACTGACGTTAGCTCTTCGTCATGCGGCCACGTTCTGCCTACGTTCACGATTCGCCGGCCTCGCTGCTCTCCACGTGCTAGGTTTAATACTAGCGATACATATACGAACACCATAGCCCTAGCATGGACGTCCAAGAAGTTATCATCCCTTGGTTTCTAAGGATCTGGATCGCAGCTACGGAGATCCTACTGAGACGTGAAATGTCTTGGCGACCCCAGTCTATCATGCGATAAACCTGCCACTCGCCTGAAGGCGTGGTGGCAGCACACCGTCTCCATTGGACTCACTTCTGGAGACGGGTCGTACTCACCAGGTGAGGTTTCATTCTATTTGTACTTCACCTCTTTATGATGAGCGTATTCTTTTCAGTTCTGCTACTGAACTTCATTGAAGACAACTTATACCAGCTTACCTTTGTCTGAACCTTCCATGTTCCCTACCACCTACAGAAGAGCATTTGCGAGCCATTGCTAACTCGAGACATAGACAAACGCAGAGGTCGCAACCGTGCATCTGACAGTCTTGGAAGGTTAGTCCGCTCATTTCCTACCCTCCCCTCCATTCCGCTAGGATGAAAACGTAGTATATCCATTCAACGAGCTCTGCCTCCGGGTCACCCTCCCGCACTCTACCAGTTTCTCAATTGGGATGACGAGTAGTGGAGTTGCGCTGACGGCTTGTCCAACGGTGTGTCATTGTGGTCTTCGTGCCAAAGGTTGGAATGGTTCGTCTTGGACTGTTCCGATCCGAGGCCGTGAGGCGGTGCATGACTACAACTGCTACTCTGAGCATGGAACATTTGTCCTTGTGTTCATCTATAATATTTATCAATGTGGGCTGACTCAACTTCTTAGGTACAACAGATATTTCCCGTATGCGGTGCCTTGGGTCTATGGCCCATCTCCGAGTTTGTCTTACGGCATTGATCGGCTCCATGGAGTAGAGAACAGTAGGGCGGATGATGCTCGGTTCTCGGTGCTGGGATAGTTAGCAATAGATTGAAACTGCAATCTATACCACATGTCTCCAAAATATACGCGCGAAATAACCCGCGTGCTTCGCCTGTGATACCTCGAGACGTGAGATTTACAAGGTTGACTTTCGCATTGCGTAATCCCTTAGTGTTGTAACTCAGCACCATAAGCAGCAGGCTGATACAAACCCACAAAGATAGGGGCGCAGCTATATTTGGAAGCCAGCTTGCAACTGACAGCGAAGAAGACAGTGTGGAGACCCACGTCGTTCGACATCTGCGGCATCTGTCATTGGCATTCCTGCGGTGTTGGATGCCATCTCAACGGCTGCCGTTCTGAAACACGATGCTAGTGCGCTTGGCGCGGGCATCTTGGTGAACATCTTTCGGGCCCCCCCTTAGCCCAAGAGATTATAGCCTTTCACAGCGGGCGGACCCCTCACGGCCATCGTCATTTATCCTGCTGCGTTTTCACGAGCTCAGACGTTAGTCTCGCCCTTGATTTGCCGCATTGGTTCGCGCTACCGTGGAGGCTCACTCGTGCCGGGGTTATCTGGACATCAACGGTGGCCTTAGCGAAATAAAGTCGAGAGCCAAGCTTACGGAGGTCTGTACGACAACCCTCCCAAGGATTCAGGTCCTGCGCTCTTCGACACATCACCATCTCCATCCTCTGAGGAGGCCTTCGCTGTCTATTCCTGCTTCCCTCTCGCCCTCCGCCGTCGTGGTTTTGCATTTTGGGAACGCCGCGCGTTGCATTGCCTCTCCTTGACCTCGCGGGTCGAAGGTGACCGGGGGAGTTCAAGGGATACCTTCAAAGCAGCCCATACCAGAGCCCACTCGACTGGATGCTTCCCTTACATGCGTCAACGCCTAAGGGGAAAATGCATCGCACCGCCTATTCCAACGGGCAAGCTGCATACCCTACGTTGGGAGGGAGCGGCGGCACCTTTTCTATCCAACCTCACAAGTACGTCCGTCGAGCACCATGTTTAGCTCTCTGAAGCAGCCGGGCCTGCCGTCATTTATGCACCATCACGACGCTAACTTTCATTGTCGCTGCAGATTCCAACCGCGGTCAGGCCCGACCTCGTTGCGGAACAGAAAGCTGGGGAAACGATTGCTCGCCCTCTTCGCCTTCTGCGCAACCGTACTCTTCTTCGTTTTCCCCAATCTACGACCAAATCTTGGCCCGTCGCCATTGAGCTACCTGACATCCAGCGACGACTCGCAACTAGAGACGGTGCGATACTACGATCTGAACAATGTGCAAGGGACGGCACGAGGGTGGGAAAGAGAGGAGAGGATATTACTTTGCGCGCCACTTCGAGACGCCGCGCCGCATTTACCGATGTTCTTCAGCCATCTGAAGAACCTCACATATCCGCACAACTTGATCGATCTAGCATTTTTAGTCGGAGATTCGAAAGACAACACGATACAACTATTGACGGACAAGTTGAATGAATTGCAAGCAGACCCGGAGCCTAAGCAGCAATTCGGAGAGATATCAATCATGGAGAAGGATTTCGGACAGAAAGTCAACCAGGATGTCGAGAGCAGACACGGTTTTGCGGCGCAGGCTGGACGTCGCAAATCTATGGCGCAAGCCCGGAACTGGCTCCTGAGCGCTGCACTACGGCCTACGCACAGCTGGGTGTATTGGCGCGATGTCGATGTAGAAACGGCGCCTTTCACGATCTTGGAGGATCTGATGAGGCATAACAAAGATGTCATTGTACCCAGTAAGACATCTCTCGCCAAGCTTACTTGCTCAGATGCTAACTGTATCACCAGACGTCTGGCGCCCCCTTCCAGATTGGCTCGGTGGAGAGCAACCCTACGATCTGAACTCGTGGCAGGAATCGGAGACTGCTCTCGCTTTGGCCGATACCCTGGATGAGGATGCGGTCATTGTTGAGGGTTATGCGGAGTACGCGACCTGGCGACCACATTTGGCCTACCTACGCGATCCATACGGAGACCCAGATATGGAAATGGAAATTGATGGTGTGGGAGGTGTCAGTATCCTGGCCAAAGCTAAGGTGTTTCGCTCTGGCGTTCACTTCCCTGCTTTCAGCTTTGAAAAGCACGCAGAGACCGAGGGTTTTGGCAAGGTAAAGCTACAGATCCGATATTTTGTGAGCAAACGCTGATGAATTATCCAGATGGCCAAGCGTATGAAGTTCTCTGTTGTCGGTCTGCCTCACTACACCATCTGGCATCTTTACGAACCTAGCGTTGACGATATCCGCCATATGGAGGAGATGGAGAAGGAGCGCAAGGCTAAGGAAGCTGAAGAAAACGCAAAGAAGGAGCGTATGGACAAGATCAAGGACCAGTTCGACTCGAAATCAAGCGATTGGGAGAAAGAAAAGGCTGAAGTGCAGAACATGGTGCAGAAAGCCAAAGACGAGGCCAAACAGGCAGAGAAGCCCAAAGAGGTAGAGCCTAAGAAAGAGGAGCCTACAAAGGAAGAGATACACGAGGCACGAGGAGCAGAGGAGAAGAAGAAACCGCAGCCACCAAAGTAAGACACTTCTTTGACTGGGTCCTTGGACTCAGGGTCCGATGAATAATTTAAACGCTAACATGGTTTTCAGACCAGAGGCACCCAAAGAAGAAACGAAGTAGCGGGCTTGAAGCAGCACAGCAACAACGACCTATAACGACTGCCATCGAATCATTTGGGCACCGGTCCCTACCCATCGATTTACTTGTTGTAATCAACTACTTTCGCCGCACTTCTCCGCACATGATGAGTAGCAGCATGAGATTGTAGGGGACTAGAAGTTTGAAGCGGGGCTTTCGCTCGAGCTGGTCTCTCTCTCCATGGAAGTGCTCCTGTTCAGGTTTCCATTTCTCGGCGTTTCTGGAGCGCGCCGGCGGACGTGGGCTGTTGTATATACTAGAAAGCTCTTGCATCATGGGGCGTTGTGCTCGTTTTTGAAGATATAAGCGCTCAGTATTTGTAACAATAGCAAGCAAAGTGTCCGAGTCAAGAAAACAGTGCGTGTCCCGTGAAGTCAGTATTATTTTCACAGTTTCCTGCAATGCCAGATGAACAGCTAAATCAAGATATATGTAGGGCACCGTTTGTTGCCTTCTATGAATCAGAAATGACATCCTAGTACCAGAAGTAATGATGATACTTGGCAGGTTTGTGAGTAGTCAGCAACAGGGGCCAGGGTGTCCTTCTCCCATGAAACGAGGATCGACGCAATGGCTTGGCGCTTCCTCGAAAATGTGAGAGGTACCTACGCAGCGACGACCATTGTGGATGCCTACACTACCGGCTCCACTATCTTAAGGACAACTTGCTTCACAGTCACGCATAGACCTTCCGCGATTTCGATCAGGCAGACATTCGGTTATGAGCATGTGTTTGTCTTTCTGCGCCTGCTGAATTCGGACAGCTAGGCTTTCATGTCCCCTTCGAACTTGCACACCACCTCTGCGCCAGCCCCGACCACCTCCCTCCCACAGCAGCTAGACAGCTGCGCCCAGCATGTCCGGAAGCGCACACGAGGAGCAATCCCTCGAAAACCTCCAAGATGCTATCACGATCACCGACCCTCGGCCCATCTCCGTCGCAGTCAATCCGGTAGCTCTCGTCGTTACAGAATGTATAACTGTTACCTCTGCGATGCGGAAGCATGCCCGCTGGGCGCATTCTTCCGTATCCGCAATTCTGGGCGGTTCGTCGAACAAGACGCCAGCCATCGCCAAGCGGGATAGAGCAGGGCAGGGCATAGTAAGCGGAGGCGAGCAAGAGGAAGCTGTGCCCAGCAGATGGGGTCTGAGAGGCAAGAAGGGCAAGAGCTTGCAAGACAACCCGCTGATCTCGGCTTTTGCGCGACTGCGGAACGATCTCAAAGGATGCAAAGGCGCGTAAAGCTTTGTAGCTTGAGCGGGGAGCTATGCTGATGCGATGTACAGATATCAGGACCTTCCACACCCCCTCGATGCTCCACCCGTTTCTCCAAGTAATCCGCTCCTCGTCGACCTCTGCGCCCATAACCTCGCTTGCCCTCATCGCAATCACCAAGTTTCTGTCGTACAATATCATTGGCCATGACTCCCCACGCCTGCCCGAAGCTATGCAGCAGCTCTCCTCCGCCATCACACACTGCCGTTTCGAAGCAAGTGACTCTGCGGCGGACGAGATCGTCCTGCTACGAATACTGAAGCTCATGGAAGGCATGATATCAGGCCCTGGAGGAGAAGTACTGGGCGACGAGAGCGTCTGCGAAATGATGGAGACAGGCCTCAGCATGTGCTGTCAAGCCAGACTGTCCGAGCTCCTGCGTCGGTCCGCCGAGATTGCCATGGTGTCGATGTGTCAGGTCATCTTCAAACGGCTGAAGACGCTTGAGATCGAGGCGCCGGAAGAGCTTGAGGCTTTAGACGAAGAGCTGGAGGACGAAGCGAACAAGGACAAGAAGGATGCTGTGAGAATGGACCCATCGACCAATGGCGAGATGGACGGTGTATCATCCGCCAAAGTTGAAGATCCACAGCACCCAGGGAGCTCGGAGAGGGGACAGGATGATACAGACAGCAACGCGCCAAATCCTGCGAGTAGTACCATAGACCTTCCATCAACCGCAGCCCCCGATAGGCCCGTCGAAATAAAGCCCTACTCTCTTCCCTCCATACGAGAGCTTTTCAGGGTACTGGTCGACCTACTAGATCCACATGACCGGCAACACACCGACACTATGCGTGTGATGGCGTTACGGATCGTGGACGTCGCGCTGGAGGTTGCCGGTCCATCGATAGCAAGCCACCCCAGCCTAGCGAATCTCGCCAAAGACACACTCTGTCGGCACATCTTCCAGCTAGTCCGGTCGGAGAGTATGCCCATTCTAAATGAGTCGCTGCGTGTTGCGGGTACCCTTCTCGCAACCTGTCGACCTGTGCTTAAGCTTCAGCAAGAGTTGTACCTATCCTACGTTATAGCTTGCTTATTCCCGCGGGTCGAGATTCCTCTAGAGCCTGGTATTGAACCATCGCTGTACGAAGGGGTACCACAAGCGCCGAGCTTCGTTAAGCCTGCGCCATCTCAACAACCGAGTCCGAGTGGAAGGTCAACTCCAGTGCCTGTTAAGGACAGGCAGAAGCTGGGTCTCGAGGGAGGTTCCAGGAAGCCCGACGCTCGAGAAGCCATGGTAGAGAACCTTGGCGGCCTTGTCCGTATACCTTCTTTCATGGCTGAACTGTTCATCAACTATGACTGCGAGACTGATCGCGGCGATGTGTGTATGGATATTGTAGGACTCCTGTCAAGGAATGCATTCCCGGATTCCGCAACGTGGAGCACAGTAAACGTGCCACCATTGTGCTTGGATGCCCTTCTCGGTTTCGTCCAGTCTATGGCAGATCGACTCGACGATGAGCCGCTTGTCGAAGGGTACCCAGATGCTAAAGAGTTGCGCGAACAACGAGCACGGAAGAAGACAATAATTCGTGGTTCCGCGAAGTTCAACGAGAAGCCAAAGGCTGGGATCGCCTTTTTGGTTTCGCAAGGGATCATCGACAACCCTGATGATCCTAAGAGCATTGCTCAATTTGTCAAAGGCACTTCGCGTGTAGACAAGAAGGTCCTGGGAGAGTTCATCTCCAAGAAAGGCAACGAAGAGATTTTAAGGGAGTTCATGAGCCTGTTCGACTTCAGGGGACAGCGAGTAGACGAAGCCCTCCGACAGTTGTTGTATTCTTTCCGTCTCCCTGGAGAATCGGCTCTCATCGAAAGAATCGTCGTTGAATTCGCCAAACAGTACTTCGAGACAGTACAGCCAGAGAACATCGCTGGCGAAGATGCAATCTATGTCTTGGTCTACGCCATCATCATGTTGAATACTGACCAACACAATCCAAACATCAAGGGCGCAAAGCGCATGACTGGTGAAGATTTCGCAAGGAATGTCAGAGGCGTTAACACGACTACGAAGGAGAAGAAGGACTTCGATCCGGACTTCCTGCAATCCATCTACGACTCGATCAGGACCCGCGAGATCGTGCTGCCTGAGGAGCATAACGACCGACATGCCTATGATCACGCATGGAAAGAGCTCCTGATCAAGGTCCAATCAGCTACAGATCTTGTCATCTGTGACACAAACATCTTCGACGCGGATATGTTTGCAGCGACCTGGAAGCCGATCGTGGCGACTTTGTCATATGTCTTCATGTCCGCTACCGATGATGCAGTCTTTTCGAGAGTGGTCACTGGTTTCGACCAGTGCGCTCAGATTGCTGCAAAGTACGGCTTGAGTGACGCACTAGACCGCATCATCTCCTGTCTGTCCTATATCAGTACACTAGCACCAGATGTGCCACCCAGCACCTCTCTGAACACAGAAGTACAGGTTGACAAGCGGAGCGTTATGGTCAGTGAGACAGCTGTTCGGTTCGGTAGAGACGGACGCGCACAGCTTGCCACTGTAGTCTTGTTCCAAGTCATCAAGGGTAGCGAAGCCTCGATCCGGGACGGCTGGAACCACCTCATCCACATCATGGTCAATCTGTTCGTCAACTCGCTGATACCGCCATATTTCCTATCTTTCCAGAAGACCCTTGCCTTGCCTCCTATACCATTACAGAGCCCTGCGCAAGTCATTGACCGCGCTGAGCGACCTGCCGACACCGGCATCTTCTCGGCCCTGTCGTCGTACGTATCGAGCTTTGCAAATGATGAGCCACCGGAGCCATCGGACCAGGAAATCGAATACACCTTGTGTACAGTCGACACAGTCAAAGAATGTCATTTCGAGGATATTCTTGCCAACATCAGCCAGCTTCCCGTGGATTCGTTAAGGTCCCTACTACTATCTCTGCTTGAGCAGATCCCGGAAGACGGCTCACCAAGAGTCATTGTTGTAAAGCCAGAGATACCAGGTGCTGCAGCACCCCGGCCGAATGGCAACAGAGCTAAGGCGAATCGACCTACCTACGACCCCAGCTTGCTTTTCGTACTCGAACTTGCGACTGTGCTAGCGACACGGGACGAGGAAACAGTAGAACAACTGGCGAAGGACGTCGTCGATGCTTTACAGAGTGTCATCAGGGACGCATCTAAACAGCATCCTGTTGTGATAGCGCGATCGGTCTACTATCTGCTCAGTCTGCTTAAGTCCAGCAACGACTTCGACTTCATTCGAGCGCCGGTGTTACTCCATACATTCTCCAAGTTCGACCCAGAGCTTCTGAAACAAAGCGCCCAGCCATTGTTGAAGGGCCTGTCCGATTGCTGCAAAGGTCCAAATGGCCTGCGCATAGAGTTGGCCAGCTCGCCAGACTTCTGGGCCATTCTCAATACGCTCCACAATGTCCCAGAAGCTGCGGGCGACGTATTCCAACTAGTGGAAGATCTGACCACCTCGACAGCACCAGGGATCTCGGCTGATAATTATGAAGCTGCAATTGCGCTCCTGAACGAGTTCGCAACTGCTGCACAAGTCGGAGCGAGGCAAGAGCAATTGTACGAGCAGGCTGTTAAGCGAGGCAAAGCTCCAAAAAAGAAGCCTGAGAGTAACGAGATTGTTGTCCGCGGTAGCAAAGCTATGACAATTGTCTTCGAGATGTCTAGCAGGGCGCCGGCCTTCATCCAGCAATCCCACCTTGAAACCAATGAGGCATGGACGGCTTACTGGTCGCCGATACTAAAGACACTTACACATCAGTGCCTCAACCCTTGCCGTGAGATACGGCAGCAGGCGTTCAGCTCATTGCAGCGCACGCTTCTGTCCAACGAACTTGCGTCTCAAGATCACAAAGAGTGGACAGCGATCTTCAGCGAGGTGCTCTTCCCTCTTATCACACAGCTGCTGAAGCCGGAAGTCTTCCAATCAGACCCTATGGGCATGAGCGAGACGCGTGTACGAGCAGCAACGCTCCTCTGCAAAGTGTTCCTGCATTACCTCGTCCTACTTGCAGACTGGGAAGGCATGCTAGATCTCTGGCTCAAGATCATAACAATCATGGACCGCTTGATCAACAGCGGACAAGGCGATAATCTTGTGAGTTCCCTAGCTCCTTTCCATGGCTTTCTTGCCAGGTTACTGACGCCTTTGTAGGAGGAAGCTGTATCCGAAAACCTCAAGAACGTCCTTCTAGTCATGTCCAACGCAGGCTTCCTCGCCCCGCCAGACGAGAAACCTGAGAATGAAGAGCTGTGGAACGAAACGTGGAAACGCATCAACAGGTTCCTACCCAACTTCTTCGGCGAGCTTTTCCCAGAGGAAGCGAAAAAGCCTAAGGGTGAGAGGAACAGCAAGGAGAATGAGAAGAGTGGGAGCGAAAAGGGCGCTGAGAGTCAAGAACTGCCGGAGCGACCTAAGGAGGAGAATGAAGAAGCAAAGCCTTAGAGGAAGGGGAAAAGGATTAGTGGAGAGTATAGGAGGAGGTTTGAGAGAGCATTTGGAGCATGTTAGCACGGCGTAGAGGCAGACTAGATTTGAGACGATAGGCGAAGAATTAATTTTCATTTACCAGCACGGACTAAGATGCCTTATTTATTACTTGTTGACGGTAGCAGTATAGAAGCAGAGGTTTAGAGGTTCTGTACTCGGATCAGTACTCTACCTCAAGAACAGCCAGTGTCATCCTTTACACCTGCCCTGCTCACTCAATCGAGGTATTGCACTTGCTGTATGACTGGGATGAGACTTCGCACATGGATATTACATCTTGTGTATGCCGCCACCAAAAGAATGGCCGTCTTCGCCAGGAACTCGGAAATATAAGAGCACTGTGTGCTAGGCAGCGATATGCATGGTAGGCTGTCTTGTTAGCGAGCTCGGTCGAGTTGTTTTCGATTGCTGCGGTGGGCTGGGGGTTTCTGGCTGTTAGGAAGAGGGGGGCGTACTCCATAATTTAGGATTTGAAATGTGCTTCTAGCCCACTTCGATATCGGACCTATTCTAGTCAAGAACTCTTGAGTAGCTAATCATTTAATAGACGAAGTTCCAAGGGGGACGGGGCGGCCAGGGTGTGTGTAGAGGGCGGTTCCGACCGAGACCACGGCTTACTCATAGAATCCTGTAGAGCAATCTTATACTGTAGACGACGGATTCATATCTCAAATTAGACAAGGTGACCAAGGTGCTGGGCTTTTCGTGCGATACTTGCTCCTCTCTGTGTCCTGCGAAAGTCGTTGGGTTGGATACCGCATCCCGAGCGCCTGGAAACCTCGTTTTAATACCCAGGTCGCTGGTCACAAAATGCCTCTGCCCGCCATCAATGTCTTGCAGACCAAGACCAGCCGAGATGAAACATGGTCCCGCGCGGTCGTGATTGGCGGAAGGCATCGTTCACGACCCTTGCCTGTTTCACGCCCGCGGTTGACATCATTTCAGAAACGTGCATTCCGCGCGACTGAGGGGCACAAACGTTCCTGGCAATTTCCGTGGCTATACAACTCTACACCCAAGTTCAGACGTTCATTAAGTTTCACTCCAGTCGCTCTTTTGCCCACTATTACACCGGTTCGATTCGTAGGATCCTAGCGGCGACCTTTCACTCTTTTCGGCGCTGACTAGACTATCTCCCGTGTTAGCGGAGCGCGTAGCCGAAGCTGCAGGACGCTACTTTGGTGCATATCGTATTCGAGCTTATTTATCAACCCCGCGAGCCGCCTGTAATCTCGAAGGAAGCAGGTCGCGCAAGTCACACTCGTTCGAGTCCACTCGTTCGAGTCCACTCGCTCATGATGCCCTCGGTAGGTCAATTCACAGTTCCTCGTCGCTACAAGCATGCTAATTGTCAATGTAGCTTTTCCACTGTATAGCGCTGCTTCTTGCGCTCTTCACGACGCTCGCCTATGCGGTCCATCCCGTCGAGGTCCGCGGGCAGGATTTCGTGGATACCGTTACGGGGAAGAGGGTCATGGTCATTGGCGTCGACTATCAGCCTGGTGGTCAGGGAGCATACAAACCGCAGAGCGGAGCTGACGCGCTGAGCAATGGGACCGTCTGCTTGCGCGATGCTGCACTCCTGCAGAGGCTGGGTGTAAGTATGACTGCTGTGAGGGTGCGACCGCCTTGCTAATAGAAGATTTAGATCAACACCATCCGAGTCTACAATGTCGATCCGACAATCGATCATAACGAATGCGCCTCGATCTTCAATGCGGTTGGTATCTATATGATAATCGATGTCAACTCCCCCCTGCCCGGAGAGAGTATCAACCGCGCCGACCCAGGCAGCTCCTACACGACAGACTACTTGACCCGCGTCTTTGGCATCGTGGAAAACTTCAAGGGTTTCCCGAACACGCTCGCCTTCTTCTCTGCCAACGAAGTCATGAACGAGATCGGCAACGTTGGTCGGAATCCCCAGTACATTAGGGTAGGTTCGAGAGCCATGTCACGTTAACCCAACAGTGAGAATGGGAGAACTAATCCTTCATAGGCCGTCCAGCGAGACCTGAAAAACTATATTGCGAAGCACTCCACTCGCACCATCCCCGTCGGTTACTCCGCTGCTGATGTCCGAGAGATCTTGGAAGATACTTGGTCGTACCTGCAGTGTGCTATCGATGGCGACGATAAGGACGCCACCCGCTCTGACTTCTTCGGCCTCAACTCGTACTCCTGGTGTGGAGATGGTGCAACCTATCAAACTGCTGGGTACGATGTCCTGGTCAGCATGTTCCAGAATAGCAGCATCCCCGTCTTGTTCAGCGAGTACGGCTGCAACAAACCGGAAAACGTCGCGCGAGTCTTTAACGAAGTCACAGCCCTGTACGGTCCGGATATGACTTCGCTCAGCGGGGGCTTAGTATATGAGTACAGTCAAGAGGAGTCGGATTTCGGCTTAGTGAACATTAACGAGAACACCACGGTAACTCTCAGGAAAGACTACGACAATCTGCAAGGTCAATACAACAAGCTGGATCTGTCGCTCATCCAATCAACAAATGCATCTGCAACGCAGATTAACCCACCAGAGTGTTCCGCTCAGCCCAGCGCAACAACTGGCTTTAGCGCTTTCACAATCCCCAAACTTCCAGATGGCGGAGATGATCTCATCAACAACGGCATCGATAACCCGACACAAGGCAAACTCGTTCCCGTCACCGAAACTAACGTCCCCATGGCCGCCTACGGCTCAACAGGCGAACAGATCCAGAACCTAGCAATCAGGCCTCTTGGTAACGATGAGTCTAACACACCCAACGGAGAAACCACGAGCCCGAGCGGTACTGGAAGTCCTGCGCCAACGCCAAGCAAAAAGGGGGGTGGGAGTATGTTGACAACAAGCGGTTGTGGAGTTGCTGTTGCCATGTTCGTCACAGTACTAATGATTCTGTGAAGGTGATCCAGTCGTGAGTGTACCAAAGCCCGTTCCGTCTCAAAGTCCATCCGGTCCCGATTCGTACATGATATTCAAAGCCTACGTTCTCCTCGCTACGGGCATGTTTGTTGCTATCAGCATGCTATAGACGGCATCAGCTAAACGGGAGACCGCTTTCTGTACATGCTTTTCTTCTGCATGGATCGGCTTTCGCGTTTCTCTGGACATTTTCGAGCGAGGAGTTGGTGGAGCTACTTTCACTTCTTTGTGCATATTTTGCTGCAGCTGAGCTGCCACATCTTCCCCCCTAATTCTCTCACATGTAGAGGCAACATGGTGGCTAGTAGATGGAAGCGTTATGGATGATATAGACGAGTTGATGAGAGATGGAGAGTGCATGATGTAGATAGTCTAATTATATTTTGAACAGCAATCCTTTCCCTTCGTCTCGCTTGTAGGAACAGTCATAAGCATCTTGAAGTTGATTTGGCACAGAAACAGTTTTCTATTCACCGGAAAAGGTTCAACCAGGAAAGTGCAAGTTCGTTTCAAAGCTCTAGGCGCAACGATCACAAGTCTTAGGTGGTCGAAGTGCTGTTTACCGAAGTCTGAATCGTGAAGTTATCATCGGAACTATTACAGTGTTCATCGCATTCAGACTCGCGGTATAGGATGGCTCTTTAGGTAAGCAAGGCTGAACGTCTGCAACCTTGATAGAAAGGTGTACTCGTCATGTCGGTGCCCTCTATTGGAAGGAGCACCTAGCCTAGTGGCGATTATGTAACAAGTTAAGGGTTTATAGCAAGTCCTCCCAACATAGCTCTTCAATTGACAACACACTTTGTTCAACATCCTCGTCACTCTTGCGTGTGCCTAACGTTCAGCGAATCTCAACCGGTATTACTTGTCGCTAAAGTGTCTTTAGAAGCTACATAATTACTCCCACCGGCGTCACTGTTCTATGGGTGGAGTCGTGTAGGTGGGCTTCGCAAGGCTGAACCTCCGCGCAACCCGCGTCGGGTGAGGATCGTCGCTTCCACATCATCGCTTTTAACTTCTGCATCGCTATGCTGTTCTCTTGACGACCTTCTTTCAATCTGATCTTTCTCGAAATACCGGATCTGAACCTCAGCCTTGTCTGGAGACACCAGGCAAACGCAAACCACTTTCCATCGAACATGCTCTGCTCGAACAGTCCGTACAACTGTAGCATCCCGCTTAATGAAACTTCATTGCCAGACAATCCAGATATTGCAGGGATCGGGGTACAATGCACTCACAATTGTTGGCATGGCTACCAGTAGCGCTAACTTGCTGTTAAGGTAGTTCTATCCTTCACCATATCTGCGAGCATCTCAATCTTTCTCGTCCTCTATCTCTCGATACCTGAAGCATGGAGGCAATATATTGGAGAAAGGGAGCGACATACCAAAGCGATCCATCGTGTTACTTTAGCATTTGGTGACCAACAACTCCTCACTGGTACGGTCATCCAGGTTGCGGCCTTCATTCAATATTGCAGTATCATGCCAAGCACTTTGCGATGATCAACATGATGAGCAACTTCTCTGTGGTCGTCTATCACCTCGTACTCATGCGACTTTGCCATTTCTTTGGGAAACGATCATCTAGCCTCCATATTCGTTGTATTGGGTCCATTATCAACGCCGTGCTGGCCTACATCATGTCCATGATTTGCCTGGCAATGCGGATTGGCTTTGGTTTCTCATCACCTGCTTGTATCCGAAGTGATAATTACCATTCAGGTCTGGAGACATGGGAGCTGATTTCTGTATCGATTGTTCTTGCCTCTGCGGTTATTTGCGTGTTCGTGATCGCCCTGGTATTCATTTATGCGATCAATCAGGGGATCATAGAAATTCCATTCAAATACTTAGTTATTTTCATTGTAGCTGTAGATTCTTCAAGTGGGTGGATGATGATTTGGTCGTTACGATATAGCCTGAGCCTTGGAGAAATTGATCAAAGCTGGGGGTTCGGTCAATTGCTCGCAATGCTTTCATTACTGTTTCCTGCTTGGTCTGCCGTCCAAGCTTTCAAAGGTAAGCTGCCTTATCTCTCGAAGAAACAATCAAGCACTGATCCGAGTAGATCCAAGCGTATCAGCATTAGCTGAACACAACACATCTATAGCGGACCCCTACACGGACGACGTCCCAACTGATATCGGTCCTTTCGCTTCTGGGGCACTACCTGCTGAGTCGGATGAAGAGCTGGATAATACGTTCGCGGGACCAACTCTATCTCCGATACTTGAAGAGACCGACGAGATCCCGAGCAACTGCGAACACTCAGCTTCTATACCCGTACCACATGATCCTGGGGAAGAGCCAGACGATACTTTACCAGGCCCTATTCATACTACAACAGGCTCCACAGGGGGGCCGTCTGGAGTGGAGGAGTTTGAGCTTCAAGAACTAAACTCGTAGTCTACTCACATCAACCGGGAGAAATTCAAAACCTTTCGTAGATATACGCTCTGTCCATGTTTCGAACACTGCCGTGAACACTGACCATGATCAACACCAGTCATCCAAAGACGTGAGACTGAGCAGCTCTTGCGCCGCGCAGACAGATTTGTCCAAGATTTACTTGACCGAAGCAAATCAACGCGATACCTACCTTACACTGCTAATATTACAACGACAGACCCACGGCTAGTACATAACTAATTTCTGCATCACAGAATACTAAAACTTCTCAGATTCTTATGTTCATCAAATACCTAAAAAATACCTCATACCCGCATCGCATCGCATCGCATCCGGTACACCTTCAAACAAAATTCCCACCAGCTAGCCACCCCAAACAAAGCTCTCAGATCCCCTCGACCCCCGTCAGCGCTATTTCAATCCCATGTCCAAAAAGAGCTGGCTTCCCCGTCCACACCCCCGCAGTGCTCTAGGAGAACAAGGCGCCCTGGCAAGAATAGCAACACTTCATCACTGAGCTCAAAAGACAGACACAGAAGGCAACTATAAGTTACATATGAAGATGATTACGCTGTAAAAACATGCGGAAGATAAATAAGAGAAGGCTTGAATGAATGGAAACTCACTATCGGAGAAGAGAAAGTTGGATCTGCTGGGTAAGTTGTCTTCACACGGGAGGCTCGCGAAGATTGCAATTGTTTGTGCAAGAGTATGGTCACTACTTTCCTACTTTATCGAGGATTACCGATTACCCTGAAGCTTCCCTCCAATGCTATTGTAGTCACGATTATCCTTTCCCTGGAGCGTGAGTGAATATATGTCGTGAGAACTCAGCCGACCTCTGAAGGTAACAAAACCAGTCACGCATCACAAAGCCAATCCAGAAGCAGAAATACGAGTTTCCAGGATATTATTTGCACAAAAGCACATTCCCCTCAATGCCTCCTCATCCCATGTGCTATGCTCAAGAAGAAGTCCTGAACAAAAAAGCCGGTGGCAGACGAGACCCAGGAGCGGAACGTGCCCAGCCTCGGTGAAAAGTGTGATAGAGAAGAAACAGAGGAGCCAGAAACACGAACGCATACATATATCGTGTGTCTGTGTGGCCTCGAAGATATTGAGGCGCAATAGCTCCATGTCGGAAAAGTAAAGACTGGAGAAAGATAGGCTCCCCAAAAAGGTGTGGAGCTCAAAATAGGACCGCGTGCTCCGCCCAAAGTAATGGTACATGTAGTTCATCGTTCAAGACAAAAGTCTAGTCGGAATAGTTGAAAAGTTGCTTGTGAACACAGCACTGACGCCAGTCTAACTAATAGTTGCAACGTACCGAACGAAGCTCGAATCGGTGCCACTCATGCTGCCCAGGGGTGTTTTCGATGATTCGGTGAATGGTCTCGACGTGGTCTGCATGGAGCGGCACGCTCCTAGTGCACCGGAGCAGCGGCAGCTCGTCGCGCCCACGTGCCATTGTTTGGCGGGCTTGAGCGGTTACTTGGCCAACTACTGCCGCCTGTAGACTGTCGGGAGGAGCTCTGATTAGAGTTCTGGCGTCCCTGGTATCCTGAAGACTTCCTGGGTAGACGGTCCTTCTGATCGGAGTTTGAGGATCCGTTATTGTTTGATGGAGTGAAGGCGCGTTTCGGCTTCGGACCGCCATACTTCCGGCTAGCACGCTTTCTCGGAATCGACTTGGTGATCGATCCCTTCATGCTTGCCAGGCGAATGACCACATCAACAGTATCGCCATCAGTGTCGAAAGCGTGGAAGGGGCCTTTCGTGAAGATATCGAGACGTGGGTGGAATCTCGAGTTTGGCCTGTGGTTCGGAAAGCCAATGGGGGCCTCGTTCGCCGCTAGGTGGGGGACTTTGGAGAGCTTGACGATCGGCAGGGACCCAAATTCGCGCTCTTCAAGGAGGACACCTTCTGCACCGAGGCGAGTTGTCACCTCAGAGCTGCTATCCTCGACGAAGATCTTACGAGAAGCCGCATTTGGCAAGGATACCGTGGCTGAAGACTTGTTCTCACGTACCTCGAGTGGCGCTTTAGAGGAAGCTGCTACACCAACCGGAGCCGGTCTGGCGGAGTGCGGAGGCTGAATTGGAGCCGGACCTTTCCCACCAGGTGCGGATTTCTCAAGAAGGCTATTAAACCTCGCTTGCCATTCCGGATCCAAAGCCAACGGTCTCGCACCAAGGCCTACGCGAACTCGAGGCGGCATGGTAACAGGTGCCTCCGAAGGAGCGGCGGGCTCTGATGCGGGCGGAGGGAGGCGTACACGTGGTGGTGGCATGGGCATCTTGACAACAGGATGATGTGAGTCACCAGTGAACGCAGGATGAGACTCAGTTTCCGGAGGCGGTGGCGAATCAGATACGTTTGATGCCGTAGTCGATTGTTGCGCTGCCTCTGACGCCCTAGGAAAGAAGCGAGACGACCGTCCAGTCTGACCATGAGGTTGGTGGGGGGCCTGTGTGATTGATCCGTCGCTCACAGAAGTTGCAGCGGGGAAGACAGGCTTGCCTGATTCATCCTTCCCCTTTAGTTCTGGTACCGTGGCAGCAGAAGAGAGGTCAGTGCCGTTGGTTAGTGGAGGGCCACCAATCCTCGAATGTAGTGCCTTTTGCGACTTGCCCTGCTTATCTGTATAAATTTCGCGCAGTTCGGGCCTGAAAGCTTCACCCAAGCGCTCAAGTTCCTGTCGGTTCTTCGCAACAACAGCCTGATCGTCAAGGCGAATTGCGCTAGCAAAGTTGTTCCACCCATGCTTCTCTGTTGGAGGAGCGATCGGACCAGGTGGCCCAAGATTGGGCTGCTGGCTCGTGACGGGCATAGTTTGTGGTGCGAACGGCTGGTTGGGTAGCCCTTGCGCCTGGGGTGGTGACGGCTTTAGTGGGGCGCTGGTCCCGATTGCCGCGGGTTGACTGGAGGGTGGTTGCGCAGGCAACTGCTGGGGTCCTGGACGAGGCTGACCTCTAGTGTAGCCAGAGTCGAATGTGCCGTTCCCAAGCGCCCGGTCTTTGGCCTGTGGAGGTCCCCAAACGTTGGAAGTCCACCCGCGAGGTTGTTGCGGAATAGAGCCGGCCCAGCCCTGAGCAGTGGGTTTGACGTCCTGGTTACCGACGCGCGTGTCGGGCTTCCCGTGGGTCTTGTCGAGCTGCTGCTTGTTTGTCCTCTCGTCCTGACCGAGGTTGTTCAAAGGTTGCGGCGCGACCTCAGTAGAAGGAGCTGGTTTCGGCTGAATCTCGGATTGCGCCTTCACCGGCGACGAAACGGGTTTCGGTCCAACCTCCGCACCTCTTGTCCAGGGCTTCTGAGCAGCTGTCTTTACAGGCTGGGCTTGATGTACCTTCATCATTCCGTACTGCGCAACCTCACCTTCTGACGTCGGTACGGGCGGCTTTGGCGGCGACTGCACCGGAGCAGGTACAGCTTTGTCCTTCAATGGGGACTTCTCCTGCTCTTTGACCTTGGACTTAGGATCATCAGTCATGCCTAGAGCTTCTAGCTTCTTGCGCAACCGTTCCTTCCTCTCGGCTTCTTCCTTTTCTTCGCGCTCTCTTTCCTTCTGTTTCTGCAGTCGAGCCCGTTCAAGCTTCTCACGCATCAGGCGATTCTGGACCTCAACCGCACTCTCGACTTGAGCAGGAGCGGGTGCTGCTGGGCCATCTGGTGCAACAGGTGAGTCGGTCGACCCATATGGCGATGCGGGCTGCACGTTGGCAAGGCTTGGAGAAGGCTTCTGAACCAAGGAAGCGGCTTGTTCAGGAACTGCGTGAATACCATCAGGATGTCCCGCCTTTTGCGCGAAGTGTAGTCGGGGGGAAGCCGGCGTTGTAGCTTCAGAGCCGTTGATAGACTGTGATCCTCGCCGTTGGATGTTGAGTGGGAGAGAAGGTAAATCCGGGCCTCGCCTGTCGAAGGACATGCGTCGACCGCTTCCCCCAGACACTATGGAAGAATTGCGTCGCCTTCCCCAGCCCGGGCCGTCTGCACTGGTGCGGGAAGTCTGGAATGCTGCAGATGGCTCAGCCGGGCCATCTTGTGACGGTCGCTGTAAAACGGAGGGTTGCTGCCGGAAGTTATTGTCACGGATAGATCCTCGTCGCGTCTCGTGGACCGGTTCGTAGCGGCCGCTATGGGAGTTGAAGAGCTCCCGATTCCCACGATCGTCTCGCCAAGACCTGTTGAAGTCATCGGGAGCAATTTCCTTTGCTGGGTGGGACGCTGAAGGAAAGGCGTCGTATTGTTGCCGTGCATCTTGCGAAAACCGGGACGAAAGAGGCTGTTGCACTGGGGGATTAATCTGTACAAGGGGGACTTTTTCGACGGGCGGCAATGTCGCCCATGGAGATTTGGAAGGCGTCGAGCCTGAGGGTTTAGCAACCAAAGTAGGTTTCTCTGGCTGTCCCTTGAGCGTTAAACCAGCTTTCGTGCCGCTTGCCTGGGAATGCGCTCCGGGTTTTAGAATGGTTTTCGTGCCCGTCGTAGAAGTCGGTCGCTGTGCGATTGCTGCTGGTGGAGGTGTAGGCTTCGCAGCTTCTGGAGGTGCTTCCTCCGTCACTGGCTCCATCTCTTCGGGAGGCGGTGCTTGATTTTCCACTGCCGCGACAGTTGACTTGGTGCCGTCCATCCACTGCACAGTATCGGGCGCCCAGTCATCTTCGTCATCGTCAATGTCGGCCCATTTTGCTTCTTTATTCGAGTCGTCTGCTTGCAGGCGGGTAGCTAAGTGAATGCCATACTGCTGCTTGAGCTCTTCGTCGGTGAACTGCTTGGGAGGTGGTAGCGGCACAGGCTGGTTCTTATTCCAAACCTTGCTCGCGTCAGGTCCTGCTGTCCCGTTCAACTTTGACACGCCCCCTCGCTGCAGGCTCCCGAGTCCAGGGCCAGCCTTAGCCACTAATCGAGGCTTCGTAGTTTGCAGTATTGATGCGTTCGTTTGGCCCACTGGAGGCGGCTTCTGGCTCGCCCCTGGCACAGGCGTCGACACGGCAGACTTGGCCAGGAAGTTCTTCGTCACCGAGACCGACTTGAAGGAGGCCGGTTTCTTGACCGAGTTCGATCGCAAGTGTCCGGCGGGCCGCTCTTTTGCTGGGTCCACGCTGCCAGGGCGACTGATGTCCGTGTCTGAACCTCCACTAACGTCTCCGAGGGCTTGTTGCGAAGCCACGTCCTCTGATGGCGACAGGTCTCCTGCATCGCCGTTCACAAGCGGTTCCCTGCTCTCATCTATTGCCGTATCGAGCTGCGTCTGGTCGACAGGGGCCTGTGATGATCAGTATAACCATTCCCAGCTATGCCATGCCACCACTTACACTCGGGGTGTCGTCGTCGGCCTTGTCTGCGGGCCTCGCGCCGTCGATCTGGTCGGCGTCGCGGCTCGGAGCATTCGTGGTCGGCGGCGGTGAAGCGTCAGAGGGCTTCTGGCTCGTGGTCGTGGGCGCGGAGGGCGCATCGCCGTAGCCGGCGGGAACGTTGGTAGTCGTCGCAGGGTCGTCGATGGGCGCGGGGCCACCCACCGACTGTGCTTGCTTTACCACATCGTGGGTGATCTGCTCTGCCATAACAAGTTCCGGGTCTGTGTCGGCAGCAACGCGGCTGTTGTCAGAACGGTCCGCTTCATCTGTGCACGAGGACGGCATGGGTGGAGCGGCGGCGGCGGGCGGCGACTGCAGCTCCCAGCGCCGCGCGAGGCCAAAGAAAAGGGTGTATTCACCTAAGGTCAGGTACTACAGGTCGCCACGAGGGAGAAGTAGGCGCTTCCGCAGAAACGTCGACTACGGGCTCCACGAGCTTGCGCGGCGTTGGCGGACCGTCGGGTAGGGTTCTGCTGGGCACTCGAGCTCTGCGGACGAGGCTGCGAGCGGCGCGAGAAAGGGGATATCGTCAACGGAGGGAGAGGAGAGTCGCGTGCCGCTGGATAATGGCGGGAGAGGGCCGTGGGTGTCTGGGCCGGGAGTGTGGATGATGGAGGTTTAGGAGTCGCCTGTGAACAGCGAGTCAAGTGGAGTTCGCGATCACTGGCCGGCACCGTCTTGGCGGCCGACTTCTTTGAAGCTGAGGTCACTCCGAAACGGGCCACACGCCACACGCGGGCGAGCGCTGCGTTTCACGAGGGCAGCGCGGGAAGACGATTGGAACGGCCGTCGAGTGCTGTCTTGGATTGCGCAGCGGGGAGGTACACGTAGGATGTAGCATGCACGTGCTGCCGGGCTCGAATGACCTCTAGGAGCGCTGGACTGCCTGGCGCCCAGCAGAAACAAATAATCATGTTGCACAGCATACCTATCGATTCTCGCCCTGCAGCTTTACCTCAACTCTAGCCGCCAAATGCACGGCCAGATTGCTACCGCCAGCACTCAAAGTCACCGAGAGAAACCCTAGCCCGGGAACGATCAAGGACTGCCCAACTTGGTCATGGAAGTCTGCACACGCTGGCCAAATGTCTAATTTGATTGGGACTACACTTTATATTTACACACGCCGCCCGTTGTCTTCCATATGGTCATTCGCGGGAGTGGTCGATCCGCTTAGTGAGCGTTGTTCTTGTGGTGGCCTGCGAGTTGTGAGTCAGAGGTCAGGTAGACGCCGGCCGGCCGTAACACTGTCCACTTACGGAGATGGAAGTAGTAGTTCTGCGCATAGCCGATAGCAGCGAGGACGACAATGGCGTGAAGGAGCGCTGCTCAGCTCGTTAGCATCCCTACCCCGTGTGTCCATACATCCCAAGATGCCACTGCAGGGGTCCACGTACGTGCAGGCGAGGCCTTCTTGCCCATGTAGCGGTTCTGGTATCGCTGGAGCAGTCCCTTGGGCTTGATCTCGGGAGCCGGTCCTCGGGGCAGCTTCTCGTAGAAGCTCACCACTTTCTGCATGCGGACAGCATTCGGCGATGATCCAATGGCCTTGCTTCCAGATTAGCAAACTGTTCATGTTTTGCGTGTGCCCAAATTCGACGAGACGAATGTGCGGTGGTACGGTGCAGAAGCGTTTTGCGGTCGACCGAAGAACGCGGAGTGTGGCTTGCGCATCATCCGGGGCATCGTCGCGAGGGAGGAGTAATTCTTACATTTGGCGAAGCAACCTGGACAGACACGTTAGCATGTTCCGAGCGGGTGCAGTGGGCGCATAGGGCCGTACCTTCGGGGGGATCAGGGTCGAGAGACCACGCTTGGTGATGAAACTCATCTTGTCGGCTGGGCCTCAATTAGCATCAATTGGATCGTCGCTATGGCCTCGTTCGAGTTGGGCGACGCACCTGGGCTGGCAAGATGGGTGGAGGGGAGCTGGGCGCGGGGGAGGTGGATGGAAGAAGTCGTCGAAGTTGAGGTTCGGCAGAGAAGGCGTGCCAAGCCAAGCAGCCCGGCGGGTCGTCAACCTCATGGAAGCACCTCACCCCGAGCGCCGCCGCCGCAACTCAATACACCACCGAGAATGTCCGCCATGCAGCGCTCAATTGGCTCGCGGTTGCTGTCCGCTACCGTGCGACCAGCAGCTCACCGCGCCATTGTACCAAAATCTCGATCATATGCCAGCGATTCGTCCCTCGAAGCTTCCTCCAAGACCTCCTCTGCGGACTCGCCAAAGGAACGGACTGGCGAATCAGTTCAGATCAGACAGGAGGGTGCAGCCGAAGGCAATGTTAGGCATCAGCCCGACTACAACGTTGCTGTGGACTACCGAACTTCGTACGTGGACGGCATTATGAATGCGCTTGGGGAGATCTAATCGACTACAGGAACTTCTCTCCGATCCCGAAGCGCGTAATGGATGGTAGCGAGCCGGGCGACTCTGTTGCGGCAGCAGTGCTTTCTGGAGCTCCGATTGATCTCCAGGCGCGGACTGTTCGGTACGCCCACGATACATCAGACGAGCTCTGCTACTTGTATCGAGCGATTGACTGACATTGTCCAGCATCTACCGACCGACCAAGCCCGCAACTCAGTCTGGTGACTGGCACTCACACCACTGGCTGATGGACTGGGACCCGCTTCCCAAGGGATACAGATGGGAGAATCCGCTCATGGGTTGGCAATCCTCGGCCGATTTCATGCAGGGCACCCGGTTACCTTTCAAGACGAAGCAGGACGCCATCGATTTCGCCAACAAACAGGGATATGAGTACTTCGTCCAAGAGCCCAACGAGCGCAAATTTGTGCCAAAGGCATATGCAAACAACTTCACGCACATCCCAGGCAAGCTGAAAATTGTAAGGACAAAGTAAGCCAAGGTAGCATTTAGGCGCAACGATAGCGTCAATGTAAATACGAGTGGGTTGCACTCTTTGGTTTTCCTTCAACATCTCTTCCTGTTATATCAAATGAACCTTGTTGTGATTAGCCCTGTGTAAAGGATACTCCCAGCAGAAGACAGAAAGAGACGGCATCAAGGCAGTTATCAGCTATTGGTTCTCCTCCTTCTCATCGCGGAGAGGGAGTACTGATAGTTTGGTTTACTTCTTTGGAGCTTTTCAACCTCCAAGAGCCACTGTAGTAGGGTCTCACTTAACTACAATAGCACACCAAGGTGACTGATACAGACTGCGTCTCTGCACCCCTACTTTGGGGCATTGCTCTTGGGTAAGCTCAGCATGTACCTCAAGCTTCTAGATACTCATCACTCGTAGGCACTTTCCAACAATGCTATCGGTTGACGAGCGGGTGCCTAGCATTTCATTGAGGGCGCCTTTTCCAAGACCCCAGTCCACGGACACGATTAGTTTCAATGCCTCCAGAATAGAGGTACATATACTGTCGTTGGATTACCGTGTAGGAGCACTTCGTCTATCAAACATTGATTAGCTAGGACCTCGTTCGACCGATCACAGCGCTTCAAGAGTCGTAGTACGATATCTATGCCCCCGTTCTGAGACTTCGCTCGGACAGATATATCGGCTACCTAGGATGACTGGCCAGGTATGTAGAGCTCTGCTTCGTTTGCTTCAATATGACCTTGGTTCGCGCTGAAGGTGGCGAGGCAACCCTTTCCCAGACTCCTCTAGAGCAGGGCCAGATACTGTAGTTGGATTACACTGTAGGAGCGCTTTGTCTATCAAGAACTACTTGGCTGGGACCTCGTTTAATCGATTACAGCGCTTTAGGAATCATGATACGACTATCATACTCTTGTTCTAGGACCTCGCTCGGACCGAAACATTGGCTACCCAGGATTCCCAGTGGAGGTGGCATCGAGTTCATGTTCACGAAGATTGCTGCATCACCATGAGATTGGAGGTATTCCTCGAGTAGGGGTTTAAGATACTGTAGTTGGATTACCCTGTGGGAGCGCTTCATTAATTAAAGACTACTTAGATGGGACCTTGTTCGAACGATCAGAGCACTCCAGGAACCATAATACGGTATCAGTATCCCCCGCCCTGGAGCACCTTGATGGCGCAAGTCGGTGGTGCCTAGCAACGCGTCTTCTCCACGTGTTTGGTTACGTCGCGTTGCGTGCGCCTTCACTTTCACGCACCACAACACTTTTACCTTTCACGCACACCACACTTTTCCCTTCACAGACGCTTCTTCTTTCACGTACAGCCAAGTCTTCGCTTGTTATCGCCGCGCACGGTGTTTTCTATATAAACAAAAGGTTTGTAGCACGATGCATTTCTTCTTTTCCTCACACGCACACCCCCCACTTTCTTGCGTGTCTTCCCCAGCGTTTCTGTTTGACCAGCGTGCTTTGGAGCAGTTTGAGGAGTTCAGGAGTTTTGGAGTGCAGGAATTAACCACACCGCTACGAGTTCTCGCGTTCGTCGGAGGAAAACAGTCTACACTAATTTCTCTAGCACTCTATCTCTCTGTCACGATGCCACGAGGAGGCTACGACATGTCCATCGACAGGAACGGTGTCGTTCCGAAGAAGATCGAGAAAGACGTAAGTTTCTTGCAGACAAAGCTCGCAACTGCTACTTAACAATCATAGGCCGTCGAAGCTGCGCAGAAAGAGGCCAACGACGCTATCATCAAAGCCAACAAGGAGAAGAAAGCTGAGGTTCGACGCGAGGCCGCTGCACGACGTGAGGCTAAAAAGAGCAAGGAGGCAAGTTCACTGAAGGACTTCAGCAGTGATAATACAGAGTTTGACCTATCTCATAGGGTGAGAAAGCTACGGGCGCCAGCAAGCAGATGAACCCGCCGACCAAGACGACTCGACCTGCTGCAGCACCAGCACCAACACCAGCAGCATCCTCGTCCTCGTCTTCGCGCCCGCGTGCTTCCGATTATGGACGAACTTGGGGCAAACTTCCAGAGCGTCAATATAGGGCTATTGCTCCAGCTCCACCAAAAGACGGCCAGGATCCCAGCGGAAACGGCGCTTAGACGTCACATTCTGTCACGATCGTCGGATAGATCAGTTGCGAAAATATTGGATAGCTTGAGCCACTCCAGGAATCATCATCCAAAGTAAGTAATATACATATCCGGTACCTTTTGGAACCCGTTACTGACGCCCGCCCTCAGGCTTTGCTTCGTCTTCGACCATCCGAATCGTCACCACTCCGATTTCCCTTTGAGTATCTGGATTCTTCACTTGCCTTCCCCTTCTGTACTTTAGTGGCAAGGACCATGTCGATGGTTTGGTGGCACGCAGCGTAGCACCTAATGAGGGAGTGAATACATGTCTTTTCGGGTAATGCGGTTAATGCAGGTAATGCAGGATATTGAGAAACGATAAGAATCCAAAAACCAAAAACCAAAATCCAAAACAATAAGTCAAATGAACCATGCACACGTGCAACGCCAACTTCATGTACTCACACTCTTGATAGCTGCCACAGTCGCAGGGTAGTACTTGGCGGCAAACTTGGGGCTCCCCACCGCGTTGGGGTGCTCGCCGTCGTCGGTGTCAGTCGTCACGTTCCAGCCCACCGTCGTGTCGATAATCGTAATTGGCGATATAACAGTGGACTTCGTCGGTCCCCACACTGCAATCGCCTTGTTCAGATCAGTGATACCCTTCTGCGCCACCGAGCCAAACCTGTCAGCCAAGGGCAGGATCTGCGCGAACACGATCTTGACGCTCGACTTGGCGGCGCGCATCTGGTCCACGAGGGTAGAGAAGGCCTTGATGATATCGGCAGTGGGCGTCTTGTTGATCACGTCGTTGGTACCTAGATGCACGAGGATGACATCCGGGTTGCCGGAGGAGTTGAGCCAGCCTGGGAGCGATTTGTTGTCGACGAACTCTTTGGCTTGGGCGCCAGGGTGGCCTTCATGGTCACGATCTTGGAGGGGTTTAGGAAGCGGCGAGTATGCGGATGCTGGGAACATGGACTTACCATAGTCGATGCCAGCGCAATCTCCGCCTTTCTGGGTGCCGACGAAGTCGATGTTCTTGATGTTGTTGTCTTGTAGCTTCTGCCAGAGGTAGGCGCGCCAGCAACCCTGCACATGGTGTCAGTAAGGAGCGTGGCATAGATAAGGGGAGGCAAGGGAAGACACGAGATATGTAGATAAGGGTAAGGTATGATAGTCGAGTAAGGTTGAGCAAATGACAGGGAGACCCATATCTCAGAGCGAAACCGGCGAGAATAGTAGACGTACCGAAGCAATGGAGGCTCCGAAAGGCATGACCTTAACCTTGGCAGCAGCAGGGGCTGCCTCGTCAGCGGGAAGAGGCAATGGCGTACCAAGGACGACCTGGTTGGCTACCGCTGCTCCAAGAGCAGCAATGACGCGGAAGTTGACCATGATGCCAAGAAGTAGTAAGAGTCTCTGAACAAATGGAGAAGAGCGGCGCTGATGCCCAGTTGTTGAGGAGAGAAGGAAGGGAGAGGGTGAGAGATTGGTTGGCGGATGCTCGTGCTCGGTATGAAGGGAGGGAGCGTTCCCTGGGTTTATATATTAGGAGAAGGGATTACGATTCGATCCGCCAGGTAAGACTCAAGCGCGTGAGAAATTTTAATGAGGAGCGTGCGCCTAGCAACAATTACACGTCGTGACTCTTCGAAGAAATGCTAAACAAAAAGGGACCAAGTGTAGTGGGATCTTCGAGTAGTCCTTCCACTTCTGCCAGATACCCGAAGGGGTATGAGGTTGTAGCGATGAGACGAGGCAATGAAATCGACTTACGGCCACAATGACAGCACCACACACCCCATATAAAGCAAGTAGCTCCATACAGATCAACACAGCACGTTCGAGGCTCCCCATGCCGGCCTCGACAAGGTGCAAGCTGCTGTGCCTGCCAACTTGATGTGCGACCAGGAATGCCCATGTCACTGGAATCAGACGGTAACGCTCCCATGATAGTTCCGGCTCTTACAAACAAAAGACACCTCGCTGCGACGCGGAGAAGCGGGAAGGGCTACGTTGTTCTAGATGTCGTTTTATAATTGCACGTTAGGACTGGTAGTCAAAACAGATTGACGGCAATAGGCTTCAGGTTCTTTAGCGAGATGGCCCCGCGTCGGGATTGAGCCGGGTGATCATCCGGGTAGCCTACTAATCTAGGATATAAGACAAGAGAGAAACCGTGCGAGTAGCGAAATACTCCGGAAAATAAGAAATCCCTTCCGACACAGTCTGCCGTTTGGAAACAGCTTCAATTCTCCCGACCGAATGCACAAAAAGTGTTTCGTGACACGCAGAGACGGTATAAACCCCGCATGCTTCCGCGTGCCATATGGCAATAATGCTGGAGTGGAGTTGCATGTGGTTCTGGACGGACCTTTCCCCTCACCTTCCCCAAAACGATGACAAGACCGAAGTAGCATGAACGAGACGATCATAGGAACCGCTCCTCAAAAGATGACTTACCATGCGCAACACCTCGTGCCCCTTCCGTACCCTTGAACATCATGCCTGTCGAAGTTGTTGGCCAACCTCCGAACGATAGTCGCAGTACGACCGGCCACAAGATCGCTAGTTGACGTTACTGGCGTGGTCAAACAAGCCTCCACCATCGGGAGCCTCGATTGCTTGATGGCTCACGTCGCAACGTTGGCTGAGACACGGCCTCAAACACAAAACATGACAACACCTAGCACCAGTTTGGTGCCCATTAGTAATGCCCTAACTCAAACATGTTGCTTGTCGCGCGGTCAGTTGTGCGAATGGAAGTTTGCCGATGCTGGTGCGATCTGGGGCTGAGGCGATGTGTTTGTGATGAGGTTATCACTCGGCACGTAGACCGTATTCTCTCGAGGTTGAAGCATTGGATGGTATTTTGAGATACCACCAGATTCGGAGAGGGCTCGCACGGTACGAACTATCGATCAGATGCCTTGCAGTGCACAATTTTTCTTCTAGCGAACGCGAGAAGGTGAGCTAAAAAGGTCGCGATTTAATGTGCAACAGATATTCTCCAAATGCAGGATTTTTGAGACATTAATCTCTTACTGCCAACTCCTTCGCGCACGCTGCGCCGCACTCGTGGCCAAGAGGACGACTTCCAAAGCACAACACGAAGTCCTGTCAATCGGTTCTACACCTAGTACTTTGCCTAGGTCATCAATTGCTTAGCTCGTCTTGCGCCACATGTACTCGAGTCATAACGACATAGATCTGAGTCAAATGCGACTACAATAGCAGAAGTGATGACGCTGATGAAGAGTCGCACGCTTCCGTTCATTTAGCGGATCTGGAAACGAGGGCAAAACGAGGCATGCTGAATGTTGTTGACGAGGCGGACTGGTTGTTTCACGGAGGTACGACGAAGGTTAGGCCAAGCTTTCGGCTCCATGCAGACGTGACGTATCCGGGAAGATTGACGCGGAGATCGAAACACTGACACAATGCTTCAACGGTGAGGTGCCTCAACTCTGTATTCGAAAGTTCTGTTTGAATATGAACAGAAGTCGTTTAATGCCAATGCTAGATGATATGTGTACATGTGTTTGATGACTTGTATTTGTAGAGCCTCATGCGCTGACCACAAACGTAGGATATCATGAAGCTCGTCAACTCCTCCGGAAAAAGCATACGTGTAGTTGACTCCAACAACTAGGAAGTGACGCGATGAGTAACATCGAGAGGATGACTATAGGGACACGAACGTTTACCTCTTCATCATTCCATATCCGCAGTCTTCATCCATCCCGTATCATTACTAGGTACGAAAAGCCGCGAATCCACGATGTGGGAAGCCACAACATTGCTGATCAAGAATCGTCGTCGGAACTCTCCACATTGCACATCGCCTTCTTGTGTCGTCCGACCCGAAGATTGTTCTGAGATGCGCCGACGTAGGCATCCCCTGCACCATCGACTCGAAGAGCGCCAGAAGGAGTTATGGTCATGGAGTTGGCCTCAGTCTCGGTGGGGTCTGATAGATACTGACCGGGGTCAAACTTGTCGAATACGTCTCCTCCAATGTCGGTTTGAATTGATCTCGTGGTAGATGCCGGACGAATGGTAATTCCGCTGTAAGGGTCTGGGACTGGCTCCAGATCTGGATGTGCTTCCTCGTTCTCCTTGTCATCTTCATAGAATTCTATTGGCGCCGGTGCTGAAGCCTCTCTAGCCAACTGTTCAGCAAGTGGTTCCTCGTAGATGGGGACACTCGTAGCGCTGGGCGAAGCGTCTAAGCCATAGTAGTACGTCTTCTCGCTAGTCATAGTAGACTGCATACGATTACGGTCTGGAGGACCAAGACTAGCATCGGAGGGCTGTTCTGGTGGGATGGTGGAGATGGCTGAGTTTTCTGAAATCAAGATATACTCTGAGTCGGCAACGATCGAGTAACGGGTCTCTGCACGGATGTCGCGTTCACCGTCCGAGATCTAAATATACCCTCAGCTCTGATCGACACGAAAGGTACAAGAAGGCGTTGCAGCGCTCTCAAAGGATAGCGTAATGCATGACCGTGAGGTACACGTACCTCTTCAGCTGAATCGGAGCCACGTTTACGGCGCTTGCGTACGGGTCCATCGCTCTGACTAGATGTACTCAATCTATCAAGATCGGCGTCTTGTGGATGTATACCCATGTTGTAGAGCGGAGTCTTGTTGACATGACGCGACGTTCGTCTGGAAGGTTGCGACGAAGGACGAACCGATTTGGACTTGCTTTTGGGTCTTTTGGGTTGGATTTCTTCATGTTCAGTATCAGACTCCGTGTGATTGCCATTGTCTAATGGTGGGGCGCACATAGTTAGCTAGATGTGTTAGAGGTATGTGTAATCCGGCCATACATACCGAAGCTCGAGAACAAGGTATCTTCTGACCCAAGAGAAAGCTCTCCGTGTTTGGACTTTTGCTTCACAGCCTGGGAAGGACGAACCACATCATCCATTGGATGGTACTTTTGGTCGTAGCAGAGGTGACTCTTCTGTGAGCCTCGCACCTGGTTGCGAGTCCTGTATGAAGAGGCTGGTATGGATGATGTTGGTGGGGTGTCTTTGATAGCAGACTGTAGCTCGTCTTCATTCGGCGTCGATAAGATGTTGTCGATATCTAGTCCTTGCAGGATTGCGGGTGTCTTTCTTTCTTTTGAACGCAATTGCTGAAGACCATCAGTGGCTGTATGAAGAGGAACAGACTGCTCTCACCGAAATCGTACTGCGGCGAGCTCTGGATTCTGGTTCCGGTGACTGCTCTTGGCTATCCCTCGCAGTGCTGCTCCTTTGACGTCGAGGATCTTGCTTCGGACTCGCTTGCGAGACTGGGGTCAATTGCTAAACAGGGTGAGTGTATGTCGTTTGCCAAAGCCTGCAGAAATTTGACAGTGACGTACCTTCGCCTCACCGAATTCAATGGAGGAGAAAACGTCAAATTCATCCTCGGAGCCGTAGTCACTGAGTGCTGGCGGCATCGTTTCCAAAGGGACTCTGATTGATCGTCGGTGTATGCGCGCAAAGGATCTTGATGATATAGGGAAGACGCAGTAGCAGATGGTGTAAGGAGCATTTGAGAACGAGGAAGGTACGCGCGACCGCACTTTCCGAAATCGCGTGGCCTACACCAGAACATGTGACTACACGTGGCGTCATGTGACCAAGTGAAGTCGTATTATGGGTGAATTCAACGGTCAAAGCAAAGCAGATGCGAGCTGCAAGGCATGACGAGAAGTGAATGTGTGCTGCGTTGTCATGCAAGGACCAAACGAGAAGCGCAGAATGCGAGAGCTTAGCGGAGAGCAGAAGACGCGAAAGTGGTGACAGAAGAGATAGATTGATATCAAACGAAAGTAATTACAATCCAGTAATGACCGGCCGTGACAGCGAACGTAGGCGGACTTATCCAATAGTCCAGTAATGTAGGCCTCTCCAGGCCTGCGAACTTCCCGTCTGCAAAATGGGTATGTGAAAGAATTTTTGGCTATCTAAGTGCTGGAATTGGGCATCAAGAAGAAGTGGAGCACTAATATGTTCGTAGATTCTGCGTAAAGTCATCCAGTTGAGATTCCCTTCCTGATAACGATGCCCCATGAAACGCCGGCCGGTAGAATGACCAATGATATTTCGCTTGAACGCAATGACAATGCACAGTGTTGAGACAGGGTTAGGCACGAGATGTAAGTCGTATCGGTGGCATGACGAAGTCGTCGTTGTCGGACTCATCATCAATTTCGATGTCCACAGCCTTTGCTGTTGTTGGCGCAGCAGCGACGGTGGCTCGTATATCGGGCATGGTTGGCTTCAGTTGTAGTGACGTAGGAACCGGGGCGTCGATGTTCGACGTCTCCTTCTGTACCTCCTTCTCTTTTTGTGCGGTATACTTGGCAACCTGCTGGTTCGCTATAGCAAGTACATTTTCGAAGTGTTTCCTGGCCGACTCTAGCTCTTTCCTACAGTCGCCGTCACGAAGTGACTGATGCGCTGCCTTCTCGCAGAGACCCTGGGCGGTTTCTAACGACTTGTCGGTGGTATCAAACATTTCCTGGGACGAAGCACCCGCCCTACCTGGGACGATGCCCACAGCACCTCTAGCTCGCATTGACGAGAGCCCGGCACGGTGTCGGTAACCAATTTTGGCCATTACGTCGTCATCGTCTCCTTCTGAGTCGTCCTCCGACCCTGCAAGCTCTGCCAGGGCCTCCATCTTTGCGGCCATCTTGCCTTTTCGAAGCATGTTCCGACCAGTACCAATATTACGGACTAAAGTCTCGAAGGACTTCTGTATCTGGCCATCGTACTGAACGATAACCATCATTCTGGTTCGATACTTTAGTGGGCCTGATGCTTGACCGGAGAGGACGGATGCGGTCTTTCGTTTTCGGTTCATGACAGGCGTTTGCTGTGGGGTGTTTGACGTGCTCGCATCCTCTATGATGGCATCAAGATCCCGTATCGACTCGACAGAGCCCGTCCGGCGTTTCAATGGTGGTGATCTCGACACAGGTACTTTGGCTATTTCATCTCGCATATGCGCTACCTTCTCTTCAATCTCGGTGAGCTGCTTGAACCATGCTGGAATGCTGTCATTGAGAAATGTGAAGGACCTCTCTATGTCTGACATTGTTGCACTCTCGAGTGGGAATCGAGGGTCAAGGTCGAGCGTTGAGGGGTCGGAATCGGGAGCGGGCAGTTGGGTGACACGGCCGACGACGGGGTAAGGAGATAGGCGTTCGCGGTCGACAACGCCAGTCGTAAAGGTCGTTAAATCGTTGGAGGATGTTGTCGGGGGCGATTGTGTACAGAGGACAGCAGGAAGTGCGAGAACGAGGCGTCCGGGAGCGATGCGATTACTTTAAGAGAGCGGCGGCTGGGGTGCAGGGGTGGTGCTGTACGAGATGGGATCAACAGACCGGGCTCCTCGTCGCTCATGTACGGCTGCCGGTATGCGGGATTATCATAGCACAAGCTCGCAGCGCATCATGGCGGATGCAGGAGGAAGGGAACAGAGGTGCAGGAGGGGGTGCAAGGAATCGATGTCAGAGGAATGGGGTTGGGTGGAGGGTTTGTTTGCTAAGGACCGGACGAGCATCTGGGCTTGTCTTGTCTCTGGCTGATTCCCTGGGCTTGGCATCCCGCAGACGCTTTATTGCCCGGGCCTCACGGCTGCATTGATATCCATCTGAGCCCGTTGCGCGCGTGTGATATTACACATGCCGCAGGCGGCAATGAACTTCGCGAGTCCTCAGCCGGCTCGGCGGTCGTCGCAAGCGGGCAGGACCATGCCGACCGAGCGTTGCGACACTGACAGAAAACGACGGCAACGCAAACGGGACTGTCGACCCTGCCAATGGTTGGCTCGAGAGACAAATAGATGAAACTGATCTTGCGTTCGCCATCTCAAATCTCTCTCTTAGCCTCCTCTCAAGTTTCGCGCACGACGAAGCACTTCGCCGGCCCAAACGCTGTTAATTTGACAGCGGCCATGCCGCCTGCACGAGTGGAGAGGATAAAGCGGCGGGTCCGCTGGGATGCGTCCAGCCAGCGCGGGAGAGGAGTGCCGCACTGTTCATTTTTTTTCTCGCGGCTGTAAGCCAATGAGTGGCCACAAATCACGTGTGAATCTGCGTAGACTGCTCCGGATCCAGACGAGCTGCATCGATCCCAGTCGACTCTCGGCCTTCTTCTCCATCCCTCATCGCATCAGCAGGCCCCAATGCTTCGTCGTTGCAGCGTTGCGGTGAAGCGACCCCGCAGGCCAATGCTTGTCGACTTTCCAACGTGAAGCTCCTTAAGGCCGTTGCAATCCACATTGATGGATCTCCGTGAGTGCTGCCGGATGGAGCCAAGCTCAGGCAGCGGAGCAGCTGACCAGTGCTTGGACACGTCGACGGGATCCTCGCAGACGGCGACCACATCTTCGCCTGCGCTTGTCCCATGTACCTCCCATGACGCCAGGGTATCTCCAGGATGAGCTGTAATTAATAAACTCAGATCGACCCCTTATGAGTGTTCGCGCATGCTCAACAAAGAAATCGCTTGCCCTTGCCAAAGGCACAAAGGAAGAGGGATCGGTTGGATGTGCGAAACACTGTCTGAGTAAGGGCTCTATCCAAAGTACTCATCTCGGACTTGTCCGCATAGGTACGATGCACTGACGTTGAAGCGCTCCAATGTACAGCTTGACAGTGCCCACTCGCATGCGACAAGATGAGGTAAAAGCAAAACACATTGTGATGCCTGGCGGTCAGTGAGAAACTGTCATTGCAAAGGGTTACCCTGCCGTCACTACCTAATGGAGCCGAACGACAGCTCTGTCTCCCGAAGAGATATTATTAGAGAGCTCATATATGCAGGACTTTGTGGTCGCCTTTGCTTGACCGAGGCTAGGGGTGACAAAGGATATCACGCGGTCGATAGCTACGCGTCACAGATCGACTCTTGTGCCTGGGGTGACAGGTTCATCGCATGAAGTCGGGGATCGCGCAGTTCATGATAAGGTCCAAGTTTAGAGATGGTGGCGCCGCATGGGAGACCACATTCCGCCAAGCCGAACTGGCGCGGGCGAGTGGACGAACTTCTGAGACAACCTCGCTGCAACGACCCTGGCGAGCCTCAGCTCGCACATTTCTGTGAAGCCCGTATCCATCTCCCTAGAAGTGAGCTTCTCATTGTGTAGACTTACCTTCAGCAGTGAGCTGTCCCTAGTTGCCATGTAGTAGTGAGGTTGACATTGAGTTGGTGGAGACGTTAGAAGATCTCGATTCATGACGACATCATTTCCATTTCCATGAACACTCACGCATCGCTTCTCAGCTTCAATTCTCCACACTGACTCTATCTCCGCTAACACAAACCTGCACTGACATTGCACACTCACAGTCAGCAACCATAGCTTCACACACGGTTCCACGACGCCTCACGCGCCTTCTTCACACAATGTCGGCAACGGCTCCAACAGCTTCAGTGCTACCACCAGCACCATGGAAGTCGCTCTTCAACCAGCACATCTCCAAGATGGAGAGTCCTGAATTCGTTCTGAGTACTGTCGAAGCTGCCCCGTCAGGCTCACCCGTCCCCTACGTGCCACGAGCTCGCTTCTGCATCTTTCGGGGTTTCTGGACGGAGCTACCCGAGAACAAGCACAACGACGCCGAGAGAAATCCTCAAGTGTACGAGAGCGATTTACCTACATTCACGACAGACGTAAGAATGGAGAAGGTGGGACAACTGTTCGGAACAGGTCCTGGGCATGCGGAGAGTGAGAAGCAAACACAAGGTAGTGGAGGCGGAGGACCGGTTGAGGCTGTTTGGTGGGCGAAGGAGACTGGAACACAATGGAGGGTCAAAGGGCGAGCATTCATTGTTGCAGAGGATATAGAGGGAGACGATGAGAGCAGCGGCGTCAGGACTGTGAAGAGTGAGGTAGGGAAGAGGATGAGAGTTGTTGATGAGTCGAAAGAGAAGGATTGGAGTTGGACAAGAGAGCTGAGTGCAACCTTTGGCAATCAGTCTCCAGGTATCAAAGGTAGGATCATCTTCTCTCGAGCTCAACTTTCATTACTAATATTCGACGAGGCTCCTTCAAGGCACCGCCTCCTGGAAAGCCCGTCACAGAATCACATGGCAAGGATCTGGAGCTGGGTGCCAAGGTTGATGATCTACATGACCCTGTTGCCCGCAAGAACTTCCGTCTTGCCATCATCATCCCAGACTCCGTTGAACAGACAGATCTCAGCGACCCTGCCAAGGCGCGACGGTTCAGGTACACTTTTGATGAGAGCAATAAAGCGAATGGCGGCTGGAGGACGGAAGAGCTGTGGCCGTGATTGTACAACAATAGTAGTCTTTGGGCTGCGTATTCCCAATAGAGAACCCTTCGACTTTGGGGCTGCGGTTTCATTGAGGCTGAACAGCCAGAGATGTAGCTTCATATCATATCTCCTAATTCACTCAAGCCACAATAGATTATTATATGAGGAGGTCGAATATCGAGATCTCGGTTTCGTTGTGCCGCAATGCGACAATGATCGCGTGGAGGGAGAATTAACAGATCAGCATCTTGCATGCCACTGCGGTAATCCTTCAACGGCTTCCGACATCACAATACTGCTTATTTCCATCAATGCTCACATTGATGCCTCTAGAAAGAAGATTCAAGAGCCCCATCGTTGCCCTGCTGCGAGACTTCACCAACTTTGATTAATGTCTGGCGAAGCTCGATGTTCATCCCACGAAAACCGCTCGTTCCAACCTGCTGCTGTGCGACATCTCTATATTGCCCTCGTTTATAGCAGCCGCCCAACCCCCAACGCCCCAACAGCTCCCGACACGAAGCATCCCCAAGTTCTGGCTCATGTCGGCGACCTTCATCTTCAATCCCCTACCATCTCTTCTTCGTCTCTACCCCGCCAAGAGGGATCATCCGAGGTGCTCCGGATGCAAGCAATCGATATCCCATCTTACAGCCAGCCAATCAGATCGGATTACGCCGAGTCTGCAGGATGCACAAAAACAGGCGTACACTTTCCCCCTTCTGGCTTGTGGCTGCAACCAAGCTTTCGTCGCGGGCCACCTCAATTCTTTCAGGACTCTTGGACAGTCGGTCGACGAGGTTCCTTTCAACTCGTCCGCGACTCGGCCGGATAGTCGGGGCACGAGACAAGTCTCCTCTGGGGTGCGAAAGGGTACTACAGGCCCAGTAGAGCTCTGGTCGACTAGACATTATTTGCTCTGCTTTGCTCAAGTAGGCTGATAGAGCACCGCGGATAGATGACGCCCTTGGTGGCAGAGTGTGGAGCGAGCAAGCGCGCTCTTGCACAGGGAGATTGCACGCTGCTTTTACTAACGTTATTACGATGCAGTTAGCGCAAGCTGGAGACCGCGGACCGAGCCTTTCTCCTAGCGACCGCGTCTGTGTTAGCGGAGCTTGGCTCCAATTCAACGCAGCGTCGATGTGAGAGCTATCACAATTTCGTGGTGCTGCACTTCTCACCACCGGCCTCGATGCGGAGACACTGCGCGAAAGCAAAGCTCCTGCCGAAAGGAACGTCTTCCCTTACAACGCACGCGCTTCTCCAGCCCTTTTCTTGATACGATTGCCGGATCTATTTTTACGTATGCGAAACAAAGAGGAGTTTGTGCGACCGTATCCAGCGCCTTCCTGTTGCGGAAGCCTTCTCGTTGGGGACCGGTGGACTGACGAATGGGAGATGAGATGGGCAGGACAGGCCTGAAAGCAAGGCACGGGGTTGAATGCGCACGATGAGGCTAAACGGGAGGTGATTATGCGTTCGGCGACGGTCGGAGGTCAAGGATTGTTACCGTAGGTGCAGCACTGAAAGTAAGTGGTTGGATGAATTTGCCTGATCTTCGAACGCTCGTGGTAGAGCATACAGCAGGTTTACTAGAAGGGTTGGTAAGTGTCTGGCTTTTAGACTTTCGTTTCTCTATATTGCGCGCCTATTTCTTGCCGTCAATCCTTTTCGATATCATGAAGGGTCTCATCCCGCGCGACGCTTTTCATATCGAAAGGCATTTGAAGGCAAACTTATTGGGTAGCATCGTAAGATCTTCGATGGCGGAGATGTAGCTCAAGACACAACGGGCGCTCCGCTCCGCTCTCCTGGACGCACACCCTCTTCAGGACCTCCTCCGTTAGCAATCAGTATCACAGGCCCCCAAATCATTTCGTCATCAGATCTCATATCGAAATGCGCTATCTCCACTATTGCGCAAGCCTCCCTAGTGCTTCCCCACGAACTCGCGTTTCGAGTTGTTCCACTCACGTTCTGCTGCTTGCTAAGTTTAGTCTGCCTCCTGTTCGCCCATCGCCAGATAGATTGCGAACCCTAGTAGAGAACAAAACATCAGCTCTGATTTCGCGTCTTTGCTTCTTCGATGCAGACGCAGGGAGCCGTTGTCCAAACCCTGATCTTGCAGTTCTTCATGTAGTCGACGTTTGAGGTCCTTCTACGCAGGCGTCAAGGTTTCAAGGCCTCTTCTCGAACGACAGATGCAGCATGTGTTGGCTGGCGCGAACCTCAAGAAGATCGCCCGTAGCGATTTTGTCGCCGTCAATCCTCGAAAGAGCTTCAGGGCCCCACATAAGGGATACGAGTCAAGGAATCCCTCCGCTTCGTCTTTGCAATTTTCGCTCCAATCATGCCTTGCCCACTCACACAAAACGCCTCCAACCACACCCTCGCACTCATCGCGTACCTGAGCCACATCCGCACCCTCGCCCTTCATACCCCTTACAGCATACCTCGGGCACTATTTCAAAGCTCCGTGACTTCGTACCCAAATTAGGTAAATGCCAGGACGGGCGACCAGCTTTGTAGAGTGACTTGTAGTGCCTGATAACCACGTAGCTCAAGTCGCCGACTTGTGTCACTGCGAAAACTGAGTCGTGATTAAGCGCAGGAGCACTGTCGGGAGACACGACTCTTAATCTCTAGCCATGTGTAACAACGCTGCATGTTCTTCGCTTGGAAGAAGCCCTTGGCTGCTTAAGCGCCAGCTCACCACGACCACCTCTTTACCCTGTTAAAATTTGGATTCGGAGCAGGTTGACAGCAGGGTTGATGCCTCTGGGCATCGTGACTTAGAGTCTCGACTTGAGTGCCTGTGCTTCGAGGTGCAGAGATGGCGGTGAGGCTGTTTGCTAGCCACACAGTAGTGCGATGGGGAAGGGCGGGACGTTGGTGATTGCCGTTCGCTGCCGTTGAGGCGTTTTTCTGCGGACCTTACACTTCTTACCACAGTACTTCGACCTCGAACGAATCAAGGTATTGGGTTTAGATTGATGTGCATAAGGCAGACTTGATGGACACTGGGTTTGCACTCCTCGTGACGATGAGAGGGGCCGCTTTCGGACGTCATAGTCATGACCGACAGCTGTCGGTAGTGTCGGACTGCCGTTCATGGATACAGAAGGGTGTTCAAGTGTGTGTTGAGATATGTGTACACCTGTGAGTGGCTGTCACAGTTGAAGTGTGGAGAGCAAAGGGAAGGATGTCCGATCTGTGACATGCATGTTGAGATCTTGTATTGCCTAGTATATCCTCCGGTCGAATGCTAGTGTTGCCAACTTGTAACCCACTAATATAGAAGAGTGGTTACGAAGCACTCCACCTCCCGGCCTCATTACTGTATCCATCCCCGGGATGCAGTCACAGGCACTGTAGGTTACCCCGAAGAGCTCTGCGATATTTCGAATGAGATCCCACCTATGTAGTGTTGGGAGGGCGAAGCGCTTCTTCAATGTCATACGAACAGTAGTGTGGGACATGTTTCGGCCGTGGCAGTTGTCATGAAGACCGACTGCCCGATGAAAGGCCATACACAGTAATGGTAGCGGGCCGCGGGTAGCCCTCCAATCGAAAATCACTACGCCTTCTTGAAGAAATTGGCGATGCTGCCCTGGGCCTTCTTGCCTCCATTCTTCCCCTTGGCAGCTGACATAGGCTTTGGTGTCGGTTTGGGCTTCTTGGGTTCTGGTTCATCTTCCGAGAAAGACTCCCAGACCGCTTCTTCTTTTGTCACTGTGAGTGAAGTCAGCATTATGTTGTTAGCACGATCCGGCAGGGCAACTGCTTACCAAGGTAGCCTTCTTCATCCTTGACTGTCTTCTTCTTCATGACCTTCCGCCGGCCTCGCCTTCGTCCGCCTTGGCTTGTCAAGGCGGACTCGCTTTGGGTTGGTTTTGGTACGGGTATCTTATCTATTGCGGCATCTTGAGAGTCATTTTCCTCCTCCGATGGTGCATCAGGCATCTCTTCGTCTAGGGTTGTCAGATTTGCGCCGCCTTTGCATTGAACAAGAGTCTTGCCTTCGGGTTCGTCCATCATTTTCCGCAGCTTATCCTGCCGCTCCTGTCTCTTTCTACGAGCCGCCTCTTGCTGCTCCTGGTCGACCTGGACCACAGGGGTATCATCCTCACCCTCATCTTCCGACATTGCTTGCATTGGTTCTGGCACCGTTAGACTCAAGATGAAAGGCTTGGACAGTAACATACCATCTGCAGCAGGTGCTGGCGTAGACTCCTTTGACTTCTCTGCCTCTTTGGCTTTCGGCTTAGATTTGGCAAAAGACTTGAATATGTCTGACTTGTCTCTCTTCAAGCTTGGTTTCGAGTCGGACTTCTTTATTGTATTGCTTGCTGACGTTGGCTGCGGTGTTGATCGTCCTAACGTATTCGCGTCGGAAACGCTTCCTCTTCGTTCGAGGCCAGCCTTTTCCTTCTCTTTGGCTGACATCGCAGCGGTTGGCTTCGCTGGAGCTTTCGAAGCTGAAGCTGCAGCCGCAGGTGGCGGTGCAAATTTGGCAGTCCTCCGCTGTGACATGATTAGAATCTGCACACTTACAGTAAGGAGGATATGCTTGCCTTGATGTACGGGTTGTGGATAGATCCGTAATGCTTCCATCGTTCCAGAGGGTCTCCGCTAGAATATTTTGTAGCTATCTCCTGATTACAGACCGAAAGGACATTCAGATTCTACCGCTCATCAGCCCCGTTTGTTCCCACGCTTACTTATTCATACCTCAATCGGGCCTGGCTCCAAGCTGTAGATGTGAGTCGAGGTGATCTCCTCGAACTCTGCTTTCGTTGCTGCGCAAAGCTGTTAGCACCCAACATGCCGCCATGGTTGTTGCATACGTACCCTCCAGCTCTTCCTCTCTGACGAGCACCATGGTAGTTTTTTGGGCTGCCTCCTCATCAACTGGCTCCGCTTCCGGCTCAGGTAAAGAGCTCATGAATGGGGAGCTATGCATAAACGAGTCCTCCCCATTCTTGTGACTGCCATTGGCACCATGTGTTTGCTCTGCCTCGCGCTTCCGACCGACGAGAATGTAGGTCGCATGTACGGACTTGGGCTTCTTCGCGTTCTGTTTCGTGTAGAAGTCGTAGAGCATCCTAGGACCTGTCAGATCTGCACCGACGCAGAGCGTAAACGAGTCTTACGATTTTGCAACGTTGACATTCGTCTTCAGAGCGCGACTGAGTAGGCGATAGGTGACCTTGGTGGAATTAGCTGTCGTCGTTGTGTGTTAGCAGACTTTGCAATGATGACCTACCGGCCTGCCGTCCGTCAGAACCTTGGCCGCCAGATATTCCTTATAATTTTCCGCCATGATGTGTCCTGCCGGTGAAGTCGCGCGAGTGTCGAGGTGGTGTTCGAAGTTGAAGAAGCGGCACTCCCGCTAATTCGCGTAGTCAGGTGTAGTTCGCGACCGCGTCAAAGTGGCGCGTTCATGACTCGCTTATCGATAGGGAGAGAGCAATTCAATCACTGTTGCCTCTCCACCTCTAAAGCACGCGCTCGTTATCTGCCAAATGCAAGCGCTTCAGTAGGTCATACACTGTTTTTAGGAAGCAGAAGTCACCTATTGAGCTTCTTTTACGAATCAATGCGAAGCGGATGAAATGACTTCGGCAGAGGACGATGACCTCAAGCTGCTACGGGCTTCTGCGACTTCGCTCTCCAATCTTCAGGATTTGATACCAAAGATACTATGGAAGGGGAAGTTCGATGCAATCAAGGTGCACAGTCGGGTCAGAGAAATTGATCTTGGGCGGGTTATCGCTTTCGTATGTTGATGCGGTATGTCATAGAGGCTATAAACTTATTTTGGCTCAGATCGAACCTTTCCAAGAAGACCCCCAGCTTCTCGACACGCATCTGAAAAGTTTCATTCCGCCCCTTGTCTCTGCATATCTGGCTTCTCTGCAATCGCCCGCGAACCAGAGACAGCGGAAGGGATCTCTTCCTCTATCTCACGCCATTTGTCAGATCTTGAATCTTTTTTGCAAGGTGCGAGGCGAAAAGGTCATCAAAGGCTTTCTCAATAATGAGCCGCGATACCTCGAGCCAATCCTCCACGAACTGGAGGATGGAAAGAACTTCGCCCGGGAGGACGACGAACCACTGCCCCAGTCGATGATACCATGGACAGAGCGCTATATCCTTCTACTATGGATGTCTCATCTCATGCTCGCTCCCTTTCCATTAGCGTCTATGTCCACATCAAGACCTTCCCAAGAGGTCTCGACTACCCTAGGGATCGAACTTCCTCCTGAGCTGCCAGGGATCACTCTTCGAGTTCTCACGATATGTGAGAAAGGTCTCAGATCGGCCACCAAAGAGCGTAGTGCTGCCGCCAATCTTCTTGTCAGGCTTTGCATTCGACCTGACATGCAAGAGCTCGGACTTCTTGATGCACTCATCAAATGGGCATTGTCGTTCTTTGTCAACATATCTAATAAGGACGTGGACATTCATCAGTACCTAGGCATTCTTACCTTTCTCGCAGGGTTAGTCACATCAGCCACGAATGAAGAAATTGGTCCTTTCATGCCCGCCATATATCAAGCATGTCGGAGTATCATCAGCGACAATTCTCTCGAACTTGTTAAATCTTCAGCCGTTGCAAGGAAAGTGGTGGTGAAGACGTTTCGCAACATTGTCGTACATTCTATCCAAGCAGAGAAGGCTTCCAAGATTCTAGATACCACAGCCGTGCTTGAAGAAGTCATCGAATATCTACTTGAAGCCCTGGCAGATGGCGATACTCCAGTCCGATATTCAGCAAGCAAGGCACTCAGCATTATCACCATGAAGCTGGAATCTGAAATGGCTGGGGATGTTGTTGAGGCTATTCTTGGCTCCTTGAGTGAGAACGTGTACTGGCAGGGAGCGAAGCGCAATCTGAGCGGTGTAAACCCTTTACGATGGCACGGTCTCACCTTAACCTTGTCACATCTCCTGTATAGGAGAGCAGTATCGACTACCCAGTTCCCGGACGTTTTGAATGCTTTATTGCTAGCGCTTGCGTTCGAGCAACGCTCTGCCACGGGGGCCTCGATCGGAACCAACGTACGAGATGCAGCGTGTTTTGGTATCTGGGCATTATCTCGACGATATGCAACTAGCGATCTTCTTGCCGTTGATACGACATCAGTTCGAGCCTCAGAACATCACAAAGGCATTTCTATCCTCCAAGTGCTGGCTCTAGAACTGTTGGTGACAGCATGCTTGGATCCAGCTGGCAACATCAGAAGAGGGTCATCGGCTGCTCTACAAGAACTCATCGGTCGTAATCCCAACACAGTTGAAGAGGGGATACCATTAGTCCAAGTGGTCGACTTCCACGCAGTCGGACTTCGAGAACGCGCGATGCGTAATGTTTCAATCAAAGCAGCTGGCCTCCACCAAATGTACTGGGATGTGCTTTTCGAAAATCTTCTTGGATGGAGAGGCACGGGGTCCCTTGATGCACCATCACGACAGTTTGCCGCTTCTGCAATCGGCCACCTAGCTGCATACCAGTCAAATAGAGCGATTCGGGACATGGCTGATCGGATCTGCGCTGCTCTCAAGGCTCTCAAAGCACGCGAAGTTGAAGAACGGCAAGGTCTGGTTTTAGCTATATCAGCTCTTGTCAACCACGTGAACGGTACAAACATCGAGGAAACCGCGAAGGATGCTTCGCTGGAGTTCACGATACGTGACGATGAGTTACTGTTTCTGTGGAATCTTTTAAACGACTCTCTGCACCTGGAGGAAAAGTCCTTCGTCTCGCCGACTCTTCGACCGGAATTCACGGCATCCTCCATCTGTCAACTCCTCGGGGCTCTAGCTTCCATGACGGTGCATTGTGGCAGTAACAGAAGCATAGTTCCCACGGGGGAAATTATACGTCAACTGGATCTTTGCCTTGGACGCCGCGAAGCATCGGTCATGGAGGCGATACCAAGGACCGCAATAGCTGTGGTAGAATTGCTCGGTAGAACGGAGCCTGAATCTAAGCAGGTTCTCATTTCAGGCTGGTTAGTAAGACTCGAGAACGAAGCCTCGTATAACGGACTCCGTTGCTCAGGCTTTGCTCTCGCTCTAGGAGCAGTTTACTCTGTTGTGGGAAAAGCGGAAGAGCAAAATCGGATCATCACTGTCCTGACATTCAGGTGCACATCAGCAGTTGCCATCGAAGCGCGGACTGTTGCGCTACAAGCTGTAGAGGTATTGCTACGGAACAGCCAAGAGCTTCCTAGTGACGTAAGGGACCAAGTTGCAAGCGCTTTACACATAGCTCTTAATGACTACACCATCACAGAGCGAGGCGACGTTGGCTCGCTTGTCCGTTCAGAAGCTATAACTACAACGGGCATGGCCTGGTCTTCTGGTCTCCTCGAAGGGTCGAAGTTGGACGAAGAAGTACATGCAGACGTCTTGAGACTATCGCTAGAAAAGCTTGACAAAATTCGCGCTCGAGCGTCGAACATTCTCGATCTACATAGGGAGCGTCATGGGCGAGGAGTTATCGACTCTGCTGAAGGTGTATCGTCGTACTCCTACTTCTCGAACGCTCTTACCGCTCTACAGCCTTCGGCTTCACGGGCAACAAATGAAGCTGTGCTATTAGGCTTTATCAGTTCTGCAGGCATGGGCTCAGAATCTGTTGTACAGAACTCACGAGCTGCACTCCTAGATGCTCTCGACGCACTCCCCTCCAGCACGAATGACGACACCACAAAAATCAGTCTGCAAGAGTGTATGAGCTGTCTTGTTGATTTGCTTAGGGCTAATGTTGATGTGGAGAGGATCTTGCTTCCACTTTTGGAGATCTTCGGGTTCCTGTTCGATATGCAGGTCATGCACCGTCTGACACCTACATCGTTCAAGTAAGTACCCAATATCACATGCTCCCTCCATGAAGGGCACTCACTGACGCTCACTGTTAGCTTCCGTGTCCTACTTTCTCTGGTCCAGAAGTCCCACTTCAAATCCACGCACATGCAGAAGCTACATCTCGCGCTCGATGTCTACCGCGGTCTGGGGTCGATTCCAGCAACGCGCAATGAGACCATCACCAAGGTCACAAGCATGCTCATGCATCCGTTCCCAAAAATCCGCATCACTGCCGCGGAAACCCTTTGGATATTGACACAAGAAGAGGGTCTGAAGAGGCAGGATTGGAGTCTGCCGTCTAAAAGCTTGAAGCCAGTCGTCGATGGCATCAAGAGCAGCTTATCTGCCACAGCGGCGTAAGGGTATAAACACGCGCATACATCGCCGAGACTAACGAAATTCGGCAATTGTAGCCTACAGTTTCGCTCTCTGCTTCTTTATCAGGACGTCATTGACCAACTTCTCTACCTCCCAGGCTGTTCCCCAACTCGATTGATAACCATACCCCGCATGCCCATATGCATGTACAACCCGTTGTCCATCAATTCTCTCTGTCTCACATCTCAATCCACCATTCCTCATCGGCCTTAATCCCACACCATGTCTTATGACACTCAACTCCGTCACTTTTCCCGTCTTCGGTGCCAGCTTCGGTGCTAGTTCAATACTTCTCTGCATGATTCTCTGTGCGAGGTTCGGATCTGGCTGGCTTTCCCAATTCCCATGCTGCAGACACCCACCTAGAATAGTGCCTCCACCAACAGCGCGCTGCATAACGTACGTCGCTTCCTCGGAGCCATCATCCGTGCCAGACACCGTTACCATAACGCCTGGTTCATTCCTCACCAGTACGATTTGCCCGCGACCAGGATACACATTAGTGTCCATTACGCCGCCAAGTTTGGAAGCTAAGATGCCGGTACAGTTGATGATTACATCTGCTTTCCCTTGGCTATGGTAGGAAGATGCTTCTGAGATGTGAGAGAGGATTGCGCGTTTGACGGTAACGCCTTGCTTGACACATTGACCAACGAGCCAGGGGAGGTAGATGGCTGTGTTTATACATACGCTGGTAAAGGAAGTTCCTGTGCTGCAGCCTGGAGGGAGCTCCGATTTGGGCAGGACGCGGAACTGTGGTTTCGTTAGTACCTCAATTGTAAACGTGATCACGCAGTTCTTGAAAGAACAGATATCGGATTGCGATTGCTGAAGCGCCTCGGTCTTTTGAATAACATGCCACCTGTGTGGTGTTTGGAGGTCAAAGTGCTTCTAGAAAGTAATCTACTTTGATATCCGTACCCACCCGGGGTAGGAGTATAGATATCGTAGAAACATCCTATAGGAGCGCTTCGTCTACCAAACGCTACTTAGGTGGGACCTTATTCAAATGATTACACCGCTTCAAGGCTCGTAATACGCTATCTGTGCCCAGGGCAAATGGTAGATTACGAGATGAATATCAGAATAAAGCACTCACATTGGGCACTACGTCCTTAAACCACGCGTCTTCTTTACACAACTCTTCGAACCAGTCTCCAGTTGCGGTACCCTTGTCTTTCTCTCTACCATACACGACCGTCTCTTGGAAGTGGATGCCTGCTTCAGGCACCTCTCGACATATGCGAGCTAGCTCTGGCCAGGTAGCTTTCTCGAACTTCTGGAGAGCGCTGCCTGGCCGACCCACGGGGAAGTAGTTGGCCCCCGCCCATGGCGATGCATACTCAATGTCATAGTCGCCAGGCATATGCTTCGCAATTACGGTAACCGAGACATGCTTGTTCTTGGAGAGAACGTGGGCAGTAGTCAAGCCAACGACACCGGCACTGGATGCTGTTTCTTAGCGTTCTGGCTGTAAAGTCTGGCTCGTCGATCTCCGTTATCGCGAGTCGGCAAAGATGGCAGTTTGGGGATTTCCCGTCATGTCATCACGAGATGAGGGGCATGGGTGCAGGTGGAAGGGCAAACTTACCCGACCACGACGATGTTGGCTGTCATCCTTTCGTTTGGAAACAGGCAGCGAAAGCAAGCTGATGGAGTCAACAGCGTGCGGACGACTCACCAGATCAAGAGCTGATGGCTTGTTGTGGGTCATGCGAGCAAAGGGCTCCTGATTGGCTTGCGCAAGCTATCGGACAGCACACCTGCTGAAAGAGAAGCCTGGCACGAGACAACGCGGCGTGTTTATTTACAACGGGCGGGCCGGCACCACCTGCGCTCCCCATCTTGCGTCCAAACTTCCCGTGCTTTCTTCTGATCATTGCTAAGCTGCACGGCGTCCGTCTTCGTGATATCAGCTCATCTGCTGCTCCTGCGAGGGGCTTACTGAACCTGAGCCTGCAAAAGCTTGCAGGCCGAACGAGCCCCGTCCCGGGCTAGGGGAGTGTATTTCGGCGGCAGGCCCCTGACATCATCGTTCGCGACCGAGGTACGTACAGAATTTTCGCTGCAGCCATATACTGTCCGGACGCCCAGTGCGAGTCTATTGTTGCTCCATTGTACGCGGAACAGCCACTGGGGTTCCTATTGTCCCCTCTTCAGTGCGATCCACGGTTCTTTGCGACGGCGGTGACTAAGCCCATCAGACAGCCCTTAGGCGAGCAACCCTGGCTGCGGACTCCTACTTTCGCGTCACTTGAAAAAGGGCCTCTCTTCACCTTCATCGAAGGAAATAAACTTCACCACCGCATGGTGGTCGCCCCAGCCCCTTCAATATCTATAATAGCGGGCTTTTATTCAGGACTGCTGCCTCCATGAACCTTCCACCTGCACCATCTTTCTTCCTCACAAACGTACACCACAACCTCCTGTCTCGCGACCTTGCGTGCACCAGCTGTCAACATGTCCCGCACCCGCAAGCCCACCACTAACGCGACTGAATTCCCGCTCCTCCAGTCCAATGGCTTGTATGCAAGCGAAATCAAGGGCGATGGTGAGTTGAATATCTCGATTTTGCACTGTGAGCTCCAGCTGATTGTCGGTCAGGCAACTGCCTCTTCAACGCCTTGTCAGACCAGCTCTTCGGCCACCAAGACAAGCACGCTGAGCTCCGTGACGCGACGATCCACCACATGCGTGTCAATGCCGACTACTACCAGCAGTTCATGGTAGTCAACCCCGTCCGACGCAACCCAAAGCGAAAGGTTGCCTCTGTTGCTACTCTCGATGTCGGCTACCACTCTCTCGAGGAGCTGCAGCAGCAGTTCAACAACCACCTCGACAAGATGGGACAAGCTGGCGAGTGGGCCGATAACATGGAGGTCGTGGCCTTCGCGTCGGCGCTGGACGTGCACGTCCGTCTCTGGCAGGCAGACTACTTCTACATGTTCTCGCCGCGTGAGGAGACTATCCGCACCACCTCCAGCCTTGCTCGACTCACCATCGACGACGACGATGCTGAGATTGGCGACAAGCGTCCTACTCTCAACATTGCCTACCACGTAAGTTCACGTCCATCATCCTTCTCTCTCGAGTATGCGTGCTAACATCGCGTCCAGACCTGGGAGCACTACTCCTCCGTCCGCAACATCGGTGGCCCACACACCGGTCCCCCTCAGATCTCTCCCAACGTCAAGCAGGCCTCGAACAACAGGAAGCGATCAAGCGAGGAGCGTGATGACGAGGACATCATCTATCGAGCTCCAAAGCGTCGCTCACCCTTGCCCCTCTTCGACTCCGATTCCACTCCTGAGCCCTCAGAGGCCTCTTCAGACGAGTCCAATGGTCCGGCCCTGAGCCAGAACGGTTCTCAGTCCTACACAATCCCAATCAGCCCGCCACGACCGAGGCTTATCCTCAAGCTTCGTAACGTGAGGCCGAGCCCACCGCCCGAAGACACCCTCTCGCCTGCCACAGGACGTTCACCAGTCGAGGTCACCTCTCAAGTCACGCCAGCATCACCGGTCACGGCAGCTTCGAGCGTCTAGACCTATACGAACACTATTTCACGGCCGAAAATAGATTTCCGATCATCTACTCATTTTATGATTGGCAACGAAGAAAGAGACATCAGCACGATACCCCAGCAGCATAGCATAGGCGCTTTACCATGACCTTTCCTTTACACTTCACTATACATACTACTACTGGATTGGCGTCACGATGACGCTGGTTGCACGACAACATTGATTGCATCATTGCATGGCATGGCGAGTATGGCCTGCCTGGCGTTTGGAATTTTGAGTCGTTCTTCTCTTGCATACTGCATGGCCATACAGGATTGAGCTCCAAAGTGCTTGGGCTCCCTACACATATCCTGTTGGGCAACTGGCGTTTGGCGGATCAGTGCGACTTTGCTACCTCCATTGAGGAAGGATACTTTATCTGGATAAAGCTTATAGCTGAAACCCAACACTCTTATGCACCCTCTCATACTGCTGTCTTCTACTACGTGATGTTTCTTCGAAGTGATAAGCTTGTGAGATCAAGTGGCATTAAGATCGACGCCTTCTGCCCCTCTCCACCTGCCGCCCAACGAACGCCCTTCCGCCCCAACGCCCACCGACCTTGAACGTCCAGCGTTGACGCGAAGCTCCCAAAGAATGTGGCACAGGCCGAAAATGCTGCATTTCACATCTAGCCTACATTACCCACCGCGATCCGAACGCCCGGGTCTGAACCGCCCCCAAGCTTGTCTTGTGTACCCATGAAGAATATCGTACCATGCCGTGCCATCACAATCACAATCCTAACGCCACTGCCATGCCGAAATAACTATCACACACGAGGGCTTCCAGCACTCAATCTGCCTTGCTCAAGCGCCCTCGAACAGATCGTCGGGTTCCTGTTCCGTCCGCTCCAGCGTAGGGCTGAGAGGACCCATATCGACAGGCGGCGCAGCGGCGCCTATCAACGACTTTCTGTGCAAGCGCGGAGAAGCGTCGAGGGTCTCTGTGGCTTCCTCCACGATGCTCTGCTCTACTTCTGTGCCTTCTCCATCGTCTTCGCTGCTATATCCGCCGCGGTGCTCAAGGCGAAGGTTGATGATCTGCTGCCGTAGCTCGTCGATGAAAGTCTGCATTTGCGGAAACGGCAAGCTCCTTGCAGCATCGTGTTCCTGGAGATTGGAAATTTGATGAGAAGAGTAGAGGCGTAGGGCAGCATCGAGGCATTTTTCCGCTTGCAGCGATTTCGAGAGCTGGAACCATGTCGATGCCGCCAGAACGCTCCATAAGGCAGCTTTCCTGCGTCGCGAGCCCCAATTCATGGACCCGATCCCCATACGCACGGCGTAACAGGCGCTTACACGTTCCGTGAAGAGTGCATTGCCTACGGGGCCGACGAGACCCGTATCCAGAATGCGAGCTGCCCAGCGCGCGGCATCGTCTGCGGCCGAAGAGCCTCGCAGGCGGAGGAGTTCGACGCTGGTGGCGAGGGTGCGGAGGCCGTAGTATGGGGTCGGTGTGCCTTGTCGGTTTGTGTAGCTGTACCAAGCTTGTTCTATCCACTGGTCTACGTTCTCTGTTCTTGCTTTTGTGGGAAGGGGGCCGGAGGTCATGAGGGCAGAGAGGGAGGCCATTTCGAGTGCACCAGCGGCGTGGAGCCAGGCTTTGTCGTTGGTGAAGTCTGAGCGGAGGATGTCGTAGGTGGAGAGGGCGAGCTTGTAGTCTCGGAGCATGAAGCTGTAGTCTGCGAGCTTTCGCATGAGCGCCTCTGGTGCGTCGGGTCGGTAAAAGCCCTGTAATGAGTCGTAGTTCGAGTTTGAGGAAGTTGAGGAAGACGACGAGCTGCGTGAGCCACCAAAGGGTGTCCAGCGCTTGGAGATGGACATGAAGCGGCCTGCTACTCCACGTCGGCGTGCGAGAACCTGCTCGTTCCATTGCGCCGTCTGTCGTTCCATATGTGGGATGATCGATTGTGCAACCAGCTCACGAATGAACGTACGAATGCCTGTTATGTCAGAGTCTGGAAGATAAGGTGCTGGATCTGTAATATCGTCGGCCGTTTCTAGATGTATTGTGAGTATTTTTGCTTGACGAGAGGAAGGATGAAGGCGTACCTCGCCTCTGGATCTCTGCTAACTCTTCGGACGCAGACATCCATTCGCAAGTAGGTAACCGCACTGCATCATCATCTGAAGGTATACACTGCTGCCTCTTCAACCGCAGCAGATGACAATGCAACCCAAAATGCCTCTTCATCTGATCGAAGATAGCATTAGACTTTGCGATATCGTCCTTTTCTTCGTCATGCACCAGCACATAGTATCGCAGATATTGATTGTCCACCCATTGTGGCATTCTAAGGTCTCCTTGAGTTTGTCTTGCATACAACCTCCGTAGCTCTTCTATCGCGTCCGCGTTGCTTGAGCTCACTGCAATCACACTGGCAACTGGGTGAGCGAAGGTCTCGTGTGGCACCAAAGGTATGCCGGACAGTAGTCGCTTCAGGAACAGGGCATAAAAGGGAGAAGATGTGGCATCGGCTTGAGCAGGCGCCTCCATCTGGTCGAAATAGTCTGGCATAGGGTCATGCGCGTTGAACTCCGAATACTGCAAGTGCCGGCCCACCAAGTCCTCGATTTGCGCGACATCGCCGCCCACCCGCCGCGGCCGTATTGAGCTTGATGACACCCTGCCACCTCCTCTCTGGCTGTCCGTTGATATTCGAAGCCCTGAACTCTTTGCCGGCGCTGGTGGTATGCCCAATCCATCGTTTGCGCCTACGAACCTCACGCCAAAGTCTTCCCAGCTTCTTCCTGCGCCTACGCTATCTCTTATCGTGACCTTGCCAGGCACATGTTCTCCGAATGGTCTCAGCAGCTGTAGAAGACCCCCCTCGAGTCCCTTGCCCCGTATTAAATCCTCCGTCTCCGTGTCTGCCACCACAGCCACGTGGGGCACAAAGGCCCTCTGTATAAGACTCCTGTACTCGTCCGAGACCCCGGGCGGCAGGCTGTTTGGCGTTCCCGTGCCATTTTGTCTTGCGCCGGGCGAGAAGACCGACCCAGGTACTACTGAGGCTGTTGGCGTCGCGGTGCCCGAGCTTGCGCGCGATCCAGAGATGCTGGCTGTGCTTTGGAAGAGCTTCTGCAATGAGGGGTTACTCCGTCTGTACGGCAGGCTCGCGAGCGACGAGGCCGGCGATGCGCGCTGCTTGGGCAATATCATCGAGGCCTCCAGTTCGGCTGGATACTTGGGAGGCTTGGTCGAGGCATCTTGCAGCGGCGTCATGGGAGGAGTGGGCGGGGCGCCCGTGGACTTGTGAATGCGCGCACGAGTTTCGGAGGTGCGGGCATGTATTCTGGCGTCTCGGGAGGAATTCCAGGCAAAGGAGCGACGTAGACAGGGCGGCGTGGTGTCAATGGGCGCTTCAAGGTGTCGACTGAGCATGTGTGACGATGGCCGCTGCGGCCGCGAAGCTTTCTGAGTGGACGAATTCCCGGACGTCCAGCATCACGCAAACCTTCATTCACCACGCTCCTTTAGTAACTTTCTAGTACCCAAACATCGAATCTGTTCTCGTACTCCATATAACGCATCTCAGTCAGCCGCGGTCAGGTTTCTTGGACCAGGCGCGAGGCTGCCCAGCTGCATCTTGACTCACATGAATGCCATTGATGAGTCTTCGCCGTCTTTGTTCATCGGCAGCACTACACTCTCCCTACAAACGTGACCTGGCAGCCCATCACTTTCAGTTGAAAACTTTCACAGCTTTCGTTCACGGAGAAAGTCCCCGTTCCTGGTTTGGGCACCGTATGTCGAGGGCCCATAGCCCAACACCACACGACATTCAAGAGCCCAGCATAAAACGGCGCAAGATCGAAGCTTCCTCCCCGCGCTTCCTTCAACCCTACGGGACCATGGCTTCGGACCAGAATGGTCATCCGACCACTTTTGAGTTGACAGAAGTCGAATCTAGGCTCCGTCGACTGCTTCTGGATGTCGCTGCCTTCATTGATGAGACAGCTGCAAAGGAAGTCGCCGAAGCTGGGACCGACGTCAAAGTCCCCGATGAGCTCCAGAAAGAGAAAGTCACTTTGCGCTGGACAGGCGGCTGGGTGAGAGACAAGCTGCTTGGGGTTGGAAGCCAAGACATCGACGTTGCCATCAACAAGATGACGGGAGAACATTTTGGTCTGAAGATCATCGAGTACCTGAAGGTTCCTGGAAACGCAGAGAAACATGGTTTGGAGCCGCCACCGATCGAAGAGAAGGGAGAAGCTGCAGGTAAAGAGAAGAAAGGCAGGAAGGTCACGCCTGGTTTGTATAAGATCGAGGCAAACCCAGAGAAATCGAAGAACCTGGAGGCTGCCAAAACTCACATCATGGGACTGGAGTTGGATCTTGTCAATCTCCGAAAGGAGGTATACATGGCAGACAGTCGCAACCCTAAGATGGAGTTTGGTACACCCGAAGAGGATGCCTCCCGCCGCGATGCAACCATCAACGCCATGTTCTACAATCTCAACACCAAGAAGATCGAGGACTTTACAGGCCGAGGCTTCACGGACATGGAGTTGAACATCTTACGAACGCCACTCGAGCCCTACCAGACATTCAAGGACGATCCGCTCCGAATTCTGAGACTGATCCGCTTTGCCAGTCGCCTCGATTACAAGATCGATCCAGAAGCAGAACAAGCAATGGCTAACGAGGAGATACTCAATGTTCTTAAGATCAAAGTTAGTCGCGAGAGAGTTGGCCAAGAGACGGAGAAGATGCTGAAGGGGCCTCGACCGCATCTTGCCTTGGCACTCATTGATAGGCTTGGTCTCTACGAAACAATCTATACTGATCCAACACGAGATATGGGATACGTACCCGAAGTGAGCTACTTCCGATTAGCAAACGACTTGGTGGAGGAGTTCGTTCGGAGGAATAGCTCGGACATCCCAGCTGTAATCCCGAATACTCTTCTGCGCAATTCAGAAGAGCAGTTCTTAGGCTGGTTGGTCGCGGCTTTGATGCCTTGGGTTGATGCTCCCACGATCGCACATCAGAAGAAGATGCAACCATCACACTTTGCCGCACAGCTTGTGGCTCGTGAGGGCATCAAGGCTCCGAACAAGGTTGTCGACGTTATCACACATTCTTTGAAGAACGAGGAGGACATATCCAATACTATCGGAAAATGCTACGACCAGATCAGAAGGCCCAATGCTAGCAAAGCTGGTGACGATGCAGCTTCTAGGGGTACGCTTGGCATGGCTATCCGTCGCTGGGGCGTCTCCTGGAGGACTCAAGTATTATGGTCGCTCGTCCATGACCTAGTCGTTGGATCTGTGACCCGCGAACGTAAGTCGATCTTTCTCTTTATGAAGCTTGCACCCCACTGACCAGCTCCAGGCACTCTCCAGGCATATTCTACCTTCCTCGACCAGATCACCAAGTTCGAACTCACAGAAGCACCCAATTTCAAGCCTCTCCTCACAGGTACTGAACTCGGAAAGGCCCTAAACACGAAGCCTGGCCCTTGGATGAAGGACGCCCTCGACGTAGTCATGGCCTGGCAGCTCCGGAACCCGGATGTCACAGACCCTTCGGAGGCTATTGAAGCAGTCAAGGCTAGCAGGAACAGTGAGCTTTCCTCCCACTTGGCATCACACTTCCTTCAGCTTACCATTCGCCCTCTTTTCTCGCAGGCTAAATCAAAACCGAATCTTACCCCAGCTGGACGTAAATTGGATCTGACAGCAGACCAGAAGACAGTGCTTCCTGACGATACTACCAATGCACCGTGGAAGGATCCGAAGAATGGATATGCAATCGAGTTAATGAAATGGACATTGTCGGCGCTGGATACCAAGGGCATAGAAACAAACTGGGGTCTTCTCATTCCTCCGATCCTCAAGATGATGGACGATGTAGATTTGAAGTGGAAAGCCAAGGGCTGTGACCTTCTGACACTGCTTCTCAAATCAACACCATCCGCCGTTCTCTCGCGCACTGGACTCGGCAAAGTCTTTGAAGAAGAGCTCTGGCCTCTGTTCACCTACCTCCCTACTCTCACCCCCGAGCAAGACTCGGTCGCCCTTTTGGAACGCGTATTTCCAGCTATGACAGCACTAGCCGATGTTCTATACCCTCCACCCTCCCAGCCCCCAACTTCGTCTCTGTCAACAGCCCGCGAGCGCTTCCTCGACCGCCTTCTCCGCGATGGTATTCTGGCCCCTCTTTGGCACGCTCAACCCGCTTCGTACCCACGACTCGCAACAATGCTTCTGTCGCATCTACCTCCACTCCTTCAGGCCCAAGGCATCAACTCTATCAAGCATCTCCAAACTCTGCTTCCTGTTCTTTCCAACATTCTTGCTGAGCCGTTGGGTTCTGCATACCCACCGCTTCTGACTGCTGCTGCGGAGGGTGTTCAGGCAACAATATTGAATGCTTGGCCGAGGATAAGTGTACATAGAGGGGAGATTCTGAAGGGTGTATGTGTGTGCTGGATTAGAAGTATAGAAGAGGAGAGCAAGGGCAACAAGAACATGGATTCGGGGAAGGTGAAGAAGGAATTAAAGGAGATTGCGGGGATGCTGGAAGCCGTGCTTAAGACGGATGAGGAGCTATGGAAGATCTGGGAAGGGGAGAAGGAAGAGCTGGTCAAGGCAGACGCTAGGGTACAGAGCCTCCTTACAAGAAGGCCATGAAATCAGGGTATCGACTCATGCCCCAAGCCTCAATGGGTCAGCAATCTACAGATTGGGGTACAGGTATCCTAATAGAATTGCATCACCCTTGTTGGGGCGCTGCGAATACTTGAGAAATATCCTATTAATGCAATGATTGAGAGCTGAAGTGCTCCTGACTGATTGTCCAGACTAGGTATCTGATCTTCCTCTCGACGACATAGCCAGACTTCACGATCATGCTTCGACCCTGTAGACTCGTTCACGCTGTTGTGTCCTTTACGGTTTTAGCAATAGTTTTCCCGTTGTTTTCCTGCTCTCAATGTCCTAGAGCAAGTCAGCATCTCTGTTCCAATTTGAGAAGAAGTATTCGTGCTTACCTCAGTGGCTCTCACAACATCCTTGAGCGGATAGATCTCGTGGATCTTGACATTCAGATTGTCCTTGAGGATGAAACTCCACAGCTCATCAGCGGAATGCAAGAACTCGTCTCTAGTCGCGACGTAGTTGAACAGCGTAGGTCGAAGGAGCTTGACGTTCTTTGCCGACAGCCGTCCAAGTGTGAACCCAGTGACGGCTCCCGATGCATTGCCAAAGCTGACCATACTGCCCTTCCTCTTAACGGACGCTAAACACGCATCGAATGTCGCTTTGCCGACGCTGTCAAACACCGCCGCCACGCCCTCACCTCCCGTAATATCCAACACTTGCTTCGTGAACTTCTCCCTATCCTCCTCATGATACTCGACCAACACCTCCGCACCATTCGTCTTCGCCAACTCCCTCTTCTCCGGCGTCGAGGCTGTCGCTATCGTCCTCGCACCCACCGCTTTCAGCAGCTGGCATAGCCAGAGCCCCACACCGCCCGCCGCAGCAGTGACCAACACCCAGTCCCCCTTCTGCACCGGATGCGCCTCGCGTATCAGCGTCAACGCAGTCAAGGCCTGCAGACAGCTCGCCGCCGCAATCTTGGTCTCCACCGCATCCGGGATTGGTACACAGTACGTGCTCGTTACAGGCGTGTACTCCGCATACGCATACTGTCCCATATACACGACTCTCTTCCCCACTTCCAGATCTTTCGGCGCATTGCTCCCAACTGCCGCGATTGTGCCTGACCCCTCGCGGCCGAGAATGTACGGCGAGTGAGGCAGCGGGTATAAACCCGTGCGGAAGTATGTGTCGATGTAGTTTATGCCAATATATTCGTTCTTGACTAGGACCTCGCCGTCTTTGAGGTCGGGGACGGGGACATCGGTCTTGTACTGCAGGACGTCTGTGCCGCCGTTCTTCTCGATGATGACAGCTTTCATTGTTTTGGGGAGGGAGGAGGTCGCCATGGTTCGAAAGCACGGGGTTGTTTGGATCTGTGAAGTCAGGGATGTGAGTCGGGAGGCAGCAATTGAGGAGCGCAGAGCTGTAGGTCCAGTCGAAGCAATTGGCGAAGAAGCTGTGAGACGGGAAGCTGGACGCAGCAGGCGAGGCACTAGAGACATGAGACGAGGCGAAAGCAAGAAAGTTATGAAGCGTCAGTCACGCAATTGAAAGGGATTCTGGATTGGTAATACGGAGGTGACATCGACGCATATATCCGACAATGATGCGGGGCTTTTCCGCGTGAGCTGTTTGGACCCCGCAATGCGTCATTGTGAAGGGCGCAAATATGCGAGACGGCAACGGCATGGCCATTGCCGTTTTATCTCGGTCAACGACTACTTGTCCGGAAGGGATGGGCGCGATCATGGATGACAGCGGCAACGGTCTGGTAGATAGGCTGGGGAGGGTCGTTAAGGTTCATTTAGCGTCTTGACACCTAACCTATGCATATAAGACGGAAAACATTCCCACATGGCCAATTGACTTGAAACTGAACAAGTGCATTGAAGTAGTTTCTATGTAGGTACGTAGGGCGTTAGGGCCTTTATACCTTACGCCAAGCAGCCAAGCAGCCAAGCAATCCTGTGTGTGAATCACGTGATGAGGGTTCCTAGTGAATCCAACAAATTGCAGACTACTCATCTTCGAAAGGGCGTGATTAGTGAATGAAGTATCCATATGATCAAAGGGTCGAGAAATCAAGAAGGTATAGATAGACCGAGTTCTCGATATCCCGTTCGAAATTGCTACATTGGTCATAAATCATCTACCTACATAGACACCATACATCATGCATAGCATATCCATCCAAAACGTCGCGCCAATGTCACGCCTTTAGGTATCCCTTGTGTCCCAAAACGCCTTTGACTCCAAGCTTCCTTCCAAAATCTCAACATCATCTACTGATACCACTCGTTCTCATTATAATTGAGTGCCCCACCAAACCCATTATACGCATTCAAGTTCGCAGCATGCCCATTAACGCCGTTACTCAGACCATTGACAGGCCCTCCATTCATGGCTCCATTGATGCTATTCGGTACAGGGTTCGTGGTGTATTCGCTCGCAGCTGGTGGCGGGCTACCGATGCCTGCAACAGGACTCGTTCCGTTCAACCATGCGATATCCTCAGCGGCAAAGTTCCAGTTGTCGAAGCCCATGGCGAGCTGTGATTGATCGCGTAGCCACCAGTCCTGGCCCTCGCGAATGAGGGCCTCGACGCCGCCGAAGAGTTGAGAAGGCGAATTGCCAGTCGTATTCGCGTTGCTGTCGATAGAGCCGCGGTTCGGGCCGGAAACAGAGCTAGGAGTCTGGACATTCTCCGACGGATGCCGTTGCGCCCGTGGCATGGCGAAGGACGAGCTGTCGTTCGGAGGAAGTGACCGCGGTTCTGAAAGGTGGCGGAGAGTGTCAGAAGAGGCGAGGGAAGCAGACGAGGAAGGGACTGGATTGCCGTGCTGATCGAAGAACGTCGTACCTGTACCCTCAATGTTCATGCTATAACTCTGCATCGCTGGACTCATTGTCATCTCTTGTCTCTGCGTTTGGTCTGGCGTCTGGGGCGGTTGGATCGCAGCCTTCGAAGTGTTGGCGTCGCTATATGCACCGAACTTTTGGTCTGTTCGAGCAAGGACGGTTGCGGCTTCTTCGGGCATTTCGACCTTCCACTTCTTTGCCAGTACGCTGAGGATGCGAAGGGTGCGGCGGGCACAGAGCCATCCTTCTGCGATCTCTTCGAGGTGCTTGACACCATGTATGATGTCTCGACGTGCAGTTTTCTCGGGAAGGTTGAGTAGATGGATTGTGCAGGCTGTATGTGCGATGTACCTGAAGGCGTAGGTTAGCACACGTATCTAACTTCATGCTGATGTATAGTACTTACACTGCTACATTGCAGATCTGCCGTAGGCCATGAGACCGCTTGTAGAGCCTCAAGAGCTTCGATATCATGGCCGCAGCCTGTGTGCATAGCTTGCGTGGTGACACATGTGCCGGGAGAGGCGAGGTAGCTTGGTTGTACTTGAGGAACGGCCGGAACAGGTGAATATAGAGCAATTGGAAGAACATGCTACAACATGTGAGCCAAGGAGTAGGACTAACACAGGGAAACGACTTACTGCATGACAAGTATACTTGGTAGTCCACCTTCCTTGGGCTCTAGCTCTTTGGGCAAGTCTCTTCGCCAACCTTCTAGCCGCTGATGGATCTCGCTCAATTTCTTGAGCTCAGCCTGTTTGCCTTTCGGCTTATCCATGTCGATCGGATTGTAGAAGAAGTTCATGAGATCGCTCGAGATTTCGCAAAGCTGGGTTATTTGCCGGGCAACCTGCAGGAGGTTAGAACACAGTCTGTCACGGTCTACCTTAATGGTGTAACTGTACTTACAGCTCTCGTCCGTGAAGGTTGTGCGTGTGCTTGGCTGAAGCCAGAATCTGTGTAGCCGGACCAGATATCGGCATCTTCAACAGGGAAGACCTCGAACTTTGGCACCGTTATGATCGTGTTGGGTAGCTGCGGTAGACGCCCGAGGTAGTTCGACCAGCACTTGTCGAACAGGAAACATCCCCAGAACGTGATCTTCCGAGCATCTTCCTCGGCCTCATCAATCGAGTTACGGGCGTGCATGCCTCCAGAGTCCAGGTTCAGACCCAAGTCACATGCCATGCGGAAGCTCATGCCACTGTAGACCCAGCCTTTTGCTTCGCGACCGCAGCCGGCTTCTCGTACAGACATGAGTGCAAGAGCTTGCACGGTCGTCAACGCTGGAACCTCGTGGAGATCTTCTTCCAGTATCAATCTTTTCGCCTCCTTGAAGAAATGATCTCCTGCTGTCGACGAGTCTTCCCGTACTGCTCTCGACCCCGGCCATGACGTGAAATGACAACCTAATGCCAGCATCGCATTGACAAGCAGTGGCGTACAGTACTCCGTCTTCCATCTCGAGCCTGGCGGAGGCTTGCCTAGCAGAAAGTCGCGGTAAAAAAGGTTCTTCGAGAGCGTCGTAAAGAAGGTATAATGCCAGCAGAAGTACATGTTCATCAAGTGCAAGACCAGCTCTGGATCTGATGTGACCGTCGTCCACGATGTGAGGGGGTTTTCCTGTTGCTGGTACTGATCGACACTCGATTGGTTCGCTGGCGTATTTGTTCCTTCACGATCGCCCAAGTATATGAGGTGTGAAGTCCCACCAATGTAGCGCATGCTCCCATCGTCAAGTCTCAACTCCCCCATCTTGCCTGAGAGCTGGCTCTCAAATGTGCGCTGTTCGCCTCCAGCCTCTGTGGGCCCCATAAGCGGGCTGAGCTCCTCATCCTCATCGTCCTCGCCATTCTCCTTCGCTATGATAGCCTCCGCAACCACGTCTAAGCTCTCGCACGTCCGTATCTGCTGGACCAGCGCGCCGACTTCGTCTTCGGGGTAGTTGAGGATAGCATGGACAAGGGTCTGCAGCGTCGAATTGCGCGTCTTCAGATTGTCGATATCCTTCTTATACACGCCCTTCCTCCTATGGTCCGAGTTCGGGTCGTAGACGCATTCCGTGTTATACACAGCAGCGCAGGCCGAGCAGGAGGGCGTGGTACCGTCGCACTACTCGCAAACATCTGTCAGCCAGCGTTCTCACCTGGCATGCCTGTCACGCCTGTCACCGTCCCTGGAGATCCGGAGAAAGCGCGACGAGGCTCTGCGCGCACAACCACAGGTAGGTCTTACCTTCGACTTCCTCTTACGGCACGGCACGCATGCGCTGGAAATGCATCTCCGCTTCTTTCCTCCGTCGTCATTTGGCGCGTCCTTCTTGCCCCTGCGGCGGCCCTTCGTTGCGCCCTCTGGTGGTTGCTGGCCCTGCAGTTCCGAGGAGATGTCCATGGCGAGAGTCGAGGCGGCGGGGTCTGGTTGGATGGATGCGGGGTCCCAAAATCAACGCGTCTAAAAAGCGATGCCCGTGCTAGCAGAAATCGCAATCGGTGTCTCGTAATCGAAGTCGCAGTGCCTGGTGCAGCGGAGAACTCATGCTGACAAAAGGGAGCCTGCGATTGCGTATTCAGTTCCGGCTGCTCATAGTAGCAGCTGCCGTTGGGATGATGGGTGTGGTCTCTGGATTCGATGCAAGCTGATTGGTGTGCGATAGGCCCTTATCTAGCCGTCACTCAGGTGCGGAGTTAGAAGCAAAAGCATCCAAGTATATATGTGCAAAGGACCCAGCCAGCAGCTCCGACATGGAGAAAATTTCGCTGTCAGTTGTCCATGCTAGTAGAATTGTTCTTGCGTGGGATGACCTAGGCTTGCTCCGATTGCTGGGTCTGAGGAGCCTCCATGTTCTAGAAACCTAGACTTCAACTTATGCTGACATATCATGCCATGGGCTCCAGCGTGGTATCTGGAACATCTGCTACAATACTATACAGTTGTTTTTGTCTATCTCAAGAAGATTGCCAGGAAAAAAGGAATCGAACCAAGCCAGTCTCAGCAATGTGAGGCACGACAGCGCGCCACTGGGCGTCTGCCGGTCATGGCATGAAGAAAAAGCAAGAGATATTTCAGGGATAGTGAAATGCCAGAACCCTCCAAACTCCGAATTCTGTTGAAGAAGTAAAGATTGATAGTCGTATAGCGCACTTGAAGCGCTTCAGCACCCTTTCCGTCGTTCCAGTGAACCCGTTAAACTCCACTAACCCGACCCAGCCAATACACCCCAATCCCAATTTCAAACCAGATCTTAGATCTCATCCGCATACCCCTCGTGGTCCACATCAGCAAAGAACGGGTTCCTGTTGCCCTCGTTCTCGACCATGATAAACGGTCTACCATGGCTGTCGTCCTCCACGGGTCCGAAAAGCTTCATGAGATCACGAATGCTCATCTTCTTGACCCTCGTGCCGTCGTCGTCCATCACCTCCTCGATCTCCTTCTTCTTGCGCTCCTGCATCTTGATGAGGCGCTCGTCGATCGTATCGCGGACGCAGAAACGAGTCATGAAAGTCGTCTCTTTCTGACCGATACGGAAGACGCGGCAGAAGGCCTGTTGCTCGGAGGCTTCGTTCCACCATGGATCGATGAGGATGACGCGGGAAGCCATTGTGAGGTTGAGGCCCACTTTTAAAACAGGTTAGAAGCTGCTGAAGTCGAACAGGAGTGGTACTACTTACGGCCACCGCAGCGGAGAGAAGCTAGCATAACGCGAATATGTGGATTCTTGGCAAAGTTGGCAATGGCCTTGTCGCGAGCCGTGAAGCTCATGTTGCCGTGGTACTGTACAGTGGTTAGCTTTGTAACAGTGTGTGTGAAGCGCTTCAGTGTGCCCTGGGTGCCACACAGATACTCCCTCTGTCGCTTGAACTGCTCCCTAGAACCGGATTGCTTACCTGCTCAGTTGCCCAACCCTCCTCCTCGCAGACCTTGCCCAGAATCCGGATCATAGCCAAAAACTGCGTGTAGACGATGATTTTGACATCTGGGTTCTCCCCAATCCAGTTCAGAATCTGCGCCTTGATGCCGATCGTCTTCGCGCTAGGCAGAACGCCCTCGCCGTTCAATGAGAGCCAATCCTCGCGGATATTCTCCTGCTCAGGTCGAGCGCGCTGCTGCTTCTTCTTCCCGCGAGTTCCAGCTGATGGTCCCTGCACAAATTCCTGAGAATCGAATTCGCCGTCAACTTGGCAGGGATGTGCATACGTAAAGCGTTCACCGCAGGGGCAAATCATGCCTTCGCGGCCTTGCTCGGCTTCCTGAAGATGGAGATACTCATAGCAGCCCGAGCAAACGAGGTGGTGGCAGCCTGTAAGCCAAGGGTTGACTGGATGTCGTCCGCAGGCCTTGCATCGTGCCTTCTCTTTGACCTTATCCCAATGCTCGCCAGACTTGAGGCTCTGCAGATACGGCTTAAAGTCGAAATCGGTACCGAATTTCTTTCCCGTGTCAAGGCCCGAGAAATCTACCTGAGCTGGAAATGCTGGAAACTCTTCATCAACCTCCTCATCTTCATCTGCCTCCTCGTTCTCTGCTGATTCGTTTGCGTTAGAGGCTTGGCCTCTACGGTTGATCTGCTTCTTCTTTTTCTCCTCCTCTCCTTGGGTTCTCAGCTGCGCTCGCATGACTTTAATAGTCTGGCCTGCAACACCTTTGCCCTCAGCGTTGCTGATGACTTGACGGATGCGTTCAATGTCCTCACGCTCAAGCAGATCCCGCATTACGAATTGGAGTAGAAGAATGTGGGCCGTCAGTTGTCGGAGGCGCAAGAACATGACAAAGGCATTGCTGTAGGATTTTTCGAGCTCGTTTGACCTTGCCCACTGGTTGAGCTTATCGATGAAGCGTGATTCGACGATCTTGTAGATGTTACGCTCAACCTCGTTGAAGTTACACCAGTAGATCGTCTGATCGGCTCGCGGGAGCTTGAGGATCGGGGCTCCGAACATCATATCGGCGTGAGTGCGCCTAATCATGAACTGGTTTAGGCGGACAAGCAACCGCTCCGTGTGCTCGGTGCTCGTGCTATCGCAATAATTGTGCTTGAAGATCTTCAAGCTACCAGTGTGTGGGACGCCCAAGAACTTGAAGTACGGGTAGAGCTCGACAAGGGTGTTGAGGATTGGAGTGCCGCTCACTGCCCATCTATGCTCGGCCATCAAAGCACGGCAAGCGATGGAGGTCCTGCTCGCATAGTTCTTTATGGCCTGAGCTTCGTCGAGGACTACACGGAGCCACTGCATGCGGTGCAATACCCCGCGCTGCTCCTCATACGTCTTCTTCCACCAAGCCAGCTTCTGATCCGCAGTCTGACATTGGATTGGTGGCTCGTTCTTCGGGTAGGATTTCATGACCTCTGCGTAGGTGGTAAGGACGATATCGTGACCGCGGAAGATCTCGTAAGTCTGATTAGATTCTAGTCGGTTTCCGGTGCCGTACTTGATGATCCTAAGCAGACCATTCTGCGTATGGACACCGATCTCACTCATCCACTGTGTGAGCAGACCAGGACTAGCTACCAGCAGGGTTGTCCTAACAGGAGCGCTCCTCGGAGGCATACCGTTCACGATGTTCGCTGTCAGAGTTCGTTAGCATAAGTGGAATTGAAATCGTTAAGATGAAAAGTAGGGTCCGGGAGACACTGAAGCGCCCCTAAAAGCCAATACGAAACCACTTTCAGAAACTTACCAAGCATCATGAGGGTCTTGCCCAACCCCATCTGATCCGCCATCAAGCCGCCTCGAGGCTCCTCTGTAGCATTCTCTCGCCGACGCATGAAGGCACTTCCGAGAAGTTGATAGGGCTTTAAGGATGTCTTCATGCCCCTAACAAGCCACATGCTGTTGCCGTCAGGTTTAGCAGCGCCATGACCATCGAAGTCCTTGGTCGCAGACATGAGGATAGCAGCATCGCCTTTGGCTGCCTTCTCATTCTCCATCGAGACGCCAGCAATCAGCTGCTTCAAAGCGTCCTTTTTGTTCCTAGCCGTGAACTGAGGTTGCTCTGGTGCATCGGCTGCGGCTTGGTCCTGGAAGACGTTGCCACCCAACAAGGAGCCTATCTGCTTAGCTGCGTTGGCGACCTCGCGCTGATTCTTCTTGGTCTTGCGTGGGGCCTTTTGAAGCGAATTTCCGTTCCCGCCACGTCCAGACTTCGACTTCGAGGATTTCGAGGCCTTCGAACCTTTGGCTCTGCCACGGCCACGGGATGATGACGATGCCGCTGCTGGTGGATCATCGTCCATAGCCATGCCTCTCTTCTTCTTGATTGGCAAGTCGCCAGCAGCTTCCAACGCGACATTCATTGCTTGAAGCTCGGCTTCCTGTAGGGTGAGCCGCTTTGGCTCCTTGCGTGGAAGATTTGGCTTCTGGCGCTTGGAATTGCTGGGACCTTCGCCAACGTCAGATTCGTTGTGATGTGCATCGTTTGGCGGCTCATCTCCAAGAAAGAAATCATCCTCGTCGTTGTTTGCATCTTGGGCAAGTGCTCGCTCCCGCTTGCGTTTCTTGCGGCGAGCGTCCTCGGCGCTCTGAATCTTCATCCACTCGATGTCCTGCTTGAATGACAAGTCGCCATTATTCTTTCGTCGAAGACCTTCAAAGTGCTTCTTCTGCTTCTGGTACTCTTGTGCTTCGCGTCGATCTTCTTCCTCGGCTTCTCGCTCGAGCCTCGCTTCCTCCGATTCCACTTCTGGCGCTGGCGCTTGACGCTGCTGGACAGCCTCAAGATAAGCCTCGGGGTCAGGAGTGGCGAGTGGCGGTGGGCGTGCTGCAGCAGCGGACTTGCTCTTGTGGAGTCGCTTTTGCATATTGCGGATTCTACCAAAAGTAGAGGTTGGTCGAGGAGGTGGAGGCATCACGTTGGGCGTGGGCAACTCGCGCTCGATCGATTCCATGACTGTTGGTGGTGAGTTTGCACGTACGAAGAGAGGAGGGGACTCCGGGCGCTGTGGAAGCTCCTCCACTTGTGGCGGGTGATAGTCGGGAACAGGATCGACTTGTAGTTGAATAGTCTCAGCTGTAGCTTCCTCCGCGACTGAGTCCATCAACTCCTGCTGGTCTTCAATTGGTTGTGTCATCTCCACGTCTGGCGCAGGGTTGTTGGCAATATCATTACCTCCGAATAGAGACTCGCTATCCAATGATTCAAGGGTTGGGTCGATTTGAGTGCCAATCATCTGATCCATGCTTGCAGCAGTCACGGTTGGGTCGAGGGGTTCCGGGGACGCCATGATGATAATTTCCAGAACTCCAAGTGAGGAGGCAGAATCACGAGAGAGCTTGTACTGGAGTGTACTGGAAGGTACTCGAAGCCGGAACACTTGAAGAAGTCTTACGTAGATCTAGAACAGAGTGCAACGTGGATTCTTGTTGTCGGACGAAGTGTCGTGTGAGACTGTCGAAGCTTTACGAGTCGTAAAGGGCCTTGGTAGGCTGAACATGTGGCGGAGAAGATCGTAAGAGTGGTGTGGAAGCTTCGAGCCGAGGGAGTAGTAGAAGGCTTTGTGAAGGCGACAAACAGGTCGCTATGGAGAGGACGAGGAACTGAGGTCTAGTGTAGTCTTCCACTCTAGAGAGTGCTCGAAGGCCTTATGAAGGCGTCCTACGGCTCGCTGCGGAGAGGAAGAAAGGAGGAAGTGTGGTGGAGGAAGATTAGAGCTAGGGGAGTAGTCGAAGGCCTTATAAAAGCCTCGAAGGGGTCGCTGTGGAGTAGAGGTTAGATTGGCAGTTTATATAGACCTCGGGTGAGAGAAGACGGCCGATCGTAGAGTGCAAGTAAAGGCACGAGCTGGCGCCCGATGGGTCAGGTGGCAGCTATTAGATGTTATTAATGATAGGAAGAACAGGGGACAAAGGTGAGAGACGCACCCATGCACGACCAAACCCACTCGCTACGTTCAACTTATTCTGGACCTCAAGACCAAACTGTCCGTCAATCTTGAGCGGTGTCGTTCGATTCGTGCTGTCGATTTTGCGGCTTCAGCCATGAGGACGAAGGACTGCGCATTTGATACAACGAAGAACGTTGAGTGTGCTTGATTTCGACGAAATTGATAGGATGTTGTTAAATATACACAATTTGGAAAAAAGACATTAAAGGAGATATCTGGCTGGTCATAAAGAAACAAAAGAAATGCCATGTAACAACGTATACAAACAGGACGAAATTTTTGTCCAATGTGCGCAAAGGGTATCAAGAAAACAGACTTGACCCATGAAAATTTGTACACCCCGTTTGCCTGGAGACGAACATACGAGTCTACGAACGCCAATTATTCAAACTGAGATAAAGAAGGCAAACACCTTCTGACACGATATGGAACGGCTTCTTAGCATGATTCCTCGTTCAGATTGGGATAGAACCATCCGGCGACAGCAATGATAATGTACGAAGCCATGAGAAGCACTCCTTCAAGCCAATCTGCGACATATTAGCAGCGAAAGCAGTACGGGGGGAGCTTGGATACTTACGTGACTTGCCGTCCTGAATGAGGTAGTTGACCAGCAAGACAGAGACAAAAAGTGTCGCAATCTGGAAAGTGTCGAAGTAAAGAGTCATGCAGTCTTTACCCAATATCCAGCCGAGGATGACTGTTAGCGGCAGGACGAGAAGAGCAATCTGCATGCTCGAGCCAACCGCTACACCGATCGCTAGATCCATCTTGTCCTTGATGGCTACAGTGACAGCAGTTGCGTGCTCTGCAGCGTTTCCAACGATGGGGAGGAGAATGAGGCCGACAAACGTGGTTGAAACGCCACCAGTTGCTGTAAGACCATCAATGCTGGATACCATGAATTCCGAGCAGAACGCGACCATTGTAGTGGAGAGGCCAAGTGTGACGAGAGCTCCAACGACTGAGAGTTGAGGCACTTCGATTTCGTCCTCCTCATCGTCGTCCATTTCCTGTTGGTTCTTGATAAGTTTCGTTTGGTTGTTGATCACACCACCAGTGGCAGCAGCAGTACCAGCGCCAACAGAGGCAAGTCCTCGAGATACGACGCCCTCTTCAACCTTCTTCGATTTATTTTTGGGCGTTTTCTGACTCGGGGCATTGTACATGTCAACGTGTGACTTTAACTGGAAGAATAGATAACAGCCGTATACAACCAGAAGAATGACAGCGGTGCCACGAGAAAGCTCTTGGTTCCGTTGACCATCTGGTGCTGCATCGTCTGCCAACGTGATATGGAAGACCGTCGGAATGATCAAGCTAGCAACGCAAAGAGCAAGCAAACTCGCAGCGGTCTGTGCTACCGTTACGTTGAAGTGCTGCTCAACACGGTTTACGCCTCCGAGGAAGAAAGACATCCCCAGGACGAGCAGGAGATTTGAGAGCATACTACCAATCAACGACGTCTTGACAATGGTGATCTCGTTCTTTATCAAAGCTTGGATCGAGACGATCAATTCGACAGCGTTTCCGAATGTTGCGTTGAGTAGTCCACCGAATGTTTCTCCAACTCTGATGGCCAGCTCTTCTGTTGCGTAACTAAGCATGCCTGCCAGAGGAATGATGGCGATGAAGTTAAGGATGAAGATTACGACTGGCGATTTGATATGCGCGTAATTTACGGCGAAACCGACCGGAACAAAGATGAGGAGCACATTAATCCAAGAGCTGAACACGACCGTCTTGAACTGTTGTCCAACTGGGATTTTCCGCTTGTGTGCTCTCCTGACCCTTTCTTCGCGGTCAAGACCCTCTGTCTCTACGTGCTCGATTGGTGCATTCTCCTCGTCATGCTGGTCCTTCCGATACACGTTTTTGATGCCGTTCCAGCGCTTTTTCAAGCCTGTTTTTTCTTTATCTTCACTGACAGCTGTGTTGTCGCTAATATCGGCAGACTCTTTACTGCTTTGACTGTTGCCATTTTCGATAGGATGTTTCTCGGCTGCGCCCGCTGAGGTTGGAGAAGCGGGCTCGGTATCGTGTTTATTAGGACCGGGGAACTCTTGCGCTGCTTCTCTGCTTTCAAGGCGTCGGTCCTTTTCGCGGAACGTCTGCATGTTGTTCTCTGACCGTGTGGAGCGCGAGCGAGACGGTGTCCCGCGTTCGACATCGCCGGACATCTCCCTTGATGTTGTTCTTGCGAACGGGTTGAAGTTGGTCGAGCCCTGATCAACGTGTGATGCGGCGCGATGCGCCTGTCTTCGAATAGCGTCTAGAGAAGAGCCGATGGTCAGTATATCGATATCAACGTTGTAATGCGTGGAACGTATGAATGGATGTTGTGGTGTTCGGTGCTCGGGGTTCGTGAGACCACTTACGCATTGTTGCTTGCCGGACTCAGGAATGAGTGGTTGCTAGCGAATTGCTCACTGCGAAAACGCGGGATATGCGTCAATCTCGTGTGACAAGGCTGTTTGTATTGAGCAATCGAGACGGATTGCTTAAAGGCAATTCGGCAATGATGTAGCTCGAGTGGGTCGTTGCCTGCGTGCTGGGGGCCAAAACGGTAGGGCAGATGCTTTCGGACCAGGTTCTTAAGTAGCTACCTGGTTCGTAAAGGCTGGGGAAACGCCGCGTCGTGTGACCTAGCAAGGCTGAGCGTTGCCTAGGGAAAATGCGAACAAAGCCTGACGGACAAAGGCTTCGAGAGGGCGTGGAGAGGCGTGAAAGGAGTGCCGAGTCGCAGTGAGAATCCAGGGAGATTATAACGCGAGTCCCCAGGCACAACAGGGTCCTGGCCACGCACTAGCACCAGCACCAGCACCAGCCACAGGCACTTAAACAGAGAGATGAGGATAGGCGTTGGAGGCGGTGCAGGCTGATCGACGGCGGTGAACGTGTCGTTGATTTTGACTTGCTGTGAATTTGTGTACGTTTGCGGTTGTGCGTTCCTGTTCCATTTGTTGCTTCACGCTGGCGGCATCACGTCACGGTGCCAGAGGCAATAAGCTTCAACGAGCGCACTTGGCGCAAAATCAAGTATCCATCCATGACATCGTCTTGACGGCTAATGAGCTTATTGGCTCTTAGAGCGATCAAGCCGCGCTGGCATCTCTTCGATCTCTCTTCCGTACATTATTCGCTCTACCCCGACGTTTCAAGCCAGCGCGGCTAGACACTAGAAACCCTTCCCCAGTCCTTTCCTCCGGCCAGACCCCCGTCGCATCTCCATCGCTGGAGGTGAAAGCACCAACATGTCCTAAACACGAACGCAATGCTCCCTGACATCGACACTGCGACATCAACCACGCTCAGCGCTCCCTGAGAGTTGGCACCAAGGCGCTCACCGCTTGAAGCCTTTGTAGGAATCTGGGCGAGCTGACGCTTCGCTTGTCCCGTCTCCAAGCTACTTAGTGCCCTTGGACAGAATGCTTTTCCGCTCCTCACTGGATGTCCTGTCAGATGTACTAAGGCTATTATAGACACAGTCGCGAAGGGAGCAATTGCTGCAGTCAGATTGTCCGAAATAGTAAGAAGTTGCTATTCATTTGTTGTTCGAGACGCTGCACGAAAGGGATGCCGTTTGGGAGATTCCAAACCAATCCCTCGGTAAGAGCGTAGACCGTCATCATGGGCTAACAATATCGCTCATCTCCCTCTCCTTGCATCTCCTTCCACTTTTCTGAATTCGCATCCATACTGCGAGCCCAATGAACACCCTGGCCGGCTCTTGCAGCGTCCGCGGCGAAATACGGTCCTAATGACGTGGTCTCTGGCTTCCTATTTGCCGCTTCGGGAAAATCAACTTGATGTGCTGTCGTCTAGCCACGCGCTTACACTTTCTTCAGTTGTCCGACCAGTCTAGAGAAAGGCAAGAGAAGGCTGTGAGACACTAGAGAGTTGGAAGCTAGACACTGTCTCGATCAGACGCGCGTTAACGACCACCAGTGTGTATCAAATCAGTAAAAATCAACGAATCACGATGGATGCGCCACCAACCATTCGACTGCGTTGCTGTGGCGCAGTATACGGAGCGTCCGCAATCCGCCGAAATTCACCGAAGCAGCCACGACGTGATGCTCACAATTCACCTGCACCCTCGAATTTTGGGTCCCGCGCGTAGCGACAGTTTCCAAGTAGGAGGACTACAACTTCCGGTGTAGTGGGGTCCATGTGGCGCAGCAGATCTTTCCAGGAACATGCGGAGGTATAGTTCGCACTGCGCCCTGTCTCAGCCTTACTTAGCAGATATTCTCCGAGGACGGAGAGGGCACAGGTTGTTTCGTTTCATGCCTCAGGTAAAGACACGGACTTCCTAAAGCCAATCTCAGGAGTGCTATGTTTAGACTGACATGATAGCGAATTGGCTTCGCCGTTCTCGGTAAGGCAGAAAGACCTATTCGATGTGCTGGAGATGACTTCCGGTCAGAATATCGGCTGGCAACATGGATAGTAAAGTAGCACTAGACTATATCAGAAGGTCGGCCCCCAATCTAGTCCCTCGAATTGGGAAATCATTCTCTTTTCTAGCTGTAATCGACAGGCTGACAGGCTCTAGAGACCACTCATTGGCCCCTGCTATCTTCACATCTGCTTCTGAAGTGCTCCTATAGTGTCGACCTTTCGTCGAACTTGGACTCTTTTCCTAGCAAATACTTCTGCCTCTTTAAACCTAGTCTTCCAAATCTAACGTCAACCTCGCGGTCAGACTTTCGCTGCAGGGCTTCGTCGAGGTTGTATCTTTATGCATCCATGCAGCCCAGCAAGTACCAACAACCATTTCTTTTAGCAACAGTCGTGATATCCTAAGCATCAGTGCTTTCCGCAATTATCATATAGGTAAGCCGCGGACAGAGCGTAGACGTAAACATGTGTGCAGGAAAACCACCTGGCGTAGAAGCGAAGTGGAACATGCAGGCTGACGTGCTTCATGGACCAAAGATAAGCTAGCCCTCCCTCATTCTCGCTGTCTAAAGTGCTCCAACAGCATAATCCTACAATAGCCCTTTGGTCAGGTTGTTAGTTAGTGCATAGGCTGTTATATGCCGATGCTTCCGTCACTACGACTGGCCACTCTCCCTCAATTACACTATCATCAAGAGTCTAAAGGGGATTGATTTCCGAAGGGGGTTAAGCCTGCAACAGACGGACATCCATCTGTCTCCCGCAAAACTATCAATAAGGACGATACAACTGCGGTGAACGGGAAATGAAAAGAGAGTCACAAAGGTACTTGGGATCGGCTGAAACGCGTACTGATCGGGTGTCAGCACATCCATAAGGCAAAGGGCCACATTGCGACGCCACTCAGGACTTCCGCATTAGATTCGAGAGACATACATGGATAGTAGACTCAAGCATCACTTTTCACAGAATTCGGATACACTGCAGTATCCGAGAATCACTTGACGAGCCATCCACGACAGCGGTCTTCCAATCTGAGCATGATGGTGTTTACGAGTAGATGCCAAGCTTTTGAAAGGATGGCAAGGATCCCTTAGGTCCACCCAATAATGATTTACTTATATATCTATCACCTTGGTACAAAGTGTGACCGAAGCGCCAAACTAATGCAACCGCCTCAGCACCTCCACAATGCCTCTCACTTCCTCCGCATCCCTGCTCAAGCCCTCCACAGCTTTCTGCTGTATATCCTCATCGACATCCAGAAACCTCTCGATGAGATCACCATCAACAAATCGGTAAGGCTCGTCGGATTCGCGGACAGAGTTCTTGTATGCGCGATACTTGGAGAAAGGGATACCCCCAGGTGAAACGACGAGTTCGCCAAGCCGTGTTTGAAGATTGATGAGGTCGTCGAGATAGTCTGGTGTTATCAGGGCAAAAAGGTAGAGCGAACCTTCGACCTGTTGAAACATTAGCGACGCGATCTGTGACAGAGGTAGAGAGGACTTACAGTACCCATGAACGCCCGAGGTACGACGACGGCATCTTGGGCGCTCGCAACATCAATCCTGCGAATCTTGTTTACCATCTCGCCTAGCAGCATTTCAGAGCTCATGTTCAGCCTCTTTTTGTCCTCCTCTGTGACACCGTTTAAGTCGCGATATAGCACCGCGAGATTGCCTTCAGCATCACTCTCCAGGTACGTATTCTTATCTACTTCGGCGATAGCGGTGACCCAGGTTGTCTGGAAGTGACGAGCTACCTCTATGATGGTGTCTGGGAGCCCAGTTTCGCCCTTCTTGTACTCCACAACTACCATAGACTTCATCAGATCGGCAATTGCAATAAGCGATCCATTTACTGTGATGTCAATGGGTGCTGTTGAGCATCTAAATGTCGCGGCTTTGACAAGATCGGGTTTCGATTCTGTGCGGTACTCGACGTCGTAGATGACGATTGTCTTGATAAGCGCTGCAACGATCTTGCCTTGGCACATGGCTAGACACCGGCATCCTCCTTTCACAGCTACTTCAGTAACAAGCTTGAGCTGCCTATCAGCTGTGACCTCTAGGATAAGAATGCGCCCCCGGTTAGCTTGAGCATTCTGATCGTCAAGATATGCGGTGCCAACGACAAAGCGTTCTGCGAGGTCGCCGGAACCGTCAGGGAGTTCGCAGCGCATCACGCTCTCCACTAGTTCTTCTTCGTTGAGCAGGTATGTATCAAGCTCTTTGAACATGATCTCGTCAACGAGCTTGAAGTGTGATAGCATTATCTCCTCGCCTCCTTTCAGTATGCGCTTGATCGTTCCGAGGCCGAAAGCTTTGAGGTCTGATGAGTACGCTATCCGGCGTACCGTCTCGTCCACTTTGAGTGTCTGGACATGTGTAGTGCGCTCGGTGTCTACGAGAGCTATTCGTAGATCGTCTGATGTAGCAATGGCGACGGCACCGGGGTATGCTTCAGAGTCGAAGGGACAGACAGTTGTAGCTTTCTCAGCCGTTACAGCCGAGTAGACAAGACGTCCTTCTGAGCCATAGATGAGAGACGGGTGCTCGCACGTTGCAAATACGTTGAAAAGACCGTTTCCCCGAGGCAGGGCGCGGAAACTGGCCTGTTGAGTACCGAGGACAATGCTCTTCCTTCCTGAGAGGCCATTCGACTTCGTGTTGAAAGCATAGGTTACTACATTGCCATCTGCCATAGCAGCAAATAGTGTCGGCGGTTGATCGGGGAATATCTGTGTGAGAAGAAGCGAACGAGGGACGGAATCGTCGGAAACCTGCACGCCGCTTAATTCGTCGAAGTTCTTGAGCGAGCATACTGATAGTTTTGAATTCTGCCAGAAGCCCACAAAGCAGATCGTGGTAGATGTTGCGGGCAGAGCTATGCAAGCAATCTGACTATCCGCCGGATATGTCTTCTTCGCGACAACATCGAGCCCATTCTCAATGCTGAGAGCTACCAAAGTTACTCCGCCGAGGGATACGAGGACATGAGTGTCGTTTGTGGAAGCAGCAGTGATCGTCTGTCCGCCTGGAGGTGTCCACTCTGCTTCATTTACTAACATCTCTCCATCTGTCTCAGCAAGACGAACGCGAGAGTTGGTGACTTGTATTATGCGACCTCGGCTTATGTTCCCTGCCGCGAGGGTTGTTTCTGTCAGCACAAGGCCTGGAAACGCATCCAGCTCTTCCACTTCCCCTGAGGCATCGAACCGGAAAACGCGAGATTCGTTGACGAATGTAACCAGGAGAGTATCAGCATGAATTGATGCAGAATCTGACTTGAGGCCGAAGAGATTTGATATATGTTCCATCTCGCCTAGGACTCCCAGATCTTCGAGACCAACCCCACTGCGTACGCTTCTCAAGCTACCATCCTGATAGGCACCGCTACCAGTTACTATTCGAGCTTGACCTGACGAGTACTCGTTCGTCTGGCCTTCGCCCGACCGGCTTCCCATATCCATAATGGTGAAGTCGATGATGGGGGCAATATTCGAAAACACCTGTACTACCTCCATAGATCTTTCGCCTACGCGAATCACCTGGGAATCGCCCTGGTGCGATCCGACGAAGACGAAGCCAGCATCCAGATAGACCAGTGTATGCGCCCGTGATGTCTTGCCGATGACATCTAACTTCCAAGTCTGCACCTGACTGTCCTCATCGAGAACGAGCATAAACAAATACAGGCGGCCGTAGTCATCGGCGAGGACGAAACGCTGATCGTCCACGCGTTCCCAAGCCACGAAGATGGTAGCCTCGTCGAGGGGCTCGGTGATCAGCTCCCCACTGTCATCGTTGTAGTAGCTGATGGACGTTTCCCCAAGAACGATCAAGCCATGTGTAGGCGCTTCGATAGGGATCAGGTGAGTAGCACCAAGCTCCAGTTCGCCCTTGTATGTCTCGCCCTCGTCGAGCTCGATAGAGTCGCCACCAGCGAAGGCCAGCTCCCGCAGCTTCAGACGGACTGTTGAGTGCGTGTCTTCGTACAGCAGGGCAAGCTTCGGCTTCTCGTCGTGCGACCGCGGTCGGAGAAAGGCCGATGAGCGGACGAACATCTCGGAGATCCTCGCCGGCTGAGGCTCTCCAAGGTGCGCAATGTCCGACTCATGCTTCCTCTTCTTGCCCCGCTGCACCAGAGGTATCACGGTTATGATGCCCTCGTAGACCTCCAGCGTCATGAACCTGCCCGACGGGTCAACGTGCACTCGCTCTCCCGTTTGTGACTCGCGCGCGGCATTGTCGGCGACGCTTTCGAACGTCTTCTCGGTCTGGAGGTCTTTCGTGTCTGGGTTCCACGACAGCGTGAAGTACATGAACCGATCGGTGCCGACGAAGAGGTGGTCAGTGGGCGACAGCGCGGGACGGAGCTTCTGCAGCATCGTAACCTTGCCATAGATTGCTTTCGAATGCTGCAGCAAGAGGCCATCGGCGGTCAGGGTGTAGAGTTCAAGCCGGTTGGCTTTGCTGGGTTCGGGTCAGGTTGGGTCAATCGTTATATGCATCATACTGGCTTACGCGACGACAAGGCAGTCCTCCTCTGCAGACAGGAAGTTGAGCTTCAGCGCATGTCGAACGCTGCTGGGGCGATGGATGGGGGCAATGTACGCCATGGTGGATGGTGGGCAGGTTTGCAACACAAAGTCGAGCCCAGCAAAGTCTCCAGCTCGACGACGGCGTCTTGAGTGCAGGTAGTAATCGAAGAAGTAGAAGTAGCTCTCGGATCTATTCCGTCATTATCCCCGTCGCGTCAACTCTTGGCGTGCAGCTGTGCATGTACAGCTTCAATTGCAGCAGGTGGCGACGTCGAGTCAGAGAGCCTGCAGTAGACGCTATCAGCAGGCCCCGTATCAAGCACTTGAGTCGTATATGACCAACCTACCTAATGTTCCAGTGGAAGGGCACGTGTTCAGGTGTTGCTCTTGCCAGGTGCAGCGCGTCGGACCCCCGAACCCCGCGCTAGAGCGTGCCCCGCAAAGATTTCGGGCAGGCGCGAGTCAACCAACAAGGTCCGACTCCCTCACCTGCGCAAGCTCGACGACAGCATCGCAGAGCCACAATGCCGTCCGCCGACCCTTCTGCCGATGCAGCTGGAGCTGCCAACATCGAAGACGACGACCCGGTGGTCAAAGAGTGAGCAAGCAACGCGGGTATTCCCGCGACACAGCTAAAAGCGAACACTCACAGGTACGATGTCTACATCACCCCCGACCTCGAGAACCAGCTTCTGCTCCTGATGCAGTACGCCAATCGTCTGGCTGAACAGCCCTTCTCCGCCGAAAACGGTGCGAAGCCCTCGCAGCTGCGCATCAAGCCCAAGAGCGGCTTCGTCGAGGTCGACGTGCCCGTAAACGTCCATCAGTACTACGACCGCCGCAAAGGTGTTGAATGGGGTGAGGCTCTACGCGAGACCAAGGGCTTCGGCCAGAAAGCGTACGGCATGGCTGGCGGGTACGAGCGGGTCATGCCACGCACAGGCAACCGTCCTGGTGCAAGCGGCGAAGCCAATGTCCATCCGCGAGCTTTCCTGGAGGACGACAGGGTCCAGGACTACGTCGAGAATTTTGAGGATGCGAACGAGAAGGGCCACGTTCTCAACACCCAGACGTGGGGCGGCAAGATTCCTACCCACGATCCCAACAAGCCCAGCTACATGGTTGGCGCGTTCCGTAATAGTCAGTACAAAGCCACCGAGCCCTATCGTGTTGGTGCTAATGGTGGCAGACGAACTTCATCTCAGCCGCCTCGGCGGCGTTGTCCAGTTGCAAGTGCAGCCGCACCACGTCGACGCGACCGAGCAGCTCGACGTGCTGCGTCGCAAGCGCGAGAAGGAGACACAGGAGGGAGCCCGTCCTACGGAAGCCCGCGCGTTCGTCCCTACTGTGAAGAAGTCTGGTGGAGCCACGTCGGTTGAGGCAACTCAGCTGTACCTGAGCGAGGCAGCCAGCGAGCCATGGACCAAGTACCAATGCTACGATGAAAACGTAACGACCAGAAATTTCTCTTCTAGGTCATGTACTAATGAGCGTGTTAGGACCGAGTCTCTTTCGAAGACTACGAGAAGCGACTCTTCCATCCCGATACTGCCAATGCGAAGCAACTGGTCTCTGCTCGCACCAACCTCCAGGTGCTTGACGATATGAGCACACCCTCTAGCGCAGTTGGCAGGAAGCTTGCCGCTAAACGCCCGCTGACCGAGACCCTTGATATCTCCGACGACTCCGACGAGGATGAGGCGCATGAGGTGAATATCGTGGGTCTTCCATCTCAATCGTCTAGAATAAGGCACTAGCGAGACTGACTTCGACCTCTAGAGCAAAGGAAAGCAGCGTGCCACAGAGCCCATTGATGTGGATGAGATGGAAATTGATGCAGGACCAGTGAGATGACAATGACACGAAAATCGGCTACGTAGCGCCACGTACTAACATCACTGGAATATGAAGGGATCGTCGGACGATTGGTCAAAGGCTATCGAAGAAGCGCGCATCAAAGGCTACGTTCTGCGGAATCTACCATCTCGCAATAAGACTGGCAACAGTCCACCATTCTGTCGGTAGATGGTCGAGCCGTGCACGCCTCCTGATTATAATCATGAGGGCGTTTATGACCATCGTACGAAGAGGTCCAACGTCAAGGAAATGGGGCGCGAGGACGACTGGCAAGTGCCATGGAGGCACGCGCATCTGAGTTCGGATTGCTGAGATGCACTTCAAGCGTCAATGACTACTTAGCCAAAAGCTCATGTAGCTTAATTGAAGCACTTCCAGGAGACTAAAGTAGAATGCGATAACTACCATGTAGAACACCGAGCCATACGATTGTCGTCGAGAAGAGAAAGAATCCGAAGAATGCTAACCCATGCACGCCATGCCCGTGCCCCGACACGCCTGCACGACTGCACAATCCCAGGTGCTGCCAAACATCTCTTGCACCGTCTGGTCTACTCCTATAATCTCTACTGGCCCTGATCCTGCACCTTATGATCTCCCTTGATGACTTCTGCGTACGTTGGCGGTGGGCCAGCAGGCTGGCTACCCTCCGCATTCGCACTCGATCCAGCGCCAACCTCCTGGCCTGGCACACCCTGCTGCTTATACACCACCTGCTGTTGCCTCTCTGGCTGCTTGAACGCATTCACAGTTCCACTCTGTTGCTGACCGGGGAATGCGCCATTGCTCGGCTCGTTGCCAATAGCGCCATAGCTCTGTTGTCCCTGCTGTGTGCCGTGGCGTGGTGCTGGGCCGCGAGCGACGTAGTAGTAAGTGACTGAGCCGTCGCCCTCGCCGCGCTCGCCGTCGGGAGCGTAGTAGTCGGATTGGTCGGGGTACTGGAGGATGATGTACCACGCGTGTAGGAGGCCGGGCAGGAAACCGAGACAGCAGAGGGCGAGGTTTATTAGGGAGTCTGCCGAGCAGATGCCGCGTTTGACCCAGACTGTATTTCTGTGTTAGCTGCGATGAATATGAGAGACTGAGAAATCCCAGAGGCAAGGGGTGCTGGAATGCTGGCGCCTGCGAGAAGACCTCCAGTTCAGCTATGCGGGGAACAGATAACGTACCTGCGATAGGCGGGAAGAGCACCGCGAGGAGAAAGAGGAAGCAGTCGGCGCCGCACATGATTGCTTGGTTGTATTTGCGATTGTTGAAGGTGTGATGGGTATATTGGAGGTGTCGTGGTGGTGTAGGCAGCTTGGAGACGAGGTGTCACCTTTGATCCTCGGGTCTTGAGAGGTCGTATGACGCGTGTCGGGTGGCGCCTGTGGCTGACTCGCGAACGCGGCGGAGCAGTTACTCAAGTCACATTACTGTTCAAGGAGTTTATGAACGATGCTCTTGACTTCGGCAATCAGAGAAAATGCTACTCTTTTCCCCCTAGGTATCTATACACGACCGAGAAGTCTCGTCCTTTGCAGTTCTCCGCGGCTGCTACCTCATCATAGAAAGCCTTCGCTGAGTCTCCCAGAGCAAGCTTGATACCAGCTTCTTTGCATGCCTTGATCGCTAGTTTCAGGTCCTTGTTGGCGAGTCCTATTCCAAAGCCGCCCTCGTATCCTCTGCTAGCAGGCGAACCCTCAATGACACCAGGTACCGGGTTGTTGACTTCACTCGGCCAGCACTTTCCGGTGCTGATGTTAATCATACCAGCCAACGCCTTCGGATCAAGACCCCACTGCACCCCCATGTTCATTGCTTCCGCGGTAGCGATGTTGTTCAGTGCCAAGAGATAGTTGTTTGCGAGCTTTCCTTTGAGACCAGAGCCCTGTTCGCCTAGATGCAGAACTCTCTTGCCCATCAATGATAGGACCTGGGTAGCTCGCTCGACGATGTCTTCGGAAGCACCAATCATGAATGTAAGAGTGCCTGCTTTGGCGCCGACGACTCCGCCAGACATAGGGGCATCGATGAATTTGCCTTGGCCAGACATGTGGGCGGCATCAGCAACGGATTTCGAAGTCATTGGATCAATCGTTGAGACATCAATGAAGAGTCTCTGTTGGTTTGAGAAGCCGTCTTTCAACAGGGTGGGCGGCGAGAGCATCTGATGGAATACACCAGCAACATGTTGTGGCTCTGGTAGACTTGTGATGATGGTTTCCTTTTACATGTCAGCTTGCCTCTTGTTTGCAAATACTCAAGAAAGATAGTGAACGTCGAGTAGTAACATCAGAGGATTGGCTTTGTATGTGTGTTAATCAGAATAAGAGTTACGGGAGGTAACCCCAACTTAGATCATAGATAGAACAATGGGAAATAATACAGTTCATCATTAACTCGGTAAAAGGAGCGACCATAATGGAATTGACTGACCGCTTTCTCAGCAACCTCCCGCACAGTGTCGGCAATGCGGACACCTTGTGGGTTCTCCTCCAGGAACTGGGCCGCGGCAGCTTTGTTCACATCGTTGATGAACAGCACGTCTTCAGCCGGAATCTTTGCTCTAAGGTTCTTCGCCATAGGATAACCTAAACTGAAGTCAATGAATGCAGGTCATGTGAGCACTCGGCGACACTGACCCATGCGTCCGAGACCGATAAACCCCCATGTGGCTTGCAAGCCCTGAGAGCTCGAGAAGCATCTTCTGCTCGCTATGTTAACAGCTCGCGGAGTGCCCCGCAGCAGAGGTGACGCTAATCTCGAGACAGCTCGCATCTTGTCGGCCTCGAAATTGTGAGTCGTAGACGCTGAGGAAGGTGGTTGTAGTGTCGAACTGAGAATGGAACGAACTCCGCTCGTGGTTCAAGTAGAGCCGAGGTCGCGCGATGAGCCGCAAACAAGAGCCTCCCTACGGCAGGATATGCCCGCGGCGTGATACGCGCTCGTTCGCCATGACCGGACAATGGGATAGCGCTGATACTGTGGAGTTGATCACCCGCTGTCGTCCCTGATGCAGTCTGGTGTTCGAGATAGACTGGAGGTGGAGAGGACGAAAATTTTGCGGAAAAGCACTACCGTCAAAGTGTCTATGCCTGAAGGAGCCATCTAAGCGAGCATTGCATCTCTACGAGAACCCCATTCGCAGTGTGTGATATGAGATACGACAAAGCAAGAAAACGTGTCATCGAAGACAGTATCGATGTTGTGGCAAATGTTCACTTTCTACAAGACCTATCAATAGCTAAGTGAGCATCCACCTTATCATTAATTGCTGCTTGAAGCGCTTCTGATTAGTCGAGATACCCGGTGCTGTCTCATGTCAACAGAGACTTTTCCGTCTCCGTACGCCTAGCAAGAAGGCTATGATGACATGGTTTATCACACGCCGCTCGAGCGCAATAGATCTAAAGGAAGTATACCGATTCATATAAACAGCTGACCTCGAAAACTTCCGAAGCATGATACAGAGAACGGTTGCACGCCTTTGCAATCATGTCTTCAGATGATTTCAACTACCAAGACCCTCCATCTTTCGTGTAACTTCAAGCAGCACATACATCATCAGAACTGGAAACCCGAAAGTCAATGATCGACCTCCTCGAGGGAGCTCTGCGTTATAAGAGCCGAGATAATCGTGACAGAAGTATTTCGGCATCGACTAGGTCGGCAAGTATACCACATTACTCAACCAGCCAAGTGTAATTTGGAAGGTATACGTAGATTGAAGTGTCATCACCGAGCGAACAGAGTGCCACTTGAAAGGATGAGTCGCTAAATTCTAGGATCAAATATATCGTGAGTCATTGGAGTGTTAAGAGAACACGTTGGGTTGAAAAACTCGGCAAGCACAAGAAGACGACGGTGACTATAGCATCATTTCGAGGGTCAGGTGGCACCGGAATGGCGTTCATGAGAAAGAGGCCAGGATCATAAACAAGCACCTACAAAAACTCCTCTCAGAAGCCTTAAAGAATTATCCCGGCCACTGGCATGAGGAAATGGTTTTCAAATCAACTCCACTCCCATTTCCTCCACTGAATCATAATTGGAACAGGCTACAGCAGCTTTCAATCGAGTCCGGTGAAGACCCAAACGATCAATTGGGCCGCACCGATCTCGGATTGCTTCTGAACGAGGTGAAATGCTCAGACGAAGGGAAAGTTTATCTTGCAATATTCGACCGAAACACTGATGTTGATTTTATTCAGTATCAACTCCTTTGAACTATTTTTGCCTCGGGCACTGTGGTACTGGCAACTCCGTATAATCACATTCAGGCATTCGTGGCGAGGGGGTATACTTATGCCCGCCCGTTTGCCACCGGCTTTGGGGGACAGCATGTTAGAGAGGGCGATGTTCCTGGTGAGGACGAAGGATCAAATGGCTGGTTTCAGCTGTATTGTTGGTATTATGGTGAGAAAATTCACACATCGTGGCATGCTAACAACATTTATAGTAGGACAGGTTATGATGGAGAATATTTCAGACACGTTCCTCTGAGACATACTATACCTGAATACCCAGGAAAGAAGAAGATAACGGCCCTTCCCTGCTTCCCTATGGACTATGAAGAAAAGAAAGAGATGATTCAGAAAATATTAGTCGCCCGTGGTAGAAAGTAATTCAACTATAATACTAAAGAAAACGCGGCCGCCATGTTTCGTTACACGGGAAATGCCTATGAGCGTAAACCACAGCTTCGATTAGTAGATGCCGATGAGAGCTTATCTTGTACCGGAGGATGTATGGCGGGTATCGGGTAAGGAAATTCAGAGAAGGAGAATCCGAATAGTACTAGTCTAATGGCGTTGGATGATTCGCGAATATATTCTTGACAGACAGCGTTGGTTGCGGTAAGCTCAATGACAACATGCGAATTGAACTGACAATCCTTAGTTGAATAAAAGAGTACTCATAGACGTCAATCTAGTTCGAAAACATGGTCCAGCAATATTTACATACCAGTTGAGCAGGGTGAAGTCAGAGTGGCAGGGCATGGAGGTAAGCATCTCTCCACCCGTAACCAAAGGAAATCTGGGACTTATACAACAAAAGTGTTGCCCATGTGCCAAATGTCAGACAAATCCGTTTCTAAAGAAAAGATTTAAGATCCAATATGAAAGACAGGGCAAGGATAAGATGAAAAGATGGGGTGAGTTCAGTGACGAACAACTTCTCTTGTGCCCGCCAAAAGTTGTGGGGTTCGCTCTCGATAGAAAGATATGGGTCGAGATGGACGTTGATTATATTACCACAACTGCCGACAATTCAGATGCAGATTGCCTTGCATATTGCTCACCTTTTATGCCTCCTAGCAATCCTCTTAGTATGCCGCATAGGGAAACGACAGGCCGACGGTGAACGAGGTTCCTTCGTTGCATGTCTTGCTTGACTGGAGAGTTCGAGCACGACCCTTTAGGAGGTGGCATCGATGCTGCACCCAGCCTGCGATTCGCTGACCGTTAGTACCCTGACCAAGCTTGAGCATTAACCGGTAAGCAGTCCCCGAGATCCGTGCATGACCAAGATGGTGGCAAATCGCATCCGTGATCTGGCTTGAAGCACAAAGCTGGCCTAAAGTGCCCCTTCATCGTGAGTATACCCTCTTCAACGGCACTGAACGGAGCGCGATTGTCACGCAATTGAATAGCATCGACCAAGACTTTAGCGACGATTGTCACTTGAATCACGGCATGACATTACTGTTACACAAGCTGATATAACAATTGGAACAGGGCGATTTAAGCTTTCTGATTGCTGGGCGGTTTACCTGGCCGCGACCCAATTACCTATAATGGATGTCTAATTAAGCATCTGCCATGCTTTCCCCATACACGGAACTCCGTCGTAGAGGGTGCATGATTTGGGGCCGAAAACGCTGACCTGCATATACCGGTGACCCATTATGCGGGGAGACTGCAACCATGTAATATCACGTAAACTGCATACCCGCATTCCCCACCCCCTCCGGCAGAAGCAAGAATATCATCATGGGAAGTTCTACTTCGAAACGATTATTGGTCTGACCATCGATTTTGCTTACCCGCCGAAGTAAGTCAGCATATGTGAACAAAGCTTGTTTTAAAGTCGATTTCTGGTTTGGCTAGGGGCGGACACGAGGCGATCTGGGGCTCGTAGGAACTAAGCAGTATCTTTGCTCTGCTAAGGCCGTCATCATGCGCAGTCTTCAATGTGGCGGTCAAACAGTCTCAACCAATTGCGTACTAGCTGCGAAACTCCTGAAGCGTAGCAACGGGAATAATGCCAACCCGCTAGTTCAAATGCATTTCGATTTGCGAATAGCTTACGATCAAATCTAGCCTCAAGGACAAACCAAAGCTACAGCCTTGTGCCAGCCTTCAGTCCTCCAGCATGGCTCGGGAATCAGGCATTCGAACAGGGATAGTATACAGACTGGAAACCATTTTTTCAGATTCTCGTCAGGAACCTTTAATGACTCCACCTGCTCCATATCAATTCTATCGTACCAGGGCCAGCTACAAGCTTGCCAGAAGTAAAGTCCCAAATGAACCCACTGTGGCAGGAACCTGCAAGGCGCCAATAAGAACCATTAGACTTTTTCGGCCCTGATCTGCGGCTTATGGTTACCTAGACAGAATGAGATCTCATTATCCGCCTCTCCCCGGGGCCTGGAATACTAGCAATGCCCGGCGAGGTCTTCATCTTGACGTAATGCTTGAATCAAGAAGAATGTTAAAGTCAGCTCAACTAGTTAATCTGTAGTCTCTCTATCGAACTGAATCGAAAAGGCGTAACTGTAGTCTCTCTTAATGATATCAACAATGTTCTGCGATGGTGAGCGGCCCAACAGCCGTCCACAACCATGGTCCAATGCCTGAGTCAGGTCGGCGGCAATCACACGGGGCCACAAGGCCTTGAAATGAGGATTGGAAGTGTTGCGAATAGCTCAGCTCTGCATGGAGCCCTGAATCGTTCCTACTGTGTCTCACCGCTGCGAATGTCCTTGTTGCCTGATCCCAGTGAAGTCAAAGCTACTGCTACATTACCCAAAACAGGAAGATAATCTGAAGATACTATATTGATCAGATTATTCAAGCAGAAATTAGTCCTGCATGTTGGGATTTGCCTTACTTACCGTATGTAGATCGCCGTACACGGCCCGCTTTCCGAGACTCCACTCCTGAAAGAACTTCGATGTATAAATATCGAGAAGCCCTTCACTAATCTCTCCTCCTCATCATCATCCTCCACTTTCCAAGATACACTCCTTTCTTACGACCACAGTAAGTCAGTCTTCAGAGTCAGTGATAGCTATACTCGGTCTCTTACGATACTAACGATTGACTGATCAGCCGATTATCTCAATCAACCCACCTACCGACAAAATGCAGTTCAAGCTCGCAATTGGCGCACTTTTCTCCACCTTGATGTGGACCGCTTATGGCACGCATGTAAGGTGCCAAAGTGGCTTGAGTGACACCAACATTTGCGAGAAGACTTATTGTGCTTGCGATGGAAACACTCTATTCTGCCAGGCAGGGACCACATGCCCGCAGACATGTATTTGCGTCGCTTAAACATCATCGCAGTATGTGTTCCTTGTTAGCATTGGGGTTGACTTGGTACTATAATGCTAACTTCTCAGGAGTACCATGGTGACTTCGATATATCTCCGGCTTGATGAGGTTTTGTCCTACTGTGGGTTTCCCTCATTATCAGGGAGGAGTTTGAGTAGCATAACTTCGTTAAGCTGTTTTCTTCTTGTAACAGTCTTCAACAGACTATTTGAAACCGATCAACTGGGCGTTCTCGCTTGTCTAGTCCAGTGTTCTGATTCGCACGCTCGTCGATGACACCTCATTATCAGGGTTGCCATAGGTATATCTGCTTCAACAGCAAGACCGGTCCTGCTTGAGTTTATCAAATTACAGTTTCTATATTTATATTGGACATATCTGTTGTTATATCGGTAGACTGTACTAATGCAGCGTACAATCACTACGTTGCATCCGCATCACATCTGTATAACACCGTAACTGGCCTATCCCATTGATCAGAACCCTGTATGTCCAAGCTTGATCATGATATTGAGGTCTGGATCTATCTGCGCAAGCCAGCTGAACCCTGGACTGAGGCCGACTGTTAGAGCTGAAATATGGCGAGCCGGGTATTGATATAAACCTAAGCGAGGGAATGCGGCAATGCCGAGATGCATTGAGGCGCAGCGAGGAAAAGACGGCTTTAGCTATAGTAACGTACTTCTTTGATTGTACCAGTTTCCATTTGCGACACCGCGTGCATTTTTGCATCCATCCTGGGCAGTGACCGGGGTAGGTACGGCAGCGAAGTGGATCGCATGAATCTCAATTCCCGAGCCTAGTGTTTAGCTAAAGGCTGCAAGTTGATAAGCTGGCTAATGGGCCGAGCCATGCTATAGCTGTGTGAGGCAGCTATGATGAGCTTTAGCTTTAATCAGGGTGTTCTCGAGATTTGCGACAGGTTGTGGAAATGGTAGCACCAAAGATTCTGAGCGTATGTAACGAACAGGAAACTCATCATACTAGAGCTGATAGTAACGCCTGTCGAAGTGCCCATCAGCAACGTACAGACTGGAAATATTGTGTGGACTTACTTACCTTCTTACTAATATAGGGGAACGGAATAATAGAGAGTGGGTTTATATATACTATGTACAGGACTGCTCGGGCAGGAGAAAGCTGGTGACGGTGGAGAAAGTCGAGGTACAATAAAATATAGAGGTTGAAAGCTACTTATAGTTAACCGTAGTTGAGCTTGGCTGCGGATCTAAGAATTTCTGATGCTAAGAAATTGCTGGCTTAGAGGCCGATCCAACATCATTTATGTGGACATTTAGCGACCAAGCCCTTGCGCGTAGAAAACAAGGGAGTTAACCAATTCACATCTAATGTATCCAGTGCGAGATACCAGCGCTTTGTTATCATGGGCAAACAATGATATATCTGAGCGTTGTCCATTATCTTCAGCTTCTGCAGTTGCTGCAGCTGTGTCACCAGTGCCGATAAAACTACGCCCAGCCTTTATCTCACCACGAAACACCTGGTTGTATAAATACATCGCGACTCTCAGACCGTTATATAGTCGTTTGTACAGAAGCTAGCATGCAGAACACCGACTGGCTTGCTTGACCTTGGAATCGCAATGCGCTCGCCTCTCCTCGCGAAGTCACGGAAGTCTTTCCACTCCAGCTGTGCCACCTGTAAGAAATTGTTATATGGGCCAGTATCTGGAAAGTATCAACCTCGTCGAAGGTATGTATATGGTCCTCACCGAGGCATCCTTCGTCAGGAATGGGGACAGGGTACTTGGTCGCATAGTCAAGTCGTCTTAGGGTGGATATGAGACTGTTGCAACGGTATGCTCAAGCGCCTGAAGCATGAAGCCGATCTTGAATCGTATCTCTGCAAAACGACAGCGATGCGAGCACTACATCTACGATAGCTGCGTAGTCAGATGCCCGAATTAGATAGTAGACGTATTGTTGGATCCAAAACGCTTCACCATTTTGCGAATACATCCAGTCGTTGTACACTGCGTCGGATAACGGGCTCGTCAAGGCGATGTAGGAGTAAATGATTTTTGGGTGGACCCAAGGCATCCTTGCCATCCTATCGCAAGCTGGGTATCTACCCGTAAACGCCATTACTCCAGTTGACTGTCCTCCATGCTTTTGTACACATTGAAATCATAAAACGCCCAAGCCCCTCTGTCGAGTGTCAGGGCACACTACCGCCGAAGCATTAAGCCCATCAACCCGTCCTTCATCCACTACCCATCCTTCGAATAAAAGCACATCAAGCCGACCCATGCAACCGGAAAGGTCATATACACGTGAGAAAGAAGGACCACATAGCCCCAAAGCTCTCCAGCCATGCTCATCCCCAGCTCTCACACCCGTCGCTCAAAGTTCTTGAAGCTCTCTGACCCCTCCTTTCCCGACCTAGATCTCAAGCACCAGATCCACCACCGAGCCCAGAATCCAGACAAGATCCAGGATCAAGCACACTATCGAGATAGAGCCAACCGAGGCAAGGCGGCATCACAGGCACTCAAAAATTATCCAAGGCGATCAGGAAAAGAGAACAAGAAACGAACTCACCATGCCACATTCTGCCTCATTCCCTCTTCACCTCCGCTTCCGTTCTCCATCCCACCGCCCAGCGGTGGGAAATCCTCGGGAAGATACGCCGAAGCAGCCCTCGCCGCGACATTGCCATCGTTGCCGCACACAACACCGCCCGGACCAGCCACTTTCACGCCATCGACATCGACATCGCTATCTCGAGGAACGACGCCGAAACCGGTCTTCGGGTCGAAATGCGGCATTTCGGTTCCGAGGATGCGGGCCGTGTCCTTGGAGTAGTGGTGTGTTTCGGCGCGGGCCTGGGCTTGGGCACGGAGTTTCTTGGCCTTGGACTTGGATTTCTTAGGAGCACTAGTGTAGCCGTTGCCGTTGGAGGAAGGGTAGTAGCCGCTGAAATTGCCGTAGCCGTTGCCGTAGTAGATGTTGCTCATGCTGGGAGCGTAAAGACCGGGGTTGCGGACTGCGACGGGAGCGCTGGCGAGCGCTGCAGCGGCGGCAGGGTTGTAAAGGCGTGGAGCAGTGGCCATGCTCGGGGGCTGGCTGTATGAGGGCTGCTCGTAGTAATAGCGAGCATCCGGTTGTACGAACCCATAGTTCGGGGCGGCGGCCGGGTTGTAGGAATAGCCTGGGTACTGGGGAGGCGAGTAGTAGTTGTTTGCTGGCGTGGGGATGTACTGTTGCGCCACGGCGTTGAGTCGAGTTCCTGCATCGAAGCCGTGGACGTGGTGCTCTGGGGCATAGTAAGGGGGAGGCTGATCATATCTGTCGTAGACTTTGTGCGCTTGCTTGTCGACGGCCTTCATCTGAGGCGCAAAGGGGTCATTGGGATCGAAAGGCATCGAGAACTTGCCGTACATGCCAACGCCTGACTCTTGAGTCTGGCCAGGGACGAAGAGCGGAACTCGCTTTGAGCGTTCGGATGCCGATAATGGCTCTGCAGCTCGTATGCCGTTGACGCGGCGAGGACAGTCCACATCGTTTGGAAGAGGGCCGCCAGAGGGTACAAACGTGTACGCCTTCGGATCCAAGGTCGAGCCCGAGGATCCTGTCGGCGAGGACGGGCCGGAGGCAAAGCGTGAAGGATAGACGATATGTGGAACATTTTGAAGACCCGGCGTATTGAAGCGAGCGATGTAGTTCGCATGACCTTCAAGGTCACATTTCCTGCCCTGGAGACCATTCTTGAAGAACCAACGAGCAATGGTCGTTAGAACCTTGCCGTCGATCGCAGATGAGTATGCAGCAACACCCTTGTCCTGATGTTCCTGAAGAGCTTCGAGTGCGGCGGGCACGGCTTTGTGGTGAAAGTACTCCTTGAGACGAGCCTCGTACTGCGGAGAGCAGCCCCAAACGAATTTTACGGTCGGAGGAAATGTGCGAATGAGTTCTCCGACGAACTGGCGGAGCGGAGCGAACTTCTCTAGCTCCATTTCTGGGATAGAGATTCGACCGCCGATGTAGTCCCCGTGGCGCATGATGGTAAGCTGAAGGGTCTTGACTACTGTGATGTAGGGACCCAATGCGTTCGTGATTAGGTTGTTGATGTAGTGGACTCGTGGAAGACGAGGACCCGCCAAAACGTTGAGCTGAACGGCTGTTGGAAGGTGACCGATGGCAGCAAGATTAGCAATGGCTTCGTGCAACTGGAGAGGGCGGTAGTCGCTCGCATTGATAGTGTCGAAGGTCAGACGAAGAACGCCTGCCTTCTTGTCCCAGGCGAGACCACCGACAATGGTCACAGAGCTGTGATTAGCGACATCCTCAACATCAGAGGGCACAAACGTCTTAGCCCTGGCGCGAAGCGGGCTCGGACGCTCCGTCTTGGACAGTTCGAACGGGGCCGCCTCGGGGTTCAGGTCGCGATCCTCAGAGACTTCGCTCTCAGGAGGGGACGGAAGAGCGTCGGGTTTACCAGCGATGGCTGCCGCGACCTGAGGCTGGTCCGGATTCGTATCGGCGATAGAATCCATTTTGCTCGAGGAGAACGTCGTTTCTTGGCTTGTAAGGTGACCAAAGCCAGATGTTATGACAACAAACTAAAGTGCGGCTGCGTTGCTGTGTCTTCGATCTATCAGTGGCGGTGAGCTCGGCGGTGTCGCAAGAAGGTGGGGATCAAATAGTGCTTGTTCGAAGTGGTTCAGGCGGTCAAACGCTCCCAGTCAGAAGACCTCGGAGTGACGCCCAGGAGATGACGGTGAAAAGGGCGGCAGGGTGATCGTTGGTAGGCGGGATTTGTGCTGTTTACATAACGCTTACCAGTTTGAGTTGAGGTCTTGGGCCTGTGAAGCTTTAAGGGCGTAACACTAGAAGCGTTATTGCCACCCTTGATGTAGAAAAGAAAAGAGCCAAAGATTGGAGTCTTGCAAGGTCCACAGGAGTAGAATTGTACCAGGTACTGCCGTGGAGTCGAGCGAAGGAGTTGGGGCTGATGTGGGAGCGCGACTGTGTTGTGAGTTTACAGATTTCAGTAGAAAAGCGCGCTAAAGAAATCGTTGCTACAGCAAAGAATCACCGAAAGCGCTCAAGAAGTGACGTCGCGTGACGAAGCAAGAAGAAACGCTCTGAGATAGCGATAAAGATTGAAATAGAAGATCTTCACCTAATAGCGTATCAGTACTCCTACCTAATTAGTGTTTGATAGAGGAAGCGCTCCCACAGGGCAATGCAACTACAGGACCTGTCCCACATCCGCGCGCATTCCACTATTAAGGAGATATGATATCAAAGACGGCTTCGAGCATGCATACCTTGAAGGACTTCAGCTCTGTCACAGTCGAGGAGACGAGGCAATCCCGCCGTCGAGCCAGTTGAAAGGGAAGGGTTTTGAGAGTGGACAGAGAAGACAAAAAGACGCGTCAGGACCTGTCTTGATTGCACAGAGCCACCTAAAGCGTAGCTCCGCGATTCGCGGACACCACCTGCGGGTATCCGAAGCGGTCGTACCAACCAGTAATTGACCCTAGTTAGCCCCGAATGCGGATACATGATGGCAATCCAGGTTTAGATTATTTCGAGCTCGATTGAGCCTCGAAATACTCGTCGTCTAACCTTGCGCTAAAACCTTGAACCAACAAGTGTGTCCGCTCGCAGCAAATCGACTCGACCGTTGCTTATTTCTAGGAGCTGACCCTCGGCTCGGGTCCGGGGAAAGCGAGCATAAGATGTATCATATTGGCATGACAGGGCATCGTCGGTGGCGTGCTTTTGTCCATCGCGAATGGCATCCAGACCAGCCTACTATTTCAGCACCCCATCTTCATCCTCATCCTCACTACTCTCTCTAGCATCTTTCACACTATCCAGCTCCATATTGTCTTGGTTTCGGTCATGATTTTCGTCCCTGAAAGATTGTTGCTGCCCGTCGCCGCTTCCTCTTTCTCCTTCAAGCAACGGCTCGATGCCCGTGGTAGCCTCCACAGCCGCCTTGTTTCCTTCCTCTCTCCTCCCAATAATCACACTGCCTGTTACGAGACAAGCAGCGCCCAGCCACCAGAGCCCTGGCATCTTCTCACTGAATATCATCATGCCTAACACAGCTGTGACTAGGAAGTTTGCCGACGTGTTAATGACGGAGACGCGGACGGTGGAGGTCGCAAGCGTGAGGGCGCGGGTGAAGAGGCCCCACATCACTGCGTTGAAGAGGAGATTGAGGGCGAAGAAAAGCTGTAGTCTCTTGTTAGATCTGGCTTAAGGGGTAGTGGACGGGACGTTGATTGAAGGACACGGGAGCGGAGGGTGACCGTACGCCGCGGAGAATAAATTCGAAGAGTTTGCTATCAGGCGAGAGGCCAAACGTAGAGGCTAGAGAATGCGACCATGAGGTTGTCAACTCTGTTGTCGTACTATTCGAGCGTCAGTAGATGTTTGGATGAGCGGGTTTGAGATGCTTTACAGCTTCGCAAAGACGCCATTGAACGCGGCACAAGCTCCACTCGTGACAGCAAAGATCAGCCATGCCGGCTTCGGCCTTGCAGCAGACATTACGGGTCGTGAAGAGGCGTTGTGGGGATGTGTGGCACGGGGAGCTGATGATGGTCGAGACGTGAAGTTCACGACGCGTCCGAGCTTGGATGGATCGGGGATAGTGGGGCATCGAATTGTTGGATCCAGTTTCCTAACCCACGACTCTCAGGTATCCGAAGTGATGTAAAGGAGCTTAATCGAATTTTTAAAGGCCTATATCCTAGCAAGCGATCGTGAAAGATTGTTGTTCGCGCTCTCGAGTGAAGTACGGCGTTAATGTAGCTGGGTAGCTTCCTTTCATCTTGGTGATCGTTATTATCGAAGTCATTTCAATGCCTAGTCGGGGTACAGATAGGCAAGTGAATTAATCTTCAGACGCATTTCAACCTCTAATCACTGCATGAGTGGTAAATTACCTGTCTGCTTACAGTGCTTCTGCCAGAATATTCGCATTGTGAGATCTGTCTACTATCTCTCTAACTCTCCTAGCTTGCCCATTAGCAGAGCGTCCACTATCTCGCCCTTCTTCTTCGGTTCACTGCCCGCTGGCATGACCAACAGTGCATTCGCGCCTTTGAAGCTGCCTATCCTACTACTTCGCTGTCCGCCAGTACTACTAGCATACAGTAGCCCGTCTTCCTTCGTTACGACAAGGCCTCTATGATACTCTGGCCGTTGCTTGTCTAACCTTACGTCCTCTTCCAGAACAGCCTTGACTCTGGGCAATCCAAATGGCTTGATACCTGCTGCTTGGTGCAGAGACGGCAAGACGAAGAGATGGAAAGTGACAACCGCTGAAGCAGGATTGCCAGGCAACGAGAAGATAGCCTTGGTGACCCGCTCCCCTGCATCGTTCTTGACAGGCACTGTAGCGAACGTGGTGGGCTTCCCAGGTTTCATATTGACACGACCGAAATGTATGGTTCCTCCGAGCGAGCGCTCAATAGTAGGTTTGAGAAGGTCAAGCTCGCCCATAGAAACGCCACCACTCGTTATGATGACATCGACTTTACGAAACGCATCGCGGAGAGTCTGCTCAAGTGCGCCAGGCTTGTCCGATACGATGCCCAAATCGATAGCTTGGAACCGATGGCTTCGTACTGCTGTGATGAGTGTCGGTCGATTCGTGTCGCGAACCTCGCCTAGTTTGAGTGGTCCTGGTCTGTCGTGAGGTATAATCTCGTCTCCAGTGCTCAGGACTCCCACAACCGGTCTCCTGTATACCGAAACTTCCGATGTGCCGACTGAGGCAAGGAGACCAAACTCTCCTCCTACTACAGTGATGCCCTCGCCTTTCTTCATGATCGTGTCACCTTCTTTGACATCGCTTCCTACTTCTCTGACATTTTCACCAGCCTTGATTTCATCGGTCAGAATCTCCACCTCCTTTTCTTCCATTCCATCATCTGTCTGGGACTGAAGTAATGTGTCTTCAACCATGACCACAGCGTCTGCACCAGGAGGCAAGGGAGCACCAGTCGTGATTCGTGCGATTTCACCCTCGTTCAACTCCTTCACCTCCCCAGGTTGAGCATGAGAGACGAGTGCAACGGGATAAACGCCCTTCTCGAACTTGCCACTCTTCGGAATTCGGATTGCGTAGCCGTCTACGATACTAGCCCGGAAAGCAGGAACAGATTCAGTAGCTGTTACATCTTCAGCCAGCACAGCGCCACCGAGTGACATGTCTACTGGGACTTTCTGTACGATGGGTTCTGGCGTGTGTTCTGATATGAGCTTGAGCGCGTCGTCTACCGCTAGCATCGGGTATGGTGATGATCGATATCTTCTGGTAGGACCGGCTGCAGGATCATTGGATTGGGAGCGCTCTTCTGGCCTCGTGTGAGCTTTGGGTCCAGCATGACCGCCGTGGCCGTGGCCGTGGCCGTGTCCATGGCCATGGTGGTGGTGATGATGATAAGGTCCACCAGCTGATCCTGGACTCCTGTTAGTCCAAACGTGACTTAGGTCTGCCTTCGTATAGGTAATGCTTTACCTCCTGGCTCAGATTCAGAAGAAACACCAGCATCAGCTTCAAGTTTCTTCACACCCCCAACATGCAGCGGCCGTGACTCTGCCCCTGCAGCTTGGATGCATGCATGAGGTAACAGTTTAAGGACAGCCTCAAGGTTCTCCTTGGCGCCTTTCGGTGACCCAGGAAGCGTCAGGATTAGTGTCTTCTTGCGCACTCCTGCAACTGGTCTTGCCATCAATGCGACTACAGATAGTCAGATTCCTTTTTGCCCAAGGGGTCCTTAAAACGTACAAGGCGTGACAGCGTAGGATGAAGCAAGCATGCCATGGCTGTACTATTGTCAGTGCCCTCGTCGTATATTTCGCATCATCACTCAGATCATCCTACTTACACAAGTCCAGGAGCTTCTCGGTCAAGAAGTGGTGATACCGCCTTGGGTGACATCAGCCCGCGCCATGCCAATGGTAAGCCTCGAATCCACGAATCTGCCTACCTCGGGAGTATGATCCTTCAGTGCGAAGCCTGTACCACCGCTCGTTACTATCAAATTAAACGCATCTTCGGCGTCTGTATGTGTCCGAATAAACTTCTGGATCTCAAGAACTGAATCCGGGACTATTTCGGCGACTGCGACGTCCCATTGGTCGTTTCCGAGCATGTTGAAGACGTCTTTGAGGATTGGTATGCATTTGTCTGATGATGGCTCCTTTGAGGCCGTCTCAGAGACGATGAGGATTGCAGCTTTCAACTTGTTTGAGCTCATGGCGAGTGAGTATGTGGTTTGGTGATGCGGAGCAGGCCGGCGATGCTGAAGCTTTTTGGAGCAATTGCGGGCTTGGCCGGAAGAGGCTAGCAGCTACGAAACACTCTTGTATCATAATTAAAACGCATCTGTTCAATGGTATTGATAATGATTCCTTTTCGCTTCTAGATGTCGCTCACGATACATGCAATATACAAGCTTTACTTCATATGTACATCTTACAGATCCGATAAACGCCGCCGCTGAAACCTCCAGTGCTTACTCTTCGTCTAACCTCCATTGCGAAGCTGGTTGTCGCCCAAAAGCTCGAACTGGCTCAAATAGTACCCTATGGCTCTGTAGTCCAAATACGAGCCTCAACTAAAGTTGTACATCCTTCATTCGAAATCTGGGGCGTTGCTCTGGACAAGGAGACCAATGATGAGACCGAAGAGACCGAGAATGGAGCTGAAGATCTCAATGACAAGGATCTTGACGAACCTGCGATCATATATCAGTACAGAGAACGAATGTAGATGTATGCGTCGCCTTACAAGCTGGGGTCGGCGGCGTCTGCCAACGCGGCACTGCTTCCATTGATTCCAACGGAGACACCACACACTAAGTTGCATAACCCAACTGTTAAACCTGCCCAGAACAGGGCGTAGCCTGTGTAGAAGTTGCGTGCGGTATAGAGCTGCTCAGGATTGCTTATGCTGTTGAGCTTCGAAGAGAAGATAATGGCCATGATGACGCCGTAGATGGCTACGACCTCGCAGAAGATGATCGATATAAGGTTCTTCGTTCGTATCCGCGGCGCTTTGACACCTCCTCCTACAATAGAAACACCTGTAGTGAAGATACCCCTATCCATTGTGAGCTTGAAGTCCTTAAGCGCGTTGACGCCAGACGTACCACGCCGATCCGACGACCGACAGTCCTATGCAGAGCCCTATTCCCAAGCTCGCCCACGTGTACGGTGAGACTCGTTCAAGGAATTCGCCAACCTGGTATCAAGATTACTACTTGCTCGAATGTGAAGCTGCTCTGCGTTGCATACGTTGAACGCTTCGCCCTCGCCGTTGAACAGCATATCTGTTTGCTGGTGAGTGATTGCCTGAGCCACACTGCTAGCCGCGACTCACACAGGCCGACCACCCCAAGCGCTGCGGTTGAGCCGCCGATACCGTAGGAGAGAGACATGGTGAAATTGACGAAGCCGCGATCGAGGAGGGTTGGACGTGGTGATTGGGGAGCTCCGCTGCGTGAGGGAGAGCGTCGCAGCTGGTGATGATGGCTGCTGCCCGCGGCCGGAGCTTGCCGCTAGCGCGCCTTCACCATTAGTCACCGGCCGCCGCATGAAGAACTCGAGCGACTGCCTTGCGCATTCGCACCGACACCGACCCGCCTCAACTCGCAGCTCGTCGTCACCATGGCCGACGCGAAGTACTACGAGCTCTACCGGCGTAGCAGGTACATTTACCGCGCACCCTGGAGTGTTTTCCAGTGCGGCGGCTAACGGGGTGCAGCTTGGGCGGTGCCCTGACCGATACGCTGGATCTGTTGATCACCGAGCGCCGAATCGAGCCCCAACTCGCCATGAAGATTCTCGCGAACTTCGACAAAGCGGTTGCGGAGGTGCTAGCGGACAAGGTCAAGGCGAGGCTGACGTTCAAGGTGGGTTGAGCGGCGGCGCTTGGGTAAAGAGAGCCCAGGATATTGACACCGTGCCACCTAGGGCCACCTCGATACCTACCGCTTCTGTGATGAAGTTTGGACGTTCATCATCAAGGACATAAACTTCAAGCTCGACAACACGAACACCGTCCACGCCGACCGAGTAAAGATCGTCAGCTGCAACACCAAGCGTCCTGGTGAGGCATAGAGCAACACTCTCGCCCACATCGCCGAGGAGCATCGCTGAAGCTTTACCGGTGTTAAGGCGATGCGAATAGCTCTGCTTCATAACTGAGATGCATCCGAAAACTTGACTTGGACGACTGCATTGCCATTATAATTGCGCGCGAGCCTGACAGGAAACGGGCGGGCGGGACGTACTCTTTGGAAGACGAATTTCCTATGGCGATGAAATGGCATGGGCTTGACTTGCGTGATTACGACATGGCGTTCATGGACTCAAGAAGGTCACGCTTAGGCGAGCGTTGATGGATACCTCATTGCATGCGCTCGGAGTTATGGTAGGCTGATTTGAGCCAAGTAGTCTCGTTCAGAAATGAAGTCGGACTGCGAACAGGCCAGGCCAGACCATTTCTTTTTTTCTCTGCAACTCTAGATCGTCATACTTCATGTCATTCCGCTCAGCTTTCTATTTTAGTCGTGCTGGATGTTTCTTTGTCGAGCTTCGTCACAATCCTACCCGCATCATCACCCAAGCCTTTCTTGTTGCTTGTCCCACGCCTTTGACTTGAAACGTTGGCCTTGTCTTTCGGATCCGTTCCTAGCATTCCTAAGGCTTTCTTCCAGCGCCGCACAGCCAGACAGTGCTTTCGCGGCCAATGGATGCTCCGCCGCAGAGCAGCGCCACAAACATCTGGCTCGATATCGATATCGGTGATGCACCGCTATCACATTAGGGCCTGGGGCCATGAACCGGAAAGTGGGAAACGCTTGGCTTGTGCTTGTGCTACCGGAGCATGTGGCTACTCAGATCTCCAGTAAGAGGCTCTGCTGCGAGCTGCCCATGAGCGGCTAAGCAGTGTGATGACCCGATTTCCGGTGCTATGCTGTGTTTGGCCGAATTTGGACTAGCGCTCAAAGCGCTCAGCGTCTACGTGCGTCAACACTTGCGGCACAGAAGGACAACAACTCTCAATGATCCCGGCCCCAGGCATCTTCGAGATCCCCTCCGAATCGTCGGCAAATTGTACAGTCGTCCGCTCCGACATGTTGTACTCTTGCGACGGGGATACACTGCAACAACGACTCCCACTCCAGCTCTTGTAGCAAGGCAAAGCACAGCTGTGCTGTATCATGCGTAGGATTCCCCGATCAGGATTGCGCCGCTCGAATAGGCGATTAAAGGATGCATGCTCTTGGGTACCATGTCAAAGCCCGGATGCGGCTGGAGCGAGTCCATCCCACGCCCATACCATGATTCGGTGCCGGTTCCAGTCTAACCTAAAGGATCCTGCTTGAGGGCCGGCAACGATTATGTGCACGGACGTGAGCACATCTCCAGTGGCTAAGTGTGGCATAGTAGTGAGAGCCTCAAGGCATACTCATATCAAAGTTAACACTTAGCTTCCGTCCCGTCACTGTGCCTCTGGAGGCTAAAACGGCTATTGCCCGACAAATCGATCCCGTTGAAACCCTTCCATAATTCTGTCCTTCACTGGGTACGTTATGAACGAGTATGAAACTAGACCCCATCGATATCGTATTCATGATGGCCATGTTGGCTTACAGTCCAGTGTATAAAGACGGCAGAGCATCACTTTTACCTTCATTGCAGCCACCAACAACTTCTTTGTCTCTCATCCCAACACCACATCTTTAAGCTTCAAGTTCAATCTGTATTCTTATTCACTCTCGCCTCATCCTTTCCGTGCGGGTACCACTAGCTCGCCACTTCCAGACATGTCTAGTCAGGACAGACTTGCGGACGCTGCCATCGCACTGAACCGTGTCTTGACCGAGGCGGGTATTAGATATGGCCTCGTGGGAGGGTATCCGATTAGCCTGCTCGGCAGCGCCCGCACATGCAAGAACGTAAACTGTCTGGCCCAAACGTCCAAGGACGAGATTATCGTTGCACTGAACGGGCGAGACGGTTTTACCCGTACGCTGACGAACAATGAGCGTCAGGACTATGCCAGCTTCTTGTGGTCAGACAGAATTGGCTGGACACAGGACTGGGGTCGGGATGCTGTACTGGTCGAAGTCTTCTGCGAACAATTCACAGGTGGGTTGAAAGAATGTCAACTTTAGAGCGCCAATGGCTAACTCGATATCAGGTGCGCAGTACTCTATGCAGAACGTTCGCATCGCTAGCGTCACCGTCAACAGTAGGAGGGCGACTGGCCAGGCTGTGTCCATACTGGATCCATTCTTCCAGTTCAAGTACATGCTTCGAGCTGCGGCATACCGCAACAAGCTACATGACGAGTTTGATCTCCAGTGGCTCTCTTACTACTATCGCCAGGTCATTGCTGCCGGTGCACAGTCTCTCAACTACGAGATAGTGGGTCTGGCTCTACGAAACTACGCGTCGTTAGACGATCGTTTTGCTGGAGCCGGAATCGACGTTAACTACGCCAAGCAGTGCGCCCGGGGCGTTAGGCTAGATGCAGTGGCCGTGCTGGGAAATGTGCAGAGGGGGATTCTTGGATGAGGACGTCTCGATTTCGTTTCCTATTCTTTCCTTGCGTTTTGTTCCTTTGATACCCTCCTTTGTCCCATAGATCTCCTGATCTTTTCTTTTCTTGGTCTTTCTGTTCCTTTCATTTCCTGCCAAAGGATTTCCCGGTGCCATTTTAGAAAACAGGTGGCAACACAATGCATATCGAGGCTGGGGGTGGCTCTGTACTTCTTCACTAATACAATCCTTCTACGAAACCTGTTAAAAAGGTTGTTTCAATATCAAAGGCTTGCCCGCAACGTGAAGAAGTCCAAACTCATCCGAGGAACGCTTGTGCAATAGTAATTATCTAATAATACTTACGAGGTTTCGTAGTAGGATAGCCATGCTAAACGCGATGCACCATACCCGGAGTAGGGGTATATACACTATAGAATTTACGCTGTGGGAGTGCTTTGTCTACTAAATACTGCTTAGGTAGGACCTCGTTTGAACGACTGCAGCACTTTAGGAGTTGTAATACGCTATCTGTACCCTTGTTCTGGAATAAGGAGCTCATAGAACACAGCCAGGGTTCTGCCTGCCTGTCAAGGAAGTGTTTGAAAAGCAATGCATCTGCGCGATTCCAAGAACCATAACACTGAATATATCCAATCTTCGCTTCCAGGGACACCCTCGCTTGCATTTCTTCTTCCTATCAGGGGCATTAGCCTCGACCACTATCGTCCTGCTCGCCTAAATCTAAGAAGCAGATCTAAACGCAGCCTGGAGCATCCACGCCATCTGACCCTGTCATCAATCAACAGCCCTATCATGAGCATTGACGAGAGATGAACACGCAATTCACGATACGAGAGGAGCAATGACGCGCTTGCTGGCGCGCATTGACAGCCGCGTCGATTGAACTTTATTTGGACCCCCTTGATTCGCAGTTGCACAGACCAACCTCATCTCAACCTCTGAGATCTCGAACCGCAACACCATCTCTCACGCCCCTCGTCGAGCCCCAACAATGCCTTAGCCTCATCCTCACCTCAGCAGCGCACCAATGCGCTTCATCTACGAGCGAAGATCGAGATGTAGAATCGCTCGCTTGGACGAGATTGTTTGACGAAAGGCCAAAGAGCTCACAAACCTAGCCACGGACTTCGCGTACTGCGACAACTCACAGTCTGAGCCGCGACTGAGTACTCCGCATGGTGGTGGTCGGTCGCACTCGTTACTTTCTGTACTACGCCCAGACTGTGATCCAGGTTTGATGATGGGTCTGAAGTCTGGGGTATGGTGGTAAAGTCGCTGGTATACGGATCCTTGACTGGAGGTGTTTCAGAAGCAATGACAGCAGCTGATAGCTCCGTTGCACAAAGTAATGCGGCTATATTACGAGGGAGGGAGAGTACTTGTGGTCCTGCTGTCGCTCTGATGGTTTAATATCCTTTTCGCGTTTCCCTCGAGTCGCTTGTTTCTTCTTGTCTCCACTCTTCTTTTCAAAGGTGTTTGCGCGTGGTTCTATTCTTCGAAATCCTTAATCCCTAATCCAGTCTTTACCTTTACCAACATGCCTTCGGCCTTACCTTTCCTTCAGCTTATGCTCATTGCGATTGGAATTGTCATTGCAGCTGATCAGACCTGTTACGGTCTAAATGGCACAGAACTCGACACAACTTACGGACCTTGTAAACCCGGCGCGCGTCATTCCGGATGCTGCGCCATCAATCGTCCAGCTGGTTCTGTCGATATATGTCTCGATAATGGTCTATGCATGGCAACCGACGGTCAATTTATGGGAACAATATGGCAAGATGGCTGCACAGATCCAACAGGGGAGGACCCTGGGTGCCCGAGAATGTGTCCAGACGGTAATTAAAGACTCCACAATCGGTGAGCTCGGCGCTAAGAGACAGCAGTGCGAGACAGCTTCGACGGCCTGAACAAAGTACTGGCCTGGAACATCCAGATGTGCGATTACGGCACCTACTGTTGCCGCGCCGTAAACGACCATAATAACTGCTGCAACAACGCGACAGCACCCATAATAAAAACGAATTTCCTTGGTGCGTTCCAGTTCGAGACGTCGACAGCCGGCGTAGCTTCTACTTCCGCCCCCACCTCGACCCCAACATCCGCGTCAGCAGCGACAGAGACAGTCTTTGGCACAGCGATTACATCCGGCGTACCGTTTCAAGCAACCTCTACATCGGCTCCCCGGCCCAACGCCGTATGCAGCAAAGACAAGAGTGCCGTTGTTGGCGGCGCAGTAGGCGGCGTACTCGGTGCCGTCATCATCGCTTTGCTCGGAGCTATGTGGTGGTTGTATAAGCGGGAGAACAGACAGCGCAAACTCAAAGAACACTATGAGGAGCAGTTCGGGCAGACATGGGCCTATCGACGGACCGTGCTTGTTGAGAGCGACTCACGAGAAGTGCGAAGCGAGCTCAGCATCCCTATCGACGAGAAACAGGGTGTTGTGAGTGTACCAGCCTTTACGTGAGATTGATCAAGAGGAAAGAGGATTTCCACTATCACGTAGACAGGCTTGACTTATCTTGTACTAGGAATTCGGATATGATACCACGGGTAATGATGGGTTAATGAAAGCTTAGGACTAGAACTAATATACGCGCATTTGGGTTTGGCACTCTTTCAGTACTATGAAGATACCTCAAGCCTACACCCCAATATCTTGCAACCAAGCTAGCGGTGATGCTGAATTTTAACTAAGAGGGGTGGCGTCTGTGCAAGCATGTTCTCCGGGCACAGTAGTTTGATCTCCCGGAGAGGGGGTACAAATATCAGGGGCACTTCGACCTCCAATCACCACAAAGAAGGGATCTTATCTAGCTGCACAAAGAGCTTCCACCAGACGAGCCTAAAAGTGCAGTATCTGTACCTCGTCTTCAGGATCTCCACTCATGTCTCTCAACCAATAGTCTCGTGAAGTTGCTAAACATTTGCCCCGGATTCCGCCTACAAATGAATCGTCATCAATTAATTAAAACTTGTTAGCACATCTTGTTCCTCCATAGCCAACCACCGACTATCAACGAGTATTCTCCGAGTGCCGGACACAGATCCCAGGTCATGCGGCAGCACATGTCGAATAGGGACCGGAGCCCACGCCACCACCCCCAGGCCAAAGTTCCTGGCTAGCTTAACCTGTAATGACACACAGAGATGGAATATATATATATTTTCTGGACTGTGTCTAGGAGTAGCAATGACACCTGAGTAAAACTCTAAAGAAGTCGTGCTTGAAGATTGAAGTGCTTATAGATAGTTATTCGGACCACGTGCAACCCGCTTTGGATCAATCGTGTAGAAGCGCTTCCATAGGGAATATGGTAATCCACCTATATCAATTTTGGAAGCTGAAGCACTTCTACCAAACAATCGAACTTTTACCTCATCGGAACCACTCCAGAGCTTGTCACTGCCACTTGCAGTACAACGGCTTCTATCTCTTCTCTCGGAAGTAGCGCATAGTCAAAATGATGACTTAAGCCACATGTAGACTAACAAGCCCAAGCCTTGTATAGACAACAAGGATGATCGCTAGCGTTTTAACATGTTGTCAGAATTGTACAGACCTTTAAAGCTTGCTGGTGAACGTAGATATCTTAGCGCGTTAGAGATGTATCGAAGAGTGAACCCTAAACATATCTAAGGATACAGGGCTGGAGCGTTGTGGCGTGCTTGTAATGTGTCTGGCGATGTATTAAGGTTATCATGTGAAGACTCTCGGTAAGGGAACTCGATGGTGAACCCTGAACCCATGGCATACTTTATTAGCCCGTAGTCCCAGGAGAAGTTTTGAGACGCGCGAAGTCCAAGTCGAGTCTGTCGTTCGACTTCTGAGCACCGTCGAGTTTTGCCTGTAAAGCTAGACAAGCGATTCCGAATATCTCTATACCATTGCCATGAATTGAATCAGCCTGAGGCGACTCGAAGCCACATAATCCTATGGTTTGATAGACGTTTTTTTCGGTTCAACTATCACTATGATCTTTGGCTAGAAGGAGATATATTGAGACGTTGTATAATCTGCTGAGAGAGCTGTTCGGGCTATTCTGTCGCTCATGAGCTATGTATTTGCGACTTAGCTTAAATCAATAGATGCAAATGGACCGTACTGAGAGCTCATGGTGTGGGGAGCTGTAAAAGACCAATCGATCGATGCGAATTGCTAGCATAGGCTTGCGGGCCGTTCTCGTACAGCCAAGGCATTGAACTGTCGCGTGGTTGCCTGATAAGTAGAAGGAGAAGGATAATGGATCTTACTGAGCGTGCTTGATTTGTGAAATAGAGCTACATTAAAGGTAAGACATCTTGCAAGGTGGACTCATACGACAGGATATTTGAAGCGCGAGCCATCGGTTCGCGTAGTCTCACTTTGGTCACACCGCGTCAATGGCCATCAACCAAGCAAACGATCAACGTTCTTAGATAGACTGGTGTTTAGCTATGGATATCAATGTCTTAGACATATATTATCGTGATCGTAGATTCGATCGACTCCCCGAAACCCGTGGCGTGCAAGATACATTGATAGCCGTTGCAGGTGCCTCGGTTATAAAGATACAGTATTCGTGTAAAAAAGAAGAGATACCGGCGCCTGAAGGTCCTTGAGCATGCACTCATCGAACTAGCTCTAGGCTATTCGAGCTCCGTTCTGTTCGTAATATGTCGAAAGGGAGGGACGGTCGAAATTACTTCGAGGCCTTTCCGCCGATCCAGCCCTATTAACGCGTGTCAGCGGGGCTTTTTATCATTCTTCACAGCCTTCAACTAGAAAGGCATCGCTCGTAGGTAGAGCAAACCTTGAACGTACCTTCTCCTTGAGCTTGTCCCAATATGCTTGGTCCTTGTCACGAGTGTGCCCGTCACGGCTCGACGGCGTCGAGTAGATTGAACCCTTTCGGCGCTGGAATTGGGAAGGTGGAACCTTTGAGGCATCCCACTCACGGCTCATACGGCGATCGGACGGTGGTGACTGGGAGAGTCGCATCTCGTCGGGGCCAGCAATATCGCCGACCTTGTCCTGCTCGAAAGGATCTAATAATATCAGACCAGGCTAACGCGAGGTTGCAACTGGAGAGCTTTTATACCTTGACCCTGCTCGCGGTGCGAGCTGAACGGGTCCTTTGTCTCGATGGGCTGGGTTGCGCTGGGGTTGACGTCTATCCCTACGAGCATTAGCGCTGATACTTGGAAAGCAACGAAAGGGAAGCAGGCCTTAACGACACCATCAAGCTATTGACGGTACGTTGGCTGACGGGCCCCACTGTCGACATACCGGAGGATGTTGTATTCGACATCTTGACTGCTGTTCTTGCAAGACTGGTGTCAAGTGGCTACTGTAGATGGGTTTAGAATGTAAACAGAGGATCGTCCGTATATGAGGCTGGTGGTACTGAAGAAAGAAAGGCCTAGCTTCAATCAAGGAGGGGCAAGTTATATCAAAGAACAGTCATCTGTGTCTCTCCCAAGAATTGCCCCTCACGACGTCAATCAAAGGAGGGCAAGTGCGACCCGTAGCTCCTGCCACACGTACCCAAGACCTCGCTCGACAATCCCGCCAGTTGCAAGGGCGGGTATCACAGCTCAGGCACCCTGAAGCGCGGAGGCTGCTGCATACGGAGCTACACATTAGCTGCTCGAAGCTTGCGATTGGCGACTTCGAGGATGCGACCTGCTCGTTGCTGCTCGCAGAACGATATTACGTCAGGCAGGGTGAAAGCAGCCACTGGTTGTGCTTCGCCGTGGTCAGAAGGTGGTGCACATCACAATCTCATAGGTCGATCAAACAGCACTGCCTCGCTAGCATCTGGCATTGTGATGCCCAGGGTTGGGATGTGATCGATGGCAGAGATGAACGACCGCGACGCGTGTGAATGGCACCAAGGACGGCTATTGGCTTGTTGTGGCTGTGAAGTGCCCAGATCGAGCATCCTTGGCGGCTGGATAAGAAAATATGTGGAGAAGGCCTTGAACGGCCATGACGGAGCCATGAGCTAGCCTTGTCGAACCCAACATCTCAGCTCCACGGCTACAGAGTGAAGTCGCAAAATATCTCACGAGGACCTGGAACTATTGCCAAGGACCTCAAGAGGAGCTTCGGAGGACTGGTCTGATACTGCGCCTCCCCGGAGGTCACGATGTCATCATGTTGCCCGTCTGGCCTTCAGCTCATCGGCTTGAGATGGCATAAAAATGAGCACCGGGCTTGGCGAGAAAGCTCAACAACAGGCGCACCGCATCCTACACCACGTTTCCATCGTCTGCTAATCAGATAGTCCGTAGGGTTTCGTCACTGCATGCGGTGCCTTAGCTTGACTTGGCTTCAAGGAAGATACGGTGCCGATTTTTCGGGAGGACCCCTCACCTGAGGCATCAAGCTCGCATCAAGAGATGGACGAGCAAGATGGTGTTCCGTACGCGAAGCTTGGGCAAGCGAGGGTATCACGGATGTAGATCTGTCATTGTCACACCGGACGATCATTTCGCAATAGTGCAGCAGAGCAATATCGAGATATTGAGCCCCCGAGCATTAGCAGCCTTGCACAGCAGTCTTCAGGTTCCGAAGTAGACACCCATATTCGCCATTCCGTCATTGTTTGAAGATTTAGATCGGGATCGAATGATTTTGAGCAAGCGATACTTGCTCGTCAGGCACACCTACCGGGGTTTAGCATGTCCCCCCGGAACGGGGGTACAATTAGCGTATTACGATTCCTGAAGTCCTGCGACTAGGTGAACGAGATCTTACTTAAGTAATGTTTGATAGACGAAGTGCTCCTACAGGGTAGTGCATCTACACTATGTGTACCCCTACTCCGGGCCCCAAGCGCTTCTCCGAGGATATGCTGTTCATCTTACAGCTGGGCTGGGCATTCCGAGAAGCAAGCACACTGCGAGTAGCCAGGAAGCAGCACAGTCACCGCGCCATGTCTCCAGGAAGCTCGAACGGAACGTGGTGTCCCGTCTGCATGGTATTTTCTTTGGTCGCAATGCTAGCGCATGCCAGTTCCAGGTGTACCACGACCTTTACCCATTTAGCACCGAGTCTCTGAGGCCCCACAGCGTGGTTCATCAGAACCTTCTGTCCTGGATTAACAATCCTAAACCATGTCCTTGGATTATTGCATCTGCAAGCCTTATCCCCGATAATGGCTCTTGGTCTATCTTCATGAGCCATTCAAGATATCACAAGCAGCAGGGAGACAAGGACCTGCTATTGAAAGTTCAGCACCAGTTCCTATGCTACAAATAAACTCACCACTATCATTGACATCTTAGTTGTTTTATTCCTCAAGACTCCAAGTCTCAAGCTCTCTCATACAGCAACACCAACCCTGACGCCCACATGTTGAAACCACCAAAGCTAGCCAGCCTCCCTAGTCACAAGTCCGAGGAACCTCAGTCACGTACAGAAGAACAGCTGGCCAACGGTACCAGTGGACACCGTGTTCGCAGATGTTCAGGGTGACCGTGGCTCACGGTCAGAAAGTTAGATTTTAGCTGAAACGAAGCGCTGAGGTGAGATCACAGCGGCACATGCAACACCTATTCGACATCCGACGGCGAGCACTCGATAACTTTACAGGCTAGCAAATCCCGACAATCCCAAAATTCTAAAGACCGCAGCTTGATGAAGTATTCTTTCAAGATTTTTATTCAAAGCTTTTCAAAAGGTATATGACACACAGAGGAATCTACAGAACGGACTGAGGGACAGCTATACCGCGTAATGTATGCTTCCTCACGCGGCAAAGGAGAAAATTGCCATTGTGTTCAGATCGAAAGTGGAACCATTGCAAGCATTTTGCACAAGAATCGCTAGCAAATCAGATTCCCAACGCCGTGGTTATGCAGGACCGGAGTTTGGGTACCGTCCAGGTATCCTTGAGAGTAGATGTGCAAAAACATAGGAAACAAGGTTTGCGCCTCAAGGCACCGAGCAGCGTCCAATGGAAGTTGTCGGTGAATGAGTCGCTCAGGGGGTGTCGAGAAGAAGTGTTGTGTACACGCGAAATGAGTTGATATGTCCGATAAACGCCATAAGATGCTGAATGCTTTCCTCCCGTGCCCACTGTCGTCAGTTCATAGATCGTCGTCGAGATCGATAGCATCTGGGTTCGCGGTGCTCTCTTCAACTGGCTTGATATTGCCTCCTTGGGGTCCAGTGCTAGCGGCAACGAAGCCTTGAGGTGCGCGAGCCTGTCGTTCAAGAGCCGCCATAGCATCTTCGCCTTCTGCGTCGCCGTTGGTAGCGAGTTCGCCGTTGCCGTTGGCTTGAGATCTGGCGATAGCCTGGGAGGCAATGAAGTTGACATCGGTACTGCTCATCGTTAGTTGCTTCATCAAGAACCGCAAAGACGGAGTGAATACGTACTTGTACTGAGCCTGAACACTTCGTTTGATCCTCAGCATTTCCTTGAAGGTATCTTCATTTCCATGCTGAATCTCGAACTGTTCCCACTGTTTCCAGAATTCAGGGCTCGTTCTCGGATCGCAGAACTGGCTCGCGTGGCCATAGATAGCTCGTGCGCGGTCGATCTCTCCTAGACGTCGCTCCATTTCGGCGAATTTGATACACATGTCCTTGGCCTCCTTGTCGGGTAAGGCTGCAATGGCACGCTCGTAGATTGGTCGTGTTGATGTAAGACCAAAGTTGGATGCGGACTTGGTGATATAGAAGTTGAACATCTCCATGCGGTCCTCGTCGGCGACGGCCCTGGTTGCACGCTCGTAGATACGCATAGCGTGTCGCGCGAGGCCTCGATCTTCCTCCAGGGCGCCATACATCAGGTACAGCGTTTTGGCGAACTTTGGCGGGCAGCCTTCAACAGCTTGCTCGAACAAGTCTCTGAGACGTTCCATCCCCAATTTTCGATCGACAGCTTTAGTCAAGTACATGTTCCATAGCTCGAACGCTACAGGGTAGCTGAAGAGATCCAGTCCCCGCTCGTATACCTTGAAGCAATCTTCGAAGTAGTTATTTTCTTCCAGCAGGTCTGCGTAATTGACAACAGTCTGTGGTGTTGCGATACGAAGCTCGAATATCCTGTCGTACACTTTTTTCGTCTCATCAAGCGTACTGACACTCTCGACAAGGTCGACATAGAAGCTCCACAACTTCCAGCTCTTGTGGACACGTTGCTGTGGCGAGAGTGACTCGTCGTAGTAGTCGACGGTTGACCGCTTTGGGGCCTGCGTAGCCTTCGCCATGATGTCGACAGCTTTGTCGAAGTTGTCGCTGCGAAGCTCCATTTCAGCCCACTCTACCCACATCTCGGCTAGTTCGGCGACCGATTTGAACGGGACTTTAACGGCCTTTTCCATGATGACACGAGCATTTCTGAGATCGCCCCCATTCTCGTAAAACTTGGCGTAATTGGTCCACAGCTCGTGAAACTTGCCAACTGCTTTTTTCGGATTGATGGCCGCTATGGCGTCTGTGTAGGTCTGCACGACCTCCTTGTTGTTGTCTCCCCATAGGGCCACGCGCTTCTCCCACTCCATGACATTGTGCGGGTTTTGCCGGAGCATGACATCGTTGAGTAAGAACGGCCGCCGTTGCATGAGGGACTCGAACCGGACCATGCGCAGGTCAAGGTCAGCGTCGGCGACAGCATCAACCCGCCCTTTGTCGGACCGAGCAGCAGCCTCTTGAAGCTTGATGCCGATCAGGGTCTCTTCGGCCTCGACGTAGGTGTCAAACACGACCGAGAAGTCTCGGACAGTCATGACCGTCGTGATGCCCTCTTCGAAAACGTCTCTGGCCTTCTCGTATTCGCCCTTGTTCATCCAATACCGCGCGAGACCGACCCATAGCATGCCGCGCTGGTCGGGGAACTTGTCTATGCCGCTTCTTATGATTTTCTCCACGTCTATCCCACTATCGTCGCTCGTCTCGATATCTTTTGCGTGCTCAATCATGAGCTCGATCATCTCTGTCCAGAACTGGAACGGGCCTTTAGCTTCCTTGCTCTTGAATTTCGGGTTGTTGAGTATCTCCATGTACTTCTTCACGGCCTCTGTGTATTTCCGCATGTCCTTGAGCAGCTCGATGAACTCCTCCGCGTTCTCCGGGTGTATCTGCATGTACCGCCTCCATATCTTCACAGCTGTCTCGCCGGACGCAGAGTTCGCAAAGGGCCGATAGAGGGCCCATATCCGGTTGTGCTGAGTGAGCGGAAGGGCGCGCAGGGCGCGGTCGAACGTCCTCCGCGTCGTGGTGACGAGTGGCTGCTGCATGAGGAAGCTCAGGTACATCTCCCACATCCTCGGCATCTTGTTCAGCAGCACGAGGGCCCGCTCGAACAGCGCATTGACCTTGACATAGTGCGGCGCGAACTTGGCCGGGTTCTTGCTCTCGAGATGCCGCGTCCGCAGCTCGAGGTAGAGCCTCCAGAGCTTGTACGAGCGCGGGAGCGTGGTGCACGCGCGCTCGAGCACAAACGCCTGCTCCAGCAGCGTGCCGTGCGCCTTCTTGTAGCTGAAGTAGTCCAGCCACGGCTTCACGCTGCCCGGGTTGCGCAGGATGTCCTGCTCGTAGACGACGTCGCTGTCGGAGATGAGGAAGAGATCGGTCGTGCGGTCCATCTTGTCGGCGGTGCGTTTGCTGGGCCGCGAGAGGCTCGCAGTGACGCGGTGCAGCAGTTCGCCCGGCATTGTTGCGCTGGGGGCGGCAGACAGCTGCCCTCGGTGGGCACGGCGCGATGGAGTGTGTCGATGCGGGCTCACGGTCGAGATGGCGGACGTGGACGAGGGCAGGAAAAGTCTCGCGGGCGTTGGAGCAGCGGGAGTTGCGGTCTGCCTGCCGCCAACGCATGCGCGCGTCCAATGAGCGACGAGGGGGGACTTGGGCGCTCCACTCACGCAAAACAGCGCTCGAGTTCCCAGGATCCGTGCAGCAGCAGCAGCAGCGCACGGGCTCGTGTCAGATCGCACCTGGGCAAGCTCGGAGCTACGCCATCGCCATCGCCCTCTGCTGGAGCTGGAGCTATCACGAGAGCGTGCGCCGACAGTGACGTGCAGTTTATCCGCTTTGTAGCATACGTGAGGTGCGTCTTCTCCAATTGTATAGTTTCTTCTCATCTACAACGTCTATAGCCCCGCCCGAACTTGTCCTCGACGCTGCAGTGCCGCCTTCTACTCACACTATCAATAGCAGCCCCCTCCACTGCCACTGCCACCACCACCACGACCTTCGGGCCAACTGTTCTGTCAGCTCTCCCGGCCGACCACTGTTTCAGCACCATCTGTCCTCCCATTAGTCGCCCACACTACCGTCGACCTACGCTCTCGCCATGTCCGGCAGCGGGGTAAGTTCTGAAGCTCCCACAGCTGCACACCCGCCTATGCGGCGCAATGCTCACACCACGCTCAGGCGAGGGAAGCCGTCTTCCCCACACGACAGCAGCTCCAGTTGATGAAGCAGAAGCTCAAGGGCGCACAAACGGGCCATGATCTGCTCAAGCGAAAATCAGAGGCGCTCACAAAGTAAGGATCCAATATAATTGCCTGTCTGTATAGAGCTGCACTGATATGTTTTCCCCGCAGGCGATTCCGAGGTGCGACCATAAGCGACATGTCGTGAAGATGAGCCTGTATAGCTGAAACTGCGTCTAGAGATTACACGTCGAATCGATGAGGCGAAGCGAAAGATGGGCCGGGTGATGCAGATCGCCGCCTTCTCCTTAGCAGAAGTCACATATGCCGTTGGAAGCGACATCGGGTACCAGATCCAAGAGTCGGCAAAGCAAGCGCGGTTCCGTGTGCGAACGAAGCAAGAGAACGTCTCTGGTGTCTTCCTCCCCGCGTTCGAATCGTATACTACGGAGGGCAACAATGACTTTGGACTGACAGGCCTGGGCAAGGGCGGCCAGCAAGTGCAGAGGTGTAGAGAGACGTATCAGCGAGCAGTAGAGACGCTCGTGGAATTGGCTAGTCTGCAGACGGCCTTTGTTATATTGGACGAGGTTATCAAGGTCGTCAACCGGAGAGTCAACGCTATGTATGTCCCTCGAACCATTTCTAAGACTGGCACTGATAGTTTCCAGCGAGCACGTCATCATCCCCCGAACCGAGAATACCATCAAGTACATCAATTCCGAGCTCGACGAACTGGACCGAGAAGAGTTCTACCGCCTCAAGAAAGTTTCTGGCAAGAAGCAGAGAGACGCTGCAGCTGAAGAGCTGGAGAGACAAGCAAAGAAGAAGGGTCAGGATGAAAAAGAGCAAGAGTTCGTGAAGGATGACAGTGCCGACGCGCAAGACCTACTTGGTGATAAGGACAACGAGGATGTCATTTTTTAGTTCCTGACCTACTCGGTGATAAGGGAAACGAGGGTGTCATTTTCTAGTTCCTTTCAGTTGGGTATTAGTTGAGCTGCATTGCAGAGAATTGCGACCTGAGCGAGGCATCTTCTCGTTGGTGTTGCGCTTGAGCAATGCCAGCAGGGTAGTGCATCTGCCTTTCCAATTCCAATTGTCGTCGAACCCGCTCTTCCTCTGCGTCAGCTTGTTGCCGACGCTCACGGCCTAAAGCCATAATTTCCTTGATAGTCTTTGGCGAGAAGGAGTCGCTTTCCTCCGGCTCCCTCCTGGAACGCATCTGTGTAAGCCTGCCTTTGACAAAATAAGCTGCATGAAAAGATAGATGGTATATAGATCTGCAAAACAACCGATGCCCACGAACCAACGCCTAGCCATGCTATGTAATAACCTACTGTCTTTGGTATGTCACCTTCATGCTCTTGCCCTCTTCGCCAATCGCCATGCCCGCCGTGTTCTCTTTCGCCGTGATTGCGAACTGCTCATCTTCGAATTCGGCAAACGCGACGTTCCTGATTTTGACGAGACGAACCTCTTTGAAGCCTTCGAAGCGCTCGAATATTGCTGTGAGCGTGTCGGCGTCGACGTCGGCAGGGATGTTCTGCAGGAAGAGAACTTTGTTTGGCCGAACGTATTCGTCTGGAATTGCTGCTGCGCCGGTCTTGACTGGGCGCGCGCGAGTCGCCGTCGTAGCGGTAGAATCGGGGCCTTTGGCTTGCAGCTCTTTGGCGAGGGCGGCTTCCTTTTGCGCTATAGAGTGCATGTCAGCATAGGGCACGACCATGGGGAAAGCAGGGAGCCGGACCTTTCGAGATCGTCCTCCGCTTCTTATGCTCGTCAAATTCGCCAGGCGCCTTCCTCTTCACGGTCTCGTCGCTCGGTGTCTTCGCGATCAGCACTCTCATAGCCTTTCCATACATCTCGAAGCCGTCCATCTGCTCCACAGCGTCCAGCACCGACCGCTGCTGGTCGAAGACTATGAAGGCTTGACCCTTGCGCTTGAGGCTGATCTTAGCAATGATGTCGAGAATCGTACCGTAGTGGTCGAAGACGGCGTGCAGAGCGGCTTTGAGCTCTTCGATCTTGACGCGCTCCTCAAGATTGCTCACCTAGGGTTGTTAGCACGGAGTCACGATGTGCGGTGCAAGACCATGGTTGAGCTTCTGGGAGCATACATAGACTCTGCGCAGCTGTTAGCAAAGGTATAATAGGGTAGAGAGAGTGATAATACGTTTCTATTGGCACCGAGTAATCGGCGGAGTTGACCACGCCTCCTATGACGCCCTCCATTTTGTCGACCATGGTGGACAAGCTATTGTTGTTGTTGTTGTTGCGTGGTGGGGAATCTCGAGTTTGTTCGGAAGCTCCAGCGAGGTAAGGTTCCGAGAGCTCTTGCGCTAGTGCTCGGTTAGGATTTTATCACGTGACTCTATCAGATCGAAAGGGAAGGCGTAACCGACCGCTCTGTACACAAAGACATTCTTAAAATAGATTGATGCAGCGTAAGATGAGCCAATATTATCATCATCTATCAGCATAGAGCTCTAGTCCGCCCAGATAAATAACTCTAGTTGTAGCTATATAGAATATACTATAAATATAATATAGTAGTAGCTAGCTATCTTATTATCCTCTAAATACTAGTTATAAGCTAACTATTAATACAATTTAATTGGCTTCTTACTTTTCTTATACCTACTTCTTTATCTATTCTAGTATAAGTTATTAAAATATATTACTTTTACTTAAATATAGTATTATTAAATTCTAAACTATAAAGACTATAAGTAGACTATAATAGTATGATTAGTACTATTAGGATATTCGCGTAGAGCAACTATACGGCGACTTCACCCGGCTAGACTCTGCCATTTCATTGCCTTACCACAGCTGGCCAACTTATTATACTTAATACTATTGCTCTGGCATCGTTAAAACGGACTTCTATTGCTACTTCCACTTTTGTTAGACTTTTCACAGAGAATGTCTCGCCCAAGAACCGCATCTCAGCGCTCTATCAACTTCAATCCCAACATGTTCAAGCCTTCCACCCATGACGCACCGCCGTGGGGGCTCAGATGGCGATCGAATACTTTCTTCATCGTTTCCACCGTCGGCATCGGCGCCTTCACTGATTTTTTCCTCTATGGTTTAATTGTACCTGTTCTACCTTTCATGCTTGAGGACCGTGTCAACATACCCGACCACGAAATACAGAGTACGATCTCGTGGCTACTAGCCATCTACGCCGCAGCGTCAATGATCATGTCACCAATTGCAGGATTCCTTGCCGACCGAATGAGTGGTTCGCGCCAGCTCCCCTTTCTCCTTGGCCTTGCTCTCCTTCTAGTCTCGACGATTCTACTTGCTGTTGGGAGGAGCGTTCCTGTCATCGCACTGGCCAGATTCCTTCAGGGTGGTACGTATGGTCGGTGTACACATACATCTGAGACATCTTGCTAACTATGTGCGCCCCCACCATTAGCCTCAGGAGGAGCCGTTTGGACAATCGGTCTGGCATTGCTGCTCGAAACTGTGGGACAAGAGAACTTGGGAAAGGCTATTGGATCAGTGTTCAGCTTCACGTCTGTTGCTGGCTTATTTGCACCAGTCATTGGGGGACTACTTTATGCAAAATCCGGGTACAAGGGTGTTTTCGGAGTAGGAATTGCGCTCATTGGGGTTGACTTTCTCATGCGGCTGCTCATGATCGAGAAGAAAGTGGCAGCAAGGTACAAAACTTCAAGCACACCTCCACCGGAGATCGATGGCGCTACGGCTGAGCCCGACGAGACCTCCCCCTTTCTTTCTAGCAGTGGAGAGGACTTGAGCGCCTACCGCCTCCCCGAACCCAAACAGCGAATCACACGAGCGCTACCCATCTTGCTCCTACTAAAGGATCCGGGGATGATAACGGCTCTCGTTATCGGCCTTATGCAGGCGATTTTGTTGGGGGCATTTGACGCCACCGTTCCGTTAGTTGCCTCCTCTCGCTATGGCTTCGACAGCCTGAAAGCTGGACTTCTGTTCTTACCTCTGGCGGCCTCGGACTTCTTACTTGGGCCTCTCTTCGGGTGGTGTGTCGATCGATGGGGCACGAAACCTATTACGGTCGTTGGTTTCTTATACCTTGTCCCAACGCTTGTTTTACTCCGCATACCAACCGAAGCCGCCACTCACCTCCGACTACCTCATCAGGTCGCACTATACGCCTCTCTTCTTCTACTCAATGGTATCGGCCTTGCTATCATCAATTCGCCCAGCATAGTGGAATCCGGACATTTGGTAGAGAAGTACTGGAAGGCGAATGAGGATCTTTTTGAGGATCAAGCACCTTATGCGCAGCTCTACGGAATCAACAGCATGTTGTGGAGTCTTGGTCTTACAGTTGGCCCATTGCTGGCAGGGAAATTAAGGGAAGAAATCGGATACGGCAATATGAATGCTGTCCTCGCTGGACTTTGCGCTTTCACAGCCGTGCTGGGTTTTCTCTTTGTTGGTGGAAAGGTCCCATGGGGAAGGTTCAGAAACAATGGATCTGGTGAGGTTTTATAAGCCTGACTAGCTTAGACACCTCCATCATGGTAGCTAATAAGGATGGCGTGCGCTCTTACTACTCTCTTGCTATTCAGGAAGTGCCTGAAATTATCGTTTGAGTTATATACGTGGACGAGGGGCCGAACGATGTAGCACCTTGTGCCGAGATGGGTAGTGCCAACCCCCGGCTGGGGTACTTTTGGACACCATAAATCCGTTGTCTTTCTACTTGAGTCTTGTCAGTCGCGAAACCGTCTTCGTAGCTTGTAAATATCTCAAAAGGCATAAAGTAGGTGAGAAATCTATGGTGATTTGGGTTACACCCAAGACTCGCTGAGCTTGAACATGCACCAGCTGGTAACGGGTAGCATCCTGCTCATACATGCGTTAGTACTGCCATGACTCTGACCTATACATTGATGGCTGGCCTAGGCTTGACAAGCTCTGCGGGGAAAGTGCCGCCAATAAGGTCTACTCAAGGGAGTCGACGTGGATGACGAGGCACCTTGAAGTCCGACATCGGCGCTTGTCCTCCTCAATATCAGTAGCCTGCATCTTACTTATGGCGGTAGATATGTCTTATAATGGCAGAGCCTGACTTATATGCCTGCCCTCGGAACCCAATCGTCCGGTCGGCCGCTCCTATAACCGTTATCGAGTATTATCGTGCGGTATTTTTGATCTGATAAGGACACAGACATTTGGTGGGTCCAGTTATAAGGTTATGAGCCGGACGATCGGGAGCTTTTACTCTGATAAGCATAGGGTGAAATGACTGGGGTCTGTTGGCCAGGCCTTGAGGACTTTAGGCCGATCTATCTCGCCGTCCAAAGACCGACTAATATAGTACGAGTCTCTTGCCTATGTCAGGCCATCAATCTGGGGTGCAGTAGACATCTGCGGAATCAAGGAGCTAACAACTCTACAATTGGACAGCGTCCAGTGTGCATCTTTTAACCCAAGGGGACCACTCGGCGAGTGGAGCTGAGGCCAACCCGTATGGATATGCGATCTGAATGCAAGCAGTGACAGAGCATGCTGATGAATCTTGCAGACCGCCTCTCCAAGTCTCGCTGCAGGATTATCTGTAACCTTCCATTTCAGGGCGCCTGCCTGTGCAGTATTTGATATCAGCGGCGATGAAATTCCAAAGCAAAGGGCGGAGGTGTACGTATGCTGATAACCGAGAGGCTGCGGTGAGGGACTCATCGACTGCCGATGTCATATTAACGTTGTGTGGCTGGGATTGGAAAGCACTTGTTCCATCAAGATTGAAGGTGTGATTGTACCTGAAAATGGTGCAATAGCATCGAGCTCTGACACTAGCCCCGAAGTGGTCTAGCGCGGCTCATCCTACTCCGAATGAGCCTCCAAAATTCGACGTCCACCAACTGTCTCGGGACTGTAAACGGGCAGGGCAGGCTCATAGCACCTTCCGACCGAGTCCTAGACGAACAGGCAAACGGGGATTCTTGTTCCAGCGGGTGTCAATGCTGACAGGCAATGAATGCACCGAGCGACCCCAGGCTCGCTGTTACCAGCTCAGATGCAGCATCGTACAGGCCCTCCGGTTTGAGATTCGGGAAAGCCATCCAGACATAAAGCATTGATGGTCCGTCATCGGAGCTGTACCCCGGGTTATCGACAGCTTGTAGCCGGGCGCATACGTTTCACATCCGGGAGGCAGCAGAGCTCGATGTCCCAAGTCGTCAAACCCCGGAGGCTATCCGGTCGATAAGATTTAGTGTATGTGGGGAATGTATGTTCGTGGTCTGTGCAGTTATATGGTGTGCGATTGCGCAACCGCTGGCGGTGACGGTAAGCATGATAATCTATTGTCACTCGGTGGCGTTGGAAAGGTATAACCTAGATGGTCCATGCGGCACAGTGAACCTTTAAATAAGGATACCTGCTGTCTCTCTGGTTCTATCATCTTTCGAAACCCATCAGCTCTACCAAATTTCCTCTGCTGTCATCTCCCGCGCTTCGCCTAAGGCCAAAGCACACCGTCGAGTCAGTCCATCAAAGCGAATCTTCCATCGAGGGTCCCTTAACAACTATTTGACTGGAACGTCTCCCATCGACTTGAGTCTTATCTGTCCTGAGAGTCGACCGCTATATTACATGATCGCACATCACAATGGCACCAGGACTCGTTGATCCCGCTCCTGTCACCGAGGTGCGCCCAGTGCAGGTCAAGTCTACGAAGTCATCATCGTCGAATGCGCTCAACTATGTTCCCGGAAGAACTATAGTGGAGAAGTACGATGACACCTACCAGTACGAGGAGCTCCGTGGCCGATTCCCAGATGTGAAGTGGGATCCCCTAGAGGAACACGAATATCACGACAAAGGCCTGCTGGGCGACCCAAGCTTCAAAAACCTACTCAGCTCTGCAACTGACATCTTCGACTTCAATCCTAAGATTGGCACCGAAGTTCATGGCGTCGACCTGGCCAACCTTACCGATGCCCAGAAGAACGACCTTGCGCGCCTTATTGCGACACGTGGTGTAGTTTTCTTCCGCAAGCAGAAGAACTTCGACATCGATGCTCAAAGAGAACTTGGTCAGTACTTTGGACGCCTCCACAGCCACGCAACTACTCAGCTCCCGAGGCGTGAAGGCTTAGAGGATGTCCATGTTGTCTGGGCAGGCGAGGATTCTCCAGATTTGCGAGCGATGTTCACCCCTTCCTTCCTCTGGCACTCAGACGTCACATATGAAGTTCAACCTCCATCGTACACGTCACTGAAGGTCTTGACCGGTCCTCCCCGCGGCGGCGGTGGAGACACTTTGTGGTCCTCTCAGTACGCTGCTTACGATCAACTATCTGCTCCCATGCAAAAGTATCTTGAAGGTCTCACCGCCATTCACTCTGCCGAGTTGCAAGCTCAGGGCTCCCGTGATCTTGGACGGCCTGTCCGTCGCGAACCTGTCACCACCGAGCACCCGCTGATCCGAACCAATCCTGTCACCGGCTGGAAGTCTCTGTTCTTCAACCCAGGTTTTGTAACCAAGATCGTCGGTATCCCCAAGACTGAAAGCGACCACATCATCTCGTATCTCAATGAGATTGTCTCGACATCTCCAGAGCTTCACGTCCGCTTCCAGTGGGGTAAGGATGATGTCGCATTCTGGGATAATAGAGTTACCAATCATTCGGCTTCATACGGCTTCGCGCCTCACCGTCGGCATGCCGTTCGCGTCTGCTGCCAGGCTGAGCGACCCTATCTGGACCCGAACAGCAGATCTCAGGAGGAGGACTTGGCTGAGCGGTATAGCATCCCGAAGGCCAACAAGGACGGCTCAGGCATCGTTAACTACAACGACTAAACGGCCTGGGGGAATATCCAGTTATTCAGGTTGATCTCCAATTATCTGGAATACCCGGCTTGACCCTTCTGCTTTTAAGGTTTCCTCTTTTGGCGTTATGGCCCTGCTTCATGCTGCGATTCAGCGATGACATGCGACCCATGAATACCCGGCACCTGAATATATGTGGAAAAGATCGCTTATGTATAGAATCAAGTAAAAACTCAATAGGAATTGATGGCATTCTTCCTGACTGAAACGAGTATCCTATCTTGGTTTAGCGGTGACGCGATCTCACGTGCCGCGCGTTCTGTGAAGCAGGTGCGACCCATTTGTCTTTCATCTCCACCGTCGCACCATCGCTCAGTATCACTTACAGCGCCGTATTCGTACTCCAGAATGGATTCAGACGTTGAGGAGACTGAGCCGACTGTCCTCGAGTATGCGAGGTTCCACGGTCTCGCCCTAGATTACCTATCGGAACTGCTTCTCACAAGCGACCTCCCTATACCGTCTTCAGATTCGGTGGAAGCGGACCTGAACGGCGCTTCAGATGTTCTACCTACTAATGCAATCGATGAGCTGACGAAGGAACGGTTAGCTGTACCCAAGGAAGCTGCGCTGCTTCTAAAGTCCGTTCATGATCTGCAGAAAGCTTGGAGCAACGTGCAGCTAACAACAGACCGTCGCAAGGACATCCTCAAATTGAAACTAGAACTTCCTGTTCTTCGGACTGACCCTGAACTTGATCTCATTAACTTCGGCAGCACAGCATTACCGATTCTCGATGACCTTCGCATACCTTCTGAGCCTGTCAATACCGAACAAGACGAGACCTTGGAGTGGCCGTCCAGATACTTCCTGTACCCAAAGCAATGCGAGACCCAAGCAAAATCCGAGAAGCTTGTTGTTTCTAAGGATAGTTTGACATTCATCCAGAACGCGATCAAAGACGATTGGTCATCCGAAGGCTCTGAAAAGATCAAATCTGAGGGCTTGACCTACAAGCGAGTAAGTATATGTTTCAATCTGTAAGAATATCTGCTTACCATCTCAGAATCCAGCATGGCAGCTGCTGACGCCGCCACTGCTTCCCCTATCACCACCGTTGACACCCTATATACCCTCATCGCCAGGTAATCGCCTCGAACTTCTCTCGGACAGCTCCAACTCTGTGGCAGCGGAAGCGAAAGCTCTGGAGGAGAGCATCATGAAGGCTGACGCGATCCTGCATCATGTACCGAATGTAGGAAATGATCCTATGCTCTTCGATGGCGAAGACCTGACCTGCTTCGACCCACTCGAGGCTCTTCTCAATCAACCTCCAATCCTGAAGCGCAAGGCTGATCACCTCAGGATTGAAGGTCCTCTTACTCCACCAATACTCTCTCAAAGTCCCACGAAGAAGCTCAAGTCAGTGACCTTCACGGAGAACTTGCACGAGTATATCCCAGCTCTGCCTTCCACTTACGAGAGTGGAGACGGTGTATTGAGCCCCGACGATGACTTCGCTAGCTTCTTTCAGCAGATTGAGCCTATGGTAAATGAAATGAACAACAGTATCGAGAACGAGAAGCTCTCAGAAGTAGATACCACGAGACGCGTTGATGTTCCCGATGTCGATTTCTCTCTACCAATCGCTCCCTGGAACGAGTTCAGACCTGAGCGGTCCTCAAAACAATCGACTGCAGAAAGCGAGCTCGAAGCACAAAGCAAGTACGTTGTCAAAGTGAAGCGGGAACACTTTAGGCTTATGGCATCATGGCATGGCCTGTCCAAGCTCGAACGGGATCTCATTTGGAGTCCATTTCAGTCTCAGCCTCCAAGCATCATGATCAACGAGAAGCTGAAGGATGACGGTGATGTCTTGGGCAAGCTGAAGTCATATCTTGCAGAAAATGATATCACAGCCAGTTCGAACTACATCTGGAAGCATGACGGCTTGCGTATACTTCAGGAGGACGAAGATGATGATGAGGATGAGCTAGAAGCAGGCGAATTTAAGGAAATCGATGACATGGAAGCCTTGGTGAGGAAGAGAAAGCTTGAAATTGACGAAGAGGAGGCAGATGCTGTGACTGGACGCAAGCTAGCGACAGCTACACAGTCAGTCTTGGTGCAGAGAGTCCCCAGCAAGCAGATTGAGCCGGAGCGTCAAGCGACAGTATCTGCTTATTTCGACGCACGAGCGATCCCAGGGACTATCGCCTCATCTCATGAACTCGAACAGGGCAAACGAGAACACCACGCCTTCAGTTCGCCCCAATCCAAGCGTAAAACCTCTACTTTGAAGTCTATTTGCGGGAAGGAGGAAGATGACAGCAGTTTGATGTTCGGCGGCACGTTCTCTGCAACTAATGCATTGCACAGATTCATGCAGATCCACGGCCAATCAGCCATGACGAATGAGAACGACATCGACGAACCTATACCGGGCCGGAGTGCTCCTACTTCGGTATCAAGCGTACTTCCTAGAGCAAACACAGCACCCAGGAGCAATCGACCGGCAGTCGTACAGGCGCATGCCGAATGTCGCTCAGAAAGCTCGGAGATGCTCCCACCGCTTTTGCCACAGCTACCAGGCGTCCCACACGATCTTCCAGCAAGCGACTACATGATTTCGGCCATTCTTCTCCAACAGCGGCAACGAAGTCTAAGGCGTGAGATTGAAAGATTGTATCCCGAGGCTATCTTTACGGAACGAGACTTCGACGTTCCATATTCGCCTATTCAAGAAGCCGATATCTTGTTATCGCCCTCCACTGGTTTGATCTTCACGACTCTGCAATTGATCAAACAGCGGGCGCTTCCTGGACAACCAAATCGATCAGCAATCAAAGAACGCATAGCAAGACTGCAGCTCAGGTATGAGAGGCTTGTCGTTCTGATCAGCGAAGGCCTTAGCAAAGACATGGAAGAGACAGGGTCCGGTCGCGTCGCTGACAGCCGCGACACTGAAGCATTAATGGACTTGACGTCTTATTCGTCTAGAACTGGAGCTGAGGTAGCGGTCAAATACATTCAGGGAGGAGATTTGGCTCTTGCTAGGACCATCGTGCAGGAGATGGCGAAATGGGGCTTACCACGCGGGAGTAAGGATATCGGCGCTTTGAAGTTGCTACATGAGGAGACCCTAGTAAGTGCACTCTACCTGATCGTGATTACTCCAGTGTGAACCTCACTAATTTGAGTAGTGGGAACTCTTCCTTCGGCGCATCGGCTTCAATCCATTCGCTGCTCAAGCTATCCTAGCCTCGCTCAAGACGCCCTACGATTTGCCACTGACATCGAGCTCGCCCGCTGCATCTGACCATTCTTCGAGGGCTACCGTGAGCGTTTTCGGACTGCCGGCTTTCATTCTCATGTCAGCCCAAGAACGCATTCAGCGTTTCCAGGTCCTTCTAGGTGGGAGCAGGATCTTGACACGAGCCAATGCCCTGTTAGATCAGGAGTGGCCTAGTGCTGTGCATGGATTTGCGGTCTAGTGAAAAAAAGAGAGGAAGTGGCATTTAATGTGAAGAAGGCGATCTGATGTGCATGTACGAGTATATGAGATTATGTCCTGGGACTGCAGTCGGTAGCTAGGCGCGGGAGCACTGTTCCGCTACGATATGTTCCTCAATATTGTCAATATCATTATATCCCTCTTTGAGATATATCTCGCTTTTCACCTTCGGGACCTGAGAACACCCCTTCTGCTTGCCCTTAGCCTTCTTGGCTTTCTTTCCCTTTAGTAGCTAATGTGACGATCTTCTCCTTGTCTATGACTCTTTCCTCAACCTGCTTAACGAACAGGCATGGCAAATCTAATAGCTCCTTCTCTTGTTGTAGTAACATTACACTGACTTCTAGATACACTTTTCGAAAGTTGTCCCACCATGCGTTCTGTTGTTCTTTGGCTTCTCCGAATTTTGGTCGAGGATAGTAGGGATCGTTTCTAAAGAAGGCTTCTACAGCTTGAGCCACGCCAGCCGGGGTCATGGGCATATTCTTACAACAGTCGAAATCGAGGAGCCAGAGATTTAGTTCGCCTAATGCCTCACAGCGGAAAGTCATCGGTGGCCCAGCGTTCTCTACATTGGTAGGACGTGGCGGCGCAAGCACGAACTCGACATCGTTCGCATCAATTCTCGCGCCCCAGTGCATGTACGCGAGGGCCACCGCCATCGTATATAACACGTGTTCGGCATCGACTCCTAGGTCAAGAAGCTGAGCAAGGGGCACAGCGTGATTCCGTAGAGTGAAGAAGCGAGATTCTGGCCGAACGAGACGCCCAAAATAAGGTCGCCAAAGGCAATCCTCGCCCTTTGGACTACGCAGCACGGATGCCTTTATATTCTCTGGGCAGTATTTTTCGACTAGAAGCTGGCGGACGTGTCGAGGTATCGGAGGGATACGCTCCATGATCAGACACTGGCAGGTCCGATCCAGCGCCATAAGCCTGGGAAACTTTGCCTTCTCGGTCTGCCAGAACTGCTCGTCGTCAGATTCGATTAGTTGGTATCGAGCCGGAATTGAGAGCCTGTGTGTCTTTGCACTAAGAGCTTGGAGTACTTTGCCGTGCATTGCGAAGTCGTTCGCGAGTGAGCGGTCAGAGGCGCCATCTTTGAGTTTGTAGGCCATGTACGAGGTGCTGTATGCTTCGAATGGTAGCGCCCAAATACTGCCACAATTTCCTCTGCCGATTTCGTAGTATTGGGAACCTGGTGTGCTGGAGACCTCTTGGGGTGCGGTTGCGGACTTCATTGTTACTGTTCTTGCACGTTCTTGCCGGTCCAGAGACGACGTGTTGATTGTATGAGTCGTGATAATTCAGAGATATCGGTAATTCGAGCGCATTACAGCTTTAATTTCTGTGATGGGGCAAGAGGTAATTTTTGTCGGGACGCTACTGGACGCTACTAAGTTACGGGACACGAGTTTTCAACAATCGTACTTGCCCTTCTTCGTCCAACTTCATTGCACTTGACTTCTTCTCGTAACACCAAGTTCTACCTTTAGATGTTACTCATATGACCTTGCTACGATTAATTCGTCGCATTTGATTAATGTTTAGTCGATATTACGAACTGCGTACAAATCGTCGGGGTATCCCAATGGGTAGTATCCTCATTGAAATTTTCCGAACGCGGTATCCTACAGAGGAAAAACGTGTTATCGTCTTATATATCGTATCTCATGCAAAAAATTTGGCGTTAGTCAAGTCTACCATGGTTACCCTCATCGACTCTTTAGCGTCTTGGAAAACACTACATAAGAACCGTAACAATGAGAGTTGGAAGCCTGACTCCAATGCCGTAGCCTAGTCCAACCTTAACTTCCATAGTAAGTCCCTTCCCGTTGTTTCCACCCTCAACCGGAGCGCTCGTTGCAGAGTATGTTCCAAATTCGCCCAGTGGAGACCGAGTCTTAGATGCAACGGCAAGAGATCGCGTCGGCAATGTCGCAGAAAAGTCAACTACAGACGTCTTTTGGGATCCACTCTGCGCAGAGAAAGATGATGGGGACCAAGATTTTGGCTTTGCGACTATTTCCGTCCCTTCGTCGTTCAGATAGACGCCATCTGTGCGCCCGATATAACAGCACTGTTTCACTTAGGGTAGGGTTGAAACAGCAATCCGCCTGACCATTTGGAAGATAACATGTCGCTGTAGTTTTCGCTGAGAATAGCGCGGATATAGTGAGAAAGACAAGTATCTGTGTCGGAATCAAGCTGAATCGTCGAGATCGGGATGGCTCTGTGTGGGACATGGTGTAGTTGCAAACTGGAGTGCTGGTGGAGGCATTGTGAAAGCGGCTTCTTCAGAGTTGGAGCAGAATACTGTACAGGCATGGCCTCAGCGTTGCTTATACATTGTTCGATCGGAAAGCTCTAAATGCTTCCAGAGCGTGCAACGATACGCCTGAGGCTTCTGGCTGAGCAGGCAGTCGCGGAATTGCACCGGTTTAGGAAGGTCGACACACATCCGAATGCGAAACTGAAATTGCAAACAACAGGAACTTGACATATCTGAATTTTCGTCTTAAACGTTAGTCGCAGCAGATGGATGGGAACTAAAACCTGATAACGGGTTAACACTGTATCCACGGTAGTAGTGTTTCTTTGAATGCGAAATACATTCTGAATCGTGGTTTACTCGGAACGGGGGTATAGATACCGCATGACGATTCCTAAAGTGCTATAACCGGGTAAACAAGATCCTACCTTAGTAGTGTTTAATACACGAAGCGCTCTTACAGTTTAATGTAGATATACTATTTTTACGCCTACTCTGTGAGAGCTCTTAGTCGTGGCGCTCGCTGAAGGGGCCAAGTCTAGCCTGGTCCTTGGGCACGCTGCCGAGAGCATCCCGAAGTTCCTGGTAATGTTCTTGCTAGTGCTAAGAGGAGATGATTGACCAGAAGAATTAGAGATGGGTAACTTTGGCAAATGCTCTACTCAGCTAACGAAACGAGACGCGTCTTGTAGGCTGACTAACCCAGTGTTCCGCCCGGTTCGCGCGCGTACGTCATCTATCATCTTGACCAGCGTTGGAGCGCAACGTTCCTGTAACACAGAATCATGCTGGACCCAATCGCCGGTAGTCTATACAGCGCTCTTTCATTCCATTATCTTCCATGAAAGCTCGTAGGGAAACGTTGCTCGTGCTCGAGAAACCAGAAGGTCTCTGCACCGGGATTCATTGAACGCATTCGAATAAACATTTGCTGTACCTGCAAGATGGGAAACAAGAACGGCAATACGGCAGTGGTAGACTCTGAAGCAAGAGTCAAAGGAGTGAAGGGTCTCAGAGTTGTTGACGCTAGCGTATTTCCGTTCTTGCCACCAGGGCATCCGATTGCTACGATCTATGGACTTGCGGAAAAGATCGCCGACGATATCATATCCTCTCAGTAGGAATCCTTGCCACTTGTTCGCGAAGGAAATTCATCCTAGCTATGCGAGTTGCTCTCAACTCAAGTACTCGGTGCCGGCCTCCACATCCCCCAGCAGCTAAATTCCGCTCCGTTTCTCTTCTCTGCTTCATTATCCCCATCTTTGGGCCAAGAAGCTTTCGAGGGAGCCTCTAGTCCAATCACCCTTTCCGTAGCCGCTTGGAAGCCTTTGATCCCGTACAATGGAGCGGATGGTTGTAGGGTATAGTGCCACATTTCCACGCCTAAATTTGCGGCTCTGTTGATGCCCCAATCAATGAGCAAAGGAGTGACTTCGTCTTCAAGCCCTGGCAAGGTGCTGAGACTATTCCAAACTATCCATGGTTTTAGTATGTAAATTCTGGAGTTATCACAAGACTGCGAGGCATACAAACGTGTGGCGCCGCCCTTGGTGTAGCTAGGTATTTGTCCTTCAACACCTTTTCAGTCTCATTGCCAATTGCTAGAGATGGCCTTCGAAGCATGCTGGTTGATGCAATCTGGTCCAAGCAGATGTTGAAAGCAGCGCAACCAACAATTTCCCCGGTTCTCATGTCCACAGCTTTCACGATCTCTGTTGTTTTTCCATCGTGCAACTCCTGCTTGACGAGGTCGTAGTAGTCTTCACGGGTAGCAATCGGACTCCGCATGTGGTTGAAAAACGAAGAGAACGGTGTATTGCGAGCAAGTTGTGCGACTCGAACAAGAATTGGCCATTCGGAGCGCCAGTGGTCTGCGCGCACGACTTGGTAAGCCATCTTCATGTGAGCTAGGGACTCGATATTTAGAATATTCTGAACAAATCAAGAAATGTTGTCGTTGTGTAGATTTCGAGTATGCTGAAGATATAGCTTAGGATGGTTGCCTTTTTAGGACACTTTTGCGATGCGAATTAGTTCAGCTCAATCCTCCTTCGCATTTATCGCATCGCATCGCAACAACATCATAATCATGATATACAAAGACATTCTACAACCTGAGCAATAATATCAAGTTGCGAGCGACGGACTTTGCACTGAGCTTGATGTTAAGCTCGTGTACACCCGGAGTAGCAGATATCATATCACAGTTGTCAAAGCACTCTAGTCTTTTTAACAGGATCTTACTAGTATGATGTTTAGAGGTTAAAGTGCTCCTAGAAAATTTATCTACTTTGATATCTGTACCCCCTCTCCGGGACAGCGTGATTCGCGCGTGCCTTACGGAAGGGACGCAATCGATCGTACTACGTCAGCGCTCGATGTGAAAATTTAGTCCAATAGGGTTCATACAAGAAACATAAGGCCGGTGAGGCGAGAAGTCTGATGTTGAGGGATCGTGAGGATGGAGAAGTCTGACATTGGATGATCAGTTCTCCGTGGCTTTGATTGCTGGCCTTAAACTTCACACCACGGCAGTGATCACTCGTAGTCAAATCTGGCCCCAGGTCAGCGAGCCCAGAAAATTGAAGTCAGATCATCACCTGATCGAATTGCACCATCAGCATGTGTAAGGTAACGCAATTTTGTTACTATCTGTAAAGGAACATCTGTACGTCTGTTATTCTCAGGGATTTCATCTGCTGAAAGCCTCCTATGATTTATAGAACGTACCTATCTTTAAATCAATAGCTACCTCCAAGCTCGTCCGAACTATGAGGCACCGCTCCGCTTCTACGTATCCTCCTCTCTGTCTGCACTCCTCGTCTCCTCACCCTCTCGTACCCTTCCACTTCCACTACCCTCACCACCATCCCCTCCCTCCTCGTCCTCTCTTCCCGGGGCCATCATAACATTAACCACCCCCACCCGCTCAGGAATCAAACTAATCCCACTCAACACGTCCAAAAGCTCCCACGGGGTCCCCGGATGCAGCATCCTATAATCATTTTTCCACCTTGGAGGAAGGAACGTCCACTCGGGCCGCAGGTAACACCTCAGACAGGGAACGTTACTTCTCGGTGTATGCCGTGGGTGGAAGAAAGCGCAGTAGTTGATAGTTCCCTGCGGTGTCTCATGGGCAAGGATGTCCGGGTCAGAGGTTGCGGAGGAGGGTGGTGAGTCGGTGGCTGGTTTGGGAAAGCTTGTAGCTATGGCATGATCACAGGGTGTTACGCATATGGGTTTTGTGTGCCCGCAGCCGTAGATCTGGAGTAGAATATGACACATCTTTACTTTTAGAACGATAGCGGTGTAGGAAACCGAGTTTGAACGGCCTGTTATTTGCAGTTGGAAGGAGTGGTCGGCGGTAAATTGGCGCCTTCTTTGGTTTCTTGACGTGGAAAGAAAAGACCCAAGCGTGCGTTGTAAATTGTTGAGTGGATGCCAGTGTAACAAGTGAAGTGGAGAGTAAGGGCGAGGGATTCACTCGAAAGATGACATCGTCTGTCACAGACGTGCATTGTCAGTGTTCGTGCATCGTAGGAAACATGTGGTGTGTCATAACAAACGTGTGTGGAAACTTTGCACTTTTCGGTCTATCATACGCACCATGATAGTGACCTCCATAAAACCGGACTCTTCACGTAGAGGTGCCACCAACTCCAGATCGCAATGCTTCAACTAAGTCACTAGAGGCCGCCATCTAGTAACTCCTGCCAAAAAGAACCCATGACTTGGCGAGACTGCTGCAGTTCGGGTTGATGCACTTCGTCTCGCCCTGTTTGATGCCCTCCGGCTGTTCAAAGGGAATGCAGAGAGATTTGGCGCCCATGGAAGGAGCCTTAGCATCCTCGGCCGCGCCGTCGCCAATGGCAGTCTTCTTGCTCAAGTCCTTGATCTCGTCCTCGCACTTCTCGCCTTCGCAGTGGGGAACAAGGAGAACATTCTTCGCGTTGAGTTCAGGGACGAATTGTTCCCAGTCGGTAAGCTGTTTACGGTGTGCGCGATAGGCTTTGTCTGCCCTGTCGAACATGTCGGACTGGATCTTCTCGAGAAGCTTGGGGATTTCTTCCTTGACGTCAGAAACCTTACTTTCACCTCGGGCGTCATTTTTGTCGTCAATATCTCGCCGGGAGGTGGTGACAACGCCCTTCTCTGCATCCTTTGGACCAAACTCGATTCGCAGCGGGACACCTTTGAGTTCCCAATCGTTGAATTTCCAACCAGGGGAGTAGCCCTCGCGGTAGTCGGTCTCAACACGCACACCAACAGACTCGAGATCCTCGGCAATGGCTTTCACCTTGCCATATAGGTCATCTCTAGCCTCTGGAGTAGTCCTTGACAAGGATTAGCAATGCCCAGGGGATCTTAGACAAGGAACTTACTTAGCAGTAACTCCAACAGGGATCACAATGACCTGGATCTCAGCGACCCGCGGTGGAATGACCAAACCTCGGTTGTCACCATGGGTCATGATCATCACGCCGATAGAACGAGTGGTAAGGCCCCAAGAGTTTTGCCACACATTGATGTGTTCTGCCTTCTTACCGTCTTTCGGAGCAGGGTCTTCGACAGTGATGTTGAACATCTTCGAGAAGTGCTGGCCTAAACAATGTGAGGTAGCGGCTTGGATGCCACGTCCTGTTGCCGGAATGAAGCCCTCGATGGTTGTGGTGTAGTCTGCGCCCGGGAACTTCTCGTTCTCAGTCTTCGTTCCTTTCACGACAGGAACAGCCAGCAACTCTTGGTATACGTCCGCGTACCAGTCCAAAATCTGCATCACCTCAGCGCCGGCCTCCTCCTTTGTCAGATGTGCCGTATGACCCTCTTGCCAAAGGAACTCGCGGGAACGGATGAATGGAGTGGGGTTCTTGAACTCCCATCGGACGACGTTATTCCACTGGTTGAGCTTGAGGGGGAGGTCTCGATGTGATTGGATCTTTCGGGCTATGGAGAGAGGAAGTTGATCAGTACTCTTCCGTTACTTGAATAGTGGTGAGGATAACGTACCAAAGTAGGGGTACATAGCAGTCTCAGAGGTGGGACGAACGGCGACTGGCTTCTCCAGATCAGACTTTCCGCCTTTTGTTACCCACGCGACTTCGGCAGCGAATCCTTCGACGTGCTCCTTCTCTCGTTCTAGGTTGTCCGCGCTGATGAAGATAGCTTTCGAAGTTGGAGTTAGCAATATCCTTAATAAAGATGATCGCACATGGCTAGCTTACGAAAGTAGGCATTTCGAACTTTCAGTGTCTTGATCTGAGAGTCGAACCACAACTTGATGGCTTCCCATATCGCGTAAGAGGCAGGCTCGAGAATGTAACTGAATAGTCATTAGAACGTGAAGATAATCGAGCAATAGACCCAGCGTTACCATCCAGAGACCTAAAAAGCCATTAGAAGAGAGCTTCGAGGTTCCAAGATTGTTGTAACCCACATCGTAGTATGATATCATCTGGCCTTTGGTGACGACTTGCGAATACCACTCACCAAGATCGTCCTCCTTCGCGACGTCTATGCCGATGAGAGCCGCACCCTCGATCTGTGCCATGGTAAATAGAGTGTCGTGTTGTAGATTTTGTTGGTGGTGTACAGACCTTCTTCTTCTGCTGTTGTGGTTTCTTTGCTGCTTTTGGAGCTCCATCCTTTTTGCTCTTCTTGTTGTCCGTTACAGAAAGGTCCTTGAGCTTGCCCGCCGCGTCTGCCATGATCGCGCGAAATCGGTTGCAGAACCGTCTATATTTGGTAATTAGAAAAGACATTGTGAGAATCACGGGAGCGAAAGAAAATCAATTGGTGCTTTCGGGTGCTAATTATCGCAGGCTACAATGCGATGTATACAATTCAAGTAGCAATGCTCGTTTGGGAGATGGAGGGGTAGCGGGGTGGAAAGCGATGGGAATATGTACCTGGGATGGAAAGAATCAGGATATCGAGAGTCGAGGCTGAGGACAAGATGGTATGGTCGCACCTGCTTGTCTTTATGAACTTGTTCCTGCCGTTGTGGTGTCGAGAAAAGAGTCACAGTTGTCTCGTGTGTCACGCTGTGCCAGCAATTTGGAGGGCAGGAGGGGCTCCGAGTCATTGGCGGCAGGCAGGGGTCTGGCTTAGCGCACCGGCCGGATAATCACGTAGGCCGGCAGACTCTTGGCGCGTAAACTTTCTGGATCGCGTCCAGAGGCAGCAGAGGCAGCAGAGCCGGGACAACACAGCTGCACAACGACACCATGGCAGGAATCTTCGAGCAACCCAGGAACGCTGGAACTCTCTGTAAGTGTGCCTGGAGCTACTTGCCATGTAGCGAAGCTAACACCAGCTGCAGTCCTCGGCGGACAGAAGATTAGTGGCCAGGACATCCGCGACCAAAATGTTCAAGCTACCCAAGCTGTCGCCCAGGTGGTCAAATCCTCCTTTGGCCCCTCTGGACTCGATAAGATGATGGTAGACGATATCGGCGACGTGACGGTAACAAACGACGGAGCTACCATCCTCAGCTTGCTCGACGTGCAGCACCCCGCGGGCAAGATCCTCGTCGAACTGGCGCAACAGCAGGATAAAGAGGTCGGAGACGGCACCACGTCGGTTGTCATAATAGCGGCGGAGCTACTGCGAAGAGCGAACGACCTCATGAAGAACAAGATACATCCCACGACCATCATAACAGGCTACCGACTGGCGCTGCGAGAGGCGGTCAAGTACATGAATGAGAACATCAGCATAAAGGTCGACAGCTTGGAGACGGAGAGCTTGCTTAGCATCGCGAAGACTTCGATGTCAAGCAAGATCATCGGTTCCGACTCCGACTTCTTCGCCAAGATGGTCGTCGATGCTATGAAGGCTGTGAAGACGACCAACAACAGGAACGAGACCAAATACCCCGTCAAGGCTGTCAACGTCCTTAAAGCGCACGGCAAGAGCGTGACGGAATCGATGTTAATCAAAGGCTACGCACTGAACTGCACAGTCGCGTCGCAGGCCATGACGACGCGGGTCACAGACGCCAAGATTGCATGCTTGGACATAAATTTGCAGAAGGAGCGTATGAAGCTGGGTGTGCACATCACGATTGATGATCCGGCACAGCTTGAGAAGATTCGGGAACGGGAGGCAGGCATTGTCACCGAGCGCGTGGAGATGATACTGAAAGCTGGTGCCAATGTTGTTCTCACGACAAAGGGTATCGATGAGCTATGCCTGAAGCTGTTCATCGAGAAGGGCGCGATGGCAGTACGAAGGTGTAAGAAGGAGGATCTCCGGAGGATAGCTAAGGCTACCGGAGCTACCCTAGTCAGCACGCTCTCAGACCTCAACGGTGACGAGAAATTCGAGCCATCTGCTCTTGGCTCAGCGGAAGAGGTAGCCCAGGAGCGGATATCTGACGATGAGTGTATCCTGGTCAAGGGAACTAAGGCATTCTCATCCGCATCTATCATCCTTCGTGGAGCAAACGACTATGCATTGGACGAGATGGAGCGATCGGTCCATGACTCACTCTCGGCCGTCAAGCGAACTCTTGAGAGTGGGCGTCTAGTACCGGGCGGCGGAGCTGTCGAGACTGCCCTGCATATCTACCTGGAAGAATGGGCAACGTCAGTGGTAAGTCCAGACTGACCCTTGCGGCGTCTGAGTCACCTACTAAACATTTGATCAGGGCTCACGCGAACAACTCGCCATCGCTGCTTTCGCTTCCGCGCTCCTTTCCATTCCCAAGACACTCGCCATAAACGCCGCAAAAGATGCGACTGAGCTTGTTGCCCAACTTCGCTCGCGACACGCCCTCTCCCAGCGAACGCCCAACGACCCAACAACACCCCAAAACGCCAAAGAACTCGCCAGATCAAAGAACTACAAGAACTATGGTCTCGACTTGACCAACGGAAAAGTGCACGATTGCTTAAAGGCAGGCGTCCTTGAGCCAAGTATGAGCAAGGTGAAGCAGTTGAAGAGTGCCGTAGAAGCTTGTGTTGCCATCATGAGAATTGACACCCTGATCAAGCTGGATCCAGAAGAGAGGGGTGGCGGAGAGGATGATGGGCATGGACACTAAGTTAAAAGCGTGTATCTAGCAAAAGGCAAGCAGTTTGGGCATTGCGACGATTAGAGCGATTAGTAGTGTAATATACCTACATCTGTCCAAGTTGAGCCAGCGCTAGTGCCGTTATCTGTTATCCCTTCAACCCTATGGTTATGATATACAGTACGTTAGCCTGTGCGATAGCGCTGTATTGCAGTAAAACTTCCCGTTTTCAAAGAGTGAGGCTTACATCCAGCCAAGATGCACCCGAGGAACGGCTCCTGGAGCGGGGGTAGAGATATAGTATTTTGTATCACGATTCTTGAAGCGCTGTGACTGTTCAAACGCGGCCATAACTAAGTAGTGTTTGATGGATGAAGCGCTCCCACATGATGATCCAACTATAGTATCTGTACCCCTACTCCGGGGCATTTGTCGTGAAAGTACTGCTTTTCCGAGCTCAGCACCCGAAAATCAATACTTTTGGTAATAGTAAAACATGATAAAGTAATGTGAGCATCGCGGATGCTGCCGTTATGTAGACCGCGATCAATCGGATTCTGATGAGTGTGTATACAAGATCAAAGACTGGGGTTCTATACTATGTAGCTAGTGACCCAGTGATTATCTGAAGGATTTCTTGGAAGAATATACAGTTGATAACCTTCGCTAGTCTTGTTTTATTACTCTTTCTGCTTGTTAGAATTTGGTCTCTATTATCTTGACCTGCCCAACGTAACTAGAGAAACGGACGACAGCTCGCTCTCTTCACCATCGAGAGAGTAGACATCCTTGGAAACAAGCTGAGCTCTATCGCTTAGTCGTGTACTTCATCTGGCGGATGCCTTTGTTCTTGAGACCGCGCAATCTCATCGCATGTCGCGCTTCAATGAAAGCGAGCTGCACGTGACGGAAAATTGTTCAGCCACATCTGCGCCACACACCGGGTGATCTCATTGGTTGAAGCTCAGAGTGCCCCGCGTGGAGCTGCTGCCGCCGACGTCAAGGACTCGCTGCCTAACGCTCCACAGCAAGTCTAAACGCGCTCTTCGAATATATAATTCCATGTCTCTCCACCTCCCTCCGCATTACACTCTCCACGCCAAACCGACCCATCGCTAAATCCTCACATCGAACTATTTCACGCGACACGATGGTGCAACCTAACAGCGCGGGCAATCCGCTCTCTGCAGGGAGCTTAAGCACTTTCATGGCGGTTAGCTTGCCGAAAGGCGAGTTGAAGAATGGCTTCGAAGCCGTGGCTCTGGCAGTACACGCTGGCATGATTGCCGTCGGATTCAGACTCATAGGGCTCGGGGAAGAACATCGGATAGGCAAGTCTCGTCATGTCGGGATGCGATTTGGTGCTGTTGCTGATGGCAATGCAGAAGCCCATTCAGACGCGCAAACTCCCGAATCACTTCCTGCCGAATGGAACGCTTCCTCCTCATACGCTTTCCGATACAGGCATGCCCAGAGCGCGATGGAGTACCTAGTCAAAGTGACAAGATTAGGTGGCAAAGCCATTGTGAATGCGCTCGCAGACGGCGATGACAAGATCGCGTCCTTCGACGTCGTCGTGAAAGACTACGTTTCAGAATCCTCATTGCCACTCAACCTGCCCGAATCCACCCCAGCAGAGGAACTGGCACAGAAGCTACAGGATGTGTACATCTCAGAGGGCAGACTCAATGACCTAGGCGCGTTGCTCAAGATCTCAGTCATACAGAAGCTCGCGCCCTCACTCCAGAAGGAAGGGTACGAGGAGGACCGACAGCGCCATGTGGAAGCAGAGCGCCGCGAAGGACAAGCAGAACGCAGCGACCCACGTCCCGCAGACCCCTTCCGACCGCCACGAGATCCCGATCCCGCCCGTCCATACCCCTACAACGACCCTCTCGCTATGCCGCCGCGCGGCCCCAATCGCCCTCTGCCTGAACCCATTCCAGGTTTCGAAGACGAGTACGAGATCAATAGGCCACGGCCAGGTCTACGAGACGACCGTTTCCCAGCCGGCATCGGGCACGACGATCTGTACCCGCCTGGTCTTGGTCCCCACGATCCTTTGCGCCCCTCCTTCGGTGGTGGGCTGCCGCGACCTGGAGGCATGGGTGGCGGCATGCATCCTTCCTTCGACGACCCGCTGTTCAGAGGTCAGGGTGGTCAAGGCGGGTACGACCCCCGCGCACCACCTGGAGCGCGATACGACCCGGTAGGACCTAGCGATCCATTGAGAGATAACAGCCGTCGTGGTGGTGGTCCTGGGGGCTTCCCGGGTGGCGGATTCGGGGGAGGTGCACCGCACAATCCATTCGGCGGCTTCGGTGGAGGTGACTTCATCTAGACGGACCGTCGAAGTACATTATCGCCTAGATCCACTCACACAACCACTTCATGATTTGACGACGAACATAGATGTAACATTACGAATAGCATTGGGTACGGACAGCATCATAAGGATCTGGAAATATACGAAGTTGGTCTATGGCCGGATCAAGCTTCGCATGGGATCTTAGCAGCTTGATATCATGAATACAGAGCACATTCACGAACAATATACTACACGCTCATCTTTCTTATCTTCCTTGCATCCGTGCCATTGCGATGTTCCTCGTACTCGCAAGAATGACCCAATTCAGTATCTACCCGATCCCAAAGCACGAAAATCTAGATCCCCGATCCCGCCCTGCATTTCTAAACCTTACTGAAGTCCCTGCGTCAACAGCGGGCCGAACCGTTTGCGCAATGCAATGTATACAAGCGGCGAGGCTCTCTTCTCGATCCTTTCATCGTTCTTCTGATCTCAGAAGGCTGGAAGTAAGCTTAACTCGCCCGCCTTGAAACATCGTGGGGTTGATATAGTGGCTGCGGCAAGGCTGCATGATACTCGAGTACGCTTGGACTAGTGAGAAGCTAAAGTTTGTTAAGGCCGTAGAATGGAATGAGGGTTGGGTTCGTGCGAAAAGCTTCTTATTTGTCGAGGTGGGTGGAGTTGTACGCCTCACGCGATGAACTGCTATCTCAGGCGAGGTGTTAGTCGCTCCAACCGCCCTCCAGATTCTTAGCCGAGATGGGTACGACTAACTTCTCGCGTGCGTGTGTCACTAATTAGCTCTATTACCAATACCTCAATCCAGATTAAATTCGTGCGAGAGAAGCTTATGCTATGTTGTAATCGTATGTCTCGCGCGACACGACTAGTGTTGGACCGGGCTGTGTAACCTCGCGCTTAATCTGGTGATGCAAAGCCACGCAAAGTCAACCTAACAGCATCATTTAGCATCCTCAAGTTGGAAAGCGTCCCGTGCGGGACGTAATTATGCTTGATCAACCTTGTGCGTTTCATGGTGCTTGAGGTTCTGAGGCTGCTTCTATCGCACAGCTCCATGAAGGTTGTAGGCGCGCTTGTTTGGCGCGGGAGCGCTTACCGTGCTCAAGCCGGGAGATGGAGGGATAGAGATCTGAGGCTTTAAGAGTGGGGAAACAAAGTCCGGCAATCAAGATCTTGTGCCGTAAAGTTAAACGATCGAATGTCGGGCCTTACAGCATTGTGAATGTGGAGTATATTTTCGTGCCTCTTCTATGCAGCGCCCTTATTTCGACGGTCTCCCTAGGATTTGCAAGTGTTCAGTGAAATTGTTTATTCGAAGATGAATGAATTAGTATAGTCGCCATAGGTAGATAGCTTGGAAGAAGCCAGGTATGACTTGTCAAGAAGGTCTTCGCGGTCATGGAGTCCCACTTCGCGCGAGCGCGCTTGAGAAGCGCACTTGCGAAAGCGCATCAATCTTGGGTTGCATACTGAGCTTCCGACCGCCCAGGACGCTGTTTCCAGGTAGATGGGTCATACATTCCCGGCTTATGATGCCGAGTCGCCCTGTTCGCAAGGCGTATATCGCAGATGCTGGAAATTCATAAACGCGCGTTACTCGTCGCGTTTACCATAGTCGCACTCCGAAAATGTCGACACCATCGCATCCCTGAACCCACGCCCTAGACAGAAGTCGACCAAGCTTTGCATACAAGGTTCTTGCCAAAGCCTTTCCTGCCTTAGATTCACTTGCGCACTTGTCTCAAGGTGGTTCAATGGGTCAGCAACCCGTGCGAGAACAGCATATGCTGAACAAGAGCCAGGTTCATGGTTCCGATCCAGATGGCCACCGATGGCCCAAGGACTTGGGATGATTAATGAAAGAATATCACAAGCTGAGCTCGTCGAACGCGTCTTGGAAGAAATCGCTGTTGTCGTTTTACTTCATGTTCCTGTCAGCCAATGGATTTCATCACAACTTCACCGGGCCGAACCTCAAATTGATTCTTCAGGAACCACATCTTGAGCTCCAAAGCCATTGCTGTGGGGTCAGCCTACCCGGATGTTCGCCCAAGTATTCTTCAAAGACAGGAAACGGAAGAATTGGTCTCCGTCTCGGTCACGCCGTTGTGTTACTTGTTTGGCCTTAGCCCCGACTAGTTCTAGTAGTCGATGTTGGTTTTCGCGGCTCTTGATGGTTCTGGTTCTCAATACGCGCTAAATGGCTGTACCGAGTCTCAACAAAAATTCGTCTGTAGGTAATCGATATAACTATTATTAGATGCTACTTGTAACAAGAGATTCTAATAGAAATAGTCGTTATTAAGTAGGTTGCTATAAGATGCCTGTATTAACCTGTAGGTTCTCTTGGAGTGTTAGACAGTTGCCTACAAAGCGTCTCTACTGAAGTTGGCCTGCGGGAGCTCTGCTCCAGCACCTTGGTTTTCGCGCTGTGACATGTGGGCGTACACTTTGCTTTAACCAGCTAGAAGCTGCTGACCTTGAGCACACAGTTACTGGTCCTGTATCTGCGTGCAACCCTGTACGGGAGGATTTTACATAAGTCGTACGCCAGATCCTTTCGAGCACAAGGTTAACATGGGAGCGTTGGTGCTGTAGGCAGCCCCGCTCGTCTTCACCTCTGGCGCCTCAGTCACCTTTCATGATCTCCAAACGTCTCTGTTCAAGGACTGATCACCCGATGGGGTTAGCGATCGTTTCCAAGTTGGGTATGCTCGCGCCACTTGTCTAGCTTCGGTTAGCAGCTGACAAGGATCATATCCAGCGGTGAAGTTCGCCGACTTTCAATATCCCCTCTTTTTCGCAGATGTAGGTATGTGATAAGCGACATAAATAGTCTAATGATTAGGGATGCGAGATGACGCTTGTTTCCGGTGAGTCCTGAATAGCAACGCCGCAACGTGTACGCGACGGGAGGGATGGATCTCCCGTGATTGCAGATGATGTGGGTTACGTGATGCAGCGTCCCCAGCAGTTTCATAATCGGGGACCAGGGTTCAGCGCAGCCCCAGAAACACGACGCCGCAACCTGCCTGAAATTGTGTATCGGGTGACAAGAAGGTCGTGACGATCGTAAGCTGTGCAGATATCGGTACCATGATTTGAAATTATGTGAATAGTCGGGTGAGACAGTGTTGTAGAAGGTGGCCAAGTTCAAAGTCCATTTGCACAACACCACACGGAAGAGATCTGAGCCGATTGACGACGTTATCCGCCAATAAAGGGGCTGCATGTCTCCAAGCTAAAGTCGAATGGAGAGGACAGCCAATGACTGCCTCTCGCGTTCCTTTCCTTTCCCGTCCCGGAGTGTATGTATGGCGGAGGCCTCAGGCGGAGGGTCAATATGCAAAGACGGACATCCTCCAGACAGTCGGGTTTTTGGGGCTGCGAATCAGCGGTGAATTTGACCGACCATTGTCCTAAAAGACTCCTCTGGATTGAAAAGAAATGCCGTGCCTCACACCAAAGGCCTGGATGGCGGGGTATCGGTGTGATACCGCTGAAGTGCGGCATATGACCTCGCATGCCGGGCATGCAATCCTTCAACATTTCGATGATATCTGCGTTTCCTCCCTGACACTTATTTGAACGCGGTTCATATCGTGTCCGTATCTGTCCGTACAGCAGTCCATTCTCTCAACGTAGCAGCTTGTTAATCACTAAGTCAGCTGCCCAATTCTCTGTCTTGCGGTGCGTTGCTGAAGCGCCGGGCGTAAATGCTAAGATGCTAATCTTGCAACTTGTTCGACCAGGGCTTGGTCAAGCGGACCAGTCAAAGTAGTGCTTGGCCAACCAGATGGTTAGCGGGTCTTCCCGTGGGCCTTCTCAGCCTTCTCAGCCTTCTCAGCCTCGCAAGACCGTGGGGTGATGAGGCTGAGGTCGCTGTACACCCGGTCGGACCTGGAGTAATGCTGAATGGCCCAACAAGACCTCTTGGTGCCTCAGCCACGATCCGTGTCCGTGCGGCTCGCAAGAGATCGCAAGGGCCCATTTTTGGAGATTGAAGAGAGAGAAGCCATATATGGGGTCTTGCGAGACACAAGTGCAAGGATAGACAGAGTGGCTTATCACCGCGCTGTTCAGAAAGGTTACGGTAGGCTCTAAATGTTGAAAGGGCTGACGTCAAATCTAACTTGCAAGGTTGAACTTTAAGCTCGGTGTTTAGCGCCTCTTAGCGCCATTTAGCGCCAGGGAAACGCATACCCGCCGTTAATCGCGTCAAAATAGCAGGGTTTTTGGCAAACGACAAGCCGAGCGCTTGTTAGGCGCCTAGGCGCGGGTCTCGGTTCTTTCGCGCGAGTTGTACAGCATTGGGGCGTCCCAACACCATGCAGTGGGTGTCCCAGAACGACCTGGCGGGCGTAAGGCGGCCAAAGAGGATTGCAGGAATCTAGGCGTATCTGTCTTAGGAGCTTCGCATCTTAGAATCACTGTGGTTGAAGAGCATTGTTTTCTCAAGAATGTACCAGATCACGGGCGGGACGATGCAAATCGGTAGTCGTCCTTCCCCAGCTTGGGCAATCTATCCGCTGTAGATGAGTAGTGAGAATGCACAAGCATGGTAAGAGCTTGCTCACACGTGGTGTCAGACGTGTAATGGATTATGACGGCTTCGCAGCTAATGGTAGTGGTGGTGGACGAAAGGATTGCTTCTAGAAGACAGTGACTGCTTGTTAAGCGAACGGGGGCTGACAGCTACTTTCAACGGACATTCTGTGAGAAGGTGAGACGTAGGACCTGGAGAGCTGAATGGACAACGACCCTTTGGGCTGAATCTCCGATATGCGGTGCAACACACCTGTGAGAGATTGCGATTACCGTTTTGTACAAACTCAAGCTTGAGTTTGGAGCCCCGATGCAATCTTTGCACCGTGATTTTTGGCCTCTGTGAGTCAGATGAATCGGTTGTTGGAGGGGTTAAAGCTTGCTCTGCAATCTCGCACGAGAGGATGACCGCACGTCTCCACCCGAGATCATGGTCGTTCAAGGTTTTGAAGAGACTTGCAGTGCTCCGTACATGAAGCACGTGGAAAGAGCTGCTCTGAGTCGTCCACGTAAGCAGTGCGCTTTGATCAAAAACAGGTTTGGTATTTCCATTTCGCTTTAAGGAGCGATGAACGACGTCGTGGATCGAGCACGGGCCTAACAGTACCAAAAGCAGCTGCTATAATGACCAGATGTTGTGAAATGACTTGTTCCACAAGAGAGCGTGCATGTGCTCACAGGTACCCGTCATTTGCGTGAGAGTAGCTGGCAAAAGCGTGCAGGCCATGCAGTCTGTGATGCCTCGCAGCTTCTATTGCTAGCACCAATTAAAGTACTGAGTGAGGAATGCGGAGACCAGTGCCTGCGCCTTGCTGCGACTGCTGTGACACCGAAGCTTGCTATGAAGATCATGGTCTGATCCAGTGCCAGAAAGAGAGATATCGCTATGCTCTGTCTCAGTAACGACTTGTTGGCTGCTGCTGAGTGGAGATCTCCAAGAGCGTCCCCACCTTGAGCGAGTTTCTGATAAGGTCCCATCGAAGTGTTTCAGGCTGGGGCAAGCGAAAGTGGCCGCGGCGGGACGATCTGTGGTTAGGATGCTCGCAGCTCCCCACGGTCATGTGCGCGGCCAACAGGAAGAGGAGCATGCTCCGCTGCTGCACACATGCCCATTCTTCTGCCTCCCATATGTTGAGACAACATCTTGTGCAAGGCCCTAAAACCTATGAGCGCGTGGGTTCGGCGACTTGGGGGCTGGAACAGGACTGCCGGGCGTAAAGGATCCACGTCGTCGGGTTAGGCAGCATTGAAATATGCAGCTCCTGTACATATCCTATGCCGAGAAATAGTGGCTGCATCGGGGACAAAGAAACGGCTCGACGTTATGGTGGTCCGATCGAGAGTCGCTGCGAGTGGCCGCGGAGTGATGGATGTCGAAGCTCGAGGCGCTGGAGCCGTGTGCCGTCCGCTCAGATCGACCCTTAGCAAGCGGACGTGCCATCTTCCACGGTCGTCTGTGAGGCTACTGCAGAATCATCCAAGCGCGGGATAGCTGCTTTGAGGGCGCGTAACGGTTTCTCGTCGTGCTTCTCCTAGTGTCTGATGCTTGTCCGGTCCGCACGCTGCAAGACATCCAGACACGCTGCTTCAAACACTGTCCTTGCCCCGCCTCAAGCTGCGGCGGAGACGGAACGAAATGGAGCCATACAATATAGCCAGCGAAGCAAGCCTCTGCGTCTAATTGTGTCTCAATGAGTGGCCGTGGCGAGACTGCCGTGCCGCATGGTTGGAGCGCATCGCAGACCACTCAGAGGCCGGCACCACCAACCCGGCGGCTAACGATACTGCAAGCTGCATGTCGCCTGCAGAATCACATCAATGTGAACGAAACTAGGTACCACACGTAGGCCAATGCGCACCTGGCAGGCGGGTCGCGACAATGGCAACTAAGTCATGATCCCCGCCGACGGGGGTGCGCAGAAAGACGTTACGGCGAGTGAACAGCCCAGGCCGCTCACGGATCTCCGTGTGGCTTCCCTGCGCAGGCGGACGGCCATCGTTTGCACATCACCCATCTGTGCTGTCAGACAGCTGCGTTCCCCGGACACTCTCGGTCCCGAAAATGGAAGAGTAAGAATACTGTGGCATTCGTGCGAATCTAAGGCCAATACGCCCGATGCAGCCCCTCCAACAGCCTGCCCCATGAGCCTGTCTATTGCGCCCGGCATATCCGAGACGCACCAGAACTCCAAAAATGCTCATCAGTCTCCTGGCTGACTCCATGAAGATCCCAAAATGTGTTTCTACAAAATGCCATGATTAGACCCAATACTACAGGCACGTCTGCATGTCAGACTGGGACAACGTCACTGTTGTCCGGGTATCAAAACACCAACCCAAGTAATCGTCGCACCGAAGGTCAGTAGTCGCTGGGACTTCCAGGGAAGCTGTCATCCCTGAATAATGGCGGAGACCGTGGCTCGTACACATCAGGTCGGGGTGTCTGGTAGTAGTGCATCCGTGGATCTTGTTGGACTATCCGCATCGATGCTCGTTGTGATAGAATATCAGAGCTTCGCAGTTCGTTTCGCTTTGAGCAGCCATCTTCCTCGTGCCTGAGTAGAAGTTAGTGAACGTCTGCATGACAGGAATCGTAGAGTTCCCTTACCTTCGCAAAGTGTCCTTGCGGGCAAAGCGGTTGTCGCACCGTATGCACCTGAAAACCTTCAGCTTGCGATGCACCTAAGAAGCATAAGTCAATGTCTCAGAAAGAAGGTGAAGAATGCTTACGCTATTCTGGTGACGATCTAGATCTGTTTTGCGTACAAAGGTCTTGTCGCAGTCTTTGTATAGGCAAACGTGTTCCCGCCTGCGGGTCGGATTGTGCGTCTCCATGTGGGTCTTGTAGTTGTAGTTTCTCTGGAACATCTTATTGCAGATGTGGCAGGAATACTGGGCATTTTCTCGAGTTGTATGATTTCGTCGTGTACGCGTCCGCGGTGTCACTCCCGTAGAATCCTCTTGGGAAAGGGGCGATCTGGAACGCTGGTCGTAGGAAGCAGCGCGGTAGGCAATACTGTTGAAGTTCTCCTCTTGTGTTGCTTCAAACTTTGAGATCGATGGTGATCCGTAGGGAGTATGCTCGTATGAATATATGTTAGTGGTCAATCGATCCGGCGAAACTGTCAGTGGCTGTTGCCTCATGGCTGGTGATGTGCCGTCCCAGTCTGATCCGCCTTCCAGCTTGATCTGCGGGAAGTCGTGTTCTGAGCCTTCGCCCGAGAAAATGGACATCTCTCGAGTTGATGACAGTGAAGAACGATGCGAACCGTGATGTGGCGTCCAAGGCAGTGGTGAACGGACTTGCGGCTGCTCAAATGCAGTGGTCCACGAATCCACAGATCCTTCGGGCATTAGTGGCGAAGCTCCTGTCGTGAGGTGTGCCCAGGCTTCCGTCGGCTGCGGTGATGGTGGATACAGAGCTGCGCTAGGCGGACCAGATACCGCGTACTGCTGGGAGTAACTGTACAGACCAAGGCCATCTGAAGGGTATTTTGATGGTTCAGAATCGCTCCGTGCGGGAGACGGATACGCTGGCTGCTGAAGCAACGCCGATGACGCCTTCATGGCTTGTTGATACGGCGAGTTGAAGGGCGGCGTGGACATTGTGAGAAGGAAGGCAAAGGAGAAGGATGGAATAACTGCCAACCTCTGAGGCAAAGTGGAAGGAAGTGGTGTTGTTATGTAGGTGTGAATGGATGAGAGCAGGCAAAAGGATTGGAGGACGAAAGACTGAATATATCCTGCAAGGCGAAACAGTCTCGAAAGGTAAAGCTCCCGAAACAGGTGGTTTTGCAGTGCAGCGGCGGTGTACCCGGCAGCGCGTCTTCCTAGTCGCTTCTTCCAGGACGAGGCAGACACACGGAGATGAGAGACAAAGAACCGCTTCTATGACCATTGCGGCATGGATTGCTCGCGGTCGCGGCAGGCGCCTGTTGGAATGGGGCCGTGTGTCCTGCGGAGGGCTGAGGGAACAAAAAGGTATTAGCATCGGTCCCATGCAGATGCATTGGTGCACTGGGCATATCGACCAGGATCACTAGTGGCGGTCAGTCAAGTCTGGCGCTCAACCACCCGTTCCCAAGCTCTCGGTACGCGAGCGGGCCGAAGTCGAATCAGAGGCGCGCCTCGCAAAGTTAGGCGCAGAAAGATACCGTCCATTGCGCCCCCTGCATTACGAGAGGCGTGGTGTTCTGGTTGAACGGCCGGACCGCGTCAATTATCAAGGTATCCATCGTGCAATAATCATTCATTTACTATTTTGCGGAGCGTCCTCTATACCGGTGAGACACCAACAGACCAAAGCATAGGCGCCGATTTCACTCGTTCTACTGCGAAGGATAAACGCGATCGACTTCGCAACCTCTCCGCTGGGTGCCGCCGGTCAAACTCAAATCGTGGCCGGTGGAAGGCCGGCGCTTGCGCGGTCAACAGCGTGTGGGCTCGTCATTTCGCTTCTGCAGCTGGGAGACCATTGCCGTGAGCTCTTCAACCTGTGACGAAAGCTTCAAGACCAGGGCCTTCAGCTGAGGGTCGGGTTCAGACCCTCTCGTCTGAGGCCGGACTGGGAAGTATGAGCCTGCAGCAAGAGGCCGCGGAGGATTCATTGTCGACCGTAGCGTTCTCTTCGTTGTCGACGTGGGTGTCTCAGGCCCACTGATGGACACCATGCCAGAGTTGCGCTTGCGTCTAGCAAGCTGTTCGTAAGCCCATATCGCACCCACTGCAATTTTGGAGGCACAGTTAGCAGGTTCCTTGTCCAGCTAGGAGTCCCTCTAGCGCAGGGTATAGGGCTCCATCCAAGCGTTTCCTGAACGCTGAACTACTTCTGGATCATGAAACAGTGCTGGGCACACCGCGAAATACGTACCATATGGCGCATGTGTCGCTTTCAGCAGCACGATGCGAGCGCTCCTCAATCGCTCCGAGGGTAGTATCAGCCTCAATGGTCGAAGCAAAAGCGGAATGAGATTCTGGAAGGACGTCAGCCCTCCTCTTCCGCATCCGATTGTGAAAACAATGCTATCCGGGCAACGTCTTTGGCTGACGAAAACGCCTACGCAGCCAGCATCGCAACCTCTTTCAAGATCGCCAAGCACAGCGGTGGAGCTCAAGCCAGACAGAGAGTCACTCCGCAGAGCGCCTTGGTTACGGTTGGCCAGGGGGTCACATCTCAACGGCTCGAGGCTATGTTGGTGACGTGACGGTCGATGCCCGGCGCTTAAGATCGTTTCAAGGGGCCGAAAATAGAAGTGAACGTGTACTTACCAACGGTGGCAGATAATATGTCAGTCGGTTCGAAGAACTTGCCTCGAGAACATACACTGAATAGCTGGTGGAAACCGGTCAGCAACTTGCGGTGTACGGGTCTCTTGGTACATACACAAATAGGTCTAAAGGCGGGAGCAAAGTAGGTCAGCAAAGTTTTACCAAGTGAAGATAATGGTGCCAGTCAGCCCCCGCAAAGCACAGCTCAAAGTATGCTAAGAGAGCACTTTGAAAGTGCCACTCAGGCATCATTCGATGCTGACTTTGACGAAGAACTGACTTCGAACCCTGGCTTTACGTACACTCTTCGCGCGCATGATCGAGAACCTTTCTCAATTAGCATTAGTCCCAAAGCCCTGTCACAACATGTGCGGAGTTTCTTCCTCGCCGCATGCTGGTGCGGAGGAACAGTGTTTGAAATGACGAGGAAAGATCGGCATGAGGCACGATGGGGAAAGGGCGGGCTCGACGAAATCCCGATAAGGTTATGACGGCAAGGCTGAGCAGTCTCGCTTGAGAAACAGCGCGACGACAGCCAATCAATTTCGCCAAGCCCAAATTTCACAGAGGACATGCAGCAAGAGACGTACCTTGGTCAAGGAATTTGAAAGAAGCGAAATCAGCGATGTGATGAGGAGAATATTTGTCAAAGCGACAAACACCAACTGCCGGACAAGTCAGCAGACCGCGATTCAATACATATGACGTCCCGGCGATACGTACCATGATTGGTGGGCCGAAATATGGTGATCTGGTCTAGTATTAGGCTGGGTGACAAACTGGCGGCCGACGTCTACTCACATTTCTTGAGCCACATCCTTCGGGAACCTTGCGGTCAGTGACTGTGGCTTGTGGCCAGGCAGGCGGAGCATTCCACCATGGGACAGTACTTACAAATCCAAGATAGGACGACCTGGGTTGAAGCGTTAGCGAAGCTGTCATATCGGCGACTTCAACATAGCCTCACTTACCCAAAAAAGACCTTGATGAGTATCCAAGACTGGTCATTTGCGTCAGAGCTGAAGGACTTTGCGACTGGGGGTCCCATACCATTTCTCGAGGCGTGAACTGATCCCTTGCCAGCAAAACAAACGTTGTCAAGAAGCCTACCAATAAGATAAACTGTATGACAATATGCTGGTGGAGGCAGTGTCTTACCAAGGTAGAGTATTATGACCAATGACAAGAACTTCACGAAGTCTTTCGTCTGTGCGATGATCAACATCATCCTGCAACTCCGCTCGTCGCATGCTACGCACCATTTCTTTGAGACACGGTATCTGGCAACACTGTCAGCGAAGCCTTGACCGTAAAATTGCAGAGAAGGACTAGGGCCAAGGGATTGTAGCGGTCAACTGTCCCGTGCCGTAACCTCGAAGCGGCGGCCCGGACGCTCCGCGCCTGAGGCTTCGCCTTTGGCGGATGCAACATGGTGGAACACGGCACAGGACCGCTGGCTCTGCAAGGGGAGGGCGTAGGTGAGGCACTGTAGTCAAGGCAGACAGTTGTCTGGGCATCGACTCACCAAGGTCCCGAAGTATGGATTCAAGCTAAGTAGTGCAAATATTCGTGGTACAAGGAACAGTGCCGCGAGCCCCAAAACATCGTAGGACAGGTCGATGATGTTATTTGACGACATTGTGAGTCCGATGATTCCTTCTGTGGTGAGCTCAGTTCGATAAGCCTAGATGTCTTACTCACTGAGAACAAAGAATATTAGTCCCACTAATACTATGCTCTGTGGAAACCCCAGTTAGTGTCCGGTCCTTGGCATAAGGTGCTTACTCACAATATCCCACGTCCACCAGAAGTCGGAAGCGTAAAAGCTCGTTTGACCCGCATCTACCCATTCGCCGAATTCATCATACGCGAACCCGGCAATCCAGATATACAGCAGAATCTCGGCCGGTGTGATATGAGTAAAGCTTCGTTTGACCAGGACTACGTAATAAAGTACGAGAAATGTCGCGAAGAATACCGTCTCGAAGATTTTCAGATATTGTGGTACTCTAAGCCGGCAGAACGGATCTGTTGAGCGACACGGTTAGCGGGTGCCACAAGGCGCCTGTCTCGGTTCAGATTCGAACATACGTACCGGCACGTTTACGGTTGTAGAGCTTGGGGCATTTGACTGAGTTGACACTGAGAGTCTCCCAGAAGACAATATCCCCTCTCCAGACTGCGTTGACTGCAAATTGGGTGGACGATTAGCAGAGCTCAACATGGCATGCTCGCTAGAAGCGCTTCAATGTGGGACACGAAGCCCTGTTCGAGTGATATCCCGGCGCGAAACGCTCCAAGAACACAAAGTATGGTACCACTGTCTCGAAAACTTACTGATCTTCTGTACTGGTCGCTGGCTAAGAAACTTCTTAGACTCGGACACACAGGCAATCTCTAAAGCACTCAGATTCTCGAACTGGGAAGTGAAATCATCAGACTGAGAAAGAGCTGCCGTCGATGTGTCGACAATCGTGTCGGTGCCGAAGTTTGACGGTACACCATCCACTTCTGATGAGCTTAAAAGAGGTGTTTGTTCATTGGAGCCGCCGTTGACGTTGCCGTTACGTCGCAACCCGCCTGCACGCTCAGCATCTGAAGAATCGGGCGTAGTAGAAGAGGAGGAGGGAAGCTCGTAAAGGAGAAAGTCGATGGCTTCTCTTTCTGACAGGTTGGTCAGGAATTGCCTGTGGATTAGGTTACGAAGTCAGTGTATTTCCCAACCAAAGACTCGGAGTGAGCTTGAAGATAACGCAGTTGAAATCACCTTGAAGGAGCGCTTCGGCGGTCAAATGCTGTTCAGGTAAGGATTTACGCCATCAGTGAAAGCGCTTCCAACAAGTGATCAACGATATCCGTCCTCCTGTTCCACTGCGGCAGGTTGGTTTCTGGCAGTTTTCGTTCAACTGTGTGGTTGGACACCCTCCAGATGAGACTCTGGCATAGTCGGCGACACGGGCACTCTGTACTCTACAGGTACTTACCAGGCTACATATTCGCACGCATATCCTCTGCCCTGGTTTACTCCTGGTTCGTCACTGGCTTCCTCCAAAGCCGCGAAATGTGTCTTCAACGCCCTACATACGGTCAGCCTCCTCTTCTTCGCGGCCTGTCCCAGATCCTCAAGCATTGGAGCTCATACAGTAAAGCCGAGACAAGAGCTGGATGGTGGGTGTCGTCAGAGAGGTTCGAAATCAGCGGATATAGGATGCGGCCGCAAGGCTGTGACCGGAGCTCTTCGAACGTGTGGGGGAGCTGGATGGCTTCGGTGAAGTAGCTGCCAAAGTCAGTCACGAAACACAGCCCCTGGACCTGAGAACCTACAAAGATAGCTTCCTAACGAGCTCTCCGAAGTCCTCGTCGTCGGCAATGTGTGGGGCATCTGGGTGCTCAAGCGGCCATCGCGGCGTCGTCGGTAGGGAGGACATTGTTACGTATGATTGAATGTAGATGCAACTGCAGCCATTGGCCTAGCTGCGACTGTGTATACCTCTCAACGCGCGAAACTCGCCATATTCGTGGAGTAAAAGCGTTACGGTCGTATTAGGTAAGGAAAAGCCCTAGCGTGCTTGCGCGATGACGCGCCTCGTCTCGTCGGAACATCGTCGCTTCCCTTTTGCAGCTCTTTGAGCCTCCTAAGAGCCTCCAACCCGCCGTGTATAAGTACGTGCACTCCTCCAATATTGCCCAGTGCACGTCAAAAATGGCGCTCGAAGAGAACTTCTACGGCAATCACCTCCGGTTGTCAGCTTTTCTTCGTGTCGTTGACGGCGCGCCGCAACGTCCGTCCCGATGCAGAAGGCGCGGCGTTCCTCCAGCAGAGGACAGTCATCGGCATGACTTTGATCACACACTAAACAAAGCACAAGCGTTGACCTCCAGCATTGATGAAGCAGCTAGCAGTTTGCCGAGATTTGAGTCTTCTCAGAACCAACAATGCTTGCCGCTCACTGACGACGACTCTAACTTCGCTCACGGCAGCCCCGTTCAGGACCTGAACCAAGAAAATGGAGGTGTTTCCAAAGAAAATCGCACCGTTGTTCGCAAGTGCAACGCTAAGAAGACCAGAAACAAGGCAAAAGACGGGAGCTCCTCTGGTGGAAACCCAGGCACTCGGAGACGGCATCGACACCTTCCTGTCAATGAGCTCACATTAGTTCGGACTTCAACAGAAGATGGCCTGCCAGCTCGAAGTGTACGGCTCCATGGGTGCTGCCTGTGTTGGTGAAGAAAGCTCACTAGCGTAGGAAGAAGACGCAACACACAACATCATGGAAGCTGACCCCATCGAAGACAGCCAGCAAGGCGTTTCCATTCCAAGGTCTGGCAGGTTTCATCCAGGATCAGTCCAACCTCGTCCAACATTGCCCAGCAAATCCATCATCACCACTAAGTTGATCCTGGAGAGCAATAGCAAGAGGAGAGGTCCAATCACGGCTTCCCCGATGTTCAGTGCCAGAGCATTATCCGATGGATTCAATGGCGCAGAGCTCTCAACAATTTCCCTACCTCTGCGGGCAAGGCCTACAAGAGGGGTCACCAAGAAAAAGAAGGAACGTGTGACAGTGCCTGTACATTGCCGTCTCGATCTGGTCACTGGCGAGCTGCCTGCAACAATGCTCGAAGACGTTCTCCTTTCCCCAGGCCTGGGTCGTTTGAGTGCACGTAGCGAGATTCCGCATGGAGTCATTCGTAGCGACGGCACGATGCGATCTTCTGAGATCGAATCCCATTCTGCACATTTGCGTCGGACTGCAACCGACCCTATTGTCTATACTCAACTAGCCAGCATCTCAGCTCCTACCAGGAACGACGGTACTAGCGAATCCAGCAGCGATGAGGGTGAAGAAGAACAGGAAGACTCGAGCGACCGTGACAGCGATCTAGATGAGGATCTGGAATATTTTTCAGGGGACGATGTTGGGCATCATGAGGTCGACTGTCCAGAGAACTCTAGAGAGCTTCAGACTCGAGCGAGGATACATTTCGAGGCTTCCAAGATTCAACTGAACATAATGGCAGGTGTTGATGAAGACTTCTGGGCGCACTACGGAGATCTCGAAGGCTAACATTCATGGCATTTGTCTGCAGACGAATACTAATGTTGCATCTGTTATTAGGTTGACTGTTCAGCGGAATTTTAGCCTTCTAATACTACGTAAGGGGGACCCGATTTAGCTCCTACAAAGATGATCTTCAATACGATTCGCTCTCTACACTGCCAGGTGACGTCTTTCCCTTCGCAAACTCGCGAACCCTGAGCACCGGCCCATGACCGCGGAGGATGTCTACCTCCGGTGACTCTCTTGTATTGACCTACTTGCATTGTTTTTCTATTCTTAAATTGTAGGTCTTGCAAAACCTCCGTGTCGGCATCTCGCATTTATCGCTTTCGCATCCTTGACCCCGCCAAGCGTGTCAGTCCAGCGTGCGATCGGCGCTTCGCTCTTCGAAACTCCGACATTTTGCGGCAATACATTCCCATTCCTATGTTGAAAGGCCAACTCTTCGCTTAAAACTGTAAGAGGGTGGGTCTCGGCCGCGATGTGCTGCCGGTGGGCATTGCCAAACGGCTGCCGTCGCATCGAAGGATTGTATTGTTCGGCGCAAATTTTGGTCCTGCTCTTGAGGTTTGCGAAGACCCCTGCCGCGAGCTACTTGTGGCGAGCCTCTTGCCACAGCCGAGATCGTTTATTATGAGGGGCTTCGCAGTCCTTTGAAGGCCACTCCACGGTCACAGACACCACACTACCAGCGATCGTTTGATGAACTTCAACTATTTCGTTCACTATTTGCTTTGAGAGCAACATTTGACGTTGCTGCAAGGTTATGGCTCCACAAGGATCTACGGTACAGTCTCACCGCATCCCATCTCCCATTCACTTAAATGCTCATGGTGTATAGCAGAACCAAGGTCCACCATGGGCGCCATTCGTTTGGGCGCTGGGTGGCATACCGGAAAAGAACGTCGACATACCCATCACGGCAGTCTTCCTCTTCCTTTTCATCGTTGGCGCAGCGATACATATGACAATATTCCAATTGAACAGGAGGAGACGTCACAAGTTTCTGCCGAATGCGTTATTGTTTGGTAAGTCTCGTCCACATATCAACATTCTAACTCATCGTCACTACTTGCATGAAACGAAATACTAATAGCTTTCAGGCTTCTGCATGGCTCGGATAGCAACCTGCGTCCTCCGAATCGCCTCCATCTCCCTCCCGACAGATGCCCAACTCGCCATCGCAGCCTCCATCTTCGTCGCAGCCGGCGTTCTAATAATCTTCATCATAAACCTAATCTTCGCCCAACGTATCATCCGCTCTCTCCACCCCATGCTAGGCTGGCACATCATCCCGTCCTACATCGTCAGGGTCCTCTACGTCTTGATCGGATTGACGCTAGCTGTGGTCATCACAGCGACAGTGCAGTCTTTCTACACCCTCCGTCCTCGCACGCGTACTATTGATCGAGGCTTACAGCTTTATGGCTCGACATTCCTCTGCATCGTCTCTTTCCTGCCGATCCCTTTCACGATCGGTGCGCTAGTATTGCCGCGTAAGGGGCCACACGAGAAGTTTGGTCAAGGTCGCCTTCGAACAAAGGTCCTCGCGCTTCTGACAGGCTCGACACTTGTCTGCCTCGGCGCTGCTTACAGGTGTGGAACGAGTTGGAAACAACCCGTCCCTAGAACCCAACCCATGCCCGCATATTTCCACAAGGCAGCGTTCTATATCTTCAACTTCGCGGTCGAGATCCTCACTGTCTACCTTTACGCGATCATCCGCGTCGACCTACGCTTCTGGATCCCGAATGGAGCCAAAGGACCAGGGAGTTACGAGGCGCAGAGACTGAGCGAGAAGCAAGATGTCGAGCTTGGTGGGCAGAAGCAAAATGAGGAGGAGGGTATGATGAGCCAGGATAGTGCTGCGAAAGTGGAAAGCGAAGAAAAGCTTGGTGACAGGAAGGTCAAGAGGCAAAGAAGTAAAGAAGAGGAACAGGCGGTTATTGACAGGCTTGGTGGACCACCAAAAAAGACGGAAGTGTAATGGACGTTCAAGGTCATTTAAAGGGTGTAGCAGTAGCATTGTTTCCTTTTTAGCGTGGCACAACGGAGTTCAGCATACGGACGGTGTTCAGGCATGGCAATGTCGAAATAGCATTTTAGCATTGTGGGGAGTTTGGGGGATGGTGCGCCGTGGGAAGTTCGGCACGGGCGATGGTGTAACATCGGCTATTTGTACGATGCAATCTTCCAAGAGCAGTGTCAGCATCAGACACAGAATTCGAAAATTAGTTCAAACGACCTCATATTGATTCGACAGCTAACATGGAGTTGAATAATTGCCCCAAAGTCATAGATACATGCAGTATCCAAGGGGACTTCTGCCACCTTGGCACGGACAGGAAGGGCTCTGTGCCACCAAAAAGATGAACGCCGTTTTCGCAATGCAGAAAAGAAGAGATCGTGAGCGATCGTGAAAATCGAAGAGAATCGAGATTATGGTTTTAGCAATTACGGAGCTGGATGGCCTCGGCTCTGTCATCTCAATTAGTCAGTCATGTCTTGAGATGTGCTTGTGGTGAGCTCAGTGGGTTCCAACAATGAGAACTGTTTGTACAGCGTTCCCTCGCCACCCTTCTCCAGATCAACATTGAAGACATAGTAGTTGCCTTCACTCGTCACCACCATAACCTGTGGGTTGTTGTTGCTCAGCGCTGTCACCGTTCTGATCGGACCCAAAGACGCGCTATTTGGGGACTTGGGAATCTTGACCCACGCAAAGTCTCGCGCAGGCTCCCAAATCTCGGCCACTGCGCTCGGAAGGTATCCTCCCACTGTCGCTGCAAACGATTTTCCAACATTCTGGGACGTTCTCCGGATCATGCTGGCGAAAGTCGGGTTGATGGGTTTCCGGTCTGAGGCAGCTGAGAGGTCAGCAATGCTTTCTTCGTATTCTGATGGCTCTAGTTCCTCGCTTCCACGGCTATTGCTGCGCTCGCGCGAGGATGAGGAGGGACGCAAAGAGCCTGAGATGCTGTTGCTTCTGCTCCCACCCGCATTCGGTTGACCGAGCCTGAAGATGTGCACTGTTTCTGTCGCTGACGATACACAGAGAAGGGTGGATGTGGAGTTGAAGGACATGCTATATATCCTCGCTGGTATTGAGCCCCGCCGGAACTGGTACAGCTTCTGTGCATCTGGGATGGAGAAAACTCGTATGATAGTTCCCTTCTCTGATGCTGTCGCTAGGAGCGTGCCCTCGCTGTTCATAGCGATACACGACAGGGGGGAGTTGTGTGCTTCGATAACGTTGACGGCTTCCAGCTTCGTTGCGTCGTATATGAGAACCTCGCCACTAGTCGGGGCTACATGTTCGGACTTTGGGGGTGCATGTGATGGTGGCTGAAAAGATGCAGGGGCAGCTTTCGTTGGGAGAGGGTAGACAAGGTAGTTGTTTTCGGAGGAAGCAGAGAGCGCGCAGATGGCTAGAAGAGTTAGCGTCAGATCTTTTGCGGTTGTTGAGAGCGTACCGTTTGGGTTTGGCGACGTCTTCTCGTTCTTCAACATCTGCATGTTGCTGATATCGTATATGTACAGCTCCGATTCCAATACAATCACTAGCCGCTTCCGGTTCAATCGCATAGCGAGGATGGCAGTACGGAAGGTCATCTCGCATATGGTAGAGTTCCTCTTAGTATTCTCTATGCGGAGGACCCGGGGCGACAGCGTAGTGGCGACCAGCGATGTGGAGAACAGCATCTCCACGCTTGATACATCGCCTTCGCGGGACTCGGAGTGTTTGCTGAACGGCTCTGTGTTGTAGGTGCGGAAGCCCTTGGTCGTTCCAATACCGAGAAGACTATTATCCTGGTTGAAAGTGACGAAATTCATCGTAGTCGCCATGTCTGCGCCGGCTGCAGCAGTAGTTTGCGCAGGCGTTTGCGCAGGCAGATGTTGGGGACCGGTCAGAACACGCGCGCTTCGGAGCTTCCTCGAGGGCGGACTCAGCGGTGTGCTTGCAGATACTGTGGACTAATGGAGTCAGCACGCGTTGGGAATGCTAGAGACATGGGTGTGCTGGCGATAGCGACGAAGTGCGTGCGTACATGGTCGAGGAGCACCTGTGATGCTGCCCGCGAGCTTGCCTTCACAGTCCGGCCTGCAGGGATGAGCTGCTTGCCCCGCTTGTTTCCGCTTCCGAGCCACAGTGAAGTGGCGGTGCCTGTGGCTGCAACTTGAAATCTCCAAATCCGTCAGAGGTGGACTGCTACTCCATGCCACAATGGCTGCAACTTCTGTGATGCGCCCGAGAGGGGGCAATCAGCAGGGCAAACACAGTGCCCGCTCTGTACAGGCCAAAAGAGATGACGATGTCATGGGTGTGAGTCCGCTCAGGCGCCCGACGACGTCCACAGACCTGACGCTTGACTGAATCTGCTTCTAGACGAACGATAGTAGTATCGTATCCAAGAGGTGCGTCTCGAAGTTGTACTTTCCCAAAGAACCGGACTTCTATCAGCCCTTTGTCGCAAGAGATGCCAGGAGAAATCCCCTCATCAACAGAGGCTATTGGCTACGAATGCACGCCGTCGAGCAAGTGGTCCGACGATTCCTTGCAGAGAGCAGCGAGAAGCGAAAGGTGGTGGTAAACCTGGGCTGTGGATAGTGAGTAAGAAACAACCACGACGAAGCGCCAACGTGCTATTGCTGAACAATACAGTGACCCTTTACCCTTCCAATTCTGGCACAGGCACTCCTCACTCTGTGAGCACGCGACATTCGTAGACGTGGACTATCCACAACTGGTTGGCAGAAAGCGAGATCGCATTTTGACCAGTGACGTCCTTCGACATGGTTTCTTCCGGGGCAGTCCCCTCCCCTCGACGCTGCCAGTGTACCTTCGTAGCCAACGTTACGTGGCAATAGGATGCGATCTTCGAGATCTCAAAACCTTGGGAGAGGTTTTGGACAACGAATTGGACATTTCGAATGCATCAGTACTCTTCGTCTCTGAAGTAGCCATAACTTACATGCCCGTCACTGACTCTGATGCCTTGATACGATGGGCAGGCACCCTCAAAAATGGTACGTCCAGCAGATGCTGCATTGGGCATTGTTATTGACAGCTAATTAGCACATTTCTGCTTGCTGGAGCAATATCTGCCGCAGGGACCTGACCATCCCTTCGCGCACACTATGCTAGCGCACTTCAACAAACTCCAGACTCCCATCCATGCCGTTACACAATACCCATCTTTGGGCCAACAAGTGGGTCGCTTTACTGATGCAGGGTGGCCAGCTATCAGCATTGCTCGTAATCTATGGGATCTGTGGTCGGACGAAGATTTTACGCCTTCGGATTTACGGCAATTTCTCGATACAGTCGAGCCGTTTGACGAATGGGAAGAATTTGCTCTTTTTGGTGGGCATTACTTTTTGATTTACGCTTCGAACCGCGATCCAGAAATTGCGACCAAGACTGCGGATCCAAATCTAACAAATGGCTCTGTTCTAGCCAACGGCGCCGCCCTGTCTGATGCTATTACCCTGACATTCGTTCGCGATGCAGGTGACACGGCATTGACTCCACGACGTTTTGGAGCCACATTCAAGCTGAATGACGATGCCGTTGCATTTCACGGTGGTCAGGGCACGCAACAACGCTTAGGGACTGTTGATGTGCTGGCTTGTCCGGGATCTGACATGCAGCCTCAATTTCAGCAGCCTCGACCCGTGCCACCCGTGCCACCCCCCCGCATATGTCACACAATCACAACCCTCGATACCACAGACTCATTACTAGTCGGAGGCCGAACGTCTCCCGCTCACGCACTGTCTGATTGCTGGCTCTTGCGAAGTGGCGTGTGGCATGAAGCTCAGCCATTGAACCCAGCCCGTTTCAGACACTGTGCTGTGAACGTCAAGGTTCCACGGCAAGGCAAGTCTGAAGGAGGCGTACTAGTGTTCGGCGGGAAGTCAAGCAGTGCGGACGTTTTGGACGACTGGTGGTTGTGGACGGCCAATCGTGGGTGGTGTGCTGTGCCTGTTGAAGGCACAGCACGCCCCATTAAGCGCTTCGGTGCCACAATTTCAACCACCGATGGTTCACACAAATGCGGAATATGCCTCGGCGGCATGTCCAATGGATTGATCCTCGCCGACGTGTGGGAATGGCACTTGTCCGCTGAGCCTGAACTGCATCTGCGGTTCGTCGAACGTACCAACACCCTCCACCACGGGGCTCAAGACACCTTTGGACGGTTAGGTGCGTCTCTGTTGCATCACGGGAACTCTCTACTTCTCATTGGAGGTGTCTCGAGGAAGGATATACATGGCCTCTCCGACGATTTTCTTTTAATCTCCAACGGGCCCACGATACGGATCGACAAGCCGGAGGTCAAGGTATCGGGAGAAATCTGGCCACTCCTTGTTGGACACGGTGCAGTTGCTGTCTCCAAAGACGAGATTGTCGTTGCAGGGGGCGGGGCTGTTTGCTTTTCCATGGGTAGCTTCTGGAACAGCGGACTGCTCTCGATCACCCGGTTAGAAAACCCCCCTACCCAGGCATGGACGCTATCAACCTTGGCGCCTACAGATCAAGCGCCCATGCAAGAGCGAGACCAGGTGCTACAGCACAGGCCCAAAGCTATGTCCAAGCGAAAGGGCGACGTAAAGTCAAAGCCCACCTTGAGGCTTCATGGTAAAAGCCACGTCCAAGCCAACAACACAGCTGGTCCAATGTCCACAACGGTGCCCAGGGTACGGCTTCAATCGCCCGTTGACTTCTCTACCCTCCTAGTTGCATCAAAGCCCGCCATCCTTGAGGATCTTGACATGGGGCCATGCATGCGCCTATGGACCCTCGACTATCTCAAGGAAAAGATCAGCCCAGAACGCGAAGTAGTCGTCCACGACAGCGCATCTGATCACATGACATTTCAGACCAAGAACTTCCAGTATGCCAAGAAGCCGTTTGGTGAGTTTATTGATGGCGTCAATAGGGGTGAGAGGTTATACTTGCGTGCTGTGTCCGAGAGGAGCCCGTTCAAGCTACCTACGAAGCTGGAAGATGACTTTCCTACCATTGCCCAAGACTTCAGACTGCCTGAGGAACTCGGTGAGATCAAGGAGAAGACACACAGTTCACCCCTGCGAATTAGTGGACCAGTGAGTCTCTGGCTCCATTACGACGTCCTAGCAAACGTCCTGTGTCAAGTCCGTGGCACGAAGACACTTCGTCTCTATCCGCCGTCTGATGTACGCTACTTGGACTTTCCTCCCGGAGCCTCTTCTTCGAACACCAATGTCCACCAGTCCACAAACCCGAAAGTTCAGCACACGCGCCCTCATATCGCGACCCTCCGTCCGGGAGACGTCCTCTTCATACCACCGATGTGGTCCCATACCGCGACACCCGAGGAAGGACACAGTGTCGCTGTCAATGTGTTCTTCAAGAATCTTGACACTGGGTATGCTGCAGGTAGGGATGTGTACGGCAACAGAGATCTGCAAGCATATGAGAACGGAAGACGGGATGTAGAGAAGATTGTGAAAGCTTTTAAAGATGTGCCGGATGACATTGCAAAGTTTTACTTGGATAGACTGGCGATGGAGTTACAGGAGAAGGCTGATAAGTTTGGCAAGAAGTGATGCATATAGAGACATACAGTACGTAGAAAACGAATACATTACTTCCAGTAACACTAATCCTTTGTCTAAAAGAAGAGCCTCACACAGAGGCTCTCATTGCCGGTGATTGTCTACAACATTAATGACACAGTTTCGAAAGCCACGTACAAACCTCTTCGCTGTCTTCCAGCGGCCTGCCTACCACGAAGCCATTCGGTCCTATGACCATAACCAAACGCCCCTTCTACTACACCTCCCACTTCCGTTCACACACTCCACGGTACTGAAAACTACAGTACAAGTGACACGCGTGTACTAATAATTCCGTCGTCGGTCCTGCCGAACACTTCGGTGACACCAGCTCTCGGTTGACCGGCGTATAGAGCCTCACACGAGACGTCGTTTAATATCCGACCAAGAGCATACAGAGTACCATTGCGGGGGCCTCTTGATTGGTATAAGTGGCTTAGCACAGATTACACAGGGCAGGCAGATTCGAATGCTCTCTATACAGAAGCTAGAAACGATGTCACAACTGCTGGGGACGCGGACAACGTCGACCGTTTTGTCCGCGACGGGACCTACCGCCCTGCTCTTGTAGAGAGGAACGGAATGGTAGTTGCAGGCATGTGGGTTTGCTAACGAAATCAATTCTTTAAGACGCTCATGGCATAATGAGAACTTCAATAGGAAGGAATGTGAGAGATGGGCTATCGTATGCGAAAAGAGAGAGTCGAATATATCGACAGTTTCTAAGTCTATTGTATCCTATTAAGTCGATGGCGACTGTGGGTGCTCATGGATAGAAAGCTCTCCCAGCATTCCACGCTGAGAGAATAGGCACTATGCTCCTGGTTGATGATTGCTTCAGATCATGCAGCAGTAGGGTCGGTTAGAGGTCTGGAGAGTAAGTCCAGAAGCTCCTCAGCATTATCTACGACGTCCCAGATAGTCAAATATCACTTCCTGCTTTGCTCCCATTCAGCAATGCAATACAATACGGTGGAGTCGAGGAAAAGTTACCCATCAACTTAACAACGGCAAACTGACTTTGCTGGGTAAGCTAGGTCAGGGTTGCTTACTGTCAAGCATACGCGATCGCGAAGTAAGCGTGGTACACTTCTACTGACAGCGTTCACGGTCCATGATCTATATCAGCAGCATAGTCGGATTCTCACTGTGGTCATGATGTAGCACTTGCGCAATAGCTATGGTGACGAATAGGCGATGATGTAAGGAGAGGAACGCCATCGAACGGTTAATGATAGCGACAAATGGAAATGAGACAAGGTCACGTCAAACATAATGCGAGCAATATTGAATATGGGAAAAGGCCAGACGCCTCCATTGAATTCCTGATACACGTAACAACTCCGCCCAAAACGCCTTGCTAGCTCATGTTTCCCGAGAACCAAATTCTTTGAGAGAAGCAGTAATACACAAGCATCGAATCGAACCGAACCTTGTGTGCCCATCTCGTATCCAGTAGATGGAACGAACCAGATCAACATGGGAAGCAGAAATGCAAAACAGAACCAGCCCATATACCGTTCCATGACTCCAGAGGTGACAGTCGTAAGAGTAGTTGAAAAGAGTAGAAAAGGAGGTCATAACTTGGAAGAACGATAGCCACCGGATGTCTCGACAAACTTGTTCCAGGTGAACAGTCCGAGAACGAGAAAAGTAGCCGGTGTAGCAACGAGGTCCAGATCGACCAACGCCGTGGTAATATTACAAATAAACCGCCTCATGCCGTGACAAAGATGTTCATCGTAATACCGAGCGCGAAGTAGATCTGGGTCCCATAATCGTTATATTACCGAGTCATATAGTCGTAAGTCGTACACTAAATGGCGTATGTATGTCGTAGCACGATGTCGTAAATAGATGTTGTTGGTGTGAAAAGATGCGGCTCTACCGCGAATAGGGTTTATTCATGAGAGCGATCTCGCGTGAAATGGTCGCCCATTCTAGTTCTCGACGAAGCGATTGATTGCGTTGCTGACGCTGGTGTTCTTCCCATTTGAGTAATTCATAGCTGTAACTAGTCAGAAGCTGCCGTTAAGACGAGGCCTTCGACGATAAAGACTTACGTGAAACGAAGATGCGGTTGAATGATGACATTAAGTCGTCGAGCCCGAACGAAGCAATATGCACGAGGGAATGACAAGTTCATTTCCTTCATAACCTCAGCAATGCAAATGGTCGCCGAGCGCGAAACGCCGACTCGACAATGCACAAGCGTTGCTCCGCCGTCCGATTTCCCCGCCTCTGTTGCAGTCGTCAGCTACAAGATGTGATATGGTGTATTGCGTCGGACTCTTACCTATAAACTTCAGACATCGGTCAAAGTCATCCCACAGAGAGTCAACACCATTGTCTTGGACGCGATCAATCACCATCAAATTCTCGACAGGCCAGTTGAGCTTATCCCTGATCTTATCCGCCCAACTGAGGGTCTCGCCAACGCTGAGGATGCGAGTGATGCGAAGCTCGCGGAGAAGTTCAGGGTTATTGGCGTGGCCAAGATTCCCAAGATACATGTAAGGGAGGATTCTGCTAGGCAGGCTACCATCAATACGCTCAAGCCATTCTGGTGAACGCAAGTTGAAAACATCCTTCTGCCAACGTGGCGACTCTTGCAGAATGCGTGGCTCAATGCTTGTGAGCAACGAGACGTCTGTCGGGTATGCGAAAAAGTTGCGACCCTTGTCACGGTGCAGCTGCACCCAGGCTTCGTGTGCTGGAACTCCCTCTGCATACATGTAGTATGTCAACGCCAGGAGCGAAGTCTCCGTATAACCATCCGTGCAGTGGAGCAAGAATTTTTTCGGTGCAACCAAATCCTCGAGCTCGATGTCTCCATCCTCGTCAGTCTTCTTGCGTTTCGTTTTCTTGACTTCATTAGGATTTGCGAGCTCATAGATCCATTTGCACGTCTCCATAAGACCATCAACTTCGGCATGAGACCAAGAAGGAGGCATGATGCTACCAGAGGATGGAAACTCTAAATGGATGGACTCTTGGCCGTCCTTCTCAAGAGCTGCGCGTATGTTCCTCAGCGACCTCGAATCGGGCACGTGTGCCAGATCCGTCGCCTCGATCAAGACATCAAATGCCTCCTCGCTGGTGGAGTCCTGCAATTGTGGATCTGGAGAAGGTCCGAGAAAGACGTTTGCGCTTATCTCTGAAGCCTTTGACATGTCACACATCTCATATCGTTCCCAATAGACTGTGGCACGTTAGTTGAATAAAACTTTGATCGAGGTAACTTGTGTAGATTGGGCACTTACAGAAATCAATGACGTTGCCGGTCATACCTCCTGCTGAGTCTACTGCAATCAACCTAGGATGATGCTTTTGTACATGACTAAAGGTATCTGAGCTGGTCAGTACACATGATCACCCATCACGGCAACGCTTTGCAGATATACTCACCAGACAGAATGAACGTGTTGAAGAGCCCCCTCGCAAAGCCGTTCCTCTGCTCGTACTGCCTCTGCGCTCTGGAGATGCGCTTGGCGAGAGCGATGGTGTCATTGGGGCTAGTCTGTTCGTCACCGTACACGATGATGTCTGACACCATAGCGAGCTTGCAGGCTTGAATTTGAAAGTTGCGAACAGAAAATCCGTCTTTCGGGTCGCACTCCAGGAATGACCCATTCTCGTCTGTGCATGTTGGCAATAGCTCTTCTGGTGCAATAGCTCCCTTTAGCTTCGATGACGACAAATCTCCCCCTGTTTTCACAACAGTGATGCTGCGGATGCATCTCGGTATCTTTCGAACACTCTTCCGCCGCGACACAAAGAAGGCAAGCTGGATCTGGTTGTCGGCATGAAGACCATGCAGCCATGGAAACACCTGATCCGGGTTTGGCAATGGCTGTGTTGACAGGTGGTCAAGCGCCTGTGTTAGTCTTTCGGCTGTTATCGTCCAAAGTGGAGGGTCTCGAGAGTACTGGAGGCAGTATTTGTCCGGCGGATAGGTGATAGACGACGTCTCAATTATGCTGTCTTTGGAAGGCGGCGACGATGGAGGCGTGTCTGGCGTACGAGCAGGCACTGGACCAGGCGAGCATATCGGTATATGTTTGTTTGGTATCGCGGCTGGCGTGCCACGCGAAGACGTGTTCAGCGTAAGGTGCGGGGGTGGCGTCGAAGAACGACCGGGCATGGGCGGCGCCCGCGCAACTATCGCAGCCATGGTTGTGAAAGTCGCAAGTCGAAGGGACGCTACGGACTACTACGTCTCACGCGAGGAAGGCGAGTAGGCGAGCAGGTGCCAAGGTAGATGTCGCGACGGCACCCGAGCAGCGTGTTGACTCTCGTAGGGCACCTTCCTCAAGGGTGGTTACGACGGGCTGGAGAGTGCAGGTAGCTGTCCGTACACTCCAGGAAGGAGCAATTGGCCAACTGCTGGGTGGTGAAGCGTGGCACGTTGTGGTGAGGGAGCGGTGCTGCGTAGAACAATCGTGAGCATAGACACACAACGGAGCCATTGGGCGCCATACCAAACGGGAAATCCTGGACGGCCTCGTAATGTTCTACGCGTATGTTAAGTTCTGGCGTCGATGTTGAAATCGATCAGCACGCGAGCGTTCTGAGGAAGGGCACTCGTGGGCGCCGGCCCAGCATGGAAGTCGCGATTCAAAGGAGGGTGACGGCAGCGATGCTTGACATCGCACGGCGCATATTGGGAGGTAGAAGGGATGGCTCAACTGAATGAGACGGGTGAATTGGTTTGAGAGGAAGAAAGAGGACTCGAGGGTGGGTGTAAGATGTGGTGATACAGCATTCGCTGCGGAACGCAGAGGACCCCGCTATCCATCTGCAGCATCCCAGGCCTTTCAACAAGGCGCCGTTTGTTCAGCCCATAGCGATTCAGTATGCTGCAGCCCATATCTGCACGCCCGCCCGCCCTAACGCACTCGCTCGGCGGTTGGCTATTTTTGCTGGGCTGGTTCTGCGCCTCCAGCTCATAGCATCGAATCGCGACCGATGAAGGCGCAGCGTTGCGATCTTCTTATCGCGTTTGCTGGGGTGCTTCTCACGCCTGCATGCCTGCATGCCTGCATTTGGATGCCTTCAAACATGGTGCTCACGTCGACACCTTTGCTCTGATTCCTACAATTGCCTCACAGCGATACACCCTACCAGAGGCATTGTGCTGACTGCGTGGATCCAGTGGACCATCGTTCACGACGTCAGTTGCAAGCATTCGGAGGAGGATCCAGAGGATCCAGAGCGGCCTTCGCTACCCCACATGCGCTACGCTACCCTTGCAGTGCTCGCATTTTGCCACTGGCATTGAGCGAGCAGCCCTGGAGAACATCGTCGATCCCAGAGCCCCGCTGCTTCAACTGTGGCAGCCGTTGTCAAAGAAGAAGTGGAAGTGACCTCATCCTCTTGTGTCCAGTATTGGACGAAGTCTGTTTGTATGTTCGCAGAGGGTGCTCGACGGTCCTTCTGCCTTGGCTCGTCCCCTCTCCTGGGTCCATCCGTTGCGGGGAACGCACGAAGCGTACCATATTGCGACGTAGCTTGCTCCAGAGTCGAGCTGCGAACTGCCTGCTGGTCTGCGCGCCAAAAGAGCCCGGCTCACGCACCCCAGCTTTGCTAGATTGATTCCTGCGCCGTCTGTATTGTCTCCACGCACCGTTCCGAGTAGCGCTATGTGCGATCATGTACGCCTATAGGAACCATAAGAAATGCAATTTAACAGGACATCATTGCTATATGCCGCGCATCTGTATCGCGAATGCTTCAGTATCGAAACCGGGGACCGGCAAGACGAAACCAAGTGTTTCCTTCATCAGACGCCAGACTCCATGCATTGGTTTCCGCCGTTCTCCGGTTGGCCTTCCAGAAAAGCAGCCCAAATGCCCAGAACGAAGTACAGAGACCGTTGATCGCTACTAAGGAGCGCTATAAGCAGTTGCCTCAGGTCCCGCCTAAGTTGTGTCTGAATGACGGCGTTCCTACAAAGTCATCCAAACTATGATATTTCCGCCTACACCACGGCTTCTGCCCTCGAGTTAAGCAGCTCATCGACGTGTGATCTTTGCACTGTAACGCTATCGTTCTTCTCTTGTTCCTTGAGGAGTACAGCGAGCACTTCGATAGGGGGATCAAGATCGAGTCGTTGTGCGCGCTTCCATCGCTTCAGTCGTGCGATGCCAGTGCAGGGCTATGCAGAGATTGTGTCAGCAAAGCGCATATAAAAGTGGCCAATGGCCCCGAAAACCAGTCCAATCGAGGTATAGAAGTGCTGATAAAGTAACACTTACTCCATACTGTCCGCTCATATCCCACTCGCGCAGAATCTTCTCATGCAGACTCAGGTTTTCTTGGTGCACCCTGGGCGCCTTTCTCTTTTTCTGTTTGGCTTCCCAGTACTCCTCAATCTTGGCTTCTGAGATCTTCCGTGCTTTGTCCTCCTCTGGTGTGCTCTGAAGTCGCTGAGCGTTGATTTCTTGCTGGGTCTGCTCGATAATTGCGGCTTCAGCGGTCGCAGGCTCTTCGACGTCCGATGCGCTTATGTCGGCGACATCTACTGGCGAGCTCTTTGCCGCAGCAGATGTGAGGAGATTCTTCTTCGCATTCTGAGTTCTTGCGCCGGGCTTGGTGACTTTGTTTGACGCTCCGTGGAAGGCGAGGGTGGATTGCTGGCCTTTTGCCGCATTGGCGGATGCGCGACGCTTCGGAGGCATTGAATGATACTCTGTGAGTATACAGTAGGTAGGATAGAGTTATCCAAAGCGGCAGTTGTGAATAGCAGGTAAGACGGGGGTGGTGTGAAGTGCTGAGGTGACCTCATTAGGCAAGGTAATGGGCTTGCCAAGGTTTTAGCTCATTCATGGTTGCTACGCGACGCACGCGCGAGCATGTGACCTCAATCTCACAGCCTTGCGAATCCGCTTGATCTAACAAGCTCAAGGCGTTTCTGATTGGTGAGGCAAGCGTCTCGACACGTCCCAGAAAGATGACCTCAACAACTCCTCCCGATGTCGCCGCTCGTGTGGAGGCTCTCATACCCAGATTCAGACTGACGCGCTTGCTCAACCAGGATCAGGCAGGGCGACGCATATCCCTTCTGGGTACCATCGATTCCCAGCCGGGCGTTCTCGTTGCAGAACGAGCCGCTTTTGCTACCGACGACGATCATCTATCTTCCTTCTCGACGTCTCTGATCGGCATTAAGAATCTTGGCGCCAACGACATCTATGCATGGTTCCTGGCATCGACAGCTCTAGACGAAGACCAGCCTCCTGATCTGAAGCTCAACTTGATCTATCCTTGTACGGACAAGCATGTCAAGAAGTACTCAGCCCAGGGTCTTCGGGTGGTTACTGAAACGCCCGAGATCTACGCTAAGTACATTCGACCATATATGCAACAGCAACGAGTACAAGGCCGTTTGAACTGGGTTTTCAACATCATCGAGGGTAGGACCGAACAAGAAGATGTGATCTACCGAGAGCATGGCGAAGAAGGGTTCCTTTTGCTACCGGATCTGAACTGGGATAGGAAGACTATACCTAGCCTCCATCTCCTGGGCCTAGTCGAGCGCCGCGACATTTGGTCGGTCCGTGACCTCAAGAGATCCCACATCACTTGGATCAAGCATATGCGAGACAAGCTGCTTGACTCGACTGTCAAAATATATCCAAACTTGGACAAGGACCAACTAAAGCTCTATGTTCACTACCAGCCCACTTACTACCACTTCCACATTCACATCGTCCATGTTGCCCTAGAAGCTGGTAATACGCAGGCCACTGGCAAAGCACTCGGTCTTGACAACATCATATCACAACTTGAGAACCTGCAAGGAGGTAAGTGTCAGTGCTCTTCACGCGTGAAGAATCCAGTACTAACGATCCCCTTAAGACGACAATGCAGGCATGGATGATGTCAGTCTGACATACCATCTGGGCGAGGCGAGCGATATATGGGAGAAGATCTATCTGCCATTGAAGGAGGGTGGGAAGGTAGAGATATGAATTTTGTCTTGAAATGAACATCCTTGCTGCTGCAGCTTACGACATGGGACAACTAAATACGATAGATATGTGCATTATGAAAGCCGCATCTACGCCCCTAGTGCTTTTTTTGGCGCGTTGTAGAATCCAGATTCAATAATTCCAGAGTCTCCTCTCTGTGGGTATCATGGTCAAGAAGTTCGAATACCATGGCCAGTTTCGCAACCAACGTCTCTCCCAACAATGATCCAGCTTCCCCAGACTGTAGACTCGATCCTGAGCACATAGCCACCTCGAAAGCTACCTATCCCCATCATCGCCCAGAAGCAGCCGGTGCGTAAAACTCCCCAATAGGCCTCACAGGCGGCGGTGCATAATAACCCCCCGTCGGCTCCCTCATGCCTCCCTCCTTCCGCTCTTTCATCTCCTGCACGAAAAGATCGTAACGTGTCCCTGATCTTTGTCTTACGCCATGGTTGCGCTCTTGATACGCTGTCCTGCTTTCTCTTTCTTCTTCTTCTGCTTCTTCGAGCCCGGCATTTAGTGAGGTAGCCGATTGCCCTTGGACATGCCGACGCCCTGTAACTCTGTCTCGGCCCACGGCTTCTCGTGCCTCGGCCAAGAAATCGTAGGATCCTCGTGGTGAGGCCGGGCGTCCTCGTTGTGTAGATGGTGTTGCCGGTGGTTGCGAGTGTGACCGGAATGCTGAATTTTCTGTCCATGTAATTGGCGCTGCCTGCGGGTTGTGATTTGGATGGTTCGGGTTCGTGTATGGGTTTTTCTTGCTCTTGGATGTGGAGGCGGAGGGGTGGAGGATCTTTTTAAATTTGGTTTTCATTGAGTCCATTTTAGTGGTTGGTATGGAGCTTTGGAAGCTCGTCGCAGTTTTCAGTCGGAAAAGTCGTGTCAAGTCTCTCAGTCGCAGAGTAAAAGGCCCAGATTTAGATGAGTGCGAACATGTTCAGTAGCCATCGGATTTATTCTCCTCTTATGTCCACTCACGACTTATTTCGTGGTGGTCGCACCCGCGCAGCGCGAATCCTTGGAATCGTGAAACCTGACGTCGACGCGTGCCGCAACGACGTCCACAGGATCTGATATATATTTTTATACAAGCTTTGGCCACTAAAACCCGGTTAGCTGTATTGCTTCATGTCTTTTAGAGCGTAGCGCGAATCCTTTATTCGCGCTAGAGCCAGGCAGAACGGCGTCGCTTGGGGACCGCGAGCCTAGACTACGACCGGAGCGATCATCACCACGTTATAGTTATAAGCATTGTTGTCTTGGGACACTGTTCGAAGCCTCGTGCAGACGATGCGGATACTAACGATGGGCACTCGAGTGCGATCGGACTGATTGGCTCAATTGTGAAAGCACGAGGGGAGAACTGCAGGCACGATCTTCTGTTCAATTAAGTCTAACCACTTCATTCCCGCGATAGGCACCGTCTGTTATCTCTCTGTGATTCTACTAGTTGTTCTACTCACCATCAAAAAACTCGTGCACTCCCTTCCTCGTCTTCCAACCTGCCAAACATTAGCACTAGACAACAACTCTAAGCAGCAGGAGAAGTGCTTACGCTGAAACCAACAACAGAACGGAAAGAAGGCCGTGTTCACCACTCCCCAGGCAATCAAGATCCCGAAATCAAGCCCAATCCTCGAATGTAGATCAAATAAGATCTGTCTACTCCCCTCAACAACCGAGTGCAGCGGCCACGCATATCCCCAGCGATAGAAAGTAGGCGCGATCTCGATGTCGTAAAAGGCTGTGCTAACATTGGTGATGACCCAGAAGACCAACCAGCAGCCCATCCAAGGGCCTCCGACGACCATAGCAACGTTCTCGCAAGCTAGGCCTAAGGCAAGCATGCCCCAGAAATTGAGCATCCAGTATACCACGAAGGTGCCGTGGCCGTAGGATATCGGATTGCCATATTCGATGGCGGTACCTTGGGTTTCGCTCGTGATGGGGTTCGTGTGCGAGAAATTGATTTGGAAAGCCAGACTGATGAAGGAGTAGGCTAGAGAGAGGAAGACGTAGGCTGCAATGGTAGCGCACCAGCGCCAGATGATGAGCTGGTAGAATTTGAGCGGTGGGTGGCCTTTTGGGTTGAGGTACTGCATGTGGATGGGAAGATAGAACGAGAAGGAGAAGAAGGATACGATTATCAGATCTGGTTTGCGTCAGTCATAGGTCAGTGAGCTTGTGCCTCATCTGATGTACTTACAGATCAGTCCAATACTAACGGCAGGAATAGCTGTGTATGGGTAAAACGGCCGCAAGTTGAACTCGCTGAATCCAACAGCTGGGTTCACGGCTTGCGGTACGTTCTGCAGATTCGCCAACACTCCTGGGTCACTCGCGTTTTGTAGCAGCAAGCCAGCCCATTGCTTTCCGACCATAAATTGCGCCTCCGTCATGAAAGCACTTATAAGAGGCAACATGAAGTCGTACCAGTTCGTATCATCTCTTGAGTCTTGAAATACAAGCTGCATTGCTCCAAGTGGGTCGTAAGAGGCGTTCCCAGTGGCGATAGCGGAGTAAAGTAAAGCGGAGGCATTCGGGTTGATGATGATCGCAGCCCAAGCATCCCAATTATACACCGCCTGCCTCACTTGAAGCGGATCTCCGTTGAAGTCATTTGGTGTACGGATTCCCCAACCCAGAGTCGGCTTCCCAGATTTCAATTCCTGTTGCACAAGTTGGGTGACCGTCGGTCCAACAAACGGCATATTCCCAGTGTTATCATACGGTGTCTGACCATCGAAATCTACAACGTACACTAAGAGATGTTTAAGTCGGGTTTCGACTTGGAAGAAGACACCCCAATAGATTGACAGTACCGACAAAATGAAGACCATCAAGGTTATCGTCGTGATCAACCATTTCAGGAACGCTCGATTACGGACTTGTCGTAACGATGGATCCCAGAACCCAACGGGCGTTGGTTTTGACTCTTCGTGCGGTTTGCCACTCTCATCATTGCTGCCGTTCGAGTCGCCATTTTGCTGATGCGCTGGCGCTGGCGCGTGCTTGCTTGGCCTACCGAAGCGGTCCGCGAGTTTTCGCTTTAGCATTGAGAGAGGTGTGAGATCTTCTTTATCGAAGCGGGTGTTGGAAAGGTAAGGGATAAGAAAGTATAGCGGACAATCCGGAACGGCGTTGCTAATGCCATATTTGAAGGTATCAAAGCGCGCTGTTAGTTATGACGTTTACATCTCGACTCCGAGGTTGAACTATCGAAAACTGCCGTTGCGACCCCGGCCCGAGTGACATGCTATGCTACGCTACCCACTACAAAAGTCCCGGAAGGCGCATAGTTGATCAGGGAATGATTCGCGATGGCCAGTCCGTGTAAGGAGTGTAAGCGTAGGCATCTGGATGCGGTCGCGAAATGTGGATGATCATGACGGCGCCACAAAGCTTAGCGTGTGCCGCATTCTTGGGCACCACGACCCGCATGAGCATAGCATTTCTAATTGGTTTTCAGGAACTCTAACTATGTTTAAAATATGTGAAGCCATGCATGAACCGAGAACTGAAACCAAACAAAAGTCACACCTATGCTCCGGTCACAGACAACACCTATGTCAACACCTCGTTGCCATTACTGCTTCCACTCTCCTTAACGCTTTCCTCTCTTGTACCGTCCTCTTTCAAGACCTCGACGATACTTTCTCGCCGACTGCCCTGCTCTTTCGTCCTCTTAGCCTCCTTCTCCATATTCGCAATCCTGCGATCCTCTTTTTCGCATTTAAGTCTCATCCTTGCTAGATTTTTAGCGACTTTCTGTTGATCACTTGATCTCGAAGTCCTATTGCTTGACTTTACTCGTGGTATGCTAATGCTGAGAGCCGGCATGCCTGCAAGGACCGTCCCATCCGTGATTGAATCCAGCGGCGGCGCACGCGGTTTCGCCTTGGAGAACGATCCTGAAAGCCTGCCAACCTCACTCGTTCGAACCGTACTGATAGAACTGTTGCTGTCTCGTCTCACCCATGGAAGGAAGCTGCCGAAGAAACTGCCATCAGAGTTCGGAATGTGTCGCCAGGGCCGTTCGCGGAGAGTAAAAGTAAGGCAGTCCACCGTGCCCATGAGTGTAATGCATATTGTGCTGAGGAGAGAAATCCAGTATAGTGGATGTGCGGCCCAGCGGTCTTGATATTGCATGCAGTGGTTGATGAAAGGGATGAGCCACATGAGAATGTAGACGAGTGGGTAGATGAACAGTAAGCGTAATTGGCGGTGGATGCGGGAGCGTTGGTGCATCATGTTCTTGTGAGCTTGAGACTGTGGTGCACCGCTCAAGGGAGAGGTGTTGCGAGACTCGTTATCAGGTTGTGAACCCTGGACTGCGGAAGCCGGGAGAGTAGGAAAACCACTCTTGAATTTGGCGAAATCATTTCGAGATGTTGGAGGGACTCCGCTATGAGGTGAGCTAGGAAGTGATTGGGAGCGACCGCCGGTTTCGAGGGTCTCGGGATGCGTGTCGAGCATGCAGATCAAAGATGAGTGAGCGGCGGACGCGCGATGTGAAGCGAGGATGTCGTGATCTACAGACGACGCTCTCTGCTCAGCAATGGCCTGTTCTTCGGGGGGCTCAGAGGGCTGAAGTTCGCTCAAAGTACCTTCTTCAATATCCATTGTCGACAAGATAGATTGCATAGTCGAAATGGAGGGCTTTCCGTCGGCGTTGGAGAAGGTACGGAACGCAAAACCCACGTGTGCATAGATCGCAGCCGCTAAGCCGACAATGATTATGGCAATCAAGTATCGAGGAACCCAGGCTAGAGCGAGTCGGTACCAGAATGGGCGTAATGGGAGAGTACAGAAGGCGCCTTGAGACATGTAGCCCCAGCCAGGATTCACAAAAGCCAAACCCGACATGGCTATAGGGAAAACAAGAGCTCCAGCAAAAACGAGATGGCGATAGGGATATAGGCCGTCAGCCTGGCTAGAAAGTGAGGGCCGAAAGACTTGAAGAGCGCTGTGAGCAGCCATCACGAGCACAGCGTAATCTGAACCACAGTCAGAGATGCCCTATTCCAAGATTGTTTACTTACCACTGGTCTCCGTCCCGTACTGCACAAGGAAACCACTGGCTTGACAGATGGACGAACGAGTCGTGATGGTGCCCCTTGCAATCGAGGCAACGGCGAAGATCATGAGCCATGATGCTTTCATCATGTCGCCGTATATCAATAGCATGATAAGTCTATAGACGTCGTTAGTATTTGTATAGCGGCCATGAGTTCGAAAGTGATTGTACCTGTGTCGAAATCGTTTCTCCATTCGACAGAACCAGTAGAAGGCTACAAAGGCGGCCGCCGTGCTGACGGCGGCACATGCAGCTGATGAGACTTGCACGTAGAACGTTCTGTGCTTATTGTACCAGTTGGAGACAGGTGCTGCAATCTGAAAAGATACATTAGGTGAAGGGCTAGGTGCCGAGGAGACTCGAGGTATATTGAGGTACGTTGTGACAAGAGTAACAACGAGTGACGAAGAAGTGGCCCCGGGTAACCTGATTTTGTCTAAGAAAGAGCGAGGGTCGCGCATGATAGCTCGGCGAAGTATTGGCATGCGCAGCATTGTCCTTCCATCTGCTGCGCGACTCGTTGGCTTCTGATGGGTAAGCACAGCTTAAGAACGAAGGCCAAAGATGCGACTGACCCTTGTCGATGATAACTCATTTAGGGTTCTCTATATCAAGAGCTCAAGCTGCAAATTGTGAGATCGTCTCAAATGCAAAACTACTGGAGTGCGGTTTTCCTTGGTCAGCGCCATCTGCTTGTAGGGATGTTGATGTTAGTGAGGCCGAAAACAGGCGAGTCACAAGGGATGAACATACATGCAGTCGTATCAATGGACACCCAGCTAGTCGGTCGCGTTCCTCAGAGAGACAGTCCGACAATCTCTACCACGGGTTCGTCACAAATTGCATGGGAAGGGGTCAATGATGCTGTATTCAAATCTCCACTTGGTAGTCTATCACGTGTTTGAGGTCATCTAGTCCCCTCACGGCCATGCTTTGGCTAATATTGAGGTTGATGTTAGTTATTTAGTTATTTTTGCGATTACCATTGGTAACTTCTTGAAGCGTGAAATAGCTGACGAGCTCTACGGAGCCGGGTCCGATGCCCACGTTCATGATGTGCAAGACATAATTGCCGACTTAGCCGCGATAGACGATTGCAATCAGCGGATGGTCGGATGATGTGGTCCGGTCTCTCTTCTTTCTTTGTACTTTGAAGGGATACCTGAACGTAGCCGCGATGTCTTATACAGGTCGAGTGGAACACTGATTGCAGACGCGCTGGTACCAGGTACCGCGAGCGCTGTTTGAGGTGCTGAGGCAATTCCTGGTATGATGTACCCAAGCCAGAGATGCTTGAATTGCTGCGATACACGGTACTGGGTGTCCTGCACTCAGTCCAATGTCGGAGATAAGACGATCAGGCTAAATCGCAGTTCTCCTCCGCCCGACTCCTCTTCACGCTTGAGGAACTTGCGCACTCCTAGTTGCAGAGCCTTCTCACTGAGGACGTCCTCGTCTGCAGCAAGCTCGCCGCGGTCGAGCGGTCTACCGATTGAGGGGACAGTCAGCAAAGTTCTCTAATGTGTTGTGGATTAAAAGCGCTCCAGTACGCGATGGGGAGAATACGTACCCCTTTCGACGGCCATCCATCTCCCAGAGATGATTGCTCCCTGACTTGACGAAGCACACGTAGTGTAAATCGACCTTCTCGTCGGCTGGAGGCGCAGCAGTGTCACCACCAGTAGCCGCACTCTGGTGTGCGGTCTCAAGTGCCTGTGACTCGTAGAGGAGGTTCGCTCGGTCCACAGGCTTCAGGGGAATGGCGTCGCTCAGGAGCTTCGCCAAGCTGGAGTTGGGCTCTGGGACGCATGTGTTAGCACTACTCATGTGCACGGATTACTTCTTAGAAGCACTGTAATCGATCGAGCGAGATCCCAGCTAAGTGGCGTTTGACCAACGAAGCGCTCCCACAAGGTAATCACAAGGTAATCCAACTGTAGTATCGGGGCGAGGGCACGCACCGATCTGTTTCCTAGCCTCTCCATTCGAGACGCCGTGGAGCAGTCCAATCAGGCCGCAAGCGTTGCCGATCGTCTGCTTGTACCAGACCACCTCCTCGTCATGGCCAGAACCCGTGTACTCGGCTTTCTCTTTGTCCTCCTGAACGCGGAACTTCTCGTAGGTCTCGCTAACTGGGAAGATGAGGAGTAGCGCGAGCGCGGGTCGAGGTACGAATTCGAGTAGTTCCGGCTCGTCAATGCTGAAAACATCGTGGAATGCCAGGGTTTTAGAAAGTCCAAGATTGTGGATGAGTGAGGACATAACCTCGGGATTGTTCTCTGCGCGCGTCAGCTCGGCCTGCATTGCATTGTACCGTGTGGGCTCTTACCGAGAGGAATGAACCTCTTCGCCGTCGGCGGGCAGTCCGGACTGTCTGCTTCTGCCATCTTGGATGCTGTTAGATGTCGAAGAGTTGGTGGGGTCGACACAGGAACTTTATAGTGCGACGCGGGGCGCACCTGCAGGCAGCAAACGCGTGGCGTCACCGGCCTAGCTCGATACGATGAATTCACACGTAAATGCAATGGATTTGGCGAAGGCAGAAGTATCATATTTTAGCTGCTCCGGAGCTTTGTGACTCGCGGGCACGTCGTCTGTCTGATTGGTTCTAGCTTTTTGGATATACATCGAGCCCTGGGGGTGCGCGTAGGCTTTAGCTGGCCTGCATGCCCTCAATCTAAGCAAAGTCGACAGAACCAGACGTGTGGCTGAGAACGATTCTGCCTCCAACTCTTCCCTACGGCAAGGTGTACGGGTGTCTATCGGACTGTAGCTCCCTTCAATGTGGTCACGGAGCAGAGACCTGCTGCTGTCTTGAGCTTCGCAACACCTGTCTTCTTGTCTGATCCCTCCCCTGACAGCTGAGGCACGGCCTCAACATCAAAGCCCACCTCCAGTGAGTCTGTTGTCGTGAAGCCCGGCTGGATCGTCTCCCAGATCTTCTTCTTCGGGTTCAGGACGGCTTCTGGCTCGCCCTCCCATCCGTCGAAGAAGACCCTGTCGCCAGCTTTTGACTCTGCAGGTGGATTAACCAGCTCGACCGGTCCCTTGTGACTGTCTTCACCCTCGGCAACCCTTGGTGATGCGGCGAGGACCATGGCGCATGACTTGATGCTACGCATGGTGACAGGCTTGAGATTGCAGACTGCCACAATCTTCCTGTTCTGCATCTCCTCGAGTGGAATGAGGCCGTTGAGACCCGAGCATACTGTCCGCACGACCTGTCCCTCGTATTCGGATGTGTTGTCCGTTCCGGGTGCATCGCCGCATGCAATTGTGCTAACGTATAGGGAATCGGCATTGGGGTGCTTTTCGGCCTTGAGGATGTGACCGACGCGCAGGTCGATGAGGGCGGGGGACAAGGGCTTCTCGACGGGTGCTGCTTTCTGGGGCTTCGGTTGCTTCTCTTTCTTCTCCTTCTTCTTCGTAGGAGCTCCCTCAGGTGCGCCACCGGCCTTCCCGGTCACCGTTGATGCTACAGCATCACCGACTGCCTGAGCCAAATCCTTAGTCTTCTCTTTCTTGTCCTTCTTGCTCTTTGTACCCTCGACGCCCTGCTCGCCAGTCAGAGTGGTAGCTGTAGCGTTCCCTGATGCGGCAGCGTTAGCGGCGGCGGCCTCCTTCTCCTTCTTCTTGCGCTCCTTCTCGGCCTTCGCATCTATAGGCTTGATCTTGAACACGACGTTATCCAAGTCGACCTTGACCTTCTCGTCCAACTTCAGACCAAAGATTGGCGAATTCTGCACGAAGTCGACATGGCGAACAATGTGATGGTATCCCTGCTCTCCAGTCCTCTCCTCGGCGCTCCATTTTGAAACCACCGGTGCGAGCTTCTGGTACACTGCGATGTCTGCGACTGAAGGCTTTGCGCCGAGGAGGGTGGTGCGGGTGGAGAGGTGTGTGTTCAGCGTCGACAGTCTCTCGGCAGACTTGGCGGCATCTTCGGTCGTTGCAGCAAGATGTGTGGAGGTGATGACCCACTGGCTGAGCTCGCCTTTCTCAGCATCGGTGTAGGTCGCCGAGGGGAACAGAGCCTGGGTCGCTTTCACGGGGTCGGTCTCGGAGAAGGCATCGTTCGGGGCGTGGGACTTGAGGAAGGCGGCCAAGCTCTCGTCGAGGGTAGAGCTTGCCATGTTGGGCGGGGCGATTCGCGGGCCAATCGAGGAGGAGAAGAAGAAGTTGTTCTTGAACGGACTGTAGGTCGGGCTGAAGAAGTTGACGAGAAGCGGCTCTAGTGGGGTAAAGAAACTCGGCGTGAAACTGTTTGATGCGCCTGCCGCTGTGCTAAAGGGTGCTCTTGGGACAGCCTGTGTTTGGGCCCGGCGAAGTGGTTTCGGTCGTGTCAATTGAAGGAGTGAAGTGCGAAGAAAATGCGCGGCACGTGAGGGATCGCGGAGCTGCATGCCTGCCGTGACTCAAAAGCTCAGAATTCACAGAGGGGCAACCTCAGGCACAGAAACCGACGCACGGGCCGCCACATTAGATCAGGTTCACGCACAGGACTCATTTCGATGGAAACGCTTCGAAAGGGATGGGACAAAGCCGTCGGCTTAAGTCCAAATTTGACTCTTGTTCATCATGGGGTATTTTCATTGTCTCATCGACATGCTAACTGTATTTATGGTGCTCGTTGAAAACATCCTGTAAGCGCAAAACGCCGTTGTGTAAACTTTTTAGCAAGCACTCCAACGCATTTTCCCCCAGTCGTCTCTCTACTGCTTTTTGAGAGCAGCAAGGAATTCCTTGGGTGGCTGTTGGTTATATCCCTCCGGGTTGTTCTCAGTCCATTTCCAAAGATCTGCGCATGCGTCCTCAAGGGTGAGCTTCGTCTTCCACTTCAGCTCCTGATTTGCGAGTGTTGGGTTGGCCGTGAGATCGAGCACATCGCCGGCACGACGATCTACCACCTGGTAGGGGAGGTCATGACCAACCACCTTGCTGAAGGCCTTTACCATATCGAATACCGTTGAGCCCCTTCCGGAGCCCAGGTTCCAGGCCTTCACGCCCGGGTTGTGCTCGCGAAGATAGTTGAGAGCTACCAAATGGCCCTTGGCGAGATCAAGGACGTGGATGTAGTCCCTGATGGCGGTTCCGTCCTTTGACTTGTAGTCTACGTCTCGTTAGATGTCATGGCTGTTACCCTCTGAAGGCAGAAGAAACTCACCATCGCCGAAGACAAGCAGTTTTTCGCGCTTTCCTATAGCGACCTGAGCTAGGAGCGGGAGTAAATTGTAAGGTACACCAAGAGGGTTCTCCCCCATGATGCCGCTTGGGTGAGCACCACACGGGTTGAAATATCTCAGTAGAGCACCGTTCCACTTGTCACCGGAAGTTCCAGCTTTCTTGGCATTGTTGCGCTCCGCTTCGATGAAGTCTGTGATCACAAGTTCTATCGTGGACTTGGTACGACCGTAGGGGTTCGTAGGACCAATGGGGCAGTGCTCTGGGATGGGGATCATATTAGGGAAGCGCGTGGCATCTCCATATACGGTTGCTGATGATGAGAAGACGACGTTGGTGACATTGTGCTTCTTCATCGAGCGGAGGAGCGAGATACTTCCCCCGACGTTGACTCGGTAGTACTCTAGTGGGATCTCGCCGGACTCGCCAACGGCCTGTTGCTCGTTAGCTAAAAGAGAGTCAATTGCGGGTTCAGACTCACCTTAAGCGCCGCAAAATGAATGACATTGTCGATATCAGGATGGTCTGTAAAGACCTTGTCTAAAGCAGCCTCATCGGTAATGTCGAGCTTGTAGAAATCTGGCCTCTTGCCGCAGATGAGCTCGATGCGGTTGACGACCTCTTCTGATGAATTGTACAAGCTGTCGACAATGACAACTTTGTAGTCGGCCTCTAGAAGCGCGAGAGCTGTGAATGAGCCAATGTAGCCCGCTCCACTGCTTGAATTAGTCTCTTACGGTGTTTCCTTCGATATATGGAGCCCTACCCAGTGACAAGGACAGACCCAACGACCATGTTGAAATGCGGGGATAGGCAGGCGAGCGGAGAGAGGGAGGGGCAATTGGGGTCTCTTGAACGGATAAGGTCGGTGTAGTTGAGCAGAAGCTTTTGAAGAGAAAGGAGACTGATCTGCTTGTGTAAGGCCGAAAAGCAAAATATAAAGCCTCGCGTCCACAGCAACAGTGCAAGCCGCCACTTTCTGAGATCGGAAGCGGTGTGCGGCTAGGTTTCCAAATGCGGTTTAGAGTCAGGGTCTAGCACGCGCAAAATGCACGCCAGACGCTTGACGGCTTTCTATCTAGATCATTCAGCTCGCTTTTCGTTCAGACTAACGAATGTGGCATCGATAACTGAATCGCATGGGTTTTGGAACCATTCTACAAGTCGTGTCGACGTCAGGAGATTCTCCCTCATTGTTCAGCGACACCTCTGCGTTCATTAGGACTTCTTGCAATATAATTGTGATATGCCAATAACATGTTTTTTCATCTAATGTACTTCCAAAGAAGCTTTCCGAGACTTGATCAGACACACGCTTTGTCTGCTAAATACAGGGCTCTAGTCAAGCCGTGTCTGCTACCTGGGTTGGCGTCTTTGGCCTCTGCCGTCGATAGTGTGAGTGCCCACCGACAAAATGGAACTGCCTTTACGAACGGAGACTCCTCATCGACGGAAGAACCATACCGCGATGCCCGTACCTGAGAAGATAGAGCAACACCAAAAAGTTCGCATCAGCATTCCTGGCCAGCATGTTCGCCAGCCTTCGTCTGCAGGGACTTCCTAGTCAACAGCTGCGGATCGGTGGATCGGATGATCTTCATAACCACCGAATGCCCCATTTTCTAGTGTAAACGCTATCAGGTGCATTTCCTCTTTCATGACCTAGAAGCGCTTGTCGAAGATGTATTGCTTGGCCACACCTTGATGCTGTTCTGCCCATCTTGGCCTAGCGCCGGTTAGCGAGGCTGCAGGGTCTTTGCCTTCCGACGCGCCTTCATTCAGCAGACATCACCACAGCGAACTTCACCGTCACCTGTCGACAGCAGCCCGCCGCGTCCGGAAAATGACCGTTGCCCTGGTCGCGAAGCTGCAAGAGTTTCTTATTGACATTTTAGACGGCCCATAGCAGCGCCGACCGCCGGTTCTTCACGCGTCAACCTTCTAGAACGGCTGTTTTTCCACGTGTTTATCCTCAACTGCAGGCACCCGAAACCATCAGTGACGGGAGTCTTTGCACCTTCGACTCGACGTTCACAAGAGAGAAAATATTGTGACACGATCGTGGTAATAAGTGCAAGAGGAGGAAGTGTAGCAAGCACGCACTACGGGTGAATAGTGGTAAGCCCAATAGATGTTCTTTGATCCCTGCATATCTCGAAGTGAATGCTGCGCCCTCGTGAGCTGTCACGTAAATCTTCACTTCCATCAATAGAAAGTCCTTGCACCAACCTATTGTTTCCTACTACTATTGTCCTTCTCCACTCAATACCGCTCGCCTGCACTTTCCTTATAACCACGCCTCCCACCACTCTTCTCCTCGTCTTCTCAACTTCCTTTCTACTTCCTTCCCCTTCCACCTCCTACTTAAATCAGTTCAGTCCATATCTTTACGCGGCTAGTTACTGACTTCCCTCCACCAAGACATTCTGTTCGTCACTGTAGCAACACCGCAGCGCTCATCGCTGCCACGTTAAGCTCAGTACCTGCTACTACCCTTGTTCAACAAATCTGTTCTCCAAAGCCATCAGTATGTCAACCCGAAGGTCTCAAATCGGCGAACCGACTCCGACACCGCGCCGCTCCGGTCGCATTGCGTCAGTCGCCCGCTCGAATGCTTCAGACGTGCAGTCCCAAACTACCACCACGCCGAGGGCTAGAGGTCGCGGCAAGGCTGCTCTTCCTGGTGTCAAGGCCCGTCAGTCCAATGCCTACGGCGCCGCTGGACGGCTCGGGGCTGCAGAAGAGCTAAGCGTCACTGCAACGGGTTTCGCGCAAGCATTCGAATCGCAACGTGAGACCGCTGTTGCTCGCGATGCTGTTCGACCTTCAATGTTCCAATATGCCATGGCCATATCGGATCGAGGCTCTCCTGCTCCAGACCACCTCTCCCAGTCCGACATCGCATCTGCCCTTCCTAACGAACATGCCGATGAGGACCTCAATAGCATTCCCGAAGAGGACTCTCCGACGCCTTCCAATATCGATACCAGCAAGTCGTTCGGGCTTGTCCACGAAGCTGGTATGATGCGCGGCCCTCCCATCCGACCAAACGGCTTCGCTCCAGCACCTGCTCCTCACCCACCCATCGTCCTAGAGCCGGAGGAGTCCGTCGAGCCAGGCCCCAGTCTTCTCTCGCGTATTCTCAATGGTGCTGCCCGCTTCAAATGGTGGTTACTTGGCGCCCTCATCCTTGTATCACTATCCCTGCTTGGTCATCAACTCGCCTGCGAGCCTTCCGTTATCGGTGTACGCGAAGCGCTGCAAAATCGCGTCTCTGACGGAATGCACGACATCGCTGACTGGATATCATCCCCTGGAGCACATTCCTCCTACGCTACTAGCTCCGCGAGCTCAGATCAATACATGTCTCGACGTGTCAACCAACTGGAAAAATCACTCGACGCACTCAAGCAGACGCTCCCACGCGATATCGTCTTAACGCGAAACAAGGATGGAACGGTCGACGTGCCCGAGGAACTCTTACGCGCCATTGCCTCAAGAATGGCGTCTGAAGGACTCCAATATGGGGACCAGACCGAAAGCCAAGACTGGAGCCACTGGTACAAGAAGAACAAGAAGCAGATTGACCAGTGGTTTTACACTCAGTTCGATGAACACTCCATCAAAGTCGCCTCTCGCGAAGAAACCATCACTCTTCTCAAGGAACATTTCACGAAGCATGAAAAGGAGATCGAAAAGCAGATCGCAAAAGCCATGAAAGCTGCATCTCTATCGGGGGCTTATCGACCGAATGCAGACGAGCTTCGCCTCCAGGGTTTCGCCGAAACGATGATTGCCCAAAACATTCAGATCATGGACCGCACCGTCAACTTCCTCTCACCTGGCCATGGCGCTCGTGTCATACCATATTATACATCATCTACCTGGACACCACCCGAATTGTTCTTCAAGCGAGCATGGCGCAACATGGTCACGACCTACGACCGTCGAGGACCTATCACAGCGTTGGATCACTGGAACGAGCCAGGAGAGTGCTGGTGCGCGGCGCCCGACGACCGCAACAAAGGACTAGCACAGCTATCTATCGGCTTAGCAGAGCCTATTTATCCGAAGAAGGTCACCGTTGAGCACATATCTAAGGATGCCTCGCTCAGCATCGAAACTGCACCCAAGGAAATCGAGCTTTGGGTCGCTGCAAACTCGCTCGCGGTGGACGCGTTGCAGAGCTCACCTAGTGCGCCTCAGTGCAGTGACGGACCGAAAGGATGGCTTTGCCTGGGCAAATTCAACTACAACATACATGCAGCAAACAACATCCAGACCTTCAACATGGACCTTGATCTGCACAGTCATGGGCCAGTCCAGAAGGCTATGGTGCGGGTGACAAGCAATTGGGGTGCCGATCATACCTGCATCTATCGGGTACGACTGCATGGCGATAGAGCTGATGGGGCATAGTTTCTGGTTCCTTCTTGCTATCTTTTTTCAGTTTCTGGGCTATTGGGCTATGATGTCAAAACTGTTGGCGTTTAGGGTTTGTTTTCTTCGATGCTGGATACGGGTTTCCATAGTGTCTGATTCTGAAGAGTTGTATACCCTTTTCATAGCCCTATATAGCCCCGTCTTCTTAGCCCATTTACGAATGCACAATCTCAGGTTCGACATCTTGACCCTTTTCTTGCTATTAGTTGGTGTGCATAATTTCCACTCACAGTCCGTCGCCTTTTCCGCTGTCCCCATTACCCAACCCTGCGCACCAATAATCCGCTACACAATTTCCCCTCAGCTCGTCTTCCTTGACCCGGAGCGCAGTTGTTCCGTCACGAAAGCATACATAGTCTTCGTCTCCCAGCTTCACACTCCCGCTCAGACTTCCATTCGTCCCTGCTGCAGCCTCCGCATTGATACTCGCAGAAAACAACTTATCCCGCCACACCTTGACCACGTACTTGACCCCCTCCCATGCACTCGGAGGCTCACTCACTTCTGCTGCTTTATCCGCTTTTGGTAGCTTCACCTTTCCACCATCGTCATCGCCGCCGTCGTCTTGCGTCGCGTTCGCGATCGGCCCTTTGAAGTACGCGATGGCGGTAAAGTTTGATTTCGGGGTCGAGTCTTTGTTGCCGCCGTTGTCCGAGTCGGACTTCTTCTTTTTGGGGGTGCAGGTTACGAGATAGATGTTGTGTGATGAGCCGGCTGCTTGTGGCGCGAGCAGAGCAGGGACAAGGGGTATTGCAGTTGTAAGGGAGGGTAAGAAGTTGAGCGCAAGCAGTGCAGTGATTCCTTGGAGGAGCATGGTTGCAGTCTTGCTCGACTAGAAGCTGCGATAGTAGGGATAGCGGTGTTGGATTAGGGATCGGCAAGAATGTTGCTATAGCTGTCACCTATACTTATACCGTTATTCCAAGTCCCGAGCCCTCTCGCCATCTCGCCGTCTTTGTACCGGGTGGAGACCCCCAACAAGGAATGCACCCGGCACTCCAGGCTCGCAAATGCCGGTTCCCAAATTTCCATTATTGAGACCAATAACAATGGCCCCGAGATCTGACCTTTCGAGGTGCTCCGACCCTGTATTCCTAGGTGCGATATATTGATCGGGAAGGTTTTGGAAAGCTTAGCGAGGACGAAGCTACACAAGCACTTTTGAATAGATTAAAAGTTGAAGCTTCCCCACGTGCAGGCCGCTAAAGATAGAAGTCTGGACTTTTTGTATATGAATGATGCCATTATATGCCGTACTGGGGAATGGAGCGTGAAAACTCGCTTGACTGAGGAGTGCGCTGTTGGTCGGACGGCTGGAGTACCTTCAAAATGCGTTGCGCAATGGAGCTTTTGCGCGCCACAATCGAAAGGCTCAACCAAAAGATGTAAAGGAAGAATGAGCGACCAGAAAAACTAACGGAAGGACGAACGGGCATGAATCGAGGCAGATGTAAGCTTGATTTGACAATGAAATATCGTAACGATGAGAGCAATGAATAGTAAGAAGAACTGACGGAGAGAAAGACTGATGATCACCAACTTTGAATATAAGAAGAACTGACGATGACAAACGCGAGGAAAAGGCTGTCAAACATATGCTTACTACTGAAATGCCCAGGTGCTTCTGACTAAGGTTATTGATGGCCTCAGGTTGACACAGGCACCATCCTCGATGACTTCGAAACGGCTTCTTCAGCTGTGCAATGAATGACCCTGGAAGTCTAATCTGCAAACGCCTGTTGTCCGTCTGGAATTGTTCTGTGTTCATTACCCGGGATTGGTTCTTCTCAATCACATCGGCTGTGACGTTGCTCCGATTTCTGCTTTTGGCAGGGCATTCCTCTTCGTAAAACAAAGCCGGTCTTTCGCAAGGAAGCCTAAGTTTCCGAGGTCGCTACTCTACCAGAACAGTCAGTTGACGGCGTTCCCGGGTGGCCTAAGGCGGATTGTGAGTATCTCGTGGACACCAGCAACCAGCGATCTGCCGTCCTACTTGCAGGCCTATATAGATCGTCCAAGAGATCAGGTGGCGAGTAAGCGTACACAGCCGCCAGCCAGCCACTTTGCTTGCCTATGTACATACCATGTGGCAGCTGGACAATCAAGGTCGCGCTTGTTTCAGACCCTTCCTGTAAGATATTCGGTCGCCGAACTGATAGGCCCGAATCGCGAGTGGGATGGATGGAAGGCCAAGCTTTGCGTTCCTCCTGCCAGGTGTGCGGGATGGCATTTGTATATGGGGCACGGAGGATTCATGCGTAGGGCTGTGCATGACATGAGAGTGCGTGTTCGAGCAGTGAGTACTCTATGCCTCAAAGACCGATGAACCATCTCCTCGACGGAAAGTTTGTTAGCACTCTCTGACTTTTCTCTTACCGTCGCTTCATTGTGAATAACGGACAGTTTCATGGGTCATGACGGATTTGCAAGTCTCAAACAATTCATCAACATCGCAATTTCCTCGCGAAAATTGTTGATCTGCTCTTCAACGCAAATGAACCGAACTATCTTATGAAGTCATCGCTTCCACTGCTGCCTCGTACGGTAAGAGTGCCTATCATATAATTAGATGGTTCCTGGTGTGTCTGAGTCTAAGCCAACGCCGTCAGATCCTAAATTCAGCCTTCTGTAGATGTGTCACGTTTCGGCCCGCAACGACAGCAAATCCCTGCATGCCGGATTTGGACTGGTGTGTCGTTCGTTGCAGCGTTCCAGCTCAGTTTTGTGCAGACCGTGGCTGGTCTGCTGCATTCGGCTGCATGGTCCAGTCGCATCGGTCCCGCAGACTTTCGCTATCTATCACGACATCGTAGAGGCAGAACGCGATATGGGACATGCGTCAATGTTAGGGCACAAAACGTTGCTGTAAATCTCCGAGAGAGAGGCTGCCATGGTATGCTTTGGGGAGCGCTGGCTGCGGGTGGGTGGCAGGCTGGTTATGAAGGGGCATGGCATAAGACTCGGTGCCTGCGGGGGCTGAGTTTCCAGGCCGTTTCGAAACTGCCATCCAATCACCGCGTCCTTGGAGCATTACCAATCTCCAACCACCCCAAAGCAGGAAGGAGGAAGCCACAAAGGGGACGCCTCCAAGCGAAGGCGTTACAGCCTTATGTACTGTGCAGAGCAGCTACAGCTGTCTCCTCGAGCTGGAGAGCGTACAGAGATCAGTAGTGTCGCGAGGGAACAGTGCATGGTTGCTGGGAGTACAGAGATGGCTAGGGCGCGGAGGCATCAGCAATGGGCATCTTATGGTCTGTCGGTGCGGTTAGCCCTGCTCCTGCTGCACGGACTCAGCGTCCAGCTAAAACCCCTTGCTGGTCCGCTCCGCTTGCTATGTGCCTTCCACCTTCACGACCCCAATTGCTTGGATTTTTGAGGCTTAGAACGCTTCCCCCTTACATGCCTCTTCCTCCGCCGCCAGCACGCCATCCACAGGCTTGACCCCCATCCGCCGGGACTGTCCACTGCAGGGCCCCCGGCGCAGTCACCATCTATGAGGCGCGGCCAGAGTCTGCGACATTGAACAGCGGCGATCTGCCTGGCACGATGGCTCCTCTAAGAACTGGAGCGTACGCCGCGCTGGCGAGAACACATCGCACCCTCACCCGCCCCATGTCTCCTCCACCGATCCTGTCTGAAAAGACGAAGCCCATATTAGTGTCGACCCCCGTCGTGTCGCCCCCGAGAAACCCCAGGCCTGATTCGAAAGCTGGGTACATACCGTCGCCATTGAACCCGCACATGCATCACGATATCTACGCTGGCCAGTCGCACTGGCTCTCGAGCATACGATCTGGCCTACGGCTCCTCATCATAGTCCTCAGTGGCACCGTTACCGGCATCTTGGTGCACACGCTGCAGATCTACCGCGGCAACAGGTACCTCGACCTGCGACATGGCGAGCTGCCCATGATCTGGCCGGCAAGGACGAACCTCGCGCCTACCCTCGTTCTGTTCACGGTCGCAATGCTCAACTTCCTCGCGTCAGTCGCGATCCTGACGCTGTCGTTCAAGAAGTCGTTTCGCAGGCCGATCCGCTCTCGCGACCTGTACCGCATCGTTGCTGGAAGTCTGGGAGTAGGGCTGTGGCTCGTTGCGCTGGTGGTTTTCCATCTGCTCAACAAGGCCAGCAAAGCCAGCCTGGGACGATACTCCTGCACGAACAGGAATATGATGAGCAACGGTCGATATCAGTATCGCGCTGTCTGCTCGGAGCAGGTGAGTCGAAAGCCCTGCGCAACACTTCAGAGCAAGCTTCTAACCTTCAACAGGGAGTCGCATTCTATGTCGCAGTCGGCGCCACGTCCGCAGAGTTCCTCACCCTTATCACGCTCGCCCTATCCGCAATAATATCAGCAAAACGGCCCTCCTTAATACGCGACGACAAGCACCGCCGGCACGAAAAGCGCTCGATGAGCATGGCATAGAGTTCTGTCCATTTCCTTTACAACTATAGATGCATCGTGTGGTTTTTGTTCACCGGTTTTTTGCGATTTGCATGATACCCCCGGGATTTCAGTTTCGTTGCGCATCCAATTTCGCGCTTTTCTTTCCGCTGTACATATGGCATATCGACGCGACGCACCTTCCAGCATGGGCTGTCGTTCATACATAACCCGTCTTGGTGGTCGCGAAATTCTCCTTTTCGCTTTTATTCTCTGCATATCCCGCGCATGCATGCATTTACTGGAGTTGCATTTGTTGAGACTGGTCGTTCACCAGTCTCTTTTGGGAACGCTTTTACGATATACTAGATGAGTTGGATACCTGAAAAGAAAGGGAGGAGCGAACCGCTTGGTTACCTCAGAAAGACACTTGAATAAGAACTGGGATGTTTGCCCTGCGATAAAGCAACTGTATATAGCACGTAAATACCTAATCAAACAATCAAAAAGTGATATCAAGCTCCCGTGCGCCATCCTTTCGACTCTGCTCAGGCAATTCTTGACACACTCTGGACCTCATCAATTCGCGCATCACCGTTCGATGATTTCGATTATTCGGACATCGCAGTCTGGAGTTTCCCAGCCCCAATCTGGAACACTGGACCAGACCAGACCCTGCTTCCGTCGCGTGCCAACCACGCTTCACCCGCGGACCCAGTCATTGGATGTTTGCACGAAAGCTTACTTGAAGTGCGCTTCAGCCTCATGGGGCGGTGAAAAGCGGCTCAGCGAACGCCCAGCCAACCACATATTAGAAGCTGGAAGGGGCTGAGAACCGCTCGACGTTGAACGAATTCTGTTTTTAGATTTGTGGTGTCCCTGCAGGTGTTGTAACACTGGGGGTGTCCGCGTGCTATTGTCTGGGGAAACTCACGTGCTCAATATGTCGTAGGTAGGCGAATGGTGGGAAAGTGTTGAATCTCCTCGATGCAATGTTCAAGTGGGGTAAGCCGTGCGATGGCTCGGAGCTACCGACCAGTGCATTCGATCGACGAAGCAGCTGAAGACTCTTGCAACGATTTCCCCGTCGCGTCAAGGAGCTTGGTTGCAGCCATTGGGTAGATTTATTGGGGAAGTTGATGCGGCGGTATTATGGTCCAACGGATCGGCGTTTAGGCGCAGTGTATGCTGGACGCCTCAAAGCTTTCCAAGTTTAAGGCTGCCGGATGCCTCAAAACCTCGTTTCTTAGCGTTCGAACAACTTTTGACTTTCACTTCTTTTTCCTCAATAGGCTTGGAAGGAGTGATGTTGACTTAACGACTACTTATGGAAGGACGCAGTTCAAATATGTCTGGACAAACATTACCAAATGTCAATGTTATAAGAGACACACCTACGAGTCCAGGACATACATTGCATCGAGAATATACAGCGCCTCCAATACCGCGACAGACTGAGAATGCACCCGAAGTCGATTTGAGTAATCGAGATGAAGAAGGCCTGCAAGTTGACGAGAACGGGCCGTATCCGAAACCAACGACAGACGAAGCAAGAATGGAGCAAAAGCAAGCATGGACGGCAGACAGTGGTCCACAGACCGTCAATGACGCTGGATTAGAGCATATTGGAAACGTGGAACTTCAGAAAGGGATCACCACAGGCGCAAGACCAAAGAAGACATGCGGGATGCCGAGACGGACGTTTCTCATTGTCGCAGTTGTCGTTTTGATCGTGGTCGTTGCCGCAGCCGTTGGTGGAGGTGTAGGAGGATACTATGCAAATAAAAATAAGAAAGATAGTCCTGTGACTTCAGGGACAACGGGTGAGTAGTAGACCTCCTTCAAGCATCGACATTGGACCTTAGAATCTTGCTAACTCGACCCAAAATAGGCATGGCCGCTCTTCCCTGCAGCGACGACAACGTAAACGACCTCTCGAACCCCTACCTCGCAACCGGGGCTACCTTCACCATAACCTGCCACCGCGGCGTACCAGGCTCAGGCGACAAACAAGGCAGACCGATCGTGAACATCGCGCAGTTCATACACTACGACTTCAAGTCATGCATGGATGAGTGCGCTGCAAATACCAAATGCATGGGCGCCGTGTATGGTGCGAACCTGACTGCGATGGTGCAAGATGGCGATCCGGGGGCGAATTGTTTGCTGAAGAATGGGACGTGGGAAGCTACTGCTAGCAGGATTGCTTGGATGGCCAGTGGTGTTAAGGAATAGACACTATGAGCGATGTGTCGTAGGGTAGATGTTATAGGAGTGAGTTTAGAGCGTGCGGCGTTCTATGCGTCTAGCAGTACGGACTCGCTATGTACGAAGCTTCGGAACTTTTGACTGTAGATATATAGCTACTTGATACTTGATACCTCAATGCCATTCTAGACTTCTTGCGGCGTCCAAAGAGGCCATGGATTCGCATTTCCTACATTGATAAAGCTTCCTGGATCAATCTCCTGTATGACATTCCGAACTTGAAGGTCACACCCTCCCGCTGTGCCACCGATGTCGCTCGCGAGCCCACACGTATCGAGCTCGAAATGCCATTCCTGGGGTATCTCAACAACCTCGCGGACGACGTTGACGGAAATTTCCCGCAAATGAGGAGCCTGTTGTCCGCCTTGTGGTAGTAGTTCCAAATTGGTGTCGAAGGGGTACTGAGTCAGGCGGAGGAGGTCGCGAGCAGCTTTGTGGAGAGCAGTATCGCCAAGAGGGACAGAAAGGAGATAGTTTGCAGCGATGTCTTCCGCACCTTCGCTGAGTTCCAGTCGAACGCCTAGGTCCTCATTCGCGGTCGCACCAATCACGTCTAGGTACTTGCTAAGGGTTAGCTGTAGTCCAGCAGCGACCTTGTCTTTTTGCCCACAAAACGCGAGGGTGTCGACGCAGATCTTAGCAAGATTTAGATCGTTAGTCCATGATGAGGGTGGTTGGCTATGTATAACCTTCTGGGCCGTCTTATGCAGGAGTATGGTACCTGTGCTGTATGCACAGTAGCTGAGCAGAATTAGTAAGGTCCCATGGTTGTCCGCAATGCTAGCACTGACATGCACATCCAACAGATCTTCACCACGAGGCCTTCCAGTCTCATTAAATTGAGCAGTCTTGCGGCCAATTCCGCCGCCATGAGTCCTTCCTTCATCGCCGCCTGAGCGGTCTGGCGTACGGGTAACAGAGAAAGTTGCAGAGAGTTCGCCATTGGCAAACGATGCAGTAGCTGCATTGCTGAAAGGAAGAATAGATGGAAGTACATGGCAGTCCGACTCTGTGGAAAGTTCGTTCGGCCGTTCAGAAGCGATGTGACTCTCATCCAAGGGGGTAGGCTTGCTTCGAGAAGCTTAAGCTCTTGCCTGAAAGCTTCAATGGTATGATCTTCCAGAGGGTCACCGTTGGAGATCGCGCGCAGCATCTTAGCTTTGATGATGGTCACCTTGACAAGTTCACGCTGGATCACGTCCTCATCTCTGCCTTCTGACTCGTTGTGTAATAAGTATAGGGTTGAGCTTGCCTGTCCTGGGGCATACCCAAGAGACGCGGCTAGCCAGCTTCATCGAGGATCCAGTATTAGCTTCAGTACTTGTATGTTGATGTGTTTGCTTACCCAGAGAAGCAAAGAAGTGTTCTCCAAGTTCGTCGGTAGTCCAGATACTCTTCGAGACTTAGCTTCGATGGATATTGTTGTGTAAGAGCGAAAGTCTTCGCAAGACCTAATCCAAACTCTAGTCGTGATATCAGTAAGCTGGAGTTACAAACAGATTGTAGAGTCGTACCAACAAAAGCGACAGCAACTTGCGCATGTATGTAGATATTGTACATACAGAGCAGAGCACAGACCTTCATCGCTCGGAAAGGGTTAGCCTCGATAGCACTGTCGAGAAGCTGTTTCGTCATATTGTAGAAGTAGTCTCCAAGTCTCGCTGGAGGATTAGTCTGATCATCAGACTCGCGAAGATAAAGAAGTCCTACAGCGGCCATGCCACAAAGCTCAGCAAGGCGCGCCCTGGCCTCTAGTGTCGAGCAAGTGCTCAAAACCTCAACGAAGGGCGTTTCGTCAGGTTGTTGCAAGTCACCCATAAGTATCGTCTCAATCTGTTCCTTCGGAATGATGTAAAAGAGGAGGCAGCTAGACTTGAAGAAGATGTCAACTGCAAGCTTGATAGTTGCAATTGTCGTTTCGCGTGCGAAGTTCTGCACTGCAGGTACTGAGGGAAGAAGTGGAGCACTAGATTGTGGAACTCGTGGCATGGCTCCAAACACGCCCATATTGTTCGCCGGTACTTTCGGTAACGGCTGAGAATGTGGAATTGTTAGTGCAGCCCGCTCGCCGCGACCACCGGGCCTTCCAGATCCAAGAGGACCGACACAATCAAGAAACTTCCGAGCATCTTTCCCAGAGTTTGTCTGGAGATACCAGAAGAGCTGTATCAAAGTAGAGTTGTCCATCTGTACGCGTTCAGGTCCATCTGCCGCAGTCGAGGATGAGGGACCGGACCAGTTTGGGCCGCTGTCAATCGGAGGTAGAGCATCGTTCAATTCTTCGAATACTGACGTGTTATCCCGTGCGATATCGGTACCATCCTGTATCCCCGCGAGGGTCGATGTGATGTTCGTAAAAGCGACGTCTACGTCGTTGGTTAAAGCTTCCGGAGGCTGATCGACCTGGTGCGCATCACCAGCGTCGTCTCCCGCACCGCTTTCGTGCTCATGCTCTGCCGCAGATAAACTAGGTTCTACACATGAAGTGACCTGAGAATTTGGGATCTTACACCATGTCAGCTTCTTCGACCTGAGCTGTAGCCTTGTTCGACTAGAATCTACCTCTCCCAAGAAGTCTTCCGGTTGTCTCCCATCGTCCTCGGTGATACGGTCTCTAAGACTGCCCATTAAGGCTCTCACGTGCCTATCCTGTTCTGGCGCACTATTCGGTATCAGCGTGCAGACTTAGGGAGCGTGTGTGGGCTGCGCGCACGTTCGAAGACGGGCGTTTTGACGCTGGCGGTATACACAGGGCTTTCCGCTTTCTGTGCACTTTTTGCAGGCCGGCAGCTCTCCTGTACATTTGACCTTTCGAGCACGGCAACTCAAGCATGCTCGTGCGGCTCTTGTCTTGTCCACATCCCATCCTCGAGTTGGCCGTCTATCCACGCGCGAAATTGCTACCTTAGCGACTGGGTCCGGCATGAGGGGCTGCTGGCGGTGATAGATGCATCAGCTGGGTCGAGGTATGCAGCTGCGAAAAAGCAAAGTCAATCCCGTGCATTTGAACCCTAAAGTAGTATAGGTAGCAGGTGATGGATGCCTCTGCCTCTCATTCGAAAAGGTCAAGTATAGAGGGGATATCATTTGTGTTTGGTGGCTGGTTTCGAAGTTCGAGGTTTTCTACTAGATTGTAAACACATACGGCTCAAGATGTCCGCTCTTGGTTACAGCCGCTTTGTTTGGATGCGATCGTCTCGCTGATCAAAAGTCTCATGGACGTCGTGCTGTGAGCCGCAGGATCCGCTAACAATCTTTGGCCCGCCTGCCGAATGGTGGCTCCATAGCTCAGAAGATCACCCTATTCGGTATATTTTCCATGCCGAGAGGTGGTTGAATATGCCGCCGCTCTTTCGGGTTTTCACAAAGTCCGGCGACTGGCCATGCTCGTGGGATGCTGTTGTTGGAAGTAGGAGGCTTGGACATGATCTGATCGCGTCCGAGCGGTATCCGAGTCCCGGAACCACGCGGTTCTCCTATATGGAACAGACATCCAAACGTTTCGCTTCGATTCATCAACAAACTGGATTTCCTTGTAGATTGCAGCCCACCGTCACTCGCTCCATTCCCGCGGTTTCTCGTTCTCCGCTCTTTTTTTCTGACCCCTCCCTGCGCTGAGCTAGGGCACATCACAAGATGCGAACCCTCACCACTCTCGGCCTGCTCATCGCAGCATTCTCATCGCTCTTCTACTTCCTAGACTCTCATCTCGAGAAATTCTACATATTTGAGCCAGCACACCTGCATGCCCTCTCAAAAAAAGCGATCGCGCTCTACGGGAACGACACAACTGCCGTCGTTAACCACATCGTGTCCGACCTTCACGCCAACTATCCTGCACACGTCAATTTAGACGAAGAATGGATGTTCAACAATGCTGGTGGAGCCATGGGCGCTAGGTACAATAATCGGCGTACAGATAGTAGTGAAATATGCTAACTACGAGTAGTAAGACAACCCTTGCAAAGAAAAGAGCCTTTTCTTTGCTAAGTAAAACCCCTTGAAATGAAACATATACTAATGTGTAGTCCCATCTCAAGTGTATATTATCCATGCTAGCGTCACCGAATATGTGATTATCTTTGGCTCCGCAGTTGGTACTGAAGGCCACTCGGGACGGCATACGGCCGATGACTATTTCATTATCCTGAAGGGTACGGAGTTGGCCTACAAGCCTGGACCTGGATCTTATCAGCCGGAGGTCTATCCGCAGGGGAGTATGCATCACATGAAGAGGGGCGAAGTTAAGCAGTATAAGATGGATGAAGCCTGCTTTGCGCTCGAGTACGCAAGAGGTTGGATTCCACCGATGTTGTTCTTTGGATATGCTGATAGTAAGCTCGGAGATTTTAGTGTTGTGCCTTGGAATGACTTCAACTGACAAATAGATAGCTTTCACATCGACATTAGACTTCTCAACGCTTTGGAGGACCACCTACGTGACTGGGCGAGAGATGCTGGGTAATCTGGCGAATATGAAGCTTTAGTAGAGGAAGGGTAGGACAGGGGACCCTAATTCGGTTTGACATAGCTATGCGCAGAGAAGAATTCAAAAAGAACATGGCGTTTAGGTATAAGAGAGGGATCAACCGCCAAACAACCCTCTTCCGCTCGTCAGCTCCCTCCGCTCCCTCTCACTTAACGGGATCCCGTCTCTTCCTCGCATGCCGCCCGCATCGACGAACTGATTCCAACTCATTCCATGAGGTGGCGTGCACGACGGCCCAGCCTTCTTCAACCTCTCATTGTTCTCTCTTACCCTCCTATCATGATCTTGCTCTTCCCTAATACTTCTTTCCTGTCTCTCACGCTCCCGTTCCCCAAGACCGAGCCACGAGCGTCGACTCGCCCTCAGAATCTGCTGAGTCCAGCTCTCCGCGAAATCGCACGACCAGTCAATACCAGCTGGCTCTCTGGTTGGAGCAGGCTTGAATTCTCTCAAGCTTGGAATATCCGTACGCGCAAATCCAACACCTCTCTCGAAAGACTGTCGTATTTGCCTCGGTGTGAGGTAAGTTAACCTGAGAACATCATCTGGGAATCCGGGGGAGGAACGTCCGATCTCGCCGTGCGCGCGCCAGGAAGATTGGAAAGGGTTACGGCCTTCGTACAAGTCGCGCCACGTTTCGATCCTGATCTCTATCCCTGGAGTATGATTGCTCGGCCCCGATTCGATGAGTCTGGGCGTGATGAGGTAGTCTGTCGCGCAGAAAGAGCAGAGTTGCGTGTTGTTGCAGAGAGCAAGACTGTCTTGAATCTGCCTCCAATCCGTGCTTAAAATCTTGTTGACCGTGGACGCAAGACCGGTATGACCGTCATTGGAGTCGCGATGCCCGAGAACGATTTGTGGGATATCGAAGCTACCGCCTTTGAATATCGCTGATGACTTTCCCGCTCGGCCGTTTGCAACCACAGTGAATGTTGAGTGCAACAGAAAATGTCCATCCACTATCTTTGCCTCAACCTCCAGAGTCATTGGTACCTTCTTCCCGTATATCTTCGTTGACCCCTCTTTATAGTACGCAAAGTCTTCTAGCCCTATTCCAAAATCTGAGCCCCAGAGGTGCCGATTCAGAGCCAACCTCACATGATGATACGTCAAGACATAGTCGTGTCCATCATGCAAATAGCTGTTATACTCGGCACAGTCCCTCTGCGTCTCTTTGTCGAAGTTTCTAGGACCACCATTCTTATCGTGCTTATGGAATCGATCACACCAAGCGCAGTACCAGTGGCTTGGAAAAGCTCGTTCTAGAACCTCGATGTTTTTCCTCTTTTCGTAGATGGTTTTCCCGGATCCTAGATAAGTTGCGAGAGGTTGAGTGCCTACTGCGTAGCATATGTAGCGGGTGCTGAGGCAGAAAGAGGCAGCGGATGGATGGTCCAGGAAGGTCGTGATTTGTTGAATAATTTCGATCGGGAGATTGAGTATGGGCACTTGCTGAGCCGGTCCTGAAGCAACACTCATGACGGATTCGCTAGAGGTCGTGGAAGTCGTGGGTTTCGTGACGGTATACGAAGGGCGTGGGGTCAGGCGGCCGCTTTTGCCTTTCCAGCACAACACCATCCTGGCCAGCTTTTTAACTTCCCCAATAAACCAAGATAGCAGAACTCCAAGCTCGCTGTGGATTCTCTTTAGATACATAGGTAGGGAGAAGCGCAAGGTGAAAATGAGCATGGCTACGCCTTGATGGCAAACAGCCTTTATCTGTAGTCGCCATCTGTGCCTGAGGGTTTGAAGACCACCTCACCTGCCAACTCCGGATGACAGCGACATCTGCGCATCTAGGCATCACGAAATCGTTCGAACCGGTTGCGGCTGAGACATGCATCCTGGCGCGTGGATGGCCTAGCATTCACTTGACCTCTCGCTTAGCGATCCTAATCCAGCTAGTGGATGTGGCCATGCTCGTGTAAGGATATCGTCCCAGTCACACTGGTCGTTTACCAGGTAAACAGTAGAAGGTAGACATGAAAGTCAGTGAACGCTGAGTGACTGTGATAGCGGTGAAAATGTCGTTTGGCTAGGAAGTCCCGGGATCGAATCGAATGAAGTAAAGTACCGCCAGTCTGGTACCTGTGCTACGAGCAAACAACGTCTCCCCACAATACCTCAGGCTCTCAAACGCCACCTCCATACACCTGACTTGCAAACCTCTCCCGAACCAACAATTCCCTAGCAAGAACTAGCTTCAAGATGGGCTCAGCCTTCCTAACCCACCTCGAAACAGCCTGGCACGTCGACCAAGCAATCGTAAAGTCCACTCCTCCTACTCACCCACACATCAAACTCTTACTAATGATACGAGAAACAGCTGCACGAAGAAGACCACGTCTGCGTGCTCCGCTTCGGTCGCGACTGGGACACGGAATGCGCCGCCATGGATGAAATCATCTTCAAGGTCAAAGACAAAGTCAAGAACTTCGCGACCTTCTACGTCGTCGACATCGATAGTAAGTCCCAGGTCCCCGTACCTGCCTCTACATTCGTGTCTAGCTGACAGTATCAACAGAGGTCCCGGATTTCAACTCAATGTACGAGCTGTATGATCCGTGTACGGTGATGTTCTTCTGGCGGAACAAACATATCCAAGTCGACTTTGGCACGGGGAATAACAATAAGGTGAGTTGGATCGTTTTTGTCGGTGTTTGTGCGAGGGTGGCTGACGGGTTTTAGCTCAATTTCAAACTCAACGACAAGCAGGACTTGATCGATATCGTTGAGACCGTGTACCGCGGGGCAAAGAAAGGCGTCGGTCTCGTCGTCTCGCCCAAGGACTTTTCAACGAAGTGGTCGTACTGAGCGAGCTTAGGGAGGGAGGGGACGGGTTTCCAGATGGTACAGATGGGCTTCGTCTCTTTGGCAATCAAAAAGTTCTGCAGCAATGGATGGACATTGGGATAGATCAACAAGCTCTCAACAAGCACGGACTAGGAAAGAGACAGTTTGACCTTACGGTGTATAACGGGAATAGAGGTATACACACCGTGCATTGCTCCTCAGAAGCGCTTTAACATATTGACCGAGGCCCTACTGAGTAGGGATTGACAGGCGAAGCAGTCCAGCACGGTAACCCATCTATAATACCAACGACTTTTGCAGTATATACATGCACCCGCACCCTTAGGATACTATTCGATTCACTTGATCTACAGTCCTAAGCATAGCCATCCCTTAGCTCCCGTACACCTGAAGTCTAGCTCCAACCAGTGGTATCCATAGACGACCCCTCGAATTCATAAACGCCGAAAATGCCATATATACACATGAACACGTAAGACTCGCAATCCACCCAACCATGATCGCTAACCCAGACCGCCCTCGCAATGCTCAAATCAGAAACAGAATCAGAAAGCAACCGAATCACCCCTGCGATGGCTCTACTTCGAGGAGAAGAAGTGATGCTTCTTTTTCTTCTTTTCTTTCTCTTCCTTGGGAGGCTTGCCGCCTGCTGCGAGATGGGTGCCCTGGCCACCTTGTGGTCGGCCGGAGTTGAGCGTCATGTTTGCGAGGCCTGCTGTAGGAGGTGCAGGACTACCACCACCACCAGGCCTAGATGGGAGACCACCCGGAATGTTTGGTTTAGGTAGTGGCTTCGCACCCGCAGGTGGAGGCGCAGGCTTTGGCGGTTCCGGCTTCTCGAAGAGGTGCGCAGGTGCTTTTGGCTTCGGTGCATCTTGTGGAAGTCTTAATTCCCGGCGACTATGGCTTAGGTCGCCAACCTGTCTAAGGTACAGGCGTGGTGTCATCATGTGCGAACTAACGAGGAATATGTCTCGAGTTGTCTTGTGAGAGACTTCGTAGCAGGCGCGGGCTTCCGAGTATGTTGCACCTCCAGCGACGAAGACAATGATGCGCTGTCGAGGCTCAACACTAGAGAGCTTAGACTTCGCCCAAGTAGGCTTTGCGGATCTCAAAGAGGCTGCGGAGACGTTGTCCTGCATGGATGGATCCGGCGCATCGACTTCTGGTTTGACGTACGGGAACACGTCTTGTCCTAGAGTCCCTCGCACATGTTCCTCCAGCATAGTCTGTACGGCTGTGTCAAACCTCGATAGCGGAGAATCATCTTCTGATAGCTGCGTTGGTGCCCCTTTACGTGGGAAGACTGGAGGAAGAGGATCTCGCTTCTCCTTTAGCTGGCGTGACACGCGGGCACCTAGCATGTCCATGTTGGTGATGACTGCGCCGTCTTGAGGAGGCAGTCCGGCATGGGCGAGAAGTTTTTGAACGTCCGGAGGGATGAGCCCGTCTTTGTACAGTATGTAGAGGGCTAGAAGACGGAGACGGTCTGACGGTCCAACGGCCGGCTCGTCTAGTGTTCGGACTACTTGATCGGCCATGTTTTTCGGTTTTCGATAGTCTTCATCGAGACCTGTGGCCAGACATTGTTCCACAGATGCAAGGTCTGGCAGTTTGTGGGCAGCGAAGATGTCCATGCACTCCTGGGCCATGGTGAGATGTAATGAGTATGCCTCCTTCATTTCCTGAAATTGTGGAAGACCCGCAATCATGTCTTTGATGGCGTTCAAGCCGTTCATTCCGGCGGTGCTTTGGTTGTTCGGGTTCGCGAAGTGAGGGTTGTCCGAGATGAACCTCTGGAAGTCACCCATCAGTTTGTCGATGGTGTCCTTCATATGCTTGTGACGGTTTTCTACCCATATCCTGTCCTTGTCCGTGAGCTCCATGTCCTTCTCCTCGGCATCTGGCTGGCCTTCGTTCAGGACCGTCTTGTACGTTATCTTGTCCGCCTCCTGGATGTTGAGCAAGTCGAACGCCATGGCCTGATATGTGAATTCGTGCAGCAGTGGTGCGAATAGATCCATGGTCCTGTCCGTAATGTACAGTGCCCCTCGAGGTCGATTCGACGGCGGCGGGAAGTCGGGGTTGAACTGGGCGTACATGTCGAGCTTCTCCTGCACAAAGCGCGCCAGATGCGTGCACAGCACCGCAGCCTCATGGAATGCGAACCGCGGTTTGTAGTGCCGGATCACGGGATATTCTCCCAGCGCGACGCAGATGCCCACAATCTTCTCGGCGATGTCCTCCATGTGCTTTCGGACCAGGTCGTTGCAGGCGGGGTGGAAGAGGACGGGGAAGCTCCAGGGGTCTCTGAAGGTGACGAGGTGCGATTCGCGCGGGTGGAACTCGATTGGCAGCACCTTGAACAGGCGTATCTGCTGCTGGGCCATCTGCGACCGGTCCAGGCGCTCTCGCTGGGCGGGCGCAGGCAGCGAGGTCCATATCAGGAACGAGCCGCGGTACCTCCGGCGCTCGAAGTCGGCCATTATGCAGTCGATGATGTGCGGCTCGGGGGTGAGGAAGTAGACGGCGTCCATGTCCTTCTGCGTCTCGCGGCGGTCCTCGATGCGCTCGATGTTCGTGATCTGCTCGTTGAGGATGTCATCTTCCTTGACCACGTTGTCGATGAGCTTGCGGCTCTTCTCGTCCACCACGAGCACTTTCCAGTCGCCGCGCGTGGTGGTGCGTATGGTGCTGAGGATGATGTCGCGCTGCACGTCTACGATCGAGACCCCCATGGCGAGCGGAGGGGAGGGGTGGTGGCAGCCTCGAGGGCTCGCGCGCGGGCGGGGTCAGATGCGGCGGGCACACGGGGGCAGCGAGTCGTCGAGGGGCGGCGGCTGGGTCGCGGAGGGCGAGCTATGTGGGAGAGAGTGCGCGGCGAGGGTGCAGTGGAGAATTGGCTGTATGCGGACCGGCGGTGGCCCTCGAGCTGTCCTCGATGCACGTCGGCGTTTCGTGTTCCAGCGCCGACGTAATTTTTGGTGCAGCGGCGACAAGAAGGTGCTCGCCAACAGCTGCCCTCTGTCCTGCATCCACGGCCCTTGCCCCGCGCCCTCCACCTTCTCCTCGTCTGGCGTACGGTTGACAGCTGTTATGCCTGCATTGCCGCCGCGGCGACCTTCGTTGTGTCTGTTCTGCGCCTTTGCCTCCCCGTCTCGCGCGCGCCCTTCCCCTCGAGCCTTCCTCCCCCGAGCCTTCCTCCCCCGAGCCTTCCTCCCCCAGGCCCAGGTCGCGCCTCAAACCGGCGGTGCTACCCGCAGGATCCTCTCCGAGCGGGAGCACTTCAAGGACAGACAACGAGTGCGGGTGAGTGTTCCGCCGCCGCAGACACGATCGTATGCTCACGCCTGCTAGTGGGTGGGTAGTGGAGACCAATCGCCTCCCCAACATGGCGCGAAGAAGTTCCGCAAACCTGGGAGCGTCTTGGACCGGATACGCGACAGGCTCTATCCGCTGAGGCTGCAGTTCGAGACGCCGGAACACCTCAAGAGCCTGGACCTGACGCCGAAAGAGTTCGAGGAGGAGTGGATCAGGTTCGAGAAGTCGGTTGGGCTGTGGATCAGAAAGGGCTCGCCCGAGATCAACTCGCTGGCCGACGACGTCGGGCGGGGGCAGACGAACATCGACACGCGGCTGCGGTACCTCTTCCACGCGCAGATCATCGGCCAGCGCTTCACACAGGCAGAGCTGGAGAACCAGAAGGAGCTGGCCGACCTGCGGTGGCCGACCGAGTGGTATCCAGCGACACGCGAAATCCACCGCACCGTCCACCTGCACGTCGGGCCCACCAACTCGGGCAAGACCTACCACGCCCTCAAGCGGCTCGAGGACTCCGATTCGGGCATATACCTGGGTCCTCTGCGCCTGCTGGCTCACGAGGTATACACGCGCTTGAATGCAAAAGACAAGCCGTGCGCGCTGGTGACGGGCGAGGAGCAGCGTGTTCCCGAGGGTGTGCCACCTCAGATGTGGAGTTGCACCGTGGAGATGGCGCCGATGAATCAACAATTCGACGTCGCCGTCATCGACGAGATCCAGATGATCAACCACCAGGAGCGCGGCTGGGCATGGACGCAAGCATTCTTGGGTGTCAGGGCTAAGGAGATCCACCTCTGCGGCGAGGCTCGAACGGTCCCTCTCATTCGCGAGCTGTGCGCCTTGATCGGGGACAGCGTGGTGGTGCACGACTACGAGCGACTAACACCGCTCAGGGTGTCAGGCAAGTCGCTAAACGGCAACCTATCGCAGCTACAAAAGGGCGACTGCGTGGTCGTCTTTTCCGTACTGGGTATTCATGCGCTTCGACGGCAGATAGAGCAAAAGACAGGCAGGAAGTGCGCCATGGTCTACGGCAGTCTTCCACCAGAGACGCGCGCTCAGCAAGCACGGCTTTTCAATGACCCGGACAATGACTATGACTACTTGGTGGCTAGCGACGCCATCGGCATGGGCCTGAACCTGTATGTATCACGATTTGAGGGGGAAGAGGTGTGCTAATCGTCACCAGGGCTGTCAAGCGCATTATCTTCGAATCGACCGTGAAAAACAACGGCTCCAAGCTGGTCCCGCTTGCCATCTCGGATGTCAAGCAAATCGCTGGACGAGCAGGCCGCTACCGAACTGCGCATCAAGACGTGAAGAAGGATCTCGGTAAAGCAGTGGACGCGGACGATGGGGCAGCAATCGGTCTCGAAGACCAAGAACCTCCCAAGCCAGAGAATACTACCGTCGGATATGCGACGACCCTTGAGGCCTACGATCATGCTTACCTCCGCTCCTGCATGGGGAGGGAGCCAGAGCCCATCAAGACTGCTGGCCTCTTTCCTCCCTCACTTATCATCGAGCGTTTCTCGAACTACTTCCCACCTGGCACACCATTCTCCTACATTCTCCTCCGTCTCCATGAGATCTCGAACATTAACAGCTCTCGATTCCATCTTTGCGCTCTGAAAGACCAGCTGAACATTGCCGACACGATCCATGAGATCCGCAATCTTACCACCCAGGAACGTTTGACGTTTTGTGCAGCCCCAACGAATTGCAAAGAGGCGGTGGAAAAGGACTTCCTGCGCGTCTTGGCGAGATGTGTGGCCAACAACGAATCTGGTAGCATTCTGGACTTGGACCACCTGCCGCTAGAGATCCTGGATGAGCAGATGTCCGCCAAACGCGACTACCTGAGATCACTAGAATCACTGCACAAGCAGCTCGTTCTTTATCTGTGGCTCAGCTACCGCTTCCCGAACGTCTTTACCACGCGTGGTCTGGCCAATCATGCCAAGGCCCTCGTCGAGGAAAGAATCGAAGAGACGCTGAAGAACTTCAACTATACGCAAGAAGCTCAACGAATGATAAGGAAGGCACGCAGGGCTGCAATCAAAGAACTCGAAACGACCCCCGAGGAAACATCAGCGGCAGGAAATGCCGAGCAGCAGCTAGCAGACGTTGTTAAGAAGAATGATCCGTTGGAAACGGAGCCTGGTCGGGATGATACTGAGGAATACCCCACTCTCGAATTAGAAGAAGACGAAGTCATCGAAGACATGGACGCTCAAGAACAACAGCATGAAAAGTATACACGGGGTCTAGAAGAGCAGGTCGAGGAGGTGACGCACCGGCCGGTAACGAGTATCGACCTCGGCGCAGAAACCCCGAATGCGACACAAGCGAGGGCTTAGATGCCTGTAACATACTGTATAAAAGCATCAACGGCGTAAGAAAGCGATTGTACAACATCTTAGGCGCAAGATCTAGAACGACGTCAAGCATCAAGGGCGCATTGCATACCAGGACACGGGCGAAGTAGAACTGTAGTATAGGACTAGAAATGTAATATAGAGACTCGCACCGCTATGCATGCTCTAAACCAAAGATACACACCAAAGCGAAGGTATAAGGCGGCTCCAACCCGTGGCAACCCAGGATGTCCAACTCCTTGGGATATAGTACAGACGCCGTCTGCTCTAGCACAAGCGTCGTTACTGTCCAAACAAGCAATGTCATTACAACATCCTCCGAGCTCAACCCCTCACATCGAAACAATTCCAGACATTCAAAGTCTAACCGTTCATCTGACCTCCTCCAGATTCGCCAGCTGTGGCTGCCTCAACTCTCGCGGTGGAGCTGGTGGGCCGGTGCCAGATCTCCGCCTCCTCTCCCTCTCCCCAATGCCCAAAGGTTGTTCCAGTTGTATACTCTTCCTGAACTTCCCGCCCAGACTCTTCATCCACTCGCCATCTTCCTCAGCACCAAGCCAGTATGTCGGCGCACCGCTCAACATAAGACGCCCAATTTTGCCTTTCCAGCCATACCCGGCTTCATGGCCTTCCTCGAAGGGATTTTCTGCTAGCTGGCTGCCGGATTTGGAGTTCGAGTTTGCGGGATAGGTGCTGTATGCGTTTGTGTTCGAGGCGATATGTTGGCGCAAGCACTGGCGCGCGAAAGCCAGCATGATGAATACAAAGTACACCCTCAGTGCCCAGAACCCTGAGATCAGGGTGATAGACATGATGGAGCTGCCTTGGAACACTGCACTGCCGAGGCCAGCGGCGTTAGGTGCACCAGTGCCTTGACCCATGGCGACGGCGTTCTGGCCGCTCTTCACGCCTCCACCGACAGGCTCCGCTACAACTTCAACGGAAGAGACGTTGTACTTCGGACTCGTAAATCCGGCATTGTCGCCAATCGTCCCACTCCCGGGCGCCGCCGCATCCCCACCAGACGCCAACACATAGAACCACGCGACCCCAAAGAAGGCAGTGTACAGCGCATTCACGACGCTATCGAGCGCATACACATGCGCCAGCACCAGCATGCCCCACGCTTCTTGTTTCCGGATACTGCTGTACAAGTAGACGGTTGTGAGGAGGATGAAGGTGCTGTAGAGGTACATGGAGAGCTGGAGGCCGGACAGCGTGGCACCGGTGAGGAGCGCGAGGAGGCCGTAGATCCCACTGACCTTGTTAATGAGGTGCAGGAAGGTGATTATTTCGGCGCCGGTGCGGAGGGACATTTGGTGGAGAAAGGTCTACGTCAAACCGTTAGGAACTGTGAGGGTTTGAGGGGTTTTGAGGAGGGCTTACCTTCGGTCGCGGGATCTCGAGGAGGTGGAATCTGGAAGCCATGATGGGTGGCTCTGTTGCGCACTATGCGCGCGATACTTCGTGAAGTAAGATAGCGGTGCTGTGTAGTAATGAAACTTCTCCGAGAGTGGCGTGTGAGGAACTCGAAGGGTGCGTGCGTGAGATGTGAAAGACGTTGAAGGTGCGCGGCGCGGAAGGAGGCGGAATTGGCTGTGCTCGTCCAATTTCACAAAAGCCCTGCCACCAAACCCCTTTGTAATCAGCTCTTGGCGTAAGCTATCTTAGGTACAGCAGGACGTCATAGGACGAGCAACACCAAATGTCTTGTAGGATTAGAGGATATCTATGCGAAGAGAAGTGGTGGTTTCGGAGTGATTTTGGATGGTTTGGTGGCTTGACGCGTCTGTTCTGGAAGACGCCCAATGACGCCACTGCTGGGCAGGCAGCTGTCATGCCCAGTTCAGCTGCGATCGGTGTAACAGGAGGGGAGGTATATATAACCTTTGCACTTCCTTCGTTCGATGAAGCAGTTGCAGCTTTTCCCTCATCGTTAACATCATCATTGAATCTCTGTAACATTGAAAGTACGGCGCAATGGCTAATTACCGTCCCTCAGCACCTAAGCTGCAAGAGCAAGACCTCAAGGGCAAAGTAGCTTTAGTAACGTAAGACATCTCTTTCTAGTAGCATCACTGATCAATCAATCGTTTCAAGAGTCTGTCTGGTTGAATTCGTTCTTTATCGTATCTGGTTTCGTCTAAATTCTCACAGTGGAGCTACCAAAGGCATCGGTCGTGCAATTGCCCTTGACATTGCAACACGAGGCGGCTCAGTCCTAGGCACATACTCCTCACCTCAAACAGCTCATCTCTTCGACACGCTCTCGCACACAGTTGGAGACCTTTACTCAAACCACCCTAACGAGCCATCTCATCTGCGAACCATCAACGCCCCCAAGCTTCACGGTGTAGCCGCAGACATCACTTCCCTTCCATCAATCGGCCACGTACTTGTCGCCCTAGAACGGGAGTTCCAAGAGTTCCGCGGCAAGATCGATATTCTTGTCCTAAATGCTGCCATCAATGTCAGACCAAGAATCGGCTCCGCGAGCGAGAACGACATCACTTCCTCGTTGACCGGAAACTTGCAGTGGCCGATAGTCCTGGTTGAGAACCTGGTCCGTCAGAAACTCTTCAACGACAATGCTAGAGTGGTTGCTATCTCATCGGATCGGGTTCGTAGCCCTAGCCCGGGATCTTCGATTTTCAACGCCACAAAAGCTGGGTTGGAAGCCCTGGCGCGGTCCTGGAGTGCCGAACTACCTCTAATGTTCCCCGGCACCACTGTCAACTCAGTCTGCGTTGGGTTGACGGACACTCCTGGCCTCCGAGCGTTTCCAGCCCAGGCAGTGGAAGCGTTGAAGGCGCAGAGGCTACCGCAAGTCAAGGTTGTTGAGGGCGGTAGGCTTGGGTACGCTGAAGACGTCGCAGATGTTGTGGGGTGGTTGGTCAGCGAAAAGAGCAGGTGGATGACTGGAGCTGTTGTAGGAGCGAATGGTGGTGCAGAATTCATTGGAGGCTCGCATTGATATAGTTGTAAGTGTTCAAGCTAGGCCTTGCGATTTTTCGACTATACCGCGTAGAGAATGAGTCCAGGGAAGTAGAACTGTGGCGACACCTTGTCCAATTACTAAATCCCTGGCATCTCACATGTAGCTTCAAACTAGCTTAATCATTTTCTTGGTAGGTTCCTCTGCCAGCCACGCAGGCTGGACAATCATGCCGATTGCAATCCGTTCCGCATACCGGCCTTTGTGTGTCCATCTGATGAGCATGACGTTCAATATAGGCCATTCGTCTCCATCGTCGTGTTCTTGGTGTAACATCTCTACAAATTCCGCATCAGAGAACGGCAATTTAGCCAGTCGAGAAAGCAGTATAAGTTCGAACTGAGCAGTGTGAGAACCCCAGTCACAGTTAGATTTGGCATCTAGGAAAACGCCAACTGCATCTCCCGCGCTGTTGCAAAGGAAGGTCCTATATTCCAGAAGTAGTGTTCTCTTTATATGCTCTCGCCCAGGTTCCACAGTATTTAGACTCTCCATGTGCTCTCGAACAGTACGAAGAGAGAAGGTGCCTACGCCAATTGCGAGCGTCGAGAAGCAGAGTTGCGAGCCGGTGATTGGTGAGTCAGAAGCAGTGGACTGATCGTAGGTCTCGCTGGGATATGAGATGATCCGCAAGGGTATGCCAATAGACCTCCGGACTGCGCGAGATGTAGCCTCGGAGTGTATTTTGAAGGACGTAATCTCAGACTTCAGGTCCGGCAGGTCAAAATCAGATGAAGGTCGCAGTTGATCCGTAGCTTCCTGATGGGTTAGATGTCTGACTGGTCCATCCCAGCCTCCCCATGACCAACTAGGAATGTAGTCATTTTCAGACACCCTGCCGGACACCTTCGACTGAAGGCGTGTCACTGGTCCAGCTGGTATCCAGAGAAGAGCAAGATCTAGTATGGCTTCCGGGAGCCCATACTGGAACAGGCCCGAGCCATTATCTTGAAACATAGCGGCGATGCCGGCAAACGCTCGCAGTTTATCTTCTTGCTTCGACATGGAGCGCCGCGTATATGCCCGCACAACAGCATCGTAGCATCTGAAGAAGTCCAGCCATATGTAATCCATGCGTACCTGAGGTCGAGTCTCGAATTCCAGAAGTGGGTTGAACAAATGCCGCCTCGCATTACTGACGGAATCCCCATTTTCGCAGCAGAAGGAAGTGCGGCAATGGAAGTAGACCTGGCTGTGTGCGAAGTATAGACACCTCACAGAGAGCAATCTTTCCTGATATGTCCACGCACGAGTCTCGTATCGAGATAACATCATCGCGAGCTCCAGATCCTGGGGCAGTGGTTGTAGCTCCACGCCTTTGCGCAGCTTAATGGGCCGAAAGTCGGTTCGACTGCCTAGTGTAACACCGGGCAACCGGTCTCCAGCGTCTTGACCAGAGAGGGCGACTATGGTTGCAAAAGCGTTTCGATAAATGACATTCATTCGAGAAATCTGAGGATCTCGATGAGCGGGACTATCTTGCACAATGCACAGGGTATCGACCCAGAGATATTGGAAACCAAGCTGATCGGTAAAGCGCATAGCGTCACGAACAACTTCAGGAATACGGCTAAAGTATGACAGTAACGATCCAGGCTCCCGGAGAGCATCGATATTTGATGTTGTAAGATTGAAAGACGTGACGTCTCCCCAAACGTAGGAAAGAGCTAGATAGCGAACATCTGACGGCCTTCGTACAATGGATCGGCTAACAACATCGACAAGGTAGACCAGAAGCGTTTCATGCCTAAAAATCTTGCAGTCCGGATGATTCGAGGAGCAATCAGAGAAGCAGTCCCCAACCAGCTTCATGTTGACTTGTGAAGGCTCGACAATGGCTGTGGCTTTTAATGGAGTCGACAACGTATCGGGATAGAAAGTAGAGTCAGGCGGTTGCATTCGCGATACACGAATTTGACCCAAGGCTACTTGGATCAGGCCATAGTAGATCTCAAGAGTCTGATATCCGACGTAGACTCGGATTGCGTACCGTTGAGATGGTGAGACTTGAGATCTTGCTTGAGAAACGGAATGCATGTATTGCATGATGGTGCAGAGAATGCATGCCGGCTCCTTTGGGTTTAAGAAGAAATTCGTAAACCTCAAGTCCCCAATAGCTACTTTGACTAGATCGAGGTCTCGGCATATGTTGCAAAGCTCAGGTCGCAACACCGTTGGTGGCAGTGGAACAGACAGGGCAAGATCGTCGCTGTGTGAAGCAGGGAGCAAGAGCTTCTCTGTTGATTTTGGGTTGTCACTCTTGATTCGTCTGTGCAGAGCCGACAGCTTTCGTGAATGGAAGGCCATGGTAAAAGTGTACGAGGAGGATTTGGGCGCAACGGCTTGCATCAAGATGCTGAACAAGTAGGAAGACACCGAGTCGCCCTTGAGCGTGATTCCGAACCCGCTCTCAAGAAGTCGATTCTCTGTTGATCGTATTTGGCCTCAAATTGAGTGGGCCTGTGTAAGTATGGTAGATTTCGAAACATGCAAATGCGGGGTGTGGAGGAGCATGGCCGTCGCTGCCTGAGGCTTAGCAAGTATCGCATAGTGCCTCGACGTGCTGGGGGTTCTGGTCGCCGAAGTCGCATGTACGCTTGTAACCCCATCTCGAAAGTTGAGTACCACAACCTAGAGCCAGCTCAAGATGTGGAAGGATTCAGCAGGATGACAATGCTATGGCCTTGGTGGAAGAAGCTTTCAGGAGATGGGACAGAATAGGTCAGTGCGTCACTCTACAGAGGAAACCGCGCCCGATGCAGGCGGTTTCCGAATTCCTTTTCACACTTCCGGATCGCAAGCTATGATTGCGTAGACTCTAGCGTTACGTTGCATTCCGTAGCAGTTTCGGCGCGCATTATGTCGTTGAGAAGGACGCGTCGAGGCTGTGTTTCTTGGACAAGCAGCCACCAATTCTAGGCCTCAGCTCAGCTCGATTGCATCCCGCTTCAACCTACATCACGCAGCCTTGTGTTGCACATTTACTCTGGCAGCATCGAAGAACGCCAAAGAGGGGATTTCGGTCCAAAGAAAGTTTGCTGATTTTATCGCCTGCATGTGAGCTTGACGTCGTTGATTCGACAGAGGCGTCGGTCCCATCATGTCCTTCGGGGTCTCTATAGGCGATATCATCAAGGTGTGTGAGATTGCGACACGCGTTTACAAGAACTGTATGCATTCCCTCTGGAGTATCTTGCAAGATAGTATTGACATATTTAGGTCGTGATAGTCCTGGAGAGTACAAAGCGTTGACTGGCGAGGCCCGTTCGCTCACGAATCTGCTGCAGGATGTTGCGGACAAGATTGAGAGCCAGAGCATCCCAGAGAGTAAGAATCAACAGCTATTGGATACGTTTGAAACCTGTGTGGATATCCTATCCGAGCTTGATAAGACGCTGAAACACTACAATTCGCTCGATTCCAAAAGTAAAAGAGCTTGGGACAGGCTGAAATGGGATTCAGACACTTCTCGACTTCTCCGAGAAAAACTGACATCGGCCGTGACGCTGCTCAACAGCTTCTATATCTCGCTCATTCACGATAACCAAGTAATTATTCTGGAGGCTCTTGGTCGACTCGAACAGGACTATCGGGGCGGTCACCGAGAGGAAAGCCTAGCATCAGTCGAGTTATTAGCCTCCAGCACTGCAAATCGAGATGACGACGATGCAGCATGGCCTCAGATCATCAGGGACCTTGAAGATGTTGGCATTTCTTCAGCAGATGCACTCCATTATCGCGATTTCATCATCGACTGGTTCGTTAGAGCGGTCAACGAGGGAAGATTATCAGAGCATAGCCGTCAAGACAACAATTGTCATACCTCGACTGGGAGTCTAGACGAGGCCCGTGGTACTCCACCCTCAAGCTCACCATCACTTTCTCCAGCATTCGAAAACCCTCACTCGCCAACACCACCATTCAATACTGCAATAAGCTCCTCCTTACGATCCTCCGAAGGTCTGCAGTCATGGCCTACCCAACCATCAGGTCAAGAAGATCTGCAGCCATCATCATGGGATTATTTAGACTCGCCGCTTCAATCCGCCACGTCAGCCACTGAGTTCACACAGATAGAGCAGCATGAGGTGGATTCAGATGCATTTTTGTCGGAGAATGCAGATCGAATCGCTATCGCCTGGAACAAGAAGGACTACGTTATGGCCAAAGAGCTTCTTCGTTCTCAGGTAGCTGCTGTCGAGCGGGGAGAAACTGTCTCTATCGCTGGTCGTAGTGCTCGACCCAACAGCCGCATTCTCAAATATCTGATGGGAGTGTGTGCTTCGCTTTCAGGAAATTTTCAGAACGCGAAACCCCTCTTCGAAACAACAATCATGCAAAACGACCTCAAGGGAGCAACAACACACGATGGAGACATTGCTGCAGCGCGATGGGTAAGCAATACAGGACACACATACCCAATCCGCGACATCCGTCTAACTTTGCATTATCTAGCTTGGTGATGTCTGCCTCCATATCAACCAGCCGCATAACACAGCATTAGCCTGGGCATTTGCCCTGGAGGGTCTCATCCAGAATCGAGGACAAGAAAGTGACGTTCCGGGTGAATTACACACTGACATAGAGTATCTTGTCCACCAGCTCCACCATCTAGAGCTTTTGCGTCTGACTGAAGACAACAACAACTCTATAGACATCTTTGCCAGTGCACGACCCCAAGAGAAATTAAGACTGCTAGACTTTGTAAGGACCTATCTGGACCGGACTCCGCTATTTCTTCGAACGGTGTGGCGCCGTGGGGGCAGCTTATCTTTTCCTCTCGAGATTCTTAGTAGTCCTTTAGAATCATGGCAAGCGTGGCCTCTACCCTGGGATCCTACATACTTGACCAAGGACGCGATCACTCTGCAACTTAACATAAGAAACCCTATGTTTGTCTATGCGGGTGGATTTCCGCCGTCAGTGGTCCCTAGCATGGGGCTCGTTGCGCTTGGACAGTCCAGAACACTGGACCATATTACAAAAAGACACCCAAAATGGCTCGTAGATATTATGCAAGATGCTCTACGACAACGTGGCATCAAGCATGGTCTTCAGGGTTGCTCTATTCTGTGTCACGTTCCTCAATGGAAAGATGGTCTTGCGTTTGTGGAAGGTATAGAGATAGAGTTCTGGAAACTGCGCTTTAGGGACATGTTTGGGGTAAGGGTTTCACCTGTCAGGTATGCCACGAGAGGAGAATCGCCCAGGAAATCCAGTCTTTTGCCGACAATGTATATCGGTCGAGACACGGACCAGTTCCGGGATTGGATCAAGGCCGTTCTGGAAGAGAAGGAACGAGAAGCTAAGCTGAACGACACGAAGATAAAACAGCAGCGCAAAGACCGTGATATGGAGTTCGAGAGAAGCCAAAAGATTAACAAGCGGGTACGGAGGAGGATCAGAAGAGAAAAGGCGAGCTGGAATTGGTAGCGTACTGTTTTAGGTTCAAATTCCACGGTCTACTTCCGGTCTTACAGTTGCGACGTGATGGACGATGAGTCAAGTGAGCAGTGACTCAATTGCTGTATGACGTGCAAGGGAAATGCTAAGCGAATCTCCAAGGCATGTAGCATAGCCTACCACGTTTCGACTTTCGCCGATGTGTGACTCAGTCCAAAGGTCACGCACACAGTTCACTTAGGTTGTGAGTGAGTGCAGGTATAAATGTAGGAACCGCACTTCTTCTTGAAGATTTTGTCGCCCTACCTTTGCATTCATTTCTTAAATCAACCACCGCACACATGGCACCCACTTCGAACAACACGATGCTGAACTCCCAGTATTCAGCACCGTACCGCAAACTAGGTGTTCCTATATCAGCCAGCGAGACCGAAATCCGCGCCGCGTATAAGGTCCTTGCTCTCAAGCTTCACCCTGACCGCGCCGAAGCCGCCCAGCGGGAGGGATCAACAGCTCGTTTCCAAGCCCTATCAACGGCGTACGAAATATGTCTTCAACGTCTCGAAGACCCTCAGTACAGCGTTAGATCTGAACAGGACGACTACGATGATGACGATACTTTCTGGGCTCAGGACGACCGAGAACATGGGTGGTGGGATCATGTCGGCCCACAGGATCCGGAGCCTCTCAAACGCTGGGCCAAGGCTTGCGCGAAAGCACAACGGAACTCACGACTACCACAGACGGAGCTCGAACGTGATTTATTGAATGTAGAATGGAGGAAGGCAGTAAATGATTACGAGCAGTGGCGACGCCAGGAGGAAGCAGTCAATCCAGGCGTAGAAGACTCTGGAGACGCCACCCGTAGCTTCGCCTATGTTGAGGACATTGATGAAGAGTGGTTTTTCGACCCCGACGATGTACGTGATTACTACGATCTTGGCCTTGCGCAGCTTCCTGTTGGTTTTCAATACCGAATTGCGGATCGTCCTCCATCGAATGCTCAAAGGAGGTCCCAGATATCAGCAGTCAAGTTTCTCGACAACTTCGAGCGACAAATACGCGCACTGGAAGCCAGAGACGCGGCGCCAGAAGAACTTCCTGACGAGGAGAGGCTCCGACATAAACGCTGGACTGCCAAGAATCGTGAAGTAACACGACAGAGGCTACAGAAAGCGGTCGTGAGGGAAGAACGTGCGGTTAAGGAGGCGAAATTGCAGAAACTACTGCTCCAGTTTGAGAGGAATCCTTCCATGATTGAAGCTTTGATCAAGAAGGGTACCGTCAACACGGCACTATTTCGCGATGTGCCTGCTGCGTACGAGCAAAAGCAGCTTCCTTCTAAGCCAACGCTTCCGTTGGGTCCTGTTCCCGAGAATTGGTTCGACGAGATGGCCGATGATTGAATGTAACATGCCATTGCTGCATCACTCGTCAAAGCATCTCGCGAGGCTTGTTCCGCCTGCTGAAGCACTTTGATCGCGTGTTTCATTCTTCGGATTATGTTTTAGTAATCTACCTTAGCTGAATTCACTTCACCAGTGTCATATCATCTAGGAAACTGTGACCATCTGTTGTCAATCTGTCAAGTTCCCAGTCTGGGTGGTATCTGGCGTAGGTGCAAACATGATTTTGACATGCGGAAGTCGCGAAAGTGCCGAACTTACCCACATAAGGCAATCTTCTATCGGGCTTGTCAGATTGAGGACATCTAGAAATGATAGCTTTACCAGATGCGCCGTTTTGAAAAGATTCCGGCCCCTGTTCTCTGCGAACGTTTGTTGAGAGCACTGGCCATGCCATTACGCTCCCACGTGGCTGTGACAACCCAGGCTCTCCCTCTTCCCCGTCCCACCCTATATTCATCCCAATTCCCGATCCAACGAAGATCCCTGCAACAATCAATCATTTCTCGTTGACAGTGGATCAACATCGAGCTTCGGAAGCGTGCTGCAGGAGACGACCGGGTACAGCTAAGATCTAGTAACACAACAGGATGCCGGACTCCTTTCTTAAATGAGGGCGAGACATCAGCTCCACAAAGACCGAGTTGGCTAGAGGGCCAAATCAACACCATAAAGTTCGGTTCAGAGCCAGACAAGTCTAGGAGGACAAAATAACAAGGTGTAGAGTCTGATAACAAGAAACGGCCTTCCGACTCGAACGGGACGGACGTTTAATGAGGGTTGCTGCAGGAGCCGGACGGAGCGGAAGCGCAGATTTAAGGTGGGGAGTGGAGACCTTGGCAGAGCGCCCGAAAGTCCACTTTGAACGCCATTTACGGGAGCAGAAGCAGACTCTTTGCAACGTCATGAGCCGAATCAGGAGCGCGATCGGGCTCCAGCGCTTGTTGGGTTGCGAGTTGCGCAGAGGACCTGTCAGAGCACACTTCGATCTAAGACTTAACGCCAGATAGACGAGTTGGCGTCTCGACTTCTCGTATCGATAATGAGATATGCCCCGCATCTGTAGTTGATAGCACTCTCGCCTTTTGTCTCCGGGGGGCGATCACGAGCCGGAATACGAAGGGATGAGGAAATTGAGATGCACCAGGAGCTGTACCTGAATTTAGGTTGTTTCGACCAACGCCACAAGCGTTTATAGTAACGCTATCTTCGCTAGCGCTACCGTGCGAGAACACTCCGTCGATCTCGTTTATGTTTCACGTTTCAAGAAGGCGAGTTGTGGGGTGTAGCGATTGGTTGAGGAGAATTCAAGGCTGACCTCAGTCGGAAGACAACATCGAGCGACTCCAAATTGGCAGGCGCCTGTGCACATCGCACGATGTGTGCAAGGAACAATCCCGGAACGATGGACGTTCAAGGCTCTGTCGCAGGGGAGATGACTGATCACCAGGCCCGCACATCAAAATCGACTTGTTTCCTGGCCGACTCTGCTTTCTCTTTCCTTACCTTCGAGCTGGTGCTTTGCCTTCATAACCAACTTCTGTCTTTCCTTTGGCACTTTTGCCATAGTCACTCATTTCGTCGCTAGTCGACACGTTCATTCTTTTGCTTACTGCACAATTGCTGCGAAGTCCTAGTGACTCGATTCGTTCCTGTGTCATACTCAGTACTACCGATACTTTCAGTCAGCCACGAACTTTCATTCCTTTATACAACATGAAGACTCAAGCCCTCCTCGCTGCTCTGGCTGCTGTTCCTGGCAGTCTTGCCCACACTGTTTTCACCGATTTCTATGTCAATGGTGTTGCTCAGGTGAGCCCTGCGTAAACGACTTCCCGATTTGGTTGACTGATATCCTGCGAGGGTGATGGCGTTGCCATGCGTATGCCGAAGAGTGGTGACACTGCCTCGTACCCAATTGAAAACCTTGCCAGTAACGACATGGCCTGCAACGTCGACGGCGAGACCGGTGTATCCCGTGTCCAAACAGTTAGCGACGGTGCTACTGTCTCGTTTGAGTTCCGTTCTTGGCCAAATGATCCCACAAAGGAGCGACTCGACACTGGACACAAGGGTCCCTGCGCTGTGTACCTGAAGAAGGTTGACTCTGCCGTCGACGATGCAGGTCACGGAGACGGATGGTTCAAGATCCACGACGATGGCTACAACGCTGATGAGGGAAAATGGTGCACAGACAAGTTGATTGCCAACAATGGCCTGTACTCTGTCGTGCTTCCGAAGGGACTGAAGGGCGGCTACTACCTCGCTCGTCCTGAGATTCTTGCACTTCATAACGCCGCCCAAGGTGACCCACAGTTCTATGCTGGATGCGCTCAGATCTTCCTCGAGTCTTCTGGCGATCTCGTTCCCGAATCGACAGTCAGCATTCCGGGATACGTTAAGGCTGGTGGAGAGAGCGTCAGCTTCAACATCTACAACCGCGACAATGCTGAATACCCTGTCCCTGGACCTGCCGTCGCAAAGTTGTCATCTAGCTCCTCTGCCGCCGGAGCCGATCTCAGCGCCCAGACCACCCAGTCGGAGGGTAAAAAGCCATCGGGCGTCATCTGCGAGAATGGCAATTGGTTCGGATACGAAGTGCCAGACTACTCCAACGAAGCTGGATGCTGGGCCTCAGGACAGAAGTGCTGGGACCAGGCAACTACCTGCTGGGACACTGCACCTGTGACTGGTGGAGCAGGCTGTGAGCTATGGCAATCCAAGTGCCAGGCCATCAACGATGCTTGTACTGCCAAGGACTGGACTGGCCCTCCGAACAAGGGTAAAGTTCTGACTCCTAAGGCTGAGACTATCGATGTCGGCCTTGTACTTCCTACGTCTGGTGGAGGCGTTGAGAACTCGACCCCTAAGACTTCATCTGCAGCGGCTGTGAAGAGCAGCGCTGCTGTTTACACGACTACCTCCGCTGCCGCGGCCGTCAAGACTTCTGCTGCTGGCGGAGAGCAGAAGCCTGTTGAGACCAGCGAGGGTGGTTATGAGGCTGTTGTTCCAACTCCGGCTGAGTCCCCCAAGACGACATATAAGCAAGCTACTACCGAGGCTCCCGAGCCAACGAAGCTAGTCTGCCCCGACGGATATGTCTGCGTTACTTCTACCACTACAGTCGTTGAGACTGAGGTCGTTTACTCCACCGTTTACGGTGACATGAAGCGCAGGAGCCTTATGAACCGTCGTCGCTAGATTCTCTCAAACAGTCACGTCTTTCTTCTGCATCGCAGCGAGCACGCGGCCTTGCGAGCCAACGGGCTCAATTCTTACGGTCACTGGCGCACGGATGGCCGGCACTTGGGCATATGATATGCATTACGAGCGCATTTCACTTCTTGGAACCCAATTTTTTGCATCAGACTTTGGGGTGGAAAAGGGTACAAGCCCAGCTTTAGGATAAAGTATCAAAAATGGAGACTCACTGGGGTCGTTCACAACCTCATCTTCTTATGCGATGCGTACCTTCCGTTCCCAACCATCGTGCCTTCCTCATCGGAACTCATTCGCAACCTTAAACCCAATCCCTCGGCTTGGCCAACCCACTGAGCCATATGGCTCCCACGTCCGGTAGAACCGAATAATCGTTTCGCGTTTGATGCAGAAAGGGCGCTTTGATGCAAGAGGGACGTCCAGCCCATGTTGAGGAGTCTTAACGATCTGATTTTTGTGCCGTCCTTTTTCCATGCCGTCTTGTTCCCACAACGTCTTCCCTTGCCATCCTTTATGCTCTGCCATCTCTGGAACGTACCGTCGAATTCTGTAGATTAAATTGGTGCATCCTGCGCATAAGCTGAATGGAAAAGGGCCGTCATTTGAGAGTTCCCATGTGTTGCTCTCGTCGAAAAGCCTATTACTGGCATTTTCCTTCGTCCGTTATTTGTACACACCGTCTTCCTCCCGTACCGTCCCGTTCCCACACCGTCCCATTCCCATATCGTCCCGTTCCTATACCATCACTTTCCTACACCGTTCCTTTCTCACACCATCCCTCTCTTAGACCGTCACTTTCCTGAACCGTCTTTGTCTCTCGCCGTCCCTCTCTCCTATCTTCTTTTCTAATTCGTTACCTTCATACCGTCACCTTCACACTGTAATCCCCGAAGTGTCACTCCTAGATTGTTCTATGCCATCTCTCTTACACTATCCTTACATACCGTCTCTCCTTAAACTGTCTTCACATCCTATCCCGCCCATACGCCGTCCCTGTGTCACACTCTTCCTACGTTATCTCAACCCTCGTATTATTCGCACATCAGCCAGCCTATGCATCGTTCCTTCTACATGCCGTCTTCGCCTCACGCCGTCCTTTGTCCTATAATTCGTCTTCGCCCCACACCATCACCAATCCACGCAGTCCTCTGTCCTACAGGCCGTCTGTTCTACAAGCCGTCCTTCCTTCTATACGCCGTCTCCGCTACATACTGTCTTTTCCTCTATAGTCTAGGTACCTCTACTACGTAACGTCTTCTCTTCAAGTCGTCTTGCCATCGTCTTATCTAAAAATTATTACTTCCCCACCCACTGTCCTATTCGCACGCCGTTCCTAGTCCGCGACGTCTTCTTGACATGTGCGCTATATCTGGCCGTCTTGACTGCACGCCGTCTCTTAAAACTGCTGACGATTGCCCACGCCGTCGAATTCCCATACCGTCCTATTCCCACACCGTCTGCTCCCTGAACCGCCCTCTCCCCGCCAACTTCTCTAAGGTATCTATTCAGAACACGATTGGAGATCGAAACATATATGAATGCAAGGATGCAAGAAAACTCGGAACGTAGAGTGCAGAGCCTCATGAACACATGAGATGAACATGGGCAAGCTTTTCATTATAGACTTGTGCTATTACCCTGCAAGGTGGTTAGGAGTCCGACACGTCGTGATCACCACGTCAATGCTATGCTATTCCATGCCGCCATGTTTAGAGGCGAGAATTTTGGTCTCAAGTCCGTCCAGCTGAGAATCTAGCCAAACGCCATCACGCCTCAAACCCGAAGGACCTCTGTCTTGCTCTTAACGCCGTCAAATATGCACGTATTGTCAACAGGAATGTACTGCTCCGTGATGACCTTGATGATCTCTTGGGATATTAGGCCGCCGGTGAGGGACGAGATGTTATGCAGCTCTGCACCGCCAGCTCGAACCCTAAAATCATATTAGCTATTATGCCTGAGATCGTTGCAACATAAAGTCACTCACAGTTCTTGTGCAAACTCCCCAGTCTGCTCCTTGATCGTGGAGAGCTCGTTCTCTTCGATAGAAGCGCTCGCCTCCTTCACCAGGTCGTTCAAGGTTTTCAGCGCAATGCCTGTCACCTTCTCATTGTCCGTATCGACCTCGCTATCGCCCTCGCCAGCTACCTTCGGTGCGCCACCGAGAGCATCCTTATCGTGCGTCGCAGCGAATTCGTCCCAAGCCAGGAAGGCAATGTATAGTGGTATCAATGAGCCAGGGAATGTGAGAGTCTGGGCTATCGACTTTGCCCTATCGCCCCACTTGATCGTCTCGCCAGCCTGAACGACGTGGAATGGCCGACCTCGCACGAGCTTGATGTGTGCTGCATTCTTGCAGAAAGCCTCGATATCCTTCTCTTCAATCGGTGTACTTCGGTTTAGCGACCGCTCTAGGGATCGTACGCTCTCAACCACTTCTTCCACGTCCTTTCGTGCCTTGGACTTGTATACATTCTGGAGCTGAATGTAGTCTGCTGAACGCGCCTTCATATCTGGCACTGAGCCCGGCACTGGCAGGACGCCATGCTTTGTGTAGAATTGCCCGATGGCATGTGCTATTACCCAGAAGCTGGCTGAATCTGCTGACAAAGCCAGACACTCCTTGGTCTTGAAAATGTCCTTCACAGCACCGTTAGGTTCTGGTGGGTTGAGCGACTTGAGCACCGCCGCTACTGCCTCGTCAAAGTTCTCCTCCCCGCCTTCTGCGTTGTTTGTTCGTGCTGCTTTTGCGATGACTTCATCCCTGAAAGTCGTCTTGTCCTTGTAGCTTGACGGGGGCTTTCCATCGCGCGACTGCTTCCATTCTTCGATGTAGTGCAGAAGCAATGCGATGTACGGAACGTGACCGTGGTCCTCGGCCGCCATAGCGTCCAGTCCCTTCGTCTTGTCTGCAGCGAAATCGGCAAGCTCTTTCCATGGCTTGAGCAAACGAAGGTCTGAAGTGGTCTCGATATCAGGGTGCGTCTCTACGATCGGGTATGCGGGAGGCAAATGTATCGAAAAATGCGAGTAGAAGCCTACCGAGTGAAAGTAGAAGAGCGGTACGAGCGAAGCATCAGCGTGTGCGGAGAGTTTGGAGAGAATATCAGGTCGGATGGGTGCGGCGACGAGTATGAGCGTGTACGGCTTCAGCGAGTCGGGCTGGGTGAGAAACGATTCGACCGGTTCTGCGACGAAGTGTCCTTGTACATCTGGATTTAGCTCCTTCAATCGATTACACGTTGCCTCAGCCCGGAAGCGTCCCAGGTCTTCCTCTTCCACGAAGAAGCTCACCCCCAAATCTGCTTCAGATACTACAGCCGAGTCCTGTATCGTGAACTGTCCTACGCCGGGCAACACCAAGTTCTTGAGGGTTTCTAGGCCAACTACACCAGGACCTGAATTGACGAGGAGTATGTGCGCGTTCTCGAGCGCCATCTGACCGGTAGCTCCCCATAGTCGAAGCTGTCGGTCGTACCTGCCTAAGTCAGTATCTAGTCCTAGAAAGTACTTCCAAAGCTCGAAGAGCTATCTCTAGCTTACTTCTTCTCTTTTGCGGTGGGACCTTGAACGGGTGGAGGTAGATCTGCCATGGTTGCGAGTTTGAGCTGGGCTGGTCTGGCAGGAAGGGTGTAGTTACGTTCCGCCTTTCGTGTCTTTGCAAGATCGAGTAGACTCAATCCAGTCCAGGCACCGAGGAGTTTCTGGCACTAGCTTCGGCGCGTCGATGTCACGGCGCACAGGCCAGCTTTGGCGGGGCGAGCTTCCGTCAAACCCAGGGACCAATTACCCCTCATTTTGCCCGAGACGAGCCATTCACTCTCGTTGCGATCAGTCACGCCATAGACTGCACATTTCCTCGGTTTCCTGTACCTTTTTGTTGATATACAACAACTACGCTATCCTGACTTCTTCCTATCCGTTCTGTCGTGCCAATTGATGCGCATTCATATTCCATATCCTTGGGGCCCGCACAGTAATATAACTCAGCAAATTCGTCACATCAGTCATCTGCATATTAATCCATTGAGCCTTGGAACGACAGCTAGTCCTCTCACCAACAGACATACACCTTATCATCCACTTCTTGATCATATCAGTCGGTTTCCAAACCACTGTCGACCCTCACTTAGGACTGCCTGCAAGCTCTCCACCTCACCTCAGTTCCACAAGCAAACGTCGACCATGTCAGACGTCAACGTCGAGACTGCGAAACGCGCAGCAGCTCAGCAAGCCGTCAAAGAGCACTTCAACCCCAATGCTACTCACGTCGGCATTGGCTCCGGTACAACTATCGTCTACGTTGTCGAGGCCATAAAAGCTGCATCAACGAACCCTTCCATCCTGTTCGTGCCAACCGGATACCAGTCGCGACAAGTCATTGTGAATGCGGGATTGACACCGATAGCCTTCGACTCGCTGCCTGAGCGCGTAATGCTAGATGTAGCATTTGACGGCGCAGACGAGGTTGACGAAGACTTGAATTGTATAAAGGGTGGAGGAGCATGTTTGTTCCAGGAGAAATTGGTAGCAGAGAAGGCTAAGAAGTTTGTCTGTGTAGCCGGTACACCTGCTGCTTATTCTGCTTTCAAGCCCAGTTCACTAACGAGCAAGTCCAGATTACAGGAAGAATCAACCAAGGTTATTGACTAATTGGCCTACCATACCGATCGAAGTAGCTCCGATAGCCGTCCCAACCGTTCTCCACGACCTATGTATCCTCGGCTCCACAGGCCCAAAGCTTCGCACTACACTGCTCGAGAAGTCCGGCCCGCTCAAGACAGATCAGGATTTCTTCATTATCGATGCGCCGTTCACGACACTTCTTCTCGCTTCCGATGTGGCAGCAGGCAAGGGCAAAGGAGATGGCAGCGACGGGACATGGGAGGTCAACAAGGTGGCAACCGCGATCAAGAACTTGACCGGGGTATTGGAGGTCGGTATCTTTTCTGGGCTGAACGGGATAGATGCGGAGGAAGTTAGGAAGAACGATGGCGGCAGAACAGTAGTCACTGGTGGACAGAAGCCAGTTGCTGTATACTTTGGGATGCAGGATGGGAGTGTGCAGATGCGTGTTGCTGCGAACAAATAGAAAGCTGTGCGGTTGCGTTGTATTGATACCTGTCATGCTAACCTCCTTTCTGTGTTGAATGCTAGGCAAGTCCAATACTCAGAAGGGGAAGCCATGGTCTTACATGTACCCTACTGACGTCGCACAATCCACTTCCCACCCTCCCCTCTCTCGCCCTTAACGATAGTATCCTCCCACTTGTCCCCAACCTTGACTTCAAACCTCCTCAGCATCCGCTTCGCCTGTAGTGGAACAACAAACGGCTCCCCTAGCGTCCTAAAACTCCAATCCGTATTCAATGACGTCGAGAACCTCTCATTCCTCGCCGGAGTCACCACATCCAGATTCCAAACCAACTGTACACTTCTCAATTGCGCCATATGCCTAATCAATCTTTGTATAGCATTGATGAGGGTAAGATCGAAGTCGCTGTCCTGCTCCTTCATCGCTGCGTGCGAATTGAACGTCTTCATCTCCATCCGTACCCGGCGTGCTTCCGGCAAGCTTATATTCGCGCGTACGACGCGGGACACAGAGTGTGCTGAATACGACTCCGAGGCTATATCCCCGATCTCGATATAGAGGACGCAATGCCTCAGACTTGAAAGTAGCTTATCCGACGCATTCCAGAAATTCGGCAGCGTAGACACATGTTTCTCAAAAGCCGAATTGCGCAGCCGTGGACCCTGCGCAAGCTGCGGCAGCGCTTCAAACGCGTTCAGCGAGTTTATGTGGAAGAAGAACCGCGTGTGCTCGTAGTACGCTTGCCGGTACTCTGCTGAGAACTTCTTGCTCACGAGGACGGGGCCGTGTTTGGTGAATGTTGGGGGTTTGGCTTCGGGGTCCTGCGGGCTGATTTCGTCTTCGTTGCGGGTGTATGCGTAGCTTCGGGGCACATTGTTGGCGGCTAGGACGCAGTCCCAGAGATGGAGACGGAGCTCGGTGGGGAGGTGGACGAGGGAGGGTCTGTCGGGGTCGAGGAACGTCGATGTCGGGATGTTGGTGTCGAGATCGTTCGAGGGTATCTTGGATGTGGATCCGGCTTGATACGGCGTGGAGAGGGTCTCGGATGCATCAATGGGTGGTTTGTTCCTGGGCAGGACAGCGGAGGCCCAATCGGCCATTTTCAAGTGGTAACGATCTCGTGCAGTTGAGACGGCAGCTGTTGGGCGGTTGGAAAAGGGTCTAATGCACCACCAAGCCATGGGATAACTCACATGATGTCTAGTGTTGGAGCACGGAGTATCCTCCGCTCCTAGGTGACGATGTGTGACGTTTGCAGAGGCAGAAGCTCAAGAGCTCGGTCCAATCGAGGTCAGCTGGAGCTGAGGTAGATCGGATTGGTTAGCTTGGTTTGGGAGTCATGGATGGCGAAACGCGAAATCACATGCTCTTTTAATTGCTTCTTTGCATTCCTCGATATTTAACGCCCTAATATAGCCTCGTTCCTACAACAGCCTTAGCTTCACACTTTTCCTGACGCTGCAGGGCTGTTCTGTACAATCTTGTTTTTGCAAGTGCACCGTCCTACTATCGCATCAAGGTATTCTATTTTGGACTGAAGCAGTTTGTTGCACCTCTCAACTCTGAGGAATTGCACCCTAGAACAACCATCAAATCAATTTGATATCCTAAGCTTTCGATAGTCACATAAGAGGAAACCCACGTCAAGATGTCGAACACCCTCCAAGAAGCCTTCGAGCACCATGTCACCGTGAACTATCATCTTTACACACACACAAACAGCAGGCCAACCTGTGTGCTGGTGCACGGACTCGGATTCCCAACCCTTCACCTTTCCCAAGGTTGCTCCATTTAATCGACGCCCTTTAACCATTAGTACCTTATCAGTTCTGAGTTTCTTCGGCGACCTGCTCCCATCTATCACAGGCCTACAGCAATACGGGTCCCCAAATGGCGGCACAGCTTGCTGACTTCTACCCCAAGGCATCTTTGTGCCTGGCGCGTCCTTCTTCACAGTCCCAGAGACTATTCAATACATAGCTCATACCTCTTCGATAGTAACATTAACCCACTACGGAGGGTTGGAATACTGAGAGCGCTTCTACTCAAATGAGACGACCAGGATGGACGGTAATCGCCTCTCGATGCCCCTAATACCAAGTTCCAACTGCGTCCTCCTGCCTTAGAAAAGGAGGCGTGAACATCTTGCCTGGTGTCAGCTTCACACGAATAGCTTTGACCGGAATGATGGCCAAGAACATGACGTCCTTTCCTCTCTGGACCCCTTAGGGCATTGATTTTGCAGCGAGCTTCATCGTTCCCTCCCCTTTCTGGGTCTACGCAGTTCATATACTCTTTATTGATGATGGGAGGTCTTCATACTACGGAAGAATGGACCCATTATCAGCATCAGCCAGTGTGCTTACGCTTCTCGCGGCAGCGGGGGGGGCTTTAAAAGCCATCTACGTCACAATCCATGATTTCGCCGACGCTCCCTACGACATTCGAATGCAGAGTAGAAAGATGGACACGTTGTGCAAAACGATAACCCTTCTTATGCAGGCATACAAACGGCTACCTCAAGCTTACTCTTCGGGCATTGACTTAACAGGGCTCGAAAACTTCACACGTGAGCTCGAGTTGTTTAGGACGAAGCTGCGAAAAAGATCCGCTCGATTGGATTATGGGCATGCTCATCGCCTATGGGAAAGCTGCAGATGGATTCTTTCAGAGAGGCGAGTACAGAGACTTTCCGCCTCTCTGGATGATTGGAACATCGCTCTCACCCAAGCTGTGGATGCAGCACAATTGTGAACAAGGCTCGGAAACGTGAGGGACAAATTGACTGATCAATTTGTAGGGCTATGATGGGACAGATTCTCGAGCAGACTTCTGGAACCACATCGCTTGGTAAAAACGAAGGCGATGACCAAATGCAGAACTCTGCCACGGTAACGGACATAAGCTACGGGCATAACCTCATTATGGATGTCAACGTGCTACGACCGGGGCTGAATATCATCGACAGATCGCAATCTCCTCTCGTCCACGCGAATCGACTGTTTCTTAATTCTCTTGCCAGTAAACCGGAGGTTGTTGGATCGATTCGTAGAAGAGAGAACAGGATGGTCTTAGGACCGTTTCGCTTTGACATGCAAAGGGGAATATCCATTGTAAGACGTTGGGCACGGGCAGGGGCTAACATACAGAGCGTGACAACATATGAAGGCTACACTGTAGCACTCAGTCTACAAATCTGGCACTGGTACTCTATCGATCTGCTGCTGCGCATCTCAGCACCACACGATGCCTCGTTTACTACCTGTTTCAACTTGCATTCAAAGCTGCGATTTCGCAGAACCGTCTGTGCAGAACATCCATTCTTTGAAGCGATCCGCTTGGGAGACATCAATTACCTCAGACACCGGCTGTGTGAAAGAGGCTTTAGTATGCTCAACTTCGTTTCCGGAGGCTATACTGCATTACACGTGAGTACCAGTCTTGTCTCGAGTGATCGGACTGATTTTTGAGGCTAGTTTGCAGCGCGCTATGGTCGAGTGGAGATCATGTCATTGCTTCTCAGCAACGGTGCAGATGCCAATGTCACTTCAGATCGTGGAGAGTATGTTTCATCCTCCCTACAGTCTCACGTTAGATGTCTAGACACACCAAATGCATGTCTACCATCGAACTGTCGTGTCCTGAAACCGTCATCAATACCAGTACTCAAATTATGGCGAGACTTCTGACCTGGGGCTGTATAAAAGAATGAGCAACTATCGCTGTGTCTGACTCCACTCTAGAACCCCACTGCATCTTTCCATTGGCTTAAGTGAAAGCATCGACTGTAGTCGTCTCCTCCTGAGTCACGGCGCAGATGTCTGCCTCCAAGATGTGTGCGGTCGGACACCGTTACATGGGACATACAGTCTAGCGCTTCGGATGATCCTTCATTATCAGGTTGACGAGATTGACCTCTGGCTTAAAGACGCCTTCGGAAGCACCATAATGCACTATCTCACGGTGAGCGACTTGTCATCTCCACAGGACATCGATATCTTCCAGCAACAACACCAACCACAGCTTCGACTTCCATTCCTACGTTCGAAAGACACGTCTTCTTTTCTATCACTCACCGACGCTACTGGTGCCTCTTTGCTACATAATGCCGTCCTTTGTGGAAACGTCCCTCTAACAAAATATCTCCTTGCTCACCCGTTACAAGCTAGCATGGCACAAAAGGATGACTCCGGTCGAAGTCTACTGCACGTTACCGCAGCGAGCGGTCGTTGCCAAGAGTTATATGATTTGTTGCTTGAGCGAGGATTCGACATTGAGGAGAGAGACAACATGGGAAATACGGCCATCGAACATGCAGCTATATGGGGCAATCAAGATGTTGTGCAATACCTGCGGCGACGAGGTCACAACAGTTTCCGGACAGATTCGGAAGGAGACAATCCAGCATCAGGCAAAGATGTCGAGCAATCTGATCATGGACTATCCACTGAATACCTGACATCATCGCAGCGGGTGCATGTGTCAAAGAGCCATCTTGAAACAGCAGAGGGAGGAAGGCGCAAGGTGAAGTCTGGGCTCTCCACTATGCATCTCACGTCTGCTGTAAAGTTGTTCATTTACGTCATTGCGCTGGCAGTCATCCTACTAGGTCTGCAGTTTTGCTCGCGTGGGCGCGGCGAGACAGTATGATAGAAGCACCAGCGAAAGTACTGTTCAATCCAGAAGCACGCAGCAAATCGAAGGGATCACGCGATGCTCGAACATACAACTCTCTACTGGGCAGCAGTCTAAATAGATGCCCCAGGCGAAAAGAAAAGCATGACGCCTTAGCAAGATAGATTCAATTCGAAGATTTGAAACCTTTACCAAGGCACTTTTCTATCATCCCAGTTCGCCGCTTTAATGTGAAGACTCAAAATACAGCTTCGGAGCTTTCGGAAGGTTCTAGTAAAAAAACAAGTGGTTTGCTGTAGTGGGCCCGATAGTAGGCAGCTATGCTTCACGCGCGTTAATCAACTTTCACCAGCTAAAAACAATGCCATTCGGAACAGCACCAAGTTTATTAGCAAAAAAAAAAGATAATAAAGAGCAAAAGAGAGTCGAACCCGTATCGACCTAGTAAAAAGAGGCAAAAGGAAAGTGTCTCTTGCGAGACGAGTAACGGGCGCGAACCCGTGACGGGCGAACCCGCCTGTGCAATGTCGCTACTTTCCTGATAATTTTCGCCCGTTGATAAGTATATATAGTCTATAATTGACTCTAGAATAGGGAGTAATTTCGTCCAGTATAGGTACACAATCTTCTCTCAGATACGTTGCTGGTATTAAATTATGCAATTCCGATGATATAAAAATACAATAATCAACACAGCGAGGAGGCCAAAAAATATATTAGCAGCGGCATAGACTCGAACGATCCACTCAAAGAAACAAAAGGAAAGGGTCTCTTTCGAGACATGAGCTACTTGCTTTGAGTAATCTGGCTACTTTCCTGACAATCTTCTCTCTGTAACAAATATATATAGACTATAATTTTGATTTGAGTATGAAATTTTATATAAATGTGGAAATCTGTGACTGGCCTTAGCCTTGAGTTGAGATGAAGAGGGGAAAGAGCAAACGATAACACGCAAAGATTATTGCTAGTCTCTACAACTGATGCATAACATCCACCATGTCCTGTTTTTGTGATTGTTGCAATCGTGACATACGAGATGATTACAGCCCGCAATCAAAATCCTTTCTTCGTTTCGAACCGCTCCTTCAACTTCCTCCACCACTCGCCCAACTTCTTCCTGAAACCGCTCTTCTTCTTTTCTCCGCCGAACTCCTCATCTACCTCAGTGACGGTGACAGTCAGGCTATCAGTATGCGCATCGTCACGAGCCCTCTCTTTACCTTTATCACTGCGCTTGGACCTGAAAGAACGCCCAATCCTGTATCGCTTAGAGTATGAACGGTCAACAATCTCTCTCTCGTCGTTTCTCGCATACATAGCTGCACCATCAAGCTCAAGACGCTCCTGAAAGTGTGAGCAACGACCTGGGACCTCATTGCTCACTTCTACTGAGCTGACGGCTTCTATCGCATCTTCCTCGTGAGCTGGGGCAGATGGTTGTAAATATCCATGGGCGGGGATATATCTGACATGTCCAGTTTCATCATAATCAACGCCAGCATATCCTGCATAGGGCTTGATGCGAAGCGATGACAAGGACTTTTGGCGACGTATGCTCTTCGTCACTCCGATTGGCGCTGCGTTCGAAGGGCCAGCCTCTGCTTCCGGTCTCGATATCAGCGAGGAAGCGACTGTGCCGTCCGGGCTTAGCGCTCGCTGGTCAATAGAGATGTTAGACTCCGTCGCAAAGTTTACAACCAAGTTGTGAGTAGCATTGTCGGGAAAATCCTTGACAGTGATGCCAGCTCCTGGATGACCTTGAATCCGGACCTTTGTCGAGCGGGTGGAGTCTGGGGCAGGAGAAGACGGAGGTGAATATAGAAACGAGGGAGATTTTGGTGAAAGACGAGGGAAGGAGGGTGCCTTGAGGAGGTTGGGTGTCTTTCTGCCCCCGGGAGAATGAACGCGGTTGAGGAAGTCCTCCTTGGCCGCTCCAACTATGGCTGTGGCCTCCTCTTCATCTTGATGCGGTCGTTGATCCTCTGTATACTGCGTATCCAGCGTCTCGCCTACTCTTTCTTGGGGCCAGGAATAGATGAAGACTTTGGTGAGGATTGTAGAGCCAGAGTCTGGCTCATTCTCATAGGGGCTTCGATCTTTGGGAACTATGTCGCCGTTGCCATCAACGCGATGTGTGTTCAGTGCGCAAGGAAAAGACTCGTCCCCTACTCTGACTTCAAAACCCATTGAGGTGCGATGCTGCGCTTTTCGATCCGTGTGATTAGCTGGCGTAAAACGGTAATCGCTAACAGTATCTGTCTGAACGAGGTCACCTTGAATATTTGGAGTGAAGACACGACCACTTGGGTCGATGAACCCTTTCCGTACAAGATTAGCGGGGTTGAAGGGTGTTCTCTCCCTTCTCGGCTCGTCCCTAGCTCCTGGAGTGTGTGGTCGTCCGTTCAGATTGTCATGGACAATGTAGTTGTGATCATAGAACCCCTTAAAATTACCAGCGGTTTGCGAAGTCAAGCCGATGACAGGCGAGTCAGTCCTCCAATTCCGCGGGGTGAGGCGACTAGGTCCTCCTCTTGGATCATAGTCCGGGAAGTTGTCCCAGTCATCTTCAGCATACGTTCCTACACCCGACATGTTAGGAGTCACAGGCGGCGGGGTCATGTATTGGCTTCTAGTCGTTCCACAAGGCGACAGCGTACCCTCAATCGCGGTCTGATATGAGCTCTCGCTGTCACCAATACAACTCGGGGAAGGAAAGCCTGAGTTTGTATATCTCGCATACTCGGCTTCGGAAAGCATTCGTTGAATCGTTGGCGATGTGTATCTCTGGCCCGCGTCGCCAATGTTCTTACCTTGGCCATTGTTCGCGGAAGGTCTGTGGTAGGTGCCGTTAGCGGCTCGAACGCTTTGCAAGTCCCGGTCCCGCTTGGATGTTGTTGATGTGTCGGGAGTCTGAGTTTGGTCATCGGTTGCTGAAAACTGAGATGTGGCTTTACTGCCGTCGAGAACGGAATGTTGCCTGGATGACCGTATGCTGAGGATGGTACCTGGCGAGGGTGGAGGGCATGGGATAAAAACGCCGGGATCTGAAGGGCTCTCTCTCATGAATTGATTGTTTAAAGTGACACCAATATCAGGATGTGGTGTCGGGATATGACGCTTGACTGGGGAATAATCTTCGGAGCAATATCCTGGGGCAGGACGCTTACGTCTGTTCTCTGCTTCAATGCCCGATAGCTGGGGCGCAGACTTGCTGGAGATAGTCTCTCGAGCTCTCTCTGAAGCGAGAGAACTGTCGTGTGTACCGTCTGTCGCTCCACTATTAGCCTTATTCTAGGAGCCAGGGGCCTTCGGGTGAGAGTCGAGAGTAGGCAAATGCAAAGCTTGACCAGCACAACAGCGTAGAGTGAGTGTCGAGATACTTACCAGCTGAGCGAGACTTCTTGTAAGCAGGATTCAAGGTATTGCACAAGCTACCACTTGAACTTGCTCCTCCATTCCAGTTGTCGCACTCCGTAGGCGCTGGGGTCTTGATGCTTCGCAGGTGTGCGAATTCAGGTGGCACTGATTGGTGTTCGGGGTTAAGTTCGCCTGATTCTTGCGGCGACGACATCTCTGCGGTGGAGGAACTAATTTTGTGCTAACCAACTGAGACGATGGATAGTTGCTGGCGGAAAGGATTTCAGCGACGCGGCGAGATGCGATGTCTTTGCGGAAGGACGATGTAGTGGCCGGAGCAGTTGACTTAATGCTCGCGAGGGAATTTCGATTGGTGTCTCTTCCTGAAGCGTACTGCGATGGAAGATCTGGGAAGGTCGACCAAAGAGGATACGAAAGATGGATGCGTAGACGGGCCACGGCCTTTCTTCGACAAAGTATCAGACGCTGGGAGGGATTTTAGACGATGAAGGCCTGCCACGAAGCTCGAATAAACTCACCAATATGATCAGACTGAGGTAGAGAAGCGTTAGGGTACTGCGCCCATGTCCAGGAACCTTTTGCAACAAGTATTTCGAGACACTGGACTCTGCCTGGAAACAGTAAGTCATACCGCGCCGTAACATGGTACGGTGCAAAACCTAGGTTGGGAGCAAAGCGCAACCAAAATCGGGCTTGAAAGGCTAATCGGAACCGAGATGGAACAAGAGATGCTGTCTCAATTACAAAATACCATGATGGGTATATGACATTGCTATACACTATCAAACTTGCGTCGAGTTGTCCACATCGACAACGGGATCCTCAGGGAGGGCGAACATCGGCACTTTCCTTGACGGCGATGTAAAAGGGTTCGCGATGCCTGCGGACTCTGAACTTCCGCTAGGTAGTTCGTCTTCGGCTGCACTTGCAGGCATGCCTCTGGACGATATCGTTTCTAATCTAACAGATGCTAGGGTATCACCGGTTCGATTGACCAGTTCCACCTTCTCTCGAATGGATGCTATGTTGTCAGCACACCCTTCTAGAGGTTTGGGTACATCCTGGGTGAAGAATTCGGCGGTGGGCTGCGCCTCTGACCTATGTTCAGCGTCGGGAGCTCCTGCCACCGTAGGTGAAGCCTCTTCTTTCACTTCGTCAGACTTTGGCGACTCTCTCTTCCTCCTAGCATTCGCGATTAAGTCGTCGAATTGGTTTTTGTGCATCGTAGCGTGGCCCTGCGCGTCAAAATCCTTGCGCATTACTCGTGCTTCCGTTGTCTGCGCTCGGCCACCTCGCGTTTGTTCCCAAGTGTCGAGCTCTTTCAAAAGCTCTCTTTTGTTTCGCGGATTCTCCGAATCGCAATTCGAATTCCAGATGTGCAGCCACTCCAGGTGTCTTCTTTCTAGCAGCTCTTTCTTTCCCCAGACAGGAATGCCAATTTCTTGTAGCTTCTTCTTGAGAGCGGGCTCTTTGAGAAGGTGGTAGTTTAATTGCGGCAAGCGAGACGGTGCGGGTGAAGATTGTTTCGGAGGGGGTTTTCGTCGCTGCTGCGAAGGCTTCGAGAACGCATTGTTGCTCCTGTGCTCTTTGTCTCAGCATGTTTAGTCGCGCGATCGTTCAGAGACATACCTCGATCGCTTGCCCCGTCCGGTCTCGGATGTCTGGGCTGTTGTATCCGGGCAATTGTTCAAATGAGAAAAAACCTGCTCCTCTTTCATGGGCTTTTGGCATATTGGGCATCGCACCATGCCTTCCGGAAGGTCGTCCGGCTCGAAATCGCCATCGTCGTCATCGGTGTCTGGTATTTGAATCGGAGCGCCTTGGAGCCCGTCACCCCGCCTACTGCTCTTCGTCCGCCGCGATCTGGTCTGTCTGCCGCCCTCGCTTTGCTCAAGGTCTGTATCGTCTAATTTGCGTTTCTTCGCACTTGGGCTATCTGAAGTTTCATCATGCTTATGTCGCGCCAAATCCAGAGCCTTGGGTCTTGCTTCTTGAAACTTCTTAACAATCTCCCTCACAGCGATGTTCGGTACCAATCGCTCGCTCGAGACGCCAGATTTACAGGCTGGGCATTTGCCATCCGCGGTGATGCACCTGCGTATACAAATCGAGCAAAATGTGTGCGCGCATTGCGTTATGACCGGGTTGTTGTAGAACTCTTTGCAGACCTCGCATCGTAAGGACGCTTCAAGCGGTTCAAATGAAGGAAGAGAGGTGGCAATCCAGTCGGTCGAGTCTGGGAGGTCGAAGGAAGAGTCCATGAAACATGCAGGTGTCTCAAGCGACGTTGGCGAGGTCTGTGAAGAGGGCGGTGTCGGAGGCAAGTCGCGTTTCACTGACGCGATCTGCATCGGGCTGTCACCTGACCGTGATTCTTTGTCAGCAACATTAGGAGTCAATGACTCCGCCCTGAAGTTGAGCTTCGATTGTGCCATTGTAAGTGCTTTAGATTAGCCCGTTTCGCAGGAGCGCAAAGGAGTTGCCGGATGAAAGGAAGTATTTGGCTTGGTCTGGTGGGAGGAAGTGAAGGACTCCGAGATAAGTAGGTACCACATGCGCGCTCACACACGGAAGGCACGACTAGCAATAATCACATAGAGTCGAAAGTGTAGATTATTCGGACATGAGTTTCCTTTTAGGAGCACTTCACCGGTCAGACACCACCTAGGTGCGATCTCACTTAACTGTCTACAGCGCTCTTACGCACGTATTTGTTCCTTTGTAGAGACTGTCTGCGTCACACCGAGAAGCGGTCAAGGTCAAGGTAACAATGTTATTTGATGATTTGGGTAATCGAAAGGAGCTTTCGATGGGTATCACTACTAGTAAACTCCAACAAAGGAAATGAAGTGAAGGACAATAGACCCGTAGAGGCGCCTCCACTATTTCCTCCTCTTAAGCAGATGCTGCGCCGAGTACCGTGTCGATTCGCCTTGCAGTTGCACATCTTCCATCCCCTTGTTCACGAAGCTGGATGCAGCCCACCGCAACTGACCGGAGAGTATCTGCCACTCTATGCAGTTGATTTGATGGGATAGAAGTTGTGCAAGCAGATGAATATCTGCAATTTTGAGCAGCTTCGTAGCTTCGAAATCAGACCCAAAATATTTGAAAGAACATTGCAAATTGGGTATAGGTCGCAAGAGCCCCGAGGTAACGCCAAAATCGATTTGCCCGTGATGTATGCTGTTCCACCACTTCATAGTGTCTCGTGCCCTCCAAATGATCTTCAAATTGCTGTCGTTCTGCATCACGAGCCATGTCCAGCTCAGAGGTCAGGATCACTCGAGGCCTCGACGCTCGCTTCGGGTATCCAATCTTTGAGCTCCAACATGCGGTTCCTACAGTGTATCACGAAGATGGCAACCGCAATTACATTCCAGACGTCGTACCCTTCTTGGCCCCAGTCGAACATCGCGACTGTTCGGAGAATGTCGTCTTTGGACAAAGGATCATAGCTAACAAAGGCCATGATAGTATGAGAAGAGATGACGCCGTAAAGCGTTGGCAACGCGGGTACTGCTTCCGCGTCGAGGCTCTCATGTTGGGTCATGCGAAATGCGGTATTCCAATGTAGTGCAAGCCTCTGAAGTTTGGTCTTCATCTTGCTCTCCATTGAATCGGCGTCTACACCTTTCGGACCGGAGACGACCTCGAAGAGGGATAGATCTCTCCAGATAGTGTCCATGCCAACGTCTTTCATGGCCCACTGGTTGTACTGTCGGACGAAGCGCTTGATGTGCCACTCAGCAGTTCGCGGATGGGCGTCTGTGAGGATGGCATCGCGTGCTCGGGGCCCGAGATTGAACAGACCATCTAGGGCTTTCTGAGCATGGAAATCATCTCCCAACGCCTTCACATACGCCAAGTCTATTTTCCTCGTGAACAGGTCTGCCGGTAGCGCGCCGAAATCGTGGAACCATTCCATAGGCAGAATCGGCTCGAATCCCCTCATTCCTAGCTTCTGAAACAGGAAGATGGCATCCTCAGTCCAGCCAGCACCCCGCAGCTCTCTGCCTTGCTCTTCGCGTCGCTTACGCTCGGCTTCCACGTCGACCTTCTGGTCAAGAACGTATCTTCCCTCATCAACAACGAGCGTTTCATCGTTCGCATCGTACTTTTCATCCTCGCCTTTCTGTAGGTTCTCTTCCATATGGTCGATCAGCGTGTCGCCCTCGAAGTCAGTATACGGTCGCTCCAGAGATGTCGGAGGTGAAGGTGGAAGGAGCGCGGGGTCGTCGGAGGAGAACGTAGGTGAAGGGGTCTTCACGTCCCATGTTTGGACTCGAGTGTTTGGGCCTGGACTTGAGCCTTGTAGGATTATCTTCCCTTTGCGGGAGGTGGCAGGTGTGGGTAGCGAAGGAACCTTGAACGGCTTGTCCCGACGCTCTTGAGTCTTGCGCGGAGAGATGTAGCTCCACATGGTGCTGCCAACGTCGCGAAGAAAAGTCATTGTTGTGGTGGGTGCAGCGCGAGCTGCCTATGCGCTTCTCTTGATTGCGCGTCGCAGATGATGTCTTTCAGAAAATGATTTGTTGCGTGATTTGACGGTGTGTCGAGTCTCGAGGGACCGGTAGCAGGGTCTTCGAGGTACGTGGCGGAGGTCGAGGAGGTTGGTATCGATCGGTTGGAGATATACAGAGCAGCTTCTCTTTGTTCGCGAGTTGCAGCGATACTCTGTTTTCGACCTTTATTTCAAATTGTCGCGCGATCTTGACCAGAGTCGTTGCCGAAAAGATAGGCGGCGCGAAGTTGTCGAGGTAAGCAGGTGAAGGTAGCTTTCACCCAGCCAACCCCATGCTTGGAAGCTATAGTGAAATGCCAAGGCCCAGCCACCTGCAGTCACATGACATAAACTCAATCTTATCAGATCATCTCGCATATTGAGGCTCCGAGATCTAAACCCCGCCAGAAATTTCGGTCGCAAATTGAAGGGCAAAGTCGAAAGGCGAAGGAACGATTCAAGATGGCAGTCCCAGAGCAAGATACGCAAGTGTCCACCCTGCGCAAGATAATTACGTCCGAACTCGAGCCCCTCGCTCGCCGTTTTCGCGCTCTCTTCTCGCTGAAGTACCTAGCTTCTCTCCAACCGCCTTCAGAACAGACCGTCCCAGCTATTGAGGCGATCGCGGCCGCATTTTCATCGCCATCCGCCCTTTTGAAGCATGAGTTAGCATACTGCCTGGGTCAGACACGAAATGACGCTGCCATCCTGCCCCTGCGAAATGTTCTTGAAGATGAAGAAGAGGATGCGATGTGCAGGCACGAGGCTGCAGAGGCGCTGGGAGCGTTAGGGGACATGGGTAGCTTGGAGCTGTTGAAAAGGCTGAGAGATAACAAGGGCGAAGTGGAGGTAGTGCGGGAAACATGCGAGATCGCCGTCGATCGCATTGAGTGGGAGCACAGCAAGCAGAGGAAAGACGAGCAGCTGAAACAGAGGTATTTGCTGTTGCACCTTGGAATGATTTTGTAGGATGACTGACAGTATCAAAGCGACTTCGCATCCATAGATCCCGCACCCCCGCTTCCACAGGCCAAGCAGACGCCCTCTATACCCGAGCTGGAGAAGGCTTTGCTCGACACATCTCTCCCGTTGTTCCAGCGTTACCGAGCCATGTTCGCCCTCCGCGACTTGTCATCTCCACCCGACCTCCCAACCGCTGTACCAGCTGTACAGTCCCTAGCTCGCGGGTTCAGCGACCCATCTGCACTCTTCCGCCACGAGATCGCTTTCGTCTTCGGTCAATTGTCGCACCCCGCATCGATTCCAAGCCTGATTGAGACTTTGAGCAATACAAAGGAGGCAAGCATGGTCCGACATGAGGCTGCGGAGGCATTGGGCAGCTTGGGTGACGAAGAGGGTGTGGAGGACACCCTTCGAAAGTTCCTGGACGATCCGGAGCAGGTCGTGCGGGATAGCGTGATAGTGGCACTCGATATGGCTGAATTCGAGAAGAATGGCGAGGCAGAGTATGCCATTGTGCCAGGGACGAGCGAACCCATTGCGGTCTAGATTACCACGGCGTCTTAACTGCTTGCATTTCGAGGCGTTCGGGTAACATCTGGGCGAGATCTGTAGAGGCAATACCAACATGAGCTTCTATCAGATCTCAGTTGTTTTCGTTCCACCTGTAAGACATGCGGTCAGCGCATCGGTAGTGAAAGAGAGTCCATATTAGACTTACTTGTGACCACACTCGCACTCGTAAAACACCGTTGTGCCTTCATCTGCACTTCGCAGTTGCTGTGTGTAGTATCGAACCTCTTCTCTACCGCACTTCTCGCATGTCTGAAATGTGATTGCATGCGTCTGCATGTCGTCGGCCGTGATTGTTTGCACCTCGGACCGCTTCGCGCGCAACGCCGACGGGAAAGCTGTGGGCTTAGAGCGCGTTACAATTACCTTGGAAGAGGTATCCTTGTTCTTTGCGCCGCAGATTTGGCACGTCAAGATGGCATTCTGCTTGCCCGCGCTGCCATCGAGAAGGTTACCGCAATCGGTGCAGAACACGAGGGATCCAATAGCCGACATCCTGATGCGGAGGTTCGTTTCTGCGAGAGGAGAAGGTTTTTCGGACTGCAAAGATTTTGGGCAACGAGCAGCAGGCCTCGCAAAAGTTCGTGTCACCTCTAGAGTGTGGGAGTGGCCAATTTCCGCGGTGATGAAGAGCACAGCAACCCAGACCAAGCATGTACTAGACAAGATTTGCTGTCGAGAGCTCCAGCTTGCGGACACAAACTGATACGGCGCGTAGTAGAATATCCCATCGCGGGGAAATTTCACGACAATCCCTGCACTGCCAAGAGCGCTAGCGCTTGCGGCAGGAACAACCCAGGGTCGCAGATGGATGAGGCAGGCGGTCAGCCGCGACAGAAACCGCCTTGCGTCCGTGCGGGACATTCACGTCTTCCTCCGTCACGCACGAAGAGCAATCCAGGAACAGTCGCTGTCTAAGCTGGCAGCCTCGCTGATCGCAATCCTGGGTCGCATCCTCGCTGGGAACCGGCCATGATCCCCTCAACACCACCATAACGAGACTTTCCAAAGTGCCGCCCGTTTGAACGGCTCCGCGATCAGGGTAGTCCGCTGCCTTTGTTTGCAGGGCGCATACACCCACTGCAGTCCCTTGTCGGTCGGCCTCCCACCATGGCTTCAGCAAACGGAAACTGGCACAACGCCAATGGGAACGGCCTTCCGATCCGGCCTCCAACCGTCGATGAAGCTCTCCCATACTCTCCCTTTACTTCAATAGTACCATTCTCACCTGGTAAGAGACTCAACCCATGTGCTACGACGCTCGCTCTTTCGTTCTCTCACCTGGCCGCGATCAATGCACTGACAGAGCGAAGATATCATACCGTATCCTTCCGCGGAACCGCCCATCCCTCCAACAACCCTTACCGCTGAGCAGCAGGAGACTGCGAAGAAGACCGTTGGAACATTGAACGCCGAGATCAAAGCATTACCGGTGCAATCCCAGCATTTGCAGAGGGTTCTTCCAGAGCTGCAGAAGCTGTTGAACCCGGATGATTTGACCTATTTGTAAGAGGCATCGATTCTCGGAGTGAGCAGAGCATGGTCACTGACGGCAGACAGTGAGTTCAAGTCGACGACGCAGCTTCCGACACCACCCCCAGACAGCCCGCATATAGTCTCTGCTCCGAATGGCTCTGCCCCGTCATACACACCTTCTCTAAGTCCGTTCGCAACAATGCTCTTGCAGAACACGGAAATATTCTACAAGGGTAAGGAAAATTCCCCATCTCAGTTTGTACAGACTAATGTGGATGGACTAGAGCCCGGCATGGCATCGCCTCAAAAACGGCATCAAAGGCAGCCCGTCCCCCAGCCCAGCTCGCAGTCTAGATCTCACCCGCAGGTAGTTGTTGCGAACAGCGTTGCCTCTGCTCGAAACTCGGGATCGTCGTTTCCATCCACCGCCCCGTCATCGACCAGCACGCCCGCGCGACCGGGTCCAGCTGTGGTCATCAAGCCACAGACGTCTGTTCCACGGGAGCAATACCGGCGATACGACGACATAACTTTCGACAACGAGTCTTCTCGCAAACGAGACAGCGCCAGAGCGGTCGACGAAGGACCAAAGTTGACAACTCAGCAACGAGAAATTGCCGATCGACAAATCCACAAGTTGAAGGATTTGGTTGACCAATTTGTGGAGGCCAAGGACGACATGGATGACTTCAACAACACATACGACACCATCACTTCCGAAGGCGTAGATTTCTCAACATTGAAGAGCGAGCGTGTCGAGCAGCTTCGGGGCGCAGTTCTCAATGTATTGAATATTGGGAGCTTCCATCTTGTTCCGGCATCGCTCATTTTGAGAATTCAATCCTTGTGCGAGCCATCGATTGCCGTCACCAGCCAACTCTCTATTGATCCTGTTGGCATCAGCGAAAAGGAGGATGATCCTCGCTGGCTTGAGGACATGGCCACGACTGAAGCTGGCCTGACTGCGACACGGATAGTCCTTGAAACCATGACGGCGGGAAGCGATGATCGTCGCACTTGCTCGGAAGACCTCATTGCGATCCTCGTCAAAGCACTGAAGCATGTCCTTGACTCATGTATCTTCCCAATAGTAAAGTCTCGCGACAACCAGTCCGACTCCCAACAGCTGTTCGAAAAGGCAAGAAAGAATAAGAAGCAGCTACTCGATGTCCTTCGGCTGTGCACCCGAGTATTCAAGCTTCTGGGAGAGCTACTTAGCAAAGTCACGGTAGCAGAAATTGTGCTAAGTCCTATCGAAACTGTCGCAAAAGACTCACTGTTCGTTCAGAATAGCGACAGTGAAACGCATGCCGCTCTTGGTATACAACAAGTGGAGACATTGCGACAGAGGGCATGTGATGTCCTTGTGCAGATCTTCGCAGGTTATGCTGGGGAGAGACAGAGGAACGATTTTGTCGATCTAATACTCGCCGAGGTGGGAACACTGTCTGACAAAGCGAGCGCACGACAATTCAAGTCGACACACGAAAATAACATCATGCTGATCTCCGCTTTGTTCATGCGCTTCGTCCACGCAGCTGCGTCTAAGAGCTCGCATGGACTCGGATCACCCGAAGAGGACGAGCTAGATGAGGAGGACGACGCTGAAGAAGATGACTATAGCGAAGACGACAGTCGACGAAGAGTCTCGAAAGCGCCGCGACGGCGGCATAAGGTACTTGGCGGTCGCGCGCACAATGCCGATGAGCTCTTCGTCAACGCAAGGGAAACGGCACGAAGATTGGCTAGTTATCTCATCACTGAAGCGCTTAAACCGAAGTCCAACGACAAGCAGTTCAAAAGTCTCATGGACATGATCATTCAGGACTTTTGCAGCTATCTCGGTTCTCCAGAGTGGCCTGCCGCGGATTTACTCCTCCAGACACTGTTAGGAATGATGATGGGTGTCTTAAGGGACCAAAAGAGACCGGTGAACGACAAACATCTTGCGCTCAACGCAATGAGTATCATGGCAGTAGGTATCCTGGACTTTACGTACCGAGCGAAACAGCATCAACGAGCGTTAGACATCTCGCAGTCCGAGTTGTCGAATAAGCTCGTGCGGCTTGCCGAAGATGCTATCAATGACTCTATCGACGGTACTGATCTCCTTTCGTTCGATGGACCTTACAGAAATATCATCGAGTCACTTCCCTCGTACCTTGGTACAGCCCTGGAGGATTCCCATACTAGATCTGTGCTCTCATGCCACATCACATTCTGGTCGCGGGATCTCAAAACAGCTTGCCAGAGTGACGCAATAACGGCTTCTGGTTTCCAACCACCCCCCACTCTGGAACGTAATTTGACAAAGATGGTTGCAGATCCAGAGTGGATCTTTCGCGAATAGTAAGCTTGACATCTCTGGATGTGAATTTGTAGGCTAATCGATGTTGCAGTGTTCCGCAAAAGGTTTCGGATTCCCAAAGTCAGCTCGCCGCAGGCATCATCACTCTCCAGGGTCGCTTCTGCAGATCTCTTCCGAACCTGGTAACTCTTCTTATTAACAATACCAGCAACTCGTCCGCAAAACTCCAGGCACGAGCAATGAGCGGCTTAACCGCAATGGTGGACAAGGACGCTCGCGTTTTGACCGAGCATCAGATCATCAGCCTCAGCAGGAAGCTCGAGAATGAAAGCTCTGCCCAAGTCCGTAGTTACACATTGGGCTTGATCGCGACATGTCTAGCGAACGACCCCTCAATGGAGCGACATTGTCTCGACACGATCCTCAGGAGATTGGGCGATCCTTCTACAGATCCGAGAAAGAGGGCAATCAAGCTCCTCAGAGACATCTACATCAGCAAAATATCCAAAGACAAACGGCTGAACATCGCTAGAAGTCTCCTCGGCCTAGTGCGAGATCCGGAAAACACCATTGTCGAATTGGTCCGCCAAACGCTTGAGGATATGTGGTTCTCCGCACCAACGGCAGCGAAGACGGACGAGAGTCACCTAAAACTAGACCGGTCGAAGCGGGCTTCAATGCTCGTGGATGTGGTTCACGCCATTGAGAAGAATCCCGCAAGTCTAGAAAATATCGAGACTTTCTTCACCGATGCTCTTGCTGAGAAGGCCAAAAACTCAACAGCAAATTCCCGGACGTGCAAAGAACTTGTTGCCGACCTGCTAGATAGTGTAATTGGTGGTGACGACAAATCACAGGCCCACGTGCTCCAGACGCTTAGCATACTAGCCAAGGTGGAACCAAACCTGTTTACTTCGAACCAAGTTCAGCTGCTCAAGACCTATATCAAGGACCTCAAAACGGCTGACGAGCTCGCGATATTCCGATTCACTGTCAGGATCTTCCGCTACGTCCTACCTGTCTTACCGGCTGTTCAAGTAACATTCGCCGAGGACATCTTCACCATTCTCAAGGAAGGGTCCAGCAAGTTAGCCAACTGGGCCGCGGCAAACATACTAACATGCAAGGAGACTCTCGTTGACGTAGCACACTGTCTACAGACCATCAGTCCCCTCATCCTGGGAGAAGAGAACCAACCGCCGCCCAGAAGCCAATCAGGTGTTCAGCGAGTGTTGCTTATGGTAGCCGGCACCCTCGTTCAATTAGCCGTCACGGCAGCGAAGCCTCCGGTTGCCGATGTCGCCGAGGCCAACTCTCCAGCAATTCGGCGTTTTGTCACGTTTTTGCTCCTTCTGGGTACCTTTGGGAAGGTTTGGAAGCTTGACAAGCATGCGGCAACGTTTCAACCGATACTGCGCGCCCAATCACGTCGTTCTAACTTACCACCGTCGCCGGCCCTAAGGCATCTCCAAGATTGGAATGGCAGATCCGTGCCGGTCCTGTTCATTGAGAATGTTCTCCCTCTGACAATGCAGGCATGGCACCCAAGGATCCGCAAACAGGCCCTAAGCTGTCTTGGTGAAATCTGCCACAGTTCTCCAGGCGGGTTCCTGCGCGATGATGTTGCTCAGGCGTTCCGGTCCGCTCTGAACCGTCAGTCAGACGAGGAAACGAAGTTCATTGTTCTGCAGCAATTCAGAGATTTCTTCGCCACCACGGAACGCCGATCTGAAACTGGTGCCGATATTGCTGTTGGTGAGGGAGCTGCTCGCGGAGAGGAGCGTCTCATTGGCTCTTTCAAGGCGAACGACAACGACGGGGCGCCTTTGCATCTTGCACAATCATATTTATCGCAAATCGTCCAAATCGCTCTTGCGCAGCCGAATGCTTTAGCAGCTTTAGCAACCGAGACCATCATCAGCGTTAGTCGACAGGGTCTTGTCCATCCGAAAAAGTGTGGACCTCCGCTTGTGGTTCTTACAACTTCTCCCAACACCCATATTGCCAGCATTGCGCACGCCGAGTTTCACAGCATGCACCTCAAGAACGAGTCTATCCTGGAGAAGGAGTATGTCACGGCCGTGCATCAGGCCTACATCTACCAACGCGATGTCTACAATGACCCTCGCGGTATGATAGAGGAAACATACAGACCCAAGCTGGGATTATTCTTTACTTCACTGAGAGAGGGCAAGAGGCAGACTCTAAAGAAGTTCATCAGCAATTTATGCAAGCGGATTAATTTTGACCTTGCCACATTGGACTCATCTAGAGAGCTACCGGATGCTGTTCTCTTCGCTCGTTTCTGCCTCGAGAACCTCGGTCTGTTTGACCTCAATCGAGTTGACGATATAGTTCACTTAACAAGCGAACTAGAGCGAATTGTCCTCAAAGGCACTGGCCCTACCGTAGCGCTGGCTATTGAGAACGAACTTGCCAAAGAGATTTCGCAGCCGAGTCTGGCTCCGATGTTAGATGACGCCTCAATCGAACCGCTCGTTCCATTGCCTATTCAACAAGATGCCGCGATTCAGAATTCAATCAAAGAGGCAATGACCGAGGAGCGCCTTCGACAGCTTGCGACCGCCTCAATCATCATCCAGATGATGTGGGAGGCTCGGACTTTCCTCAAGCGCGCATGGAACTTGCAGAAAACGGTGACGAAAGCCGATCTCCCCAAGCCTTCCACACGCCTCGCTTTCGTCACGGGCAGAGAGCTCTACGACAGTCTCTCCACCCTCATCAATGGTGCTCTCGACACGCCAGAGTCGATGCGCAAAGCATGCAATGACTGTGCTGAGCTCGTCAACGTGGATAAGGAGGCTGCTATCAACGATGAAAATGCGGATGGCGAGGATGCACTTGCCCAGGCTGCAGCTGCAGGCTACGAGACCCCTGATGAGAACGGCGAGCCAAGCAGTGCGAGTGTTCCCACAAGTGGCAAGGGAAGAAAGAGGAAGAGTAGTGTCGGCTTAGTGGGCCACACACCGAAGAAGTCGAGGGGTAGGCCGAAGGGGAGCACGAACAAGTCCAGAAAGTCTAGGACACCGGAGAGTGATGAGGAATAGGGTCCTTGATCACCAAAAGGTGGCTAGCGTACAACGATGGTGTATCAACATGATGGAGATTACGAAATTCGAGGAAATCGCGATGCGTACTACACTCTCGGCATCGCGATAAATGGTACGAAAAGCAAGAGCACAGCATATGGGTAGGCGTTCGTTTTGGTGTTCACGGGGCTTCATATTTATTGAGCATTTCTTATTGCACAGCTTGGCGTTGAAGGAGATATATTAAGATACCCCTCTACTATGGATGGGAGCATGGTTGGAGTTTTGGTGTTCTATACCTCGTCATCTATCAAGGTATCTTCAGGGATGAGGCGTGCGCAACTGCACCGCTTTCTCCCGATAGATTGGGCTATTTAGTCAGTGGGCTACCCTCATGCATCTCTATAGGAGGCATCTGGCCAGGCAATTCGATCTACATTTCTGGTTCTTCATAATTGTCTTGGTCGCCCAGTGAGCACGCTGGATGTACTACTAACATCATACTGTGGAGCTTCAAACTGTCTGTTAGGAAGTGCGTCATTTCACCGCCCAAGCATCCCAGCCTCCCTCCACTCAGGGTCCACCTTACTCTGCTTAAAGAAACTCTTTCCCTTCAACCACTGCCTGTACGCTTTGTACCTCTTCTTCCCGCCATCGTCTTCCAACACATCGAGTGGGTTATCAGCAACTTTCAGGTACTCGCCAAACTCTTCAGCCAAGGGATCGACTACCTCATCAGGGATTGCGAAGTCCTGGTCAACAAATTGGGGATGACGCACGTTCGAAGCGTGGGTGAGATGTGAAGATGTGGATGTTGAGTGTGAGTGCGATATCGAAGGGTAGGAGGGCGTGTGGTGGTGCGAGAAGGGGATATTGATGCTGAATCCAGCTGCGGAGGTAGGCCGGGAGTAGTTCGATCGTATGGATGTGTTGTCTGCATCTCGTGTAGCTCTGTCCGCTTTCTCGAAGTATGTGTTAGCTGTTCCTGGCCGTAGAGAGAACGCATCGCTGTCTCTGTGTGCTGTCTCTTCTTGCTTTGCAGCTTCTTCGTGCTTGTGGAGATATTCGTGGAACTCGAGTGCACTTGGATCATCTGCTGATGGCGCCTCTGTGCTGACGACGAGGGGGAGATTGAGTGGGTGCTCGATATATCGTTGATACTCGTCCTCTTCTGCAACTGTAACACTAGGATTCAAGCTGTTGTCGTAGAATTGGCCGAGCGTCCATTGCGTCTGCAATGCCTTGTCTGCGGGCTTGAAGTTCCTACTAGTTGACGAAGACCAGCCTGTGGAGGCAGATATCGAAGTTGTCAACCTAGGGTAGTGTCCACCAACAGGAGGAGCCGAGTTGGGCATGTATGGCTCGTACGGGGAATTGAGAAGGATGCTCTGCTTCATGGGTGAGCCATTGTCTGGCACCTGTAGATGTAAATCCCTTCTCCGATGTGTCCAACCACTTTCCTTTCTCTTTGACTCGGTCTCGCTGCTTGGATCTACAATAGTCACAAGCTTTCGCCCAGCCTTCTTCGTATTCTTACTCGGGGACTCTTGGTCCTGTTGCTTCTTCCTCACAACAAAGGGCGAGACGTTCTGGTCACGAGGCGGGAAGACCTTCTCTTGGGGCTGCCGAGCTGGCGAATTCAAGCGAAAGATAAATATCTTGAGGAAGGAGGAAATTGCTAATGGTCGATAATACTCGAGCCAATAGTCATCATGCTCGGAGACTTCGTTTGGACGAGTCTCAGTATTGACTGCGGGCGGTAGAGTACGTAGTTCAAGGTGAGATGGGGTGTACCAGCTGATGTAGTTCCGTCTCTCCTTGTTGAGCCATGAACGAGGGTCTTCGTGATGGAGGTAGTAGTCGGTCGTTAAGTCCCATAACATTGGCTGGCCCTGAGCAAATATGTAGTTGCCAAGGAATAGATTGTACGCTTCTTGGCGCTGCGAGTCCAAAAAAGAGTTATGATAGTAGCGTTTGAAGCTCTCCACCATGTCTCGCGAACTACTCTGCCAGTGGTTAAGCTTTCGATAAGTAGCCATCGTGTTGACTAGGTGCGAGCCACCGTATTGTATCGCGATAGCATCACCATGACCATGAAACATGTGGGTAAAGATATCGACACAGTCTGAGTCGTAGTCGACGGTGTTCTTCGAGATTACTCCAAGAGCTTGGAGCTGACGGCCCAATGCGCGCTTGCCGACTACAAATTGACAAGCGTTTGTACGATCCAAACAATCAATGCAGTTTGTTCGCGCAACCCCATTCTGTACCTGCGGCTCGTCGAAGTTGCTGTCTCCATTGTGAAAGAATCCCGTCTTTCTTAGTACCTTCTCAGCTAGGTTCTCGAGTGTGCCAATGACATCTTGACCTCGCGTCTTAGACGCGCGAGCCATGTCAAATGCCTCGTAGAGGATCTTCTTGTCTTCCGGTAGTGACTGATTGAGGTACTTGATTGCATTCTGGTATTCGGAGAGTAATTTTGACTCTCGAGGCGTGCGCTCGCGTGCCTTGATCAAGTTCAACACGTAGATCGGCGCACCGTATCGCTTGAAAAGATCGTCGAAATGCAATGCTGACGCGCTGAAAAATGGATCTATAAGATTGACATCGATATCTGGCTTAGGTGTAACGCCGGTATTATCCTGTGTCCAGTAGAGGGGAATGCTGCCACGGTGCTGGACGTAGGATGTGTATGTGGGGCTCGCAAATAGTCTCGGTCCAGGGGCATGGAACGAAGTTGTGAGCGCTTCCGACAGAATCTGTTCAGTTTCCACATCGTTTGCGACGTAACCCAGATCATTAGCACCTCTTTTGAGGAAGCGTGCGCCTGCGAAGAAGCGTGATCGTCGGGCGATGATTGTAATGAACACTCTTCGACCAAAGACATCTAGAGTCGCTTGATCGACATAACCGTGAATGATTGGGTGACACCAGTCGTAGACATTGCGCAGTGCAGTACGCGCAGGTGCAAGGAGGTGGTTGTTCCATGCGAACATATCTTGGAAGTCTTCCTTTGGCTTCTGGAGACCCTCATTCAACGCCGTTCGCTCGCGGATAATATTCTGTTGCAGACTCCTTGTGATGTTGTACGAGTAACTAAAGTAGAATGATCGCGTAAGATCTAGGTTGCTGAGAATATTCAAGAATCGTGCTTCCTCTGGATTGCGATCCTTCTGGAACCGTGAGGACGATCCTGTGGTGAGTGGGATAAGCTCAGTACCATCCACTTGGTATATGTAATGACCTCCGAGCATTGCAACTTGTGCTCGCTTGGTGACGAGGAGCATGTAGTATGCCTCTGTAAACCGGATGAAGCCTAGAAGCCCCCACGAGGTAACTTTGAGCTTAATTCCGCCGGTGGCCTTGTTCCCGTCATCGATAGCGTTCAAGAGCTGATCCATCTCCCGCTTATCGTACACAATGTCATCTTCGAAGATGTTCAGATGCCCGGGAGGTGCAGTACGATCAATTTTCAGCAACCGGTAGTGCCGATCCATGACATCCGTGCCGATTAGATAGAATCTGGTGCTCGTTTCGTACAGAGAGTACTTATGCATCCTGAGGATGCTGTCTTCGCCAACTTTTCCATAGCCAGCATTTTTGTTGCGCTTCATCACTCCAGGGCTCGAAGAGCGCTGAAAGGAGGTTGGCACAGGCTCCTCGTCTTCGCCGTCAAACTTCATGGACTCTGTCTCGCCGCGGGGCAATCCGGGCGCCTTTTCCAGATCTGCCTCTGGTTTGAATGTGTTGACGGGTGCTTCATTGTTGATCGTTGTGACGGCACTTTCCGTTCCTATAGAAGTTCTGTCCGAGTCCGCGGTGTCCTTCTCTTGGTCGCTGTCCTGCGACTCTACAGGTGTGGCCTTCGACGCTATCGAGCTAGGCCGCTCATCCACCTCTGCCGGCGGTCTTGATTTTGATGACTCCATACTGAGGGTCTCACGCAGTCTGAACGTTGTGAAAGGCGTTGCGCTGGCCTAGTGCATGTGTCCGGAGGTCATCTTTGCTTTGTTGAGTTGTGCGAGACACAGGATTGTGGCGGTGACGTAAACGAACGTGGACAGCTCGCGCGGTTTGTAGCACTTGTCGTGTAGCAGATTCACACCTTTTCAGAAATTTTAAGCATGCTTGAGACGTCGTATAATTTCCAAAGAAGAAGGCATCAAGAGTGCATGGCTAACATCGAGAGATGCGCTTACCCTTTTGGGCGCCATGATACCTGTCTTGGCGTGCGTCAATGCACAGGTCATAAGGCTGAGCATGGGATCAGATTCGAGCCTCACAAGACCGCTCCAGTCTTCTTTTACGACCAGTAGGGCGAACACGTATTCGCGTAAGTCTTCGAGAATTTGAGATTGTTCTGTTGTTCTACAGCATAAACTCAAAGGGCTTGCGCACAGATCTAGTATTACCCCCCTCTTGTAGTGGTATACCGGCATACTCCCCGCTGCTCAGCTCCCTCTGTATGCGCTTGTTCTGAGCCTTCAGTACGAATCTCAATATTGTCGCTAAGATTCCGACAAATAGCATGAATAGTGCGCATAAACTCATTCCTTTGACATAGAAAGGTCCATCTTCTTCGGGAAAGATACTTGTGCCGACAAGAGGTCCACACTGTCCAATGACATTCAGAATAGCCATACCAGTACCTTTCTTGCTATCACTTTCCTGGTTGTTGATAGTCCATGTGATGATGATAGTAATGCACGAGAAGAAGCCAGCTGCCGCAGGATACAAAGCCAAATATTTGATGGTCGTGTTCGTAGACGCGTAGTACCCAGAAAGCGCGATGGTCGTATAGCCAAGCGTCGCCAGTATGGAATGGAAGATGATTGCTGTAGATCGAGTCTGGTATTTGTCGGAGATGTAAGCCGTTGCGATGACCACAACGAAGGAGAAGAGATAAGGTGGCGCGGAAAGTGCTTGTGCGGTCAGGGAGGAGTGGCCCATGTCTCGAATGATAGTTGGAAGGAACACGGGCATTGAGGAGAAAGCGATATTGCAGCTGAAGAACATGAACGCTGTAAGGTAGCAGTTAGGATCTTTCAGTGCTTGCAAAACTTCCCTGAAGTTGACACCTCGGCGACCAGAGGCGCTACTTGTGTGCTTCTCACCGAGGAGATCCTCTTCGTCGCTTTCCTTCTCTTGTCGCAGGCGAAGAATAGCAACCTCTCGTTGGCGTGGTGTGAGCCACTTCGCAGAGCCTGGTCCATCCGGAATAAATTCCCAAGCCCAGACGGCAATAAGGACACTCGGGAACCCTTCAATGAGGAACAGTAACCTCCAAGGGCTGAGCGGTCCGTGTTCTCCAACTTTTGTGATCAGCCACGCCAGCGCACCAGCAAATGAGGCTGACAACGGAGAAGCTGAGATGAATAGGCCTGTCCTGAATGCAAGCTCGTTCCTGCGGAAGAAGAAGGATAGATAGAACGGTACTCCAGGTCCGAATGCTGCCTCCCCAACACCTAGCAAGAAGCGCAGAACAAGAAGGAAACTAAAGGATGTCGCTAATGCCTGGATCGATGCTATGATACCCCACGATAGAATGCACAGTGAAATATAGATATGAGGGGGAACAATTCGATACCTGCATGTCAAGTCAGCGACAAAGCTCAGGCAAGAATGGCTCAAGAGTATACTGACATCAATGTCATCCACTCAAATGCGATATATGATATGTAAAAAGCCCAGAGTAGCCACTCATATTGGTCCGAATTGAGCTTGAGGTCCCTCGCCAAGCCAGCGATTCGAGCATTGCCAATATCTATCCCTCAGTGTTAGCTGGGATTGCCTCATGTGGGTCATTCCAATCGATTTCGAACTCGTGCAACCAAAGGGAGGCACTCACTTGAACGATCCAGAAAGGACAAGCAATACAACAATGCCATGAAACCCACCAGCCGTCTGTCCAACTTCCTCAAGACTGTCCTCTCCTCATCCGGAGTGTAAAGCTCAAAGCTCTGCACCGAGCCCAGGGAGAATCGTCTTGGGCTTGGAAGGAGGCCTGCACCCTCGCCCTGCCCATCGTCAGGTACACCCAAGTGGTCTCTCGAAGCAATTGGCTTCAGCTTGTATGTATCGTCCTCTCCTATCATAGGCAGATCATCTTCGTCCTCGTCCGGTGTGAGGCGGGTGCTGCCGTCATCGGTGCTTTGCGACGCCGACTCGTTGGCTTTGCGGAGGGGCTCGGGGGAGCTGGACAGAGCCGACATGGCGCGTTACGGGGTTTCGCGCCCCTCGATCTGGATCCGATGGTCCAGAGATGTGGTGTTACATTTGAAGTCTATGCGTATTGTGAGTGAGCGAGTATGATCCAGAAGATGCGAATTGGGAAGACTTCGAAGTTCGGTCCATGGTTGATGATGCACGCATGGTCTGTGCTGTACACGCTTCCCCAGATACTACCTAGGCTTTGGGTGGCTGGCAATCCGATAGATCTTGATTCGATAGCTTCAGCACCCGCGCACTTTACCCTAGCAGCGACCATACCGATACCCGAGGGATGAACCCTCCGAATGCATTTCCGCGACCAAAAAACGTGCGCTTACCACCAGCTTGCGCACCCTGTGTACGGCTTACTTGTCGAGCAGAGCCATATCATCATGCAAGCTAATCAACAACTTGGAACACCTGCAACGAGTCGCTTTATTCTCGAATACCGCTATCTAAGCCTCTGCGCTCTCCGCAATAGAGTCTCCCACCAAAGACGGCAATCCTTGATTATACACAAAAAAATCCTCCAGCATTGGATTGCAATGACGATGATCTCGTTTCTCGGTAGGTCCAGATACAAAAGTGGAGCCGCCGCGAACCGCTATCTTCAGATCGCACATGAGTATATGCTCTTCGTATAAGAGCTGGCCTGCGACATTCTGTGTGTATGTCTTGCGAACCACCCCAGCCACGGAGCCCCTTCATCCCGTCGGTCTTGGTCCTAGAAAGACGCTTGCATGTTGGAGATTGAGCAATGTTTCGCTTCCATCGATAATAATAACGTAGCGCGAGCCAATATCTAGCCCAAGGTTAAGAATTATCTTGGGGTTGTTTAGCATCGATCAGGATCGAAATGATGAGGCGATGTACCTACCCTTTGATTTTATACTTCCTAATTAACCAGTACATAAAACATTGACCCTTTTCATCTTTGTTATCCCTCGCTTCTTGTCCGACCACACCATTCAGGATCACTCCATCTCACATCTGCCTCTTCTCGATTTTCTCAACTGGGATCAGATCCCCCACTCGAATTACCATACATCCCCCTCTTCAGCCTCCTTATATATAGACAGCCAACTAGTAGAACGAAGACAATGGCAGCGAGACTCGACAGGATAGCAGTGTATACCTGTTTGCGGCTTGTGGGTTGGATAGTTCCGTGTTCTTTGTGGTCTGCCATGAGGAAAGATATATGGAATGATTGATTGAGTGCTAAGAAGATAGGAACTATTGTTGAGAGCCTGAAAATATTTTGTTTTAATTATAGGAGGACTGTGTATGAATGTGATGCGCAAGGGTTGTTTATGTTTGCTGCGACTGGTCTAGTGTAATGTAGCACGGCAAATACCTTTTAGCAAACAATGATACCTCGCACAAGACGGCAGATATTCACTCGCGTAGAAAAAGATGGACTCATTGCTTATGCCATGAGAATAAGTCTTAGAAGGCAAACAGATCAAAGATCCGATATACAAGAAGAGAATTTCTCCGATCGAAAGGTTTCCGGCCACCTCTGAGTCGCACTTCACCACACCTTTCACCAACCCAAGTGCGCATCAACAGTCTTCTTCATATCCTTAGCAATGAGCTCATGGACACGTGTAGTCGGCTGCACAAAGTTCATCCAGAAGTACTTCCCAGCATTTCCCTTGACCATACAATCGTCCCAGGTAACATCGCCCATGCCATCGCAGAAATCCGTTAATGGAGCTGTGAACCCTTCACCTGTCGGATCTTGAAGCAAGCCTGAAATGTACGAAAAAGCATCGTAGTAAATCGCCTTCTTGCCGAATTGCGTCAGGGAGTTCTTGATCGCCGTGTTAGCGGAGGTGATCACATTCCCCCAGGTTTCGACACAAGAGGTCGAAGTGCCGCAGAGGTAGTGAGACGTGACTGGCGCGAGGTGCTTCGGGTATATGTTGGCGACAAGAACGTATGGCGCGCCAGCATCAAGCAATTTCTTCACACTCGCACTCGTTTTCTCGGCAGCAGCGGTCGCGAAAGCAGCGTTGTTTGGATCGCCCTCCCAGAATGCATCCGTATGGAGACTTAAATCATTCTGACCAACCCAAACGAACCCAAGACTTTCTTTGATTCCAGCATATCCTGTTGATGAGTAGTTCGCGATCTGATCGACGAGAGAGGCGGCACCAGCGTTCGATTTCGTGTACGCGTTGTCGAATGTCGCTCCAAAGTCTCCGCCGCCACAGCACCCTCCATATGCATAGTCTGTCAGTGGCGCATTGAACAGGCTTGAGAGGTAGGAAACCGCTACCGGGCCGTTGGTCCAGGTTCCATACCCGTAGACGGTGGCTGGGTCGCCGGTTATACCGTGCGCATAGGAACCGTTACCGTTATCGGAGAGCTCGTCACCAAAAGCTACGATTGTGCTGAATGGGTAGGTGGCTCGAGGAGGCAATCTGCTTGAGGGGAGAATATCCGAAGGTAGGACTGGGAGCTTGAACAGGTTCTTTGGGAGAGCGAAGGTCGTTGGGAGAGCATGAAATGCGAACGCAGCGGCCTTGGTACGCATTATGAAATGATCTGTCTCGCAGATCTAAAAATGTACGATGATAGATTTGGATGTTTGATCTGCAAGGATTGACTGCTGTAATCGACAGCAAAGAAGGAATGGACACTCGACACAGCGAGCAATGATCAACGCGATCTGGGAAGATTCACAATAGGAGACAAACTTCTCTTCAAGTACCTTTTGCTCACATTAAGGCCATCACTCAGCCCCACGATGCAAATTACACAGGGTGCTCGGTGCTATTTCCGCTGTTGGTATAAGACTAGTCGGTCGTTTCAAACGATCAGCCACAAGGATCGAGATTGCATCTACGGCAGCCTCGGATGCGGAACCAGCATTAGTCGTTGGCGATTTCGAATAAGATGATAGTCTAAAGGTGATCCAGGTGGCTAATTTGGATTTGCCTGTTGAGCACGCTCGTCATTGTTGTTCCGAAAGAGTGGGAAGGAAGAGGAAGGATGGTGGGGAAGGAGAAGGTGCGGGAGATCCGCAAGACGGGAACAAGCGTGAAGCTTGAACAGACAGTGCACAGACATCAAAACGACTACTTTGGCCTGAACCAATTTATTAGTTCACGGATTCCTTCTATCCTTTCTAGGTCTTGACTTATTATTATATAACGGCGAGTGCGTCCAAGACAAAGGCACAAGATCTAAACCCAATTCCATCACGCCGCATCCTTCCATCAAACCCTACGCACAGAAACCGACAGAGCCTTCCCAGCATCACTCGGCGCAGAGAACGCTGGTTCTATACTCCTCCTCTCTCCTGCGCCCTCTGCATATCCAAGTCCAGGTGTTCCAATCCTCTGCTCGACCCTCCTAGCCTCCTCCTCCATCAAGCAGGTTCTATAAGCTTTCTCCCACTCGCTATCATCCTCCCTCTCCTTCCTTAACCTCCTACGCTCCTTATCATAGCTTCTCCTCCACAACCACTCATTGAGACTACTAAAATCACAAAGCCATCAGCAACGCTTCCAAATCACTCAATTATGAAGTCATAACTTACTACAAATTCCCCTTAATCCAAACCACCAACAACCACCCAATCCACATACTGGCAACGATGTACAGACCCTTGATCCCTATCCTATTACTCCAGACTGGCTTATCGATGCTGAATTCCCTCCCGCGCCAGCTGTCGGGAATCTCGGCGAGCGAGTGGTATGCACGGTTCCAGCCAGGGCCTAAGTGTGGCATTTTGGAGGGTGGGCGATAAGGATTGAGTGCTGGGCGATCGGGGTAAGCTGATGGCAGAGTCGATGGGGAGCCAGAGGGCAGGAAAGGATGTTCGCCGAGGGTGGAGGTTGTGTTCGGAAAGTCCTGTACGGAGTCCTCGCCAGGAGTCGATGTAGGTGTCGAAGTTGGACTTGCATCAGGGAGGAGAGGCAGCCCGGGCTTGACAGCTATGCTGTCGTCCCTGCCTTTTATTGTTCGAACGAGAGGCATTGCGAGAGATGTAAAGAGGAGGTTTTGAAAACATCATATTGGGTGAGTGTTGCGGGGTCACGATGTTGTTGAGAACTGGCCAGCTTCGGTTCATCTTGCCCGTTGAAACATGCGACACGTTGTCCCAAGGAACCTCAGCAGGCAGTCTCGCGGACCACCAATCATTTCGGCGGGCTCCCAAATTTAGGGGCTAGCAGGATATTTGTCAGGAATGCGACGATGGTAGTTCGTAGATTGTGAGATCTGCTGAAGTTTGATGGCAGAAGCACTAAGATTCTACCCTAGATTGAACTCATCAGCCATACCAGAATGTCTCATAAACTTCTCCCTGGCCCTGACCGCTTTCCTCATCTTCGCAGCTTCGGCTTCAATGTCTTCTGGTAGCTCTAGGTCTGCTTTCCTACTCTTTGCCTGATCGGGTCCACTAATACCTCGTACCTTGGCTGGCGCCTTGCTCTCTCGTCCAGCGCCTGTTCGCAGACCAGGCACCTTCATTCCGCTTGGCCTTTCGCGAAGCGCGAATGCTTTTGCGAGATGACCGAGATGAAGCTGTTTAATGTCAAAGTATTTTCGCTCGGGCGCGACATGTGTAGCGTAAGCTCGGACATGACTTTGGTATGCTCTGCGCGCGCTTTCCAGGCGAGCAGGTGAGGCTAGTGCCCATCGTTCTACAGCGAGCTGCAGATCTGTGGCTTTGTCCATGTACGCATTTTTGTCCTTCTGGACGCCTGAAGTAATGAGGCCCTTCTTCAAGATCTCCTCTGCACCTTGTCGCGCAATATGGACCCCTGCCTCGCTATCCTTGCGATCGCTTTTCAGAACGTCGACATATCCTTCCTCACAACCAGGCATGAGGAAGATGCATGCTCGTCCATCCCTACCAGCACGAGCTGTACGACCGATGCGGTGCAAATGATCTTCGCGGGCGAACGCAGGATCGAATTCGATGACAAGGTCAACATTCGGAACATCGAGACCACGAGATGCCACGTCTGTGGCCAGCAAGAGCGCGGGCTCACTATCCTTTGCATATTGCGAAAGTGTAGCAGTTCTAATGGACTGTTGTAGAGACCCATGCAATCGATACGTACGTACCGAATGTGTCTTCGGAGAAAGCACAGATGAGACGGCTCGTGTAATGGTCAGCTTCGTTGGATCTGACTGTTGAGCCTTGCCACTTTTCGAACTTTTTGGGAATATCGCATCCGGCTGCTTGTTCTCTCCTTCCTCCACTTCCTTCACCTCCTTAGTTCGATGTGCGCCTCCCTCAAGCTCACTAGTAAGGATATCGAAGTGAAAATCTACAGAATCGGCGCAGGACAGGAATACAATCGCTTTCATCACTGAACCTTTTCGGGCGAACGATCGCTTTAGAAAGCTTATGAGCGTCACTAAGCGTAGCTTCGGAGCTACGACGGCATATGACTGCTTCAGCTGTGCTGGTGCGAAGAAGGTTCGGCCGTCCTGGTTGTCTCCAGGCTTCTCATCCGCGGCGGCAGGATCAGGGCGAATATGAACTGCATCTTTCAGACTGATCTGACCAAGCCTTTCTACGTCCATCTTCATGGTTGCCGAACATAGGACAGTGGTTCGTCTATTTGGAAGCCCTGGTATCTGGGATGCTTCATCTTTCTTCGCCTTCATTCGGTTGTTGAGATTCCCAATGATCTTCTGAATCTCCTGCTCGAAGCCCAGCTCCATCAACCTATCTCCTTCATCGAGCACTAGCCACCGCACATTGCTGACGTCGAGTGCCTCTGTGTGTTCCAAGTGATCTACAAGGCGACCTGGCGTTGCCACCAGTATGTTCAGTCCTTTTCGTAGTCGAGCCTTTTCTGACTTTTTCTTCTCGCCTCCGATGACCGTTCCTGCTACAAGCCAGTGGGCACATCGTAGTAGATTCTCCAAGACCGTGGCAATCTGCTTGCTCAACTCACGCGTTGGAGCGAGTATAATGGCGAAAAGGCCCGAGTTCCTCTGGACTGCCTCATCCACCTTGCTCTTCTTCATATTTGTAGATAGCTCCATCAGTCTCTGGACTATCGGCAGGAGATATGCCAATGTCTTCCCTGAGCCCGTCTCCGCCTGTACGAAGGCGTCTGAGTCATCCTTTATCAACTGTGATATAGCCGCTTTCTGGATTGCCGTAGGCGCCTTCAGGTCCATCTTGTTCAAGAGATGTGCTGCGAGCGGGGTCGATAGCCCTAGCGACGTGAACGTATCCAGATCACTCGTGAGGGGTGCATTCGAGGGCTCGATGGGCGCATCGTCTTCGACTTCGGCGTTCGCGGCGGGCTTAGTCGTGGACGCAGGATTGTACGAGAACAGCGAGGAGACAATCTGCCTCCCGCCCTTGGACATCGACTGCTTCTCTCCTGGCTTCTTCGTGACATTCGCCTCTGACTGCGGCCTGAAATCTGCCTCTTCAGCCTGCTGTCTTGCCGATGGCCTAAACTCTCCGCTGACTCGGGGTCTCTTGACTTGTCTTTCGGCCGGCTCTTCATGCACTGGACTTCTTGATGCCCGTCGAGTCCTCTCCCCCAGCTCTGTTCTGTTCGCACTTGACGGTTGCTTTGGTCCTGCCGCGCCGCCCGGCCGCCCGCTCGCCTTGTTATGCCAGTTGTCCGCTGCTTTCTTCGCTGTGCGCCGGTCCCTCCAGGTTCCACCCTTGAAAACTGGCTTGTTCAAGATTCCGCTGTCCGGGATCGAGAAGTTGAGGAGCATGCCATCGTCGGCCATGGCTGCTCCTGTTCAGCGTCGAGGCGCTGTTCGTTGCGAATTGGTATTGGTCGTGCCAGAATGCGGGACAGCGAGACTTTGCAATCCAGAGACTTTTTAGTGGAGCAGCCTTTAGCGCCCCCACCTGCAGGAGACCTCGCCACGTGACCGGGACAACATCTTCAGCGAAGATAGCAGTCTACAATTGCCGTCCTTTCCCAATTGTGAGCGATGGCTTCGGACACTCCTCCCTCTCACTCACCTGGTCCAGGGAAGCTGTCTATCACGGATTCCATCAACCTTCATCTTCCAGAAGCTAAAGCAGCGTTCCGGAGCTCCACCGACCCCTCAACACCATGCTACAGCTGCTCAGACACCAGCTAGGTACGCGACCACATCCGGAGCCATTGAACCCTGAGACTTATACGGTGTAGTGCGACGGGCTTGTCGGAGCTCCTCGGCGAGATTTGCGCGCGTTATCCCACGATGTAGCCCGAAACCAGCAGCTCGCGACCTCTCTACGACCGTGCCATTACGATCGTCTGCCTTCGCGCCTCAGACCCAGATCTTCCACGATGTCGCTGGACTTCGACAGCTCCGAAAGGACTTGCTGCTCAACAACCGCACTGTGGGCCTAGTTCCCACCATGGGAGCTCTGCACGAAGGGCATCTTTCCCTTGTGCGACAGGCTGCATCCGAGAACACGGACGTCTTCGTGTCAGTATACGTCAACCCAACGCAGTTCGGCTTGAACGAGGACCTAGCATCATATCCGAAGACGTGGGAGAGTGACATGAGGATGCTGCATGCTCTAGACAGAGAGCTGGCGAGTTTAAGTCATGGCCGGGTGTCAGCTGTGTTCGCGCCGAACACGAAGACCATGTACCCAACGCTACCGCCAGATAGCAGCATACCTGGGGTGGGATCATTCATCGAGATGCGACCACTAGGACAACTGCTCGAAGGGGCTTCACGGCCAGTTTTCTTCCGCGGTGTAGCAACCGTGTGCATGAAGCTGTTCAACATATGTGCGCCTGATCGCGTCTACTTCGGCCAGAAGGACATCCAGCAGACAGTGGTCATCAGGAGGTTGGTCAAGGACTTCCATCTGAATATGGAGGTCAAGATCGGGCCCACGCAGAGAGAAGAGGACGGTCTGGCTCTGTCGTCACGTAATGTATACTTGGGCCTCCGTCGCCGGAACGTTGGCATTGCACTTAACCAGTCCCTACGAAAAGCAGAGGAACAGTACAAGTCTGGCAAGCGAAAGAGAGGGGACATTCTCTGGCCCGCCATGGCACATGCGGACCGAATCCAGCTGGAGCAAGACTCGATGGACCCTGCAAAACGCGCTCGCTTCGAAGTGGACTACATCAGTCTGGCAGACCCTGTGACGATGGAAGAGCTCGAAGAGATGGATGAGACCCGCGGTGCGATTTTGAGCGGAGCAATTAAGATGCTACCAGTCGAAAGTCCTCGCGATGGTGAGGAGCTTGGGGTTGGTGGTGGGCTGATACCCGTGAGACTGATCGATAACATTGTTCTCGATCCTGTCGCATAGCCCACCGAATAATAACAATGTACTCTTCCTGTTTAGCTATAGCATGCCATTAACCATTTGAAGCGCTTCAGCACCCCGTACGGGGCAGAAGACAATTACATTCAACGCGTTGCTCCGCTGCCATACCACAACGGTGTCCGAAATTATTGTAAGCTTCTCCCTTCGCGCTCTTTCCTGTTCTAACCACTTTGTTTACTACCCCTTCAGAGATTAGTCACTACAATGCCTTCGCCTAGCAACAAAACTTGCTCATTTCGCCAGGGTGCTGTTTCTATTGTCTATTCAGTAGTCAAGGTAACCGCCTCTTGCCCTTTCGGTGACGACCTATCACACAACATAAATTCTCTTCACCACCGCAGTCAAGCCTTTCTCCTCACAACTCAACAACAACCCAGAATCCAACAAGAAGAATCAAGCTATCTAACAACCAATAACAACACACGACTGCTGACATCTGACCACACAAGCAGCGCACAACTCATAACATCTCATTCGAACAAGCATTCGCTGTCTCTCCGAGCTGCTTCAGCATCGACAACGCGAAACGCGGTCGAGTTTCTCAAGACTTCGTATTTGCCCTTCTCCATTAAAGCGAAAGTGATTAATACTACCTAGTCTCTACCTTCTGAGCCGCTTCAGCTCCAACAATGTGCTTCAATACCATCTATAAGCCTGCTTGCGGCAAGGAGGAGCACGAGATGAGCATGAAGGTCCTTTGCTACGACGCGAAGCGCGGTGGTGGTTGTTGCTCGAAGGTCGAGATTGCCACGGTTCTGAAGGTTACTTCTTGCTCGAAGTGCGGTGTTGGCTCGAAGGGTGGTGAGATCGCATCAGGAGGTCGAGAGGATGTCTTCTATGAAGAGTGGTCCTTCGATGAGGTGTTCGGCGAGACGGATGATAGGAAGTATTGAGATCAGGCATACCAAGCGCGTCGACGAGCTGGGTCAGGATCGTTACAGCATGGGAAAGGTTGCTGGAGCGCTTCAAATGTACGATACGAAGGGATATTAAGGGTTGAAGGTCATGAGTTACGACTTACGAGGCATGAATGAATGACACTGCTGCTGGCTCATGCTGGCTTAAAATCTATACTGACTTCAGATAATTGATGTGTCACCCGTGATGCATGCAAACAGAATATAGCAATGTGGTCCGGAAGCAGGTAAGCGAACAATATGTATTCCTTATAAGTCTCATATTGTACTGGAGCGCTTTTAGTCCATTATACGATTCAACAAGTCCAGAACCCGCTTCTCCATTAGTAGATACTTCCATGTATCCCCGGTTCAATCAATCTTACCAACAACTACAGGCAACGTCAAGCAATATTGAAGCGCTTCAGCGATATAAATACCAACCGTGTCAGGCACCCCTTGACACGGGTTGCTCGACATATAAATCCTACTTGGTATGTCTCGATGGTAAGTATCGGTGATAGAGTCACTACATCTTCCCTTAATTCGATATCTCGCTACAGGTCCAGACACTACATCAATGCTTCCACTCCCAATTCCCAGTTTCCAATATTTCCAGACTTTCTAGCTAATCACTTCTCTAAAGCTGTTTCAGGGTTTTCCTCAAAAAAGTCCTTTATAACGCCACTTGATGCCTTCAGTCTCTACTCACTGCCGATAGTACCCATACCTTTCAGACCAAAACTTGAAGTGGTTATACTATTCAAGCTACCTTTGTATCACCTCACTACCAATACAAGCAGAGCACGGGCCAAACTTGTAGCGACTACATAGTCGCTCGATATCCCGACTGTCCTTCATTCCTCCTCTCTTCAACCACTTCGACGTTCATCATTCACCAATTATACCTTCAAGAACGACAGATTCTTTCAACAGCCAGACAACAACACCATGTCAAATCAAGTAAAGTTGAGTACGAGACCACCAACCGGGAAGCTATCCTCCGAGCAGCGCATGCACTATTACAAGACTGCATTGAAAGATATCCGCGCTTGTCTCCCAAAGTTAGACAAAGATAGATTCAAGCAACCTAACACCTCGAATCTCACCAAGATCGTCAAAGCCCCAGTCCTCGAGTATCGGCTCCTAGTCGGCGGCACGAAAGATGGCCAGTATCAAGTCCATATCTGTCTTAGCGGTGACGGGTACAACAATGTCATCTTCCTACGCGGTAACACCATGATGCCGTACAAGGACGTTTCCGAGATCGCCTTCGACAAACCTTTCGTATATGTCAATAAGGGTAACGCGACCACAACCGCCGGTCAAGCTCAGGTGGAGGCGCTTGCACTCTGCTACTTCATGAGCTTCTTGAAGAGCATCGGCAGAGATAGGACGGTTGACGTGACTACTAAGTTCTGGACCAACGTTGAGGCGGGTTGTGGACATGTCGGCAAAGCTGAGCGCAAGCGACAATTAGAGAACCCAGACAAGCATCTTGGAGGACCTGCTTTGAAGCGACCAGCCAAGCGCGAGCGACGCCCAGCCCCAATCGAGGTTCTGGACGTGATCAAAACACCCGCTACGGTTTCTAAGACCGATCAATCGACGCAGGTTGATTTAGACTTCCTTCCCAAGAACGGCAAAAGAATGCTCGGCACACTAGATATCAGCATCGACATTGAAAGTACGTCTCCCCAATCTCAAACAACTTACACTCACTGACTGCACGTAGACTCCTCCAAGCGACACAAAACAGGCGCAAAGCCTACCTCTCTAGACCCCGAGCTCCAAATCAAGCACCTCACACAAGCCTTTGCCTTGAGGCCCCAAGAAGTCGACAACGCAAAATCGGATCTCGAGCAAGGCCGTGCCGGCGCTATCGCCCTCCTCAATGCCAAAACGTCCGAAAACCTCTCCCTTGAGATGAAAGTGAGCAATCTGCAACGCCAGTGCGATGCAAAGAATCACCAGCTGGGAGGTTTGATTGCCCAAGTCCGTGACCTGCAGGGAGGGCATAAGAAGGAGATGATGAAGGCATTGGAGCTGGACGAGAAGTGTGCTCTGCTGCAGACGCAACTTGAGGAGAAGGATAAGAGGATCGCAGAGCTTGAAGGGAAGGTCGGGGATATGAAGACGAAGGCGGTCATGGCGAGGGGATTCACGAGGGATGTACTGGAGGTAGTGAGGAAGTATAGCACCGGGATGAAGGTGGAGAATTGAGAAAGGAGAGGTACTCATGATTTGGGTTCACGGGTTTTGTATGGTAGACTGCGGTCTGGTGTATATTGGATATCAACTGTAGATTTACCAACATTCAATCGACCAGCTCAAGTAGGTAGCATTAGGCTTAATATATATCTTTACTACTTCTGCTCACTGGCTTGGCACCGCAGTGTGATAGCGGATTCAGCAAGACACACGATGCTCAAACGGAATAGTCCACGTCTCCGGAAGCATATCCAGCTTCGCTATACTGGACAAGATGACAAAGGTATACTATGCAAGTTGAGTGCTATTGCGGCCTTACACCGTTTCCGACATTGGAAGGCATGCTACTAAAGACTAATATCGGGGAGTTCTATGATCCGCATTTCAATGGTCCTTTACTTTCCTCCTTGTTCTGTCACTCTCTTTCAGCGATTTGTTTCTCACCTTTTGTTCCCAATAAGCCACTACTCAGCATCACTCTGAAATCTCGAAGACCTACTTTCTCTCACTAGGTTTCCCTTGAATTTGCAAGACGACTCACCTCGCCAAATCACTTCTAAAGCTTATCTCGGATCAAGCTACCTTGAGGTATATAAGCTCACAAACCCCCTCCCACCGACTTTCAACCTTACAACTCCCTCAACACAGCACCAGTGCCCCTTACGATTCAGATATCCGAGGCTATTCGAGTTGCGATCTCGTCCACCTACAGAGCTCAACAAGTATTCGAAAGACTTCCGTGGCCATGTCGCAGGCCAAAACAATTATGAAGGGGCCTGCTCGGGAGCCGATGGGCAAAGCCGGCATCTCCAAAGTTAGAGCCTATATTAAAACGCACAAGTTTGGGCCAGGACATGATGTTTGGAAAACTCGACCGAATGGTCATTTCACGAATTTCCAGCCGGTGACCACGAATCTTCCTAGGAGCACGCCGGTGCTCGATATGCGCCAACTCGTAGGTGTGACCCAGACGGACCCACAGGAACCGGTTTATGCATGTCTCATCACTAAGGATTATAACAAAGTCGTCTACCTGCGAGGCGATACCATGCTTTCGCAGAAGGGACTCCAAGACGTGGTCTTCCATACTCCCTATGCATACATCAAGCTTGCTGATATTAGGACAATCACAAAGGAGAAAAGAGAAGAGTTGGATGCATTGGTTGTCCTGTACTTCATGAGGCAACTTGCGCTTAGTGGAAGGAGTACGATAGTGGAGATGACTCTCACTATCTACGAGGGTCTACAGAGGAGCTATGGCCGTATCGAGGCCGGCGAGACCCTACGCAAGGCGGACGAAGAAGAGGCTAGGAAGCTACGGCAAGAAGAGGAGTGCAAGGAAACCGTGTTTCGAGAGATCAACAGTTCCGACTCTGAACTGCTTCCGATGGATAACGGCTCTTCACTTGCGTCGATGTCACGGTCGATGTTCAGGTATTCCCGAGGCTCTAGCTCGGGCACCTTCAGTGTCGGGACCATTAACCCGGTGGCATCAGGGTACAAACCAACCGGGAAAAGGATTTGTCCGACCGAAGACAGCAACGGTACTGGTATGTCTGCATTGTTATGTGCTTGGAATGGAGTGCTGACATGGATGCAGTGCACAAGAAACGGGCGCGCATGCTCAAGCCATCTGCAGAAGAACAGCTCGAAAAGATGCGTACCGAAGCCGAGGTAAATGAGAACAATCAACCAACGATCGACGATATGCAGAATACACAAACCCTTCTCCAGAACGCTTTGATAAAAAAAGATCGGGACCACGCGGATGAAAAGGCCAAATCCAAGCGGCAACATGAAGCAGAGCTCGCGCAAGCTAAGCGCGAAGCTTATGCTGAGGCACAGGCCACGAAGCAAGAGTGTGACCAGAGAGTTGACCTGGCCGAAGCAACTTTGGAGCAAGAACGTCAGAAACGGATCGCTGCTGAAGTCTCTCGCGATAGTTGGCACCGACAGACCATGGATACTGAGCAGCAAAATGCCACATTGAAGCAGCAAGTCAGGGACGACGAAGAGAGACGCAATTTGCTGTACACGTTGCTGCAGCCTATCAAGCCTAGTTAGGCTACACCGGTCCAGGACGAAACAGTCGGTAAGGGTGCTCTATCGGCCGGGACCTATGCCGACCTTGAAGGATGCGCTCTTCAGTATCGATTAAGCTTCACCGACGACTTTGATGCCACGTTCGGAAGCAATTCAGGCACAGCGATACATCAAAAGTACTACTTATCTAATCCTGATCTTCGTTCGGCTCGACTCATTATATATCATTGGGGAGTTCTGTCGGTCTGTTTCTACTTTCCACCGGTACCATATTCCCTGCGTAGCGACTATCTCGCACATTTACGCGGCTGTTGCCCGTTGAAGCTGGTATCAACGTCGTTAATGTGGACGGTGTTCATGATGTCTGATGAATTGTGGGATTGTGAGATGGATGAGAGATGGAGAGAGCTGTGCGAGATAGATATTCAAGTTGACTCAGAGAATGGACTGTTGGATGGCACCGTTAAGGTTTGCTCGATGGACCATGGTTGTGGACGGCTGTTAGGCCCCTCACCATCACAGAACACCGTTGATACTATCAAGAGAGACTACAGTTACGCCTTTTCGATTCAGTTCGATAGAGAGACTCCAGTTCAACTAGTTGATCTGACTTCAATATTCTTCTATCTCGCACTGGTGGTATCGGCCGTGGCACCGAGCTTAACAAAGGACACAGCACACTCTGCGTACTGATTTGAGCTTCGATATTTTCTGTTCAATGACGTCTCTTCCTTCTCGACACCACATATGCTTTTCAAGGACCCTCACTCCATTATTCTCACCGATCGGTAGGAATTGGTTCATGCCCACTGATGGTCCTCCTTGAGAGATATCTCGGGCTAGTTAGACGCAATCCCGTAGCTCCTCAATCTGATTTATTCCGAAAACATACTAAGCTAGTGATATGACTGAAATTCTAGCCTCCCATGCCAACATATATGTGTGTAGAACGTCCAGGAACTGTATGGGTACCAAAACGTTTGCTGGAACCTCAGAAAACGAAAGCGAATCAGGATCATACTTGAAAACTTCTTTTTCCAAACGCTAAGATATGTAAATTCCATGGATACTCGCTAACAGTGAAGTCGTAGAGATGGAGTCCAAGTCATCTACTGCAACATTCACTATATTATAGGGATTTTGAGTATAACGATGATATGAAGATCTTACAGATGTGGTCGCAGTTATGTAGATATCGAGCATGGCACTGATGCCACTGACAGCATACTAAATAGCTTAGGAAGGTTTCTTGACATCATTGCTGCCATAGACTGCATAATGCTAGTTCGCCCTTTCTGTGTCTTCAAAGTAGCACTAGTATCGGTTTCGGCATCGTCCATGCCATCAACTGACTGTACAGTAGGCACATCAATGTCTTCGTGACCATGGTACACATAGTCAGAATTGCCGCATCTAGAAGCTGTGCAAGAGAAGTCCTATGCGTGTCTCGCCTTTAGCGCGGCATGGTGTGAATTTGAGACATAGCGCATGGCCCGCGAATAGGATGTATACCACTTCTGACAGTTTTAAGGATTATGACTGTAATATTGAACTTTAGCTAGATTCAAAAACGCGTTTTACTGCACATGCTCGGTGTCCTGGTCTTGATCGATCTAGTGTCGTAGCTGCTGCACAGCGTGTGGGAAAGTAGGATTTGGTATGGTGGCCATCCGCGATGACTCGATATGATGCGTTAGAGACAGCTGAATAACCTGATTACTTGAGAGCCATCACCGATGTCTTGTATATGTTCTTCAGGAATAGGACTCAACGGCCATGCTCAGTGACTCGATCTTGAAATGTCGAAACGTGGGGAACAATATAGAGGTAGGATCGAACCATGAAGCCCCCAGATCTGATCATATCAGTGACTGTATCGACAAAGAGACGTCAGCACCTCACCGACTCCGCAAAGCTGCCTCATACAGCCATCCTTGATTGCGCAGTACAGCATGGCCTTGAAAATGGATAGCCGATGCTGTTCAGGTCTCCTCAAGTCATGATACATTTAAGGATTCAGTGTGGTGCTCGTGCCCGTCTTTTACTCTAGATGGTGTTAAAAGCCTGAGGCAGGTCTTCGCCACAACGATTGTTCGCAAGACGTGTCGGTAGGTTCACTCCGTCTACGCCTGCCCACTCTGCAACCTCACAACTAGCTCTCCCCGGCCGCGGTCCTCGAAAATTTGCGCAATTACCCCTCGTCATCGTCGATCTCCATCTGCAGATCCAAGGTTATGTCAGCTCTTACTTAAGTACCTGCCCACGCACTCTTGGACATCAACCAAAACCTGCAGAATTGCTCGGCAACATGTGAAACGGAAATCAACGGATAGGAAGAGAAAACATGGTAAGTATCCTTGTGAAGAGGATCGAATACATGGTAAGCACACTCATGAGGCCACTTTGCTGCAAGTTCGGTGGTATGCTGATTAGGACCTGCATCGGTGATTACCAAGGTTTGGAGCGGCATTATTTTCGAGTGAACCTAGAGGGAGAGGAAGATCTACTTGAAATATTGGGCGGCGAAATAAATCTACACACGACGCACATCTCAGCGCGAGCAGGAGCTGATAGTCCAAGGAAACTGAGTACATTCAGATGGTGGTGGTACTGACCAACTGCCAGAAAAGTGCCAAAAATGACAGCCACGTTGCTGAACACCCGACAGAATTTTCGATATCGCTCTCGGTATCTCTCGTTTCTATTACTGGCTCTCTGGATGGCCAATAGTCCTAGAGTACCGTGGTGGCTCTGAGCCATCCATTGTTCCCGCCAGGGCATGGAGGGGAACCAAAGTTCACCTATAGTCTATTGAGAGCCGTCCAAACCGTGACCGGCATGACCCCTCACCCGCACCATTGTTGCGACCTTCTCTGAGCCCGTAGTAGTGGCTAACAAGAGCTGACTTGAAACGATAGTGGTCGTCATTCCATATTCCATGGTCATGACTGAGCACTGTAGATCGATGAAAAAGGCATTATTCAGAACCTTATCCTGACGTCTAAGGTGCGAGGGAACTTCAGTACACCTCCCACAAGCTGACCTTCCCGTCCTTCGATCCAGCGGCTATCCAATGTTTGAGTTTTATTTGCTGTTCGCGCTGCTTCTGCAGTTTGCCAAGTCCTGTGAGTTGTTGCTGTGGCTGAACCACGGATTGGTCATTCACTTGCCCAGCAGCCTCGTCTGTTTCGAGGACTGAGGGATTGACGATGGATGCGAAGTCGACGGCATATACGCTTTCCTTGTGCCACTTGAGGACAGCAAGCTCCTTCAGTGTTTTGACGCTGTAGATCCGCACTCTGCTGTCCCAGCCTCCTGTAGCCAGGATACGATTGTCGGAGCGCACGCGGAGCGACTGTTGGCCAGCGTGCTTAGTCTGAACGATTCTGTGTGGAGATTCGGAGTTCACTGTTGGGATAGAGGGAGCGGCTGGCTTGACTTGTTCTTGAGGAGAGCTCGGCGAAAGAAGCGAAGAGAGTCCAGCAGGTTTGCTAGTGGTCGTTTGTGAAGACGCTGAGGTGACAGACTGCTTAGTAAACGTCAGTGGTGCAGATGCTGACTCACCGGGCTTGACCGGCTTCTTGTCGAATGTGAGGGGCTCGGGTGGCACTTCTGTTGGTGGAGGGGAGTTAGTATTGTCAGTCACAGCTGCCTCTTGTGAATCTAAGCTTGTACCAGCGAGTGTGCTGGGATCAGAACCAACATGGTCTGTGAGTACTTGCGATGCAGCTGACGATCCCGTTGAATTGCCTTGGAATCGACCTGCAGTTGCGATACTCGACTGCGCAAATTGAACATTGATGTTGTGAGGTGGATCAGGAATGCAGTGCACCGCGATGGCAGCATCCGCAGATGAAGTGAAATAAATTTTGGAATCGGGCAGAGCATCCAGGGAGAGTATGGGCTGAGTGTGGGGTTGGCTGAGGTACAGCAAATGTGCGAACTCCGGCATCACAGTACCTGCTGCCTTAGAGCTGGGGCGATGTTGTGGATCGAGGTAGTGTACTGCTGTGTAACCACCTTCGTATCCGGCGATTACCATGATGCCGTTGGAGGGTTGGTGTTGGACCAATTTCACAGCCATGACCATGCCTTCGTACTGGTTAGCGGAATGTTCAGATATCGTTGAGAATGCACGTGAGAACTTGGAAGTTTGCTTACCAGTGTCCTTTTGCTGCACCCGAGGAACAACACACATTAGCTTCTCGTCTGGGAACCGATATACCTCAACCTTTTTGTCATCTCTGGCTGGTACGGCCACAAAAACAGAGTCGCTCAGCCCGGTCGACGATGCTTGGCCCTCATCTAACGCAGCGTCTCCTTGATTGAATGCAGATGGCATTGGGCACATTGAGAAGGCGCAGAAGTTCAGCGTATTTACAGGAAGAGTATGAAGTAACCATGGCCTGGGACGGTGCAGCGACGAGCCATCTACTGGTAATGCTGTTGACAGCAAAGATTCGTCAGTTGTGCGAAGCTGCCATATCCTGAGATTGTTGTCACGACCGTGTCTGTCATTGGTCAGTCGGTACTCTAGCTTGCCAAAAGTATTCTTGAGTCTGAAACAAATCATTCGATACGTCCAAAGGTGTTGATGCAAGCCTTGAGGAGCGGAGCAATGGTTGGAGCGAATGAAAGGCGGAGGCAAGAATAGCAGCACGAGCAGGCTTGACCAGACCGTTTGACAGCCAGGAACCGGCAAGATAAGCTGCAAGCTGCTGCAGCTCACAACGAAATGATAGAACTCACGTTAAGACGCGGTCTGACCCCCACTCTGCTGTCCCCAGAATGGCTGCGTCGTGGGCTTTCCAGACAGCCACGGGCCTCTTAGACTCCAGCTTCCAACACACAACCCAGCCGTCTGCATCGCCGGTGAGCAGACGAGTGTTGTTCCGCACGAATTGGACGCTATGAATTTGTGCAGTATGGCCACGGAAGATGTAGCTTGGCTGCGCTAGCGGCAGGGTGGAAGACTGGCGCTCAACGGCCATGATACCAGCAGCATGTACTTCAGCGCGCGCTCGGGCTGAGGTTGGAGCAAAAGGCAAGCCGGAACGAGAGGGATCGACGGCATGGGGAGCGCGTTGGGGGCTGATCCACTTGCGGCGGCCGCTCGAGCCAACCAGAGGCCTCACAGCAGCTAAGGGTTGCGCCCACGGCGCATACACTGCCCACTGCGCAGGGGACCTCGCGATCTCCTGCGATGGCCGTTGCGTGCTGAAAGCTAAGTTTAGGCCCACAAACGGTCGACCTCGCAGCAGCTGGTGCCTTTCACTGCGCGTGCTGCACGACAACGAGAAGTCCGCGGTCGACTGTGACCTTGAGCCTCTCCGATGGCTCAGGAACCTCAGGAACGGGGGTGCCTATTAACCTGGGCCCAACATCTGGGGTGCTGCTTTGGCCCTAGGTTCTCGCACAAAGCAGCAAAAATTGCCGACCTTGTGCGTCGCCGTCTATTTTAGGGGGTAGCTTATTTGCCATCACGACAAGAATAAACGCCATTGGACTGGGGAGCTCCACGCTGAGGCTGGCGAGCTGCTCGTCATCGTCGCGGGCGCTCTGCCGGTCGCAGACGGCTACCTGCTTGTGCCAATGCGGCAGACGGGAGGCCGTGTTCGCCATGGTGGCATCGGCCGCATGAGATATCGAATGCCTGGCGGAACTGAGACATCAACCGTCAAGCTCGCGGCCCGGCACTGCGAGACGTCGAACCCTGGGAGGCTGTGCGCGGCGGAGGAGACACGAAAAAGCATCTCCAGCTCTGCGGCGGCGAGGACTTGGCTACGGCCATTCGTCGAGGGAGCATACAAGTTCGGCGACTGGGCCCGTTGGCTGGACCGCACCTCCTGCACCTTATTTCACTACGCATGCCCCTTGCTGCCCTGCTGTCATGACCAGATAGCGCATCACCGACTGCTCTCCAGCGCGCCCTCTGAATTCCATGCCGGCCCTCTAACAGCCAGGCAGTCGTGTGCTTTCCGCCGTGCTTCTCCTCTTCGCGGGCCGTACCAGTACCGGAGCGACTCCATCCCGCGCCAGGTGAGCAGATACCTACTGTGTAGGTACTCGCGGCGTGCCAGCGTTCGCGTGTCGTCAGTCCCAAGGAAGGCTCTACCAGGATATCGACGAGGCACGGCGCCTCTCGCATCATACCGTGCAAAGCGCATCCAGATCGGCCAGTAGCGCGGCTGCTTAAGCCTGCCGCTCGACCCTTAACACAGCTTTCCAGCTTTCCTCACTCCCTCCGTCCCAGCCTTTCAAGGGGACGCTTCGCTCCTGCTTCTCCTCTTAACTCGCACCTGCCCGCGCTCAATTGCGACGCGTGGTTGCACCTGCCTCGTTGCCCCGACGCTGCATCAGCGCTGCTGCACTTGCTCGGCTGCTTCGCTTGCGCTTGCCCCTCTTCGACGCCCAGCCCAGCGTTCCATCTCACAGGAGCGCTGGTTTTATCGACCATCCAGCAGCGTTTGGTATTTCTTCCCGCCTCGAGTCCAATTGCCTGCACGCGACGCTTCTTAAACTTTGCACAGGAGGTCCATCCGGGAGTAGACACTCAGCCCTCGGCAGCTCCGGCATCTCACGCTGATTGTCATCACCTACGCGGCCCATTCTTACCAGCATACTGCGCGCTCCACTCCAGCTGTCAACCGGCCCTAGCCCTTCGACCCTCTGGACCATTCCGTCCGCCGTCCACACTGCCGGTAGGCTCGCGTGCATACTGGCTTCACGAGCGTGGAGCAGGTAGCCCTCGAGACCGCGCACCCAGCCGTGCGCGCAGTCCCTCAATCTTCGCCCTTCGTCACCCTTCACCCAACCGTCACCGTGGCGGCGACATACGCGGACCCCGGCCCGGTGGTCGAGCACATGTACGCCTTTGTTGGCTATCCATATGACGACCAATCCACTGCCATCTCCTCCCTCGCTCCCTCAGACATAGCGCCTCTGCAGGTGGAGGAGTCGGAGCCTCTGATTAAGAAGCGGCGTCTCAGTAGTGCTTCCGCCAGCCCCGTGCCTATCAAGTCGAGGAAGGGTACCGGCGGCGGCAGGAAAAGGAAAGCGGCCGGCGCTGAGCAGCAGCAGCAACAACAAGACCAAGCGATGAACAGCGACGGGGCCCCAAACACTCCCGGCGCGAGCGACAAAGGCAGCCAGGAAACCAAGCCCAAGCGGGTGCGCACAGGATGCTTGACATGCAGAGAGAGGCACCTCAAGTGCGATGAGGGACGCCCGTCCTGCAACAACTGCATCAAGTCCAACCGAGTCTGCAAAACGGGCGTCAAGTTGAACTTCATCGACACCAACATCAAGCAACCACCGGTGGTGATGACGCCTGCTCTCTACGGCGAGGTTTTTTTCCAAGACGAATCGCGAGACATTGCCAGCGAGTACAAGGGTGGTTTAGAAAAGTATGCGCTTTCGAACCGCGAGCATGCGCAAGACTACCAATCCCGCGACATGGTTTCCCAAAATGGATATAGCTGGTCAGCTCCCAACGACTCCATGGGCCCGCCTACGCATGCCGCAGCCCCGCAACCCCTGCCGCCAATGCAGAGCATGCTTCCTGCCTATGGTATTCAAGAGCAGGCGAACGTGCATCACGCCGGTTACGACCGCCAGCAGCCTCGCGAGCCGTCCCATCAGCATTCACATTCCCATTCACATTCACATTCGCATTCGCATTCACACTCCGAGTCTACCTATTCTGGATCCAACCCGCATGGCGAACCAGCAGAAGAAGTTTCCCGATCGAAAGAATACCTCGACTCACAAGAGGAGGTTCTTTTCATGCAGGTTTTTGTTGAGGAGGTGGGATTGTGGATGGACAGCATGGATCAGACGAAACATGTAAGACCTCGCTAATTCTTGCGTCTCGTATGCGTCGCTTACTAACTCGGTTACAGTTCTCGCGACTACTGCCGTTTCACTCACTGAAGGAACCCATGCTTTTGAACGCCTTCTTGGCCTGTGGTGCGCGACATCTAGCCTTGGTCAATCCCAAGTATAGCGAGGAAAAGGCGCTGCACTACTATGATATGGCGACGCAACACTTGTTGGCTGCTCTCCAGAATCCGGAGCGAGACACAGTCATATGCGCAACGACTGCAGTCATACTCAATGTGTATGAGATAATGTGCGAGCGAGCTCTGCAGCGCATGAATCATATCGCCGGTGCTAGGGCTCTGATCAAGGAATGCCAATGGAACGCCACAACGAAAGGTATCGGTGGCGCTTGCTTCTGGTTGAACGTTGGAATGGAAATTCTAAGCTGTCTCCACTTCAACTGGCAAGTCGCCTGGGACCCAGACGACTGGGGTCTCGACATGAACATGAGCCGCGAGACGGAAAACAACCGAGAGGAGCTATGGACATACCGCATCGTGTACATCGTCGCGAAAGTTTGTAACTTTCGTGCTTCAATTCCTGAACCTTCTGGTCTAAACCAAACGGACAAGCGACACCGAATGGAGCGCAGGATTGAGGAGTGGGATCACCTGAAGGCCCTCGCTGATCAGTGGAATCAATGTATTCCTCGAACTATGCATCCGATGGCTTACCTTTACCCCGGACAAACCATTTCTGGATCCATGTTCCCAGAGGTATGGTTGATCAAACGTACTTCAATAGTAGCCAGGCTGTTCTACCACACATGCATGTGCTTGCTTGCTCAGACACATCCTGCTCGACCACCCACCGACCAAGCGATGGCTGGAATGCTGCAATCGCACTCTCGATTCATCTGTGGCATCAGTGCCCACGTTAAGGATCGGTACGTTTCTAGATTTTCAGGGCGTTGTTCATGAGATATCAGAGCTGACAGATCATTAGTGGTGTCGCAAGCGTTGCACTCAGATCCCTCGCGATTGCTGCAGAATCACTTACCGACCGTCGCGAGCAAGAAGAGGTTCTCCAAATCTTTGACAAGATCCGTCAGGAGACCGGCTGGCGAGTTGGTTTCCTCAACACGGAGCTGAAGGAAAAGTGGGGCTGGCCAAAAGAAGATGAAAACCCGATTCCCCTATCTGCGGCAGTCAATCAGAACCTCAGCATGAATTACCAACAACAAACAGTACAGGCTCCAACCGCTCTTCCGCCAGCGCCCCAGCAGGCTCCGGCTCGTGCTCGGCCGCCTCAAGGTATTGTAAATCCTATGTATGCTGGCGCCGACTTCCACCTCCCTCAACATCCGTACCAGCAGCACTATGTTGCCCCAAACCCAGGATTCCAGGTATCCAATGCTCTGAATGGTCAGAATGGTCAAAATGGCTATGATCCAAACGCTCATCCAGGACACCAGAGCCATCACCAGGCTCCCCATGGCAACTACTACTAGGCACAGCAGTCGACTTCCGGGCCCTGGGATCTGATTGCAACAATGCCATATGATGCCATATATCTGCGTCCTACGTTTAGTCCTTCTCCGCTGCGCAACGCACCATGCGATGAGCGTCTTGTCATTATCGAAAAGGAGCCTTCACTTTCTTTATCCGCTTCATGTCTTCTATCGCCTCCGCGTCCCCTAACGCCTCCATGCACTCCTCATATGCGCATCGCCAAATATTCTGGTTAATGGTAATTCATTGGGTACAACAAACTTCAGATTAGACCTAATACAACCATTCTACGAGAAGGTCACCTTCCCTCTGTTCCCCAATACTGGACGCCCGCGACAACCCCATAGACTTTGTCGGCTTTACATCTGTCACCTGTCTTTCCTCCTGCTCAGAACGGAGCGACTGATCGAAGAGATTGTACCGAATTATCGAAGCCTTGCACATCGCGGCTGGCTCATCATCACGCTTTTATGACTCTTTTTTTCCAGTGAAATCACTCGGAGTTTCTTGTCTCAAACAACACCCCCTGCTCATACTCATACAAGCGCTTGGACTCTGCGGCTCGAACACTCATGTTCGCTGCTGGTCTATATATTTCCTACACTTACACGACGGATCGGTGGTACTAGTTGCGAGACTGGTCCCTTGATATCTTAATATGGGGCTGGGATTGCCGGTTGACGTTATTGATGACCTCATGATACCCCGGGGCATAAGTGGGCCGGGCTTCTGCATTCTGTTTCTTTTTCCGATGCCTTTGATGCTGGGTTGCGATCGTGAGCGTAATACTGGTTGTGTATTAATGGAATAAAATCTTGAATATTGAAGTTGTTATAATATGTGTGATTCATGAGCGAAATGGGTTGTGTGGGTGTTCGTTGTAGTGGTGTGTCTGTGATTGTTTGCTGAAGGAGTGATGGAGTTGTGGGTGAGTGCGCTTGCGATGGTTGAACGTGGTGTTGCTGGGTAGGTTGCGTGCGAAGGTAAGGGGATGTTGGTGATTTGGCACCGGTGAGTTATGATGGTGATTGGAATTTAAAGAGAGAGTGAGGATATGGCTTAGAGGGTTGGCTTGAGAGCTACGTTCATCTTAACATGTGACGTGTTGTTGTTGTTGTTGTTGCGTGGCTGCGTTGCTGCGTTGCTTCAATAATGACTGTAGTGCAATAGCGAAGTATGGCTTGTCACCTGTATGACTTGCGAGTTTAGAGGACTACGCAATTATTTGTTATGGTGTGTGTCTCCGTGGGTTTTCACCCGGAGGAGCTGTGAGGCTGGGGATATTACATGGCTGGACGTGGTGTTGCTGGGTAGGTTGTTGATTCAAACTGATTCTTTTCAGCATCACAAGTACATTCATCGTGGCTCACGTTAGCTCGCCAAGCTTTCTTTGCTCGTTTGGAGGGATGAGGTGCTATTGAGTAATCCTCTATATCAGAGATGATACCTGTGAGCTATAGACGGAGCGGCGAAGGGAGGATGGGGCGCAGTGATTGCAATTCTGTGGCTGAATAATACATGTACCAGCGAGCAGACCGTGATGGTCTAGATGATCTCGATGTCGGTATGCTCCGCTGGTATCATATCCTCGATATTGGGGAAGAGCATTGCCATCCCAACTCGCTTGTACTTCGCCTCTCCCACGGGTTGAAGCAATAGGGCCCAGTAGACGTGCTTGTAATGAAAGAACTGTGTGAGGTCAACGCAGTCAGGCTACGGCGGTCAGTATCTGAACAGTTCTGGCGTAATGCTAATAAATCATACTGTATCTTGGTGTTCTTTGGTGTCGTTGCTTGCTTCTGCTTGAAGGCAAGCAGGCCTAATACTAGGTGACTTCGTTGATTTAGTTGTAAGCTAGGAGGATACAAATGGTATCTTACAAATATATTCGAGCCATTCCGTAGCAAAAGAAGGCATTGAGCGGGTGAGGAATCTTGTTCGTCGAACTTTGCCAGCCCGCACAAACTGCCACGAGATGATGACTCCTTACGGACTGCGAACGTCGGATTCCCGAGCAGAAATGTCGATAGTAGTGTGCCGCCGGTGATCCTAATCGTACAACATTCTAGAATGGCGGTCTTATCGAAGTCTAGCTGTATCAGTCTCCCAGTGACTCTAATAGTGTCCGGGGGCTCTATCCGAAGAGCTTGCGTCAATCCCTCAGTCCATCCACTGTATATCTCGATCGGCCAATACTTTGGGCCTCCTTTTGATGCCCAAGACCAAGAAGGTGGATCATCCCAATCAGCATCGCGCCAACGTGTTCCATGCCAGAGTAGCTCGGCAGCCATGTTGTCTTCCCATATTCCGTTGATGAAACGGCCTGATCGAGTGGGCTGTTCTTCATTCACGATCCCCTGAATTGCAATAAGACGATCGGAAGGATACGTCAAATGCCTTGTTGAGTAATTGCTCAGGATCCCAGACCATTGACGGTTTTGCCAGACTCCATGACTCCCATAGGCGCCGGTTTCTTGCCAGTCTCTGGATTGGCAGTGCCAGCCGATGCTTTCAGCGAGGAACAAAACAAGTCGCCGTGCGAAATATAACTCTTGCAACGCCCAGCCTCTAGATTCTAGCGGGCTCCAATGCATCGAACACTTACGGGCGCAGTATGGTGTTCTTGCTATGTTGAATACACCTTGTGCTGCGCCATCTTTTATGAACGGAACTGTGACAGTATGGGATTGACTGCGCCCAGACATGAATAGACCTCCTGAAGGATTTGTTGAGCCTGCGGCAGCTAAGACTACTGTGGCTTCCTTATACAGTAGGCCCATCGTCTGTGACTCCTGTTTCCAGTCCTCAATATCGTCCTGAATAATGCACAAGGAGTCAATCCAAAGGTGGCGTATCCCGAGGCGATGTGTCGTTAGAACAGCATCTTTAAAAGTCCTCGGAAGAGCTGCATAATTGATGCTTAACATATGCTCATGGATGTTCTCGGTGGTGGTCTTGATAGGCTGGCAGTCTTCAGAACCCCAACAGTGACTCAAGGCACAGTATGTTCCCTTCGACTCTTGAGTTGCGATAAGCCTCACGGTGAGGACTTCAGTATTACCAGAGATCTCCAGAATGCGCGAAGGCAATTTGACATCGTCATCAGTCCTTGCACTACCAGCCGCTGCGATAAGCCCACACCCATTATGGTGAGATGTACACTCGGCATACCAATCTTCGATTGTGTTGTTGATTGATTCTGCGTCGTACTTCAAGATTGGCCGCCGTGTCACAAGACTTGAAGAGGCTCGAGATCCTAAGGTACGTGTAACGTCAGTTGAGTAGTACGGTGCTTCATGGACAGTAGACTCGCCTTCTTCCGCCCATACAGCAAAGTCTAATTCTCCTAATTCCCCAATTCCCGATTCCTTCGTACCAAGCAAAAATAGCTTGCAAAAACAAGTCACACTCCGCTGGCCATCACGCAATCGAAAACTCCTATAACAACAAATCCTCACCATATAAGCTGTGGTCGAGGCGCCTTCTTCCACCTTCACAATGTCTGTATGGTGCCCACGAAAGTCTTCCAGATGAGTCACAACAAACTGACATAGCGGACAATGTTCTGCTGAATCCCGGTAAGGAGTCGACTTTGGCAAATCGTACCTTGTCCAGAGATTCTCACCGCACTTGGGGATACACTCGAGGATCCTTAGGCAGACATCGCAATAGTCCAACAGGCTCGAACCAGAGTCTTCGGGCAACCCCTCCTTAGGCAAGATTAATTCCGACATTGTATTCGTCAGCCTTGGACACTGTCATATTCGTTGTCGTCAAAGTAAAAATCGGCCACCAGGGATGTCCAGAGATTAGGCATCAAAGCTCAAGCAGTAATAGGACCCAGGAAGCGGCGAACAAGATCCATAAACGGAGTGTCGAGCCCACAATCCTATTTTATCGTACACCGTGGATTTGCGTAGACATTTCGTCGGATTGGCGAAGATGGCGATAGTGGAAGGTTAGAGCCAAAGCTGCGGAGGAGGCACTCGGGCTGAGCTTGGCAATGTTCAACTCCACGTGCACCTTCGTCACGCCCGACGTCCGATGACCTCGAGCCTCAGCCTCGTCCCAGATTGTATACAGCGTCTGACCTGCAGAACTCGCTCCGCTGTTCGCGGAAAGCTATAAAATGTATATCTTTTCAACCAATATCAGTAGTGGTTAGATTATATCTTTTCTTTAATAAGTAAATAACTTACTGTTAATCGATACAGGGGGGCGAGTTCTGCAGGCCAGACTCTGTAGTACGCTAGCTATCAGGCCATTCCTTGAATCGTCTCACAATATGAATATCCAACCTACCGTAGTATCGCAGCCTCTTTCGATTTCTTCATCCAATCCAGGTCCCCACCACCACATCTCCCTCACTATTCTGGCAGAAACAGCAACTCCTCACTAACCACCTCAGACCTCTCACAGTCCCCACTGCTATCATCTCATCACTTTCAGCAACGACACCAAAATCATACACAAATGCAAACAAGATATATTGGTATCACATAATCCCCAAGCGCCTTCAACTTTTCGTGATCACACCCATTCACACTCACACTCCGGCTTACACTGCACTAGTAGCCTGCTGCCTTATCCTCCAGCGCTCCAAAGTCGCCAGCAGCAGACCTAACAGACAGAAGACGGGGAAGAAGATAAGCATGCCGAAAGCAATCGAGATATCCACCATAGCGCCTTTCGCCCAAAACAAGAAACCGTTGCCTTTAGAGAAAAGCCAATATATGACCGATGACAACGCCGTATACATGCCGAGAGAAAAAGTGTGTACAAGAAGAGTAATCCGGGATGATGTGCTAGAGGCTCGCTCTAGTTCCCTGGGTTCCCGTCAACAAGATGCCCCCGATGAGAAAATTATGCAGGAGTAGCACTACTCCCTAATCTGCGCCTTGAGACCCGCGACCTCCCTCTTCAGCCTGCTATTCTCCTTCCTCAACCTCGCGCACTCTTCTTCTGAAGCTTTCATCCTCTTGTCCAATTCCTCATTGCCTTTACCCTTGCGGGCAGCGCGCTCAACCTTCTCTAGCTCTTCATTGAAGCGCGCATACAAGGCTTCGTTCTCAGCGTTCATATCCCTATAAAGCTGATCGAGATGTTTCGCTCGAGCCTCGGAGACCTGTAGAGAACTCGTAACGTCCTTCGAAATTTGACTCTGACTACTCGAGAGAGTTTCCAATGTGGTTTTGAGGTGCCTTTCCAGCGTCGCAACCTTTGCTTCCAACGCCTTGTTCGATGAAGTCGATGCGGAGGAGGGTGGAGCAGAGGTCTGCGTCGTCAAACGTGGAGTCCTGGAAGCTGACAGCTCATGTCCTATAGCGCTGAGCTCGGACTGCAGGTCTTTCGATGCGGTCTCAATATCTCTTTGTTGGTTCTGGAGCCTCTCGCGAAGCTTTTGCGGACTCTGCATTTTCAGCTTCCTGGGCGAGGTCGAAGTTGCGCCAGATTTCGTTGGCGAGCGAGGCGTCGACGGCGGAAGTTTGACGGTGTTGCCGGACGTTGGTCGCTCAGAGAGACCACCAGAAGATGACGCAGGCTTGAGCGTAGGGATGGCAGATGAGGACTCGGTTCGCTTCTTCGTTGGACTGTAAGACTTGATGGTGACCTGGTCCGCTTCCACAGTGGTAGATTTGGGTCGGGCAGAGCCAGCACGCTCAAGAGCATTGGCCGGTGAGTTCTCTTTGCGCATCGGAGAACCGAGACGAGAGGGCGTAGGGATCGCCGACTGCTTAACGGGTGAGGGCGCAGTTCGTGATGGTGTCCGTGGCGAAGCGCTCGTCTGCCGAGCATTGCGATGCGAAGAATCGGGTCGACGAGGAGTCTGTGGAGACCAAGTAGGTATATGGTCAGCAGTCTGCAACGTCTTGAGATCGCTCAAAGAAGAACGGCGCTTCTTGCGGGGAGGACCAGTGGTAGGGTTTACTACAGGAACTTCCCCAATGCTTGCTAGCGCTGCACCAACGAAACCTCCCCGAGCATGTGACGGACTCTGGTTGTTCTCGAAAGCAAAGGCGCCAAGCACTGTTGGACGATCTCGTGAAGAAGGGCGTTTCGGTGAGAGGCGCATGTTGGTATCTGTGGAGTTAGAACGACCAAGAGAAGCAGGTGGCCCAGCCTTGGACACACTAGATGGTTGGCTATCTGCTCCATGGCTGTTCTTGCTCAATGAGCGCCACAGTGAGCCGACTGTTGATTCTTTCTCACCAGACTTGCTATTCTCTCGCGTGAGGGTACCGAAGCCAAATCGCTTGCGCAATGAAGTATTCGAGTTGATCGAGCCTGCAGTAGTTGATCGTCCCTTGGAGTCCATCGATCCGTAGTTCGGCGTGCTGACTCCGCTTAGTTGTACGGCGAACAGGGCATCAATGTCTTGAATGAATCGGTCGATGAGAGAGATAAAGTCGTTTGGATTGCCCTCGGGAACAAGCATTTCTGCAAACGCAGCGGTCAGAATGCCGCGATCTCCGTCATTTCCAGTGCCGTCCAAAAGTTCGGCCAGAAGCTTGATGATGCCACGGAGAGAGCGTTGATTTTGCGGAGCTAGTTCGGCGAACGTTGTGCGGAAGAAGTCCTCAAATTCGCCAGGGTACATGCTATCCGACTTCAGTTGCAACGAAACCAATGTTGCCTGTGATATGACAGGCCCCATTTTCTCGCGCCAGGCTATCTTGAGGAACTTTTCGAAAGTTGCGAACAGGACATCGACACTTGACTGCGAAGCTATATCCATGTTCGAAGGGTTCTCTAGAAGTGAGTTGTACAACTCGTTGACTGCGAGGTCATCAGCTACAGACCTCGCCCGAACAGATCTTCCAACGATGTTGCCCTTTCGAGCATGCAACGCCAGGATTAGAGTGGCCAGAGTTTCCTCCAATTTGACAAGAGAATCCATCGGTGTTGCGTTTGCGTTGAACCCTATCGTCTTGCCCGATGATGTTGGACGAGACAATTCACCGTCGCGACTGTGTGCGCGAGTCGGGCTTGGCTGTAGTGGAGGCGCCATTCGTGGTATATCGCCCAACGATGGCGGGTTGCGCTGCAATTTGCGCGTGCCGCCTTCCTTACCAACGCTACCGCCGAACAGGTTGGAGAGCATCTTGACGGGAGAGTGCGGACGGCCTTTAAAGTCGTGACCCTCTTCTGAACTTTCAACCTGGACTCGCAACGCTTTCAAAATTTGCTGATTTCGGAAGAGGTATGCTTCAGACAGCGCGAGATTCTTGATGTTGTTTCGTAATTGGAAGAAATTGCTTAGGCGTTTCGTAAGGACCGGCAAGAATTCGACATTCGTCAGCTTGTCTCGTGTACTGTAGTTATTAACGCCAGTAGTCTCAAGCACGAAGTAACCTTCCTCTGGTATCGAGATGGAGACGAAAAGCTCGACACCATCTTTGCCAGCTTCCATAGGCTTGAATGACTTTGCAGGGTCGACAACGACTTGAACTTTGGCTGGCTCCTTTCGTCCTTCGATAGGCTGTTCTACTGTATCTTCCGACACCGCTGAGTAGAAGCTGAGTTCACCAGAGACACTTCGGACTTCCCATTTGTAGCTCTCGCGCTCGCTCTCAGGGTAGCGCCCTTCGACTTTCGCCTTGGTCACTTCCTCGACGCACTTTTGCACTTTGCCTTCGTAAGCACCTTGCAGGTAGAACATGCGTATTCCCAGGTTTTGCTTGTCTCGACTCCGCGGTCTTCCCGGCTGGCTTGACGTGGGCGTGGGTGATAGTAACTGTAGTATGCTACCTTCTGAATGCTCAGTAAGAAGAACATCGGATAGACTGAGCTGTTGATGGAAGATAAGTTCTGCTGAGCCCAAAGAGGACTCTGCGAACTTTGGGTTGTCCAAATCTGCCATCACACTTCGAGCGGTCATCGTGCAACCATTTGGCTTGTGCAACATGATGAGAGATTCCGGGAAGAGCAAGAAGATGCCAGAGGTGGTGCCTGGTCCATGCAACTCCCCGTGATACGGCGGCGAGAGCTCGATGAAGTCAATGGCTGAGATGAGGCGTCCTTGAGGGTTGAAAGAAGGTGGCCAAGAGAAGATCATCTTTCGCAAGCGATCGAAGACCTTGATTTGTTGGGCCGTTGGTGCGTCCCTGGAGCATATCTCAGATATGATGTCTCTTGCTTTGAGAAACGATTTGAGCGCTGGATGTCGAACAGGTAGTTGTTTCACGATGTTGTCAATGTACAGGTTGTACCGGGGCAGACGTTGGACGGGTTCAATGAGCATGGACATGAGTCGTTGTTCTCCTGTGTCCTGAACCCTCTTAGAAAAGCTCGATCCGCTGTCCTTCATGAAGACTTTGAGGAATTGGGAGAAATCTGCATGTGCACTGATATAGTCCGTGTAAGAGTCGCCAAATTGTGGAAACCACTCCACCAGCGACTTCGCAAGTGCCGCAGCTCCAGTCACGTCCTCGGGCTCCTTCTGTCCGCGCAACGGCGCTACGAAGATGTCGTCGTTGGCATTCTCGATATCCTGGATGGCTTCATTCTCTGTCTCCTCCAGGATGGCGCGTATCGCCTCTAAGAAGCTTGAGTTTACTTCCAGGATTTTGTCCAAGCTTGGTGGAAATAGACCCTTCAAGGCTTGTTCGCTCGGGCTGGTGCTAGAGAAGTGCTTGTGCTTCGCCTTCTCCCTGAAGTCCACTGCTACGCTGTGCACCAAGTCGTATACTTTGCTGACGTAATTTTCTTCAGTGTCCAGCAGCTCGCACATCTCCCGTCGCAGGTTCTCCTTTTGTTTCCTCGAGAACGACTGTGATCGGTTCAGACCGGTAGGTTTCGATGGTGCTCTCCGTAGCTTCGAAGTGGGAATGAAAGCGGCCTCTCCGAATAGCTTGACCACAGGTGCATAAGCACCGTATCGCTGTTGAAGGATGTCGTCTTCGGACTCGTCGAATTGGGCCGACTCGCGAGCACTATCTAGCTTCTGGGTGCTGCCGTGAGGCAGAACCACGTCCAGATCCAGCCATGACAAAGTCTGTTCTCCCAATGCATGCCGTACATCAGTGATGACGTCCTCAACATTCTGGACCTTCACCATCCGTGCTGCTAGCATCGCAGCATGCGATTCGGAGAACAGCTGTGGCGCCGAGGGCAGCCGTCCCAGACTGCTGTATTGCTTCTCCCACACCTGCTTGATCTCGAGCGGGAGCTCCGCGAAGTATTTGTACAGGCTGAAGGCCAGACCTCGACATATCTCATCGCCCTGTTCCTCGCGTGGCAGGCACGTCACTGCACTGTAGAATGTGGCTGTTGGTGAGATGATCAATCGCGCAAAGTTCTGCAGGCCAGCTGGGGTGAAGACGTGGGCTTGGATGCGCGAATGGGTCGCCTGAGTAGAGGTCGCGGTCGGCCCGTAGAAGATGAGCACAGGCGAGTTGGACAGCAGCTCGTCGGTGGTGTAGAAGAGCGACAGGTCGGCCGCAGAGAGCGCCGCGGGCTCGGGGTTGATGACGACCATTTCGCCAATTGCGGGTGAACGAGTGACAGAGTTGGAATCGAAAGGGACTAGATTAGATCGAAGTCGCGTTGGAATTAGGGCATGGTGCGGCGGTGGTGAGGGAGCGACTGTTATGGCGAGGCCGTCGAGGTGCAGGTGCAGGTGCAGAAGCTGTGGAAGGCGCGTCGAGTCGTTTGGAAGCTACGGCTGCAGGTAAACAAGACGCAAGACAGCCCTGGCGGAGAGACAGCGTCTGCGAAACGCCGAAAACAGGCCCAATTCCTGCGGCCAAGCGCACGTCGGCTAGAAACGTGCGACGGTGAAAAGCTGGGGCGTCCCGGTCACAAGGTTAGTGATGCGTATTTTTGGGGGATGGCTCTGCTCTTTGCAGCCCAAGGCGCGTCTCGTCGCGTGAGTTGCGCAACCTGGCCGCCGATCGGGCCCCGCCAAACAAAACATCTGAACGGCGCCCCTCCTGAGCTTCACCGGCACCCATGGCGACACAGCAAGGCGAGGGCGGCGTGCCCTTCAGTGTCGCCCATGACCTGCGGCAGTTCCGTCTTCTCGAGCTGCCTGCAGAGCTGCTCGAGCTGCTCGACTCCCCGACTCCGCCACCGTATGTACTGGGCCGTTTCTATGGAGACTTGCTAACCTGCATAGGCTATCCATCAAGTCGCAAGCCCCGCCCGCGTCCTCCGGTACCTTCAATGCGAAGCCAGCCTATGCTGTGCTGTGTACCCCCAGCAGGACGTACCAGCTGCGCCAGGTGCAGACGTCCAACTCCGTCTTCATCACGCAGGCCACCCTCGAAGCGCACGAGGACGAGATTCCCGTCCCAACAACATGTGCAATTGCCTCGTGCGGTGCAACGCTAGAGCTGCACCCTGCCGACACGCCGGCCCTCCGTTATCTAGAGGACGTTCTGCCGATATATGACATCGTCGATGGAGAAGTGGATGCCTCTGGCAATGGCAAGAGCATGGCGGACGTATTTAAAGATATACCGTTATCGGAGGGCCAATGCAAGCAGGGTTGGGAAGAAGTCTTTGCATTCGAATTCGCGGGCAGCTCATGGATGCCTTCTGCAAACACACTACTACAGGTGTGGACAGCCGTCAACGACGCGGCTGCATCAGAAAGCGTCCCGTTACACAAGCAGTTCCTCACAGACGATATCATCAACGCTCTGGACGATAGAGGCTACCCAGAGTCTCTCATCCAAGCCATTCTCACGCGACTGGGGTACGATGACCAGAAGGACGCAGGCTGGTCCTGTCTCGATCGTTCGCGGACAATGATGTTCGTTGGCGAGACGCTGCTGGAAGCCAAGCTTGCGTCGGAGGACTACTTGATCGCTGAGTTCTTGGGTGTATGGAAAGACTCTGTTCCCGAGCTTTGGAGGGAAGATGTCGATTTGCATACCCTTGAAGGACGATACAACGTCCCATCGGATAAAACGATACGATCCAGTAAACGCGGAGCCAAGACGGCTCCAGCAGCATCCAAAGCAAGCGCAGGATCATCGTCTCGAAAATGGCACGAGAAGTTTGGACGCGCACGGAAAAAGTAAGAGGATAAAACCAATCTCTCACCATTCTTCAAAATAGGGTATATATACTCTTCCAAACAGCAACACCAAAAGACCAAGCAGATCCTACATTGGCATTCTCCGCATTTCCTCAGGCGTCCAATACTTCCTCATGTTCTCGGCGCCCAATTGCTTGACTTCATCGTCCAAATGCTGCCACAACACCTTCCCAAACCCATCCAACACCCCCTTCAACTCTCCCAGTCTCAGCTCCCTCTCGCCACCTCGACACGCCTCAAGATATTCCTCCAGCTTCTCCAACCCCTCATGGATCTTCTGGTGCTGAGCCAACAACTCATCCCTGTTTTTGAACGCAGGCATCTTGCGTCCGAGAACAGGGAATACGTGTTGTTCCTCGATGGTATGGTGCATGGTCAGCTGGTGGCAGAACTGCAAGCCTAGTTGGAGAAATTGCCGTATTGAGAGGTTCTTTGGACGTTTCCCAGCGTCGCAAGCGGACATCATGGTGTTCCAGGTCGCGCGGAAGTGGTTGTGGTAGTAGTCCATATGTTCAGCCATGTGGTTGTAGGTCCGGAACTCGGAGGCGGAGAGTTTGGGAAGAGTCTTTTCTTCTGAAGTGTTGCTGGGCTCTGGGGCTGGACATTCTGGCGGTGGTGCTGCAGGAACTGTAGTCTCTGACTCTGCCATTTTGGGACGTAAGGTTGCTGCTGCTGGCCCTCTATGAGGTGGCGTAGATGCGAAAGATCGGAACCTGATTCGCCCCGGTTGCTTCAGAGAACGTATGAAGGAAATCATGCAATGTCACGTAGTCTAAAGCAACAATATCAGACTAAAGAATACGCTGCAGAATATAACTAAGAAAAACGCCCGGCTATCATTTTCTTTTAGGACTCTCGGACTCTCAGTCTAGCCGCTCAGCCCTACGAGATATTGTCTTTAGTCATCGAGAATCGGCTGCCGGATGCGTCTCTCCCGGCTTCCGATGAGACTAGTACCTATTCGGTATTGCTTCGAAATGTAAAGCCGAGCTGCTGATTGCTTCGCGCTTTTCGTAGCGCGAGCGTTGTTGTACTGTTTTTGTGTCTAGATCCTTTGTTATTGTGCACCCCTGGGTTGGTGTGTCAGGATTGGAGTGCGGAATCGGCACGCAGGCGGGAGCGGCGAATTCACCTTTGCAGTGATCATCGTGGACGATTCGTGGTTGAAGGGAGTTCATATGCTGATTCAATAGGTATACCATGGACTGATCCAGCTCAGCAATCTCTTTGCATCCGCTCCTGTCTTCAACAAGCACTGGCTTTGTTCGGTGTCCGACCCCAAGCAGTTATGCCTTATCGCCCCAGCTTCGGAGGATACGGATACTTTGCAAGGCCAGAAAGTGGGATGGCAACAAGGCTCTGACCGTCGTGGCACAAAACACCTCATTTGGACATACCTCGCTATGTGAAATACTCCAAGCGTCCATCGCCTGACGCCGTCAAAGGTGGAGTCAAAGTTGTTCAACACCGTTGGCAGCACAGTATTTGCTTCGCTTCCGAATATCTTCGCCCCGGAACCAAAGCACAACGACCGCTCCGAACCCAATGACTGTAAAGCATCCAGCCAGGATCGTCGCACCCCAGCCAAAGCCAACTCTATCAAACATGTAAGGCGCAAATAAGGGGAAGAAGGCGGCGAGGCTGCTCCTCAAGCCCAGGTTCGTTGAAATGGCCGACGCAGCATACCTTGTATACGCATCGATGGTGTACACAGATACGCAGCATGAGCAGATGTACAGGAGCCTGAATGCCAACTTCTGCCCGAGAGTCTGCGCAAACCCACATCCGGTGTTCCAAACAAAGAAGACAGCGCCGCCTCCTAGCAGAGCCGTTCTTCTCCCGTAGATTTCAGAGATCGGAGCGAGTAGCAACGGCCCAAAGCCCATACCGATGAGAATGAGTGAATTGACGAGAACCCATTGGTACGTTTCAGTGATGGAGAGGTCCTGTGTGATCTGTTTTTCAACCGGGACTAACATCGTCTCGGCGAGGGGTTGGATGAAGGCAAAGCCACTAAGGATGAGAGTCGCGGTCCATTTCTGAGGGAGTGACCAGTTCTTTGGGCGAAATGGGTTATCGTCAACTTCCCAAATTCCCTTCGGTCACATCAGTCGCCGACCGCGGACTGGATTGGTATTTGCCACGTACTGGTGGGGTATGGAGAGGTCCATCGCTCTTACTATTCTCCAAGACGCCGGCTCTCGACCGTTCTTTGCTGTGTGATTCTGTTGGCATAGCGAAAAGTATTCTATCAAAAAAGTGCAGAATCGATAGGCTGAATGTAAGGTCACTGGGAAAGCGTCGTCGCTGACTATTGAGAATCTCGGATGAATAGTACGGGAAAAGTGTAGTCCGACAACGGCTCGTTTCCATGACCGAATACAGTTTACTGTATGGATTCTGTGCTGGCGGCCTGACTACTCATCTGATGAAGATCTTGACCAGGGCATTCGAGGGCTTTAACTGGACCAGAGCCATGAGAACAACAACATCATTCTAACATCCTGACACTAAGCATCCTCAGCCGGTGGACCAAGAGGGTAACACGTACGACGACAACGGCCTCAGTACCCAACAAGAAAAGCTCCCTCTTTATCTGCAAGGATATTTCTGCTGACATGTGGGGCTGCTTCGCGAATTCAAAGTCGCGCCAGTAAGCTGCAGACATTGCCATGAATCAAGGAGCGTTGGGCCAGTTACTGTGCCACGGTCAGCATATTACATTACGCATTGACTCCCCTTTCCCAAGCTTTTCCCCGAAACATGAAGCAACACATCATGAGCATCTAGAGCCATTCCCATTTCATAGCAGAAAGTGATCGCACTGACCGCATTTCCCATGCCCTTTGTTGAACACTATATGTTATAAGCATGGGCCGACACGACATCCTGGCCAGAGGCACGGTCGCTCCTCTTGGATTGAGTCAGACGCACGAGAGCTTCCGTTAGTTCTCAACCTGCTGTAACGACGCTTGATTCCTTCTACAGCCGATTCTCAAGCGCTTTTTGACCGCAATTTTTCGCCTTCCCCAAAACTAGATCGAAAATACGCGCAAGATGGCAGCTCAAATACTCAATGTGGAGCATGGCAGAGACTGGTCAGAGCTGGCTGCCTTGTTGCTCGATTCCCAAGCAGACCCGTACCAGTCCTACTTCCGACGTCTACACCCAGTATCGATCCGAGATCCTGATAGTAGAGAGCTGGAGATTGATCAGTTGGCAAAGAAGCTCAGAAAGGAATGCGTAAACGATCCCACGTCCTACACAGTAAAAGCAGTGGACACCGAAACTGGCCTGATATTGGGTCTTTCGATCTGGAATATTCGAACAGCATCTCAGTCGATCAATGAAGGCGAAGAGCCTCGTTGCGAGTTTACCATGTACGCAGATGATGGGGAAATAGAGTTGATATCGGAAGATGTTGAGCGTATGGAGATTGCCCGAGCTGGACCGACTGATTTGCCGCACATCTGTAAGTAGATGTGCATTTAATGGCCAATTGACAAGCTAACTAGTATATGCATCAAGTCTTATACACGATCGCAACACGATCTACTCCCACCGGCGGAGAAGTGGGAAAGCTTCTCATGGACTGGGGTCTAGAAAGAGCCGACTTATTAGGGATCGAGACTTGGGCATACACATCCTCACCAGAGACATCTCTATACAGTATGACAGGATTCGAGGCTTTCGGAAAGCTCAGCGTCAGACCGGGCGCTGTCTCATTAGAAGAACACAAGTCTGGAGTCACCACCCCCTTTCGACCTTTCACTATTTGGAGCATTCGAAGAGGAGCTAGAAGAAACAGGGAGAAGTATCGAGCACACTACACCGACACGAATGGCTTTTGGTAGGGCGATCAATTGGGATGATTCCTGTTGTATGCAATCTACCTAGATAAATAGTTACCAGAATATGACTAGCTTCTTAGCTATTCGAGCTATTCGAATGGTTCTCCCTAAGAGCTTGTACAATATTGATGCATAGCCCATCTTAAAAGTACTGTGCACTATGCTTCTAGTATCTAGAAGAGGCGTCACGATGTCTACCCTGTCTATTCGGAATCTTCGTACGACACTGAACTGCTTCCACAGTTTATTGCTGGACTGTGATACTATACGCTCACCTCCTCACAGCACGATCTCATCACAATCTTAAAAGGAGTAGAAGGTCGATATACCAGAACATAACTGGCATGACTGCGAGACGACTAAAGCGGGAACATGGAATTGGGGTGTAGCGTACTACCAGCAACGTCCAAGTTCGAGCTAGAACATGTCTGAAGATCAGATCGTTGAAGCTTTTCAATTAGATCATCTGCTAAACACATCTGCACAATGCACAGAAATCCTCCAACGCCCCGAATGCATAGTTTCATCAGGACTCGCGTCGAAGACTCGACTAGAACACTTCAGCGGGTTATAAGCTTCAAGTATTCGAAAGCACAGATGCACTCTAACACCACAATTTCGGAAAACCTGAAGTTATACAGCCTCAACAAGCTGCTTAAAAATGGGTATATTGGATAACACGCGTGGCCAGAAAACCCTGATTAACCTCGCCCTGGTCCTCACTCCGCCTTCCTGCCACCATCTAACCCCATGTGCCACCACCACCGCGCCCTTGCCGTCTCTGCGCGCTAAGACGCCAGTCATCTTCCCCAGCCCACTTCGACTGCAACGGCTGAATGCGCTCAGCCTTCTTCCGCTTGCTCAGTCGATCGGTCGGCGCCTTCTTGAAGAACCTCGGTGCCATTTCGACCAACATTTCTGGCGTCACAGCCGACACGATGTGTGCGTATTCTTTGCCGGTATCAACAAGACTGAACCAGCAGATAGTCTGTGGATTTTTGCCGAACAAGGCGGAGCTCGGATGCAAGTACACTGGAGCCTGGGTGGAAAACGATTTATAGCAATTCTCGTTTGGGTCTTTCTGCGCGGTGTTCCGGAAGAAGCCGGCGCACAGAGCCTTGAGAATCCTCTTGTGGTCGTTTCCGCAGCTCACAATCTTCAGACTCTTGTGCCGACTTATGATCTGAACTAGCTGCTTGCGCACGTCTTGTACACGCAACAACGTACGGTGCTGGACAAAGTTCTCAGCGGCCCAGGCAGGCGAACTGCCATTTTCGAGCCAGGCTCGGTAGACATTTAAGAGCGTGATATGATCACTAGTGGAGTCGGCAAAGCGAGCACGCTTCTTGTCAGCTTGAGCTTGCTTATCGCGTGGACGATACCACAAACTTTGGGAGCCGGTTGAAGTGCTGATAAGAGCCACAATACTGAGCATTTCGTCAGAGCATCCCAGCGAGGCTGAAGACAGGAGCGCAGTGGAGAGAACTGGATCAAGCGGGAAATCAGCTTGTATTCTTCCAGTACGTGTCAACAGTCCTTCATCGTCGAGAGCAGACAGTGCGTATAAGTCTTCCATGGCACTGAGCATACTATTAGTGTCCGGTTTGTCGATAAAGTCGAAATGAAGCAGGTCGCCAATTCCAATCGCTTTGAGCATCAGGATCGTGTTGGTAAGCGATTGCCTTTGAATCTCTGGAATCGGAAGGGGAAGCATCTCAGTATTGAAACTCTGCTCCGTATACAGTCTCCAGCATTTTCCAGGCCCTGTCCGACCAGCTCGTCCGCTGCGCTGTCGTGCTTGGGCCTGTGAAATCGGCACGACCTGCAGTCGGTTCATGCCCAGCTTGGCATCAAATGAGCTTTGTTTGACATAGCCCGGATCGATTATATAGCAGACATCGGGAATGGTCAACGATGTCTCTGCTATGTTCGTGGAGATCACAATCTTGCGACTTCCTGGAGGTGCTTCTTCAAAGACCTTGGAAGCCACTTCAGTTGGCAACGCTCCATATATTGGCAGTATAAGTAAATCTGGAACGTTCGGCCCAAGGGCTTTCATACGTTCAGATAGGATCTCGCATGCGGAGTCGATTTCTTCGCGGCCGGTAAGGAACAACAAGATGCTTCCAGCTTCCTCGGTCAAATGAACCTCTAAGGCCGTGAGGAGAGCTGCGTCGAGGTAATCATCCTCAGGCTCGCGGCTGTAGAAGATCTCCACCGGGAAAGTGCGTCCGGGGATGGTGAATATTGGACAATCGGAATAGAACGAGCTAAACTTGTCGCTGTCCATCGTCGCCTCCGCAGCGTCAGCTTGATGTCTTTGCTTTCAGGGTTAGATTACTTACTGATGCTATTATAAGCTTCATATCCGGTCTGCGGGCGAGACACTTTTTCATCAGCGCAAGGATGATATCTGTTCCGATCGACCGTTCGTGAGCTTCGTCAATGAGAATGACCGAGTACCTGGACAACATAGGGTCAAGTAAGATCTCTCTCTGTAGGATACCGTCGGTCATGTACTTGATCGCCGTAGAACTGCTGGTCCTGTCCTCGAAACGTATGGCGTAGCCGACCTCGTTGCCAAGTTCGCAACCTACCTCTTCGGCTACGCGTTTAGCAACGCTCATTGCTGCTACGCGTCGTGGTTGTGTGCAACCGATCACTCCATCGTTGGCATATCCTGCTTCTGCCAGATATTGCGTGAGTTGAGTCGTTTTGCCACTGCCCGTCTCGCCCACGCAAACGAGCACGCTGTTGGTGGCCACCGCATCGAGAAACTGCTTTCGGAGTTTGAATACTGGCAGGGATCGTCGCTGTTCCGCAATGCTTGTGTTAGTGCGTATTCCGAATGAGGCGTCTTTCCCCTTCGAGATTTTCTTCCACTCGGGCATGGCTTCGAGAGGTTGGTTGGTCCGAGTGTTTCGCAAATCGCTAGCAAATTGTTTTTGTTGTGCCATCGGATCATTCCACTGGCGACTAAGATCGACCCCGGCGGCTTCCTTGGCCTGTTTGTCCTTTTCCTCTTGCTGGCGTAGGTCTCGACGTTCTCTAGCTTGTTGTTCGCTTTTGAGTGCCGCCCTCGCCAAACTGCCTTCGGGATTCTTTACAATCCTAATAGGAGACAGCTCCAGAGATTGTTTCGTCTGGCCGACGAGGAAAGGCGGCTCCTCTTCCCGAACCTCAATCTCGACTTCTTCCTCGTCATCGAAGGATCGAACGCCGTCAACAGCGTCTAGGTCTTTATCGATATCAGGGTAATCCGATCGAGGGATAACGCCAGAAGCGATTAGTTGTTTGATCTCCCAACGCTCGGGCGATGTCAAGCGCTGGCGAGGTGCCTTCCGGGGTGCGTGTGCGGGAGATGCATGATCGATCGACATGTCGTTGCCATTCAAACCAAGCATATTCGCCCCAGAGGCGATGCGCTGTTGAGGGCGGAGATCTCGACCAGTGATCTGGTCGGCTTCCTTGAGGCTTAGGCTGAGTTTGCCGCCCTCCATCTTGATGACCTTCACGAAGACCTCCTGCCACCGTGATACTAGGTCGGACGGGTCGTTGACCCGCGCGCCTTCTTGCATTTGGGAAACGTGGACCAGGCCGTCCACTTTGCCTCGAACGCCTTGTAGATTTATGAAAACACCAAAAGGTTTGATGTTGACGACTTTCCCGCGGTAGACCTTGTATAGAATCGGTTCGTCGTCGATCTCAGGCGTAGGGGGCCGTCGAAATTCCTCGTCTTCATCTACACTTCGGCGGCGGCGGCGGCTCTTGCGCTCTGTTCGTCCGTACTCGTCTTCAAAGACGTAGTCATGGGTACGCTTCCTCGGCTTCTGGACGCCGTCCGGCGATGGGCGCTTGTTGCTCTTGTGCTGCACAGCGAGTCCCTCCAGCTCCGCAAAGGTATCGTCAAGAATATCCGCTTCCTTGGACGGCGGGCTGTCCGGCGCAACTTGACTTGGCTCAATGTCAGGCATGGTGAGAGCCTTGAGTATGTGCTCTTTCCTTCGCTGCTTCTCTTCCTGCGACGCTGCCTGCTTGTACCGGGGGTGTAACGTGTGCATAAGTCGGTCGATGCTATCAACAAGACTCTGAGGAAAGTCAGCCCCCATGTCCCGTAGCGTCGCGGTAAAGGCTTCGAACGATTGGCTTTTGAGGTGTGTGTCGATAACAAACTCGGCGAGGGTGGTGTCCGACACGCCCATATGGTTGTTGATTTCGCTTGCGATTTTAGACACCAGCGACAGGTGCTCGAGCTCCTGGAGGGTGTCCATGGTGCCGTTGGGGGGCGTTGTTGTAGATTCCAGATGTGCAGGTTGAGTAACGGGGCAGACGTGATTTTGGCTGCGAGCGCCGCCGCCAAGACCTTTAGCGTAACTCTGCGGATTCAACCTTCCCAGGTTCGTCGCGGTCACGAGTGGTTGCCTTTTGCTACATCATTGTCTGTCGAGTACCTGAGTCCTCGGTTGTCTACGGATTAAGTCCATTGCTGCCAACTTTACTTCGTTCATACACATGTAACACGCATGATAGACACGGAGCATTGGGATCGCGGATTATGCAAAAGCTCGATTACTTCACTTCCAAACTTTTAAGACGCAGAGCCCGAAAATAACCAACACAGACCTTATAAGACCAGAGTCGTTATATAAAGAAAAGAGGAAAGCACCTGATCGCCTCTGCATGAACGTCGAAATGTACATCCGTTTCTAGATATAAAGAGATTAATTGGAAGCTTGCCAGCATCTAATCGGTGTAGGTTGTATCGTGAGCAAGGGCTTGACAACTCACAACTCCAAAGTCTATACTTTGATTCTATGAAGAAGGTAGAATGCAAGACTTGAGAGATACCTAAGTCTAGAGTCTACCCTACCCCCCGCCAAGCATTCCCACGATCTCAACTCCCGACCCCCGAGCCAGTCAGAATCCACCTTCTCCGCAAACCGCAAAAAGATATCGGATAGCCCCTCAGAAGCACTTCTTCACGATCGAAGGCTCACAACGTATTCGCGTCGCATACCATCAAAACTCCGAAGTCGAGTAAAAGCACCGACCCATCGTCTCCAATGCGCTGAACCCCAGGAACCCCGCCGCCAGCGCCCCAACAGCTCTCGCCACCACCATCATTTCGACGAGCCAGCCATCCACCCATCTCCTCTGGCACTCCTCAGCGCAAACACACAGACACAAATCCATAATGTCCCGCCGCCCCGTCCGCATCTTCCACACCCAGCGCCCCTTCCCCTTCATCGGCCTCGGCCTCTCGCTCTGGGGCTCCTACGAATTCTACAAGATCTCCCAATCCACACACCCCGTCTTCACGCCCTACATCAACAAGCTACGGAGAATGGCTGGCTACGATACACCACCAGCTCCGGAAGAAGGTGGTGGGAAGAGGAGTAAAGATTGGACGGAGTTGATGGAGCGGGTGAAGGAAGTGGAGCGGAGGGACGAGGAAGCGAGACGGGTACAGGAGGAGAGCAAGAGGAAGGAGAAGGTGGTTGGGGAAGGGGAGGAGGGACGGTGGATGTCGGTTAATGGGGTGCCGATACCGAGTTTCGAGATGCTTATTAGGCCGTTTAGGAGGGATTGAGGGGGAGAGTTGCGAGGGCACTTCGATTGTTCATTTTGCTGGAGGTGGAGTGTGTATATATGGGACATTGTTTGCAGCGAGCGGGCGTTTCAGGTATGCATCAACACGGCGTAAAGGGCTCAGTCACTACTCATGATCGTAATCGCGAATCCATTACACTTACGGACGGCATCCATAGACGAGAGGTATTCGGATGAAAGTCTCATTCAGAACATACAGAGCTCCGGACTATCCACCAACCACTATGCAGTACCTTTTCTTCGACGCTCTCGTCATCTCGCCCAACCCAAAAGAAAAAGGTATATATACAGGTGAACCATCAGACCCGACTCCAAAACACTCGACCAAGCCCCACGTCTATCCCTCTATTTCGACGTATCCAAGACATAACGTCCAGCGATCTCGCCACGGTGCATCTTGTCGTATACTGACTGGAGCTCCGACAAGCCGACAACCTTGAACGGCGCAGAGATCAATCCGCGGCGGTAGAAGTCGATCGCCTCGGCGCTGTCCTTACGGTTGCCGACGTATGAGCCCTTGATTGTGATCATCTTGATGACCGACTCAAACACTGGAGCCTTCAGGTACGCGCCAGCCGGAAGACCGATGCAGACGACTGATCCACGTGGTCGCACATACTCAGCAGCCTGCTGGAATGGCTTCTCGTTGACAGCGACAAGGAGGACGGCATGTGGGCCAAGACCATCGGGGGTGGCGGCCTGGACGTCCTTGACGACGTTCTTCGACTTGGCGAAATCGACGAAGTGCTCAGCACCGAGCTTCTCGAGACACATCTTCTCCTTCTCGTCACCGGTGTCGATAGCGATGATCCTCAGTCCCATAGCCTTCGCGTATTGCTGAGCGAGAGATCCAAGACCGCCGCCAGCGCCGACGATAGCCACCCACTGGCCTGGCTTCGCGCCTGACTCCTTCAATCCCTTGTAGACGGTGATACCGGCGCAGAGGACTGGTGCAATGGCGTCTAAGGGAACATCCTTGGGGATACGGGCGACGTGTGCGGCTTTGGCGATGCAGTATTGTTGGAAGGTACCGTCAACGGTATAGCCGGAGAGCAGAGCTTTGGCGCAGAGTGGCTCGTCGGACTGTTGACAGAAATCACATTGGAGGCAAGAGCCGTTGAGCCACTTGACACCGGCGTGGTCGCCAATCTGTAGACATTGTGAGTTGAGGGGTTGGGGAGGGGAGGTGAAACTGGGGCTGTTGTACCTCAATATCATGGACGTTCTCGCCCTTTGCTACGACAATACCGGCACCCTCGTGGCCACCAACGAGGGGTAGCTTGGTGGCCTGTAAAGCTGTTAGCCAAATGCTGTATTAGTAGAGTTGAGAAGGGTCCGGAGCTTACCAGAGGCCAATCGCCGTTCACGGCGTGCAGATCCGTGTGGCAGACACCAGAGAACTTGATGTTGACGAGAACCTCGTCTGAGCCTGGTTGCTGAACGGGAATCGTCTTGAACTCGACTGGGCCGCCGGTCTTCTCGATGACCTGAGCTTTCTGCTCCTTTGGCACGTTCTGGGACATCTTGGTGTGTTGTGTGTGAAGAGTTGAAATTCGGGAAGTTGTGGTGAGAAATTGGGTGTGGCAGAGATCTTATGTAGGAATTGAAGCTGATGGGGAGAGAAAACTCTTCTCGACGTTGCAGAGGTATATATAGTTGTCAGGAGACTCTGTGTCGACCGTGTGACCCCACCTCGAGAACGCGTACCGTCGCAGTGAAAGAAGTCGCGACCACACAGATTCGCGTAGCTCCGTTGCAACGCACGTCTGCCATTGGGTTCCATGCATCCTGCCGGGGTTCCGGAGACGCCATTCAAGCATCAGTGATGCTCAATTGGCTGCTACAAGGCTGCTATTTGCGTGGTATGGGGTTCTGGAAGTGAGGGTCCGCATAGAGAGGGGTACAAAAACTCGTGTGGACCATCGGATAGGCTTCCATCGGATGATTCTTTGCACAGTTACCAGGATAAGCTCACATGAGCTCGCATTACCAGGTAATGGCCTGATGCTTAGCGTATTCGTCAATCAATTGCAGTTCGTTCGGGGTCGAAGGACGAGTATGTTCTGGTGGCTTGACGTCATGAGTCAGCATCTCACCTGATATTTTCTGCTTGCTGCATTCCTTATCCACGGCCGCGAATCTTTCTGGCCAGAGCCTCACGTTACAAAATAGCTTGAGCTTGAATCTATTGATTGCGCTGGTATCGTGATCGGGCGTCTCCGAGCTTTGGAAGCGTACCGACCTGGGAAGTCAGGACCTGTTCGTTGTCCACGAAGCCATCAAAGAGCGGCATGCGCTCCAGCTCCCAACTTCCTGTTCCCAACCCGACCTCGCATTAGCAGCAGTGACACCCTCTCGGTCGTCAGGGTAATGCCTTATGCCCACTCATCCGAACAACACGCCGAAGCAGTTCCACCGAACCAGCAACGACAACGAAGATGGATCAACCCGCAGCGGGCATGCGCCAAGTTGTCCTGCACTTCAACACCTTAACCATAAGAGGAAATTAGCACTCCTAGTGATGAAGAAGCAAGCCACTGAGCAGCACTGGATCTACAAGGGGCGTCTGCCTGTGGAGATCCATTATGCCGAAAACCTCATTGCGGCTCCATACCGCGGGGTGAGCGGCGCGCGAATGGTAGTGTGCTCTGGACTGGGATAAGGTGGCTTCGGTTCAAAGGGCGAGCTATGGGCCCGTGTTGGACGAACGAGAACGTCTGAGGGCGATGCTAGAAGCTAGACGGGAGGGGCTAAGGTTAGTGCAACCGCTAGTTATCAGAAATTCACGTTGGGGAAGTTGGTGGTGACGGTGGTGCGGGGCAAGATCAAGAGCTCTGTTAGCCACAAAACGAGGAGCGGCAAAAGGAGCTTTTCCCTGCTGCGTTTGATCTTCTCATTGCAGTTGTGCGCTGTAAGCTGGTTGCGTATCTCTTTCATACATCGTCAACTATTCTCTTACTTTCTGCGCATGATAGAACTAGTCACTTTGACAAGATATCGCGCATTGTCTGTCACACTATCGCAAGAACCACAGTTGCCTGAAAACACTAATGACAATATGAGCAACTCTCTGCAAGCCACTTGGGCAAGTTGTTCCCAAGAAGCAAGAGCCGGAGTGAGAAGCGGCAGGTGAGGTAAAGAATAGTCGACGATCAGCCGGGCAGCTCGTAGATGGGATTGGAATGGATCTCGGACGCTCGATGCTCGTACCTCTCGTCTCGGTCGGAAAACTCGGATATAAGCGGTGAAATAAGAGCAGTCGAGGTCGAATGCGGCGTTCGTGGTGAATGTCCCAATGTTGAGGTCCCGATTGTACTCGTCGCCGCTGATGTATCATGCATCTCGAACATCGGTCGCTCGTCTGCTGGCAGCTCTGACTTCGATTCGTATCCCGGCTCGGGCTCGGGCTCGGAACTGTCAAGGCTGCTTGGTTTCCAAGCCCCTTTCGCCTTGTGACGTTTTCTGAGGAAGAAGGCGACTGCGCCAATTGCTACCAAACCGAACGGCATACATACACCAAGAGCGATATAGGTTGCGCTGTGATCCTCTTTGTGCGGCGTTGAGGAAGGTACGGCAGATGCTGTTGACGTGCTGGTGCCAGTGGTTGGTGAAGCTGTGGAGGATTGCGTGCTCGAAGTTGACGGCGCATATTGAGCTAAGTAGGCTGATACGCTCGCCGAGTCGGTAGGGAGGAACAAGACGTCTTGGAGTACCGATTTCTCATCGAACGCCTTGTAAGTCGAGGTCGAGTTGAGGTCTTTACAAGTTACTGCGCTGGGTCGCTCCAGTTGAGGATCCCACGGTTTGTGGTCACAACTGTCGCCACAGTTCTCGGGATGATGGCACAGCTGAGAGATGTTAGTATCATGAGAGATGCTCGCTATGGCTTTGCCCGCCTCACCCATGTGTCCTTCGGGGTCCCATCTTTGCCGTCGCAGAAGACGAGGCCTGACCAACGCGACAGCTCTCGGTCCAGGCCACACTTTTGAGGACATTTTCCATTCTTGTACGATGAATCCGTGCAACCATATTGGTACGTGACTTGCGTCAAGGGATCCCAGCACGCTTCATGGCCCAAGCATTTGCTCCCAACTTTGCAGCACGCGTACTGTCCGGCGTCTGGGTTCTTGTAGCAGGGGATAATATCGTCAGGCGCGAGCTTGCCGGCGTCGTAATAGCACCTTGGATCGAAAGCAGCGTGAGTGCTGGAAAGGAGGGCGGTTAGAAGGGTTATTGCAAGCTTCATCATCGTGCGGGACGAGGAACGAGTGCAAAGCTATCAATAATTGCTTCAAGGTGGAGGGAAATGCGGGCTTGACTGCATGCCAATACCGCAAAGTAGATGGCCAGGTAGTTGGGTGCTCCACGCTGTTGTTTGCGCAGTGTGATATAGCGAACGCCCTACGTGGCACCCGAGAGACGGTGGCAGCAGGTGGTGAAAGCTTTGGACATTGGAACACAGAAGGTTGTGCCGGCGCTGGTGGACCTGCGTGCTGGGTGCTCTTTCCTCTGCTGGCTTGGCGCCGCTGCCGTTTGTTTGCTTCACTAAACGACTCACTACTTGGCCTAAGCGCTGGGAAGGTACGTGCGCCGGGATTTGGCAGAGATAAAGTTAGACAACCTAGCGGAGAGGGGTAGGGGATTTCATGGACAACACTTCTGGAGCCCTTCAACCTTCAAACACAGGTTTAGTAAGGTCACACTTAACTGCTTGTAGCGCTCCTGCTTGACCAATCCACAATGCCATACCTGTATCGCTAATCAGTGGAGATTGCCATGGCAATATGAATGAGCTCGCTTAATTTACCATGCTTTTTGGTCTCCCAGTGCAGAATGCATGGACAGGAAGAGAAGTATTACAAAAAAGCCTACCAAAACCAGCAGGAGACCTGTTCTCGAAGCCCATCTATATCCAATGTGAGAGTGTTTGCCTGTCTTCCCAGAGTCTATGCTATGTCGCTAGTCATGCCTGCCAAAACGCCTGCTCCAATGATGCCTCCATCCAACGCTTCCTTTAGCACTACCCGCTTCGACTTATTCACAGCCGAACCCTTCGTTACTAGAGTATCAATCCATCGCTGACAGGTCTGGAGCCATTCAGGGTACTGTGATATAGTTCCTCCAGCGTAAGCAATGACGAGTTCTTCAACCGTACCGTCATCATGCGTTCCATTGCCGTTGTACTCTGCACCTGCACGATCTATACAAATGTCGTGCACACAGTCCAGAAGGCCAGTACAAGCAGCGGCTACGAGAGCTGATGATCTTTGTTGCACGGCGTACGCGATATCTTTCAATAATTTTGACCTCCCCGGAGTCCAAAAAGCGGTCGGTGAGCTGATGGGTGCATATCGATCTTCCAGCTCTTTTATCACTGTCGCATCGTCTGCTCTTGCTACCACTTCCGATAGGAACCGAGTTGGTAAAGAATATCTTGCAGTCAGTGACGGAGGCAATTGCGCTTCGCTAGAATTTGTCGATACTAAATCCACGAACACCAGTCGCACTATCTCACCCAAGTAGCGTCCAGCCGTCATGTATTCGAAAGGTTGAAATCCTGGTGCCGAGCTGTTCTGATCTAGGTCAAGATCCCATTTCGTCTTAATGTTCAGATCGTTGAGAGGCTTGTCCGTACCCCTTATCGTCCATTCGGTATTGATGACCACTGTTTCGACGTCTTCAGAGTTGGCGAGCTCTTTTGGCTTTGAAGGATGCAGATCTCTCACTTTCATTGGCACTGTTGCGTTTGTTCCCGTTCCAACAATCAAACCCATCGCGACTCGGCTGTTCGGTGCTGCCTTCACAGCATAAGCTAGTGATGCAAAAGTTGCGACAGTATCATTTGTGATGGCCGCAATACGTATCCTTGGGAGCTTTGACAGCCGTCGCTTCTTGCTTGAAGGGTTGCTTTTATCATGCACGTTTTCGCCGTTGGTGGTGGGTTCGGCAAGATGACGCGAATAACCTGCCAGCAGCATCTTACCCAGATTCAGGTCAGATGTTATCGCAAAACCTTTGCCCATAGGTAGTAGGGTGGCTTCTGACAGACATGTTTGTCTGATGGTGACGTTAGCTCCGATTTTGCAGGTGTAATCAGATACTTACGCCATAGGAAAGCTGAATGTAATTCCTAAGAGCAGCTCGTCTCCAAAGGGCGACTGCAAAGGCTCAGAAACTGACAAATCCTCCAGCGCACTCGTGATCACCTCCGCTATGCAGTCCCCGATCCATGCAAAGAGGTCTTCGGCTTTGTCCATCTTCAAGTGGTCGTCAATAGGCCAATTCTTGTCATATGACTGCCTGATTTTCGGGACCTCGACTTTCTGAACATCTTGAACGCTGGTCTCAAGCTCTCCAGCCAGATCGATGAAACCTATCCTTAGATTCGTGCCGCCAACATCGATGCTCAGGAATTTGCCCTTCTCTTTGCCTGTGGGGAGCGCAGTGACAGGTGTAACAAGAAAGTGCTCCGTAGAAGTCTTCGCTAGATCTCGATATGTATCTGAGAAGCGGCTGGCTAGGTCCAGTAATGTGTGCTCATCCAGGAAACCAGTGAGAGATGCCAGTGCTTCCTTGACGCCATTCTCATTCTGCTTCGGGGACTCGCCGGCTGCCATACCAAGGATCTGCAACGCGGTTGGAATGAAGGGATGACAAGCTCAGAAAACCTGCGCCTAACGACTCCTGAGAAGCGCCTGCAATGCAATTAAGTCGTCTCACACCTCTATGCGGCAGCGAAATAAACAACAACACAACCGAAAAAGCTGCTAGAACAGCTAAGGTATGCTCAAAACGGCTTGAGCCTGGTGCAGTTCTCGACTGTGGTTGGAATAAGCGTGACCTCCCTTCGTGTGATGGACTCGGGCTGGTTACACCGCAATCGGAACTGAAGCAAGGAGAGTCGATGCACCAATCCCGAAGCACCGCTAGCGTCGCCAGCGCTTCTAGACCCTAGCTCGCGGGCCGACGAGATGGAGCTCAGACAAGCAGAGCATCAGGTAGGGCTGAGCAATATCTGGACAATACCGTACCAACGGCGGGCGCGTGCGGACTACCGAACATCTGCACATACTATCAGCAGCCATTCCCAGCAACAGCGAGTAGTATAGATACCAGCGCTCCCGGCGAGCTCCTTCGCGATGGACGCCAAAACCCCTCTGCTCCCGCGCGCCGAGCAGGACGAGCCCATGGCACGCCGGCCGTCGCCCAAGCGCTTCAGTTTCCACGCCGCCGCCTTTATCTTCATCTTCAGCTTGTTCTGGATCTCGTCGCGAATATGGCAGTGCAATGACCCGACACACCACCATGGCGAGGAAGCAGCGAAGGTGCCGCTGGAGGTGCATATAATGTAGGTCGCAAACACCAACACCCAGAGCTACAGATTTGGAAGGTGGACATGCGCTGATGAAGGATGCGGCTCAGGTCCAAGTGCTCCGACGCCCGCGACTGCCTCCAGAAATTCGTCGTGCCCGCCATGGCCAACGTGAGCGACAAAGTCGACTTTAGGCTGTCATTCATCGGAAAGTGAGTTCCCTACTTCTCCACACTGTCCCAATCTATATTCTCTGGGCGTGCATGCAATCCCAGACCTCAAGGTTCCAGACAATTTCATAGCACTCCATACTGATCCCGTGAATCTAGAGCAACCGACGACGACGATGGCGTCCAATGCATGCACGGCCAAACCGAATGCCTCGGAAACATCATGCTCCTCTGCGCCGCTGCGCTCTACCCCGACCCGAAAATCTACCTAGGCTACACCATGTGTCTTCTCCACGAATACCAAAAGATTCCAAAGAAGGAGTTCCTGCAGGACTGCGCTCTTGAACACGGCATCGACTTTGACAAGTTGAATGATTGTTCAAGTAAAGACGATGGTGCATATGCGATGGGCATGTTGAGGGACAGTGTGCAGAGGAGTAGCGACTTGAATGTGACGACGAGCTGTACGGTGAGGCTCGACAACGAGGTTAGGTGTATCGTTGATGGTGGCAAATTTAAGGACTGTGATAAGGGCTCAAAACCAGGAGATCTTATCGAGGACATCAATGGGCTGTATAAGAAAGCGAGAGGGTGGACAGAGTAAAGAGAATCGCTTCAATGCCCTGAAAAGAGCCCAATGACTCTGCGATGGATAATTGAAGCGCTCCCGGGGTCTCATTCTTATAGCATTTCCGGCGCAGGCAGCATTCGCTTAAATGATCTTTAGGGAGGATACCCGCACAAGGTACCTAGAAGCGTGCTTGTCGGACACACACTCGATACGCAGAGTTGTATATACCATTAAGCTCAAGAGAAAGCATTATGAACAAGTCAAATTTCAAGCAGCCGACCAACTCCATATATGCAGCCATGTCCACGCCATGCTAAACGTCCAAGGAAGCCTGTACCCTCGCCTAAGTCTCGTATCCAACCGTTTCCTCAATTCGAGTCTTCCTACTGGAACTCTCCGAATTCGCCGTCATCAAAACCCAAGTCTTGTGGTGTCTGTTCGAAGGTCTGTCTACTCCTCCTCCGCTCCTCCTTTACGCTCTTCGCACTCGGCGGAGGAGGCAGGAAAGGCATACCTCCTCCAGGGCTACTTCCGCTCCCTGGTGGGGGCTTGATCGAGAACAGTGCTTCCTGCTCGCTCTTCTCGCCTGCAGGACTAGGGTTCGGGCTGATGCTATCTGGTCTCGACCTCCTCCCTTTCAAGCCCCCAAAATTGATAGCAATTGTCTCGCCCTCCTTCAATGAGAAATCTCTCTTCGGTTCTTCAGCCTGTGCTTTGGTTTTCCGCGACTGCGGACCAGTAGATGTGGGAACGTCAAAGCCTAGCGCTTTCCGCGCGTCTTGCAGGGAAACGCTGAAATCGAATGCTTCTGACCGCTCCTCGAAACCCATTCCTAAGATTGCTTTCCTGCCCTCACCGACAACGGTAATCGCGAAGAAGCGCGAGCTGTCTAGTGCCTGCTCAACAACCCTCGGAGATGTGTATGGTGCCGCAGCGAATAGATTTCCTGAGCTTGGGTCTTCTAACAGCAATGTCGTGGACACTTTCTCGGCGGACTCATCGTTTGCGGTTGGTGTGGGGATTGAGGTCTCCATAATGCGTAAACGCGCTGTAAAGATTTGGAGCTTGTTATCGTTGGCGGTCCATGTCGAGGCTTGGTACCCTTTGGTGGTGGTCGCGGGTGGTATCTGGTAGACGTGGACTTTCTGGGCGATGTAGAGGACGCGCTGGATGGCGGAGGGAGGTAATGGCTCGCCAGTCTGAGGGTCGGTGTTCATCTTGCCTGTTCCTTAATTTTCCTGTCTCTATAAATGCGTTCGCTGATTTGGTCGTTGCCTTGCAATCGAAGACTTGCTCAAATGTGGGGATGTAGCGGGGTACACTTCCTCTCCTCCGCGCGTCCTTGTTCCCTGTTCAGGGTCGCGGAGCCGCTGGAATAGGAGTCAGGAGCTGTTCGTCGAGCCGCAATCGATCTCTCTCAGCCACAGCCTTGCGATGGTGTCGAATGGGCGTGCTGAAGGGAATGGTGCTGAGCTCCATGGCGCGTTTGGGAGTGAGACGGTGATGTGCTGGCACGCCGCATGCAGGGCACCCTTGTACTACCTGCGGAAGGGACGACCCCGCGTTCGTCATGTGATATCAAGATTTGGAGGAAAAGAAACATGATTGGATAGGAGCTGAGATGAAGAGATTGACTTGAGAAGTGCGGTCAGAGGAGGAACTTGCCTCAGTGCGGAGGTCTGGTCCTCTATCGAGACCTGGTATATGCCATTGTAGTCTATCATGAAGTCGTGTCTATCGAGTCTAGATGTATCCTGAGATGCTCCACATGCGCGCTCTGATCTTCTATAGCTCGTGTGTGTGTTTGCGAACCGGCGTGGCTGTTCCGCTGACGGCAGGAGTGACACCAGCTTCGCCCGCCTTGTACGCCTCCCATCCCTTCTCCGCCGCATCCTGAACAGTTGTCTTGCCTTCAACGATCTCCTTGCACTTCTCCAGAATAGTCGACCAATCCTCAAAGACCGTGAACGGAACGTGCTCGCGGGCACAGTATCTGATCAGATCATGTCCCTTCTTCGCAAACAAAAGATCTGTCTCCCTCGCTGCAGAAAGATCCGAGACACCGTCCCCAGCATAGAACATCGTTGGGCGGCTATCTGCCGGCAGAGAAGAGTACTGTCGAAGCGCAATGGACTTGTCGTGTCCGTATCCAGATTCAGGGTGTCTGAACTCGATCTCCCATCCTCCCTCCTCATCGATGCTTTTCCCAGGCCTCGCCTTCACGAAATTCCCCAAGACTTCCATCTTGTCCGAGTCAGGACCGATGAGTGATTTCAACAGCGCTTTGATGACTGGTTCCATCCCACTTGACAGCACGACAACAGGCACGTTGTTCGCCAGTGCCCATTGGAAAAACTCGGCGAAATAAGGGTCCAGCTTGATGTTGTCGACAAGATACTGTATACATTCTGAATAAGGCTTGGTGACACTATCCATCATGTCCCGGAAAGAGTCTCGGAAATTAATTTTCTCCTGGAGAGTGTCGAGGTTTCCTTGTCGCCTCTTAGCTTGGCCATAGCCGATGTTGTCGGTCATGAAGTCATTGCTGTCTTGGAGTGTGATTGTGCCATCAAAGTCGGTGAAGAAGATGAACTCAATGTTGTCAGTGATATGTTACTATTGACTAGAGATTCTCTTATCATACCTTGGGGTTCGTCTTCATGGCCGGAAGAGACTCGGCTGCTGCTTGTACGCCCATCTTGCCAGTCTATGAATCAAAAATCTATTGAGAGGCTGAAAACTGTGATGTGCGGTGTGGAGGCGTAAGGATGTAGAACGAGGTCGAAAGAACATATGGCTGGAGGCGTTGACGTGTTGAGCACCTTGCAAAAAGTTAACGCATAGCGGTTCGCCTAAAGCGGGATCCCGGTCGCTCGGAATTTGACGACGGAGTAAACGTGGGATCGCTTGGCGGTGATGTTACAGCTCGCGTCGAGCTCGGCCAAAAGTTCTGTCCTGGCACTGGCGCGAACGACCGTGACCTGCTTTCGTTACGGTTCGTCGTGATGAGGCCATTGCTTCAGCATGCCTCACGTCTGTTGTCGACCAATGCCACATTTTCACCTTCTCAACGCGCGGTGACAGCATCTTTGCAGAGTTCCATCTCGAGCGCTTCAGTGTGCCTTCGATGCCAGTTCCGGGCGGCGTCTTCATCGACCCCTCGACGCCTACGAGATCAAGATGACTCAGTTATGTCCTCGACGAAACTGTTGCGACGCCACTTTTCGTCATCAAGATCCAACCTAGAGAAGCAGCAACCCGCCGCACCGACTCCCGAGTCACCTCAATCCCCAATTCGAGACGCCGAACCTGCCTCTACGCCCAAAGTACACCTACCGCCTCCTAATATCGAAGACACAATCAAACGCGTGCCTGCGGAGGATCTGCCGTCACATAAGGAAGGGCAAAGATGGGATCTTTCCAAGCGCTTTCAGAAGCTCATGGACGATCTGCTCCCGAAGATAGCGACTGTCACGCACAAGGTCAACACCTACACTGGAACGGACTACTCAAGCATTGAGGGCCTTAGGGAAGAGATCAAGGGACAAGGTATTGGGGAGTGAACCGCATGAAAGAGGCAGTTGCTGACAACGGCGTAGAACAGCTGGTGAGAGCTAGACGAGAAGCTGTAGACAAGACGAAGGAGGCATTTGACGCTGCTCAGCACCAACGAGCAGCGTCCCAGAAAGAGGTGGTGGGCCTACTAGAACGAAAGCATTCATGGTCTGCCGCAGATCTCGAACGATACATGTCTCTGATACGGTCGGAACACATCAATGACCAAGCTGTGACTACGGCGAAAGATGCTGTCCTAGCTTCAGAGTCTGCCCTAGAGGAGGCCCGGACACAGCTGGAGAAGCGAGAACGAGCACAGTACCATGAAGAGCAGATATGGAGCGATACCATTCGACGCAACAGCACATGGGTCACTTTCGGGCTCATGGGCTTCAACATCTTCCTGCTGCTGGCCTCCCTGGTTCTTATCGAGCCGTGGAGAAGGAGACGGTTAGTTCGAGAGATAAAACGAGAGCTGGAGGCCCAGAAAACCGCCATTGGAACTGCTGTGGCAGCACAACCTATTCCCGCCATCGAGGCTGCCGTCGACGCAGTCGTCGAGCCCGCCGAAACGGCTGCTGAGAAGGTTGAATTAGTTGAACAGCTCACTCCCCCTGTAACAGAACTGGTGGAAGCAACAGCACATGTGCAGGCGACAGTTCCCGACATTACCGCAGATCCGTCCGGTCCAGAGCCGTCCATTTTCGCACAGCAGGAAGCCGAGGAACTTGCAACGCTGGACATAGAAGCCGAAGTCGGACCCAACCCAGACCCTCACCTATCCACGTGGCAAGAGAAGGTGACCTGGATTGCGAAGGACATTCTTAGCGAGAGGACGATCTCGATGCGCCGCATTGACTTCACGAACGCCATGGTCCAGAGCGCTGCCGCAGGAGCTATCATTGCAGGGGCATTAGTAATGATCCTGCGACCAAGCTGAACGACCGAAGAGTCAACAGATTCCCGTTGCTTTCTGACTCGATCCCTGATAGCTACCAGACCAGTTCCGGGACGGATTCATCCCTCTGTATGACTAAGTACTGTAGATATAGCTGTATATACTTCTACTGAGACATGATCTCTTCGACCGCTCATAATTACATCTGGATCGTAGCCTCACTGGCTTGACTTCAAGAAGGCAACTACATCTTGTTGTCGAAGCCAAATTAGTCACGCAGATAGCCTCTTCGTATGGCGGGCACCAAGGCGTGAAAGGTCGGAGTACGAAACAGTGCCTGTGTACACTCATTTCCAGATATGATCGAACAGATACCGGCTGGCGGGCAAGGTATCCGATTACAGCGAAATGTCCCGTGCAAGTGTGCAACAAACAGACGGTTTCTTCTCTGGTGATTCGTGATGATGCTAAACATAGGTTGGCCTCCCACATCCTCATGTGTTCAAGCAAACCTCCGATACGTTTGAAAGAGAATCGGCAAATGCGAGCGTATGCAGAAACAAGCAAGCTCCATCCCACCTTCCACGAACTGCCGACAAACAAGAAGGCTCGTAACTCGCATGAATAAGTCATCAGGGCTTCCGTCCACTAATCAGCCATTCTCTCCATGCAACCACCGCCATCGCATGGTGTTGAAGACCTATTTTTATGCTGACTTGGCTTATTTAATCGGACTGATCGGGGCCCATGCATCCAAAACGCGGGAGCTAGGATTAGCGAACTTCTGTCCTATCACCACCATCATATTTTAAGACACACAGCGGACGCTTGAATGTTTCTGGTTACGAAGAGAAAATCTTAACTGCTGATTCACCACGGCAAGACGAATGATTGGGCGACATAGAGGTTGTACTGGATGATAAGAGCTGGTGAACGGTCTGAGTATGGGTAAGGCTGAAGGATCCCCGCGATGAGTTGCAGCTATTGGAGCATGCGACCTCTGCAAGACCCGGATTTGGGAGGTCTGCGATACGGACTTCGTGATAATGCCTCGCTTGTGAGATACCGCTTCTGGAAACTGCCTCCTTCCGCATGCCATAGGGACGCGGAGAGGGAGTATATGGAGCTTCCGTTCCCGAATCTGTGGGTTCAGGCTTTGCTTATGTGGTAAGCATTCATCGTAGCCCCCTCGTCTCTCATTGCTATAATTGCGACCGGCAATTTGGGGTCGGAGCCTTGAATATTCATCCCGCTTGAGCGTTGACGAGCTTGGGCTAAGCACACTGGGGACGAGAACTATCTTATACTCGAGCTTTCCCTGCTAGCGAAGATCTGCTCGTTTCTCCACCCATATCCTTGGGAACTTTGGCGATCTGCAACATCAGCGACTTTGCAGCTAAGTCGATCTGTCAGCCTCAGGCTATCACAACATCGACGAACCAGATACTTGGTACCACCTCCAAACATCACTTGATAATCAACACCAAGGTATCTAAGCAGCGCTATGGTGTATACCGATGTCCATCTTCCCCTTCGTAAGCCTTTAACACCCACATTAGCGGCCCGCCATAGTAACATGAACTAACAATATTGCAGCGGGCTTCATAGCCTTGGACTGGACATTGATGATCGTCGCTTTGATCCCGATCATACTTCGACTGTCTCTACGAATGAGAAATCGCGGGCTCGACCCACTATCGACGAACATCGCAGATGGGTTTGTAGTCCTGGCGTGGCTCGCCGGCAGCGTTCTGATCTCTATCAACACGTGGAAAAACAACCTCCGCCTGAAGTACATCAGAAACCACACAGACCCAGCAACCCTCTACTATGGCGTACCAGAAGAGCTATCCGGACATTTACTTTATGTGTCCTGGATCTCCCTCTTCTTCATCTACATCTCGCTTTGGGCATCCAAAGCCGCTTTCTTGGCATTCTACTACTCCATCTTCTCTCTGCAGGGAAAGAGAGCCCGAATCACGCTTGCAGTAGCTTGTGTATTCACTGCTGCTACGTTCTTGCTGCATATCTTTCTTATCGCATTCTGGTGTTCCCCAATCTCGTCAAACTGGTCTCCACCTCCGGGCGAACATCTCTGCTCCGCTGTCCATTCGATTTCCTCCGTCACAGTTTCAACTTTCACAAATATCGCGACTGATATCGTAATTCTCGCCATCCCTATCAGCACTCTTCTCACGACCAAACTCGGCCGCACTGAACGCGCAGGCCTAGCTTTTGTCTTCCTGATGGGAAGTGTGTCCATTGTCGCAGCACTCGTCCGCTTCATCACACTCAAGATCATCCAAGGCGTGCCAAAAGCGGAGATCACGCATACCATCGATGTCTGGGCGCTCGTGGAGATCGTGTCTTCTATCCTTGCTGTCTGTCTTCCTTCTCTGCGAGCGTTTGTGAGAAGGCATTCGAGGCATAGACTTGACTCCAACAACGGCACTACGTCTCACACTTCCTCAATGAGGACACGGAGCTGGAGACGAGGCAGTGATGATAGTGTTCTGCAAGTCGAACATGAAGGTGTTGAGGAGAGGAAATGGGAGGGCGCTGTGAGGGTGCAGGAGATTTGGCTTAGGGATGAGAGCGGGCAGAGGGTGGGGCTTGGACTTGTGAGGCAGGAACGGGAGGTGGAGAGACTGGTATACGTGAGGAGGCCGGAGGAGGTGAGGAAGAAGGAACCTTATGGAATGATATGAAAGGCAAAGTGATTTAGAGTCCTGGTCTCGCTATCTATGGTAGGATGGAGTTCTGGGATACAACGATACTATGATAAGCTATGAAGCTGAGTGACTTGCTTACCTATTTTGATTCTGTCCTTATTCTGAGTGAAGGTTATAATGTTTGAGAGCTGGTTCTCGCTAGATTGAGGGCAGCGCCGGCAATATAAAGGTCCTCAGCAACACTTTTGGGCTTTCGAAAACCGCTCATGATGCCAAATTGTAAGATTTTAGATTTCAAACATACCTTATTTCAAGAGTAGAGCGTGGAACATCAACGTCTACTCTTGATTTACTCCCTACCCAGACAGGCCTCCTCCAAGCTCCAGAGCAGGAACAGTCATCAAGTTGGAGAACGAGAAGCTAAGTTAAAATATCTTCATCCAAATAAAAGTCTAGACTCTGAAGCACTTCAGATTCCAGCTCTCCTTTCGATAAGGAATGAAATAATAGACTACAGTCTTCCAGGACTCTTGCAAAGACAATCCAAATTGCAATACCGGTGTTCCATTTCCGTTAATAAATCCGCTTTGTTCTATCATTTAAGAATAAGTTGCCCTTGTCTAGTCCACCCAGAGAGTACTTGATCTCATTATCATAGTCAACGATAAGCTTTAGCTCGACTGTCTCGGACCGTGGCTCGATGACTTGTCGCGTCTACTCTACGCATTATAATACCTTCAAAGACTTGAGTATTAGCCAATCAACAAACTATTCGAACATTATATCGATGCATGTCGAGATTATCAGAGGCCTTCCTTTGGTGATTCCGCTCAACAAAAATTGCGCAGCCCTATAGAATGAAGTTCGAGTCGGAGTGGTCCACCGTACAAGCAGCGAACTTCTTAAGCCAAACATCAAGTGAAATGTTCGGGCGGTTAGGTTTGATTTTTCAGACATATACTTGGTGCGGTGCGGAAGTAAATACAACCTTCCAAACTTCACTGGAGGAACAGAATCATAGAAAGCTTGGAAAGTGGAAGACTAGAGCTAATAACAATTGATCATTAACTTTCAGACTTCCCGCCGTCAGCCATCTCCATCTGTTTTGACTGGAAGTTTTGCCCAGCACGTACCGTCTCTCGCAGAGCGAGGTGATTGAGTCGGTCAATCCACTTTCTTTATTAATTTGCAAGATGTCATGGGACTCGTGTGAATAGAACTGAGCGTGTAGCAAGATGATATATTCTTAGTCCGAGAAGGGCAACAATATCCCTATAGTTCATGTCGATCTATCGCAATCCATCAAAAATAGTAATTTTCCACGCATCAACTTGTTTTAGCGAGGCAATCCCGGTTTTTAGTTTCCCGGTAATCTCATCCTGGAAGGTCTTCAGATCTGTTTTCCGGAAGGGTAGTTTCGTGGCGTCTTGGAATGGCATTGGACAGATCTGATTTGTGGAAATACCTTGAGGGTAAATGTGACACGATATGATCGCCGAGGTCGAAGGACCAGCTCTTATCTCTTAATACCATGCGTGCCCACGCATTCCTATCGATGCGAGAGTGAAGAGAAGAGCGGCAGAAGGGACGAAATGAAAAGCAGAAAGAGTGGGCTAATGACTCGCGCTTGCCCGCTAAGACGCGCGAACTTCTTCAATGACCCCGGTGATGGGAACGACCACAGACGACGACACGACAGGATGGGAGAAAAAATTAATTGTGGAGATGCGATGGAATGGAGACTTGATGGATCCCTGATGACAGGAGCGCGTCTACACCAGCCAGAAGATGATTGTCCAACGTACCAAGCTCAAAAGCGCGGAATCTCTGGGAGAATATTACTACGCCTCTAGCACTTGCTTCGGGCTCCTCCATCGACTTTCAATTGGTTCAGAATGATAGAACAAGGCTGGACCAGTCACGAACGATCAGCGGCGCCAAATATCTTGCGGTAGCTGGTGTTGAGCTGGCTATGCAGATACATTAGTCTGTTGTTGTATCGCTGATAATGTTTGTTATCCTGCACCAAGCAACGTTCTTACAACTGCAGATAGCTTTGCTTATCTTACTACATCGGTAAAGATGTCTCTCCCCGACTACATACGTAGTGGCTTTTATTCGACGCAGCTACCCTGATCCTCACAAGCACACTGCCCCCACTAGGGGTCATTTCCGTTAGTAGCGTCGGACTGAAGCTGATGATACGATAGAGGAACTTCGGACGTATGGCTTTTTACGAAAAGCACATTGCGATTTCAGCCGTGCTTAGAAAGAAATGGCTTGGTGGAAGAGTCGATGCCGCTCCCTGACAGCACTAGAAGAGGCATATGATGTACCACAATCGGCAGATAGAAGTTGAATCGAAAACTTCAGGCCTTTGGTGACCACACAGCAAAGAACCCAGTCAAACATGGACCCAGGAGGCTCTCGCGGTAACAGTTGAAGCTTAGTACGGGCAATAGCGTTGGCCGTATGCAAAACCTGATTCAATCTAATAAGGTCAATTTTGTACGTGGGATTCTGGAAACACTTGAGATATACATCAGGGCGTTATGCGGGTTGTAGACACTACAGTGGGTATTCTTGTCTTTGGTAGAGTTGGTCAATCGAGTCGTAGTACTTGCGAAGAAGAGCTAAATTGTGTCTCACAGGTACAATGGATAACACTGGTCATCCGTACCGGTTCATATTTGACTTTGGAACGCCGATCCTTCTTTAGGGCATTCTTTGAGTAGCTTGATCTCAGGTTTATCTCCAGGGACTTCGCAGCTCATAATCTTCGCTGTGGTATGCTTAAAGGGGTGCCTAAGCTTCAACAGTGTATAATTTCGTTGACCCGGGGGCCGAAGTCGGATCTACGGACATCGATGTGGTAAACTGGTGTTGACAACGATATTTCGTCGTGCTCTTCAAAATCAGAATTGATCTGCTAGCCGGTACGCGTACCTGTTTCGAGGAAAAGTTGATGTTGTATGAGGATTACATTGTCAAGCAAAAGCTGGACAGTTGGAAACGAGAGCTAACAACATGCTGTCGACCTTGAAGCCTCTTGCTTCAACCTAGCAAAGAAAAATCGACATCAACATTCGGTGCCCTCAGCGCCCGCAGGCAAATCGAACAAGAGACAACGGTAGATCGACGGAGAGGAGGCCGACGATTGTTTGGCTGCCTTGCAGTATACGTTGAGATCCGTGAGCAGAAAAGCCTTGGACAAGGGCATTGTACTGAATGCGGAGCTCCTCGACAGCTTCGTCACGCGATATGAGATCGATACCTTCAAGGATGCCAAGAGCTTCGGCGTTCAAAGGTCATCTTGAAAATCCTAATACGGAAACAGAGAAGCAAAAGGGTATTTGGGCCTGAGCAGAGTTAAATACAAGATGATTGACCTGCCAGCTTCGACGAGAAACTGAGATGATTCAGCGACGATCTTCCGCAACGAGGGACTTTACTGTCTGGTATAAAGCCAGAACAGTATTCTCAGCAAGTTTAATTCAGCCCTTGGCCTTCATTACCGGATCAATGAAGACAATTTGGTCAAAACAAACGGATTGATACCTGGGCCTCGCCTCCTTTCTAACCTAAATTGATGAAGATCGAAAGAGCGGAATGGACTGGTTAGGTTTGAGTGCCATTCATGGCGATCAGCAAGCCTCCGGCAGGAGTATCTGGTCAAGCTCAAGTTCCAATGGATGAGTTTCCGTAGCAAAAGGGAAAACAGATTTTGAAGTGAGAGCCCTAATCGTAGCGCTGGCACCTGGTCTGGACAACGAGTGGGGCCATGCGAGCGAGGTCATCGACAATACTCAATCATTCCGTACGATCAACGGCAGCAGCGACTCTGTTATGGAGTTCAGATAATGCACTTCGACGTCGCTCCACCCGAGGTCCTCCCATCTATCCAAATAGCCTGTTGCGCGATGCTGCCCATCCGGCAGTCTTCGATGATTGCCCCCCAATCTATACCTATACAAAGGGATCAGAGATTTCTCTCGCACGTACCCGACCTTTCGATAGTACTTATAACTCCACCAGCCATCAGTCCTGTAAGCTTTTTCAGAATCAGTCGATCCGGAACGTTACTTGGACCGGAAAGTCTTGCAGTTACCAGGAGCCAGGAAGGGAATTGTTCGACACGATAATATTTTCCCTTTAGAAACACATGTTTGGGACGGTCTCCAGTCGACACCGATGCCGCAATGAAGGTCCCTGGTGTACGCGATCGTAGCAGGAGAGGATACGCACCATTTCATGAATCGTCTTTAGTCGACAGCGATGCCACAAAACAGACCTTCACGATACGATGATCTTAGAGACCTCGATCTATACGAAATTATCGGGAGAGAGAAGGAAGGCTCTAGTAATGAGCAGATCTCAAGAGGCGGTCCAGCGGACAAGCTCAGCTTGAGGTTTCTTAGGCCTTGAAAAGAATGCGACAAAATCGCTTCAACTTAGGCACAACTCCACTCTTGCACGCCCTGGGATGATACGACTCCAACACGAATCCTCGTCTCTAGAGGACTCACAGCAAAATAAGCCAACATTGGGCTTACATGCAACCCAGGCTTTGTCCTCTATTGACGAACCACAACCCAATCAGGCTGGACATCATACGCGCTCATTCAAACGAGTCCCATTTTTGCATCAAGGCAGAAAACAATCACCTCGATCCTTGTGAAAGCTCTTTATTAGGTATCCAGGCTATGCCCTGTCTGTTGGTGCGGCTTCAGCTCTGCGAGCCTCCATCTCGTTGCGTTACACCATGGTTCGAAAATAGAGAGTTCATCTTCTATTTCCAGGTAAAGGTTACACAACAACCTTTAGGTAGGTTCGCTTAGCCACTGGTTCTTCGCAGGAAAAGGCTCGGCCCCTGAGTTGTAATTGTTCAATATCGATCTATACCGATGCCAGAGCCTTGCTCGCATGCGGCAGTGCCTTAAGCGATCCTCCAGAACCGGGCGGAGTCTCTCCAATTTCCCAACAAAAGTAGACACACTCAACGCTTTCCTATCGCTCGACTGCAGGAAACGCCTGGCCGCCACCAACATTGGCAAAGATCTGTATCCATCCTTCTACGTTGGAGGGGTGGGTCCACAGCTGACAACGCACGCCTTCACTACTGCAGTCGCGCTGCTGGAGAGCACGGCATGTGACATTATTATACCCTGCCGCATCACATATACCCTCATGACTCTGAACTGCGACGCGAAGTCTCTGTTCAACGGCCCGAGCCACTCTAGTAGTGGCGCACACCTGACAGCTGTCATAGTATGCCGGTCGGGTGTACGTAGCTGCAGCTAAAGCAATTCGAAACGTGGAGTGCTATTGCATGGTTCCGATGCTATATACGATTTCGGAACGGAGGACAGGGTATCAAAGTGCCGTGCAGAGAGGGTCCAAGAATCTTCCCCGGAAAGCTTTGGTAGCGGCACCCCTGCGCACCTGAAGGGCTTCGGCTTTCTCGTATGCTTTGCATGCAACTTTTCGCTGGTGTTGCAACCTTTACCCCAGGTTGTTGATCCCCTGTGAGCCGGCTGCCGCTTCTCCACATCCGCTTGACCTTGCTCTTGCAGGACGAGGTCGTCTTAATCCGGACCAGGAACGTCATTTCTCTACTTCTTTTGAGGTATCTGCGTCGCCAATTCGTTCTGTGTAACGGTGATCACCACCTGGATTGGACCATGTCAAGAATATGATCAGCCACCCGGACTCCACAAGACATTGCGAAATCGGCCGCGCCAAATCGCTTCCAGAACATCGAGAGATAGTTCACTAGCAGGAACTATGGGCCACCTTCGCGCCTTCAAATTTCTACCCTCGTCGCATGAAAGCTGTTGTGGACGCAGCTATTGCTGAGACCATTGAGCATTCCACTTGGCAAGAGGAACGACCACTGCCGAAGGCCCTTGCGATTCCTCTCACATCCCCCACAATCTCATCCTCGGGCAATTTCTCTCAAGTTGTGGGGATATGCTTAGCAACTCAATCTCATAAGTGCCAATGGAGCGGATGGCATGAAATGAAAACTTCTCGAACGTCTGACTTCTCTAAGGACGCCAGGCCCGGCGCTCCCAGATCCTGAGTCCTTATTGCGACTCTGTTAAGGACAGCCTGACGGCATACCCATCGCCATCTATTACTTAGCTGCTGCGTTATGCGATCGGTCCGGCCAGAGCCGCCTGACTCGTGAACAGGGTAGACACGTTGGTCGCATGCGCCATTCTCTAAGCGTTTCGCAGAAGTCGTCATCCCTTGCTATTGCTGCGTTTTACCGAGTATAGCAGGAAATCTATCGACCTCACACGAGGAAGCCATGCGACGAACTGCGCAATTCTAGCTATCGCATTGCCGATATTGAGGTCTGCGCAAAGCCTGTCTATAGCAAGAGTCAAAGGGTCGATGAACGGCTAAGGAACCTTGGAGACCGAGTTCTCGTACGATGCCTTCACTTACCTTGTTGCAGCTAACGTGTGGTCAAGGGAGGATTGCGGTAGCGAGCCTTGAAAGCCTTCGCAGTAGCAGCATCAAGGCAGGAGACTAGCGAGTCATCGAAACGGTTGCAAGCGAGCAGCGCCTCTAGAATTGCTATGTCCCTTTCTGGCAACGGCTACTTGTGTTGAACTTCGCCATCTCACGATCAGATATGATCGCGACAAGACCAGGTTCTTCGGAGGCTAAGCCTCAATGCGAAGGCATCCCCGAAATGCGCGATTCCGATCCTTGCAGATACTATTTCACCCAATTACCATCGACCGGCTTCTGATTGGACGATTATATTTGCAAGGCGAAAAGGCTCGACTCATTCGAACAGCTGCCGCCTACACTGCATTAGCGGATAGACAACCTCCCGTCAAATATGCAAGGACAAGGTACATCGGTCGTGCTCGTCCAGCGCGTTTCTCCTGTGAATGCTGTCAAAGTGGCTGTCTGTATCGCCAAAATCTCACAGCTGCATGCATATTTCCCTTGTCCGCTACCAGGCTCTCATTCCTTTGAGATCGAAGAGAACGCCTTTTGCGGAACAAAACCAGAATTCGGCCGCTCCGATATCAGAGCATCTCATCCTGATCATACACCAGCAGCCTTTCCTGTCGCCATGTCTCAGATTCCTAGTCGCCTTTTGCTTGCGCAGCGACCTCGAAGTGTCCCGAGCTCAATTCTTCGATAGTGACAATCAACACCCATCCTGCCACGAGTTACGTGCTATGCCATCACGCGGTCGCGTCAGAAAGTACCTCGTTTCCCTGTTGAGAGTAGCGAGCGGATGCTATGTCAATACTTCGAGGAGAGCAAGACGAACGCCTGAATCACGAAGCCCTTGACATCAGGGTGCATCTTTCGGCGGCGGAGAAGTCCGCCTTGTGGCAAGCTCACCTCCTTCAACGTGCAGACTGGCGCATAGTAAGCAGCCTCATCTAGCGGGACGGCCCTCATCCTTGGGAAGACAACGACGCCTCAACACGAAGGAGTTCCCTCCGTTCTCTTCTTTTTCTCGCATTCGGGAGGATTTCAAATAGCATTCTGCCCGCCCAATGCGTCCTGGGCGGTGAACGATCCCATATATCAGATATCTGTTATAGCTGTGGCTAACGCAGGGACCTCTTTACCAAGACCTATTCGGCCGTACTTTAGGCTAAAATGCTGATCTGGCTCCCAATGCGGACGGCCTTCGACACCACAGATCACCAGGTACCCATTTCACACCTCGAAAATCATCCCTGCACCACAAGTTGTTGACGTTTGGGCGAATCGCTGGACTGAACGATACCGCTGAGCTGTACTTGGAGGTACAAACGCTCACCCTGCCACCAGCGGACGAGATACCCATGTATCCTAGCAAACCAACCTTATTTTGCTGTGCTTTCCCCACAATGTACAAGCGCAGATCTTCGTAAGTCGCTTCTGCATCTGGTCGAGTACAGATGGCTTCGACGTTGGCGTCGCGTGCGCGATGCGATCGCCGCGTGCAAGATGATGTTCACGTTACTTTTTGGGGAGACGGACCAGCAACCTCCAGAGGATGGCGGCGACGAGCCGTTTGCACATCTACTGCAAGCCTCGCAAGCCAGTCCGTAAGCCATTGCATCCTCGCGGGCAAAGGCGATATCCGTGTTCTAAGACTAGCTGTCCGTATCAAGTACTCGGCCGATATCGCCCCCAGCACGCCTTCATCAAGACGTCGTCACTGTCCGTATCCTTGGTCGATCATGGTCACGACCACCGACTTCATCTTAATCAAAACCGGTTCTAGAATAATGCCTAGCGTGAGCGCGACGGCTCGTGGACGATCACTGTCGAAATATGGGAAGCGTGTTCCGGGACTTTTGAGTGTACTTTCGCAATCCCGCCTTTAGACCCCTATTGCCAATCATGAGCAGGTCCTGGCTACGTCCCAACAGCTCCAAAACACACTTTTGTCATTCTTTAATATCGAACTTCAACCTTTCGCGGAGGTGAATGAAAATGAACCGCGGACAGACCTTGCAGCGAGTATTCTCCGCGTGCCATTACGCATGCAGTTCCGTCTGTGCAAACATACCTTGCAGCAGGAAGGATTGTGGGGTCGCAGGTTTGCAGAATGTCAATCCAGGTTTGCCTGCCTCAGAAGTCATCTACGCATATTAAAACCTCAATAATCAAAAGCTGGATCGTGTGGAGAAGAAAAAATGTGGAGGGGGCAAAGCACTGGTACTGATCATGGCTCAAGGGTTTTTGATTTGGTGGTGGCCACAGCAGGTGCTTCACGGTAGCTGAACCTTGCCATGCGGTACTGTGGTGTCACCGCCGAATGTAGTCTTGACCTGGATTTCCCTTGCTCAGTGCGCTACGTGAGGACCCTGGCAGAGGTACCGGAGTGTAGGGGAAGGATTCCGATGCGTCGACGCATGTGGAATTCTTGCCAGTGAACATGTGGAGATGAGGTGGGTTTTTTTCGCACAATGACCCTCCAAAAGACGACGCCGTGATGCAATCAAACTAGACCTGAGCGTCATCTTCTGCAGGATGGTATTGCGGAAGGCAAAATGCATTCGTTGACCGTGAGCGGAGGCCTGGCGGGACCATTAGCTGCGCCGTACTAAGACCGAACTTCAAGCTTCTACATACACCCACTCGTGACTACATATCGTCCACCAGGATTGAAGAGTGACCAACGAGCAGTCTTGGAGCGTACCGATTTTGCAGCGCGACAAGTCATGAGACTGCTCGTTTCTGTACAGTACATGGTCTCGATGTCGCAAGTAAGAAGCTGTTCGTCCAGCAACGAGCGAACGAATGGCTAGTAAGTGGGGAGAGAGGGGAAGCAAGCAAGCGCGCAGAGCCTAGTTCAGTGTCGAAGGCCCCGTCAACCAAAGGGAGTGCTCTGAATCTGGGGTGCATGGCTCGACGGCAACCGCTCAAGCTATCCACCTCAACCCCTCCCTACGGAGCGCTACTGTATTTCTTGCCATCTTCCATGCATACATGATCACACCCTCCAACTAGCCCTGCCAAGCTTCTATCTATCTTTCGTGCAGGAGAAGGGCGTTACCGGGTAGGGCAAAGGATAAACGGTGAATGGGTGTCGAGAGTCTGTTGCCCATTGTTGCCCTGTTCTTTGGACAGTAGCTGCGCGATCTGAAACGGATGCTGCATGTTGATAGAGATGTGCTGGCAATACCAATTATTTGGACGAACCATGGGCGAGACGTGTTTGGAATATACTGGCAGAATGCTGGCAGTGTGAGAACGGTTTCGAGTCGCTAGCCATCGATAAGAGATAAAGTATTTGGAAGGAGAGCCTGGGAGCTGGAGAGATAGGTGGCGGGTTCTTTGGTAGCGGTACACGGTCACACGTCTCAAGCCTCTCCAATTCCCAGGTACTGAGGTACCCGAAAGTACTTTTTCTGCACAAGACATCACATTACATACCTCAGCTCCCAAATACAACACCACCTCCTTCAATATTCTAGACCCATCAGAGCTCCACTGCAACCCAATGCAGCAGCCCGAGGCCGAACTGGACCCTCCCCTTCCCCAGAAACCCGAACCTTCTCCGCGCAAGCAAGACCTCTCCCCAACTCCCGAGTCAGAGAAGCTATAGTAAAATAACGCTCCATAACATAATTCTTAGACTAAGAGTTTTCGCAGCAATAACAGGTCACTGCTGATATTGTGTTCTCATATGGCCGAGCGGAGCCTACCAGGTAACGTCCAATTTCATCGCATGCTTTCCGCTCGCCAACGCCGCAGAGCCGAAGCAGTCAGCCCCTCCCGGCCTGCACATAGTCGGCACAGCGTATGTTAGATGCACTGCGCCGTCCCCCGCTCACGCGCGCTTAAGCCCAGGATGGTGCGCTATCTTGTTGCGAGATATATCTCCGGTTTGTGAAAAGGGGTGATATGATATGATAAGAGATGTGACTTATAAGAGCTATCGCAAACTGTGGAGTGCGTTATGTGGGTCATAATTGTTGCGATGGCAGTGAGTGGTCAGGGGACAGCAAGTTTGAGTCTGTTATTTGCAAGGGGGGTTATGGAAGGCGTTGGCGGGGAAGCTTCGGTGGCCTGAAACATATAATTTCTAATCCCTGGAATAGTACCAGATTTGCTGAAACAGAATCTCGTGGTTCCAAGACTGTGCTTAGCGAGCCCTCTTGTTAAGACGAGTCACCATGAGGGGAAACGACGTTATGTGGAGTATGTTAAGCTATTATTCATTTTCTAAGTACAGCGGTTCAACTTTTCCGGGCCTTTCTTTCCGATGCTGATGCGCAACGCCCAGTGTCCTACGGAACCTAAGCCCGATACCAGATCTACCGCCAATGTGAAAACAGACGGCCGCCGTTGTGATGTCGGCGATCATGCAACGTATCCGCCTTCCCCGACGCCCTATGTTGATGAGAGCGTTTCTTGCGCGCCGCAAATGACTCATGACGCCGTACCTCGCTTGGGGAATAGAATAAAACAATAATGTATAATGTGTGCCGGAATGCTTCAATGAACTGTGCCGCCGTACCGCATAGACAACTTATTTGGTGCAAGTGGTATTGTAGGAAACGCCAACGGTATACGTGAGACCCAAAATTATGAAAGCCCAAGACGCCACTCCCATACCCAACCAATATACTCCTACTCCGTAAGACCGGACGCGGATAGAAATTTGCTGTAAGAAAAAGGGCTTTTGTAGTGTATGACAAGCGATGAAAAAGGGAGTTTGATAGAGTGAAGCACTTCAGGTCTCATAGTGCAAGGCCTGTACCGTCACCACTCCAACGGTAGAGCGACAACATCTCTCGGCGGCGCAGCTGCGCCAGTTCTGCAAAGTTGTCACCGCGCACTTGCTGCAGGGCTGAACGCATGACTTTCCGGAAATTTCTCTGCAGTTTGGTCAGCATGAGGCCGGTCATCTCGGATGAATTGGGCAAAGCTTCAGATCGGAAGTGGATGTGCAGGGGTGTCTTCTGCCAGATCCAGAGGTGAGACAGCGTGACCAACGTTGATGATCGCGGCTGTATTGCGCCTCTGGAGCGCTTCGCTGCATGATGACAGCACCCCACGATGGTTGTTCCGATCGTGGCAATGGAAACAGAGGCTGAATACGGAAGAAAGACTCACCTGATACTCAGTGTTCAGCGTGACGATACAGGCTTCATGCGCCCGAACTATGGTCTCACACGCCTTTACGACGTTGGGATTCGCTTCACCTTGAAGCTTGTCGGCAATCAGTAATAGCAGGAAGCTGCCTTGTAACAGGTAGATTCCGAAGAAAAACGGCATGAAACTGAGGTCTGGGTCGAGGTCGAGGATCTCGTTGAGTGCTTCAGCAGCGGAGACAGCATGCCCGGTAGCATCGATGAAGGACTGGCTTGAGATCCACAGATCGTTGTCGTCTAGAAGTGATATCGGGTCCCATTTGCCATTGAGCAGGACCGCTAAAAAAAAAGCACTGTTAGTTACTGTTGAAGCCAGCCAGGCTAAGTAGTACGTACCAAGTGTATGACAGAGATGGGTACCATAGGCTGCCACGATCTTCGCACGCATTAAAGACTCCTGCGCGCGTGAGGTCGTCGAGTTAACGGAACGGGCAGATGGCGTTCCCGGGTGCATCGTCTCTGGAATATCCATGCTGGCTTCATTCAGTGCCTTCTCTTTAAGCGCTCGCAGTGACTCCTGATAAGCTTCTAGTTGTCGAGTGATCTCAGCCGCATGGTCATCCCAGTCAGACCCGTTGCGATACTTCCCAAAACGCGGGTGGTTACGGGCATGCGTAAGGTCGACTATTTCGCCAAGAATGACCATTAGAGGTAGGAAAAATCCGAATACGGAGTGTCCGGTGCACTCGAAAATTGGACCGCGTCGTCGTCCCAAATGTGGGGATGTTGGATCTGAAAACGATTGATGAGCGGAGTCCCCATTGTAAAATTCTCCGGCTTGCCAGAGGGGGTCATCTACCGGTTGAAGAAGGCCATCGCACTCAATATCCTGGTTGGCAGATATCAGCCTCTGTATAGTGTGTTGGAAGCGAAGCAGGGTGGGTTACCAAAAGCGACAGCGGCCTATTGTAGCACAAGGCCAGGTGTCTGTCGACAGCGAACAGCAGCCACCAGGTGCGCCTGCGTTCCTCTTTCTGCTCCTCGGTGAGGTTGATTGGGGTGTTCTGTCCGTTCGATTGCCCGTTCAAGTGCTCTAGATCTACCTCGCCCTCTGCGTCATCATCGTGCTCTGGTGGAGGCGTCGTAGGGACTTCTTTGCCAAGTTTCAACTCCCTCGCTAAAGCCCATGCAGCGTTCCACCATCTCAGAGAGGCCGCTTTGTACTCGCTGGCGGATATGACAATGGCGAGGTGCATCTGTGTGCTGTCAGTCAATTGTTCAAAGCAAATGCAGCGCAACGCTTTGAGGAAGCAAAGGGGCGAGCAGAATCTCAAGCCAGCAAGCACTGTATAAGGTGCTGAAGTGCTTCCGATTCGTTTCACGAACGGTACAATGTGATCTAGTGACAGAGATGAACTCACATATGTGGCAATATCATCAATGCCTCCTGGCGCACCGGGTATTGTTAGCTCTGCATCCTGTTGTCCTGCAGGCATGCCGAACCCGCCAATGGTTACACCGTTGAGCACCGAGTTGGAAAAGGTGGGGCTGTCGTCACTCGGTGAGGTGTGTACAAGTGGTTTCAGCAGACCGATTGTCAGGTTCAGCAGCTTTTCAGACAGAGCGGAGCGTGCCGAAGGTGAGGATGACAGGTACGGTGACTCGCTTGTCAGGACACCGATCCAGAGCATGCTGGCAAGTAGTGCAGGGCTGCACACACGCGGGCTCTGCGTTCGCAGGAAGGAGCGTTTTCGGAAGACGTAACCGAGTACGTAGGGCGATACCGGTTGCATAAAGGCGGACGATGAGCTCTGGAAGTAAAGCTCTAACAAATCGCATGCCAGTGATACGGGCATAATGCTCGTCAGATGAGGCACGAGTGGTGCCAATACTGGATATCTGAGTTGTTGAGGGTTCGTCGCGTGCTGTGCACCACCAGGGTAGGGCATGGTCGTCGAAGGAGACGGTAGGCTGAACCAGCCTGGGGAACCGTCGACGGGTGACGTGCCGACGAACCCTGGCATTGGCGACTCGGCATTGGGCATCCTGAAGGGATTCGGTGGTGCCTGCGCACTCTGTGGGCTCATCATCGAGTAGGGGCTGTCAGAGTACTCTTGCATGCCATTCGAAGGAATGATGGGATGTGGGTGCGGCATGTTGTGAATCGGTGACTGATGCATGAGGTGGTTTCGGTGGAAGTCGTCCATGGACGTGTATTCTGGAATAGGCACAATTGGTACTCCTCGATCGTGCATTGGAAGACCTTGGGTCTGTATTCGTGGTGGGGGCATTGGGTGCATGCCGTCGCTTGAGACAGCTATCTGATGGTGAACGGCATGCTCGTCAATGGCGCTCATGCTCATCGTCCGCGAGATTGGCGCAGCGTCCTGGTAGAGCGGAGCGCCCTCCATGCCTCGAGTTGTCGCCATGCTGGCAGAGCGACCTTGGGGCAGGCTTGGGGGAGGCAGATCTGGTAGGGGTCGCTGCGCAGTGACTGACTCGGACTCGCTCTGTGCAGGCTCGGACATCTTCTGCTCTTCTGGATAGCCCGTGGAGCGCGACTGGGGGCTGCCAGACATCGAGTCCCCGGACGGTGGAGCAGTGCCATTTGCTACTGCTGCAGCTGCTGCCGCGGCCGCGGCTTGCTGCTGGGCAATGTCCTTCCTCGACGCCTTGCCACGCTTCTTGCGCTCGCGCACGTACTCGCACGTCAAGCCAAACTCTGGCGTTGGTTAGCTGTGCTGTGTTCTACGGTGTGGCGGCTGTCAAATCCAAACGTGCGTGGACTTACCAATGCAGTGCGCGCAAGGTGCCTTGCCGTCACACTTCGTCCTCAACTGATTGCATTGATCACACGCTCGGCTGATCCTGCGTCGCACCGGCCCTGAGGTCGCAGTGCCACGTCCGGATCGCTCGTGAAGCATTGAGTCGCGGCGGCTGTGGGGAGCTGCCGCCAACGGCCCGTTGGTGTACGGGAGCCGATGCTGCTTCACCATGCCTTTGCCGTTGGGCAGAACATGTCGGTTCTGATGGAATTGCAGCGCGGCGTACTGCGAGGTGTGTGCCAGCGTGTCGAGCGGCGACGGGCCCATGTGCTGGAGGTGTTGTTGTTGCTGATGGTGGTGGTGGTGGTCCACCATGTTCGGCGTGGGCAGATGCTGGCTGAAGGCCGGCGGGTACTGGTGCATGCTGGAGATCATGGTGTTGCTAGCGTCCGTGGCCTCGGCCACTCTTCCACCGCTCGTCAACAGCGTTCGATGCTCAATGGCTGGCCAAATGGCGTCGAAGCGAGGGTGCAGAGCAGCAGCAGAAGAAGAAGAAGAAGCAGAAGCAGAAGAAGGCTCTCTATGCTGGGCGGGAGCAGGCAGCGTGTGGGAGGCTGATGGGAGGGGATGTTCAGGACGGTTCAGGACTCAGCGCCGGGCTGGATGGAGGTCGTCAAGAGATGTATGTACTCGGGATATGCAGGTCAGTCGACGCAACGCTTTCTGGCCGTCTGCGGTGTGCCTGAGTACAATATAGCTGCCGGCTGCTCTTAGTGGAGACCGCGGGGTATAGTACAGTTTGCGAGTGCTTGGAAGCGCAGGGCAGGCAATACCGGATGGCAAGCAACGAGGTGTCCCATCTCCGGGTCTAGCTGCGTCGCGCGTCAGAAGTCTTCTTGGACCACATGGGCTGCGTCTGCAAACGAGATGGGCAGCAGGCTGCCTGCGGTGCAAGGTCCTCGTCGTGCTGGCCCGTTCCCCATGTCCCTAGCATTCACATCCTGGGCGTCAAGGACCCCTGCCATGCCCCTGTCACGCAGCAACGCTTCCACGTTGAGCACAGTCCACAACGCCGCTGGATCGTCGGTGCCGCGAGCTTGAACGGATGCAGTGTGGATGCACTCCAAGGTGCTCGCCGCGGGTTAGGCCCGCAATCAAAAAGGATATTGGTTGATCGGTGCCATCCCAACATAGCTCCAGCTATATGTGCCCGTCTTAAGAGGCGGCCACTGTACCGATGCCGGCTCGACATGTACCCTTTCGTACCTACGAACCACCATGGCAGCATGAGGCCCCGCGGCCATCCACATCTGGGCGATCAGGAAACAACCAGCATCGTGATTGGCGTCGACCCACTCACCTCTGTGCGTCTGCCAGCAAAACGGCCTGCTGATGGCACGGGACCCTCCTGTCTCCGCCTACCGCCGCCGTCCGTTGTACCTCGAGTACGAGCGCCAGCCCTCGAGCAGCAACACAGGGCCTCACCCCTAATCCGCGATGCAGCGATACAACAAGGCCGTTGCCCGCCACTGCTGCCGGTCATTCTGCATCCCAGTTAATAGTCCAAGAGACTAGCCGGCGAGCCTGCTTGCCTGTGCTGATCCGCCTTTTCATCCAGAATTCTACCAGAAGAAGCCGGAGGGCATGAATCATGCTCGAGATGCGCCGATGAAATCGGTCTCAAAGCCTTCCAAAACGCTTCCAGAGCATCGTGCGGTCGACTCACCCCCAGGCCGCATTTAACGGGGCAACCCCAGAAACAAATCGCTTACGTCAAGCTCAGATGGCTTGCGCATGATAAAGTCGTCCATTATCGGGCTCGGTAATGCATGTTATGAGGGTCCTTCAGCGACGCGCCTGTCACCTGCAGTCAGGGCGCTGTCTGAATGCCAAACTCGGTCTGGGGAGAAGCTTGTTGCGCACAGTCTGGACTATAAAACGCCGTATTAAGATATCAATCCAAAAATGAGAGGTCACGGCACGGCCATGTCAGCGTGCCTGGCCAGCCTTTGCAGTGGCCTCTGACTGGGCAAGTGGTGGCGAGCGTGCAGACGAGCTTGCGCTAAGAGCCCATCTATCCTCCGACCTTGAACCCAGACGGTCCTGCCAGCTCCGATTCATAACAATCATAAACCTGACGTTGAAGTCTGACGACCATGAGAAGACCTCCTCGCCATTGCGTCACGGGAGCGGCGAGGGTGCTGGCATCGTGAGTCGACACTATGCCAGCTAGCGGAAGTGATCCTCGCCGACCCTAGATTGGCCGGCGATTCTGTAAAGCCAGCGGATCGCTCCGCATTTCAACGGCCAGGTCCTTACCTCATTTACTCAGTCGCGCTTTTTGACGTCTTGGCTTCCTCGCGCTGCAGGAACGCCGTAACGAGTTCGAGAAGATTGTGGTAGCCCTCGCCGACGCATCCCTCAGGGCGATCAATAGCACGGCGTCCTTAAGGGCAGGGACTGAGCGACGCGTCCTCATCAAGTCGTCTGGTTATTCTTTTGTGTCCAATTTCCCAAGGAAGCCTCTCTTCCGAGGCTTCTCGCGACATGGACCGGGGTGGACAGCGTGATAGCATGATTTGCGAACATGAAATGGAGTGAATTGCAACTTTGCTGAAGTAGGTATCAAACGCTGAGTACGACAGCATCGGAAGTTGGCTGGGCGAGCAACAAGATTTTCGAGGCGAGCTGGGCTTGTGTAGGATGGATTCGCTTTTCACCGATTCGGGAACGGTTCGTAGCCTCCGCCAGCCCAGCCTCACGACACGCGCCGAACAGAACCGTTCGTGGTTTGCGTTTCGACGGCGTCCTTGCTGATGCTACTCACTAGACCTGTTCGTCGGTAATGCGGCAGTCGAACCGGGCAGGACATGAGTTGAGGAATTGTGAGCCACTGAGGTCTCGTTGTCGCCCTCCATGAGCGACAATGTGGACGAGCAGGAGGCGTCCGGGAGGGGTCCCTTGATCGAGGATCGCGCTCGAATCCTGACAGCCACTTGAGCTTTGCCTTGATTGTGTTAGCGGACGCATACCGCCTCTCGATCAAAGGATGCACGTGGATGAACGACAGCCACCAGGCTAACGCAAACGTGTGCATTAATGTCGACCAATGGTAATTTTAGAATTTTGACGATTTGTCTGGGTGACTTTTGCCTCGAATCTGCATTCTCATGCAGTCTTTACAGAAGTCAGTTACGAGCCTGTGTCCCCGTCAAGCATCTCGCCCGTATCGCTTGAGACAAGGTTCTCTGTCCTGTTGAAGCAGAGCCGATATGACCGTCGCCACCAATGTCACCAAGTGGTACGAAATGAACGCCTCCCCATGGGGGCCAGCATCTTGCGATACATGCCCAATCACGCGGTCGACTTGGCGCTTCACTGGCTACATTGGGTAGGTATCTGTGAAGAAGGCGAAGATCCTGGGCTTGGATATGAACTGTGGGTCAGGGTGGACCATGTTCACAGCATTCGAGCATTGCATTCCAATTGGCATTGTACTCCACGTCAACTCAAGAAAACGAGAGGCGATATCGGACTCAGGCAATAACGATCGTGCTGGTAGCTTTGATCAAAACTTAGGAGCCTTTTCTTCGTTGATCTTTTGAAAATGACGCCCTACGTCAGCAAACGCGATCGCGACAGATGGCGGTGCCTCAGAACACAGTCCATCAGACCGGATCGGCACTTGGACAGTTTTACGACGGGAGTACCGTGATCCGTGGACTATGAGAACCCGGAGAGTGAAAATTGGAATCGAAATGGAATGTGGGACACACGGCTCCCCAGGCCCGAATGAGGCCACTCAAGTCGCATTGCTGATCTCCAGATATTGCTCTGCAGCAACATGCATTGCCTGTGTGGAGAAGCCCCGTTCGACCTGAGCTGAGGACACGAGGGCTGCAATGTTGACAAAATAGAGAACGACTACACCTACCACTCACTCACTATTGTCCAACACATGTGATCCAAGTACATGCAGGTACCTTACCTAACTGAGCCCCGAGGATTTCATCAGATCCGGTCGAGGATGGTCCGACAGCAAAGATCAAATCTGGCTTCGCTTCGCAAGATGGTGCTTTTCTCTTGGTTGCTGACGTAGCCCTTGGACTCCTGCTCCTACGGCATCTGCTTGATTGCCGAAGTGGGTATCTTGACGCTGGGCTGACAGGTAGCACCCACCAACACTGAGAACGCAGGCCATGTTGTTGTGCTTCTCTCTCCTGATGTCTGCTGCAGCCTGCGGCAGTGCGACAACCACAGTACCTGGGCGGCAACCACCCGCAATTCCTGGATTCTCTGTCTTCCTTTACGCGAGCTGACGAACTCGAATGTCTTGTTGTCCTTGAGCGCACACAGACGATGTGATGCCGGAGGGTCCTACTTCTCGAAATCCCAAGAGCTACGCTGGGAGCATGTCGACCCTCTCTCTGTCGTCCATCTAAGATCTTATCGACACTACTGTTCAGTGATGTGATAAACACGTACGAGACACGAAGCTCATCGCCTCATGGCTCTCTCCGTCGTTGCCTTGCGGGGTACCCTCCCGACAGCTCTCACCTGAATGGTAGACTAGCGAACGCTGAGGCCCAGCTGCAAGAACCCCTCCAATGGAAGGGCGCGTGGACGTTGAGCTCATATACAAGACTGCCCGACTTGAATTGTCGATGGTGATCACGCTGAGAATAAAGTCAGGCGATGTCAGCTGCATGCGTGAACGACATGAAGTCGTGAAGGTAAAGGTACTCGAAACAGCTGTGGTTGCGCAAGCGCACAAATCAAGCTTAGTGCCGCCGCGGGTAGCCGCTAGCGGTATCTGATGTCACCCGGCATCGGCGTTGAAGATATCGACGAGCCTCACCAGCAATATCAACTGCAAGAGTACATTGGTGCCCTCCTTTTGCTGCAGCCTACCAATTAATATATCGAAGAGGTCACGTTCTGATCTACGCCATCATGTCCGTGGAAACCATCACAACCATCTCTCCTATCACCAACCAGGCAATACTGACGCGCAACGGCCTTACAGATGTTGATCTTCAGTCTATTCCAGAGACTGCCACACGAGCCTTTGAGCTGTACCGGCGCACCCCTCTGTCCGAGCGGCAATCTATTGTCAAGAAGGCCTTGAAGCTCCTTTCCGATCGCCAGGATGAGCTTGCAAAGGAGATCACGGAGCAAATGGGTCGACCAATTGCCTACTCTGCCAAAGAAGTCACTACAGCAGTCGCGCGCGGCGAGTATCTCCTCAAAATCAGCGATGACGTCCTTAGCGACACGCCGGGCGAGGCAGAGAAAGGTTTCAAGAGATATATCAGAAAAGTCCCGTTAGGACCCGTGCTAATTCTATTTCCGTGGAACGTACGTGTGGCATACGACATATTCTCACTTTTCATACACTAACGAAACGCAGTACCCGTACCTGACGCTTGTGAACTCGATAGTACCAGCCTTGCTCGCGGGTAACTCAGTCATCTTGAAGCCCTCGCCGCAGACACCGACCAGTGCTGAGCAGATCCAGCGTGCTTTTACCGATGCTGGACTTCCCAAGGATGCCATTCAGGTCTTTCACAGCGGGTCGATTACTCAGATTGAGGCGATCGCCCGCTCTCCGCAGGTCCAGCTTGTCTGTTTCACGGGCTCAGTCGCCAATGGTCTTGCAGTACAGCATGCCGCCAGTGATCGAATTGGCGTACGAGTAGGCTTGGAGCTCGGAGGGAAGGATCCTGCTTATGTGCGCTCTGACGTCGATGTTAAGTGGGCCGCAGAGGAGATCGTAGATGGGGCAGTGTTCAACTCTGGTCAAAGTTGTTGCAGCGTCGAGCGAGTTTACGTCGATGAAAAGATCTACGATCGTTTCGTGTCAGAAGTCCAGGACGTGCTGAAAGGTTACAAGCTTGGAGATCCCCACGATCCCAAGACCCACCTTGGCCCCGTGGTCTCCAAGCGTTCCGTAGAAACCATCAAATCTCATGTGAGAGATGCTCTTGACAAGGGTGCTACAGACGCGACTCCGGAGAACGAATCCTTCAAATCGCCGCCTGCGGATGGAAACTACATCGCACCAACACTATTGACTAATGTCAACCATGAAATGGCTGTTATGACGGAAGAGACATTCGGGCCAGTCATTCCGGTCATGAAAGTCAAGGGCGACACCGAGGCTGTCAAGCTGATGAATGACAGCCAGTTCGGTCTGACTGCAAGTATCTGGACCAAAAACACAGACAAGGGCCATGAGCTCATCGACGATGTCGAAGCTGGAACCGTTTTCGTGAACCGTTGCGACTATCCTAGCCCTGTAGGTACTGTCGTTCTGTTGTGAAGATACTTGCTGACGGCATCAGGACCTTGCGTGGGTTGGCTGGAAGGATTCTGGCAGGGGTCAGACGCTGAGCAAATTTGGCTTCGACCAGTTCGTGAAGCTGAAAAGCTACCACGTCAAGAACTACCCGAAGTAGACGCACCTGCATAAGCTGGTATGACGAGCCCTAATACAAGATCTTGAAACAGATTGATCCTCGCTCGTCATACTATGACGAATGTTGCTGTGTTCTGCAATAGCTAGCAACAGCTGCAGCACGCCTATGAGGATACGATCGCATAATTACCTGGTACTAGAAAGAAGTTCATCCGTGGTGTGCAGTCGTCAGATAGCTCAGATCAGCAATGGACGTCACATCACCCTTCAATTCACCAATGTGGAACCACCTGTCTCAAAATGCAGCCCCAATATTTAGTTGACCCTGAAAATGGGAGCAAGGTGGAACATCCTGCCAAACGCGTCGTAGACACGCGTTCTGTGCCTGATCAAAAAATGTAACGAGTATGCAAGGTTGGTAACACAATGGTAGGACCCAAGGAACTTACCGAATTACCATTCGCGACTCCAACACGTCAAGATAACGCTACGAAATAATGTTATCTCTAATATCGCAACATCACCTTCGTTTTCTGCTTTTAATTCCCGATGAATAGCTCTATCTTTTCTGTTGCTTTTTCTCGTCATCGAGCGTCTGAGACCACTCGCTAACAGCGCATACCGTTAGACCAACATTCCAGCGTACGGCACAACTCCCTGGTAGTTTTCACATTTGCATTTCAGGAATGTGAAACTTTAACATTGTCTCTTGCAGGCAAGGAATGAACTTGTCGCGTGGCGATTCAGTTCGTCTCTATGGCACCCGTAAGCATAATGGAAGGAGGACTCATCTCTCGCTTCCTTAAAAGTCTCGGCCCCTTGGAATTCTCACTTTTCTCATCGCCCTTCGATGACCAACGACTGAGTACTCGCTGAGAGTATTCTCAAAACCTTTTGATTGTTTCTTTGCTTGCTGCTGAACTAGATTTGCCTTACTTCCTTCCTCCCTTCAGCGTTTCTGCCGCGATATACCCATTACAGTGTCGTGTTTATCCAGCCTCGAATCGTTTTGCATTTCGGAAGATCGTCATGACCTTCAAGAATATCATGGCACAGTTTAGGCGGGCTATATTGTGTTGCAGTACGGATAAGGGGAAGCGGTCATTGGAGATCGTGAGTCACCGGCAACGAGCCTAGACAATATAGCAACCGTCCTAACTATGTACTCTAGGGATCACCAACAGATGTACGACATGTGGAAATTGATCTTTGCATGCCTCATCTTTCGGAGGAACAGTAAGTCTCCGCAAAGATTATCAGACTTAATCCTTGCATCGGAAGCTTTGCGCTTTAACAGCCCTCTTTCGATCGACCGCTAACATAATGCAGACGCCAACTGATCCACAAAGCAGCACCGACTGACGCTCGACAAATGATATCACTTCAATCACATCCTCCCACCCAACCGCCATCAGTGTTCCCTTCTGCCCCGAGCTCGATGCCACCATCCCTAGCCTCATCACGCGAACCCTCAGCTACGTTGCTCAATGCAGCATCCAAGGGCCTACCAACAAATCTGCCGACTCCACCACGCCAGAAGCACTCGGATTCCAATCTCCCAGCCTCTGCTGGAATGAAAGTCAAGAGCATCTGGGAGCACACCAGAAAATTCAGCGGTAGCATTGGCAGCCGCACCAGCCACAACGGATATCGAGATCTGAATTCGGCGACAAAGAGCATACAGGAGGAAGAGAATGAGGGCTTGGTGATGCCGATGCTCGAATTGGACTTTGAGGATAAGGAGCTTGACTCTCCCGTTAGCTTGAAGAGCACGATTGAAGTCCCCTTGAATAGTGACGGATTTGAGAGCCAGGATGTCAACGGAGGTAGCGTGCATTCATCACCCGCTAAAAGCACTAAGAGCGCAAAGGCCGTCATGAGCAACAAGAGTAGGATTATCGTGGGAGGTACAGAGATTGATATGGGCGAGGGTAGCAGCAGTGACGAGGAAGCCGAGAGGAAGCCGCTTGTTAAGGCCTAATCGTGATGTGTTGCAAGGCGTGGCTTCATCCCAAAATAACGCAAAGGGTTGTAAGAGGCTTGGGCAAGATGCGGGTGTTAGACTAAGATTGAAAAAATGTAAGAAGAAGGGATCGTAGGAGTAATAGTACCTGATCAAGGCAAGGACATATCTTGATCGCTATAGCCGATCTAAATCGTGCGTTTCAGGTTCTTAGAGCGCCAGTCTCAGCATCTTCTTCCTCGTCGCTCTCCTCTTCAAGCACAATATCCTGTCCGTTCGAACCCTCTTGTACCCAGCGACTCGCAATACAAGATAACACCGCAAGGACCGCAAGACACCAGAACCCAATGCCGACAGCTCCGACCTTCAATCCCTGACCGAATATACCAAGCGCAATGACCGGGAAGATCGACCGGCTCAAATGTCCCAATACTGTAGCAGCTGCATTTACGGTTCCTCTTACGGATGGATGAGGTGTACAATCATTGATGAGGAGCGTAGTAGCAGGCACAACGCCTGTTCTCCCTATCGTGAAGAGCAGAAGAACTCCAGCCATGCTCAGCCATATCCACACTGTCTGGTTCTTCAAGTCAGGAGCTGAAGCTACGAGTGAGGGGAAAGGTGCCACCAAGTACACAAGCGGAAACACAAATAGAGCCGATCGCCATATATGCACTGTCCCGAATCGATCTTGCAGCCGTGGGTAGAGTCCGAGTTGAAGCGCCATCATTAGGGCACCAAGGAACGATAAAGCGAGTCCAACATCTCGTGGCAATAAGCCCAGTCCGCCCGTGAATTGGAAAGGTACTGAGCGGTGGGCAGGGTCCGACGGTCCCGTTGGAGTTGTCAAAAAGACAGAGAAGACGTTCGGGAACGTTCCGAGGTGGCCGACAATGATGAAGTGCGTGAGCATCGTGCAGCTGACGTTGGCAGTCCAGATTCGTCTAAAAGGGAGCTTTCGTTTGCGTTTTGGCGTCTTGGAGATGAGCGGCGTCTCCTCGTCAGCGTTTGCAATTGATGTATCCCGTAGTAATGGCTCTTGAACATTTCTGCCTCCATCGGATTCAGTCTCGGGTTTGGCCGACTTTGGCATGAGATGCCGCCTTATGCGTTCGATTAAGTGCGAGTCTGTTCCCTGAAGACTCTCTAGCGTCTCATCCATGAAAAATAGCACCAGTATTGCAGTCACAAGATACAAGACTGTTAGAAGAAGATTAGGTGGCAGGTAGGGGAACCCATTTTGCTGTATATCCCGGCTGTTGGAGCTTAACAAACCGCCCACTAATGGTCCAAGTAGTTGCGCAGTACTAGCACTGAGTGGCAGCAATAGTAGAGCTCTTGTTCGATAGCTAGATTGCCATATTGGTATTTGTTGAAAGCATAGAGCTCAACCATTGACGTACCGTTTCTCGGGGTTCAGCTCTGCGACAACAGTCCTGGTAATGGCAACATTGTTAGACATCAACCCCGCAAATACTTGCCAGAAGATGGCAGCAGGAAGACTCCTAGCAAGACCATATCCGATATACGATATACCTCCAGTGCTGTTAGCGGACTCATCCGCCATTTGCTTTGCGATTGCTTACTACAACTGATCAAACCAACGAACAGCACCGCCTTTCGTCCCCCAAGATCCGAATCAGCAAGATGTCCCCATATCAGGCCCGTAAAGACCTGTGCCGCTGTTCTTGCGCTAACCAGAACGCCAGCCTGTGTTGCAAGGGTAGCATTTGACGCGTGAGGGTCGAAGAACTTCAGTTGGTAGTACATATATGACTAGAAAAGTCAGTCGTGGAGACTTGGTTGCCAAGGTGAAATTATACTTGGATTGAGCTGATGGCCAATGGATCACAGATTCGGGCGAGGCAGAGGATGGCTAATTGGCGCTTGTACGGAAGTGACATGTACGACACGCTTTTCACTTTGGCTGCCTTGGTGCTGATGCCGATTTCGGCAGCTGCGGGCTGTGATGTTGCCATCTTCCTGTCTGTATCCTAATTCGATGTTGGCTTTTCTCGGCGATCGTCGGCGGGTGGGAAGTATTGGATAGGCCTATCTACTCCAACTCGGTGGCGGTTGATAGATGTATGAAAATCAGTCGTGATTTTATTAGGTTGCTACGCAAGTCGAAGAGTCGTAAGTAACAACACTACGTCCAGGTGCGCTCGGAGATGAAGAAACCTCCGTAAGCGATGTCGACATTCAGGTACCAGCTTGCATAAGCGCTTTGCGCGTCAATGTGACTGGTTGATCGTCTCAATTGTTTCAAGGATGTGAGGAATACCACCAACGATCTCTGAATACTCTCACCTCGTAACGAGATGGAGTGTTTCCGCGAGCTCCGATGTCACGGAATTGACTAAGAACTATGTCCGAACTGCTGCATCGCGAGTCACGAGGCGTCCACGAGAGGCGTATAAGATGATCCAGAGAAGCTTGCGACTACCAAAGGAGGTCATGAAGAGACGAGAAGACTACTGGGTAATGCGTCGCCATTCGAGACTGTACGTGAAGACGCATTGTCACTCTTGACACGAGTCATGCTAGCTTGAGTTCAGCCAGTCGCGCCCTGCGCGTCTTCATATTTCCACTCCACCTTCACGGTCCCTCACCTTCTGGTTCTCTTTGGAAATTATTACGGTTACGACATTATCCAAAGTTTTATTGGTGACCTCTCGGTTTGCACAGCACAAAGAGTAGAAGCTCACGACTTTTGTGAAGCTCCTCATATGCGATTGGAAGTGCCATACACGTTCTGCTACTCAAAGAGTCCTGAAACCACTAAACTCCTATATTTGTACCTCCGTTGACTGGTTCTGGAAGCCTCCATACCAAAGCAAAGAAGGACATCTGATCGCCAAAACCGAATCTCTCCAAAATATGTCGAAAAACCATGAGACCTTTTGGCTTCCCCCTAACCACATACCTCAAATATTGTTGTGAAACCGCATGCTAATGCACAGCCCGGCAATTCAATGTTCGCCTATACCTCCTTCTGGTACCGGGATACCAGAGCCAGCAAGCTGGCTTTCAGGGTCTCCAACTCCGCGCTGTCCCTTTCTAATGCCTTCATTTTTGCCGCTTCCTGCTTCGCCTGGGCTTTGACCTTCTCGTTTTCCTCTTCTAGAAACTCGCAACGCTTTCGTGTAAGGTCCTCGGATTCACGGGCCTCCTTAGATTCTCTCTCCAGACCTTCGTGTAAAGTCTTCAACTCTGCTAGCTCAGCGTGAAGCTTTGTGTTATCGGAGTATAAGACCTCTTGACGTTGTTGGAGTATGGTGAAGAGAGCCTCTGACGCCTCCACCTTGTTCGTTTCAAGCATTGTACCTTCGGGCACCGGCTTGGACTCATCTCGATTTCCTTGAGTGAAATGGTGCACCTCGGATGGCTCATGCGATCCAGACCGCTCGGAGCAAGGATTTCGAATTTGTTGGGTGTTCTTATTCTCTCCCAAGTCGGGTCGCTTACTCGGGTCAAGGCGTATGTCAGTCTTAAAACACTTCAATGGGCAGCAGATACTCACTCGGAATCTCCTGGACCTCATCATCCCAGTCCCATGATCTCTTTTGTGCTGACACTTCAGATTCGGTAGGATCGCACTGTTCCCGTTCTGGGAGGGCTGTTGCAGAAGTATGAAGTTGAGCTGGCTCAGCGATATCGTCGTCCAGATTAATCAGAATTCTTTTCTCCAATTGCTTTACTTCCGTCAAGACCTTCTTACGCCCTGCTGTACGCTTCTTATCTTCTTCCTTCTTTGCTAGCACTGCTTCGGCAATGCTGTTACAAGCTTCTCTGAAACTTGTGCGCCACTCTTTTGAGTCTCTGGAAGACATTTCCATTGACGGAATAAATTTCTTCGCACAGAAGTACCACAGACATGTAGCTCGGAGGCGTTGGAGGAAGGTATCGTCGAGATAGCGATGAACGCTCACAAATGGTGGTTCAAACTCGATTTCAAAAACCTCGTCATCGCTCAATTTTCGTCCGGTTGCTCCTTCTAAGACTTCGAAGGCGACGTCATTCGGTCCTCTCCCGTTCAAGTAGGCATACGCACAGTGGACTTTTTTATTCTTGACGATGACGCCAATGTATATACGTTTGTTTTTGTGGTGAAGGGCTCCGAGTGGATTTGCGAACTGTATGACATCAGGTGGGGGTAAGTGGGAGTGGTCGGCCGGAAAATTAGTCTTCGCCCACTTGCAGATTGACTGAAACGTATAGGAGGATGTTGGCGCCAGGGTCCGCGCCATATCGAGCTGACTTGCCCTATGGTCGGAAGGAGCGCGCAAGAGTGACTCAGAAGGGCCGTTGGCAAGTGACGTTGAAGGCCAAATGCTTGAAGTGGTGTCCGAATAAACTTGAGTGGTGAGAGGATATATAAGTCAAGGAGGAGGGGCAGATGCGGCGTCGGCGCAATGTAGGTCGATTCAACCGAGAGTGGAGGAAGAATAGGGAAGGCGCGTCCTGTACGATATAGGATTGTATCAGCGATGTTACCGCTCCGTGGAAAAGGCTAGGTGCAACAAAGCACAGCAATTCGAGGAGTATGAAAGCGGTAGAAAGCGCGGTTGTACAAACGATGTGAAGGAAATGGTCTGATCGCAGAGAGTATGTTGCGAAGCGCAGGAAAGTTCACATACGATACCAAGTGAGACGGAGCTGCGTCGTTCCTGCGGGGGTTAAACACAGCAGGTGATAGGTAACCCCGAGGATGAGTGAGAGAGAAGTCAACGCAAGGCGGAAGCTGTCGAGCGGTCGGTTGAACTAAGCTGGGTCCCTCGTGTACAGATTAATACTTGTTGAGGCTGGTTCAGAACGGGTGAAGTCGGCCTCTGAATCCGAGTCTACATCGTTTGATTCAAGTGACGATGCATGATCGGGGTAAGTTGCGAGGTCAAAAGACGAAGAGGGAAGACGAAAAGAACAAACGAACGATTGAAAGGTAATAGCATTGTATTCTCCTTGTAGCATAAGCTCGACCCACCAGCCATTACTCATCTACTTGTTTAGGAAGATATGCGAACACCATTGAAAGATCTGCTACACGCCTCTTGAGCCTTCGGGCGTATGACGAAGGGACCGTTAGAATAGATCCTAAGCTTTGTATTGACACAAAAGCAGGTTGTCCGCTAATCAAGCCCATAAGATCAACTCTTTGAAACCAGAGGACAGTTGTCTGTCAAAAAGTGTATAATCACGACAAGTCGTATGCTTTGCATTTGCTCACGCGGTGCTAATGACACAAACACCAAGCAGCACGTTTCAAATTTGATCATATACATATGCCATTCTTTTTCGACCTCAAACTGTTTATATACACAAGCGAAAGCAATGAAGGAAAGACCTGATCCCTGATGGAAGCCGTAGTACTCTGGCTCTCGCAGTCATGCACCGTCTATCTCTATCATTCAGCGAAGCGGCCAATCTATGCGGGCTGAGCGAAGGTGGATCCAATGGGGCCGAACTTGATGTTAGAGTAGATGACAGTAGCATCTGCGCTCTTGGTCTCAACATCGTCGGGCTTGCCGGAGTCAGTTGCGCAAGTACCACGGCCCACACCTGGGGTGCTGGCATCCTTGTCAGTGGGGTAGGTGGAGTCGAGCCACAACATGTTAACCGAATGGTCATCCCAGAGGGACATGACGAGAACGTGACCCTTAGCGAGGGAAGCAGCCATCTGGGCGAGACCACCCTTGGTCTTGAAAGAGGAAGTGTCGCCGAAAGCAGTCTTCTGGGCATCGCAAAACGAGTCGGTGATGGAGTTACCAGTCACACCAGAAACGGAGGAGTCGGAGTTCGCGAAGACCTTGCCGCCCTGGACGTAGAAGCGCTTGATCTCGGACAGGGAGGTGCCGGAGCCAATGAATTGAGTGACGACCGTCATCTTCTTGTTAGTGTCGAGGGTCATGCCAGGGCCATAGAAGTCTTTGACACCCATACGGTAGCTCTGAGATAGAAGTAAGTAATAGAAACTTTGTTCGGCCGGTGAAAGTTACTCACGTTGAAATCACAGCCGTCCTTGTCGCAAGTACCGCTATAGCGGTTGTCACCATCACCACATTCAGTGCCCGTGCACTTGCTAAGACCAAGTGTAGAGCAAGGATGCGGAGTATAGGCAGTTGAGATCGCGTTTGCCTCCCAGATGTCCATCTCAGGGCAGCAGGCGCCATACTTGCCGGATCCGGCGTTCTTGTCATTGTCGGATGGTGTCCATCCCTCAGAGTTGGCGGCACCGTCAATCCACTTGATGTCGTGGGGGCACTGAGCATCGCAGTAGCCTTTTCGAGTTAGTCTTAGTGGCTATTGGAGCACTTGTGCGTTGCTTACCAGTTCCGTATTTGGCACCAGCCTTGTTGTTGCCCTTACCCATGCCACCATCGGAAGCCATCTCAACAAAGTACAGAGCACCGTTTAAGCCGCAGGGAAGCTTAGAAACGTCCACATCGAAGGTGAACTCCTTGCCAATAGGGTTGAACATCTGGTACTTGCTGTCGCCATCCATGAGGTAGGTACGGGAGCCGATATTGGTGGAGTAAGAGCCCTTAGTGACGAATTTGAGGGTAAGGGCATTGCCAGAAGTGCTGATACCGTAGGTGCCGGAGTAATCAGCACCGTCAATGGCACAGTTCTTCGCGCAAGTCGCACCATCAGCGCAGCTCGAGGTGTTCCAAGCATTGTCGGTGTAGCAGTTGGTGTACCCGCTGGTGACGTGTGCCCACCGCCAGTTGGAGTCGAGGGTGATAGAGGCGGTCTTAGTTGTGCAGCTGGTTCCACCTGTTCCTGTGCATGTCTGCCATGACATGCTAGGGTGCTTCTCACTCTGCTGTGTTCCGACCTGTTGGGCGCTGCTGGCCCCGAACAGGGAGAGAGATGCGAGGGCGAGTTTCCTGTACATTGTGGCTGACTTGTGAAGACTGTTGGATGCTGGAGAGACCAAAGACTCCGGCGATTACAGTCCTTATATATGTCGAGAAACCTCCTACAGCTCCATGTTCGGTACATCAATTATCGCTCCAAGATCCAAGGGTCGTCCAATCACCCTCGTCGCCCAAGAGTATTGCCACCAATTTCCAGAGCGCTACGGCTCGTCGGGAACATTGAGAAGAAAAGATCTTGAAGTTGTAATGAAGAGTAGATGAGATCTTCTCCAGTGGAGAGACTCTGGGGTAATTGCGGAGACCTGTGCGGCGTTTAGTTGGGCCCCTGCTTCTAGAAGAGTGTGGGTAACGTGACAACTTGGCTGTGATAAAGATCCCACCTCTAAGGAACACTCTGGATAAAGTAGTCTAAGGCAGATGACTCCCTAGCGTGCAATCAATCACTGACATCTTGGAGATCCAGCGCGTGCATCACCAGTTTGTATGTGTCCCCCTTCGAAGGAGCCAACCTACTCTTCTCAATTTCCATTCTTTTCGAGAAGGCATGCTCGGGGTGTGAAGATCGAAAGCATAATCACTGACCGAAAGTTTCGTCCTCTTGACCTTGCCATCAGTGAGTAGTCAGGCAGAGGCCTAATCGAGTTAAGACTCCAAGATGCGCCTAGCCTCTTAGAGATGTTTCAACACCCGGTACATCGATATTGAACAAGCTCCGTAGCAATAGTGTATACGAAGGAAACTTCTAGAAAGCAGTCCAGGCTAGATGTGGAAGGTGATCCCTTGTTTAGACGAGCCTCAAGACCCCAGACGCCGGGACAGTGGTTAATGATGGAAGTGCGCTATGGCCATTGTGTCGATAGTCTACCTTAGAGGCCACACATACCTGGAGCTTCGGTCATTAGATGAATTTACGCTGTTATGGCTGCGTGATCGTTCCTGTTGCGGTCCCGAACAAGAACAATATCTGAGAAAATTCCATTTCATGTCTGGATCTGCGAAAAGTCATCTTACCGCAGGAACAGATCATCAAAGTAGACAAGAAGGGACGAGCGACCCACACCGGACGAGCGCCTCTGCATTGAATTGATGGTGACGATATAGGTGTGGATCACGGTCGATAGTTGATCACTTGGCGGAGGACGTGGGTCAAGCGGAACAGACGGGAACGCTTCCTTTCGAGCAGCACGTGCGGCGGTACAATGTAAGCCATCGAGTCTTAAGATCTTCATTAAGTGGCTTGGATCCAAAGCACTGGTTGCTGAAATCTGCATCTCGACTTTACCATAGCTGGGCTATATGTAAGTCTGGATAAGCATAGCTTAGGAGATCGCGTTCGTTTGCATACAGCGATATCGTGATGCAGACTTCTTAGCGAGTGCAACACCAAGCCTCAAAGCTCTGCGACGAGCTCGCTCTTGAAATTTTAGCATCCCGTTCATTCCTTCGCATCCTGCAATTACGAGAGTCAAGAAGACAACTGAATCTCGCCAAGGGATGAGAAGCATTGAAAGAGCTGTGGTTGGACATGGTACCATCACCGGACTTCAGGCTAAGTCGCGCCTCATGCAGACAATTTAGAATGATCGATTCGGGTTGAGGCTCTGACTGGATTGATGGTAATGTTCGGATTTCGCAGACTCAAATCCAGGTTCGTGTTTCTGTTTGGTTTGGGCCGACGAATAGCAGATCTCCTCTTCAGCCTCGGCAGGGATATCTATATTGCAGCCGCGGTCTAGCTGCTGTCTTGGTGTAACATAGGTTCGCCAGGAAATCGGTGTGAGAAATAGATTGCGCGTAGGTTGGAAAGAAACTTCAGGTGAGGTATTTGTACGTAGCGATAAGCCTCCGCGTCCGAATGCGTGCTACTGCCTGACGTCCCATAGTACATGTATGTCGAAGCTCTGTATGTACTTTGCACGTCGCAGAGGCAATTTGATTCAGGGGCAAACCCTCTTCGACCAAACGGTAGAATGAGAATAGGATCGCTGGGAAGAGCATTTCGTCCGCTGTGTAACAGGCAAGGTTGCGCGTGATCACGCGCTTGCGCCAGCATCTCAACACAGCGACTGTTGCTCTTCTAGTCAAGGGCTTCGAGAGGCTTCTGACTGGATAGCTGAGGCATTTCTTGCAATGTGCTGTCTCGTAGCGCGCCAGGCGACCGAAACTCGGGGCTCGGGCGAAGGTATCGCATGCATCCAAGCCTCCTGCCAGTGGACGAGCCAATATGGAAGCCTTGGGATCTATGCATGGCGAGGTATACGTGATGAAGCGATGTGGCAATGTGACATGGGAGCGGGCTGCTGATCGTGTTTTGATGAAAGAGCAAGAAGGAGAGAGGGAGTAAAGACTTCCGCGGTTGGATGTATGGGACGGGACTGACACTAACGCTCGAAGCGGTTGGTGCTTTCACCTCTCGATTGCTGACAACACCAGTGAACCTCCCTCTACACTCAATGTAGCGCTCGTATGCACTCCACAAAACGACATACGAGGTTGTGCTTACGTTTTCTCGCGAATCTCGAAGGCGTCTGTACCGTAGATCCTTGCGTTGAGAGACGACTAGACACATTCCTAGGCAGCTTCTCCCGGTACTGCAAGCGCCTGGGAAACTTCGTGTGCACTCCACAAAAAGTCATAGTAGCTCGATTTTGCGTCTTCATGCAGGACGAGTTTTTTTTACTGCAGTGTAGATCGTGAATACCCGAGAGCGCTGTCCCAAGGTTGACATTTCGCTACCACAGCGTGTCGAAGTCAGCGTCCAGCGCTTGAAATGCTTGGAAAGATGTGGCTGTATTACTTCATTATGATGGTTCTCACTGTTATATCTTAGGTCATTCATTCACACGAGTAACCCTACTCCTCGCCCCTGGGTAATATGTCCCTTGGACAGCAAGCTCCGCTGGCAATGAGCTATCACTCATTGACCCTCTTGCATATCACTGACAACTAGCTGTCCACCTTTAATCCTCAAACTCCAATCCTCGATTCTGTTTAAGATCGTGGCCTTCTGTTCAATTTGATTGTGAGTCTTCTACCACTAAGTCCTGCTTTCTAGCTTTTCTCACCCCCTTCCCCTTCCTCTTCGACTTCTTCTTCGACAGGTTCGTCTCACTGGCCTGGCTTCCGTCCGCAAAGGAAGAAGAAGTAGCAGGAGTCTCACCGCTGACCGAAGGTCTAGAGGAGGACCCCTGATTTTCACAGCTATAGTCCCGCTCGAACATATACGCGATATCAACTTCGTTCTTCCACACTCTCTTGACACCACCACCACGCTCAGGCAGTGAGTCATAATTGGGCGGAGGAAATCGTAACACACCCGCCCTCCAGGCATACATTAGACGTGGGTCCCAGTAGCTTTCGTATCCATTCGAGGACCAATAATTGCTGGCAGCCATTGGGAATGGTATTGAAACATCGACGTGTGCCAGATAGGGTAGAGGCTCCGCTGTAGTGTGTGACAGCCACGTGTCCGATGGAGGAAAATCGCCGTAGACAAGAGGAGGCAACGAATCAGCATCAGTGCTAGCCGTCGACACAACACTGGGAGTGGATACCTTCCAATCCTGCACTTCTCCAGCCCGCAGTTTCTCAAGAACGTCAACCTTCCACTCCTTCTCTTGCCCCCCATTCTCAACCTGCTTTCTTACATCTGGGGCCTCCTCCTCCAGATCATCGTCCTTGAACTCCTCGCTGGGCTCATTGTTCGCGACACGGAGGGCTTCTGTAAAGCAAAAACACTATTAGCGAAACAAGTTCCCACAACATAATGCTGCTCCTATTTTGAACATGTCAAACTTACTCAACTCCCTTGCCCGCGCCCACAGAGGCCTCATCCACATCTCTGGACCCCACACACCCTCACGGCTTTCCAACTGTCGACGACATCCATGGCAGCACCACTCAGTGGAATAAAGAGACTGGGCAAGAGTTCCATCCAGACACAAAGCCTCTAGCGTGGTCGAGCGGTAGATATGAGTACTAGGACCGATGGGCGGGTAGTCGAGATCCAGAGTCTCTAGGACAACGGGTTCGAGGTTCTCGCGATGGGTGCACGCCCACATGAAGTCAATAGAGCGGCGCATCTTGGAGGTGCGCGAGTGGTGCGTCAAATCAAGGGAGGAAGGAAGATGAAGATGGAGTGCAGGAAGCAAGATAGGAAGCAATAAGAAAGTGAAGATTGTTGCGAATATAAATCTCGAATTTGTATCACACTGCATTTTTGGTTGTTGGAGAACCTCGCCACTGCTTGCCATTAGTGTTATTCACTGACGTGTTGTCGAGAATATATGTGCGGCTACAGCTGCCAGAACTTCAGCACCAACCATCAGAATCTCGAAATTCGTGAAACCTATGGGCAGCTTTAAAGTTGCCAAGATGCTCGACTCAAGATACTACGCCATGCGGTATCGTAACCCTTCCCGAAGAGAACAACCCGAGATCATCCCATTACTTTGTCGTCATGAATCCGTACATAGCAATCACACATCGATATCATCACCTAAGGCAGCAGCCAACTCAGCACGTGCCTTCTTCAGAGCATGTTCCGCTTTATCTTCATCATCATCATCAGTCTTTCTCTTCCTTCCTTTACTCGGACTAGCTGCCTTTGGCCGTTTAGGCGACCAGAAGCGATGGGCCGGCAAATCTTGAACCTTTGCGATCATCTCGTCGGAAATGTCCATTTCCTCTCGCTCGTCCTCGGAAAGCGGCGGAGGTCCAAGATCCAGACCGCTCTCATCCTTTCTGAAGAACACCCTCTGGACGAACCTCAGTCTCGGCCTCTTCCGCGCAAAGTTGTAGTTGCGGAAGCTTGAGAATGGCATCATGTGGCTAATGAATGCTAGATCAGAGAAACAACGATCGTCGACTTCGAGTACATCCCACTTGTTTGAGGCGAAGAGGTGGCGCAAGTTCGGTGAGGTGCCCCAATCGCTGAAGATATCATTCGGGATGATAGCGGTCAACTTTTTGAGGTTTTTGAATTGGAGAGCGTAGCGCGCCCAGAATCGCTGCCAGCCTTTCTTCTCTTTGTTCAGAAGCTCGGTCTCCTTCGAGGTTGGCCGTTTTGAGGAACGTGCGAAGCCTGCTACACCTGGGACATCGACCGGGTATTGGATGGTGAGCTCGTCGACGAGGTGTGCGATGCCACTTAAGTTAAACCTAGCTTGCGTCGGGAGTAGTTCTTCGTGCTTGTCGTCATTTTCACCAACGAAGCATTTGTAGTCACCAAAGTACAATGAGCCGTCTAGTCCAGAGTTCGGGCATGTGTTCGTGCGGTCGCCGATTGATAGGCGTATGGGGATATTCAGTGATCGCAGCGTCTTTATCATCGATTGGATGCGAGACAGCACGTCGCCCTTGGGTAAGAATTGCCTGTTGGGCTCTAGGTTTGCAGGGAAAACGTCGCACATCATCGAGTCCCAGGCCAATATGGGCTTCCAGTCGCATTGCGTAGCAAGCCACTTCAATGCTACCTGTATCGCAGGGCTTGAGACAGGATCTGCTGCAGGGACTTGCGTCTGCTGCTGACCGTGAATATTGCGTCGCTGGGTAACGTTGACCAGGTGGAAAGGATGAAGCACAATGTCTCGGAGCGTATCGATCGGCTTCACTTTCACCTTTGGGAACCTATCACCAATGGTGCGCAGGTTGTACAGCAGGTCCTCGAAGGAAGCGCTCGACCCTTGAACTACGTGGTTTCCTAGCTTCATGTGGTCTCGCTCACACGCATCGTAAGTTTTGTCGTCGAAGGCTGAAGACAATTAGCAACGTGCAGTCATCAGTCGTTGCAGAGGGAAAGCAAATAACTTATGGATAACGTACCTTCCTCCTCCTCCCTATGATGGTGGCCTGGTGTAATGCGATAAGGTATTGGACCTATAACATCTCGATCTCGGCGCTCTTCCATCCAGCTGTAGAGGCCAATTTCGATCTCAGCCAGGTTCGGCCAAGCCGAAGCATCAGTTGAGAACAATGACCGGTAGGGTGCGTAGTCATGCACCCTCAGCTTCGTCAAAGTAGATGGACAGTAGCTGCGTATCCCATCAACCAAACAACAAACCCTTTGATGCACTTCCCATTCGTTCCAGGTGTGAAAACCAGAATATCGCTCACGAATAGCGAGAGTCTTCAATTGCGTACAGATCGGAAAGATCATCTTGGCGACTGAACCACCGTCCCTGCGCCGCGATATCCTGAACTTGGTCTTGAAGCGGTAGTCATTGTACGAGTAGCTGTACTCTATGCGCGAGTGTGCGGTATAGTCTGCCCAGTTGGACACCTCAAGCTCCTCGATCCGGCCAAAGAGCTTAGGGCAAGCTTCTGCCAGCTCTTTCCAAGTCCACGTCTGCTCAGGTGTCCATACGAAGTCTTTGATTGCCGATACGTCAAGGCACGTAAGCGAAGGCAGATGCTCTTCGATCCACTTGAAATCATCGATGCTGCACCAGTGCGACATTGCAAGTTTCTGCACATAAGTCCGATTGGAGTCGTTGATGCTGCTCCGGAAATTGTTCCACTTGTCCTCGCCCATCGACTTGTACTTCCAATCACCTAGTCGCAGATCGCGGACATCATTCAGTTGTACAGGATGTTTGTATAGCAACTGGTCCACGGTCTTCGAGCGGGATAGTCCGCGGCATGATCTCTTCAATGACCACGCCGCATCCCGATCGAGATAGTCGGCCACGCACTTAAAGATGTCAACCGGCAGTCGAAGAAACGGCGATCGAAGCTTCTGAGCCTCGCTCATGGCATCGCTGTCCATCATGGTATCGCTGTCAGGAGTGCTCTCGCGGCTATCGGAGTCGGAGTCGAAGTAGGAAGGAACGGCCATGTCGAGGAGAGCAACTTGTCTCGACAGACGAGTGTATTCGTCCCACAATCTGCTCATGTAGGGTAGTGAAAGCTGTCAGATTAGATAGTGCGATCTCATCGGGTGGTAGCTCCAAGATGTCACTCTGGGCAACCGTGGAAACTAGGGCGGCGATCGCGGTGTAGCTCCAATCCGTAGCTGGAAGGCTGAATCTTCCAAGCAGGTGGCGGTTGAAAGCAATAGTTCGCAACAGGAGAGTTTGGGTGAAAGTAATCGAGGGAATATGTATCACTTGATCATAGCAAGCATTTGTATCATCTCCTCACAGAGGGGTTGCATGAGGGAGGGACAGGTGGGCTGTGCTTTCCCTAACCTCGAGGTCGGTCGGCGCTTCCTGTTTTTCCGATGCCGATAAACTTTCGCGAATGCGGCGGGCGGAAGTTCTTTGAGCTCAAACTTTCGAACGACGACTCTTGCAGCTTCACGGCCAGCTCAAGAACTAGTTCCATAGCCGTTCACCGCTACACTCGCTTTACTTCAGCGCGGCAAGCTGCTTCCACCGGGCGCCGAACGAGCTTCACATTCCACGCCATAATACCTTTCGGCGCAAACCCCTCCAACCCACCGCCAAAATGTCAGACTCCACGCTCTTCGAATCCACCTTCACAATCACCGACGTGAATTCTGAAAAGTACGACCGCGTCTCGCGCCTCTCTGGCACCAGCACCGGCGACGACAGCAACAGCACCACACTGACACTCGATATCAACCACGACCTTTTCCCCGTCACTGCTGGCGAGCCTCTCACTGTAATGCTGGCAGAGTCGCTCAGTCTGGACGGAAAGAAAGATGAAGGCAAGGGATGGAGAGATCTGGACAGACCAGGAGCAGAGACTACGTTAGCGGACATGTGGGAGTATGTTTGTTACGGGAGGGTGTACAAGTTTGAGGATGGAGGAGATGGAGGGATGATGTAAGTTGGATGGCTACGGAAGAATGAAGGTGTACTGACGTGTGAGTAGCAAGGTGTACGCCAGCTTCGGCGGACTGCTGCTGTACCTCCAAGGACCGGCGCAGAAGCTGGCGCGGGTGCGAATGGACAATATATACCTGCTTTGCAAGAAATAAGCAGTGTCGTATAACACGGACGTAGTTGTAGAAGAAAAGCATCACCATGCATGGCCGGCGTTTTGGGACGGAGGAAAAGCGATCTATGTTCTATTTGGCAAGGCGTTCGAATACCCAAGGGCAGAAACTCGATTTTCTCATAGAGTAGGAAACTCCAGCCTTCTGTGCAATCTTGAAACGATTTCGATATAGTCTTTCTCCTTGTCGCAGGTGATAATGCCGTGTCTCACGAAGAACTCCAGCATTACAAGTGCACAATTTGGCTTGAACTCGCCCTTCGCCATGGCTTCCTTCACCTCTTCAATAGTCCAGAGATAGAACTCTTCCACCTCATCATCGCCAGGCTTCGGTATTACATCCTCCGGAAGCTCGATATCGTAGACGTATTGGCATTCTGGCTGAAGCAGCTTCGACTCACCGCCCGCCCTCTCATCCCGAATATAGAAGTACGTGACGGTGCCGGCCGGCTTGACTGTACTTCGGACGAGGTCTTCTGGCAGCGAGGCTTCCTCTCCGCATTCTCGTACGAGGGACTCGAATGGTGTTTCGCCTGACGCAATCCCACCCGCCACGGCATTGTCGAGGAGGCCGCCATATGTTTGCTTTGTCCTCGCTCGTCTTGGTATCCAGATCTTCAGCTCTCCATCTTCCGTCTTCGTATACGCAGTTAAATGCACACCATACGTGACAACTCCCAGCAGCGGACTCGCACTCCTCTCAACATTGAACAACAGCTCTTTGTTCCTGCCATAAACAGCGTACAACTCATTCCGCCATTTCTCTAGGACTTTAAAGTGTCCTATCTGTTTTAGAGCAAGCAGAGTGTGCTCAATCAACTGTGATCGCTCTTCCACATTTTCGCCGGCAGTCAAAGTAAGGATGCGGTCGTCATCGTCTAGTGAGAAGTTTGGTACGCCGCGGAAGACTTCGGCGACTGATGGCAGCACGTAACCTAGACCGTAGTCGTGGCCTTGGACTCGAAGTTCGTAATACGTTGAGATGGAGGCTGCGTAGAGATCTGGATCAACTTGGTAATACGGAAAGCTGGCTCCATTAGCAAATATAAGAGTTCGAAGGGATTCGTGTACCTGTCACAGTCATTTACGAGGTCTAGATTGGTTTTCGACATGTTGCAAAATGTATGGAATGGTATTTGTGAGGTGCTTGAAGCTTGGTGTGGAGGTGAGCATGCGTCATTCTAATCCGGAAATAGAGTTATCGATAAGAGAAAGGTGGGGCTGGTGAATTCCGTGGACAGTACCTGCGTGGACCCTGCATTCGACATCGAAGCTTGTGAAAGCTACATATTCGTCCCATGAGTAGGGCTAAGATGCTTCGCAACCTACTATCGAAGGAAAGCCAAATGAGATGGCACCCATGACAGACGGCCAGGAACAAATTACTGCATCCCGTCCAGCAATCCAAGAATACCGCAAGTGTCTCGTAGTCCCCAGAACATATGTGAAGAGGATCAAAACGAAGCTCGAGAAATACTCCCAATTAGACAAATCCGTCAAGATCGTCCAGGAGCCGGATCCCCTGCATGAAGAAGATGGCTACCAAAGGAACGAGCGACAACTGCGTATGGTGATTCCTACAACAGTAAAATTTACTCAGTTCAAAGGAGACGATGATGCAATCTTTCAGGCTTTCATGGCCCAGGATAACCGCTTAGGTAACGTGATACAAGAGCTGGAACTAGAGGGCTTGATTAAGTCCGGGGACATCTCCATCATCGATAAGCCTCTGTCCGAAGGCAATGCGCCGGAGCAGAGGACCCCATTGCTGAAAGCGCTGGAAGAAAGCCTCGGGGAACTACCGCAAGAGCTATTTGTCTCTTTAGGTCTCACAATTGAAACTTTGGTGGATGCATTCCCATCCACATACTCAGTATATCGACCGATGCTCCTCCTCCCAGCTCACGCCTTTGACAACCCAAGCTGGCAGAAGCTGCTCCTCTCAAACAGCCCCGAATCCCCACAACTCCAAGGAATCTGGAAGCGTCTAGCCGAAGCAACGAAAACCACACACGTCGCCATAAACGCAGGCATCCCGCTCAACAACACCCCCTCTCAACCCACCTCACAAGACTCACCAGAAGAGAACATCCTCCGCAGCCCCATGAACCTCACGCCCCTCTACGGCGACTTCGGTCCCTCACCGACACCCCAGCTCCTGTCCAATCCCACAGAAGAGGACTTCAACAAAGCATTCTGGGTGTCATGTACCCAGAACGGGATCCATCAGACCTGGGCACCGCGCTTCAGCATGTTTTCACGCGGCAACATCAAAGAGAAGACACGGTTGCTGACACTCCCTTCCGTCAAGGAGACTGTGGAGGAAGGATGCACGGCGCTAGATCTCTACGCCGGGATCGGCTACTTTGCATTCTCATACAAGCGCGCTGGGGCCTCAAAAGTGCTATGCTGGGAGCTGAATCCCTGGAGTATCGAGGGCCTGAGGCGCGGAGCCAACATGAACCATTGGACGTCCCAGATCTTCCAAGCCGAGGCGTATATGGCCGACGGTTGGATCGAGCAGGTGAAGGATGTGGATTTCCTGATCTTCCAGGAGAGCAACGAAGCCGCTCTATGTCCGATATTCTGTCTCGTGTGGAAAGCGCCGAAGAATGCCGTTCCTCCGATCCGCCACGTGAATTGCGGGTTCTTGCCTTCCTCGAAGCAGAGTTGGCAGACTGCTGTGAGAAGTCTGGACACGCGGCTCGGCGGGTGGATACATGCGCATGAAAATGTGGGCGTGAATGACATTGACAAGAGGAAAGAGGAGGTCGTCAATGAGCTACAGTACAAAGTGGATTATTGGGAAGCAGAACGAGGCTGCTGTGGTTCTTATCGAAGGAGAGTGAGGTGTGAGCATGTAGAGCGGGTGAAGACGTATGCGCCGGGTGTCATACACGTTGTGTTCGATATGAAGGTAGATGGGCAAGTGGACGCAGAAGATCTTTTGGCGTGACAACCGCGGAGATGGGTCCGCGAATCGAGTTGAATCTCATTCTTGCGATCGTGTACAGATCTATAGTTACAGGCACCTGTTGTGAAGTGTATGCGAAGGAGCATATACATACTAGGAGCATGCATCTCCTAAACCCCCCCTAGATCAGGGTATTCAAGTCCAAACATCAAACCATCTTATTCCAGAACGCCTCTTCCCTCTAGTTCCCTAACATCCCGATCCTGCTCCTGCTCCCTCGCCCTCTTGCAATCCTCAGTTAACCCTGAACTTTGTCGGAATATTCCCCTCCACAATCCCCGCCCTCTCCCTCCGCTCCCACTCCTCCTGCCGTGCCTCCTCCTCCTCGTGCTTCTTAAAATGCGCAATATCCTCTGGATGGTTTAGGTCCTCCTCCTTCACATCATCCCCACTATGGTACTTCTCCCAATGATGAATCTCATACTCGTACTCATCATCGCCATGGTGCCCCGGCCCCATGCCGAAGTCCGGTAACTTGATGCCCTGAGATGAAAGCGTGACGAATTCGTCGCGGGTGACGGTGCCGGAGTGGTCTGTGTCGAACAACTTGAGAATCTCCTCTACCACTTTGTCTTTCTCGATTTCGGAGATGTGCGCGGAGGACTCGTCTTCGAGGCCGTAGGTGCGTTTGATGTCGCGCGAGGACCAGAGACCCTGCGAGTCGTAATCATGCAGGGTGAAGAAGGTTGCGGCGTCGAAGGTGGAGATGTGATGTTCCTCTGTCTTCGCATTAGCTTGGAAGACTTTGGAGTTCTCTAAGGGCCGAAGACGTACCGGCCATATGTCTTGTCGCCCAGTCCGCATCAGCCGCGACAACAATCTGCTCGTTGTGTTCACCACCGTGCGCGGCGGCATTGAGCGCGGCCGAGAGCGCGAGCAATAGGGTAAGCGGTATCCGTATGAATGAACTCATGTTTGATGTGACCAAGAGTAAGAGCGGGGTGTTAGATGGAGAGTAGATTGTTGTATACAAGGGGCTCGGGTCGGCCAAATGATGTTGCGGGCTGAAACAGGAACAGGTATAGTCAGTGAATGCAGGGCTCACTAGCTTTCGAAGTCAAGATAGAGTCTAAGGCTAGTAATGGTGGGGCTGGTGATAGCAGTTTGGGGTATCATTACTTTGATTGACAGCTTATGTGAATATGCAACATGCACGCAAATTTACAAAATGTACACCCTGTGCAAAGAAACAACAGGACTATCGGTGATAGCCTGTACCCAAGCCAACGACTTCAAACAACATTGGGTTGCCTTCCACGGCTAACCACCCAATGCCAGTATAGACAATGAGCTTGTTGATGACCTCAACATCGTACCTCACACGTGGCTTCGTCAATAGCTCAAAAATCTCGCGTTTCTCGTTCTCTTCTTCGACTGGGGACTGCACTGCAGCTTCGCCTGTGAAGTCGAGGGTGCTTTCTGGTGGAGTAATTGGGGTCATTGGACCTACCCCTGTGCCCATCATGTACTCATAAGAATGTACCCGTGATGATATCGGTGTTGGGAGGAGATTGGAACCAAGTGCCGCCTGATAGCTAGGTCCTGGTTGAGCTCTCAATTCACCAGATGCTTTCTCTTTCAGGACTGGCGACCAAGCCTGACCTTCTGGAACTGCACCGTCGAGCGAATTGATACTTTCCCGTCGCCGCCTGTTGCGGTAGGCGAGGGTCTCGTACGCATCAGCTGCAGACTGCGGGCCGACTGAGACCGATCTCTTGCGTGGATGTGCAAGATTTTTCAACATCTGTGGCACATCTCTAGCGGAGGGGATGACGTTATCATCTCCGCGTAATGGAGGTACGCTTGTGTATTTCCTACAACATTGTTAGCAATGCCGGTCAATGGCAGCCCGACAACTTACGAAGCGTTTAGGAAGAAAGCACGCGGTAGGTTAAGCCGCGCATGTTCTAGAACTCGAAATATTGGTGGCAAGATCTTGAACAAAATGGGCTTCATCGTCGCCCTCCAGACAAAAACAATAACAACGCCGAGGGCAATGCGAATAGATGCTTTAACAAGACCAACTTCCTTGAGGTCAAACGGAACAGTAGAAGGAATAGGAAAGTCGGTAGAAAACGCGGTCTGAGCAAAGTGCCACGCCCCGACGTTAATACCAATAACGACACCCATGAAAGATACGGTGTCATCGTAGCAGGGGCAATCATCCGCGGGCTCAGGATGGATTCGGCATAGAACGAGGACGATCAGTGTTGCAATCAGAGGACTCATGTAGCTTTGGGTCATCCAGTGGTCAAACGACTCGCCAAAGAGGAGCTGCACCCAAGCCAATAGAGCACCAATAAGGCTTCCAACCGCTACGTCAAGGAAGCCGTGCATGCCGCAGTATAATCGTCCAAAAGTAATGGAGACTGCGTAAAAGTAGAACAGCCCCTGCAGCGCAAGGTGGGCATTTGGATGGTCCTGGTCGGGCGCGGTGTGCAGCATGTGTATCGCATAGAAAGCGGCGGATACAGCATTTGCCGAGTGCGTGGACGGGAGCCCGTACTCCAGGGCAACAGCGGGAGAGCTCGTGATGCGGTACAAGGGAGGAGACAGCGGCCGTGGTATGCATAGCATGTCCTTGACGAACCCACTCCAGAAGACGCCCCCCGCCAGCATATGGACCATGGCCCTCCCCAAGCTCGTGTATCCGCACCAGAAAAGGATCGGGAGGAAGATCATGAAGAAGGTGTGCGTTCCGAGGTTGGCTGTAAAGGCGAAGTAGGAATCAAGCGCGGGCGAGCGCAACGTATCTTGCATCCAAGCCAGATAGGGCGTCTCCCATCGCACAATAGGCATCAGCTGTTTGCGCAGCGCATTCTGCCATGGCGACAAGCGCTGGGCATCTGTTCAGCACACTGCAAGTCAGCCTGCTTGGTCGCTCAAGTTGCATGTTGGAGTTGGAGTTGGAATTGGAGTTGGAGTTGGAGTTGGAGTTGGAGTTGGACGCACAAAGGTCGTAATGCTTGGTGCCAGCATCGAGCCGAGGCGCCTTGTCCGCTGACGGCGCAACTGAGGGGGTTGTCGACCGGTCCGCCAGCGGCGCATCATGCTGGGGACACATTATGGCGAGAGTCAAGACGCGATACACGGGCAGAGCGGACTGTCATGGCCTCGTGGGAAGTGGGGACGTTCCTGAGGCCGCTCGGGGGTGTACTGGCAGACTGGTAGTATGCGGAGCGGAGCACTCGAGACGGCGCCCGGTGCTTTGAGCCGCAGCGCCTCGCCAGGCTAGGCTGCATCCGCGCTAGAGCGCCCGTTGCTGGGGCAGGCGCATCAAACAAACACAGCAGGGCTGGCCTTCCAAGATTTGCGCTTTACATTGCCTGGCAGACCGGCAGACCTCAGTGCTCCCACCAAGCTCGCAGCACCACCGCACTCGCTCTTCCCCGCCCCAGCCTGCGCTTTCATCTTCGCTGTCCATATTGATACTGCATTCTACCGCCAGCCACCATGTCAGCGCAGACGCAGAACTACGACTACCTGCGCCGGAAGCAGTCGACCAAGTCGCCCGTCTCCTCGGTTGCTCCCACCCGCAAGCCCACCGTCCGCACGCCGAGCGAGAGGAACAGCAACGGCACCGTCAGCTCGTATGCCACCACCGCGACCCAGCAGACCAACATCACAGAGCCGCCCTCGTACTCGAAGAAGCTGGTCGTTGTCGGCGATGGCGGGTGCGGCAAGACGTGTCTGTTGATCAGCTACAGCTCGGGCAACTTCCCAGAGGTACCACATCCCAACGCTATCAGTCCATCCCAAAGCTAACGCCTCATAGAAATATGTGCCCACCGTGTTCGAGAACTACATCACCCACACGCCCCACCCGCCGACTGGAAAGATGGTCGAGCTTGCCCTCTGGGACACTGCGGGGCAAGAAGAGTACGACCGACTACGGCCGCTCTCCTACCCGGAGACAGACATCATCTTCGTCTGCTTCGCCATCGACTGCCCCAACTCGCTCGAGAACGTCATGGATAAGGTGAGATGGAAGAAAGCGCAACATGAGATACGATGGCTAACTGGAGACAGTGGTACCCAGAAGTCCTCCATTTCTGCCCCACGACACCCCTGATGCTCCTCGGCCTGAAATCCGACCTCCGCAACAAGAAGAACTGCATCGAGCTCCTCAAGACCCAGGGTCTCACGCCCGTCACCCCCGAGCAAGGCCGTGCCGTCGCCAAGAAGATGGGTGCTGTATACATGGAGTGCAGTAGCAAGGAGCAGGACGGTGTAGAAGAGATCTTCGACATGGCCGTGACCATGGCCGTTGGTGACGAGTACAAAGAGCCAGTGCCGCAGCCCGGCGCCCCGCGACAGTTCGCAGGCGGTAAGAAGTCCAAAAAGAAGAGTTGCAAAATCCTCTAAGCATCTCTTTCTTTCTTCTAGAGTCCGACCTGGAAACGAGCAACACGACGCCTGATCCGCTGCCGCCGACTCCAGTTCCTTCCTCGCCTGCGGCTGCGACAGGCTTATCTAGATTCACGCTGGACGACACGATCGAGATGTTTAATGACGCTCTTACTCTCCTGAAGAACTCCTTCGGCACTTTTAGGCGGGCATAGTAGTCGCGAGGGTTGCTACTTGGGGGATTGCACATACATATTGGCGTTTGGTCCATCATCCATTGAGAACGAAGGCGCTGCGGCCTGGAGGCTGCTGACTCTTCATTACGTCACATCTGTTTCCTTCTTGTTCACGTCTGTATTCGGTATTTTGGTATATGTGCAGCGACCTCAGTCCTGCCTGTAATGCAATACATGTTCAACCACGTCTCAAATCTTGATATCCGTGAACCGATTATTCGCAGAGTGCTCTTTCCCTTGATATGAAATGTTAACGGGTATCTCAAATCACAGTATTCCTCCAGTAACGCCATATTCCATGTCCCTCCTCCGTTGCCCATCCCCTCAGTCCTCTGTTGCTTGCTCATTTCTGCACCTCAGAAACCTCCGTCTCCCCCTCTTCCGCCGCGTCCTCGCCCTCCCCACCTTCCCTCTGCTCCGTGTCCTGATCCTTAGCCATCACATTCTCAAACTGACTCCACAGCGCCTCCACAGGCGCGAACTCGTTCCCAACACCCGTGACTTCTTCGATCGAGCGATTCAGTTTGTTAATGTTTTGGAGGACGTGTTCGAGGCTCTTATGTCATCGCATTGGATTAGCAAAGGTCCTTTTCGCTGCGTGCGTTGACAAGGAAGGATATGTGCTTGGAGGTGGAGGTGGAGGTGTTGGTGTTGGTGTTGGTTGTTTACCTGCGCAATTTCCCCCACCAAAAGCGTGCGCTGCTGCTCGAAATACGACTGCTCCGGCGCGCCGCCTCCTCCTCCTGCGGCAGTCGAAGAAGCGCCATTGAGATGTGACGCGCGCGTGTTTGTTGACATTTTGCCTTGCCTTGTGGCCGTGGATGCTTGCGATGTTTGCTGCGCGGCGCGATTGAGAGCTACGCAGTCGAGTGGGACGGAACGCTTACGTAAGGAGGAGGAGGGTGAGGCATAGAAAAAAGGATTGCGCATAATCGCCGTGATTGGAGTACTGCAAATTGGGAATGTGAGTATATTGTCTTTGAGATTACAGTGAATACCGATATCTGAACTCTCTTCCTTCCTTGTGCTGTCTTCGTGTCTAGAAGGTATTACCTTGGCTCCTAGACCATAGGGACGGAAATTGCCTCTGCGAGCAACTGAAAGACACCGGTGGCACTTTACAGAACTTGGATTGACCTCCGCTCTTTCAAAGCATTACAGAATTATAGAGGAAGTCACACCACGTGGCTTCCACCGATGCAAAACGCAGGCTTGAACTTTCGAAATTCTTACATTGGCTACCCATTGTTTCCCTACAGATACTATTGAGCTCATGGACTCTCACTTTTAGAGTATCCTAGCCAACGCCATCGACAATCACAAAGAAAAACACTTCGACATCCCCACGCCAGCAGTCCGGTGTTGACCGTTGGCTGTCGAATACCTGATATACTTCTGACCACCCAAGGACCAATTACACTATGGATCCCTGTCTTCGAAACAACTGTAGCAGTAATACAATAGCGAGCGGCTGTAAATTCTCTAGGAAGGCAATAGCTCTGTACAAACAACCCTTGGAGAAAGCCGCCCATACCATTCTGTTGCGAAGCTCGAACTCCCAGTGCGCCGTTATAATGCTGCTATTACCATGTTGTAGAGAATGTACAGTGACGGAAAGAGAAAGACGTTATTAGGAAAATGCAATTGTTGTTTGCGACCGTAGGTAGACTTCTAGGGCGCGTCGAGTGTCTGTTACGCGGTAAACTCTTGAACTGGACTGGATTGCGCGGTTTGTGTGCGCCTTGAGATGCATCGCGGAAGACGTGCTGCCTATGTTGTGCGGCAGAATTGGTGTCAAGGAAGCTTGAACTCTCTGTGTTTTTGTTCTTCATGACCCAGAAGGCTTCGCCTTGTCATCGAGCTTCGGGTCGCCAGCAAACGGCCCCTCTCTGAAATTGGGAGTGGTCTCCATGTTCTGGCTTGGTGGTCCACGATACTCGTTGGGATCGGGAGCCAGAATAGGGTCGATGGATTTGGTATCAGGGTGCACGTCGATGCCCTCCTGAGCCTCTAGATCGGACTTGCTGCGATTACGAGAAAATTTCAGCGAGTCGTTCTCTCCGCTCCTGTCGATCGGTGACCAGCCAGCAACGCTACCAGCAACAATACCAGCCATGACTGCTGCGGGACCAAATGCAGAGTTAGATCGAGACCTGGCACGACGGCGGCTCCTGGAATCCGGCGTTGGGGGAGCTGGCGATGCATCCCCAGCATTGTTTTCGCCGTTATTGGGTGTACCGGGAAGAGAGTAGCTGGACCGTGATCGCGAGAAGATCTCCCGCGGATGCTGGACCTTGAACTTGAGATTACTGAGACGCCCGCCTCGCACCTTCTTGATAAACGCAAGCTCTTCGCGAAGCTCCAGGAGGCCCTGGTTCCATTGGTAGTCGTCAGACACGACAACTTCAGGCGTTCTCTTCCTCTTCAAGAATCCAGGAATGCATCGGCGAACAAGTTCATCTGGTACCAATCGTATGATCGCACCAACCGGAAGGGAAAGCGCTCCTAAGACGATGGAGTATGCCCACTGTGCACCGTTGATTTTCTCTATAGAGAAGGCACGTCCACCAACGAATACGATCATAGTCTGACCACCGATCATGATAAGGAAAATAGCGATGAAGAACCAGTTGTGGAACAGACCCTCAAAGACATTGAAGCGGTTGTCGAGACGGCGGTTGTTCAAAGAGTTGAAAATCTGCATCCAGACAAAGGTGTTGAAGACGAGGGTAGGCATTCTCTTTTTCTCTTCGGGGGATTCATAGGACAGGATGGACTCGCCCGCGAAGTAAAGAATGAACGTAACAACAAGTTGGTAGATGGCCTGGCCAATGATCATTTTCCACATCCTAAGTGTGATCAATGGAGCAGACTTCGGATCGGGCTTACGGTTGAGCAAACTGCGGGTCGGTGGATCTGTTGCGAGAGCCAAAGCAGCAAAAGTGTCCATGATTAGATTGACCCACAGAAGCTGCACAGCGGTGAGCACAGACTCCTGATTACCGTTCGAGACGGCAGATACAAAGGTGAGTAAGACTGCAGTAATGTTGACCGTGATTTGGAACTGGAGGAACTTCTTGACAGCGTCGTTGACAGCTCGACCCCAAAGCAAAGCCTTGACGATGGATGCGAAGTTGTCGTCCATGAGAATGATTGCCGAAGCTTCTTTGGCGACCTCAGTTCCAGCAATACCCATCGAGAATCCCACGTCGGCGGTTTTGAGAGCAGGAGCATCATTTGTGCCATCTCCAGTAACAGCCACAGTCTCGCCAAGCTCTTTGAGGCGCTTCACAAGTTTGCGCTTGTCCTCAGGACTGGAACGAGCGAGTACACACAGCTTTGGAATGATGGCGTCCATGTCCCTTTTAGACAGCTTCCTGAAGGCTGGTCCTTCCATCACGACGCCTCCAGGAACCAAAATGCCGCATTCTTCAGCAATTGCTTTGGCTGTGAGGACATTGTCACCAGTAACCATACGAACAAAGACGCCAGCGTGCTGGCAGTCCTTGACAGCAGTGTTCACACCGTCGCGGAGAGGATCTTGGATACCGACAACCGCCAAAAACGTCATGTTCCGGAAGATGTCATCGAAAACGGCTTGATTAGGGTCATCCTCTGACTTCTTAGCGTCCGTTGGTGGCCAGCTCTCGAAGTCACGGTACACGAGCCCAATTGTTCGCAGCGATCGCGACGCATAGGTAGTAATGACATGCTCCAGAGTGTCGCGGTTGTCCTCGGTCAAAGGGCTAGCAAGAAGCTCTTTGGTCGCGTCAGAGACGATCCTTTCGCATTTTGCAAGAAGAATCTCAGAAGCCCCCTTGACGTACATCCTGTAGCGACCATCTGTCAGCTTGACTGTGATCCCGGAGCACTTGATGGCAGAGTCGAAAGGTGTGACCTGGACAACGTTGGCGTTCGAGCGCTCGGTACGAATGGAGCCCATCCCAAGATAATCGCGAGCGAACCCAAGGAGAGCCGTCTCTGTCTTGGAACCTATAAATGGATCAGGACCGCCTTCCTCGCCTTCAAAAGCTGTGGTATTGAGCACGATCGACTGTTCCAAGAGGGTTTTCACGTCGCTGCTCAACGTCGAGACGAATTCAGAAGCTGAAACATCGTCGCTGTTATCCACAGGAGATTCTACGTTCTGTTTGCCCTTAACACCGTCGTCGAGAGGAGCAGGAGTAGCGGCAGGAGCCTTGAGCTTCCTATCCCCAAACCGCAAAGCCGTTCCCAGTGTGCCAGCAACGACTGACATCTTGTTCTGTGTAAGAGTACCAGTTTTGTCAGAGCAGATCGTTGTTGCGTTCCCCATCGTCTCGCAAGATCGTAACAAACGGACCAGATTGTTGTCCTTAAGCATGCGAGTGGTGGCGAAGGCCAGAGCCAAAGTAACGGCAAGGGGTAGTCCTTCGGGCACAGCCACAACCACGACGGTGATCGCAACAATGAGAATGTTGAGGAAGGTCTGACCCTTCCCAGATGGCGTATCGTTACTCGTGCGAAGATGGACCAGGAATTCTATGAAAAGTACAACGAAGAGTAAGAGTGCAGCTGCGCCACCAAGCTTTGCGATGTACTCTGCGAGAACGTTCAATTTCGATTGAAGTGGGGTGACCTCGCTGTCTTCTCGAAGAGACATCATGGTCTTGCCGTAAGTCGAATGGATACCCGATGAAGTGACCAGGAAGGAGCCAACACCTTCAGACACCTTGGCGCCTGACAGGATGAAAGGATCCATTTTCTTGAGTGGCTGATGGCTCTCCATGGCACGGAATACATCGTCGCCGGCAGTCTTCTTGAGGAGATCTGATTCACCTGTGGCCGAAGATTCGTCACACTTGATGCCGTGGCCTTCGATTAGGATGCCATCAACAGGGACCATATCACCCGGCTCGAGAAGTACAACATCGCCAGCGAAGATATCGTAGACGGAGATCTCACGAGTTTTTCCGGATCGAATGCATTTGACGTAGCGGTCCTCCTTCTTGCGATTGAGTTTGACGAATTGCCTTTCCTTCTGCCAATCGTTGAGAGCACCAACGACGACAACAATCACGATAGCAACTATGATGGCGACACCTTCCACCCATTCCACGCCGGGCTGCCCAGGCTCATGCTTTTGGCCAAATGTTTGATACAAGCCGAGAGCGAGGGAGATGACTGCAGCGCCCGTCAGGAGAAGAAGAACTTTGTCGTTATAAGCCATCCAGGCAAGTTGTAGAATATTCTTGGGCTTTCGCACTGGTAAACGGTTGTCGCTAAAAACTCGTTTCCGATCCGCGAATGCGTCCTTGCCAGGCTGCTTCCCTGATTCATTCGTGTCTTCTCTTCGGAAGTCCTTGTCGGGCGACTGTTTGATTGGGGTATGTATGTCCTTGGGCGTTGTTGCCTCTTCAAAAGTAATAGCATCGTCCCAATATTGTTCGTCAACGCTTAGACCGGCTTTCCTGTCTGTTCTCAGGCCCTTTTCTATGCCGTCTAAGCCGCCTAGGGCATGGAAAGCACCTAAGCTCTTGGGGTTCAGCAATTTGCCTAGTTGACCGGGAGAGAAGCCAAATTTGTTGTTCTCCACTTCAAAATCGGCCTCTGTGCCAGGGTCCGGTTTGAGCGCATCTTCGTCACCGAGTATCTCGTTCGGACTACGTTCGCCTCGTAACGTATCGCCCTGTGACGAAGTAACGTAAGTGCCGCTAGACGCGGATTCGCCGTTTTCTGTAGCAGAGTCTAGCGAGTTCCCTCTTGACCGTGCTCCGGGAACGGAGAGGAAGTTGTGAGAATTACTCCACTGCGTGGGTGACGATACATTATGGGGGGAGGTCGGCCTGCTCTCCCTACTCTCAAACGAGTTGGCACCTCGTAGCTCTGCTGGAGGCGCCTTCGTCTGGGTCGGTGATACATCTGCGTGGTGGTCATGCTGCTCCGATGATGATCGGTTATCCTGGAGGTCGCCTAACGGCACCGAATCCCCCATGTTACTGTTGTTTGCGTTGACCGCAGACGTGTCAATCGTTATAGTGGGAGCACGCTGGCGTCGAGCAGGACCCGGCGAGGGCGTGTCCCGCGCGTCGGTGTCTTTAATGTCTGACATTGAGGGCGCAGGGTGGGAGGCCCGGGGCGCTAGAGGGGGGCTGTATGCTCGGTGGGCTGTGTCGGCCAAGCGAGGGGATGCGGTTGGAACAATGTGCTGATGTACTGAGGCGTCTCGCCGGAATTACGAGCTGTTGGACATGCGGTGTGTTGCGGGAAGAATAAAGGGCGGACGGGGGACAGTCTTGAAGGCGGCTCGGGGGCGGCGAGGCTGAGTAGGTTCTGATATCAGGTCTTGGTAGAGAAGGTAGGTGTAGTCGGCGGGAAGGAAAGCCCAAGAGCTCAACCACGGCGGCTAGGGAGCAATCGCTGGTTAGCAAACGCGCTCAAGGGTGCTTTCCATCGACGTATCCCTACACAGCCACAGCGCTCAGGTCTGGGCAGCAGTCACGCTCGTTGTTCTATGGCACCGGCGGGGACGGCTTGGGCTCACCTGGACCAGACAGTACGTACTCGACGGCGAAAATGCGCGCTCGACTGAGAATCCCGGGGGGCGCCAGGAGCTGGACTGGCGGCTGGCAGCGGGTCTGCCTGGAATTCGCTGCCCGTCTTAGAGGCGATTTCAGTGAGGCAGTGCTGTGGGCAGCATAGTGGATGTCCGCAAGGCTAGAGAAACATGGTTGATGGAAGAGCAAGGAAGGGCAGTGGCAATGGGACGGCGGCAGGCAAGCAGACAGTGGGAGAGTCAGAGCGGATGCAGCACAATTGAGGCGAGCGCATCCAGGGATAACATCTGCAAAAGGTGCAACACTCGCCGGGGGACGCCCACGAAGAGTTGAGATGCCCAGGTCCAGCACTGCCCCAAGCTAGCACGGGCCACGCGCTAACCGGCTTGGGGACAGCTTGGCTCGCGCGCTAGGTCGCACCTCAGTCTTTACCCTCGAAACGCAGCCGTTTCACACCTCAGGCTCGATGCTCGCTGTTGCGCTTCCGCCTGTGGCCTCTTCCGCAGCCTCGCCAAGCGCGGGTCCCAGGCTGCACAAAGTCGAGCGCCGCGAGCGACGGCCTGCCGCGTGTCTGGCCGAGGGAGGCACGACGACATGCTCCCCCAGCCCGGAGAGAGTGCTGTTACGGGCTGCGAATGAGATGAGGCCAAGCGTCAGGGCGTTCTGCACTCCCACGACTGAGCAGGACTCGCAAGGCTTCGGCCATCTGCGTCAGGGCAGCTTCCCGCGCTTCGTTGGCATTGCAGCCGAGCGCGGAAGCACACTGATACCGACGTCGTGATGTTGACCACTTACGCGACCTCTGTTGCCGACCGGCGGACGCCATCCAGGCACACTCGCTGCATCATGTTTGTGATGTCCAAACTGCCGCCATGTCACTCAGCCACCCTGTTGGCATCTCCAAGACTCTCTGGACACGATATAACTCCCAATCGTCGCACCCGGCAGCAGCTCCTCGCTCTCTCTCCTTGAGCTCTGCTTGAGCTCTGCTCTCCGAGTTCCTGAGGATCATCAGACCTGGTAACACATCACCGAGCCGAATCAGGGCCAAGGGAGATGTCCTGTCCGCTCTCGCTGCCAAGCGCGCGACAAGCTTGGAGAATTGGCCACTCCGCGTCGAATCACCGCTCAATCTGCCGCCGGGCGGCGATACCCAAGCATCGATTGCGTCGGAGGCGCGAAGAGTTCATCTGCGTCTGCCAACTCCAAGACCTCACGTCGAGCACTTTGCTCGCCTTCATAATTACCGCAAATGCCAATGCTTCTTGGTACACAGCATAGCCTCAATGTCTTAAAGCAATTGCGAAGGGAAGGCAAACCGGCTCTCCTTTTCACCATGACGCGGACATGGACTTGAGACCGCGTGGGTCGAATGATCAGAAATGAGAATTGCTTGCGCATGCTCCGGCCTGGAGGCATTGACCAGTAGCGAGCGAGCAGCATCGCCCGGTAGCTCTCGACACTCTTCGCTCTACCACTTCGCTTTCCGATCCTGATTCGTTCCCCCTAGCGCTTTGCCGACGAAAGTGGTGCAGTGATCCGTACTCTAGCTGTCTTCCCAACACTCATGCATGATGATGATTACCGGATCTAGCGACTGCAGCAGCAAAGCCGTTTGGATAAAGACATTACGACTACAACATATCTTGGCAGGAGGATCTTGACGATAATCAGACTGTAAGGCGCATTCAGGTTGTTTCACAGCGCGCGCCCGCTTACTGAGCGCCCAAGTCTGTTGTTCCAGACGGACTGGGTCTTACTCCTAGCAAGGTGCGATCTTACCCAGCTTCAAGGTCAGGCGCTGAAGTCCTCCAAAATAGTTCTGCAGTATCCATTCGAATGTGCCCGATCCCTATTTACAACGTGCCGATGCGCGGGGTTCGGCATCTACTCTATCCACTCTATGATGCCGCCGTCGGTCCTCAGTGATTGGCGATGATTGATGCTTCTTCAGGGGATGTATTCTAGGCTCATTGCTTTCATATCAACCATAACCAGGCTACCAATGCGCCTGCGCTAAAATAATCTCACTCCAGTCAGATCTCTAATAACGTTACACGAAACAGCTCCTAGCCTGTCAGGCGTCGCTATTTCAAGATGCGTCACCCAGCGTTTTCGCTGACATGCAGATCAAACTCACTTTCCCCGCCTCTAGCGGGGTTCGTGAAGTGTTCATCGATGTTTGAGTAAGCGTCACCTCCGCTACGGCACGCCCAATAGTGCAGAAATTCCGGATGCGGCTACTCGATTACTGACCTGGGCATTCACCGCGGAAATGCTTCTTGACTTCAACGATTAATCAGAGTCTCAGCAAAAAACCCAGATGACAGAACGGAACGCAGGATAGGCATCTCGAATGCTGCAACGAAGCGGCTTCATCGGCAATTGTAGCTTGAAAGTTATCTTCAGAGAGAAGCATAAGTCTACGTAGATCTTCGTCATCGATGAGGAGATACCATCACTGACCGATCATCATACATTTGCTGTACTACTCAAACACCTCCAGTCGCATGAGACTCGTTGAAAGGTTGATGTCAAGGTTCATCTATCTTTCAGCCCCCAAATAGTTTATTCCTGCATCGTTCCCTCCCGCTTCGTACCTGCATATTGGCCCCCAGAGCTGCCGCATTGTCCAAATACAGATCCATCCGAAACAACATCGACCAGGTTTTAACGGACACGCTTCAGCCTTGCGAGTTCACACTCCGTCGCACCAGGATCGAGTGTGCATAAACGCAATTGCTATACCTGCATCGGATAATCTGGCTTCCGGACCCCGATTTGGTATCAAGCCACCAACAGCACAGCTCGGATTCCTACACTTCCAGAGGACCTTAGAGCAGAGTCACTAAGAATATGTCCGACAGCACGAAGAACCAGGAACTCGCAAAGGATGGTTGGACAGCAGTTCCCCGCGCGCAGTCCAAGATCCTTGCAAACGTAGACAAAAATAAGCCGGCGAAGATCTCGGTGGATAATATTAAGTTGCCAAACTCGGACATTGCGAGGAAGACCCAAGCATATGCGAAGAAGGAACTGCCTGAGAAGACTTACAATCATTCGATGAGAGTTTACTATTATGGTATGCACCTTATCCACTGGCTAGCATAGTCTGCAGACTAGAATAGCTAATTTGATTGGATCCAGGTGCTGCAATTGTGAAGTATCATTTTCCAGAATTCGAGTCCTTTCTCGAAACGTACTTCCTGACATGCATGCTCCACGATATCGGCACAACGGAGACAAACATCAATGCAACTCGCCTGTCTTTCGAATTCAGCGGCGGCTTTCTAGCTTTGAATTTATTGCAACAACTGGGCGCTTCGAAATCTCAGGCTGAGAGTGTATGTGAAGCTATCATTCGCCATCAAGACCTGGGTGATAGTGGGAATATCACGAGCGTAGGCCAGCTTGTCCAGCTAGCCACTGTTTTTGGTAAGTGAAATGTTTCATTTTCAAGGTCACCTCCGGAGCCTCATTCAAAGCACGCGACGTCTGGAGACCTGATGCCACAAAATGCGTCTATCGATGTCGAAGAATCATCTTGGCCTGGACCAGTCAGGGATCACATGACCATTCCACCTACAACCCAAACCGGCAAGTACTAACGCGGCATCCGATTTCGTCGGACCACAACCTCTCCAATAAATCGGCATTTCAATTCGGCGAAATGCTCTCGCTTCACTGTCCGATTTTCGCCCTCCGGCCCTTTGCGCTTTCAATTGGTACACTTGCAAAATGGTCCAGAATTCTCAAGCTTCTTGGCAGAGGCAGTGCACATCCCCAACAACTCCAGGCTCCACACGCACAAACAGTTGTCTCACATCGGAGAGATACTCCTGGATCGTACTATTCATGCAAGTGGCCCATAACAAAACCTTGGCGCTCGCGCGCACGAAAGGAAGACGACTGTGCCGCAAGGGGTTGGGGACGTTGTGGACCGGTCAACATCTGGAAGGTGCCTGAGGCATCGAGAGTGTGTTCCTGGATAGCCCTATGCGTACATGGACCTAAAGTGGGTATCAGCGATACATCTAAGGATTCTCCTCCAGGCTCCCACATTATCTTTCAGCTTTAGGGCTATTCACTCCAGCTCTGATGTCACCGCATAACTGCGGCTCTACCATTTCCCTCTCCCATGCAATGCATCTCAATGGTCACGTCGTGAACATAAGCTGACGGCCGGTCAAACAGACAACGTAGGCATGAACCCGACCCTCATCGACAAATCAACCATCGACAGTGTGACGGAGGCCTATCCGCGCAACAAATGGACGAGCTGTTTCGCGGCTACCATTCGTGAGGAACTTGCGCTGAAGCCTTGGAGTCATACCACGGCTATTGATGGCTTTGCTGAGATGGTTGAGGCGAATGTGTTGATGGAGCCTTGGGACTGAGAGGGCTATGCATTGCAGTATTGAGGTTACAGGGTGATGGAAAGGAGTAATCGGTTGATAGGATGTTGGTATTGATCGGCGAGGTTGTGGCGCATGGAGTGGTGTTGTGGCGAGTGTGATGGTGTTCTGAGGAGATTCCGATGGGGATGGTGGCGAAAAGGGACGAGGAAGGTCGAAGAGTGAGGCAGTGCTTAATTCTACGACACGAGATCCCTTTCCGCCAAGTAACATTAGGAACTTTAATATGTCATGATAACAATTCTTTTATTCTACTGTCTCACATTACTCTCGCCCGACTCGGTTTCCATCTACATCGCATGTCCGAATTCGGAAGAATGCTGAAACGGTGCGCTTGGTATCAAGGTTGAATTCGCCTTGCGACGAAAAACATCATGCTCCATCATCATTATCGCATCACACCTTCCAAATCCCTCATCTTGTCGCCAATTTTCATCCACACTCAAAATTTTCATGTGCTCCGTACCCCGTCGTGCTCTTGCACAGCCTCCCTCATCCGGCGGGTCCCCATTGGCAAACATGACACGGGGACACAATACCCCTAATTCCCGCACCAAACACTACATTAACTTATCAATTAATATCTCCACTCATGATGAGGCATCTCCCGTAGACTCTCCTTGGGACTGAGGCTTATCCTTCTTCCTCTTCTTAATATTCGGAAGCTTGACCCACAGCACCAGCATATTGACAATGACGAATACAGCGATAGCGGAGATGAAGACGATGCGGAGGCTTCGCCCGTACGCGTCAATAACTGGGTCGCTTCTTAGTTTCTGGGGCAGTGCAGGAGCGGAGTGTGAGAGATGATGAGGGGGGAGTGTTACCTTGGCTCTGGTGCTTGGGATTCAGGTCGCGGATTGCGTGGACGGATTTGCGGACGCGTAGGATGATCTGGCTGTGTTCAGCGGTGTGCCTCATGCAAGGGAAGCGCAGAAGAAAGGGGGAGGCGTACTTCGTCTTTGTGCTTGCCCGTGACGAATTTGTCGAGATAAGCAGCTAGGCAGTTCTGGAGAATCAGACTGCTGAACGAGACGCCCATGACGATTCCGAGGCTCCTGAATAGAATCAAAGTTGAAGTCACGACTGCTTGGTCTTCTTGCGTGCTTGTTGCGAGTACTGCGAGCGAGGTCGCCGGAAAAGAAAGGCCTTGACCTATACTTGCTGGCACGAGGAAGATAGTCGCGACCCATTTTGGTATGCCTTCCCACATGTTTGAGAGCAATATTGATCCTATCAACATACACATCGATCCCGAAACGATAAGCTCCTTCATCCTACCCGTAGCGGTCATAATGAAACCAGCAGAAACTCCGCAGATCGTCAGGGCAACGGAAGGCCCAGCGAGTCGGAAGCCAGACGTGGATGCAGACTCTAGTTCTACCGCTTGGAAGTACAGTGGTGCGTTGAAGATGATTGTGTTGATCCCGACTTGAGCAAGGCAGTTGTTGAAGACGAGATTGCCACGAGGGCGGCTGGACAGGAAGGCCAAAGGCATTACAGGTCTCGCTGCTCTCATTTCGACGCGTATAAGAGCAGCTCCAGCAAGCGCAGCGACGACAAGTGAAGTGATGACAAGTGGGTGACTCCAGGGAAAGACATTCCCCCCGAGGTTGAGACCTAGGATCAGGAACGCAACTGAGCCAGTCAATAGGACTGAGCCCGCGATATCGAAGCCACGAAGAGCGTCCACGATACCTTGTCCCGATGTCTTCATCAACTGCGGTCCTAGATCTTTCGGTGTAGAAAAAAAGGCGACAACAAACAGAACCAGGAGAGGTGGTATCTGGATAGCGAACGTCATGCGCCACCCAATCTTATCGCATAGGAAGCCTCCAAATGCTGCTCCGCTCGCCGACCCTCCACCATAAAGAAGATTGATATAGCTCTGGTAGATTCCTCTGACTTCGATGCTAACCATGTCGTTGGTCATAATACCACCTATCTGCTCTTAGTCACTGTATCAAGTTGGGCATGTCCTGACTTACCCATCGAGAGTACGGCTGCTGCTGCGAAGCCGCAGAATGCTCTTGCAACAATGAAACTTCCAATACTTTGAGCTCCCGCGCACCATCCTGTCGTTGCTGCTAACAATATGATACCGAACAAAAATATCGATCGCCGTCCGATCGTATCCGAGACACGTCCAAACAACGGCTGCAATGAAGTCGATGTTAGCAGAAAGGCTGTAGATAGCCATGATGCCGAGTTCGACGCATTGAAATATGACGTGATCACTGGATGACTGGATGCCATCAAAGTCGAGTCGAACATTGCTATCTAAGCCAGACTTAGCGATTCAAGTTACCCAGCAACAATTCTCCTCCTCACATATTGCCAATTCGAGCAGTGCACTTACAAAGTAGCTCATGATGATTCCTCCAAACGTGAACCAAAACCTCGTTCTCGAAATACCCTCAAGCACCCCATTTTCTTGAAATTTCACGAGCCGTTCAGACTCTTGATTACCCCCTGCGTCATCCTCAGGTGCAAGCCAGTGACTGTGAGAGTAACTCCTTCTCTTTCCTAAATCAGGAAACTCAGGCTCGAGTGCACCTATGCCGACCTCTTCTGATGCTCGAACATCGACATCATCTATCGCAGAGTCGTCGGCTGCGCGGTTCTCCGATCGGCCTGAAGCTGAGCGCAAGAGCGGGGTACGCTCGGTCGCTCCATTGCTGCTCATCGGGACTGGTTATCGTGACCTTGCCATCTACCAGTGAAGAAAAGTTCTGATTTTTGTTCGGACTTTGGAGTCCGATGGAGTCCGCTTTTGAAAGTCCCCTAGGAGGTACAAAGAGCGATTGCTGGTTGGAAATGTAACACGGAATACAGCTTTGGTATCAAAGATAAAACAGGGTTGTATAGATAACAGAAGCTGACAACGAAGCTTAAACTAGAAAGCGACGTTGAGTCCTCGCGGAAGGATAAACTCGTCTCGAGCTGGATAGCTTTGATGACAATGATGTGCCTCGGCACTAATTCCGCACTGGCCCGAGTATCACAAGCTAGGTAAGAGTTGATCGGGAGCACTTCAACACCTAATATCTATCAATACAGAACCTTTCTTAACAGATTAAAGTACTTCTGCGATACTAATATAGTATAGAATCTTTTTTAAAGCTTTGGCTACGACTTTGAAAGCGGTCGAATGGCTGATAGTTGGAAGGAAATAAAAAGGTGATCCTAACGTTCGCTATCAGCAACGATGATGCTCTAAATGTCAGTGATAAGCTGAAAAGAGCCGATTACCTCAAATCCTAGCTGATACCCATGATTAGGTTTTATCGAAAACCAAAGTCTTACGAGAACCCAATTTATGTGACTGTAGGGATATCTTGAGGTCTTTGACTCTTCGCATTCGTTCCGATGCTCTAAGCCGCATCTAGCCTAGCATCGAGCCCGATATCGCTACCTCTACTCCAACGATAACACTTCTCATACGATCAAGAGTATCACAACTAGAAGTAAACATGCAACCTCCCCTTCGAATAGCTATTCTCGAGTGCGACACACCTCTAGACCAGACGAGGGCGAAATACGGTGGTTATGGCGGCGTCTTCAAAGCACTTTTATCGGCCGCGGCAGACGCACTACAGTATCCAGGTCTATCTTCTAAAGAAGGTTTAGAACTTAGTGTCTTCGACGTCGTAAATGCGCAGAAATATCCCGATCTAGAAGACATCGACGCGGTCCTGCTTACGGGTTCACGTGAGTCTTATCCTCCCTGATCGTTCGCACCTGCACCTCTCACATCGCTTCACCTGGCTTATTCATACTCATGCATATTATAGGCTTCAACTCCTTCGACAGCGACCCCTGGATCCTCAAGCTTGTAGACTTCACCAAGAAACTTCTCGAACAGGACAGAGTCAGGATTATCGGTGTATGTTTCGGGCATCAGATTATTGGTCGAGCGGCTGGTGTGGAGGTAGGACGGAGCGAGGGAGGATGGGAGGTCTCGGTTCTCCCTGTTGAGTTGACTGAGAAGGGGAAGGAGTTGTTTAAGCAGGACACCCTCGTATGTATCCACTCTTTCTTGTCCTACCTTATTATCAGGGAAAGACTGACCCAGGGCATAGGCACTCCACCAGATGCACCGCGATGCAGTCTTCGCGTACCCACCAGGTGTTGAGAAACTCGGCGCTTCACCTCGTTGTCTGGTTCAAGGCATGTATGTCAAAGGCAAGTACATCACTGTACAAGGTCATCCGGAGTTCACTCAGCAAATCGTGAGCGAGCTTGTTACTGCGAGGCATGGACAAGGGATTTTCAACGAGGAGCAGTTCAAGGATGCGATGGCGAGAGTGGGAAACCATCATGATGGCGTGCCAGTCGCGAAGGGTTTCTTGCGATTTTTGCTCGAAGACTAGAGTATATAAGGGTAGAAGGTACGGCGTCTTACTACTTAGGGTCTCTATGAGTTTCACAAGGCATGAGTATGAACATGTCTGATGACTGTCAAGACAATATACTATATTCCTTCCAACCGAGTAGGCCAGTGAACCTGAGAGACTGCGAGTTCGACTCCAGAGGGGCCCGGAGTAGGGGTACAGATACTGTAGTATATACTGTGCTGTAGGAGCGCTTCAACTATTCAACATTACTTAGGTGGGATCTCGTTTACCTGATTACAGCACTTCAGGAATCGTGATACGCTATTTGTACCCCTATCCCGGGTGCTCTTGGGGGGCCACCGAACCCCAGACAATGAGATACTGCCTGTCCGCGTTCACTCAACGTAGTGCCACCGTATAGGGACTTTTCACTTAGTGTACTATCGAGGCTGGATAGATTCCGAGGGTTTGTGGTTTCAAATCAGCGACGTCCTTTGCTGATAATTCAAGCCAGTAACGATGGCTTGCACCCAGAGCGGGGCACTCTGAGACCCTGAGGCTCCTTGGATTGGTTTGCGCATTGATTGCATGAGGTCATTGGACGAGCGATCCTTGCGCAGATCCCTTCTTCGACGAACGAGTTGAAACAAACGTCTTTCGTGGCCTCCTTCCTTTTCTAAATTGTACACGCTGGAGTCTCTTAAGCCGAGGGATCTTTGTGTAACTCGACATCATCGCTCTTCGGAAAGCAGAATCCACATTCCAGCGCCGGACTGCACAAGAGAGGTACATGTAGACGAGCCGGAACGTGAACGTGGGGAAGCATACGCATGCGCCACGCATTTCTGACAGCGGCTTAGTCCCGAACCGGCCAACTTTATCTCACAGTGCAACGCTCTCGTCTTCATCACCGCCCAACAAGACACACAACTCGAAACGTCACTCGCTACCTTTTTTTCGCATCTCCTTTTGACCGTACACGACCCGCTTCAACCACCAAACCTTCGAATTTGCCTGTGCTGCGACTTGCCCTCTGTCACCACTGAATGCGCCATCCCCGGTAGCCGTCGCGGCATCACGCCAAACCACCCTCATCGATGGGCAAGTGGAGATATGGAGTCATCCTGGACGCGGGGTCCTCTGGGACACGGGTGCACATCTACCGCTGGCTGAACAGCGACAAGGCGCGCGCAAAGGCCTCCGACGCGCAATTACAGTCGCTACCCGTCATCGAGACGGATAAGAAATGGACGAAGAAGATACACCCAGGGATATCCACCTTTGGGCCGAAGCCTGAAGATGTGGGACCGGATCATTTGGAAGAGCTGCTGACGCATGCGCTCAAGCATGTGCCGTTGGAGGAAGTCCCTAACACGCCGCTGTTTTTGCTTGCGACGGCTGGGATGAGGATACTACCCGAGGGCCAGCGCGCGGCCGTACTGGGAGAAGTGTGCGATTTCGCGAAGAGGACAACACAGTTCCAGCTACCGGACTGCGATCTGCACGTCCAAGTAATACCAGGAGAGACGGAGGGCCTGTACGGCTGGATAGCGGCGAACTACCTGCTTGGAGGCTTCGACAACGCGAGCGAGCATGATCATGGGAAAGGACACCATACGTATGGTTTCCTGGATATGGGCGGAGCATCTGCACAAATTGCCTTCGCACCCAATGCGACCGAAGCCGAGAAACACGCGAACGATCTCACATTGCTACGGTTACGAAACGTGGGAGGCACGCCGATGGAGTACAAAGTCTTTGTAACGACATGGCTCGGTTTCGGCGTAAACCAAGCACGACAACGCTATGTCAAGGCGCTCTCGGATGCAAGCCCCGACTCCCTAGAACTACCTGATCCGTGTCTCCCCTTGGGTTTGAAAATCACGAAAGAGGGCAAGCCCATTGAAGCCGGTTCACACGAAGAGCAAGGCCACGAACCGTACCTCATCGGCACAGGCAAATTCTCGGAATGTATGCACCAGACATACCCGCTCCTCGAGAAAGAGAAGGAATGCACAGACTCGCCGTGTCTCATAAACGGGCAGCATGTACCTGCTATCGACTTCGACGTCAACCACTTTGTCGGTGTGAGCGAGTACTGGCACACGACGCACGAAGTATTTGAAATGGCGCATAAGGATAAAGCATATGACTTCAAGACCTACCAGGAGCGCGTGTCCGAGTTCTGCTCCCAGACGTGGGACGATATCGAGAAGGGCGTCGGGAAGAAGAAGTGGGGTAAGAAAGTCGATGAACAGACTGCCCAGGAAGTTTGCTTCAAAGCCTCGTGGCTGATCAACATGCTCCACGACGGAATTGGTGTCCCACGAGTCGGCATCGAAGAGCTGAAGGACAGCAAGAACACTACTAAAGCGGTCCTCGACGAAGCGAAGAAGAAAGGCTTCCTCGACCCCTTCCAAGCAGTCAACAAAATCAACGACGTAGAAGTTAGTTGGACACTTGGCAAAATGGTCCTCTACGCTTCCTCTGAAGTCCCACCTCCATCGCCCTCAGATACGGAACCGCTGCTCGTAGGCTTCGGCACCAACGACCCCTCTGGCAAACTGCCAGCCGATTTTCAACGCCCAGGAGGCTCCTACAAGGCTTGGGGGACTTCCGACGACAACGAAGGGCACCTCTTCTCCGAGAACCCTCGTCGCATCCCCGGCTTCCTGATCTTCCTCCTGATTCTCTTCGTCGTCTTCTTCCTCCTCCTCGGCCGCGAACGCCGCTCCAACCTCTCCCAAAAAGTTCTTTCGCCGTTCCGACGAAGTCCCGGTGGAAGGCATTCTTCCCTGAGGCGGAGAAGAGGCTTTCCAGGCAAACTCTTCGGACTCAGCAGCACACCGTCCTACGAGCGTGTCGACGAAGAAGCAGCCGACGACTTCGAACTCGGCTCCTTCTCCGACACTTCTGACAACGACCACTCCGACTCCACGGACGGCTCGCGCATCGGTAGGACATCTGGATGGGCGACGCCGCAAATCAAGGCCGGCATGGCTGACCCTGGGACTCCGCCGTACTTTGAGCCTGGACGGAATATCGTTTCCGAGGGAGCGGGACTGGGCTTGGGTCCTTCGGGTGCGTTCACGAATCCGATTGATAGGGGCGGGTTGATGAGTAGGACAGATAGCCGGGAGAGGTTGAAGGAGGGGCGGAGGAGCAGGGCGAGTAGCCCCGGAAGGATGAGGAGCCCGATGATGACGAGTTTGAAGGAGACGTAACCAGTTCTTTGATGTTGGCGTTTTATGGGGGATTTGTGTGTATCATACCTATGATCTGGATACGGGAGTATGATGATTGTAGATATGAGGGACAGTACCTGCTTGTTATGCGGCCAGCAGGAGGATACGGCGTTCTTGATCATAGTAGTTACTTCTTCGACTTTCGCTTTCCTTCTTGTTGCATGGTTAATATGGTATATACCTACGCTTACGACTTGTAATGGCAGACTCTTCGAACAAGACCATCTCCTTTAATTTGCAGATTTATTGAAATAACATGGAGTTGTATTCATACATGGATAATCATATGCAATCAGTATATATACTATGTTGCTTCTGGTACAGAAGCGGGTATCTCGAAGGAAAAGCCTCCAAAGACGAATACAAGACGCTATAGTGCCAGTCAGAACGCCATCTGATGCTGGAATTTCCGTGAGATCGTAGCCATGTGGCATATGCCGAATATATAGTCCCGCGCTGTGCACTCCACATTGTTTTAGTCCTCCTCGGCGTCATGGAAGACTTCTTCATCGGCATCTTCCAGTAGACCCTTCTTCTCGTCCAAGGTGCCCACCTCTTCTCTTTTACCAGACAGGTATTTGCGCAAGCCGGCGTAGGTACCGTATTTGACAATATCTTTCGTCTCGCCAGCGGCACCGAAGCAGCAGTGTTCTACCTTGCCGAGCGGACCTTCTCTGTAGACGACGCGACCTTCCATGCCGTCTTCCCCTTCGTCATGCTCCAGTAGGACTCCAAATCTCAACTTCGTCCTTGTAAGCTCCTTGGGGAAAGGATCGCCTCCCAGACACGCTCCCACACTCAAGCGATCGAGCGTAGGATTCCTGGTCGTGACCATGATGCGCGAAAACTGCGTGTCGGAAGCAACCCCGTTCTGGACGATCGAGTACGCGCCTACACCTATGAACAGCAGTGTCGCAGCGACCGCAATGGCGTAGCCGATCCAGAGATATTCCGCGTGGTATACGTAGACGTTCGCTGTCCGGCTCTTGCTGCATGGAACGCTCTGTTTGTCCGCAACCACCAAATGTGGCTCTGACAGCAGGGTCAAAATCATTTCCTCAAAAACGTTCTGCAACTGATCCATGAGATCATCCACGGGGTATGAGGTGGAAGGCTGCATCAACCGTGTCTCGCTGATATCGGATTTGGTCACGAAGTAAGGGTTGTTGTAAGAGATCTCGCCGCGGAGGAAGTTTCGGAGAAGGGCACCCAATGCATGATAAGCCGCAGTTAGTTTGTAAATTTCCGTATCCTGCGGCTTCACAAAATCTGAAGACGGAGATGGTGGTGAGTTGAGGTCTGTCATCGGAACGGTAGTGTTGACGATGGGTGCCACCCATTGGCGCTTGGTCCTATTCGCTACCTGTATGTTGTCCGTGTAGTTCATATGGAACTCATACTTCGTATGATGGGCAACGCATTTGAAAATGTGTGGTTCTTGTACGTTTTTCCATTGGTCCTTGTGCGGGGAATCATCAGGGTAAGGGGTTGATGTATTGATAGCATAGCCAATCCACAGTACTGGTTCTGTCTGGAATACACCGAGGCTCTCAGGGTATGGCGGGCCGTCCTTGGGCTCACCCTGGTCGGTAGTATCGATCTGTGGTCGCATATAGTCTCCCAAATCGACGTCACCATAGTACAGAGTATTCCCTTCAGGGGCAAGTTTGCTCAAATTGAAGGGAGCGGCACCGGTAGCAAGGTCGGGGAGGCTACTGTTGGCTACTTCTTCGCAGTTGTATCCAGGCCCTTCAAAGTTGATCGAGTAAGTGCAGTTCCATCCGTCGCCGCAAGAGTCATGCGATGCTAGTGTATTTGTAGCCGGTTTTCCTAGGTAGGCAGCTGTGATAGCTAGACGCTTTGCGTTCTTCGATGGCTGATCGTAGTAGTCGAAGTACCCGGGAGTAGTGCCATTAACGTCGGTGGTGTTGTAGTAGGCGATACTGGAGCCTGGGAACTCGTTCTCATGTCGAAAGTTGTAGAGCGACTCGTGAGTGAAGTTGAGGGATGCTACCGAATTGCATTGGGTTGCTGTACATCTGATGGTCAGCACTGCACATGTCTAGAGATGATGTACGAGCAACTGAATTTTGATTCTGGCTGGAGACCGCCATCTTGATGAAAGTCAAAATTAATTGTCCCTGGTCGGAATGTGTCAAGGTTAGGGTCCCGTGGTGTTGCCCAAACATGTGGGCACTGTCAATTTACGTACCTTCATATGAAGTTCGAATCTCTGATGTTAGCGCTGATGGCGACAGCACAGAAGCTAGCGGTATGAGCCTAGATAGGTTATTAGTGATACCGGGTTGTCGAAGAATGTATATGGTCTCAACATACCAACTACAGAGAGCCATGAACGTTGCCAGTTTCCCATTCCGTATCATCTCCCAGTTGACGAATTGCGTTGGATCTTCCGTCGCCGAGAATAGCCCATCGATCGCTTTGATCGTCATGGCCTTCGTTCTAAATGTTTTCCAAATCCTTTGTCTGTAACAGAGGATAACGGTCCCAACTAGTGTACTCTTAACGAAGAAGGCGAGGGCTGTCCCGTATCTTATCATTCTTAGCTGATTATCAGCGGGCTTCCCGTCTAGACGTGCGTAGAAGATGTGGTGACCAAAGGCTGCAAGCACGCCCGCGATGAAGAGGGCGGCTATGGAGGCAGGTGTGACCCAGTGCACGTTCCACTGTGCCAATTCCCCTGCTCTCCGGTCCACTAGAGCCTGAGTGTCCGCGTCCATTGTCTTGTAAGGCTTCAATCGTGAGCCCTCGGAGTACATTGAAGCTCCTCCAGAGTTGTACGTGGGCGCGCGACTCGAGCTTCGGCCGCTTGGTACTGGTGCATACTGTTTGGTCGGGCTCTCGCTGGGCAAGAAGTACGCGCCGGGCGGCGTGTCTCCGAAGGACACTCGAGATGTGCCCGGTGAATGCCCTCCGCGTTGTTCAAAGGAACCGCGCTCGGCTGGGGAACGTCTCCTGCTCATGTTCGACATCTCGATCGGATCCAATGGCGGGTCGAAAGGGTCGTACGGCTGTTCGTATCGCTCCGGCGAGATCGACCTCCGGGTTGCCATTGCTACGGCTGAAGTGGAGGAATCGTGTTATCGCGAAGCAGACATTCAGATCAGCGAGTGACAGGGAAGGAAGCTAGGGCAATCCGGCGGTTTTGCGTCTGGGGTATAGGTTGTCTCGTGAGGTCGTTCGCGCGTTGCACAGCTCTCTTGTGAGGTTTGTCTCTGCATGCGAGTGAAGGGAGATGTACGGAGGAACAAGCGTGCGCTGGGAGCCAGCAACAGTGCGCCGTTCCCCACGCTTCTGCTCTCGTTCGACGTTGCATATTGGCCGGGGCAATGTAGTGATCCAGGCCGCTGTCGTCACCAGCCACAATGCTGCTGAGTACTATCAGCACTAACCAAGCGGGAGGCTGAACCCTAGCGCGTCGCGTGTCCATCATTCGCCCATCTTTCGTCTCTCTTCGTTGGGAATTCATCTTCGACGGTCAGCAGAGCAATGATGACGTCCAGAATGACGGCGGCCGATATCTTTTGTGATACGGGAGACCCGATTACCTGGATAGGATCCAAGCGCGTTGCGGAGATGGAATGGAACGCTCGAAACATCTGCTAAGATTAGATCGCTCGCTATACATGAAACCAGGTGGCCAGAAGGTATCCCCGCGCCATCAGCACTCGTTGAAGCTTGGGGGATGCCCATCTGTCGAATATCGCAGGACAGAAAGACTGACAATTGAATGTGTAATCTAGGCAAGAAGAGCATGATCCCTCAATCGCGACCGCCATTGCAGTACTTGCACCGGGTACAGATATCGTATTGCGATTCTTAAAGCGATGTGATCGTTCGAACGATGTCCTACCTAAGTCGTATTTGATAGACGAAGCGCTCCCACAAGGTAATTCAACTACTGTATCTGGACCCCTACTCTGGTGGACCACCTCAAGAAGAAGCGACGACGCTTCCCACTTGCTTGAGAGCCATCTAGAAACACGACTCGATAACTCTTCTTCTGCGTTAGTCTGCTGAAGGTGGAGAGCGATTGATTCGTCAAGCATGCAGCTGGCTGACTGCACAGCCTCCGACCTTCAGCCTCTCTCGAGCTTTCAGCCTGGGCCTTTTTCATCACTAAACTCCGACGACACTTCCTTAGGGATACTCGTGAACGCATCTCCATGCTATGCTATCCATCATATAAACCTAAGCGCACTACGAGAGGCAATACTTTCTAGGAAATCCTAAATGCCGCACGGCTGAACAAGATCGACGCAATGCCGATCACATTCGGCTCTGTGGGCGACATCATATCAGTCTCGCTCCTAGTCAAGAACATTCTGGATGCCTTAGACGACAGCAGAGGGTCGTCTTCAGAATATGGACAAGTCATACGCGAGTTATGGATCCTAGATCGCGCCCTGATAGAGGTTGTACAGCTATGCACGCAGCACGAGGCCACCCCAGAACTCATGGCGCTATGCCAGACAGCCCGCAAGGCTGTGAAGGACTGCCATACATGCGTGGAACCATTTGTGGACAAGATTCGAAAATATCGATCCCTCTCCAAAGCGTCGAGATCAAATGTCATCGGTCGCGCGACACGGAAGATCGAGTGGGCCATAACGGAGAAGGAAAATCTCAATCGATTTCGAGCCGAGATCAGTGCACATAGCGCCTCCATTAATATGTTGCTTTTGACAGCAAACGTGTGCGTCTCCTCTGTTAATTAAGCTGGTTCTCTGATTGCTAATAATACACAGCAAGATCACGAGGCTTAGTGAGGGGAGGGTCACCAAGCAACTCAACGATAACAGCATCTCCGTGGCTGATGCTTTGACCCGGCAGGAAGCTGCACTGATCGAAGTGCAGAGCCGTCTCGAGAGGACCGATCAGCTCATAAGTAGTAGCTCCACGGCTTCGAGAATTGCTGATACTCTCCGATTGCAGTGGTTGAAATCGTTGGGCTCGGAGCTAAAGACTTTCATGAACAAGATCTTCTTAGTCAACATGCTCACGTATCGAACCGTCTTGGCCATTCAATCATCTATGCCAAATGATGCAGCATTGATACAGGAACCTATCATCTTCGAAGATGCCATCGGCCGGATCGCCCCAGTCAATCTCCAATTCATTACGAGCTGGGAGATGTTTGATTCTGTGCTGGAACTACGCTTCGCCGACGCACCAGGTCTTCTCAAAGTGAAGCGCAAGGAGTACGCCCTAGTAGAGCGGGCTACAAGGAGAGAGATACCTCGCGTGAGACCCTTTGATCTCTCATTTCGTCCAGGGCAGAAAATTGACATGGACATCATCTTCCAGCAATTGTTTGATCTCGAGACAGGTACCACTGTTTCGTGCCCTGGGTGCCATCATCCGTCGGACAAGTTAAAAGGTGATCTTGACATTCTCTGGTAAGTGCCAAAATGGAAAGTATTGCCACAAAGTTCTGGGAATTGACCAAGGATAAACAGTAGTAGTTGCGGCATGCTATATCGCCGCATCATCGAAGAAGATACGATGTCGGTAGAGGACAGCGTGGAGAGCCTCGAAGAGTCGACTGAGAGCACGCCCAACTTGCAAACTCCTCGAGTCGTACCCTCTGCACATAAGCGCAAGCGTGCCGAAGAGGATGAGACCCCTGTACTGTTCAAACGCGTGCGTCTCATTTCTCGCAAGCTCCATCCCTCCCGTCCCGCATCTAGCAACACCCGAGATCAGGGACGACCAAAACTCTCTGAGATCCTTGCAAACACGGCACCATACCCATACACCCTTTCCACATTCATGGCCTATCTGAGTCAGCAAAATTACCTAGAGCCTCTCGAATTTACAATGGACGCATCTCGGTATCGCAAGCACTACAATAAGATGGTAGAGCGCAATCCTGGCTCGCCGATCAATCCGCTCTCTGAAGAAAGTGCTTACGTATGTATGCTCTGGCGGCGGCTCGTGGATGCTTATATTCGACCTGAAGGACCCAGAGAGATCAACATCCCGATCGATACGAAAGTCCCCATTCTGGCCCAGAGTAACACGCGAATTCCTCCACATCCATCCAAGCTAGACAAGGCAGTCTCCAACATGTACGAGGTCATGGAGGAAAGTGTTCTGGTCTCTTTCTTCAATAGCATAACGTCTGGACCCTTCGTGCAATCCCCGCAAATCATCCGCGGGGGACAACCTTACTGGTCCGAAGTGGATAAGAATTCCAACACTCCAACACGTCAGTACGAAACGGAGCAGATGACGAGAAATTCATGGAAGAGGGTTAGCAGCAAACTTTGGCCGAAAAAGCGGACTATGACGATTTCTACAACGGATAAAGAGTCGTAGCCCCCCAGCAAAGTGGCTGATGAAGAACTTAAACAATTACCAGCAACCTAGTCTCGACACGTAGGGTGCTGGAGGTTAAAAGTGTGATACGAAAGCCTTCAGTGAGCAGGGGTGCGGGCTATGTCCAGCTATGTTCACTGTTCGGCTCGATAATGAGCTGAGAAGTAACGGAGGTCAGGGTATCAGCAAATTTCTACAGTACTTTGACTGAATCATAGATGAGAAAGGTTCGGCCATCGACTGTAAGCTGGCCGATCTCGTCAAGTCCGCGGTGCTATCTCGATTCAGGGCCAGTTACCTAACGAGGTGCGCTAGAATGCAAAGCCTTGCCATCTTTCCAGTATAGATACGCTCATCAGATTTGTGCTTACTTGTCCTCGGCACACTCGGTGCGTCGAATTTCAAATATCACTCAAGACTTGGTTGCCTTATGCCCCTCATGACCTTGGCAGCCTCCGGAACATGTGCACTCCATTGCCGGTGCAAGATTGCTATAACAACCAATCCCGTAGTCGGGCATAAACTTGGCCAAGCTGAAGCTGACAAACTTACTATATTGACTATGCCCGAAACCCCGAATCCAACCGTCCCCAACATCAGATCTGTAGAGTACCTTGAAGCTGAGCGGAATGCGAGAAGCGATGGACTGCCATTGGCTTATCCATGGCGGCTAGTGCTTACTGGGTTAGGTGCCGCCAATGAGCATTCACCTCTTCGGCTCCATTCGGTCAGCTTTGATCGCTGAGTGTATTTTGTGGGGTATCGATGTGGACACTGAGTTGGTGCGTTATGTGCGTGTGTCACAGCGATCGTCGTACGAGAGATACGCCTGTATAAGAATGTCCCGCCAGACCTGCCATTCCCCTCCAGTCTCATTCCAACATGCATCGGATGTACACGGTGTTTCCGGCGTTAACAGTGCTGGGTGGCCTTGCACATGCGGCGTGGTACGAGAAGGGAAGTGGTATCTTGGAAGAGCTGGGGCCGAAGCTTTCGAAAGATGCTAGGATACTGTTGAAGGACCATGAGGCTTTCACAGACGCGAGCAGTAGATGGCAGTGGTGGGCAGCTCCAGAGGTCTCGGCTGTAGTCGATGTGTACAACGAGGATGATGTCTCGCAGACTGTATGTTCTCCTGATTTTCTCGTTTGACTCTAACCAGCCTGATCTTGTCTATTGTGTCGAAGTACTGACACGCTCAGATTCTCTATGCTAACAAACATGACATACCCTTCATAATCAAAGGAGCCGGCGAGGGCCATGGTGCAACATTAGGTTTAGCGAAGGCGAAGAATGCCATTCAAATATACACCAAAAACCTGGATCAATTCGACATTTCCCCTTCCGGAACTACCGCCCGTATCGGCGGAGGTATCAAGGCCAAAAAACTCATCGAATATCTCTCCGCCCAGAAGAAGCAAACGGTCACAGGTGCATGCGAATGCGTAGCCTTAGCTGGGGTAGCACTTGGAGGGGGCCACGGGTTCTTGCAAGGCTATTACGGACTCCTCTCCGACCAGTTCGTTAGCCTGCGAATCGTATTAGCTAACGGTACAGCTGTCACAGCGTCAGAGACGGAACATCCGGACTTGTTCTGGGCAATGCAAGGCGCTGGTCACAACTTCGGTGTTGTAGTGGAATTCGAGTATAAAATCTACGATGTCGACTACGAGAATAAGAAAGAAGTCTGGAGCTACGAGGTGTTCACCTATCCCGCCACGAAGGACTACACGCGGAAGGTATACACTGCAGCAAAGAAAAGTATGAAGACTCAGCCAAAAGGTATGCTCCAATACGGCCTGGTGTTGACACCTCCCGCGCTTGGAAGCGAGCCAGTCATCCTCCATCATATCCTTTGGCATGGCCCTCTTACGGAGAAATCCAAATACACCCAGTCTTTCCATGACCTGGAACCCTTGAACGTCCAGAACGCGGAAGGCACACTCTTAGATGCGCCCAGGTGGATGCAGATCGATGCCGAAGGTGTCGTCTGCAACGCAAACAAGTATGTTCCAGGGGCTGGCATCCCCAGATTTCCAGTAGATCTCAAAGAGTATAACGTCGAGGCCGTTGTGGACTCCGTAGACAGATTCAGTGAGGTGATGAAAACGGTTCCTGAGCTTTCCGGAAGTTTCTTCATGATTGAACAGTACTCTGTCCAAGGACTCGCACTGAAGAAATCTGAGGACTCGGCGGTGCCTTTCCGGGATGATACATTGCTCTTGTAAGTCTTCCCTATCCCACACACTTACAACGGCTAATAAGCTGTAAGAGCGCCCGCATTCTTTTACAGCTCACTTGTGGACGGCAAACCAAATACAACGATCGATGAACTAGCCTTCAAGTATGGCAAAGAGATCAAACAGATTCTTGTCGATGGTGCAGGAGGCAAAACACATGCTTATGTAAATTATGCTTATGGACATGAGTCGCTCGAGGAGATATACGGTGAGCCATGGCGGCTAGAGAAGCTGAGAAAGTTGAAGAGTATCTACGATCCGGAGAATAGGTTCAGATTCTATGCGCCGATCGTAGTTTCGAAGGAGAAGGGCCATGATGAGTTGTAAAGACATCTGGCATGGGCGAGGGATGGATTTTTTCAAGTGTCAGTATCTTGAAGCAAGTAGCGTCTCCATCCCAGGCGGGTCGGAATGAGCAAAAATGTCCGCATAAGGTTCCAGGGGTATCAAAAGTAGAAAGAGGAGGCAACCGATCCGGCTTGCGAGCCTAATCCCATAATTTACGGAGGATTTAGAAGAGAAATTTGCGGTTTCCATCGAATACTGCTTCCATCGTCAACATAATTTACGCCAACCTGCACGTTAAAGGACTGCTCGCCGAAGCGCTTCGTTACATTTCCCATTCGTTACTACATTGCAGCACCTGGATAACAGCATCAGAAATAAGATGAATGAATTCGTGTCATCTTCCCAGAGCGACTATCTAGCTCTACGACCGTCGATATGTGACAAGTAGTGATATACCAATCCAGCCTGTATCGTCCTCACGCCCTCATTGACCGGTTCAATCCGTATCCATCTCATCACCTTTCTCCTTCTCGACAGTCTTTTTCACGCCTTCGAGGAAAGCCTTCACCGCGTCTCCACCACCAAGCGGCATACCGCCACCCCTGATGAATCCACCATTCTGCACATCAATCTTCAAGGCCTGACTCACGTTCGGCAGTCCTCCGTCCCTGAGTGCGACCGTCAAGCTCCCCAAGCTCTGCCTCATCTGCGGACTCCTCAGCACCCTCCTCAGAATATCTCGCTTCTGGTCCTGGTCAAGAGCTTCGATAGCAGCTTGGGCGACTTCGGAATTCGGATCAATCTCAGAAACGCCTTCGATCTCCTGAGCGAGAAGGAGGATGGTTGGGGGTAAGTTCTCACAGAGAGAGTCGACGAGTGAGTCAGGTGCTTTGTCGATGACGGGGATGGTGGTGTTCGGTGAGAGTAGGTCAAGCAGTGTTGTGAAGGGATCTTCTGAGGATCGAGCGGCTCCACTGCTGCCGCCTTTTAGAGAGTTGAGAAAGTTTTGGACAAGCGCAGACGTATCAGCAGAGCCTTCCACCGCCCTATAGCACTGTTAGCTTATGCCATATAATGTGCAAACTTGAGCGCGAGCTGTCGATATAAGGAGGAAAGGTCCTGGCGCGGACGCATTGACTGGCAAGATATGCTATTGATTGATGCTAAAACACATGAGGGCACAAAAGCGATGCGCCATGCCAATGCCAGGCATTTTCTGAGCACCACGAACGCCTGATCGTTCAATGCCAATCTTGAGTGGTCATGATGATGGCCGGATCATCCCAGTAATGTCGATCGCGCCACGACTGTGCAAATAGGAGAGAATACCTACGCTCGTCCGCCATCAGCACCACCTTCTCTGGACTCTTCGCCTTCCTCCCTAATATCACCGCCGGTAGCATCTGGGCCTGCTCCACCAGTGCTGTTCGTCCGATTCCTGTTGCGGTCGTGATCTGTGCCTTCAACGTCCTCCATGGCTTCGTCTTCATCGCTTGGTCCGCGATTCTGGACGGAGGCGAGTTCCCCATTCACATCAACTTCCTCGCCGCTGAGTAGAAGATCAACAACCTGGCCAATCTTGAGGTCGCGCTCGCTGAACCAGCTTGGGTCGCCTCGTGGATGTTGTGACTTGGACTGCAGCCAGAAGAGGTACCGCTCTGGCGATGAGCTGAATTTGAGGACGAAAATGCGGCCGTCTGTTGGGGACTTGAGGTTCTCTGAATCAGCGCCCTCCTCGGAGCCGATGTATGGCTGGAACGCAGCGTCGCCGGGGATCATCAGTAAGTCGATCTCACCCTGGTCGACGGGACTTGACCGTGGTCGCCAACAGAAGTGGACAAAGTCTACGGTGCGTTAGTATAATCGCTCCAATACCATACCACCGAGGATTGCAGCAGTTTATGTGACGAGCGTGTTCCTTGGGGCAGCTCCGCACCAACTGTTGACCCCTCGGATAGTATATTATCGAGAACAATGGGTGGGCTATGGGGTACGGACCATCTCCCATGTAAAGGTAGATATAGCCTGGCGTCGGTAGAGGCTTGACGGTGGGGTTGTCGCCGCGCTGCTGTGGTAGGCGTCAGTAGAGTGATAGGGGTCTTTGAGCTAGGGGATACGTACAAACTCGCACTGGCCGGCTTTGAACGTAATCAACGGTTGCACTGACATGTTGTCGGTGTATGGGTTGTGTGTGTTTAGAAGAAGCTTGTGAAGTTGTGAACTGGGGAGCTGCCTTCTCGACGAGCTTCCAGGGTTCGGCGCTAGTGACATAATCCCGCCTCAGCCACTGCGGCGCTCCGGAGGTAGAGGTTAATCCGGGCCGAAACGCACACATGGATTTCTCGCTGCTCGGACACACCCTCAACCTTCCGGCGACCATAGACAACACATTCGACATGGCGGACAAACCAACGACGAAGAAGTTCGGCAAGAGCGAGCGGTCGATACCGCATGCTTCGCAGAAGGCGAGCAAGTACTACCCTGCCGAGGACGTTGCGCAGCCCAAGAAGGTACGTTCCCACGTCGATGAAGAGCTGGCTAAAGACACGCACATGTTGCATAGCATTGGAGGCATTGCAAGTACTGCCAGTGCTTGCGAAAGAGAGAGGGTGCTCGCATACGTTGTCAGAGGGAAAATCGAAGAGCTTCGCTGACCTGACTCCCCCAGTCTCGCAAGTCCATCCGCCCGACCAAGACTCGTTCCTCTCTCACACCCGGCACCGTCGTCATCCTCCTCGCTGGTCGCTTCCGTGGCAAGCGTGTCGTCGTCCTGAAGCACCTTGATCAGGGTGTGCTTCTCGTCACCGGCCCGTACAAAGTCAATGGTGTTCCTCTCCGAAGGGTAAACGCACGATATGTCATTGCTACATCGACTAAGGTGGACCTGAAGGGTGTGGATGATGCTGTCGTGAAGAAGGCAAGCGAGGCCGATTATTTCACCAAGGACAAGGCCTCCAAGAAGCCGGGAGAGGGTGCTTTCTTCGCCCAGGGAGAGAAGCCTGAGGTTGGTTGATCAACTACCACGCGAACAAGCAATATCTGACCATTTGAATAGAAAAAGGAGACTTCCAAGGACCGCGTGGATGACCAGAAGTCCGTCGACAAGGCTCTGCTGGCTACGATCAAGAAGGAGGCTCACCTCATCGACTACCTCAGCTCAACCTTCAGCCTGCGCAAATCAGACAGGCCACACGCCATGGTCTTCTAAATGTGAGAGGTGGTGTGTAGGCATTTTGGCGTTCGGGATGGAGGATGAGCTTCGGCGTGCTGCAGCCGTAATAGCAGATCATTCAAACACATCAGACACTTCGGCACGGCACACTTTTCTAGGTCCGGTTTGCATTCCATACAGCTTTGTAACTGGCAAATGAAGCGGTCCGAAAGTGAAAGAAGCAGCAAATCCATTGCGATGTGAAAAATTGCAACACGGAGGATGAGACATGGCTAATTGAACAGAATAGAAGGTATGTCCGTTACGCCTACGTATGAAACGATCGACAAAGGGTATCATTTTCAAGACCAACCACGAAACACCTGATCCAAATACCGACCTCACCAGGACACCTTCGTTCGCAACCTTGCCATCGCCTCAGACCCATTTTCGGAGAACAGCGTTCCATACCATGTCCATTGTCTATCTTGCACTCTTCCTCCTCCTGCCCTTGTTCTTCAACTTTGCAGCCATCCCGTTGGCCTTGTCTCCCGCCTGTTCAATCGCTTTCCCAGATCTCTCCTGCACGTCATGCTTGTCCATCTCTTCCCTCAAGTCATCCACAACATCTGCACCTAGTGTCGTTCCATGCATCCAGTCTAATACGCCCAGAGGACCGAAATTACCTTCTCCTTGACTCATCATATGGGCATCGCACCTGCGAGCCATACCCCTTAGCATAATGGTCGACGGGAGGACGTCATATCCAGAGTAGATGAATAGTTCCTCGAGGCTGAACAGCGCGAGAAGGAGGCTGTAGGTCATGATGTGGAATCGAAAGGCAATCGCAGGGAGATATAGCGGTAAGAATCGATAAACGAGATAGCAGGCCGGATGATCATATGCTGCGACGAACGAGTAGGGTACTTGGATCGAATGGTGCCAGCTTTGGTGCCACTGAGCCAACGCGCCACCGTTAGGCGAATGTAAGAGGTGTGTGTGGATGTAGTATACTAAGATCTGTTGCGCGTTAGCATCTTTCGTCCCCACGGTTGACAATCAGTCTTACATTTCTCGATACCAACCCAATAATAGCATGCTTAACCAGACTCCAAGGATTTGGAAGATGGTTGAGACTCCATGCACTCCCCTTAACCTTCAACAAACTCCTCATCTTCAAGACATCTGTCACCAGCCACTCGATGCCAGCTTGCAGCGCGACAGCTAACAACGTATTCACCACACTCCACGCAACCACCCTCCTGACCTTCCTCGCGCCCCCTTTTTGCCGCGATGGCAGTGCGAGCTCGCCTTGCGCCTTGAGTTCGACAGCGAGAGATGGTACGAGCGTGTCGATGAGCAGGAACAGGGCTGAGGGAAGAAGGTAACATGTTATGCGGAGTAAAAGTGGAGCAAAGAATTCAAGTTGGAGAGGAGAGTACGTGAGCGCGATTGTGGTCCATGTCAAGCTGAAGAAGACAAGATTCAGCGAAGTCGACCATGACGATAACATCGGGATCGCGAAGAGGCTTGCGATGGGGAGGGTGATGGGTCCGAGGTAGGATGCCATTGCTAGGCGTAAATAGTATTCACAATGCGATGACGATTAATTTGACCAAAAGGATGAAGTAGTAGGTTGGTAAGACAGTGGATAGGTCGCGATACCAACTTTTAGTGTTGAGTTCCCCATGACGTAGCGACGCGGGATCCTTGCTCTCTGAACAGGGGTACAGTTGGCGTATTACGACTCCTGAAGTGCTCTGATTAGATAAACGAGATCCCACCTAAGTAGTGTTTGGTAGACGAAGCGCTCCTAAAGAGTAATGCAACACAGTGTAAAGCTAGCTATATCACTGATAAGTCCTTATATGCAATCATCCCTCTACTATGGTCCATCGCCATTCTCGAATACATTGTAGCAATCATCACATCGTCGCCCAGTTCTTCCAGTAGAGCCTACAGTGTTCTTACACTCATGTCTCTGGCAGTCCTCGTGCGACTCGTCTCATAGCGGGTACTCCTCTACTTCTATAGTTTGATCTCGCGGCATGTCCGGCCTTCGTGGGAATTCGACGGCTTGTGGCATCCGATGTCTTCTTGGGAGGGAATGTGATTGCGAACATCCTGAACGTTCGCATAAAGGAGTCTCGCTCGCCTTGAAACCTGTCGTCAGCTCTTATTGCCCACCTATACACTTGGTACTATACACAACGATTATGACGGAACAGTGCCTTTTCCAACGGCCGCAATCGAAACAAGGAATTCATGCAGCAGGCCTCTGAAGTGGCATCGCCTAAGTGTTTATTTGGCTCACCAATTGGAAGGCCCTTCCCTTCATTTGTTGGGATAACCTTGTGGAAATTCCCCGAGCCGCTTCTGTCTCCCGAATACGTTCACGCATGACGACTCCACAAATCGTAATCGCGTGGTTTTCAGCCTTTGAAAAGGGGCTCGTGTATGACCAGGACTGGGGGTATAAATATCGTATTACGGTTGCTGAAGCGCTTCGGTCTTTTTGAACAAGATCCCGTCTATGTGGCGTTTGAGGACTGAAGTGCTCCCGGACGGTAATACTTGAGGCTTCGGCGCAGCTGTGAAGCGGGTGCTTGCATGTAAGCCGGGATATCCTAGCGCCAACGAACGGGTCGCGATACACGGAAGTTAAAGGCTCGCCTCGCCTCAAACGAGACAGCATATGTGGGGTATATAACGATGGTGCCTTTGTCGCAAGATGATATTGATGAAGAAGAGACGCGGCTTTGGCATGCGATCGCTTGCTGGAATGCAGACATGGAGGCTGTTTCCGTCCCAAGGAAACACAGACCCTTGGATTAATACAGCTTATAAAGGCTTCGTCGACAGCGATCAGGCAGGCTTCAGCCAGTCACAGCAGCGTATCGAGGGCAGTGGGTCTGGATTGCGCCGCGGAAGGGTAGGTGGCCCGAGTTGAGACCCCAATGGAAAGGTTCTGGGGGGCGGCCCTCTCTCCCTGAGCTGGGTGTGAAATTTCCCCGTCCACGACTTGCACGCAAGCAAGGTCAATCCTACAAGATAGGGCATCCTCGCGTCCTCGCGTCCTCAACGTCGTCGCCGTCGTCCCAGTCTCTCTTTCCTTTTCGTCTGCATCGTTGTTTACGGTTGGGCTGCGACATCCCTGGTCTGGTTCGCAGCACGCATGAGAGTAATGCAAGGCCGGGAGTGATCTTCACGACGGACGGCTGCAGGCCATCACATTGCACGCTGTCGCTGTCGCGCTACGAACGCCCATCAAGGCCTCGCGACTCGGTGAATCGTCAAGTGTTTACTGTTGCTACAGAGATCAGGCACGATGGATGTCCAACCACAGCACCCTCCGGTGCCCACTGTCCCCGCTGACGCCGCCTCATCCACGCCGTTCCATGGTTTAGGAGCGCGCCGCAGGAGCTCACTGCCCTCGGTCGGCACGGACATTCGACCCACGAAGCGCTTGCCGAATTACATGCGCGCGCAGACAACCTCTCCAGAAGTCATCTCGTCTCTAATAGACTCCCTGTCTGCCATATCGCTCTCAGCGCACGATCACTTCGAGAACCTCCCGAAAACGAACGGCGTCAGCGTGTCCAGCCCCGCCAGTCCGAATCTACAAACGCACTTTGGACGAGATGCGTTGAGCCCTCACGTGGGAATCACGCCAGACCAGTCCCCATACTACAACTCGCTGCGGGAACAAGGCCATCAGTACCCCGACGATGCGTGTGAGCCTCCTGTGATCCGAACCTCCAAGCCTCCGTCAGGCCTATCGCCCCTCACGGCTCCCAAGAAGAAGGACAAGGAGCATTCCTTGAAGAGTTATATTGGAAGAAGTGGAGGCAGTTCGGCGTCTATACACTCGGCTCATTCACTGCGGTCTGTAAGCAGCATTGGGAACATCAGCATTGAGGCAGGTGTGCCACGGCAAGTGTCGAATGGGAGCGCTCGGACTTCTAGCGAGAGCAAGCGGAGTGCTAGGGGCCACAGGAGCTTGATGTACATGAGTTCGCGCGAGCGGCTGAGGACAAAAGAGGCGGAGCGGAAACGGGCGACCATCCAGGGACCAGAGTTCAGTGCGTCCCCAGAGTCGACGAGGAAACCACCGCCGCAATTGTTTGTTTCGGAGGACACGATCAAGGAGGAACCCGTTGTGGCAGAATCGTCGCGAGCGCCGCAACGTCCGTCTAGGGGAACGAGTCCCCTTCGGAATGGCATCAACCTTTTGAGCGGAAACGATGGTGGGAGCCCCACGGAGCAGGGACTCATTCCAGAACGCGGTTCTTCGCTCAGACATTCTGGCAGCCCGTCGCGGAAGAGCAGGAACCGCCATGGCCGGAAAGGGAGTCGCAATGACTCGTACAAAACGAACACGGTCCCAGAGGAAGATGAGAATGTGGATCAGGAGACGTTGGCAAAGGAGAAGATTCTCCAGGAGCTTGAGGCAGAGGAAAACGAAGTTGCCCACAGAATCCGGGAACTTCAAAAGCAAAAGATGCTGAGGGACAAAATAGCCGGTAAACTACCTGTGGGCGTCGATGCAGGGGCGTCTTCAAGCGTAGCGCGCGTTTCACCAGTTGCGACTGCAGAGCCCTCCCCAACCTCAACTGTGTCAAGCATGTCTGAAAAGCGAGTGCAGGACCCCGCGAAAGCGCACAAAGTGCTGGGAATCGCAATGCAGCCCACACCGCCAGAGAGGAGAGCATCCCAGGCACCAGAGTCGAGAGAAGTTCGCGAAACTCGCGAAACGCAATGGCCAAAGCACCGTCATACAAGAGCCAGGAGCCTGACGGTTAACGATGGGGACGATATTACCCCGCTGCCGATCAACTACAGACTTGCTCTGCAAACTCTTGATCGTCCAGCATCGCCTCCGCCTCCAAGCAGCAGCGCGGCTTCGAGCAAAGAAACCAATTCGAGCAGCAATCGCAGTTCAAAGTCACCCGCACGTTCCCAGTCGCTCGCGGTTGGTGGACGATCGGCGGCGGGTCGCAGAAGCTCTTCAATGATAATGGGCACCTCAACCGTGCACAAACACTCCTCCAGTGTCACCAATGGCGCACCGAGCGAGAAGTCATTTCAGCGTTCGGCCAGTGAGGAAATCACCGCGCGACACCAGTCGCTTACGATGGGACCAGTGTCGGCCCCTCCGCCGACCCTTCAGCACCGACCAACGCTGAAAAAGAAACGTTGGTCGCATCCGGACATACCAGCAAAGGCAGAGCAGCGGCACAACGAAAAGGTGGACGCGATGAACGCAGCGGCAATGGCAGTCCAGAGCCCGCCCCATCCGGTAATCGAGGAACGACCGAACAGCGCAGATTCAATCGATATGGACGTCGAAGCTTACCTGAACTCACCTCGTCTATCGCAGAAGATTCGACATCCCCAGACTGGCCGGCTTATCTCATTCTCGGAGGTCGGAGACCCCAAAGGCTACGCTGTGTTTGTGTGCGTCGGTATGGGCTTGACGAGATTCGTCATGGCCTTTTACGATCAGTTGGCCTTGACTCTGAAGTTGAGACTGATTACGCCGGATCGCCCGGGAATTGGAGGCAGTCAAAGTGATCCAAACGGAAGTCCACTGAGCTGGCCAGGTAGGCATCGTCCATTTTCTGGTAGTGTGTTCGCCTGAACTAACCGCGCTGTAGATGATGTAACTGTAATCTGCCAGGCCTTAAAGATCACCAAATTCTCCCTCCTCGCGCATTCGGCAGGCGCAGTGTACGCTTTAGCCACTTCGTTGCGCATGCCGCAAAATATTCGTGGGCGAGTACATCTGCTGGCACCGTGGATTCCACCGTCCCAGATGGCACCCATTGGCGTCAGCCAGGATCAACCTCCAACCCAACAGCTTCCTCGGTCGCAACGCTTCCTCCGCGTGCTTCCACCTTCCTTACTGAAAGTCGCGAACTCGACCTTCTTGAGCGCCACAAGCGCAAGTCTGCAACGCACAGGACCTAAGAATTCGCCGAAGACAAAGCGGAAGAGCATGGCTCCAACACCTTCGCCGCAGCAGACGCAGACGCAAAGGCCACCAATCAAAGAAATGAGACGGGAAAGCATCATGCTCATGGACCAGATACTGCCAAACGCGAGCTCGCTATCACTCGCGGCCACACATTCCACGGATCCAGAGTATCAGCGGGAGAAAGCGATCAAGCAAGCACAGCTTTCGCTTGCTGACCGCCAACGACAGCAAGAATTCGACGACCGACTGACCTTCGCCATCTGGGATCGTGCGACTGCGAACGCGAACGCGGCCACCGATCTCATTGTCTGCCTGGAGACCAAACAACCCATTGGCTTCAGATACGAAGATATCACCCGTGCAGTCGTCATTCACCACGGCAGCAAGGATACCCGCGTCCCTCCTGATAATGTACGATGGCTCGGCCGCCTCATGCGCAGGTGCGAAGTCAGGATTCTGGAGGGCGAGCAACATGGCCTGATGGCTAGCGCAACTGTCATGGGTAACGTGCTCACTGAGATGGCGGGTGACTGGGAACATTGGACTGCTGTTGTCCAAGGAAAGCCAGTTGCCGACCGGAGCTCCTCGCGACGGCGAGAACCAGACAAATATCGCATGCCCTCTCACAGTAGCCTTCGTGCACAGTATTGACCTTGGACGACATTGACGACCCTCACTTCAACGCCCTCGACTTCACGACAACCCCCTTTTCTGCATACTAAAACTTTTACACTTCGCTTCTCCTTTACGCCGTTTCTCATATACCTTATTGTTTCTATAATATCATGTTTCGCTTCTTATCGATTTTCTTGTTATCTCTTGAGGTTACGCGGATATACCCCCCGAACGGTCTGGCGGTAGATGGTGTTCTCTGGTTCTTGGAGATATAGCGCATGGTCTGCATAGCATGGATGTGTCATTGATGTATGTTGCACGAGTTTAGGCTAGGATCCGGATGTCTTGATGCTATGCACGCTCTGCTATAGTATACCCCTTTACCGAGGTTAATGAACATGTTGATTTCATCTCGCACGCAGTCATAATTCGTAATTGGGTAGATAGTGTGTGCTGGAAATGATTAATTGTACTCATGGATCGCTCAAAACGCCAATAATGCTGTGGTATCATAATCATCTCTTGGTCTTGAGCCGTCGGTCCCTTATGGTCCTTTTCCACTCTCTCCTACCACTACAGGAGCTTACGTGCGTACACCTGCACTTCCTCTCACACCGGCCTCGCGCTCAAAATCCTCGGGCCGATAATCTCTTAGCTCAACACTCGTGATCACACTTGGGGGTCTCAGCTCGTCCTTTTGCTGTATTGCGGTCGTCTTATTGAGCTTGAATTGCGTGTAGGTTCTTGGCAGATAGCGACCCGGGTGGAAGATTGTGAAGACCATCAAAGTTGCTAGAAATTGTCAGTACGTTGCGTAAACAAAGTGACAGAAGCAAGCGTAGACGTGGCTTGCAATGGGACCGATGTAAGTTATGAATGAGTGAACAGATGCCATGAGAATCGATTGTCAAACAGACTAGTAATGAAATTTGAATTAGGAATAGTAGAGATGAAACGAGAGACAATCGAGATGTTAGTTTACGTACCTAATATGGGTAGCGCATCAAAGACCCAGAAACACCACTCATGCGACTGGAGATACTGTAGCCCCGTATCCTTATCGTGTGGAATCTCGATGGTCCGGTAGATAGCTCGCAGCGTAATTAGTGCTGCAGCAATATTGATCATGTAGTTGAGCTTGCGCCACATCTGCCAGTCTCCGAGGTCCTGGGAGCGCCACTGTTTAGAGATAGAGAAGTAGCGTATTGCCACCACGGCGAAGGAGGCAAAGCAGGACATCTGGAGAATGAGGCCTAGGACCAGAATGACTCGACCCGTTGTAGCTTTCCTCTCCGTCTCTTCGATACTCCGATCGTGACTCTCATCGTGGTCGTACGAGCGTGAGATGAGGCCAGCACCGACAAATTGAACGACGAATGACAAAAGATCGAAGAGGACGAATGTCGGAGTAATCCAGCGCGGAAAGCACCAAAGTGTTCTGAAGCTAAGTCGTTCCGAGGGACAGCTAAACCAGACAACGCGAGAAAAGGCTGTGTAACATGCTGCAGCGAGGAACGAAGGCGCGAGTAATACCATCAAAAAAGATATAAGGAATGATAAGTCCTCGAGCTCATCGGTCGCTGATATGATTCTGCAAATGACTAGGGGGGAGAACTTAGCAAATTGTCTCTAAAGGTAATAGTGCGCCGATTATACGTACATCCAATAGTGTACATGCCCACACCTATAATGGCACACCAGAAGAAGTAGGATCGATATCGAAAGTACTGATATATGAGGAAGAGAGAGATAGCTGGAAAGATAATGGCTCCGATGATCGCAGCGGGGACGCTAGGATCGTAAATGTATGGGTTCAGAACGCTGTGGTCTATACGTTTGTCAGTCCACACCAACACAGCGCTATATTTCGTAGTGATCCATGAGGACAAACCCATGAACGGGTATACGTGTAAGGTTGGTGTTGTAGTGTACTCGTTTAGGGTGTTGTGCCGTCTAGATTCTTGAACCTCGAATACACCATCTTGATATCCGGCCAAAGAAGGTAGCAAGTGTCGCACTTACTCGAATGGGAACTATCGCGCCTATATCGATGCACATCTTCGAGGAACGGTCTTGCGATTCTGTCGATCATGCTTGCTAGTCTGTCCGTTATCACCGGTCGCGTACGTTCATACCGCTGAGAAGCTGCCCCAGACGTCGATGAGGATGTTCATGACCGTTCAAGAGTGTCGAAGAGCAGGTTTAGAGACAGAAATGGCTAAGAAAAGGCGGAGCGGACGTGTTTTACTTATCCTTCACAAACGCTAAGAAGACAAGATCTTGGCATCCTTCGGCGGGCTCCAGCAGCGCGTTCCAAGTTGCGCGGCCTAGAGATCCCCCACCATAGTAACCAGGTTCAACGAGGCACAGAGCCAGGTACCACACGTGGAATGTATATTGACGAAAAGTGGAAAGTACTGGCGACCTGGGTTCAATCATTGTGCGAAATGGAGTGGTATATGGGTGCGCAAGCGATGAAGGTCACCTCGGCGTAGCATCATGTGTAGATCTCTGTGCCCCAGCATGGCTCGGCAATCCCTAGGTAATTGCAAGAGCGGGTGGCCCATCGATGGATCGCTCGATTGCGACGGGCAAGTCGGGACGAGCAAACGCTGTCGAACGTCAGTAGACCTTGGATCAACGCTCGGCGGGATTTGCCAACGCTTGGCACGATGGGTGGGCAAGGCAGCAATTGGCTCCGCTTCTGACCGAAGAGGAATGATTTCATCTCACGCGTGTCGCTGGAAGCCCTCGATTGGGGATATGGACGCTGAGTGTTGACGGAATCAACGGAAAACCGGCACCGGATGCTGCATGGTGTTGTTACTGCGCTCGAGACACAGCTAAGCACTGAGCTCGGGACGTAGCGACTTTTTGTCGACACGGCCTCATCTTTATAAGGCATCAACCTGGTGGGCTCTTGACAGGGATGACATATCGCCTCCTTAGGGTTTCGCACGGTTTGAAGACCTGAGCAGTTTCACGATAGAGGAGGTGTGTTGTAGGCCCAGGATGATGCTGCGACGTCGACACTTGCAGTCGCATGTTTGGTCCTCAGGCTTTGGTGCGGCTCAAGAGTTGGATGGAGAGACTTGTGGTGCTCTCGTGGTATGGTGTTTTCTCCAATGGTCGAGCTAGCCCGTACCAGGAAAGGCGGGGCCGCTGCACTTGAACGACTTTCACGAGGCGATACAGATACCTATACTCATAATTTAGATTACTTACGTAGGAGTACTTTGTGTAATCCAGTATAGTCCTGTCTATGATGTGCTTGAGGGTTGAACTGCTTCTGAGTAGCTATAAAGAGTGGGAACTAGGGAAGGAGAGATGACTTTGTTTCTACCCTCGAGGAGGCCTTCTGACCTCGAAAAGCTTGTCGTAATGCAGACTCAACTCCAGTGTCGGATGTTTTCATTGATTCGAGTAACGTATACGGGACTCGGACAATCGACATGTCAGCCTTCCGATCCGCGCGCTGGCCCCGGACACAAGGTACAGATTCCCACATTGGATTTGTTGTACCTTTGGATTCGTTTGGTAGGAGTGTTTCAAACAGCCGAGCCAGGTCCTACCTCTGTGGTGGTTCAGCACTGAAGTGCTCCCAGTATCCGAACAACCTCTCTGGGAACTACTGTCCCTAGAGAGGCTGAGTAACGATGGCCGACAGTCTCGCAGATCCGCAACACGTATTTCTTGGTCTCTATTGCCAACGAGGGTATCGAATGTGCCGAATGCCCTCACCGAAGGTGAGCCAATCAATAGTCCAGCCGTTGGCAAAAAGAAGGAAGAATTTCAGGAGGATATCGAGGAGGAGTTCAATGAGGACGACGATGAGTGAGTGTAGCATTCAGCAGACTGGCGATGCTGCTGAGGAAGACGATATGATCTAGATTGCAGACATTGGTGGGCGGCGTACATTCAAAGTGGTCCTTTCAAGTTGCATTTGAGAACTATACCTCTGCATCGACACCATGGCGTCGATGGCAAGGCGTCTATGAAGCTTTATGTGTCACAAGAGAATGAGAGGGCATCTTTGTATAATACTGGATACGGTATGGAAGATTGCGTTTGGTGACCGCGGGCGCTCTGAGATAGGTAGGGCTTGAACGCTCCCGAGGTCTTCCCGTGACGCAAGAGAGACGCGCTCCCACGAACGAGCTGGCATGTCTTCAGTAACAGCTCGAAAGCTCGGGCCCAGGCATACTCTAGGGCATGTAGTCGTCCGCAGATCGCGCCCAGCGCGGCGTTAGGTAGACGCGTCGGCGCGAAAATGAAACCCAAGACAACATAGAATCAAATCGCAACGCTTTGCAGCACGTTATTTCGGGCTAATCGTCCCAACTCGTAACTCATCCAGTGTAACTTACAGGTTGTAATATCATTGAGTCTGCATAGATGGCGAAGCGGAAGCTGTTCGATTCAGACGCTAGTGCGGAACCCTCGCCCTCGTTACCAGAGGAGCGGCGTCCTAGTGTTTACGGGCGTGAGCATATGACGAAGCGTCCTCGACAACTTTTTGCCAACACAGACAGCAGATACGGCTGGACACCACCACGAGGGGATAGCACGATGCCCAGCGAGCTGCTCGAATTTATCTTGGCGCACGAAGACGCTTTCAAGAGGTACGCATCATGGTCCTTGTCCTTGTCCCTCGCCTGCTTTGAAGCAAGGGACTGCAGCTGCAGAAACACTCGCGTCAGAACTGGTGCAGTTTTCTATTCTCCAGCGCTTTCAGGTCAACACTGGAGCTAACACGACGTACAGCCGCAACCGCCTCTCCTCGCTTTACTCAGACTTCCGCCACCACAAAGAAACAAACCCAGAGGGATACCAAGCCAACATCAACGCATGGAAGAAAGCTCTCGCGGACGCCGCCCGAGCCGGCGTAGTTCCCGCACAAGGAGGGAAACATCATCTGTTGAACATTAGTGCGGGCGAGGATCTGATCAGGGCTCTCCAGGACGAGAACTGTGGACGGCCGACATGCCTACCCGCGGTCTTCCACGATGCGGTGTCAAAGAACGACTTCATACCTCTGAGTGACTTCTTGAATGCGCAGACGAGCGTATACCACAAGTCTTGGATACCCTCACCTTGGGCGGCGGTGCGGTGGGGGCTCAGGCAGATCGGGCTGTTACCAGGGCTTGGAGATGAGATTGCCGCGGCAGATTATGTCGTTCTCACCAACGTTGAGGCCAGTATCGTTTCGCGTTCTCATATACGCTTAACTGACAACATTCCTACAGACTGCCGCGGAGGCGATAATAGAACGAATGAAAGAGTCGACGTCTGTAGACCTGATTGTCTCTAGATTAAACTTCCTCAAACGCTTCGCCAACGTCCTCAACTCTTTTCGACCTTTGACGTCTGCGGACCTTAACATCCTGCTCGTACACCTCGCACGCGACAAGCGAGCGATATCCTACAATGACCAGACGATAAAGTTCAAAGCCGAAACCCAACCACAGCCCGTCCCGATAACGTCAGAAGACACTGCGATCGCGAACCTCAGGGACACACTTGCGAGGCTCCATACACAAGTTGCGCCTTTGGAGCAGCAAATAGCCGTTCACGATGCAGCAGCAAAGGAAGCTGTCAAAACGAAAAACATGAGCAAGGCTAAGACTGCTCTGCGACAGAAGAAGATGGCTGAGGCTGCGTTCGCCCAACGCACGGATCTCGTACTTCAGCTTGAGACTGTGTTCGGTAAACTACAGCAAGCTGTAGATCATGTCGAGATTGTTGAAGCAATGAAAGCTGGTTCATCTGCACTGCAGGGCCTTAACGAGAAAGTCGGTGGCGCCGAGGGCGTCCAGGCCGTCATCGATGATCTCCGAGAAGAGATGGACACTGCTGAAGAGATCAACCAGATCATCAATGAGTCTGGGGAGCAGGTCGATGAGGGCGAGATTGATGACGAGTTTGCGGAGCTAGAGAAACAAGAGAAGGAGAAGCGAGAGCAGGAGGAAGCTGCCCAGACTGCTGCACGACTTGCGGAGCTGGAACAAGCCGAGAAAGAGAAGCAAGAGAAAGCCGAAAGGGCAGAGGAAGAGAAGCAGAAGGAACTACAGAGGGCTGAAGCAGACCGCGCAGAGAAGGCCAAGAGCACCGAGGAGAAGATCATGCAGACATCCATGGACATGTCACGTCTATCATTTCAGAATGCCCCGTCTGCGACTCATGAAGAAGACGAGGAGCAGAATGAGCCCCAGGCTTTGCCAGCATAGCATCTTTTCGATCTACTACCTTTTCAGCGGCACAATGGAATATACATGAGCGTGAGCATTGGATCGGCGTTAGGACTAGACCAGCCATGGTGGACTAGATGATTCGTCTGTGTTTTTATACTTGATCGCATATGGCCGTGCAGTTAGATAGCAGGAGACAGGACCTTGGCGGTTCGATATGTACCCTTCATACCAGTGGATACTGGAATACGAGATTCATACAAATATCAACTGTCCAGTAATCCACCAATTGCCGCCGTGACGTCTATCGGACCGAAGGGTTGCTTCTTCTTAGATCACCGCTCGCTAGCCGAATGCCAAGCCATCTGCTTCGACCTCATCGCGAATCTCAACCCGTTTGACTAACTCCACAATAACCACCCCGCCCTCCGACACGACTCTCTACCCTAACGCGAGGTCGCTCTCCAGTCTCTAAACGACCTGCATACCAAATCGCGACCCAATGCCGCCACTCTCGAGCGCCACGCGGGCGCTCACCCGACCCACGCTCTACTACCCACTCGGCTTCCGCACTGCGTCACGACCGTTTTCACAATCAAAAGCGGTGCGCTCCGACCACGGCCCCTCTTACGATCCACCGTCGGGATGGCTGTTCGGCGTTAAGCCGGGAGAGAAGTACGAGAAGGAGGGTTGGGAGGGCATTTGGTATTGGGGGTTCTTTGGCAGTATTGGCCTTGCCGTTGTGGCGTATGCTTTCAAGCCAGATACATCGTACGTGGAATTTTAGAGCCCTTGAGCTTTTGCTTGAGACTGCGAGGTTTGGGGGGGAAATGCGAAAACCAGAGGCTAACAGCGTCATAGCATCCAGACATGGGCACTCGAGGAGGCACGGAGGCGACTTGAAGCTGAGGGCATCCTGCCAGACCCGGACGCAAAGAAAGAATAGATATGAAGCTGCAACTCCATCAACCGAGGTGCGAGTGAATAAGGCGAGCGCGAAAGACCAAGATTGGGAGGACTGTACATATGACAGCAACGGCATCATTTCCTTATGTGTGCAATTCGCATAGAGCTGGGTTGGCTTCTCTCAAACGAACCAGTAATGGCAATGCTATCGGCTTTTCTGCGTTCACGAGGCCCAACGTCATTGTGTGATGCTTATATTAAAATACAGCTAGCAACATCTGCGGTTCTTTCGCGTTTCACGCAAACGAACCACTGTCAAGGGCTTTGACCGCTCACAAGAAGTGCGCTCTATATCTAATAACATCCTTTTCATGCGATTTCACACGTGCAGGCCCGGGGTAGTGGTAAAGATCTTGATTTAGATCACTCCTTAGGAGCGCTGCAGGTAGGCAAGTAGGATCCCATCTGAGTGGTGCTTGAAGGTTGAAGCGCTCCTACAGGATGATCCATGTTACGGTATTTGCACCACAACTCCGTGGGGATACTACAGGACCTACTCATAGCATTCAAAAGCTCCCACGTAGCTACAGCATGATTCTGCAAACATCGGCCAAAACGTACAACGAGAAAGGAGACACCCCAACATTCGGCTGTTTACACCTAAGAGACGGTGATCGAAGCAGACCCAGAGCTGAAGTACCCCTCCACAGCAACGATCTGGTAGTTATGCGTTCCCAGCTTCATACCTAACATCTCGTCAGCTTCGATCTCAACCTCAAACCCCTCAAAGATGTACTAACCAAGATTGGACCAAGCATCAAAGTGCGTCTTGGTGTTCACACTTCCACTGGACCTCTTATTGTTCCTCACAGACCAGAACTGCTGGAACGTCCTGGTGCCTTCAATGCTTGGTTGATTAGTGCGCGTGGTCTGTGCAATTTTGTAGGAGGAGCCGTCGACGGTAACGCTGCCTTTGGTAGCGGCTGCTGAGGAGGGATCGTAGGTTCCGAAGTTCTCGACAATGTAATATTCAATCAGGGGGTTGGTGGTCCAGCCATAGATTGCGAGGTAGGAGTTTCCGTTGGGGTTGTATGAGCCGCTGTAGTTGATCGTCCTGCGAAGGGCGGTCAGAAAGATGGAGGTTCGAGGAAAGGAGGAGAGATGAATTACTTAGCGGATCCTGGCATCCAGCCTTTTCCTCCGACGAAGTTGCCGCCACTCTTCCACGTTACGCTGTAGGAGCCACCAGCGCCATTCGTATATGTCACATCTGAGCCGCCGTCTGTCCAGAAGCTGTAGTAGTAGCCGTTGTGTGTGCCTGTTGAAGAGGGAGTGCCGGCACGAGGATCGAGAACAGTACCCGGAGCGCGTTTGGCAAGATCAGTGGGAGCAGCGAAGCTTCCAGCGAGGATGGCACTGCATGCCACGAAGAGTGTAGTGAAAGAGACCATATTGCTTGATTCGAGATTGGCTATGATCTGACCTGCTATGATGGCTGGTGTTCCTCCGAGTACGTAGATCAACACGTCTTTATAGATGTTTATGGTATGTTCTAGGGATCATTATAGATTAGCCATGCGGTTATCAGAATATCGTGCTCAGCAATCTCCACTCAGGACATATTGAAACAAACCACATCAATAAGAATGCGGGCTTGTTCTAAAAAGCTCAGCCAAGTCTGTGTGCATCGGCAAACCAATGGGGAGTCGACTATCTACTTATTCCTCCGCTGCGATCTATCTGATTCGTAGTCTGGGGTGCATTTGTCAAGCTCTAGCCAAGAGTTAGGTATTAACAAGGCTCTTCGATAAGGCCGTAGTCAGGAGACTAATCACCCTGTAATCCCATTTTGTACTGGAGTAGGAAACAACGAAAAGTCTTGTACGGGTAATCATCTACTTGGCGGGCAATGCTAGGGTGGAGGTTTCGATGGAGGGGGGGATAAAGCAATCAATTGAATACATAAACCATGCTGTACCTGGACAAATGTGTGTCCAACAAGTAGCACGGTGGAGATTTTCTGATGCGCTAGAAAACATACGGCATGCTGGCGAGGATCCTTTGATGAGAGGATTGGGCGTGGGACGTTTCGAAACTTGACACAGACCTTGGCTTTGAGGTTGGAACCTCGGGAGGAACGACCTAATCTCGGCTGCGCTTGAGGGCGCGTTCCCACCTTTACTACCACTCGTCGTCCCATCTCAACCCGCAGATCCACATCGCACAAAAATGGCATGGAAACTCAATAATCACCAGGATCGTACTAAACATCTAGGATCGGAAGTCGCTTGGCTCCTATTTGTTGATCCGGGAAGCCAGGAATACAGCGTTGGCGATATCGCGCCAATGAGAACCACGAAAGATATTGCGAGGATCCAGCGGACAAGAAGAAGCGGCTGTACCCCGGATTGGGGCGGACGTTGTCCAGGTACTTGGCTTTGCTTGTCCCGGTGGATATATGTGGGCATTGCGCGGACGGCTCGATAGTGAGGTACCCAACAGACCGAAAGAGGGATAATGTCAACACTCGCGGCAAAAGAAGGATTCTACTCTTTCCATGAACCTCAAGTTGAAGGTCAGGAACCGCAGTAGGCCATATCATATTGCCACGAGCATCCTCAGGTTTTTTATCATTTGCCTCCAAGACAAACTCGGATAAGTTCATGCTAACGACAGTCACCGGCATCATCACCAGAAAAAACCTGCACAAACAAGATTTGACTCATGGTTAATATACGCCCAACCAAAGCGAGCATATAGACCAACTGGAAAGTATGTAAATAAAGAAAATGATCGATTTCAGAAAACGAAGAAGGTTAAGAAGAGGTGGGATCTTCTATCAAGCCTTCAGCCATAATGGAACGGATCGAACCAGCTGTCGAGCGGAGTCGGGACACAAATATCGCCTCGGATTACTCATGTAGGAGTACTATGCGTAGCAAAGGAAGGTCCTAAATAAGTAGTGATTAAAATACGAAGCGCGCCTGATTAGTTATACGGACTGCTATCCGTACCTCCTCTCCCGGATCTTGTCGAAATCAGGAATGCTCGACAACATCCAATCTCACACTCTTATACGATGGAAAGAAGGAGACACAGAAGCCCCGCTGAAAGTGCAATCTCCATCGCCTGGCCCCAGAATGTCAGGCAAGCCTCAGACCAAGCTCGGGAATTGTAGATGTTCTGTCCCCCAGTACCTGCTAACACGTTAGGAGTGCTTGAAGTGGCTAGAGCGACAAGAGAGATATTCACTTCGACTGTTGAACTGCTTCTGAAGCTTGAAACAGTAATAGCCATTGCCTCTCAACCACCCTTTTCCATTCCATTGCTGACTGTTCACATAGGAGGATGCACTTCCCGCTACACTATCTAATAAGTCATTTCAACATAAGAAAGAGCAGATTCCAAGTCACTCATGATCGGCTTCACCATTCACTCTTTCCTTACTTTCACCACGAGGCACGCCATTTCGCAATTTCCCACATAACCTAATATAGCTCACTGTGGTACTCATCCCAACTCTGCACTTTACATCTTCACCATTTCGCTTGCTTGGGAAAAAGGGCACAGCATGGTCAATGATCAAATATCTGCTACAACCATCGCTGCGATCTCCACGAGGTCCCGACCACGTCAAAGCTCGACTCGCCTCTCCACGACATTACGACATCCGTTTCTTGAGCGGCACTGTTCGTCGTGTCGGACCTCAGAGTCTCCAGAGACCTGTTCGCGCTCAACTGGTAATTGCCGCCTAGTCGCTCACAGCAACGCGCCCGTCCTAACTTCTTCACCAGACAAGCAATCACCCGCCACATATTCTCGACTCTCCGACAACCATAGCTGACAATGTGCTTACGCGTATGGGTCCTCTACGTAACCTGCGAGCACAAAACACTCCACCCCGACCAACCGCATCGCCCCTGCCAAAATGTAGCTAGTGCTACTTTTTACGGTATCTTCAATCTGGAATGCACGGGTTCCCAGCTTGTGCACATAACGGAGACAGGCGGACCATTCTGTCGGGCGTGCCAACTTGACTTGGAACGTAGGTTGAAGAGGATCAGTGTTGCGCAAAAGCAGGGTTGGGAGTGGACACGCCCGTATCTCCCTGAGGCATATGCAGAGTCGTGGTGAAGAAACGCGGGGTGAGCTTGGGAGATGATGATGGACAGCCCTCGATGAGACAGGCGGTTGCGAATGGCTTCTTTTGGCCGAGAAAGAGAAAGAACATCGGTCGACGTTGTGCGCAAAAGTCTTGGTTTGGATACATTCGGGTGACGAGGTCTAGTTTCGGAGACGCATTGGTGAGGGAGTCATTCAATGACCAACATGCTCAACCTCTATATCAGTTTCCTTCATTCAGGAGCGTGATCAATTGCTCCTTCCCAATGCATCGTCACAAGTCTGATCAGGCACCGATAAGCATGGACACTTCAACAATACGAAGAATCAAATCTGGCCCTCCAAGCGCTACAGTGAGACATGTGCCACTCATGAGGGATACCGAGACATCAACCTAGACATTGATCCAGGCATCAATACACACACTTCCATCGGCCAGTCTCCATCGCGGCATGGGCTTAATCTACCCACTTCAAACACGCTCTTCCCCGTTGCCTCTTCTTCTCTTTGCTTTGGCAACATGTGTTTCCGCAACGGCATCCACTACTCATGCACCCACAAACTCCTCAACGCCGAAGAGCCTTTCTCTCTCTGCCCGGCATCCCTAGCCAACCGTCCCATACAAAGACCCTGCGCTGACACTCATGATAGAATAACGCTAAGTGACGACGTCTGCATAGACTGCTACAACAGAGAGCAGCAAGAGCACCGAAGGAGAGGCTCAGGGAATGGGAGCAGAGGGGGAGGGAGATTTTGGAGATGGACGGGGTATGGTGGGCCGTGGGGACATGATCGGTATGGGAATGATGTGCCGCAGTGAGCAAATTATTTGCGTGGTGGAAAGGAGTGTGAGGGGTATTCAATGGTCAAATCAAACTGGTCGAGTCAAAGTTACCCAACAACTACTATGATGGAATTTGAGGGCAAGCAATGCTCGCTCTGGGATTGTGAAATGTGGAGTGAGCAATACCTGGAGATGAGATACAGATAGCTGTTGGTACAATAGTCTAGGAGCACTTCAGCTGTCAAACTCTATCTCGGCAGGAGTTTGCTAAGCGATATGGAGTCATGCTAGAGGTGCAATTCAGTTTGTCATGAACGTTTTCTGTACCTCAACTCCGCGAAGCAGGCGCAGCTTTACGTGTAGACGCACTGGTGGAACTAGGCTGACATAGCGTGCAAAGAGCTCTCAATCAAGCTGAACAAGGTCAACTCCATTATTCCTTATAATGATATGATCATTGACGTGGATAATCATCCATGACATGAACCCCCCCATGTACGCCAACCGTGCCGAGACGCCGTACTCCCCAAGATGCTCATGCACATCATTTCTTCTTGCCCATCGCCTCACTATCTGACAATTGCCGCACGAAGACTTTGATGGTGCCATCTGGGAGATCCTCCATACCATTCTCGAAGCTTGGGCTGACACCAATAGCAACGAATTTACCGTTGCTGCTGAAGTCGATAGATGCGACACTGGCTGGGAACTTCTGGTACTGCCTTATCCTTCGTTTCGCGACGCCGTCCCACAATGCTACCACACCGTCTCCGCCACCCGATGCGAAAGTTCCATGAACAGGGTGAAAGGCCAAAGCGTGAACCGGATAGACAACATCCTGGCCGTCTTGGTTCTGGCGGTGGCATTTGAAGGCGTACTTTCGAGATTGCGATTCGTCCGAAGGATCGAACCACTCCACCGCTACACGGCCTTCGATCGACGAGGACGCGTATCCGGCGTCATTGGGCATGCATGCTACCGCGCGAGTCATATACTTCATGGAGCTTTCCCTTCGCTGCCAGGGCTCTACATCGACGATGGTGGGTTGTGCGGTTGCCTTTGCGAGTGTGTCGAGTTCGTAGATGTGTAATGAGCGGTTAGCCATGGCTACTACGAGCTTTGTCGGTGAGGCGGACAGTGAAAACGGTTTCGAGGGTAGTGTGATGGTCGTGTACGTGCCAGGTGGTGAGTTCAGATTGTGTATATGGAGCGTCGAGTCCCACGATGCCGAGACAAGGAGATTGTAAGTTGCAGAGAATATGACGCTCCGCACGCCTTTCTCGTGCCTCGACATAACCGTCAGCTCTCCTGACTTGAGGTCAATCCTATATTGCCATCAGTATAATGTCTTCCGGAGCCAAGTTGCATTGTGTGTATACCTTCTCACACTCCAATCCAGGCAGGCGCTGTAGGCCTCCATGTCGTCGCGCCCAAAACACGCATCTAGTACCGGCTGGGGATGCTCAAACTTTTGTAGCAGCTTGCCGCCATGATCGGCTTGGATGTCGTAGTGGTAGACGTATCGGTCCCACGAGGCAACTATGAGTTCGTCTGGGTTCTTCGGCGCAAACTTGACCGCGGAAATGGCATCGGTGGGGTTCTGCGCAAGCTCGAATTGGCCTTGGTCTGTCAGCTTGTCCTCACAAATAAGCTCAGTCATGTGCATTTACTTACTAGACATGTTGGGCACTGCGCTGGGAGAAGGATACCGTACTGTGGCAGTGAGTGGATGCAGGCTGCTGTCGAGCTTGCCCAAATAAACAGCCGGCGAAACCTCGGCTCTTATGTCCCCCCTCCACAGCTCCCCTCCCTTGCTCGCCCTCACAAGACTCCAACATCCCTACCCCACGAAACAGAGATGCCGTTCGCGCAGTTGGTGATAGGGTCGCCCGGCGCGGGCAAGTCGACGTACTGCGATGGCATGCAGCAGTTCATGGGCGCCATCAAGCGCAAGTGCGCCGTCGTCAATCTCGATCCCGCCAACGATCACACGTCATACGCGCCTGCGATAGACGTCCGAGACCTGGTCACTATTGACGAGATCATGGAGCAAGAGGACTTGGGGCCGAACGGAGGCATACTGTATGCGCTTGAGGAGCTGGAACACAATTTTGAGTGGCTAGAGGAGGGGTTGAAAGCTCTCGGAGGTCCGCAAGCTACATCTACGTTTGAACACGAGAGACCAAACTCATGTACAGGTAGATGACTACGTCCTCTTCGATTGCCCGGGCCAAGTCGAGCTCTTCACACACCACGCGTCGCTACGGAACATCTTCTTCCGCCTACAAAAACTGGGGTACAGAGTACTCTACATCTCGTCCCGTCTTAGACGCACCGCTAATTCTCGTGTAGCTCGTAGTCGTCGCGCTCACAGACTCAGTCGTACTAAGTCGACCTTCACTATATGTTTCTTCGCTCCTCCTCGCTCTACGAAGTATGCTGCAGATGGACTTGCCACACCTAAACGTCCTCACCAAGATCGACAACCTGAAGAATTACCCCGACCTACCATTCAACCTCGATTTCTACACCGAAGTGCAGGATCTCAAGTATCTCTTGCCTTTCTTGAATAGGGAACAGACATCAGGTATCCCGGGACCCATGAAAGCTGACGCGACCAGCTCAGCAGATGACAGGGACGAAGACGAGCCCACATCTAAATACTCGGCACTGAATAAGGCAATCGTAGAGCTCGTAGAGGACTTCGCTCTAGTTGGCTTCGAGACACTCGCCGTGGAAGACAAGAAGAGTATGATGATACTACTGCGGGCGATCGATCGAGCTGGTGGCTACGCGTTCGGTGGGGTCGAGGGCGCAAATGACACAGTATGGCAGCTAGCCATGCGATCGGATGCCGTGACTATGGATGCACTGGACGTGCAAGAAAGGTGGCTCGACAGGAGAGAAGAGATGGACGAAGAGGAGAGGAAAGCTTGGGCAGAAGAGGCAGCGCAACTGCCTGGTGCGCCGGAAACTCAGCATGTAGATCCAGAGGAAGCAGAAGCCCAGCAGCACGAGGCGCAAGCTGCACCAAAAGCAGCAGATGAGGATGACGATATGGAGGACCTGGAAGAGCAGAGGAAATTCTTAGAGACGCAGAAACAAAAATCTGGTGGCATCCCAGTGGTGAGGAAAGGATAGAGCGAATGACGCAGAAGTTGATGATTCTCGAGAGAAACCCCGAACTAAGATACCCATTGCTACTCCTGGCTTCCTAGTAAATAATACAGTCCAAAACGAGGGTCTCCAGCGCTATGCCACAATCGTAACATCGTATCTCATAACCAATGTGCTATTCCTTACTCCCGATTGCGAAGAACCTTCCTTACAACTCCTCATGCACCCGCACTTCTCCCATCCTTGTGATCAACCAACCATATATTCATAACGCACTCTTCCTCGCCCTCACAGCCTGCAGAAAAGCACCATAACTCCACGTCAGGTCATGAGCGCCGCGCATAAACCCCGTCACACGATCAAACTGCTCGCTTAAGCTCCCTTCAGCGTCCGCATGCGTTTTCACAACATCTAGGAACTCGTCGCCCAAACTCTTCAGCCTCTCAATCACGCTGTGGTATAGAGCGTCATTGGGGCCATAGTTTCGGCCAGCTTCGCGATCCAGTGACGACCCAGAGAGTAATGCGTCGTAGAATGGTAGTCCAAGAGCGGAGATGGTGAGGTTCTGAGACGACGAGAGATGCGAAGCTGTGCGGTACAGGATCTCTGCAGCGGAGGAAGTGCATAGGAACCAAGGATTTCCGCCTCGAGCGTCGTTGCCGTACCCGTCATACACGTCTTCTGGGTAGCGACCTAAGCCAACACCTTCAAGCACTGCTTCGTCGTCATCTGAGGAAGATGGAGAGCTATTGATCGGGAATCGTGCGCGTTGGTCTTGTACCAGCGCGAGGAGAGAGATTAGGACTTCGTCTGAGTGGGGGGCATAGACTGGCAAATGCTCCGAGTCAGGTGAAGGGTAGCCGTGCAGTGAGCCAAGGAGCAGACCACAGTCAAGTCCTGTTCTTGAGCTGCCAAGGGTCTCGATCAGATGTCCCTTATTGCCTGCCCAGAATCGCTGCATGAAGTTCTGTAGGGTCTCTGCTTGCTCTGCGTACCAGTCCGCTGCGCCATAGTCTTCAAACGCGCGAGCGAGATCTGCACCCTCCCTCAAGGCGCGCATTTGTACCATTGCAGTGAAGAAATGCAGACCTTCGATTTCTTCCCATAGATCGAAGCCGCTCTGGTTCCAGGAGTGGCTGACGTATTCAAGATCTGCTTTGATGATGCTGTTTGCTGGCATTGATGCATGGTAGAATGGCATATACCAATCCTCTGCACTGTCGCTTGTCCATAGAGAAGGATGCGAGGTATTATATGCTCGCAGGTATGACATAAGAGTCAACGCACGCAGGGCAGGTCCATCGCGTTGTGGCCGTCCCCATGAGCCTACGAAAGGCGAACCATCTGCCTCGAACTTGGGCTCGCCGAGGCCTGACAGATCGTCAAAGCTTCCAGAGGGGTTGTGCGTGTGCTGGAGATGATACTGTAGTTCTGCGTAGTCATCTAGAATATTTGACAGGTCTGCTGCAAGCTTCGAGCTTGGATCGTCTGCGTAGATGTCGACTAGAGATCCCATGGTGATTCCTGCATCTCGCACCCCTTGTGTCCAGTTAGCCAACTGTTTCCAAATCATGTATAAGCCATATATACGCACATTGGTAAAAGTAGTTCGGGCGATCCGTCGAAGGACTCGCAATAACGCTGCCCTTCGCCGCATTCTCCACATTTCTGCCTCCAGGTGCGACATTTGCCAATAGTTTGTCCAATGCTATCCTCTCCTCTTCCTCTATCCACGAGTCTAGTGTGTCCTGTAGCGGCTTCTGCTGTGCATCGCTTGCGGAGGCAAAATTTCGTATCGGCGGTATCGAAAAGGCGGTCGCAAAGAGGACGGCGTAGGCTAGAAAGACAAAGGGTATCAGTAAAGCCATGTCGGCTTGAAGACCAGCTCAAGAAACGAATCTAAGCAGCAGGTTAGAAGTAAAGGATCGTCACGCCCAGACTTGCGCGAAGAAAATAGGGTTGTGGGACATTATAGGTGTCGTATTGAATAAGCTAGCTGTCCAGCTTGTCTCTCCACGTTGCCTCGGAAGAAGGACCTCCATGAGACAATGACAAGTGGCCGCGTGCCATGTTAGCAACTTGAGATCTGGCGACTATCCACTAGGAAAGGCGGGAGCGACGGGGCTGCGTGGAAGTAAGCATCGTGAGTGGCTTCTTCAGGCGTGACGTTGACGGGTGATCGAGAAAAGTCCATGGAAGCCTGTCACGAGGGGCTCTACTCCAATCAGATCGAAGATGGGTCAGGCGCTAGAGGCTCCCGATCTTCTCTCGGTGCCCCGCGGACGCAGGAACTGGCCAAGTTGGAAGTGACGTACCCGAAGCTGAGGTGGCTTGCCGTCAACCTTGGAATTCTGGAACGCCAGAAATGTTGTATCACGTGCATTCGTCGATAGCATAGTAGCTGGATCACGCTTCAGGAGCACTTCAGCCCCCAGGAACTACTTCAGTAGAGTTTTGTTTTAAACTTCAAAACACTTCTGCTAGACAAATATAACATGAGTAGTAAAACTGCACCTGCAACACCCTCCAAATACGCATGGTAGAGTATTCTGTGGTGAGACACCTGCCGCACGCGAACGGTATGTACGCATCTTATCTTGTCAATGTTGGTAGAAACCGCGAATGAGTAGATTGAAAGGGAGCTGTAGGTGGGATGGAAAAACCGAGAATATGCATTTAATTACATCGTACCATGCTATCATACAGAGCGAATGCTGGAGGGTATCTGCGCCCATAACAAGATGTACACACTACGCTCGAGAATCAAACAGAGACCGCCCGGGCATAGAAATGCAAAACAAGAACATCCAAGGCCGGCAGAACCATAAACGGCCCACTTCCGAAAGGAAGCACATGAAAGGACGTGCTCGCTCCAATCATACGCTTGAGCCCATCCTCTCCCCTTCTCCGTACATCCTGGTCTTCTTCTTTCCTTTTCCCTTCTTCCTTCCAGCCGGTTCATTGGGTGGACTACGTGTCCCCTTACTGCCCGCGCGACTCGGAAAACCGTCCTCGCTTTCCCTTCTCCATCCTTTAACTTCCTTCAGTACGTCCCGGAAGCCTTCCTCAAGCGTCGTCATTCGAGCCAACATGATTCTACTCATACGGTTCGATTCATCGTCGCTGCCCTGTTGTCGGTTCCTCATCCGCGCTGCCATTTCTAGCTGCGTAGTGAACGAAGCCGGCAAGGCGGCGAGATTGGTAAGGTGGGGAACGTGGCGGTTGTCACCAAGGTCGGATGCAAGATCCAAAGCCTGTGCATTAAAGGACGGATCACGGCGGCGATGGTCCATAGCTAGGAAGCTTGCGATGTTCGGCGTTGTCGTGTGTAGGCCACGTGGAGGCATGATGGGACGAGGCTTGCTTGCACCGCCGATCTGGGGACGCTTTGGTGTGCGGTGACCTTCTTGAGCCCGGCCTGGTGTAGCAGTACCGCTTCGCGTAGTGGGGCGTGTAAGCTTCACAGGCGAAGTCGAGTGCGATGCCGTCTCTTCTTCACCATTCTCCTTAGACGGGCTAAACAACACGGTATTGGTTGACAGATTGCGAGTATGAGCTGGCTTCTGGCGACCATAGCGCTGGCTTGGAGTCGCATCGGCTCCGTGATGAGGTCCGTTGGACGACAGTGAGCTGCCAGGTGCAGGCGTGCGGACTGGAGTACGTCCAGGGGTTCGTGGCCTCACTGTCATTGGCGTGCGGAAGAACTCGTCTTCGGACGTGTCATAGCCGCCTTGTGGCTGTCTGTTCTCCTTATCCGAACCTCCAGGCCTCTCTTGGGTAACGGTTCCGGGCGATATGTTCTCGCGATCTTCGTCTTCATTCGTCACCAGTTCATCGTCTCCATCTGCATCTGTCTGCTGTGGCAAGCTATCCATGCTCATGTTGGGTTCCTCTTCTTCTGCAATTGGGAAGTCAAAGGAAATCGTACGCCCTTCATGATCCGAGGCCGCTGTACGGCTCGTGCTCAAGGGATGGTTATGTCGTTGTTGCACATGCCCAGCAGTTTTGGTTCGTCGAAGAGATGGCCTTTTGCGAGTTTCCAAGCGATCTAGCACTGAACGAGTGTCCTCTTGAGGTGGCTCAGCATCGTCATCGTTGCCCATTCCTTTCATCCAGTCAGTAACCACGTTGCCAGAGTTGCGTCTAGGTAGCTGTTCCGTCGAGGGGTGATTACTAGGCCCACGGAATGGGCGACGGAACACCTCGTCCAGCGCACGATCTTTGTGGAAGGTGGTTATGGACGGCTCCCGCAGGCGAGCTCCAGGGCTGAAGACATCGATCGGGCCGCGCAGACTAAACGCTGGCACGTTGGCTTTAGTTTGCGCTCGTCCGCGCTGCTCCACTAGATCTGTTGGTCCATGGGCAAAGTTCGACAACAAAACTCTTTCATAGAGGAAGATCGAGAACAAGATAGGTACGTGCGTGACCTTTATGACAAAGCGGTTCATGCGAACGAACCTCCGGAACGGCATGCAATACTTCAGAGGAATGAGGAGCCATCCTAACACGTTTGTCGGAGCAATGTACGAGAATAACGCGTCCGATTTGACCATCGAGATGGTGTTCACAGCGAAGAGGAACTGGTGCTCCTCATTCGCATTCTGCACGATAGCCATGAACGAATTTGTTAGCACCGTGATCAAGATGGTGACGATCAAGAAGTGGCAGATGAATAAGAAGAGTGCCAGTAACACCTTGCCGAGGATGTTGAAGCTATCCCAGATGTCCCAAGCAGCAGGTGTGAAACCCATGAGAAGCTGGAACAGTGCGTATGCAGCACTAGGAGCATCAAAGTCCCTCCGGAAGGACAGCGTGAAGGCAACGAAGAAGCCGCTACAGCTGATAATGATAAGTAACAGGATAGCTACCAAGTCCATGGCCATCATTCGAAAGGCAATGAGCAGCTGGGAGAAGTAACGGTAATGATCGAGAGCCGAGAACAGGCGAGGAAATAATAGAACGGCCGTCGAACCCAGAACGTCGTATGCCATGCGAGCGATGGAGTGGCGGTTCTCGTCTGAGATGAGAATGCCATAGAGGCGGAGGACGTAGTACACCATGAACATTAGAAGTATACCGAGATCAAAGGCATTCCAAACGCTCATAATGTATAGTCCGAAGCCTTGTTCTGAGAAGCCTACTATCTCGTCAAGCATATAGCCAGCACTCCAAAACCAGAACAGTACTTCCAGGGCCGTGATGTCGTCAGATTTCTCCGCAAGTACAGCCAAGAACAGTCCCAGCATGATGGCGAAGGATATTGTCGAGAACAGGCTGCGGTACCGGGGGACACGCAGTCGAGATAATTTGAACAGTGAAGCGTCGTGAGGATCGTACAAGGTGACTGTGCGTCTCACTAATCGCTCCGGAGGCGTTGTATAGCCCTGCTTAGCATTTGGCACTCGGCGAGACGGTCCTCGTCCTGGAGATACGTTGCTAGTCACCGTGGTATACTGACGCCCATGTGGCAACTGTGGCTTACGATGTAAATTGTCGGCGACGTTCTGGAAGACAATCGTTCCTGCCCAAATAGCTTCGAGTTGCTGCACGGCGAGAGGGTGTGCGAGGAACTTCTTCGCCTGAGCTCTAATTGCAACCTCGAGTGTCGAAATACGCGCAGAGCGGGGACTCTGCCAACCGCGATTACCTCCTGGAGTGTTGGTACCGGTTGCAGCCATAGCCATGCCTTGTAGAGGGTCGAAGTCGTAGGACAGGGCATCGATCAATTCCCTAGTATTGAATTCCTTCAGCAACCTCATGGCCAGTAGCTCGCATATCAGCGCCCTTGACTTGCTGACGCCAATGTTTCCAGGGTTCGTCTCGCCTTCCTTTCGAAATTGTAGACAGTTGGAAATCAGGCAATAGAGTGTGCCCCGCGAGAAGTGATCGGCGAGGAGCTGCTGATGGATGGGCTTGACAAGGAACTGGGAGACTTGCGGCGAGCGCAGCTGTTCCCAGGAAAGTGTGGTCTCGCATCGCTGGATAACTAGGATCCGTATCGCGTGGGTCGTGTTGTAGATTGGGAGCCGATCTGTAGCGGAGAAATATTGTTAGCGGAGTAAACAAACAGGAGGCAAGTTGTGGAATACCTAGAAACTCTGAGAAGACGGGCAGTAATGGCCCGTCTCGTCCGCCGCGATGTTGATTATTGTCATCCTCATCTTCGCCGTCGTACTGGACTACCTCCTCGTACTCCTCGTCGTCCTCGTCCTCAGACGCGGAGTGCTCGTCTTGGTTCGCATGGCGATTGCGGTATCTCTCCAAGGCTGCTAAGAGCGGCGTGCGCTCCGAACGGCTGGCCTTTCGCTGGCTCAGCAATGATGCGAACATGGGAATCCTCCTAGCGCTTCCTTTCCCTCTGCGACCTCCAGAACGCGGAGATGGGTGAGTTGTGGTGGTGCAAGGAGCAGGGGAGACACACGGGTCTTGTAAGGCGAAACATCATGATAAGGGACTAACCACGGCTTCCGTGCTACACACCATGATCCCTCCTACACACCGCTTTCACTAAGCTCTTCCCGCCGCCAGGCTGAGATGATGATCATGAGGATGGATGTCCGATACTTCCTTATCTCTTGACGCCTCTTCCCCACGATTCGATGTTGGCACACAGCCAATCATCACGGCTGGCCCTTGCACAATGCAAGAGGGGCGTATCCCGACCTCACTTTGGCGAGCAGGCTAATGCAAAGTAGATGCAGCTGAGCGACAGGGAATTGAGGTTGGTGCGGCCAGACGCCCGCCTACAGCGCGAAATACATACCGTCTAGCTTGTGGTGACGGCTTGGAGAATATAACGCAAAGCAAGGGTAAGCTTCCCTCAAGGACTATCACAGTCCCTCAGCTGAGTATTGATATATCGAAGCACTCGGAGCACTCATCGGCGACTATCAGCGGCATCCCTAGCGGGTTGACGGCATCTTACCGCTACTCACGACCCTTCCTTGTATATACATCACATTCCGCAGCTACAAAGGAGGGGTGCGGTCTTCGCCCTGCATTCGTCAGATCCCTCTTGATTTTCATCATTATCGTGCGTCAGGCTGCCGACGTCTCTCGATATTGCGTGTAACACGCCTTCAAATTTTATGCAGCCGTAGTACAGCAGACTGTGATCCCGTTCAACACTTCTTCACAAGGCGTTTCCGCCTTGTCCGTATCGAGGTTTGTCCATCAAGATCGCGCAAGACAGGCTACGAGATTGGCGCAAAGGTCTCGCAATTACATCCTGTCTCCGTCGCCTTGTACTGTAGCAGGTGTGAGCTCTCGGAATATCCTTCCTTTGCGTTATGTTCTCCATGCCGTAGCCTTACTCCGGACCTCAATCTGGATGGCGGCATCGGAGTGCTTCAGCGCCCTTCATTTTGCTTCCAACGGTCGGGGTGGGGGCATCTTACTTGCCGAGCTACTGATATGATGCTATTCACGTCATTTGCATGCTCCGGACGGTGGACGTTGTGGCTGCAGAGATGCTTGAACGTTGAAGCACATCAATCCCACTATTGGTCTGGTGGAGCGAATAAGGACTCTGATTGCCCACACAGCTGCCTCACCGCTCTCTGTCGGTTCCTCGACAAATCACCGGCACCGTCTTTGAGATCTCCTAGAATGCTTGTCCAGCGATGCATTGAGGCTATTCGATTCGTGTCAGGCGCGATCAACGGCCCTGGCTCCACTAAGCTCGGGCCAGACCCCGCATTAGCGCTAACAATTTTCGCGGCAGTGTACTCGACCAAAAAAAGTTTCAGCTGAACAAATCTTTTCACTCTCCAGCAATTGTCTGACGGACTCGACCTCCAAGGCTCAGGAAGCCAGAGAGGAGCATCTTCACTACCCCGCCATGGCGCAACCAACCTTGGAGAGCCACAATATGGCACTCGAGCTGCAGGATGGCTACGTCTGCTTCGGAGAAAGCTTCGGCGCCGACAAGAGCATTGCTGGAGAACTGGTCTTCCAGACGGGCATGGTGGGCTATCCAGAGTCGATAACTGACCCTTCATACCGAGGGCAGATTCTCGTAATCACCTTCCCTCTGGTGGGCAATTACGGAGTGCCATCCAGGGAAGAGATGGACAGCTTGCTCCAGGATCTGCCAGCTTACTTCGAGGCGAAGGAGATACACATTGCTGGTCTAGTGGTGGCCTCATATTCAGGAGACGACTACTCGCACCACCTGGCGGTCTCGTCGCTCGGCGCGTGGCTGAAGGAGCAGGGAGTGCCCGCAATAACAGGCGTGGACACGCGAGCACTTACCAAACGTATCCGAGAAGAGGGCAGCATGCTTGGCCGCTTGTTGCAGCGAACCTCAACAAAGGCCACTCCGACGTCTACTGTCCTGACCAATGGAGCCGTCAATACTCAGTCATTGACCAATGGGCATGTTGAAGAGGATTGGAGGGGTAACTTTGAATACATCGCTTGGGAGGATCCCAATAAGCAGAATCTTGTGGCCGAAGGTACCTGGCCAATATCTCAAAGATTTTGTCTAGTCCGGTCTAACCATAGCCAGTGTCTGTCAAAGAACCCAAGATATACTCTCCCGACCCCTCTTCCGCCCTCAAGCATCCGTCCGGTCGACCCGTCCGAGTTGTGTGCGTCGATGTCGGTCTTAAGTACAACCAGCTGCGATGCCTTGTACGACGAGGCGTAGAGGTTGAGGTGGTACCCTGGAACTACGACTTTCCGAGGCTGGCTGGCAAAGAGTACGACGGTTTATTCATCTCGAACGGTCCGGGCGATCCAGCCATGATTGAGGATACAGTTAAGCACATCAAGGTGGCTATGGATGAGGCACGGACACCAATCTTTGGTATCTGTCTCGGACATCAGCTGCTGGCGCGGGCTGCAGGTGCCGATACTCTGAAGATGAAGTTCGGTAACCGCGGTCACAACATCCCGTGCACGAACATGATATCTGGTCGATGCCATATTACGTCACAAAACCACGGTTATGCCGTGGATGCAAAGACTCTGCCTCATGGCTGGGAGGAGCTGTTTGTCAATGCTAATGATGGCAGCAATGAAGGCATCCGGCACACTAGGCGGCCATACTTTAGTGTTCAATTTCACCCGGAGCATACCCCAGGACCGCGCGATACCGAGTATCTGTTCGATGTTTTTATCAACACGATCAAGAAAGCTATTGACTCCCCGGACACGTTGTCAAAACCCGTCGAGTTCCCAGGTGGCACGCTCGAGGAGAACAAGAAACTGGCACCCAGAGTCCATGTTAAGAAAGTGCTGGTGTTGGGAAGCGGAGGTCTGAGCATCGGCCAGGCTGGAGAATTCGACTATTCTGGCAGTCAAGCGATCAAAGCTCTGAAAGAAGAAGGTATCTACACGGTCCTCATCAACCCCAACATAGCCACTATTCAGACATCAAAAGGTCTGGCCGACAAGGTCTACTTCCTCCCCGTCACAGCGGACTTTGTACGCAAGGTCATCCAGAAAGAACGCCCTGATGGTATCTACGTCACGTTTGGTGGCCAAACTGCACTTCAGGTTGGCATCCAGCTCAGGGACGAGTTCGAAGAGCTAGGCGTCAACGTCCTAGGTACGCCAATCGACACAATCATCACCACGGAGGACCGCGAGCTTTTCGCCCGCAGCATGGAATCTATTGGCGAGAAATGCGCCAAATCGGCTTCTGCCAGCTCAGTGGATGAAGCCATGCGTGTTGTGAAAGACATCGGCTTTCCAGTCATTGTACGCGCTGCTTACGCGCTAGGTGGCCTGGGTAGCGGATTTGCCGAAGATGAAGCTCAATTGCTTGAGCTTTGCAACAAAGCATTCGCAGCCAGCCCTCAGGTACTGATTGAGCGGAGTATGAAGGGCTGGAAAGAGATCGAATATGAGGTGGTGCGAGACGCTCGGGACAACTGCATCACGGTTTGTAATATGGAAAATTTCGACCCGTTGGGCATTCATACCGGCGACTCCATTGTCGTAGCCCCGTCGCAGACACTGTCTGATGAGGACTTTAACATGCTGCGAACGACTGCTGTTAATGTCATTCGACACTTGGGTGTTGTGGGCGAATGCAACATTCAGTATGCGTTGAATCCTTTCTCGCGAGAGTACTGTATCATCGAGGTCAATGCCCGACTTTCCCGATCATCTGCGCTCGCGTCCAAAGCAACAGGCTATCCTCTTGCCTTTGTTGCTGCTAAGCTTGGCCTGGGCATCCCACTCAACGAGATCTCGAATTCAGTCACTCGCGTAACATGCGCCTGTTTTGAGCCATCTCTGGATTATGTTGTCGTCAAGATCCCGCGATGGGACCTAAAGAAATTCTTGCGTGTCTCTACACTTCTTGGTTCCTCCATGAAGAGTGTCGGAGAGGTCATGAGCATTGGCAGAACGTTTGAAGAAGCTATACAAAAGGCCATACGTGCTATTGACGGAAATAACCTCGGATTCAACGAGACTGCGGCTCTGATGAAGATCGATCAGGAGTTGCAGACGCCTTCAGATCAGCGCCTGTTCGCCATAGCAAACGCCATGCAGGCTGATTACGATGTCCACAAGATCTGGCAACTAACTAAGATTGACAAGTGGTTCCTAACCCGGCTCAAGGGTCTCAGCGACTTCGAAAAGCTAATGTCAACATACAACACCGCAAGTGTAACCAAACCTTTGATCCGGCGCGCCAAAGAGCTCGGCTACTCGGATCGTCAGCTTGCGAAGTTCTGGGGCTCCAATGAGCTTGCCGTGCGTCGTTCAAGAGTCGATGCGGGCATCATTCCCGTTGTCAAGCAAATCGATACTGTTGCCGCAGAGTTCCCAGCAGTGACGAACTACCTTTATTTGACGTACAACGGCACCGAAAGCGATATCACGTTCAATGATCGTGGCATTATGGTGCTTGGTTCTGGTGTATACCGCATCGGCTCTTCGGTCGAGTTCGACTGGTGCTCCGTACGTGCAATTCGAACGCTACGCGAGCAAGGCTTTAAGACAGTCATGGTCAACTACAACCCAGAAACCGTGAGCACAGACTACGATGAAGCAGATCGACTGTACTTTGAGAACATCAGTCTCGAAACAGTGATGGATATATACACGATGGAGAACTCCAGCGGTGTGATCATGTCTATGGGCGGCCAAACACCCAACAACATCGCTCTGCCTCTGCATCGTCTAAATGTCAGGATTCTCGGTACCTCGCCCGAGATGATTGATACAGCTGAGAACCGGTACAAATTCTCCCGCATGTTGGATCGGATCAATGTCGATCAGCCTGCTTGGAAGGAGCTTACTAGCATCGAAGAGGCGACTGAGTTCTGCAACAAAGTCTCCTATCCGGTGCTTGTCCGACCATCTTACGTACTCTCTGGAGCCGCCATGAACACTGTATATTCCCGCGACGACCTTGCCAACTATCTAAAGCAGGCCGTGGACGTATCTCGTGAGCACCCTGTAGTAATCACCAAGTACATCGAGGGCGCAAAGGAGATCGAAATGGACGCTGTGGCACGCAATGGAACGATGATTGGCCACTTCATCTCGGAGCATGTTGAGAATGCAGGTGTTCATTCAGGTGACGCGACATTGATCTTGCCCCCACAAGATCTTGATCCTGAAACCATTCGACGCATCGAGGACGCCACTCGGAAGATCGGAAATGCTCTCAACGTCACCGGACCTTTCAACATCCAATTCATTGCCAAGGATAATGAAATCAAAGTTATTGAATGCAACGTTCGAGCCTCTCGGTCGTTCCCATTTGTTTCCAAGGTTATGGGCGTCGATCTTATCGAGATGGCTACTAAAGCCATGGCTGGACTTCCAGTGGTCGAGTACCCTCCAGTCACGATTGCACCCGACTATGTTGGTGTCAAGGTCCCCCAATTTTCCTTTTCCCGTCTGTCGGGAGCTGATCCAGTGCTCGGTGTCGAGATGGCCTCTACCGGTGAAGTCGCTTGCTTTGGTCGCACCAAGTATGAGGCGTATATCAAGGCGCTCATTTCGACAGGCTTCAAGCTACCCAAGAAGAACATCCTGCTGTCCATCGGTTCATTCAAAGACAAGTTGGAGATGCTTCCATCCATTGAAAGCCTGCACAAAATGGGATTCAACCTTTTCGCCACCGCTGGAACAGCAGACTATATCCAAGAGCATGGCATACCGGTGAAGTTCTTAGAAGTCCTTACAAGCGGAGACCAGGATGAGCAGAAGCCGGAGTACTCACTGACCCAGCACTTGTCCAACAACCTCATCGATCTTTACATCAATCTTCCGTCAAGCAATCGCTTCCGACGACCAGCCAATTACATGAGCAGAGGTTACCGAACTAGGCGCATGGCTGTTGACTATCAGACCCCTCTGGTTACCAATGTCAAGAATGCCAAATTGCTGATTGAGGCGCTCGCTCGCCACTACGACCTTGAGATTAGCAAGGTTGACTTCCAGGAATTTGAGCCAGCACATGGATCCCAAGACCAGTCGTCGCTACAGCTATCGCGACTTAGCGGATCGTTGTCTTTGCCCCAATTGCTTGCCAACTCGCCATTCAAGGGAAAGCACATCGTTTCTGTTAAGCAATTCAACCGTGCCGACCTTCACTTATTGTTCACCATCGCTCAGGAAATGAGACTGGGCGCTCAACGTCAGGGTTGTCTTGAGATTCTCAAAGGAAGGGTGTTGTGTACCATGTTCTTCGAGCCCTCAACTCGCACCTCGGCCTCCTTCGATGCAGCCATGAAACGTCTAGGTGGCGAAGTCGTTGTTGTCAATGAAATAGCGTCCTCCATTCAGAAGGGCGAGTCTATTGGCGATACCATTCGTACGCTCGGTTGCTACGGTGATGCGATCATTCTCCGTCATCCAGCCGAAGAGTCGATCGATATCGCAACTAAATTCTCGGACGTACCTGTCATCAATGCTGGTAATGGCAGCCGCGAGCACCCAACACAAGCGCTGCTCGACATTTTCACCATACGTGAAGAGCTGGGAACCGTCAACGGCCTCACTGTCACATTTGTTGGCGATCTCAAATACGGCCGCACTGTTCACTCTTTGTGTGAATTGCTCAAGCACTACGATGTCACGATTCAGCTCGTCTCGCCGGAATCTCTCGCGATACCTTCATCTGTCCGCGAAGCCCTCAAGTCTCGAGGCCAACTTTCTCTCGAATCGACTGAGCTTACGACCGACATCATCGCGAAATCCGATGTTCTCTACTGCACACGCGTGCAAAAGGAGCGCTTCCCGGATCTCGCTCACTACGAGGCTGTCAAAGATGCGTTTGTTATCGACAACAAGGTCATGAAGAACGCAAAGGCGAACATGGTGATTATGCATCCATTGCCCAGGAATAATGAGATTCATGAAGAGCTCGACTTTGACCCGAGAGCGGCGTATTTCAGACAGGTGAGTGCGATCGCTTCTTCGACTGGTACTTGTGGTTGCTTACAATATTGCAGATGAAGTACGGATTGTACACTCGCATGGCGCTGCTCGCACTTGTAATGGCTTCTTAAGCCCACGTCATTACTCCCTTTTCAAGACCTAGCGCATTTCAAACTGATATAATAGCCCACTCGTTTCAGTTGGCGTACTGAGCATCTACTAAAAGCACAAAAGTTCAAAAGCATATCTTCTCTCTCTTTTCATCATTCGCATGTAGACCTCGGTCATATAGTCATTATCAATAGCATTTGACGGAGTTGGTGTCGTGTCGGGCATGTCTCTAATGACCTAAAATTCTGCATTTTCTTGGTTGGGGGAGGCTATTTCGATTTTTCTTTAAGCGGTCATTTTCTTCTTTTTGGCATCGTGTGGGTGCTCGGAGACACATCGGCGATATGACGTATGGTATTGGAGGTTTACGTCTGCATTGGGTGGCATTTTCGGCAGTGGATACCCATAATCTGTATAGTTCGGCTGGCTATAGACATCTTTCCCGTTACGCCATGTGGTTACTAGACCAACTGGTATTGTACAAAAGCAACGAATTCGGACAGTTTCTTGCTTTCAACGCGCTCAATACTCTCATCATTCATCTGTGCCACGATATCTGTCTACTTTCGCAGACACCTACTCCAACCAGGCAGCCCGCATCCAAACCCGACAACTGTAGATGTTAGTGAGAATCATCCATTACTCAAGGACAGACTTACAGAGGTAGATCAGGAAGATGACAACTACTATAAGAAGCACCATCAGCTTCACGTTCTTCCACCACATCCTTCTCCTGAGCCCCCGCGACCGCACCCTAAAGTCCCTAGCGTTGTGGCTCAAGTGGTCCGTCTTATCGACAAGCAGGTTGATGCGCTCCCCTCTTTCCAATATCCTCTCAATGTTCTCGGTCATGATACCCCGCGTCTCGTCCATCTCGCCCTGCAGCGTGCGTATAGCATCTTGCTGTCCTGCCTCCGTGGCTCCTTGCTCAACCATCAGCTTCTTCAGCGTTGAATTGAACGCCCCACAACCATAGCTGGGCATCGTGCTGAAGTCTGTCGTTGAGGGATCATACTCCTCCAGGAATTTCTTCTGCAGCGTAAGCAGGTAGCCGAATGGGACGCGGCGGCCTAATTCGGAGTCGGCGACAACAAGGTAGGTCAATCCGCCTGCGGACGACGAAGACGCGGGGTATTCTGAGGGGGCGGAGGCGATGTAGTTGACGTAGTAGGTTTGATGTGTGTAGGTCTGTTTCGTCGGCTTGTCATGCTGGATCTTTGGCAGGACGAGGGAGGCGAGGCTCGAAGTATTCGACGATGCGGAGGTTGTATGTTCGGTGAGAATCGTGGTATTGTGCGCTATGCATGAGCTGCGAACTTGTAAGTATAATTCTGGAGACATGGAGGTACGGCAGCGTACTATAGCAGAGGCGTGGCTGTGGACGAGGACCCCATGTTGGCTGCGGTAGTCGCCGAAGCGTAAGGGCTGCTGCGCTTCCTTCTAGATTGGTGGACTGCGGCGACGGCGGTTGGAGTAGCCAAAATGGTTGAGTTCCTGTGTCGGTGTCGCTAATTGACGATGTAGTGGTACGATGGTGCGAAGTGAGGACGGACGGAACTGCCTTCCCTTGAAACGCACGTCACTTTGCGGCTTAGCTGGCCGAGTTGGGTTAGGCGTTGGCGCGGGCAGTGATTGGTAGGGCTGAAGCTACGCCCAAACCCATAGAGCTTCAACTTCACGAGTGCGTTACCCTACCTCTTGCATTTTGGATACGTAAATGAGGCATGACTATGAGGTAACAAATCAGAGTCTGAGGATCATGTAAGGACTTCTGGACGTAATGTAGCCGCCAGCTAACCTAAATTCAGCGCATCTCAATTTCGGTCCTTGGAAAGGTGACTTGCGATCCTATACCGTAACTGGCAAGATGGTGCGCGTGAAGAACCGTTACCTTACGGTCAACTACCTCTATACTGGGCAATCACGAGCCTCCAACAAAAATGACGCAACCTTTCCAGAGCTTCTGCAGTTCCATCAACCCACTCCGGATGATTTCACTGCAGGGAAGCTTGTGAGAGCTATTCGAGACGGAGTTCTGGAACTCTTCGGCGACTATGGCCTGGGTATGGTCAACACAGGGTTGAAAGGTTGCTCTCATTCTTTACATTCTTTGAGTGAGGCGGCTGGGCCAGATGCTAAAATGTTACAGTCACCTACCACTCCACCGCAACTTCGACCTCCATCATCCGCTGTCCGCAGGCGCACTACGAGATGGTATGGGCAGCCCTGACCTTCATGACGAAGCTCCCGAAACCGAATGATGCACCCGTCGTCGTCCGAGTTGTAAGGGTGTCTGGCACAATAAAGAAAGCTGAAGAGGAGGTTATTCGAAGAGCAAGGGACCTTATACTGAGAGCGAAGATGGCCGAGGCAGGCAGAGCTGAAGCTGGGTTAGTAACTAACATGCTGACCGCTGTCGACACTTCGGCACATAAAGAGCGGGAGAGAGAGAAGCAGGTGCTAGTCGACGTGGACATGGACAGTGCTGAGGAAAATGAGAGCGAGAGCGATTGATACGAGTCTTAAGAATAGGAAGACTGGCTTTGGCTTATCATCTAGGTTATCGTCTAGTATTGTGATCTAATAACTTAAAGAGCTGGACTGAAACCGGAGTCTATTGGATACCACGAGCGAGGATGAGGCTGCCACTATCGGGTGTAGAAGCTTCTCCATTATGGCCAAATCTGCGGGAGATCACGAATCCACTACAGACACACAGACATAAATTGCAGTCTGCTCGGCCAATGTTGCTTTGGTAGCAGCGGCTGTCTTCGCAAACATGCTGGTGTCGCGTGGTGTGGACCTTTATCCTATAGCACAAAGAAATACCTGTCTAACCGCCATCAAGCTGTATTTCGACGCCTTCACGATGAAACACCCCGCGGGCGTTATAAAGGGCCCATATGACGCGCCAATTAGCCTTCCATTTCACGGCTTCCATATGGGACCGGCATCCTCCTCGAGCGGTCGGAGATCGACCCATTCTTCTCACGACGATGAGTGGCTCATGCGCAAATGCAACTCAACGACCAGAGTGGAAGACTTCACTCACGTCTCAACAACAGTGGAGCTTATTGCGGCGCTTCATTGAAGATCTCCCGCTTTCAGAATGCAAGTCTGTTAACTCCAACTTCATCAAATCACTCGCATCCTCTGTTCTGCACATTTTCCTCATTAGGAAGCGTGCCGAACTTGATCTCCTTGGCTCTGAGGCCAGCCACGTAGAGTTGCCAAGCGACTGCTCGATCCAGTTCCCGAACTACGGAAACGCTTCCCCTCCAGCATCCCCATCAGAGGAACTAGCTTCATTTTTGGGCAAGAAAGCTAAAAGGGACATGAGGATCGATCTCTCTGAGTTCACTCCCAGAAAGTTGGGGGCCGAAGGATTTCCGACGGGTGATCTTCGTAGTCCAATATCTCCACTAAGCCCAAGCTTTGGACCACGCCGGGGCGAAATGCTGTCAGGGACGGTGTTACGAAGGAGATCGATACCGCCGCAATCACCTCATGCGTCGCAGCCAGCACACGTACGGCGTACGTCTGCCATCAGCAAGGAGGAAGCACTGAGACTTACGAGAGAGGATAGGCACAAGAGGGTTCAATTTGAAGCTGCTTGGAAAGAAATCGAGGCGCACTTGGACGAGTACATCGGAAAGTTTGGACTCGATGCAGAGGATATTGTCGGAGGAAAGCAGAAGACTGCAATCTGGGAAATATTGATAAGCTGTAGAGAAGAAGCCGACGAGCTGGTAGAGAGAATACGGACACGAAGAGAAAATTGAGTTTAGCAATTGTCTATGATGAAAGCAATTCTTCTCATTTTCCGTTCATCTCAATGAACGTCTTCTAGAAGTGTAATTGCTGTTCCGGAGTGTGAATCGTGATCCTTCAGCGTGAAGTGCTCGTATTGTAACGAAGGCTCGACATCACGTCTGAAAACAGCTATATTGACGCCCAAGAAAATGCATTGCTGCTCCGTCATGTTCTTGTGTCCCTCGATGACACCCCACTTCAGCCCTGCGCTATCGATAAGGATTTTCTTGATCCTAATAATTTCCCTACCACTTCCAGCCCACCTATGCTCCAATGGCCTTCCGAAAGCGCAATATAGCGCTCTCACGTACACCAGAAGCTTCCTTAGATCCTTCATCGCCCTCGTCGCCTCTCCCAAGCCAAGGCGTAGCTCCCTTAGCCCACTCATCTCCCCAACCTGCACCCTCAATACCCGGAGTAAGGCCATCTCCGATCGATGGCCGTGCAACTACGAGCACAGGAACAGCGAGCTTAGACGCTATACTTGCCGGTCACGCAGGCCTGCCACTGGGGAACTCTATCTTTATTGGGGAGAGTGGGACTACGGATTATGCTGGCACACTGCTTAGGTTCTGCGCTGCGGAAGGGGTTGTGCAGGGACACAAGGTGCACGTTGTAGGCGTCGGTGAGGGATGGGGAAGGGATTTACCCGGGCTGCATGAGGGGAGGGAAGAGCAGAAAGAGAAGAAAGCTAAGGAGGCGCAAGAGCGGACTGAGAAGATGAAGATTGCGTGGAGATACGAGGGGTTGGGGGAGCATGGTGTCGCGAGAGGTGCGTGTACATATCCGGACAATCCAAGATTATTATATATTGGCATGCGAAATTTGAACAAGGTCTGACTGTGAGCTCTAGGCTCCTCGACATCCTCCAGTGGACAGGAAGAGTCAGTCTTTTGCCACACGTTTGACCTCGCAAAACGTCTCACTCTGCCCGTTGGCACCGCGATAAACTACATTGCCATACCTCCTCCGTCCAAGTCGTCATCTTTTGTATCTGTTCTCGAAAGCCTCCAGCAACACCTCGCTTCCTCCCCACCGAACTCAATACATCGGCTTGTTATCCCGTCCCTGCTGTCTCCAGCACTATACCCCCAATTCGCATCTCAGCCTCAACACGTCCTGCAGTTCTTGCACGGTCTGCGCGCTCTGTTGAGGAAGTATCCTGCGAGACTGACGGCGATGATCACCATTCCCTTAACGTTATACCCGAGATCGACGGGACTTGTAGGGTGGATGGAACACTTCTCCGACGGCGTCCTCGAGCTCTCTCCGTTCCCATACGATCCTATCCAGGCTCTAGCGACCTCGGCGGGAGCAACGAAAGACGAAGAGAGGCCGCAGGGCATGCTTGCTGTACACAAGCTCCCTGTCTTCCACGAGAAAGGCGGCGGCGGTGCAGGTTTGGGGGATGCAGGCGAGGACTTGGCGTTTACGGTTTCGAGACGGAAGTTCACTATCGCGAAATTTTCGCTACCGCCCGTTGAAGGGGATACCGAAGCACAGCAGGGAGCGGCGCATGATGCTGGTGGTGGAACAATGCCAAAGAAGGAGGATCTTGAGTTCTGATCTGTCCATGGAAGCCCTAGTCCAAAGGCTCAAGCGGCCTCTCTTTGGGGGTGATCAGTCGTCTTCGAGGCTGCGATCCGACATCATATCCTCCATCTCAATCTGCTCCTAGCTAGCGGAACCGGCGCCTGAGCCTAGACCTCTAGCATAGCTTCGATCATAGGAATGATGTCGTGGGTTCAACGAAAAGCCAGACACTCGCGCTCGGAAGCGGTCACCCAAGCAGGAAGATAAGGCGAGGAAGACTAGGAAGAAGAGGAATGGTACGAATAGCAGCAATGTCAGCAGTATGAGGACATTCATAGCTGCGTATACAGAGCGTTTGACAAACTGTACGAACAGCTTCAGATGGTGCAGGTGGAGCTTTGGTAGCTTAGTCACTAGCGCGCAAGCTCAAGCACAGAATTTCCGCGACCTCGAGCTCATGTCGCTGCTCACAACCTTTACCACCATGATCGGCTATAAGTGAAAGGTACGTTCATGTGAAATTCTTCTCAAACATCGATTCTGCTTTACATGATTATTCTAATTTAATCTGTCAATCCACTGACTCCCGCAAGACGGGATCTTGATGAGTCAAAAATTTGTATTCACACTATGAACAAAGCTACCCTGTTACTACTATACAGTGAAGACTATTCTTGACATAGACGCTGACTGTTGGGGAATACAGACAATAGGATGGCTCCGAGTGTGGAGACCAACAAAGCTACCTTTAACGCGGCCTTGCTGCCCTCCTTTACTCCTGCACCTGAGTCTCCGGCTCCTACAGAACCCGCAGAGCCAGTACCAAGCACCAATCGATCCAGTCCTGCGGATCATTCAGGCATAGAAGTAGCGAAGACTACTCCCGCAACCTCACCCTCCGTACCCGAGCCCTTCCCTATCTCCTGCATCAGCAATCGCTACTTCGTCTTCGATCCTAACACCATCTCGCACCTTCGGCGCAACCACAACATTTGCGGTGTCCTCATCGGCACGATTCCGAACCTCAGCTCCCAGAATGTGTTCTTGGGTGTGCCACTGCAGTTACTGCCAGAGGAGGCAAGGGTGCTGGTTGAGAGGGGCGTAGCTTTTGTGGTCGATGAAGTAGAGGGACATAAGTGGTTCCTCGGTGGTCAGGCAGTGAGTACTGTGGATGATGGCAAGGATGTGGTGAAGTCGATCAAGGGGAATGGAACCAGGATGTCCAGGGAAGAAAGGTTGAAGTGGCTGGAAGAGTGTGACCGTCAAGGCCGGGCACGAGCTCATGCGGTTCTGCACGAGAAGAGGAAGAACACGGAAAAGGTGCTCAAGGAGAAAGGTCTCTCTCATAAGCTCGAGGACATGACAAGCGCTGCGACACCTGATTTGGCTGAAGACACGGGCGGTGACAGCTTGCTCTTCGATGCTCCACCCGCACCGACACGCCCCGAAGCTGCAAAGGATGAGAGAATGCTGGCGCTGCACCACACAACACCTACGACTTCCTATCCTCCCTTACCAGTTCCGACACTGCCAGTGTCGGTCCTCCCTCTTCCGAAGCTCACCTCGTCCATCGCCAATCGATACCCTCTGTTCAGGCACCTACACTCCCAAGGCTACTTCCAAATGCCGGGCCTGAGATTTGGATGTCACTACACTGTTTACCCTGGAGACCCGCTCCGATTTCACAGCCACTTCTTAGCCACTGGTCTCGGGTGGGATGAAGAGTTCGACTTGCTTGACATCGTCGGCGGAGGACGTCTCGGCACGGGTGTGAAGAAGGCGTATCTCATCGGGGGAGAGGATCCAGATGCTGAAGTGCAAGGTGTGGGTGGAGTGGGGAATGCGCGGGCTTTCTCGATCGAGTGGGCTGGCCTGTAGGACTCAAGGATGGCTCGGATGACTATTTATATCTATGGGCATCTGCGACGTGTTTTTGGATGATATATACATTCAGCAACACTCGAAGCCGTTGTGAACATTAAGAGAAAGGGGGGATGATAGCCACTAGTGTCAGTCTTGAGACAATGTTCAAAACTCAAATCTTCATTAAACCCACTCACTCTACGCTCTGATCTAACCCGCCATACAAGAACACATATCTAATAGTTTTAAACGCTCACTTTTCAGCCACTAGCGAATCCCCTCCGGATCCCTACGATCTCATCAAATCCAGCCTCTTCAACAACGCTTTCTCCACAAGCGCCAGATCCCTCGGCTTCGTCGTCATACTTGCCATCAAATACAACACATTCCCCAAAACCCTACTATGGATCCCGAAATTCGCTTTCCGGCTCTGCCCAAAGTTGCCAGTGTACGCATTCGGTATGACAGTGTTGTACAATAGCTCATCCCGCAACCCGATGGCAGCGTTACTAGTATACCCCGACCCGCTCTTGTCCACGAGACTTACAGCGAGAACGGACCCCAGGCAAATGACGTGGTCGACGAGCGGGTGACTGGACAGTTCGTGCACTGCATTCTTGCTCCAGAAACTCCATAGCGCGTCGTCGGCGGGGGCAGGCGGGTCTTCCCATCCAGGTCCAGATTTCGCGGCCTGGGACGCTCTATTGCCCATCGACCACATGCCGCCTTGACGTTCGACTTCGTCACCTGTGAGCCAGGATTTGCGGTAGTGCTGCCAGTCGACACTGGTTGAACGCTCGGAAAGCATTTTGAGAGAGGTGTTTGCGACATGGCAGCCTATGGGATGGGCGGTGTAGCTGTGGCCATGGAGAAGCGCGTCGGATTTCTCGTCGCTAAGGAAGGCGTTGAAGATGCTTTGCGAGGCTAGGGTGACGGAGAGAGGGAGGAGACCGCCGGTCAGGAGTTTGGCGTGGACGGATATATCTGGAAGGAGATTGGAACGAGAAGTTGCAGGTGGTGAGAGGAATGATGCAGCTGAGAAACGACCAAGCCGGTATAGACCAGTAAATACTTCATCGAAGATCACTGGTAAGCCTTGCCAGTCTAGTTGTTCTTGTGCGTCTGTTGATGAGGACGAAGAGGAGGCTGCAATAGTGGTAGATGTGGATGTCTCTCCAAAGCCGTACGATCGCACGGTATTGATGAGTGTGCGTTGGAAGAGAGGATCGACGAAGAGCATGCCTCCTGCACCCATGATGATAGGCTCCATGATTAGTGCGCCAAATTTGCGTCCTCCTTCTTTCACGAGCCGGTCCAGGACGCCGCGAATATAATTCTCATACCTTGGCGAATGCCCTCGGTTGTCGATATTGAAGATCTCGTCCAGGCTCTCGAATCTTTGCACGGGGCCAAAGTCCTCCTCCATCCCTCGAGGTGGCTCAACAATCCAACGGTCTTTCTTGAGGTAGACTCGCGGGAAGTCGAACCAATACCCTCGTCCACGGTACCAGTCAACTTTTTTATTGTAGACGCTAGGTTCAGAGAGGTCCATAGCGCCAATAGTGTCGCCATGATAACTGCCTTTTAACCCAATGACACCAATATCTTCTTGACTGCCGTCCCAGTTGTATCTCTTACAAGCAGCTCGCAGAGCCATTTTAATCCCGACCTCAACGGCTGTGGATCCGTCATCACTGTAAAACACTTTTGCCAAGCGAGGGTTGTCAAGACCTTTGAGAAGATTTTCGGCGAGTGTAAGAGCCGGCTGATGGGTAGCGCCTGCGAACATAACATGTCCGTATCTCCCTGCTGCGTAGGCGGCAGAAAGAGAGAGAGAAGAATTCCCGTGGCCAAGACCTTGTGTCCACCATGACGCCGAGCCGTCGAAAGCTGGGTACAAAAGGGGATCGTGGTTGCTGTAATCATTCTCTGGAAGAGACTTTGACGTATGCTTTACTTGGAAGTAGTCCCCGTACGCAGAGTCAAAGACCAGGATCTCGTTAGCGGCCTTGACGGCTTGGTGCTGGGTGAAGGGGTGCCATATTGCTTTGCGGGTTCCGCCTGCTGCATTTTTCAGCGACTTAAGACGGTCAACATGCTTGCTTATGACATGGGTTGCGAGTGCGTACGCTACGCTACTCTGACCTTCTCTTTGATAGTATTCCTGCATGAGAGCGCCTTCCTCTTCCGGGTCGAGAGATTCGACGTTGGGTATCCATGGCGGAGAGAAGGTGGAGATCTGGTGTTTCTCTTCAAAGTATCTTCTGAGGTAGTCGGCATTCTCGTATTTCGATCCATCATCAAAAACAACAACAGCATCGACATCGTAGCCACGGACATGTAAGCTCTCAAAAGCGCTTACTGTTGCTGAAATACCTCCGAGTCGGTGGTCGCCAACGAGAACCACGGGTAGTCGCAAAGGTCGGAATAAGTCTGCCTGTGGTGTTCCTGATGGCCCAGGGGAAAGGATACCGCCTGCTGTTTCGACGAGTGAGAAGCCGAGTCTGCCCTGAGACATGGACAGAGATAGGGCTTCATCAGACAACTTCTTGTGGAGTCTGGACACCAACTTGTCGTCATCGGGCTGTTGTCATGTCAACAAAGATGAAAAATATATGAGATGGCTACACCTACGATAGATGATGCAGAGCGGGCAGCGACATGTGGTGATACTGGGTCATTGAACTGGTAGAGAGAACTTGTATGGCAATCTGCGTATTTGCGGACGTACCTGTCTTTGGATCAGTCTACCGTCAGTTTTCGGGATTTAGAACGTCTTTTCCGATCTCCTCGATCCATTAAATATGCGGTTGGTATCTTGAGAATGATACGAGTTCTTAATTTGTTTGAAAAATCCGACTAGGTGAACATTGAAAAAAGTCCAACCTGGAGAAACAGCACTTACGGACTATCAGCCTCATCTGCACTCCCCGTGCTGACAGGCTTCAAATATGATACCCTCCATCTCGTTTTTCCACTTCTTTGCGCAAGATGCCTTGCTAGGAGAGTGCTGACTACAGTCTTTCCGACGCCCGTGTTGGCACCATATACTTGAACGGCTATTAGATTTTGCCATAGACCGCCGGCAATGCGAGTCATTCCTCACTTCTCTCGCACCACGGCGCTCGTCGAGGCTTAAAACAGATGTCAAGACGAAGGCGAACAGGGGAACTAGGCGTCGCCAAACGTTGTGTTGATGGATTAAGAGGTGGTACAAATGGATGGACTGGTTGAGATGTGCCGCGGTGGTCAGCGGGAGCTAGCTGAACAAGGTTTAGCCAGGCACGAAAAGTGTGGGGTTTCAGATCGTTGAGATGCGAAGCTTCTGTGTTGTGCAACGCGACCAGATGTTTGAGAAGTTGGCTCGGTCCTTTACAGGTCGCTGTGGAGCTCGAGTGAACCAATTGAGCGTCGCCAGCAACAGCAATGTAAAGAGAAGGAGCTATCGAAGTCGCACCTTAAGCTTGGAAAACAAACCCCACATTGGATCACGCTCAGGGAGAATCCACACCATGGCGGAAAAAGATTGCGTATCTCCCCTAGGAAGCCCATTGGAGAAAGCTTTCAGATCATCATTGGAGGGTCGGAGACAAAAAGGCAACTTCCGGGCCCTGACACTACCAAAGCCGAATCAGGTGGATTTCAGCTCTAACGATTTCTTATCTTTATCCACGTCCAATCTATTGAAGACCGCCTTCAAGAAAGAGCTGGAAAAGAGCGACCGACCTCTCGGCAGTACAGGATCGAGGTTGTTGGACGGCAATAGCGAGTATGCCGAAGAGCTAGAGAAGGAAATTGCAAACTTCCATGGTGCGGAGGCGGGATTACTGTTCAACTCAGGTTTCGACGCCAATAGTGCTTTTTTCAGCTCAGTCCCGCAACCTGGAGACTTGATCATCTACGACAGCCTAATACATGCCTCCGTTCACGAGGGCATGCGTCTGTCGCGCGCGGCCCAAAGGATACCTTTTCGCCACAACTCAGTCCAAGATCTCTCAACAATACTGAGAAGATGTTTACAGGAGTCACCAAGCCTAAGGGATGGAAACAGCAGTGTAATCATTGCCGTTGAATCGATATACAGTATGGACGGCGACATCTGCCCCCTCGCATCCCTCGTCTCCACTGTCGAAGAAATTCTTCCCAAAGGTAACGGTCACATCGTAGTCGACGAAGCACACTCCACGGGCGTTTTAGGACATCAAGGTGGCGGTCTGGTCTCGCAACTCGGACTAGAAAAGAAGGTATTTGCGAGACTGCACACCTTCGGCAAAGCGCTTGGTGCTGGAACAGGAGCCATCATCCTAGGCTCGAGCGTCCTAAGGGATTACCTGATCAACTATGGGAAGCCGCTTATATACTCTACCTTTTTGAGTTTCCCGGCATTGGTTGCTGTGCGCGCATCGTATGGCCTTCTTATGGGTGGCCAGACTACCTTTGTGAGCTCATCTGCCCCCAGATATCACTAGCTGTCCCTATGTGCTTACAATATGATAGCTACAAGACCGACTCTTCGCTAACATCTCACTACTACATACGGAGCTCATCATGGCGGCAAGGAACTCGAGTTCTATGAGAAGCTTGATCACAGTTGGCGCCGAGTGTCCTCAAACCCCCATCTTTGCGGTTTTTACGAGCGATCCAAAATGGTTGGCTAAGTCACTCCAGGAGAGGGGCATGATGGTGAGGGCTATTATGCCGCCGACTGTACCCATTGGCACTGCAAGGGTCCGTGTCTGCTTACACGGAGGGAATACTGAAGAGCAAATTAGAGCCCTTGTCCAGGGAATGGTGGGGTGGGCTGAAGCGCAGGCTTCAGAGAAGGCGGTCGACGCGGAAGCTCAAAGTTTTGCACCACTCACAGCGCGTCTATAACGGCGAGCGTGGTCTATCTATAGCTGACTACAACATCAACACCGACCTAGTTCAGTCCTGACTCTATTGTGTATGGCTGTCTCGGTATACCCTTTTTCATGCCTTTGCTTCTGCAGTCACCTCTGCAGGGAACTCAAACACCTCACCACCGAGTTCTTCAAGATTTGCTTCCTGCTTTCCTTGCATTGTTTCATGCGGCTTCATTGCTCGCAAGCCCCATCTTTCGAACATTTCTCTATCTTCATCCCATCCGTTGCATGCTGTGGTAAGCATCTTCTCGCCTGTGAAGACGGCGTTGGCTCCAGCCATGAAAGCCAAGGCCTGTTTCTCCTCTCTCATCGTGTGTCGACCAGCTGCCAATCTGATGATCGTTGTTGGGAGGACGAGCCTTGCGGTTGCTATTGTGCGAAGGATGCTATCGAACTTGATTTGCTTTGACTCACCCAACGGTGTACCTTTTATCGGTACTAGGGCGTTCACTGGGAATGACTCTGGGTGTGTAGGAAGAGTGGAGACGGTATGTATCAGGCCCACATGATCTTCCGGCTTCTCCCCGAGCCCAAGTATGCCTCCTGTACAGACGTGAATACCCGCTTCGGCGACATTCTTTATCGTGTTCAGCCGCTCATCGTAGGTTCGTGTCGTGATTACCGAGGGATAGTGCTCGCGAGAGGTGTCGACATTGTGGTTGTACGCTGTCAGACCAGCGTCTTTTAGGTCCTTTGCCTGTGCAGCGTCGATCATGCCGAGCGTCACGCAGGCTTCCATTCCAAGCTCTCTCACTCCCGTTACCATTGCTTTTATGTTCTTGAGATTTGTCTTTCGGCCTCGCATATCTCTCCACGCAGCGCCCATGCAGAAACGCGTGCTTCCGTTGTCCTTTGCTATCCGGGCTGCCTCGAGTACAGATTCTACGCTTGAGAGCTTTGTGGCCGTGAGCCCGGTAGAGTAGCGTGATGACTGGGCGCAGTAGGAGCAGTCTTCCGAGCAGCCACCGGTCTTGATGTTCATGAGCGTGCACATTTGGATCGCTGAGGGGTTGTGAAAGCGGCGGTGGACAGAGGCCTGGTCAATTGCACATATCAATATCTCCCCGAAGCCAAAATGGGTAAATTTCCGGGATTGATGGACGTACAGCAGCAAAGGTCAGTTCGAGCAGCGGTGTGTGATAGATCTGAGATATCTCATCTTTCGTCCAATTGTTCCTCGCTGCGGGCGCTTCCACTGCATCTTGAAAAACCGATGAGGTGGTCGCTTTTGAGGGAGCTGCTTCTCCAGATACTGGATCGACGGTTGAGTCAAGGACAGTGCTGAAAGCTCGAGGGCTGCGTAGTCTGACTACCCGTAGCGGAGGGATGAGGCGAAATGCTCTCGTAGAGGGTCTCGGTGCCATTGTACTGGCGTGAGCATATATCGTATTTTGATATCGTCGTAGGAGCTGCCCGCGTAGCCAAGGGAGGTCCTACCGGTGTAGTGATTGGAGATCGAATGTAGACAGAAGCGGCTGAGTTTGTTGAGACGACCTGCCCCTCCTTCCACTGCCGGGGGGCTGCCAGGGGTTGGCCAATCATGTGTAGCGCATTGCCTGGGAACGCTAACCTCGATGCATGTCGGGGCGGGGCATTGTTTGCCATTCGTGGCGCGTGACAGCGCGTCTCACATCCCCACACACTCGTCAGCAATGCGACGCGGTATGCGATGTGCCGCTTTGAAATCTTAGCCGTCATCTTGCGACAACTTCAGGACCACGCCGACCGCAAGAGCGTCCAGCTCAAAGACATCGAACAACAGCGACCGTACCAGCCCCGCAAATGCTCCACGAAATCCTCCTCTCACTCTCCGGACACCCTTCGGCGCTCTTCGATGCCCAGAATGCGTCGAAACACGTGACATCGACTCCGGTGGCTCGTCTTTCTCCACAAGAGGCGGAGCTGTTGTCAAGTCTTGCACATTTGTCAAGACTTCACCGGAAGATACGAGATCATGCGCAAAAGATCGCAGCGAACCATCCGAGCACAGCATGTCGTGCAGTTGCTACAGCAATCTCGAATCATCATCTGGCCAAGTTTCAGAAGAAGGTTCTTGAAGTTGAAGCGAAGGTGTTGAGGCGAGATGCCGAAACGGTAGGCGCATACAACATTGTCCCGCTTGCGCTCGTTGTCAATGAGTTCTCCCAATGGACGAGGGTAATGGAGTGGCTCTGGGAGACGAGCAATTTCATCCTGTCATCGGATTCATCCCATATGGTCAACGGAAGCGAGAGAGCGGGAAAGAGGGAGGCAACCGGCGCCGAACTTATCGACAAACTGCGAACCGAAGCTCAGACCGGGTATCCCGATATTGCGGAAGCAGCGCTGCACCATGGGAAGGTTGCTGAGACTTCATGGCTACGGCAGCTGTCGACGTGGTTGTTGTACGGTCGCCTACCGTCCTTTGGGGCTTCCGACTTCTTCATATCGACAGAGGAGGAAGACGATGAAGTCTCGTTCGCCGCGAACAGCAAGCTATTACCCAAGTTTGTGACAAGTCAAACAGCGGCCTCGATATTGTTCGTGGGCAAATCTTTGAACCAGATCAAGTCATTAGAGTCGGCTTCCGATTCTTTAAGCATTCGCAGCCGCTCGAAGTCGTCAGAGTTGGACCTTCTACCCGTACATGTTGAGCTTCTATCCGCGATATCCACGCCTATTTTATCTGCGAAGCTATCTGAAGCGGTGTCGAACATCCGGCTCTCATTGTCACGGAACCTACTGCAACATTTACTGCCAAGTGAAAAGATTGTTGAGACCCTGACTGTCTTCCATCAATTCTTCCTCCTCGGACGTGGCGAGTTCCCCATAGCACTCATCGCCGAAGCAGACGAGAAGTTACAGTCGCGATACCGAACAATGCCATCCAAGAAGTCCGGCCTTTCGGTGATAAGAGGCGTTTTGCTAAAAGAGAATGAAATTAACCAAGCCCTCCAGAAGTCCTTTTCCGTTCTGGCATCGCTCGGCGGTGACGATGACAACACAGACGACATTCTTGACCTCGCTACCGATATATTGCATCTTACTGTCCATACTTCGACTTCCTCTCATAGGCCAGGGACTCCCGGACGTGCGAAGGAAGCAGCTAGTGTACTTCCGATTCTCTCGCCAGTCGTTTTCGGCGACTTTCTTCTGTCCATTCCAACATCACTGACTATGGATGTTCGCTCACCTCTCGATCTGTTCCTTGCCAAACAAGACTTGGATATCTACTCTCATATCAACGCCTTCCTCCTAGCTTCTCGACGCGCACATCTGCATCTCTCTAATCTGTGGAAAAATTCCAACATAAGGAGAGAGCATCCTGCGCCTCCAGGCTATGCCTTCAGCAACTCAGACTTCGGAAAGACCCTCCTAAAGAGGCGCAGACAAAGAGGCAACAAGAGGAGTAAAGAAATGCGAAAGGTGTGGGCGACTTGCGCGGCTGCCATCTTCCTGCTGGGCGAGAGCGAAGCATATTTCCAAGGCGAAGTTGTTGAGCAGTCTTACAAGCACTTCCTTGCGTGGATTGGTGCCTCTGAGCGCGATGAGAGCGACGAAGACTTGAGAAGTTCAATGCGCTCAACAGCATCAAGACCATCGACTGAAACAAGCGAAGGAAGGAGGCAACATGACCCGGAATCACTTTCATCCAGTCACCGGGCCTTCCTGTCTACGCTCTGTCATTCCTTGCTTCTGACCGACACTTCTTACACTTCCGCCCTTAGGTCATTCTTTAGTCATATCGATGAGCTTGTTGCCTTCGTCGTGCGACTACAAAACATACAGCAGCAACTTGACCTTGAAGAGGACGATGGGGTAGAGGACCACCTGAAGAACTTCAGGCAGGAGGAAGCGGACGTGAGTAAGGAGCTCGATCGTTCCCGAAGACGACTAGATAGCGATATGAAATCGCTCATCGGCAGACTACGTGACCTCGATGCTGAGAGAGGGGGCGGCACTGGTGTCGGATTGATCGGTAGTGGAGCTGTGAGTGAGAGTGCCGGAGGCCTTCGACACAAAAAGGCGACATATGAGCCACTCAGAGTTGGCGGTACCGATCGCTTGCTTATGAAACTGGACTGGGGTGAAGTGGACTCTGATGCTGAAGACTCTGCATAGGCGTTCTATGAACCATTATATGATGAAAGCATGACTAGAGGTATTACGATAGGTTTTATAAACACTATGAATGCGAATCGTTAATGGTAGCATATCAAATCTACAAGCAGTCGAAGATCTTCACGTCCAGCTAGCCTTGTTGATATATTGTAATGAAAGGGAAAGGCGCACTGAGCTATTGGAATGCAAGGAATGTGATGTACTACATCGCACCTGGCGCAATAGACCTCCGCAAGTCTTTAGCCAAGCGACGTGAGTACATCCTTTAAGGCTAATACTTAGTACATCCTGGAATCGAAGAAAAAGAGCCTGGTCGATCGGACTTACCTCGCAGGAAGCATGGATGGCATCATGCGATAGAGCTGGAGGCAGATATCAAATCGATTGGAAGTCAAGATCGATACAGTCGCCTACACAACATGTTACACGTACCATCAATAGGAAAAAACCCCTAGTGTCTGGGTATTATGTAGCGACTTGAAAGTTTGCCCGTTCAAGTGGGGCTCAAGAAAGGTCCCGCAAGGATCTGATTGGCTAGATTTACAAGCAGAACGGTTAGTCTACGTCCCACACCTCCTCCTGCACCATTCACTAGGCTACGTTAAAACCCTAGAGTAGGACGTATCGGTCCTTTGTCTAACCCTTTGTATACAGCGCTTTTTTGCCCCGAGCTGCCTCCGATAAAATAGCGACGTATCTTGCTTTGCCGATTTCGTCACCAAAGTAGACCCGATCGCCCCACGTCACCATTTAAAGAGCAGAGCCTCCGCAATATCAATATGCATCCACCTGCAGCTTTCCTAGTACACTTCTACAGTTCTAACACCCTTCATCTGCCACATCCTTGATCGACTTTTACAACAATGGCACCAACTACTGCGAAGCAATGGACTGTCGAGGGCAAGGATGGCTTTGATTCGTTGAAATTCAACGAAAAGGCTCCAGTGGCGCAGCTTGGCGATAAAGACGTCCTGGTCAAAAGTTTGTTTCCTACTCTATCCCACGTGGCTGGAGACTTGCTAACTGGTTGCAGTCCATGCAGTGTCGCTCAACTACCGCGACCTCATCATCCCCAAGGTAAGCTTCGCAACCCAGGGCTGAGGGGTTATTGCCGTGTGCCTGTCTGTACGTTGATGTAATCAACACCTACATACCAATTACAGAATAGTGTTTGAGACACACAACGACCTCGTATTCAAGCTCAAACTATAACGCCAACATTTCAGCGCTAACCGCCAGATCAGGGCAAATATCCTTTCCCGGTGACGGAGGGAGTAGTCCCAGGCTCAGATGGAGCGGGCACTGTCGAAGCCATAGGGTCGCGCGTCACCAGGTTCAAACCTGGAGGTAAGCTCTGAAACACTGCTCCCACCGATTTTCGCTAGTCGCTGACCATTTCGCTAGACAAGGTCGTCACTCTGTTCAACCAAGGCCATACTGCCGGATCACTGGACTTCCAATCAATGGGCACCGGTCTTGGTGGTGTTCTCGATGGAACATTCCGCGAGTTTGCCGCTTTCGACGAGCAGGGTCTCGTGCATAAACCATCGAACCTGGATTGGCTTGAAGCAAGTACACTCAGCTGTGCAGCCCTGACGGCTTGGAATGCACTCTATGGCCTTGAGACAAGGGCGATAAAGCCAGGCCAAGTCGTTTTAACCCAGGGCACTGGAGGTGTGAGCACGTTCGCTGTTCAGGTACAATATCAGACTTCCCTCCGTCCCATGTCAACCAACTAACGGTAAATCTAAGTTCGCAAAAGCGGCAGGAGCCACAGTAATTGCGACAACTTCCTCTCAAGATAAGGCGGAGATCCTCAAGAAGCACGGCGCAGACCACGTCATCAACTACAAGGAGAACCCGAACTGGGGTGAGCAAGCTAAGAGCCTTACTCCAGGTCAAGCAGGTGTACACCACGTGATCGAAGTCGGTGGACCCACGACTATGAAGCAGTCAATAAAGGCCATCAAGATCGACGGTGTCATTTCCATCATCGGTTTCATTGGTGGTTTCAGCAAAGATCAACCTACGTTCTTGGACTGCTTGGTAAGCGCACTCTAAGAGACCCAACTCGAAACCCACATACTGACAGGAAGGTAGAATAACCTCTTCACGGTGCGAGGACTTCTTGTCGGTTCAAGACATCAATTTGAGGATATGAACCGCGCTATCGAAGCGAACAACATCCACCCGATCGTAGACGAGAAAGTGTTCGATCTCGATCATCTGAAGGACGCCTATGAGTACATGTGGGATCAGAAACACTTTGGCAAGCTGTGCGTCAAGGTGGCATAGGGGTAGATAGGGTGAACGGGTTTATAAAACCCTATTAGATTATGGAGGATAGACATACAAGACCGCATTGTCATTACGTGTTCTGACTAGAGTCGTTTAGGATGGCATGCTGTAAGCAAGAGCTCTGGAAGCCTACATCCGGTCCCCTATTGCTAAAATACAAGGATCTGGTACCTCACTTCGACTCGACCTCTACAGTGCATGGGTGTAACGTTGAGCATGCAACGACTTGACCCCGTCATTCTGATCAAACATTCGCAGCCGTGCATCTTGCATATTTATTTTACGTTACATTCAGCCTCAGATGAATCTCGTACTTTTGCTATCTCTCGATGCGAAATCAATATTTGGGGTGGCGAGTTGTGTTGGTTTCGCATCCTTCTGCGATGCTAGCTCGTGCGTCGATCATACCGCCAACCACTACTGCCTGGATATGACCATTTTGTAGCCGCATCTCGACATTTTATTAATAGGCTAGCCATGCTTCTACCTACTAGGATCCTTGAAGGGTCTGTTGAAGCGATTATAGTGTGATGCTAAGTAATGACACATGCTTCTCGGCCAAGCAAGCAAGCGATGACTCCTACACCCGATCCTGTGCACAGCCTCAGGTATCCCGAAAACGAACAAAGATATAACGGTTTGCATGAATGGGTTTCGTTTTTGATCTTCTGTTTTATGCTTACCAGCTTCTTTGGCATTTCGAGTAGATTAGCACAATGATTGGCGCACCTGAGCCTGAGAGCGTAGAAGAGGAGCTGTACGTTGTGATCCTGCACATGTTTTTAGTGCTAAAACACTGACTGCAAGATGGGACTACAACATCTCACAGTCGCCGTTGCTGCGTCTTCCACGGGAGCTTCGAGATCAGATATACGATCTTGTCTTCGTCGGAGAGCATGTGCACGTCACTTACGACCAGAACAAGAGGAGATTAAGCTCGGTCTCGCTGCCTCATTCATTAAATCCATTTCGGGTTGGATCTTATGACGAGTTGGAGAAGAGCGATTTCCCACGATCTACAACATTGAGCCCGGTCTGTCGGCAGCTACACCTAGAAACGGAACTGCTTCCATATCAATCAAACGTGTGGTCCTTTGCTACGTATACAGCCCTGAACCAGTTTCTAGCCGATCGTCAAAGGCTACCTCTTACCCATCTCAAATCTTTACAAACTTTGTTTCTGAAATGGCGACCCGCAGACTGCTGGTATAAGGGCCTCAGGAGCGTTACGACCATGTACTACTTCGGCAACTATTACGATTATCGTGGATGCATTTATCCGGAAGATCCGAATAACTTTGGCGACTACGCTCGCTGGGTTGATAAGCACGGTACCGCCTCCTGGAGGTTCGAGAGGGCTAAAGTAGTCAAATGGGTGCGAATGAGCCGACATAGCATCCACACCTTCTCATTCTCTCACCAAGGGGGTCTTGCACAGATGGGTTTCTAGCCAGTGTCGGGTGGTGAGATTAAATGGTTTGGGCGATGTGTCAAGTGCTATGGCTCGCCGAACTCAAGTGCTAGGGCCGGGGCCGGTACCGCTTGCTTTTGTTGACAATGAACGAGGTGACAGCACACAATTTTGCTGAACCCTTGTGGAGAAGTCGCACCCGAAGTTTTCCAATCGACCAGTCACAATTACCTTAAGGTTCTGCCGCCATCGCATCAATTACAGGCTTTCAACAGCGCCCGAGACCCCCAGCTCTCCTCAATCATACAACTACTACCGCCCCATTCAGCCTACTCCGCCAAAGTCCAACCACGCGAAACGAATAGTGGCAACTACAAAGCCCATAATGCCTACCTCGGATGACGCCTGGGAACTCGTTGACTCACCAACATTATACGAATCTGAAGAGGAGCCCGAATCTTCAACAATGCTCCCAACGCCACAGTCAACATGGACTCTCATCAAGCTCAAATCACTCGACTACCTGCGCGAAGCGATCTATATACCCTCGACCTGGAAAGAGGTGAAGCAAGTCGTGCCGCTACCCCAGGACCTTCGAAGGATGGAAGAGCCGCCATTGCCGTCGAAAGAAACTATCCAGGGTTGGTGGGAGACGCTGAAACCGTGGGTATCGTATCCATGGAATGCGAAGAGGGGTGGAGAAGAGATAGCGAATGAGGTCGCAGATGAACGGATGAAGTTGACAATTGCAATTGACATGTTTGAGAAGTGAGGATGTAAGGATCACATTTGTTGAACTGGTTGAGGCGTTGTTAACGTAAAATAGGACAATAAACATGGTGTATGATGGGGCAAACGATAGATACTCGCGTAAGGGTGGGCTGAATGGTGGTTAGCCTATATGAGCAGCAGTCGGAACCTTTAAACTTCTGCTATGTTGTTACATTCTTGACTGCTGTGTTGTTACGTTCTTAACTTGTCTCCCTCCACCTCCTGGAACGGGGGTGCAGATAGCGTATTGCGATTCCTGAAGTGCTGCAGTTGTTTCTAGGAGATTTCACCTGAGTAGTGTTTAGTCGACGAAGCGCTTCTACAAGGTAATACAAGTACAGTATCTGCACCCCTACTCCGGGGCTCAAGTCCTTAGTCGTCTTGTGAATCTTAGGGACACAACTTTCACTCGACGACTGTTTCGCGGTGGGGTCTTGGTCCTGCAATGCCGAGGCTGTATACCCGACCCTAAGCCTCACAACTGAGGTTGCGCCTCATTAGCGCCCTTTCTCGACGCAAGTGGAGAACGCAGAATGACCTGCATGTGCAGCACTCTCTGCAAATGGGAAGTGGCACCAGATTGCGATCCCGGTTGGCGGCGTGCACCGCTGCGTGTTTCCCCCGGGTCATTTAGCCTTGCGTGTGCTCATCTCCTCATGCCCGCGAGTCTAACGAGACGTCGATTGGAGATGTCGATGACTATCGAAGATATTGAAAAACGCTGATGGAATGGTTTCTGGTCCGGGAGGGGCCAGCAGTGATTGCCAACACACGACGCATGGATGGAGGTCATCCAACGGACCAGATTGGTAGCACCTAGCTTACCGCAACCGTGAACCGATCCTCCGTTGAGCGTCCCGTCTACAGCTTCAGTGCGCGATTCGCGCTGCAGCCAGTAATAGAGGCCGAGACAGATGTACGGTATGGCAGGGAAATTCACAGAGACGGGGCACAGATATCGCAGCTTGGAATACTGGATTAATCCTGTGGGAGTGCGGTGAAGAGCTGAGTAAGATCCTACTTGGGCAGTCATCAAAGATTGAAGTGCTTCTAAATAGTTGTTCCGACCAAGTCGTAAATCGCGTACGGCTCACGCTCCGGCGGTGAGTGTGATGTGCGAGAATGTTTCGTTCCGAAACGCTCTCGAGCTGGGATCGTCGGCCGCACGACCAACGCCTCTATACGAACCCCCTCCTCTTCCTCCAGCGCTCCTTGCACATCAGGCGTTCAGTCCCTTCCAGCTCACTCATACAGGGCCAGGACAGCGCATTCTTATATACAAGACAGGCCTAAGGCGCTAAAGAGGGCTAAGCTTTACTTTATCTAGGTAGACCAACCGTGGATTGCGGTACCTCCGTCATTCGTCATCGTCGCGTTCCGCTCTCCGTCTCCGCTCTTCCCTTCCCACTGCTAAGCGACCGGATTGTGGCAGGAGCCGCTACCAGACGTCGGTCGGCACCTCTCTCTCCTTCTCGCGTTGCAATTGACCCTTCGACCCTTCGACCCTTCCTCTGGACCAGGACGGGCAGGCCATGGACGCTCCACCTGGCCACGCTTCCCCCGTGTGACTGCCATCGCGCGCATCGTGAATCCAACAGGCACACACGTCACTCCACCCTCAATAACCCTTACCCTCGAGACTCCCCGCATCCGGGACCTTCCCCGGCGCGTCGCGCACTCTGGCACTGCGCAGACATCTTCGCCGGCCATCATGTCGTGGTTCATGCGCGGGGTGCAGTCGGCAGTGTTCCACTACGCTTCGTGCACCCCATGCACCGGCTATATGGACCGGAAGCAGAGGGCGAAACGTGCAAAGAAAGAGAGGAAGGCAAAGCAGAAGCTGCAGCTGGAACAGCCGGATCTGTACCACCATCCAGAGCCCTCGGGTACCAATCCGTACTGGAGTGAAGAGATAGTCATGGGCCCGGGACCGCCCCCACGGCGAGCGAGGAGGACGAACACGGGGAACACTGGGAAGAGCAGTCAGAGGGCTATCACTACGGCTGGGACACAGAGCACCGGCGTGAGCAGCATCGATGTCGGCCAAGGAGGGGACCCTACACGCATGAGCGAGGATACGCTGGACGACGACAACTGGAACCGCAAGAGATACCAGAGGGAGGACGAGGACCTGTGGGGTTTTGGCGAATTCGCGAGCCCGACACAGCCCATGAGTGAAGGCTCGTCCATTGGAATCGGTGGTGTCCTGCCTCGCCCCGGCACATCCAAGTCCTCTGCAGAAACCTACTACACGGCGCGGAATCCTCCGGTAAACGATCTGCACCCTCCTGTTGTTAGCCTGCCATCACCTCACCCGTCTGACAACCGCTGGATGCTCCAGCCACCGCCCAAAGCTAGTGTCATGAGCGGCAAGGAAAGAGCCACCAACCGGAGTCGAAGTGGCAGCGGAGCCAGCAGTCGCGTTGAACTGAGCCTTGCTCGGCAGGTCAGCGCCAGACAACTGAAGAGTAAGCTCGAGCGTGGCGAAACTCCTGAGATGCCATCCATCTCGCGAGGCAGCTCGTATAGCAATCTCCACAGCACGGTTGCCGGACAGCGGCATGATCGGCCGAGAACACCACAAGCCAGACCGGTTTCTGCGGCCAGTTCCAGGAAGAAGAAGAGGCGGGACACGGCGTTCACGAGTACTGTTGAGGTCCATCAGTCTTCCGGGGACGGTGACTCGTCGAGCGACACGCCCATACGTCGTGTTTCGGTACGAAGAACACCCACCCCACCGCAGGTCGCCTCGGTTCCAAGCGACAAGATTGTCCGCGTTCGCAACAGCCGTCAACGTCTCTCGACAGTCCTCTCCAGTGGCTCTGGCGGCGACCTCTCACCTCCACATCCTATCTTTGGTCCTGCCCTGGAGAACGACCTACCAAAAGCACCTTCGCCAGCTGCACGGCCAACGAAATACTCTTCGACGCAGTCATCTGATTCTCTTCCATACGTCTTGAAACCTCGCGCGCCTCTCTTCTCCTCCGATGTCTCCTCCCTGAACGCCCTTCAAGATATTGTCTCTTCTCGCACTCTTCTGAATTCGCGCATCGTCTCTTCGCCATTGATGGAAGCCAAGATTAGGTTACCACCTTCCTCGCCAGAGGAACAGCGGATTCTGGAACCGAAACGCGGCACTGTTTGGACTGGAAATGGCTTCGGTATCAGTCGGGAATGGGGTACTGATCAGGTCGACGGGCAGGCCAAAGCACCATTCGACAGTCCAGGCATTCCAGAACGAGATCCCAAGATGCGATGGAGCGTTGATTTCTGACCTTTATTTCATACGTTGTTCTTTTTTTTGTATTGGCGCTTTCTTTTCGCTGCCTCGACGTCACGGAACGCAACGCATCTTCAGCATAGGCATTTCTGGATAGCATTGTTGTCTGGATGCGGAGTTCTCTTGTTTATCATCCTCCTTACTCTTCAATTTCCTGTTTGTACTCTTGCTCCTTTTGCGTTGCTGTGCGACTTGCTTTTACATTCCTCAGTTGTTTACGTCCATGATTCCCCTGCTTTACCGATTTAATTCCCATGTCTCATGAGCACTGGCGCATCGTATAGGCGTCATCGATTAGGCTCCAGATAGTGCATCCGGATGCCGTTTGGTTGGGTTTCCTTTTATCATCTGCATGGACACGGCTCGCATTGCATCTGTATAGTACGATTGCGGCTGAGCATCACCATTGCATACGAACGATCAACGGGCAGGCTAAGAGCACTTGGCTCCAAGACGAGAGAAAATAAAAACACATGCCAGATCACCTGATGAGATTGTTCCTGTCGCTACTTGTAGATGCTATGATTCTGTGCCCTACGCCATGCTGAAGTGCCAAGCTATGCCAGACTACCATATGAAGTGTCTCAAAACTCCCCAGGACTAGACCAGAGTCATATAATGCCGCTCCTCTGCACGCAATCAATTGCGCACATTCAAGTCCCACACCCTGGCCGTCTCGCCCCTGCTCCCCCTCTTGGTCTTCCCAATGCTACCCTTCTTATCCTTGCTCTTCTCAGTGAGCAGTAGCATCGCCCGGCTAACATGCGCAATGCCATCTACGAACTCTGACATGCGCCCAGATTTCATGAGCGCCTTCTGCATCCACTCTCCGCTGTCATCCGCTATTACAGTCGCCAGATCCATGGCTTTCAGGCTGTTGTCCTTCGTCATGAAGTAGGATGCTGCTTGGAGGACGGAGAGATACGCGATCAGAATCTCAGGGATATAGATCTTCTTCAGCGTCTCGAAGTCGGCGCGTTCGTAGAACAGACGAGTTACGTAGGCGTCGGCATTCGGAGGGAGCGTGTCCGGGAGACCTTCGAATGATTTGCCATTCGCGGACTGGGTCAGGAAGGAGACCAAGAGTGAGTCGATGGTCACCTTGATACAATCGTAGATATCCTTAATCCGCTGCGTGCTTGGCTTCAGGGTGTCGGCTTTTGCGCTGATCAATGTCTCTTCTTCCTTGCGCCACTCTTGGAGGAGCTCGATGGTGCGCACGAGCTGTTGTAGGTCGTAATATGTCTGGCTGAGGTGTCTCAGCTCGATGATACGGTCACGATGCGTGTCACGGCTAGGGATGTTCGATGGTACTATCGATGCTCTGCCCGTGCGAGGTGAGTTGTGGAATTCGCGCATGTTCTGGATCTCGGCGTCTGGTAGCGTAATGTCGACCCCGTAACCGCAGAGAGTCTCCGTCTTGACGAGAGAGATGGTCTCAAGGCTCATATCGGTGATGAGCTTGATCGCAGCTCCAAGGCGACCATGAACTATGATTTACAATTAGCGTTTGGCTTCAACAACCGAAGTATTACTTACGGAGGAAGTAGCGCAAACTATCAGCCACGTTCACAAGATGGTGCTTGACCTCCTTGCCAAGGTGCATGTACCACTGCAGAGCATCAATCAATGCATCCTCCTCCGGCGCGACCTCTAGATTGGAAAGCTCCTGGCGGATTCGTTTACCCGGCCACAAAAGCTGATCAGCAGTTGTTGGCTCGAGGAGATCGTACCGCTGTATTCGTTGTCTGTTCCGGTCTGTGAGACCAGTGTTCCGCAAAACCAAGGAGTAATTCTGGAGAATTATTTGGGCTGATCCTAGGTGATATTGATCCATGAGACTAATGAATCTCTTCTGCTCTTGGGCGTTTGTGATGTCAGGTAATATGCGCGCAAGGCAATGCACTTGTCGTTCTTGATCAAGCTGCGCTGCATAGAGTGGAATAAGTTGGATGCGCCGAGTGAGTCTCAGGAATTCGATGTATGCACAGACGACATTGGCTATTAAGGTCCAACGGGGGGTGGGTGCATCAGAGTAGATGCCCAGTCCCCGCCACAGCACGATGAAGATGTGTACCAGAACTCGTAGCCCGTGCGTATCGGTTGCAAGGTGCTTGAACTCTTGCGCAACTGATGGAATTTCCTGGTCATCGATCGTCAAGGGCCTAGGGTTGGCTGCGTCGCCGTCGGGGCTGAGAATAAGATTCGTCGAGCGTTCATCCCTCTGCAAAATCGTAAGAATGGCCGTGCCGACATCGTAGAGAAGTGCTTCCATTGTCCTGCTGATCAAACTGCCTTGAATTAGCTTCAAGGGGGTTGAAGCTTCCTTCGCTGTAGCCTTCTGTTTCTTTAGCTGATCAACTACCAAGCTTGACGAACGGTCCCAGTCGCCGAGCTCAGCAACAGCGTCGTGAAAGACGAATTTGCGGGCCAGGTCTTGCTGAACTCGGAGAATTGCTGCAGTTTGCAAGTAGTTGTCGAATCGCGAAAGAATGAGGGCGTTGTATCGCGCATATAGGTGATCGTCCCAGGTACGGCAGACCGGCTCCACAACCTTGCTTTCTCCGCCCAAAAGACCGTACACAGCTGATTCATAGGTGCGTTCAGATCCCACAGCCGCAAAATTACACATACGACGGAAAAGGAACCCGACTGTAGACCCAGAAACATTGGGACCACCATCAGGATGCGATTCGTACGCAGCGCCGATACTGACGCCTCGCCATGCTTCACTGCGCTCTTTGCACCAATCCGCGATCTTCTCCCATGGTTCTCCTCGACGGATCATCTCGTAGCAGACCATCCAGAGTGCTCGTTCGTAATACTCGTCCGACTTCTCCAGGGTGCGCGATTGCCTGCTAGCGGCATCGGGATCCAATTGAGACACAAGTAACGAAGTGTTGTCGCTGTTCCTCAGATTTTGGGCAGACGGCTCGTCTGGTCGAATTGGCCGATCGAGGAACCGCATTCGCTTCTCTTGTTTGATTTTCGACTTGGTCTCCAGCCAACCGCTCGTCCATGTGTCTGTATCTTTCCCCGATTCCGCCTCCAACTGCGCGGTGATGGACTGGATGTCGCTTTCGCTGTTGCGGGCGGTCTGCTCAAGCCAGCGCATGACAATGGCCTTCTCTTTGGCCGGATCGTCCTCCAGAAGGAATCGCTCCCATATCTCATGGTTGGGGCTGTATCTGAACACCTCCATCTTGGCCCTTTGGGCAAGTTTCTCGGCCGCAACATCTCGCCCCGGCCTCGGGTGGTGATGCTCGATGACAACCCGGAGCAGCTCCCATGTAGCAAGCTCTGTCTGCCACTGACGAAGCTCCGTGACCTCTGAAGAAGCCGCCGGCTCGGTCGACTGCGAAAGGGATTGGATCGACCTCCCGTGATCGCCTTCTGCGTTTCGTTTCGGCGCCTGTGCCATGTGGACTACCCGTCGGCGCACGCTCCTGTCCAGCGCCTCTTGGTTCTCGTAGTCGCTTTGCTTCTTGAGATCGTTGACGGTGGCCGCTGCAATATCCCTAAATTTGCCCACCATCTTCACCGTCGTCTGGTACTTGGCCTCGGCGCTCTCATTGCCGTGGGCATGCCACAGGTCCACGCGCTCGGCGAATTTCTCCACTTCCTTGCCTACTCGCTCGGCCATGGTCCGCAGCGGCTGGAGGGGGTCGTCGCTCTCGGCGGGGTCAATGGGAGCTCTCGACGTGCTGCGCCTGGCCTGGGCATTTGTTTAGCAGTTGCGAGAGGAGGCTTTGAGGCTTGACATACCTGGAGTGGCGCGGGAGACCGCAGTCGCGAAGCTTGCAGGGCCATCTTGGAGCGCCACGACACTCTCTGCTGCACAACTATCGTGGGTGGTGCGCGCTGGGGCTGTCAGTCACTGCGACTTTCGCGGGAAAACACCGCGACTGAAGCTCAAAGCTGCTGCTGCTGGTCCGAGCACCCGCACTAGCGCGTCTCGCTTGGCGACGGTCAAAATCAGCGCAGAGCCTCGCGCTTCCTTTCTCCTCCATCAATGTCTAATAGGCAGTCATTAGAGTCTCGGTTCAAACTTGCTCGGTGTTTGTACAGGTCTATAAGGCCTCTCTGCGTGCTCACGACCGTCTTAGACCAATATACCTCCTACACACTAGCTGGACTTCCTTGGGAGTGTGATAGCTCAGATTCAAAAGGAGGTGTGACATATCACTTTGGAGAGCCTTTGGGCAGAGAAGCAGCATGCGGAACAGCCCCTCATGGGACTTGAGCAGATTCTGGTCTGGCTGTGGCTACGTGTTGGATGCCGAAAGTCTCTTAATTTTCTTGAGCCTGCTTTGCTCTACAACATACCGTACATTGGGTTCACTCAATAGAAGCGCTTCAAGTAGCCAAGTGAGAACCCATCTGAACAGCTGTTGAAGTTTGAAGTGCTCCCTATCACTATCAAGCGTGCACCTCGTTTTCGCCAAGCGCTCACTTGTCCTTCGTGTCATGGTTTCTCTGCCTCATCTTCAACCTGAGCAGACCGGCTTTCGGGCAGCTCGCCGTCTTTGCATCGTCGCCATTCTGGTCATAAAAGGCGTTACAGCACTGATATAGCGCTTCGACCTCTTTTTGGCATTTTCCTTCCTTATAGTTGTTCTTTGCCAGACAGCCTTCAAAAGATATATTAGTCACTAGCACTGCACTTTTAGACGGTTCGAAACATACTTTGTATAGCACAAGCTTTTGGGTGACAGGGTGGATCTGTCTGCAAATCCTCCTTCAATCCCTTTCACACACTGAGCTATCATTCTCCGGCCAAATGAGATCAGCACCTACCATTTCGATCACGGGAACAGGCGCTTTCCGCGCTTGGCCACAATCAGATCCTGGTTCCGGTGAAGGTACGGCTCGTCCAGGCAATAGGTATTTTCAGCAAGTGATATTAGGCTGCTGTATAACGAGCAATTCCAGGGTTCGTTGCTGAACGAGGGCGTCGCCGCTGCGCTTGAGTTCCCGACCAATTCAGCCCCACCTCACCTCGCTCACCACACCCGTACGACCTCGACTCTCTCACTTACCAGCAACTTTGCCACCAGCCTATAGGAGCCCGCACGCGTCGGTAAGACAAGCCTCTCTCATACACTCTCTTACCTAGAATAGTTCCTAATCCGCCTCGGCTTTACGATAATCCGCGGACTATAAAAGAAGCCCTCCCCGCGCCAACTTCTCTTCCACGCACCACACTCCCTACCGCCCGCGCACATTCGCAAGATTTGACAAACTTCCACAGCAGGCTGCAGTCGCCTTCACAACACTGAACCTCACATCTTCAAGGACATCAAGGCATCGCACGAGCTATTCGTGAACATGTCTGACAACGGATCTCCCAATAACGTGCAGAAGCCCGAGGATGCTGGTCAATCGGAGCACCTCAACATCAAAGTGACGGATAACAACAACGAAGTCTTCTTCAAGATCAAGCGAACCACGCAGCTGAAGAAGCTCATGGATGCATTCTGCGACCGGCAGGGCAAGAGCATCGCGAGCGTGCGCTTTCTTTTCGATGGACAGCGTGTGCAGCCAACAGACAATCCAGAAACAGTACGTTCTATTCTTCACGGGCTGCTTCCCCCGACAGAGCAGCCCAATTCTCCGCTCTACTCAATACTAATGTAAAGTCATAGCTGGATATGCAGGACGGCGACACGCTCGAGGTCCACCAGGAGCAGATTGGTGGTTGCTAGCAACCCTCCGTCCCCGGCGCTCGCCATCGCGGCAAGATTTCACCTTCATCGCGCCATCCCACCTCACGCGGGCAAATTTCGGCAACAGCGCCCATCTCCTTCATCACGATTTTCATCTTCTAACAACGGCTGCTCCTTGTCTAGGCGCAACTTTATAGCGTGGACGGCTTGGTGAAGAGGAGGACGGTTCCATGGGTTATATATCATCTGCGGCAATGGTTCACTGGTTACAAGGCGTCACTGGTGCATAGGTTCGCTATGCGTGGCGACCCTTGCTTTCATGTAGTTAACGGCTTTTTGGAGATGCAGGGGAAATTCAGGGCAGGATATCATCTCAGTGCACGCTTGTGTCAATTCCCGTGCGCTATCTTTGCGAACTTGTTGATTCTGACTGGTCAGCTACACACCTCCAAGACGATCATTCCTAATTGAACGATTCAGCAGGGAACATATTATGCGTATCAATCGGTCTATTACCAGATCTCTAACTCCAATCGAACCCCGCTATCCCTATGATTAACATGACTTGCGTCACCACTCACGCCTTCCCCCCATTAGCCAGCCTCCCTACCTCCTGCACCGCCTCCTCGAAATCGTCAAAAGCCTTGATCGGCAAACTCGCAGCCTCCAGCACCTTCTGCCCCTTCTCCTCATTCGTCCCTCTCAGCCTCACTACGACGGGTTTATTGACCCCGACCTCCTTGAACGCAAGTATGATCCCTTCAGCGATCATATCGCACAGCGTCAGTCCGCCAAAGATATTCACGAACACGACGGAGACTCGTGGGTCCGCGAGAATCAGCTTGAAAGAGGTTGATATGGTTTTGGACGTCGCTTTTCCGCCTGTATCGAGGAAGTTGGCGCTGCTTGTTGAGAAGGGGGGTGAGGAGAGCCGGAGGGAGAGCACGTCGTTTGTGTTCATTGCTAGGCCGGCGCCATTTACGAGGGTGCCTACTAGGTTCCTTGGCCCTTCGCTTGAGCTTGAGGGTGGTGTTTGTGTAGAGACTGAGGCAGCGCCGGAAGATGTTGACGGTGACGCGAGCGGAACAAATACAATACCACTCTCTTCGGCCTCGAGCTCTGCAGGTGGGATTGCAGACTTGTCGCGCAGGGAGTGCAAGTCAGCTTGTCGCTTGTTGGACTTGAAAGCTGCGTCGTCGAAGAAGAGGTAGGGGTCGTAGATTGTGATCTCGTCTTGCTCTTCATTCAAGGTGAAGTTTACGGTGGAGACAATCGCCTCTTTCTCGACATACATCTTCCAGAGGTTCTTGACCAGCTCGACGGCTTGTGCCTTTGCTTTCGGCGGCGAGGCATCGAATTGGAGGTATGCTAACGCGAATTGTATCGTCTCTTGTGTGGGACCTTGACGGTAGTCGAATGGAAACCGCTTTACGCGCTTTTGAAGCTGAGTGGGATCTGTAGTTGGAGCTGCTATTATACATGGTGATCGATCAGTGCGGGCAACGGTTATTCCAAGAAGGTGAGATGATGGTGCCGAGGACGGCTCAGAGGAGACATTGATGCTGTACTGATTAAGAATCTTGGCGTTTTGGTCCGCTGAGAGATGGAGCGAGCGCTTCTGCTGTGGTATCTGAGCGCGAGATGCCGGGAATTGAGGCCGGCTTGGGAAATGAGATGTATGGTATGACCGCTTCTGCTGTGCTTGTGCAGCTGATTGCTCCTGGATACTGTCAGGACCTGAAGTACTCATGTTTCTTAGAGGAAATCTTACGATCTTCTTGACACTGCGCCCGGATTGAGCGAGAATATCCTTCATCACGGCTCCAAACTTCGCTGGATGGTCAACCATTGTGACTCCAGCACGTTCAAGAGCTTTGTATTTGGTTTCGGATGTACCTTCTCCAAGCCCTGTCCAGGCACCAGCGTGGCCCATTACGCGTCCTGGAGCTGCTTGGAAGCCTCCGATGACTGCAGCGATGGGTCTGGACTAGGTCAGTATTTCACTCGCTCATCAATTATGCGAGGACAGTCTTACTTTGGGTCCTTTGTCCTCCGTCTGTAGTCCGCGATCCATTCAGCAGCCTCCTCCTCAGATGTACCCCCGAGCTCTCCGACAATGATGATCGCTTCTGTATCATCGTCATGCTCGAATACCTTTAGAGCATCAACAAAGTTAGTCCCAGCAATCACGTCGCCGCCCATTCCGATGCACAGACTTTGACCCAAGCCAGCCCGTGTAAGAGATCCCACCGTTTCATAAGACAGAGTGCCTGACTTCGCTACAATGCCGATATGACCAGGTGAGAATGTAGGCAATGGTTGGAAACCTATTCTACATCGTCCTATTGCTGAGATGATACCTGGAGCATTGGCCCCTACAAGTCGTGACTTTGATTGTGTTTGGAGCATTGAGTGTATCTACCTTCCGTTAGCTTTCGATAATTGGGGTTATGAACACAGACGTACCCTCATAACATCGTGAATTGGGATATGCTCTGCAACAGCCACTATCAGCGGTACCTCTGCCTCGATCGCTTCCTCAATTGCGCCAGCCGCTTGATGCGCAGCAACGTAGATACCCGTAGCATCTGGCTTCAATTCCTTCATCGCCGCCTTTACTGAAGGCAAGACCGGTAGCCCGAGGTGCTCTCCAGATCCATTTGGCTTGACGCCTCCGACAATCTTCGTTCCCCATTCTATCGACTCTTTTGCATTTGCGGTTGCCTGCTTGCCGGTGAATCCTTGGAAGATGACGCGAGTGTCTTTGCCAATCTTGAGATTCTGAATTGTGTCGTCGTAGCCATTTCGTCGAGACGAAGAGGAGAACGGTGCGTATGATGTCTGTAGTCTAAGGCACTGCGATTTCGTCTTTGGAGAGAGCCTTTTACTCAAGCATCGTGACCGTACGGAAAACATGGCGAGTACCCGAAAGCGAGTCTATGACGAAGTGTCAAGAAAAACCAAAGAGTTACAAATTATCTTCCAGCTCTTCCTTTGATCTATGAGTTGAACATGTACCTGGTGATTCTCGCAGCTCCGAGACGTCCCAAGAAACCTTTAATCATTCAAGAAAAGAATGTAAAATGTTCAAAGCAGCCATATCACTTCACATAGAGGCATCGGAAATGCGATGGAAATAACCGAAGTCCCCTCCTAGCACGACCCGACATCGCAAGCCTCGGTCTAAAATCCAGGCTCCGAAGCATTCGACTGGCAAAACCGCTTGTCGGCGTACCCAAACAGGATAACGTCAGAGTCGAGTCGGCTGTATGGTCTCGAGCAAGTAACCGCTCACGTGCAGGTATAAGGTGCGGCGATGTTTCAACCACTCTTGGTCGAAATTTGCACAGGACATTGAGAATGTCTCCAATCCCTTCTCACCCCCAACTATTCGATCCTTCGTCAAGATATAGATAGTAAACTGATCAGGGGCACTTCGACGTTCGATGGCCGCGCATGTGAAACCCGACTTAGCTTCTCACAGCGCGTCTGCGATATCAATCCGATGAATCCTGGCTGCTTCTCTGTACCCGATCTGACAGGTCTAGACCTATGACATAACAACGGACTGGCGACTGGAGACATAACTAGTGTAAGGGGGAGGCTTGGAGACAGGCAGACGTCACGAGCTGAGCAAGCATGGATCCGCTCTTACCCCACAATCAGGCGATGACGGGAGAGTGGATCAGGGTCGTTCCTTTCACCAACGGCAATTGCAGCAGGCCCTGTTACTATATATGCATGCAAAGAACACTGTCACGGCATCTTCATCAAGTTCCGTTGCCTGACAACGTTCGTTCGCTATACTCCTTCGCTGTACATATTAACACGCGCGCCTCGGCTCTCGAAGCTCTAACTTACCCCGCAAATTCAAGAATAGCTGCAGCCTCAGACCAATCCACCTCTACGATAACACAGAATGGCCGGCAAAACACCCTCGGAAGAAGGTAAACTACCCCAGATTACCTCAATGGCTCAAATCTTAACAGTATCTCAGATGTCGCAAACACTCTCTCCCACCTCCAGCTCTCCACCAACCAGAAATCATCCTCTAAACCCAAATCGAAGCCCGTAGCAGACAGCTGGGACGACGAGCTGTCCTCCGGCTCTGACACCGAGACAGAGACCCTCTCGAAAACAAACACAAAAGACTCCCTCTCCCCCATAAACACAATCTCCTCATCGACATCCGACGCCGCGAACGGTCCTAATCCCCCACCACCAACTCCCGCGTCACCCCACCCCTTCGAGTTCCCGGATAACGTACCGTTCTCGCAACGGTATAACAGTGTGTCGAAAGAAGGCAGTGGAGCAGCGACGTCCGATAAGCGGCCTGAGAAGACGACGGCGGTAGCGAGCAGGATAATCGCTGCGGGGCTGGGTATACGGGCGCCGAGGCGGACGGAAGAGGAGCGGGAGTACGACAAGGCTATGAAGGAGAAAGCGAAGAAGCAGAGGGAGGAGGAGCGGGGGCGAGAGAAGAGGGAGGCAGAGGCTGTGGAGGCGAGGAAGAGGGCTGTTTGGGATGATTGAGATGGAATGGAATAGTGTTAATGTGATGTGTATGATTTCATGGTCTGATCAGAAAACTGGGGACATTTCATGGAATATTCAATGCGGTTGGGCGTTGACTATGTGAGATATGGGCAAAACACTTTGTATATATTACGAAATTCGTCATGAGAGACATTGTCATGCAATAAATCCCAAGCAGTCTATCCTTGTAAGTGGAGCATAGTAGATGTTCGCGAGAGAGATGCCGCTAAGCAGTGCTAGAAAAGTCTCCTCTCTGGCTTATTGATGCTGTGAACGATATGGTGGCGCTTACTCGTAGAGCTCATCCACTAAGATTTTTTTGATTTTGTGTGAAGAGCTTTCATTGAGCGGTTGGGCTACCTGATGCTGCGAATCCTGTTCTCATAGCCTTTGTGAGGATCTGTGATATCAGAGGACGACGGTGGTGGGGAAGGTAATGGGGATTCGGATTAAAAGTATCTACCGGTCGTTGTGAACCACCAGATCTTGCGAGAGAGTGTGCACGTGTTGGAACAAGAAACAGAAACACAATGCGAATCTTCTGAAACGCCCTCCAAAAAGCATCGGAACCCTTGCGCCTCGCACGACGCACGTAGATGGAAAGTAGAACTGGGAAACGGGTGGTATCTGCTTTCGAAAACGGGAAAGGGGTGAGTAAGTAGCCAAACAGATGGTAGCGAACAGGAAAGACGACCGTAACGTATGGAGTACCCTTGGCTGGCGCTCATGCAAAGTACTGGAAAGCGGTACTATCTTTACGTTAGTGTAAGATCCAACCCTGAAATCGAGGCAGTACATACCCGATAGCGGCCATCACGCCCAGACCGACGAGTGCCCTCCTTGTCACTTTCTCCTTCACTAACTTTTGCTCCGTGGTGTAGGCAATCTTCGCCTGCTTGGCTGGTCGCTCCTCAGTCAACTCATCAACCTCATCCTCGTCCCTAGATACCTCTTCAATCTTGCGCTTTGACGACTTAGGAGCTTGTACGGCACCGCCCTCTAGCCTTTTGGCCTCCTCCACGATCTTCTTCGCCTCCGCGATGAGCTTGGCTGGATCTTCGGGAGTGGGTAGCTCTGGATGGTCTGCTGGAACATCAATCCTGACGTTCGTTGTGGTAGTCTCGACGTCCCCTTGCTGCTCGACCGTCTCCTCCACTTCAATGCGCACAGAGTCCGACTCCTTCGCCTCTCCGTTGATGGATTCGGAAGCGAGGGACTCCGAAGCTGTAGTACCGTTCTCGATGACATTCTGGAGCGCGCTCGTTGCCCTTGTAGCCTCAACTATGACCTCCTCCTTGGCTGCTTCTGGCTTTGGTGTGCGACGGCTCTTGCGCGGACTCGCCATCTTGCGGCTTGGGGTTGCGATCTTGCTAGGTGATGCGGATCTGGTCGACCTCGCGCGGGTGGGTCGGAGAGCAGATGAGGGCGGTAGGATAACAGGCGCAACTTTAGTAATGTCGAAGCGGGGAGGCATTTGGATGTGAGTGTTGTGGCGATCTTTGGTGCCCTTTTCGATCGGTGAAGGGTCTAGGAGCGCCTCAACCCACGTGCGCATTCCATACTCATCAGAGAGTGAAAGTGCTATGGCGCTGGTCAGAGTTTGATCGAAAGTTTGCAGAGTCACTCTCGCAATGCGCAAACTCACCTTCGTCCGGCGCAATCCACACGCTACCGGCCACCTCGTCAGGGCCGGCGGAAGAAAACGTCTTCTGAAACCTGCGCTCAGCCTCTTCCTCGGCCATTGAAGCCCATGGAAAGGCGGCTTTGAACATTCCCGTTGCGCTGATATATCCGTCGGCACTCCTCCTCTATCCCGAGCGTCAGTCGATCCATTGCCTCATTATTACAAGCACTTCGAATTCCATACCATCAAAAAATATGATTCGGGGTACTGAGTCGCGCTCTTGAGAGTGAAGATGCCGGAGCCACTGAGATCTTTCGGCAACGGTACTCGAAGGTGCGCATAGTCGAAAGTTCCTAGGTTCTCCGCCTTTGAGGCACTCGTTACACCGACGACGCCAGGTCTGACCGCGAGGTTTGTCTGGCCCAATCGGCGTCGTTCTACGAGAATCTCGTCTAGACTGGTGGTTAGTAGCTGGCGCGCTGAGGGATGATGCGACCCCAGTACGTACGCGATGGCGAGTGCTCCGGCTCGATCAGCGGATTGCGCCTCTCGGGCAGAGTCCGTTTTGCGGGCATTTCGATTGCTTGAATACGAATAGAGTTCTTGGATGGAGCGCGCAGCGCAAAGGAAGATGCGACTGATGCGAGACTCGGGACAACTGGCTCTCCCGCACAGTCGTGACGACAGGCTCCTACAGTGCTGGCAGCAAGCTGGTAGCTAGAGCACAGTCGAGTGGGCAGCTACAAGAACCAATGCAGGCCGGCGCAGGTTGTTCGCGGCGCGCGACTCTGGCGTGATGTTCGAGATGGAAGGATGTCAGCGTCGAAGTCTGAAGAGTGAACAGCGGTTTGTCACTCCAGGTTCCCCGGCAAATGGCAAGGCTGGGCATCTCCAGGGCTAGTCTCGAACCGCTCATGCCACCCAGCCTCTCCCCAGGCTATCGACTTATACGGTTTTTTCCACCTTCCGTTTAGCTCAATCTGCTCTTTGTGACAGTTCGTGATTGGACGTGTCGAGATTGCCAGCTCACAAAGGCGGCAGGACAGTAGCATCACCCGCGCCGATGACCGGTCTCCGTGCATCCGTTCTAGTCTCCATCGACTGTGCAACAGGAAGGCAGCGTGAAAGCATTTGTGTGCAAGGGCGTCATACCGTGTGCCGAAGCGCTTCTGGCGTACTATACGATTGCAGCTACATCTGGAGCTTGGAGCCCTCGAGTCCATTCCGCACACACGCGACAACTGCGCTGCGCTGAGAGAAGGCTTGATGCAGTTAGCGCCCCACGAAAAGTCACGCTGGTCGCGATGCCTCGGGAGGACGCGACAAAGACTTTCGGCCGACTGAGAAGACTTGTCGTGGAACTGGACCTCCATTCATCCTGCTCCCTTTTCACCGTTGTTCGCGTTTCTACTCCTCGACACGAGCATGTTTCAGAAGGTGGGGTTGCTGACTCTCGCGATAACATCGCATTCCTGAGGTGTTTGCTATGCTGAGCACAGCAAATGATTGGCGCTTCGATCTATGAGATCGAGACCATAGCGCATCTATATCGACTACTAAAGCTATCACGGCGAGACTCTACAGAACCGTACGGACCGCTTCTAAGGATAAGGGCCGAGTCGGTTTGGTTTTCCCAGCATGGGGTATGATAGGTCTTGAGAACAGCTCGATAATAAAAAGTGGCCAATTTGAGGTATATCATGACTGAATCTGATCAAGTGCAGAAGTGCTGCATTCCATCCTATAAGCATCCAACTAAGTAGCGATTGAAAGGTGAAGTGCTTCTGGACAGTTATACAGACTGGTATCTGGACCCCTACAGTAGTCGTTTCAGACGATAGATGTTTCACGGCTGTCCAATCAGAACGCTCTACGCCCGTTGCGGCGGTGCAGTGAATGCTTGCCCCACCCCACCTTCCCACCTGCAGGGTCCGTTGCCCAGATCAACCTCGACCCCTCCTTTCTCGCACATTGACACTTCCTCCCACAAATCTCCAACACACCGCCAACAAGAGTCTTTCCAAGGCTACGATATCTCCAAGCTTGTACTCGACATATCACTCCCTCTCAAGTACCCGCAACTATGGCTGGCGACCACGACGATGACCTGGCCCCCGAACACACACCGGGCTTCAAGGTTGGAGAGAAGAAGACAATTGACGAGTATCAGAATCTAGGTATGTTTCTCCAGGGGTGCCCGCACCTAAATAGCTTCATGGGCGCTAATTGCACCTGCTGTACCTTCCTGGATAGCTGACTGTGATCTTGACAGATGCAAACGACGAGTCCCTCCGCAAGTGGAAAGAGTCGCTCGGTATCGGCGCGGATACGATCTCGGACCCCAGCGATCCCCGCCTGTGCATCATCAAGTCTCTCGGTCTCGAGGTGGAAGGACGACCGGACATCATCATCGACCTGAAGGACGCCGCGGCGATAGAGAACCTCAAGAAGAACCCATTCAAGATCAAGGAGGGCGCTGTGTTCCGCATGAAGGTTACATTCCAGGTGCAACATCAGATCTTGGCTGGCTTGAAGTACGTGCAGAAGGTGTCCAAGTTGGGGCTTTCACACAAGGACCAAGAGATGATTGTGAGTTTATATGGACAAGGAAAGGGTAAACAGCACTGATGCGTTGGAACAGGGATCGTACAGCCCGAACACCAAGGAGAAGCCTGTCTACGAGAAGAAGTGTGAGTATTTTGGCTCCTCTAGTTTCTCTGGTGCAAAGACTAATATCGTGTAGTCGAAGCCCAAACGGCACCTTCCGGCATGATGGCTCGTGGTACTTACAAGGCCGTGTCCAAATTTCTCGACGACGACAAGAAGGAGTACCTTTCCTTCGACTGGTCCTTCGATGTCGTTAAGGATTGGCCATCGTGATTGATTACGGCTAAGGCGAGGTGATCTATTTGAGCATTAGCAAGCAAAGGGCGGGTGAATGTGTTAGGGGACTGATTCATTCTTGGAGTTCACTGTAACCAAAAGTAAGCAACACAACGACTGATGATGAGAACGATTGCATGGACTTCCAGCAGAGAAGTGATTCCCGGGTGCTTATAGATGAATATATGGAAACAAGCTTTAAGCTCCCGTCATAGCATCCTTCTTCCGTGCTTTCACCTATCGCCATATCGGAAAATGCTTTCTTTGTTTCACGCGATTCCACTCAGCTCATCAACCTTCCTAAAGTGGAACCACCGCCCAGCTATTCTTCTGATATTGACAGTCCGACCAGCCCAGGCTCGATCGCCACTTCCAGATCCATATCTCCTTGCCGAAACGTTCAGTATGGGTACGTCTTGTTCCCAAGGATCATCTTCCTGACTTGTTGCCTGGGCTCTCTGCTGATCCTCCTCCTCGTGAGTCTCCATTACCCCCTGCATCATCTCCTCGTCTTCACCGTCCAAGCGAGAATGGTCCCATGCTCGCGTACCAACATCTTCACATTCAACCACCCATAGTCTGGCGTCCAACCTGAATGCAGTCTCGACTGCAGCTGCAAATGTTCGTGAGAGTCCCTGAGCAGAGAACGAAGGAGTGGGCGCATGAAGTGACAGCGGGTTAACCAAAACAAGCCTTTCTTTCCCAGCCTTCTCTTTTACGTTTCCATCGGATCTAGAACAAGCAGCGAGATAAGCGAGTAAGTTCTGCACAGAGCTGCAGAAAGCAACCTTGACGTGTCGAGACGTGAATAGACTATGCAGCGTGGGCGTGATTAGCTGCCCCAAGATCCCTAGCTCCGCATCCTCCTCCTCCTCCTGCTGCAAGGCGCTGAGCAGGGCCTGTAGGAATACGTCCCGGCTCGAGCATACCACAAGCGTGGTTGTTGTAGGCGAGGTGGTGGTGGTCGACTGAGTCGCGAGGATATACTTGAGTAGTGCCGGCAGCGTAAGCGGAAAGAGGACCGTGGGTATACTGGCGGGTGAATGCGAATGGACGGATGTCGATGCCATTGAATCGGGATTGCCAAGGAGCGGAGGTATGCCGTAGATTGCCCTAGTTGCCGTGGCAGGTTCCAAGATTTGAAGGTGGGATTCGCTTTAGTTTCCGTGGGTGTCCCAGATTATGTGGGCGGGATACGGTCGTTTGGCATGCCTGCTGCTTCATCGAGATCGTCGTGCAGTGTGGATCTGGGACATGCTGGGAGAGCTGGTCTGGAAGTCTAGAGGTTGGCCACACGGGAGGAGCGCATGGTGAACCAGAGCAGAGCAGCAAGCTGGAGGCATCGACTGAGAGTGACGTTCAAGGCGTTGGGGTGTAATCACAGCGCGTTCCTGCCATTTCAACTTCTCGTGAGGTCATCCATGGAAAATAAGTACAAGGTGTCATCCCAAACGAACATTTTACTGTCCTGGCAATCCATTTGCAGTACGTAAGGGAAGATATCGAAAGAGTTCCGGCCCGACCGGGGAAGCTCGACTACTTCCGGCGTTGTCACTCGAATTCGTAACCCCACCATTCACTGCAGCGGCTTGCACCTGGACACATAACGGCATGCAGCACGACGCACAAACCTCCTCACCTCCTTGTCTGACTCTGCATAATCGAGGCCGTTCTGGTGTGCTGCTCGCGCGAACGCCGGGATAGGCCAACGGCGCAGGCAGCATGGAGCCTCTGTCGAGGATAAGTTCGATGCTGGAAACAGGTAGGCTTTCCCTTCCCTCTGTGCGTACATGATTCCAAAATGCCATGTCCTGCCGTTTCCGCACGCTCTTTGTGTGCTCCAAGACTCCTTCCTTTTGCGCCATGTGCTGGCATTGAGCCAGTATGCATCCGTCGAACTTTGCTCACTGGTCCCTCTCCACAGCTCGCGACCTCACCATCGAAGCCGCCCGCGATGCCAGCTATGCCCGCAAGACGTCACGCCCGCTCCCCTCGGCGCAGCTCAAGAAGCTCCTGGACAGCAGATCGGAAAGAGAGGTGCTGGAAGGGCTGAGGAGGGTGGTTACGGTAAGGTGGTCCCGTCTTCGCACTATGCGATGATGCTCTTACATGGTGTCTTTCTAGCACATCTCGGGCTGACCATGTTTTGCAGATGTCATATCGACAGCCGCCCTCCCAGACGCTACCCTTCTTCACCCACGTGATCAAGAACATTGCCTCGCCTTCGCTGCCCGTCAAGAAGCTCGTCTACATATACCTCCTGCAACATGCCGAACACGAGCCTGATACTGCCCTCCTCTCAATCAACACCATACAGAAGTCCCTGACAGATCAGAACCCTCAGCTACGAGCATTGGCATTGCGAGTCATGTCTGGGATACGCGTGCCTGTAATCAGCCAGATTGTCAGTCTGGGCATCAAGCGAGGAGCAGGAGACATGTCGCCATACGTGAGGAGAGCTGCCGCTTTGGCGATACCCAAATGCTACGCCCTCGATCCAAGTACTGAGCCGCAACTGTTGGAGTATCTGTCCACGCTTCTGGGAGACCGGCAATATTTTGTAACCGGGGCGGCAGTAGCTGCATTTTTAGACTTCTGCCCGAACCGGATGGACCTAATACATCCACACTACCGCTCGTTGACACGGAAGTTGGTCGATATGGACGAGTGGGGTCAACTAGCAACTCTGCGATTAATGATGGTCTATGCGCGGAAATGCTTTCCTAGACGGACGAGGAAGATCAAGAAGCAGGTCACTACCACGACTACCAACTCGAAATCCACAAGGAGTACCAAAGGTTTTTACGACACGGAAAGCGAGTCGGAATCTGAGCAAGAACAGGAACAAGAGATGGAGGAAGTAATGGTACTCGACCCTGATTTGGAGCTACTCCTCAATGCTTGCAAACCACTCCTTCAATCGCGGAACTCAGCTGTGGTAATAGCAGTTGTGAGAACGTACCTCTACCTCGGGAATCGTTCATACCTTGTAACAGCTATCGGACCTTTGATCGCCCTTCTACGATCCGCATCAGACTTGCAGCACATCGCACTCTACAATATTGTCCAAGTGTGCCTTTCGTATCCGGAGCTTTTCGCCCCATACTACTCGCACTTCCTCGTTCGCTCGACAGATGCTCCTCACATATGGCAACTGAAGCTAGAGCTGCAGACACTCATCTTTCCTCATGCCCAGCCTCGTCTGCAGAGTCTGATACTAGCAGAACTCAGCCACTTCTCTCATTCTGGGAGCTTGGACCCGGCGCTCGTGCGAGAAGCTGTAAGGGCTATCGGTAGATGTGCCCAAAGTAGTGCTACGAGCCCAAAGACTTCAGCGCGATGTCTAAGGCTTCTGCTCGCGCATATTGGGTCTGCGGATGCTCATCTGGTGGCAGAGAGCTTAGAGGTTATACGACATTTAATACAGCGCGATCCAGATAACCACCGCACAACAGTCGTACGGTTAGCGAAGCATCTTGATGTCGCGACCAGCCCGCAAGCACGTGCAAGCATCATCTGGCTTGTGGGTGAGTTTGCAGGCTTAGATCCCGAGAACAACATCGCCGCGGATGTCTTACGTATATTAGCGAAAGGCTTTGCGGATGAAGCAGAACCAGCAAAGCTACAAATCGTGCTCTTAGCAGCGAAAGTCTACGTCCACTACCTGAGTGCAAACCCACCACCCGAACCGCCGAAACCAACAGAAGAGAAGCCTTCGGACTCATTACTCGGCGAATATCAAGACGAAGGTGGCTTTCGAGATCCACACTTAGAACACCCGCAAGAGCTTGAGCCGGAACAGAAACAGCCTCTACATCCCGTTCAGGCACTATACGAATATGTTCTCCTCCTAACCCGATACGACACCTCATACGATCTCCGCGACCGCGCTCGCGTCTACAAAGCGCTCCTCGCTACTCCATCATCCACACAGCTTGCCTCGTTACTTCTTCTAGCGCCCAAACCAGTGCCGCATGCACCAAGCCCCTCAGAAACGAGGAAAGACTACGTACTGGGTAGTGCGAGTTTGGTGATTGGTGACGAGGGCGGCGTAGGTGGACTCAAGGGGTACGAAGACCTCCCGCCCTGGGTCAAGGAAGGCCAGGAACCGGATCCACAACTACGCGAAGAAGCGGTCTCTACGAACCAGTACGAGGCTGCCGCAAAGCCGATCAGCGCAGCTCAGCAACTCGATGTTGCTTCGAGTAGTCGACCAGTTGACCTTGGTCCCTCTCCTACAAGAAGTCCGAATGGTCTTGGGTCTGGGAGTAGCAGTGCGCCCAAGAAGGAGAAGACGCTTGACGATTGGCTTGAGGAGAGTGGCGAGGAGGAGTCAGAGGAAGAGAGCGAGGAGGAGACTGATGAAGATAGTGAAGAGGAAAGCGAGTACGAGACGGATAGTGAGGAGGATGAGAGGGCTGGTCTTGTGAAGTAGGGTAGCAGAAGTGGAAGTTTTGCATGGGGTTGGAGTTGGCATGATACCAATGAGCGATGAAAAGGCTCGCATAGCATCACGGTTTGCAGCATATAGAGTCTTGGATGAATGCATGAATGATACCGACCATTCCAGACTAGTTCAAATAGTGATGCGCGTACGTTTCCTATCAGATAAAGAGACGGTTAGTGCGGCGCCTGGAGATCGCGGATGAGGTAACAACAGCGCATATGAGCAAAGGCTTCAAGGCAAATGGAAGATCAAAGGGGTAGTCATCGTGAATCATGTGCAAGGCAAGTAGACACGTAGCGAAGACGTAGTAAACATCTTCGTTAAGGGCCACAGGGACCAGTATTTGGAACGATGGAGTGTTGCAATATACGCTTTATACTCATCAAAAGCGTACAGGTATCATAAGCGCCATCCAATCCAAAAACCCACAATGCTCGCTTGAAACCAGGACTAACGCCAAGCATGCCGAAGCCGAAGCCTACACCTCATCTCACGACTTCCCTGAAGTCCCCTGCACGTTCAATGAGGCCAGATCCATGGGCCGCCAAAGCCCAGTGCCATTCCAAGGCGCCACAGTTCTGTGTAATTATTGATGGGAAAGAGCACTGTGTGATTAGACCACCCTTCCTACGGGACCATGGCATCATCCATAACACCATCAGCACCAGGGGAGACTTGCAGACCGAGCGGCAGCGCGGGTGGAAGGTCTTTGCCCTGGTGCCGTGCTGTCTCTTCCGCCCATGCCCGCATACGAACAAGCTGGCGTACCCGCGCCTCGCCTCGTTTGTTTGAGCTCAGCAATAAAGCTTCATTCACCCGATCAGCGACACTTCGACGAAGACCCGGCTTAAGGAGTTCATCGAGCTGCGGCTGAAGATTCTCGGATGGCAGGAAGATGAGCAGAGACATGGTAAGCTCCAGATCCTTTAGAAAGCCTGAGTTGGTGGCGGCGCGGGGAGCGAGCTGGGCAGAGGCGAAGTTGAGGGCGGGCGTTATATCGGCGTTGGCTGTGGCCGTGCATGTCCGTATGAGCTCGATGAGTTGAAGACGGAGGAGCGCGAAGTGGAGGGCCGGGTCGGTGTCTAATATCTTTGACATGGTCAGTGAGGGCATCGACAGGGAGATGGGCAACTGTAGGGTTGTTTGCGTCGAATCATACTGAGGACTGAAGTTTTGATTATCATCAGAACCCGAAGGCTATGCGTGGTGCATGAAAACAGTAATAATCATAAGAGCGGCGGTAAAGACATTGATGGTGAAATGCGTTACATACCTGGGGGTTCATGTCGTTGATTTTATTGATAGCAGTATCAATATCACCAGCGTGGATGGCGTTCCGGATTTCAACCCGGGAATGTATTCCATCCTGCTGATCGTACGGGAGCTGCAGGTTGGCCTCTTTGGCAAACTTCTGTGCTGCCCGCGGATAGCCTTCGCTGATCAAGTAGTCCATGACTACGAAATTGATTTCCCTGTCCATGCATATTAGCAAATTTGAAAAGCCGGAAAATTGACTTGGATGGGCAATAAAAGACAGCAGCACAGATGTGCTGAATCGATCAGTCAACAAAATTATTTTTGCTCCACACGAAATTTTCGGAGAGATTCCCATTTTGTGTCTAAACACATCATATGGATAGCGAAAGCACGAGGAGCCGGGTTCTTCGATCGAACGCAGACGGAAAGAATCCAAGCTCCCCGTGACTGTGGTGAAAGGATGGTTACTTACGCTTTCGAAGGCTTGATCATGTCGATCTTCATCTGGAAAGGATGCTGCGTAGGCGTCGCCGCCGACACAGAGACGGTTGATGAGCTCTGTGGTTTCCATAAGCGGAATCCTCTCTCGAAGTATTGGGGAAGAGCTTACCATCCTGGCAGGGAGCGCTCAGCGGATGTCCATGAGTTGAAAAATGTAACAGCTCGACCGTAGTCGAGTGTGCGCAGGGTCACACAGCTCTGGGAAGCTTTCGAAGGTGGTTGAGGTTGAGGTTGAGGAGTTTGTGCAGGTGCTTCAAAGTCGCTGCACGTTCAGAACCGAGCTCAGTAGCGCGGCGTTAGCGGGGCCTTGGCGGCCAGGCTTATATAATTGCAGAGCCTCGAGAAGCCACCCATCAATACCACCGATTTCACGATTAACAGGATCTTGTATATTGATATTACTTAACCTTGTATTCTGAACTTTCATTCCGGCAAGAATGAGGTGAATTATAGTTCAGGAGCCTGATAACTCAATTTGAGTCCCTTTTCAGCTATAAACATGGGCACCAGCAGTCGTTACTCCCCTCCGTGGGGAGATGCCAGCATCATTGGAGTTGCAGGGGGCTCTGGCTCCGGGAAGACATCTTTGGCGCTTGCTATTGTGGCATCTCTGAATCTGCCATGGGTAGTTATCATGTCCATGGTACGTCATTTGGCAGCACATAAGATCACGCGAGCAACTTGTGATGGTAATAGGACTCCTTCTACAAGCCTTTAACGCCAGCGCAATCTAAAAAGGCATTTTCAAATGATTATGACTTCGACTCGCCCGAAGCAATAGACTTTGATATTTTGGTAGATAGGTTGCGGGATATCAAGCAAGGGTAAGCCGGGAAATACGATCGAATAGGCAATGGCTGATATCGTCATGTAGCAAAGTAGCCGAAATACCAGTTTATTCATTCGAAAAACATGCTCGGGTCGAAGAAACTACAACCATCTACTCTCCTCATGTTTTAATATTGGAGGGCATCTTCGCCTTGCATGACCCACGAGTTTTGGAATTATTAGACCTCAAGATCTTTGCGGAAGCTGACTCCGATCTCTGCCTATCACGACGATTAGTACGGGACATCAAAGAGCGTGGGAGAGACATTGAGGGTTGCATCAAACAATGGTTCGATTTCGTCAAACCCAACTTCCACAAATACGTTGCTCCCCAGCGCGAGATAGCCGACGTCATCGTCCCTCGAGGCATCGAAAACAAGGTCGCTATCGCCATGCTCTCGGATTCTATCCAGAAGACGCTCCACCGCAAGTCAACCCTACACCAGCAGGAACTCCGCCGACTAGGCCAAATCGCAGAGGAATCACCATTAAGTGAAAACGCATGCGTGATCAAGCAAACGAACCAAGTACGAGGCATCCACACCCTCCTTATGAATCCGGAAACAGAAAGCGAAGAATACATATTTTACTTCGACCGCATGACATGTCTCCTCATCGAAAAGGCCGTCGATTTCCTGCCCTTCACGCCAGCTCAAGTGAGTACACCGGCTCCACACAACTATCCGTACATGGGTCTCCACAAGACGTTGGAAGTCAGCGCTGTGGTGATCTTAAGAGGAGGAAGTGCGTTCGAGACCGGCTTGAGGAGAACGATACCAGACTGCAGAACGGGCAGGATACTCATCCAGACGAATTACAGAACGGGCGAGCCGGAGCTACATTATAGGGCCCTGCCTTCGAACATCGCAGAACATGGACTGGTGATGTTACTGGATCCGCAGATGAGCACCGGTGGTGCTGCTTTGATGGCTGTACGAGTACTGGTAGATCACGGCGTACCTGAAGACAGGATAGTCTTCGTGACCTACCTGGCTGGTCGAGTGGGCGTGAACAGGGTGCTCAGCGCCTTCCCAGACGTGAGGGCAGTAGTTGCGAGGTTAGGGGACGATATGGAGGATCGGTGGGTGGAGACGAGGTATTTGGGTTGCTAAAGATATACTCGGAGACTCTGTAGGCCTGCATCTTGAGAATTTGCATATCGAGGGCATAGCATGCAATGTACGAACTTGATTATATGTACAGCGAGAAGAAACTGGGTATAAACCCGCTTCGGCAAAAATGATTATGGGCCGCCCGCAAACGCCATCATGCCATATCACCAAGATCACTAACGCTTGCTATGCCAAAAGTGCACTTGAATAGTAGCCATACAGCGCCTTCGGAGAAGAACCCAGTGTTGACCTCCCATGCGTACTCCAGGACGTGTGATGCTCAGAGGAAATACTCTGTCGTTACTTCCCGCCCGGATTGTTGCTGCTGCTCCGCTCTATGGACATCATTCTCCGGGCTCGCATCGAAGACGTTGAAGAATCTCTCGCCGGTGTCTGAGACCTCTAGAACACTCGCCAAGTTGCCGCATCTATAGCAATAGTTCGGCGCGCTCCAGACCGTACTCAAGCGATCGTCGTATAACACCTGGAAGCCCTCCTGGCACAGTTGATGGGCTCGTAGAATATGTGACATGGCGTTGACCTCCAGGAACTTCTTGACGACCTGTGCTCCAAAAGTGTACCCAGCTCCTCGCGGACTAAGCGAGAACTCATCTCTTTCTGGATCCGGGTCGCTCCATACAAGATCTGCCATGGGCCCTTCGTGCGGTATCTCCCTGAAGCGATCGATGATCTTGATTTGGTCTATCGAATGTATCGACGGCGAGAGCCCACCGTGCACGCAGAATATTTGGTCGTTGATGACGACCGAGAGGGTCAAGAAGTCGAACATGTCGGTGAAGTAGTGCCATACGTTGGCATTGCCGTATTTGCGCGAGCACTCGGTGTAGAAGCCGTACGATTGGGTGACGCCGCGCGACTCGTGGTTGCCGCGAATGAGGTGGACTCGGTGCGGATACCGCAGCTTGAGGCAGACGAGTAGAGAGATGGTCTCGACGGAAAACAGCCCGCGGTCGACGTAGTCGCCTGTTCCGCACCGTGCAATTAGCAAGTCTGCCTTGTCGCGTGCCACAAGTTGGAGGCCGCCCACTCACCGAGGAAGAGGTAGTTCGTGTCCGGACACGGCCCGCCAATGTTGAATATCTCAATCATGTCGAAGAACTGCCCATGAATGTCACCAACGACAGTCACCGGCGCCTTGATGTGCACCACGTTGCTCTCCTTCATGAGCAGCTCCTTCGTTTTGGCGCATATTGCCTCGATGACCGACTCGGCGAGCAGCTCCTTGCGCCTCAGTCGCTCTATACACTCATCGAGGTCGACAGTGGCTGCACGACACGCCCATCAGCCAGGAACATGGCGGCGGGGCGCGGGGGGCGCATAACTCACATGGGAGACCGGGCATGGTAGGATTTGTAAAGGTGCGGTAGCGGCTCCTGCATTCGCAGCCGGCTCAGGGAAAGCTGTCTACGGTGGTCGCCAGCAGATGTCGGTACCGTACAATCATCCTCAGCATATCATGGGCGCGAGCGAGCGGGCGGCGGCGGCGGCGGCGGCGACAGCGTGGGAAGTGCGCAGTTGCGGAGGCGAAGAACGAAGAAGCGTGCACTCGAGTTGCGTGCTGTCCCGCCGTCGTGGGCCCAAGCTCGGCGAGAAATGAGGCTGCACGTGACTTAGCGTCACCAATCCTGAAGCTCAAGGTAGCTCCAGCGTCTCCAAATCTCAGACGTTTCTGCTCTCAATTCTTCCAGGCCTTCTCTTTTCTCCGTCATTCCTCTACCCCGGATTCCAGGCGCCTCAAGGGGCTCGGGTCTCTTCGTAAACTTCATCTGTGCCTGCTCTATCGCTTGGACGCGCCTTCCTCTCGCTGATTCCTTCCCCTCACATCAGCAGCAGCTGCTGTCCCCTCCGTCTCTCTCGCGCAATTCTCATTTCATAACTCACACCGACATGTACTAGACGATTGGTTTCCTAGCTCACCTTTATTTTGTCAGATCCATTCACGGCAGTCGTCTCTGTGCTCACCGCTCTACCACGTGCATTGGCCATCCAGCACGTATCAGGTTCATCCCCGCTTCAACCCACACATCATCAAAGAATATTCCGAAAACCCAGGCCTCGGTGTCACTGCCACAACACTCTAAAGGCGATTCTACTTCATTCATTTCGACAATTAGTGCTAGGCCCTTGTCCACTCTGAGGGGTCGGGGATGTCCTGGAGCGGACCCGCGGTAGTTGCCGCCCAGTATCAGCAGCCGCCGTATGCCAACGCACAGCCTGGCTACAATCCTCAACAGCCTTATCAATATGGCCAGCAGACGAATTACAACCAATATCAAGCTCCCAACTTTCCACCAAGCGGGCCACCTCAACGTCCTCCAGAGATCCGGTAAGCCTGTCGTTTCCATTCCCTGTCTCGCCCGAGAATTTCTCTCGGCCATGGCACTCAATGCGCATAACTCTCATGTGCTAAAGTTATCCTCGCACTGATAATGTCCACAGCCCGCCGAAGAAGAAGGGCAATCCTATAATTACGCGATACCCTCCGCCACCTGGGTATCGTGGTCCAGTCCAGCCCCAACCTCCATTTGGCGTGAACCAGTATCAAAACCAATATCAGCCACCTCCACAGCAGTACCAGCCAGGCTATTCAGCACCCCAAGGCGCCTATCAACATCCGAGTTACTCGGCTCCACCGCCGAACTATCCTCCAACTCCATCTTATTCGCCTCAAAGTTACAACCCACAGTTTCCTCAGCAACCAAACTACTCCCAGCAGGGATACCCGCCAGCTCAGAGTCACCAGCAACCAGGCTACCAGCCAAATCAACCTTATTCGCAACCCCCAAACTATCAAGCTGGGCAAAGCTATGGCCAGAATCCCTATCCTGGCTACCCTCAGCAGGTCACTCCAGTCGAACCGACTCAACCGCCGTACTCGCAAGCCCAAGGATGGCCACAACCGAGCGCTGCGCCGGTGCCTCCACCATACGATCCTTACAATCCCCAGGGAGCTCCGGCAGGCCACTCACAGCCATTTTCTCAAGACCCTAACGCCACTCCCACTCCAATATCTGCGCAGCCCACGACTACCCAGAGCACCCCAACTGTTCCCCACCCAAGCAGTGCGCCGACTGAGTCGAACGAAAAACCGCAACTGTTTCTTGCCTGGGATGACTGGGACTTCGACTTTGACGGTGCTATCTGGCCCAAAAGTAACGAGCCTGTAGACCCCACTCTCAGCCTTGGTGTTATCATTTGGCGCCCCGCGAAGCAAGTCACCCGCGCATTGCCATCAACGTTTGATGACGCCGAGGAACAGGCTTTGAAGCCCCCCGCAGAGAAGTTAGGCAATGGCGAGTCGGTCTCCATCTACTTCACAATAGAAAACTCTCATGAGGCTTTCCTTGAAGTCAGGCAGACCGACGACTGGCGCAAAATCAAGAATGACCCCATATTTGTGGTGTTCCCGGATGACAAAGATATGAAGCTTGTCCCTCTCGAAGAATGCCTCGCTCAACGCGATCGGCCAGATGACGTTAGTGAGAATCAACAACAGCCCGAAGATGATGAAATGGAGGACTCTTGTTGGAACGTTATGGACAATCTCGAGCAAGCGCTATCAGGTGGAGCGGCGGATGCAAAGCCGACCATTCCCGGCCCGCCTCCGCCGCCATCTAAAGAGAGCGCTCTATCACGAAGTCAGACGCAAGAAGACATTCTTACTTTGTTAGGCGTAACGGGAACACCAAAACCACCTTCAGATGAGATAGTGCCTATCTCAATACTTCCGAACGAGGAGAAGCCGCCCAATCAGTTACCTGAGAAGCCCCCTGTTCCTCCAGCAGCCCAGTATGTCTCCTGCTACTCACCAAAGCTTCTAGTACTAATTTTGTGCACACAGAATACCGCCACGTCCCGAGCAGCCTCAACGAGCTTATTCTTTTGATGGACACCATAATTCGACATACGCGCCACCGCCCCAGAGACCATACGGCTCGATGTCATCCGGCTCGCAACATCGTCCTCCTCCACCACCACCACCACCACCACCGGCGGATCGAGCTCTGTCTTGGAATTCCAAGAATTCTCAGACTCAGCCTAGCAGCCATACGTTTGGCGCCTCACGTGCAAGTCCAGCAGCATCGGAGGCAAGTAACAACACACTCGCTGGCTCAGATTTCGAGGCCGACAAGCCTGTCAACGAAACTGATAGCGCGTCACATGCTATACCTAAACTGCAGCGGAGCGACAGCTCGTTCTCGAGGAAACGAAGCTACGACGACGGAGGCGAACAAAACGATGAGAAGCTTCGTCAACAAGATGATCATACACGGCGCAAGCGGCGACAACCAGAAGTTGCTGCATACAGGCAAGTAACCTTTTCAATACTCAGATACAGAGCAAATTGCTAAGAGCGAGTTAGCCGCCGATAGGTCGTGCGAATAGTGGTTATGGTTCCTCCTTTTTCATCAACGACCCTGCCGACTGGCTCGTGTACACTGACCGTAATTGGTCAAACATAATCAACTCGATTGCTGAGGTGTTATTTCGACTTCTCATTGGCGTCCAACTCAAACTCAAACTTGTTACTCATGTTGTTGTCCTTTTTATAAGCATACGGTATGCGAGGCACTGGCGTTCCTCGACCACGGGCGCCATCGTCTAATTCTTCATCATGTCTTCGGTAGCTGTGTCATTTCTTTCTATCGTCACATCCATATTTCTCCTGCTCTTGCCTTTCAAAAGCATTGTTCTCCATTTCTGTTCTCGATGCCCCTTCGAGGCTTTGATCTTACATTGGCATTCTGAGCTCCATGTTGCATGGCCATATCTCACATAGTCACTTTCAAGGATCACATAATAATCTCATCTTCTCACTGCGCTCAGCGCTTGGTGTCCGTTGCTATCACATCTTCTCAAACGCTGTCTCACACCCGTCTTCACATGTCACTTTGTCGCACAAGACTCTATTTCCGCAGCATCAGTCGTCAGTCGTCAGCTCTCAGGCTCTTACTATAGCGCTTACCAGTTGCCTACGTACTCTGATATCAGACTTACCGATCTCGTACGCACGTCATTCCAACCCAATATTCTCGCAGGGCTAGGTATCACTAGCATGCGCCAGATCATTCATTCGAGCATCAGCTGATCCTGGCTAATGGACTGTAAGCCTCAAACTTCAGGGCTCTGTCCGTACCACTTCCCATAAGAACCCTATATTGTTTTCAATTTCGACTTCGTTGTTCACTCAATCCTCCATCTATCATCAAACTAGACATATCGCCAATGGACTCAAGTAAAGATGATGCGCGTGGTGAGGGCGAGTCAAGATATCTGAGATAGATTGTCATAGTGTAGTGCGGTGCAGGATGTTGGTTAGACAACACAGCGTAGATACTGTGGAATTTCGGGGCGCATCAGTCCTTTTCAATGTTCTGAAATCTTACCCAGCAACTTTGTCTAGCTATCAAGCACGAGGATCATAATCTCATGAATTCAATGTACTCCATAGCAGCATTATTACCTAGTACTCACGTTAGTCTAGTATAACTACCTATGCGAAAACATCTTTACCCTATTCCATAATCGCCCCTAAGTTTGTTGAAAGGAGGCAAGTAGGCGACAATATCATGGCAGTGACATGTCGGCTAGCCATGATAACAGTGAACGTCAAGGACACATCACAAGCCACTTCGAACACGCCTGCTCTTGAGATTGAATTCGCTGGCACTGGTATTGAACAAAAAACTACACGTAGCTATGCAAGAACTCCAGAATCAAACTAATAACGCCGTGTATCCTAATATCCACCATTCTCAAGCCCCCATTACCTATCATGCTATGCCATTCATGCCGCTTCATCAATCCATGATCTCGTCATACCTACAACCGGCGATGCTTATACAATATCTTCAATCGGGCAATTAGGATGCAGGACATACACGACCTTCTCTTCGTCTGCGTGCTGGCCTTGGTCATCTGCCAGGCCTTCGCCGCGAATTTGCATAAGATATTGTTCCTAGGCAACGAATTAGCATCAAGATCACTGAATGAAGGGATTGTTCGGACTCACCTTTACAACCTTTCTCAGCACTTTCTTTGCAAGCGCTCTCTCCTTCTCCAAGTCCTCCTGCGTCTCCATCTCGCCTTCTTTCTGCTCAAGGTACCAGACCAGCAGCTCTTCCTCGTCAACGCCATCTTCAGTCGCCGATTGATCCTCGTTGACGCGTCGGACGAACATATTGCGCATCGCAACATACTTGTCGTGCGTGATCTTCGTCTTCTCCCGTGGTGCTGCAGAAGCTGTCCGCGCACGTTGATCTTGCGGCTCATCCTCCATCTGGTCCTGGTTCTCCGCTTCAGCAGCAGCGGCCGCTGCAAGAAGAGCCTCCTCATCTTCGTCATCGACCTCGACATCGTCTTTCTCGACCGAGATAATGGACTGGCGGAGCAGATTGTATGCTTCCTTGACGAACTCAGGTGTAATTTCGGTGACACAGTTGGCTTTCGCGATAGCCTCTGATAGTCGAATCATACTCTCGAGCTGACGGACAGTGATGCGGTAGCTGTTCCTTCCAATGCCGCCTTGTGCGTCGTCTGCTCGCAGCTCTTTGTACTTTTCAACGAGTGTTGCTTTCGCCTCCTCGGTAAATTCGGGTTTGAACGTCTTTGCGAAACGAATGTAGCGCTGTAGCTGCTCGGTGCTGAATTCTGGTTCGACAGCATCGTCACGGTCTTTGTGGATGCCAACAATATGTTCTGCGAGATGGCGGTCGACTTTCTCATCGCACTCATCAAGGACGACGAAGAACAGATCGAAACGAGACATGATGGGCGCGGACATGTTGACGTTCGCTCGGAGAGTCGTCTTCCTGTTGTAGCGACCGCCGACTGGGTTGGCTGCAGCGAGGATCGAGGTGCGTGCATTGAGGGTGGCTTGAATACCAGCCTTTGCTATCGAGATCGTCTGCTGTTCCATAGCTTCGTGGATGGCGACCTGATCTGCAATGTCCATCTTGTCAAACTCGTCGATTGCGCAAATGCCGTTGTCCGCCAGCATGAGCGCTCCAGCCTCGATCGTAAACTCTCCAGTCTCTTCATCCTTGACCACTGCGGCCGTAAGACCAGCAGCAGACGATGCTTTTCCGGACGTATAGACAGCGCGCGGTAGGAAGCTGCAGATATATTTTAAGAATTGGGACTTGGATGTGGAGGGGTCGCCGACTACGCAGATGTTGATGTCTCCACGCAGAGCCATGCCTTCTGGAGTCTCTTTGGATACACCACTCATGAGCTGGAGCAGCAGACCCTTCTTGATGACTTGATGACCATACACCATGGGCGCTATTGAGTCGACTAACCGCATGAAGATGTTGGGCTTGTGTACCATGTTCTTCAAATCTTCGATCTCAGCTTGGCCTAGAGTGTTCAGATATTCCGCCTGTGCTTCCTCGGCATTTGTCGTATTCTCCATAGCTTGAACTTGATTCAGGGATGCCAGAATGTTGCCAGCCTGACCCTGCATATGCTGGTTTGCCGACTGCCCCGGCGTCGACGTATCTGGTGTGACCATGCACGCCAGGAAAGACATTCTGTAAGTGAGGTCACGCACACCAAGCGCCTTGAGACCGCTCACGCCTGATCCGCCGACATCGCTGCCTCGAGCTGCATTCGAATTGTCTCGCATCGCCTGCGGCCGCACACCCGGGACCCGGAATTGACTGACGTCTGGAATGACGATGACGGTACCTGTGAAGATACACTTCTCCCCAGCCTTCGCTCGATCGACCATTTCGCCTCGGAGGATGACATCCATGGTGCGAGGCATGCTGCCCGTGGGGATCTCTGAACTGTTCTCTTGAATGCGAACCTTTTGCCAATCGACGAACGTGGACTGTCTGATGTCCAAGCGCCATCCTTCTCTGTTCATGCAGACTGGGTTGGGGCATTGTGTAGGCTCGGTGTATTTGAAAGTTTGTTCGACGTTCGGTACGACAGTATTGCAAGCCTCGCAGACGAACGTTGCCATTGAAAGCTCAGGCCGTACTTCTGAAGTGCGAGTAACAGTGCCAGATATCGACAGCAGACGGCCAATTGACTCGGTTCGCAGCTGCCGCACTCGCGAGACAAGGGGCAGGTTATAGAAAGCAAGCGTGAAGAGCTTGTCTGTCTGCTGATTTGGCGTCCTCTCGTTGTTCGAATCGCCCTCGCTTGTCGCATTGCCGGCTTGTGATGTCGCGGTCACCGAGGAGGTAGATGTTGGCTGGCGATGCTCGCGGAAGTATTTGGGCTCATATTTTGCAATGAGGTTGTGCAGCGCGCGCACCATGTACGGCAGGAAGCGATAGTACTCGCTCGCCACAGCAGCAGCCACGACGCCGTCCTCATGCTTCTGCAGGTGTGTGTAGTCGACGTAGAGTGTGGAGAGGCCGTACAGTCTGAGGCCCCTGATCTGGGCAATGTAGTACTTGTCGGTCGAAGGAACGCTGGACGCTGGTAACGCCGAAGACGTCGGGTCTTCCGTATAGCTGCGTAAAAATCAGTACCAAGTCTCGTAGGCTGCTGGAACAATGATATACAAACCTCTCCAGGAATTCCTGGAAACGTAGCGACAGCGTCTCGCCCGTGACATCAACAACCTTGGGAATATCTGCGCGAGGCCCATTGACTCTCCGTCCAGACACCCTTCCGGCAGGCGCATCATCTGGAAACCCTTCAGCATCACTGTTGGCGCCGGCGCTTTCGGAAGGAGGGCCCCGCGGTCTTGCAGAGGAAGAGCGGAATTGCTGTGGCCGCCGTGCGTTTCCAGCATCACTGGACGGGGTGGGAGCCGGGGCGTCCGAGTTGATTATGGATTCTAGTAAAGACGACATGTTGAGCGGCGATTGTATAGTATCGTTGTGGTGTTGACGCTGTCCAGCCGCTGCGGTTGAAGTTTTAGGGGCGTAGAACCCCACGACAGGGGTACGCGCGAGACGCGTCGACGCGAAGAAAAAGCACGTGACTTAATTCACCAATTAAACCTCGAAACAGGTTAGCGTACGAGATATCATCCCAGCACCCATGGGCGGGCTGGGCGTCATCTGGAGGTGTGATCATCATTGAATTTTCGGATCCTGATGACTGAGGCGTATACGTGTGCTGCAGCGACGTCCAGCCTTGCTATGGCCCGTCCGCTTCAGCCTTGTGGCAGCATGCCCCAACCGCTTCAGCCTGGTCCATGAACGCTTCACCACCTCCGACCGTGCCCACATGTTGTTACAACCTCTACCCTAGATGACGATCACGACCGATTTTTCGCAAAGTCTTTAATACGTATTACAGTGGCTGGAGGGCTTCAGTTCGACGCCTCGATGGACCCGCTCAGTGCCACGGCGAGCGTCATCGCTATTCTTCAGCTTTCGAGCAAGGTCCTTGGCTATTTGAACGCTGTAAAGGACGCTTCGAAAGACCACGAGAAATGCACTCGTGAAGCTGCGAATCTCTACAGCCTCCTAACAGCCCTGAGATTCCACCTTGAAGAAAAGAACTCTCGCGACCCTTGGTACACTGCAGTTCGAGCCCTCGCAGTTGAAAATGGACCGCTCGACCAGTTCAAACAAGCGCTGGAGCAACTCCAGACTAAGTTGACTGGAACGGGCAGACTGGGCGCGGCAGGCAACGTGCTGATATGGAAGTTCAAGAAGGAGGAGATTGCTAGCATCTTGGGGAGGATGGAACGACTCAAAACATTGGTAGAGATTGCCCTACAGATGGACCACTTGTGAGTTCCTATATTCACTAGACGCAGAGGAGCAGGGCACATCTAGTGTAGTTGGATTACGTTGGGGGGGGGGCGCTTCATCATTTAGACACTACTTAGCTAGTATCTTGCTCGACCGATTGCAGCGAAGTGTTCCGCAATATCTATACCCCGCGTCCGTATGGCTCGGATTACTGACATGTCCAAGCAAACTGTCCCAAGCGATTAAAGATAGCATAGATGTAAACAACAGCAAGATCGAAATGATGAAAACCGACACGGGCTTCATTCGGACCCAAATTCCCGCCATGCAATATGGCCTGGATTCGATTCAGAGCGATCAAGACCGTATACGATATGATAAGCTCATAACATGGCTATCGTCATTAGACTTCCCTGCTCAGCAAACCGATATCATCAGCCGTAGACAGGAGGGGACCGGTCGGTGGTTTCTCGACGCCCCAGAGCTTGCGCGATGGCTGCAAGAACCTAAGGTACGTATTTCGGTGGCATAGGCACCTCTGTATTAGAGTTCAGGAGCACGAGGGTGCCTGAGGACTGCTTCAATTGACTCTTCTTGTCGTATGCTGGAATGCTCTCAATCAACGTTACATTGAAGAGCTTCACTAATCTGACACCTGATCTGACAGGGAATACTGTTTTGTCCTGGGATACCCGGAGCTGGCAAGACCATGATAGCGGCCATTGCGATCGATCATCTGTTGAAAACAGTGCAGAGCACTTCCATTGGAGTCGCTTATGTGTACTGTAGCTACAAAGCACAGGGGGAGCAGAGCGTTGCCAGCCTGCTAGCAGCCATCCTCAAACAGCTTGTACAAGCCCGGCCTTCGTATGCGGAGCCCGTGGAGCAACTACACGAACTGCATCGCAAGTCAGGTACCAAACCAACGGCCGACGACGTTTATGGAGCTCTGAAATCCGTCCTCGCGAAATTCGCGACTGTGCACGTTGTAGTGGACGCTTTAGACGAATTTCAGGGTAACGATGGCAATCGGCGCCGCTTTTTGGACCTCCTCCGATCCCTGCAAGCTGATAACGACATGCGCTTGATGGCCACTTCGCGGTATATTCCTGAAATCACAGATGACTTCAGAGAAGCGCCCACACTGGAAGTGCGAGCCAGCGACGAAGACGTGAGACATTTCGTGGCTGGTCAAATCAATCGACTGCCCAACTGCATTCGAAAAGATGCTCCACTGCAGAACCTTGTACAGGAGAAAATTTCAGAAGCAGTGGACGGCATGTAGGTAGTCATCGAGGATCGCTACGGTGTCGTAGGCTAATGGTCCAGGTTTCTGCTTGCTCGCCTCCATGTCGATTCGCTTTTGGACAAGAGAACCAAGAACAAGGTCCAGTCGATGCTCGAAACAATGCATGGAGGGTTCCAATCGCTCAACAAGGCATACGATGACTGCATCGAACGAATCAACAACCAGCTCCCTGACGACGCCGCACTTGGAAAACGCGTTCTTTGCTGGATCACATACGCACGAAGACCGCTTACTACGACCGAGCTATGCTATGCGTTGGCAGTTGAGCCGAATCAAGAGGATCTCGACGATGATAATGCCTATGATATTGATGATCTTGTTTCAGTGTGTGCTGGCCTCGTCACCATTGATCATGAGCGTAATATTGTTCGCCTAGTGCACTATACGACACAAGAGTACCTTGAACGAGTCCGGAATAATTGGAACACTGCCGCTCAGGTAGATTTCACGTCTACTTGTCTTACCTATCTGTCTTTCGACACTTTCAAGCGCAGTATCTATGAAGACCAGCAAAATTATAGTTGGATTGCCAAGCACGCATTCCTGGGCTACGCTGCGCAGTTCTGGAGACAACACGCCCAGGATGTTCAATCCGAAGTGACCGATCTAGCATGCTCGTTCCTCCTTGATGATGCCTCGTTCTCATGTGCTACCGTTGTCACGGGGGTATTAATGCCTAAGTTCATACCGCAAAACTGGACAGGGTTGCATTTTGCAGCTCGATATGGGTTACACATCCTTTTGACAGAGCTTCTGTCCAGAATCGGGGGAAACACAACGACCGCAATCAATGCAAGAGATGGCGACAGTCGGACCCCGCTGTCTATAGCGGCACAATTTGGACACGAGAACATAGCAAAGGTTGTACTTGATCATGGCGCCGGTATCGAAGCACAAGCTGGTAGAATTGCACTTCAAACAGCTGCATTTTATGGTCACGAAGGAGTAGTGAGAGTTCTACTCGATTGGGGCGCCGATATCAACCGAAACTATGGCTTCTACGGAACCGCACTCCAAGCAGCTTCATACAGTGGCCATGAGCATATGGTATTATTCCTACTGGATAAAGGCGCCGCTATCAATTCACTCAGTGGAGAAATTGGTAGTGCACTTCAAATAGCGTCCCTTCTTGGCCACCTTCAGGTAGTAAAGCTGTTGCTAAGCCATGGGGCAGATATCGAAGCACAAAGTGAAGATGGGAGCGCACTTCAAATAGCGTCCCTTCGTGGCCACCTTCAGGTAGTAAAGCTGTTGCTAAGCCATGGGGCAGATATCGAAGCACAAAGTGAAGATGGGAGCGCACTTCAAATAGCGTCCGTTCGTGGCCACCTTCAGGTAGTAAAGCTGTTGCTGAGCCATGGGGCAGATATCGAAGCACAAAGTGAAGATGGGAGCGCACTGCATATCGCTACTATCCATGGTTATGAGCAAATTGTCGCGCTGCTGCTTGGCGAGGGTGCCGATGTGCATGCGGAACACGGAAAATGGGGTAACGCACTGCATATCGCTGCATTGGGAGGTCAAGAGCACATAGTCAGATTGCTTCTCGAAAGAAGCGCCGACATTAACTCGCATAGTGAAGAAGGAGGGACCGCATTGCAAGTAGCTACTATTTATGGCCACAAGAAAGTTATAGAGCTATTGCTCGACAGCGGCGCCGACATCAATGCAAGAGGCGGAAAACACGGTACGGCTCTACAAGCAGCATATCATTTCCACCAAGAAGCTGTAGAGCAATCTTCCTACGAGTCGCTAGAGACAGATTCAGTAGAAGACTATGAGTCCATTGTGGGACTTTTACTCGAACGAGGAGCCGACGTCAACGTGTAAGATGGGCAATACAGCGGCAATGCGCTGCAGGAGGCTCTCAAGAACGAATTGTCCCGCGAGCTAATAGTGTCTCAGCTATTGGACAATGGTGCTGATTTTGACGCGTAATATGGGGACCATAGCAACACACTGTCAGTATGTCACATTATTGAATTTGGCGACTGAGATATGGCCGTGATAGTCAAGTCGTTCGTTTCTTTGCGGTACACATGGCAGTCTAGATTACCTCGTAGGAGCACTTCATTCTCTAAACACTACTTGAATGGGATCTCGCTTGACTCGATGCAGCGCTCTTAAGTAGTAATCCACCCTTTGTACCCAGTTGACGGAGCACCTCAAGCTACCATCAACCAAGAATTTTGCTATACGCACACGCATGAATGCATCAATTCTCAGACCAGTTGGGTGTTATGACACGTCAAATGAGACCGATATTCACAAGCACACATATAAAGGGTACGGATAGTACTGGACCTACCCACATCCTTCATCGAACATTCGAAGCCTAGAATCCGGGAAGTTGTGTTCCATAGGGCAGGCTTTGAGACCACTATGTCTCCACCAGCAGCAAATATCAACACAAGAACAATCAGCCCTTCCACCAGCAAAACCACTAAGCAACCTGCTCGGTTATATCACCTGCTGGGTAACTTCACTTTGTCTTTTCCCTCGCTCATGGAACTACCAGCTCCCTCATTAATTACAAGAATCGACCGAGTTGATCAGCTCAGCTTTCAAGTGTGTTTACTTCGACTTCCTCCCACTACTTCAGAGTAAGTTGACGCGTTATTTGGGCTCGTCGAACTCTCAACTCGCAGCGGCAGGGTACACTGGATGCTCAATGCGACCGAGAGATCGATATTGAACGCCGAAATGCTAGACGTTGGATTACTATGTCACGGCCTCTCGAATCTACTTGGTACTGACTCATGTCAACATTTGTTATCATGAGTGACAGCTGTCAGCGAGACGTGTACCAACCTTCATCCTGGCCATTACTCAGCTTAACATCACCACAGCTGCCCGGAACTTACCCGCATAAGCACCCCGAAGACCTTTGCAGAAGTGTTTGGGCAAATTCCTTGAGATGATACGCACATAAAGAGGAGCACATCACAAAGCTAGTGTGCATCTGCAAAACATTTCATTAGGGTGTCTTCCATTCTACATAGAACGCCCGCCCACTCCGAGCTCGGGGGAGCTCGTCTCTAGGCCAAACCACGCGTGTTGGCGAAGCACTCATCGCAGCTGTCCGCCATAACAGCAACAGTAGTTCCTCATATACGTGACAGTGTATTTGGAAGCTGTATCAGAACCGCGCCGGAGATCAAGTAGGCTCATGCTATGTGGAACCCTTCGAGTGATGCAGTAGAGCTACAAGCGCAGCGATGTCGTCTAGAGGAAGTAGTCTGGGGTTCTGCGCGAGACCATGGGCTCGCCAGCGCGCGGGCAAGGGTCGAATTGCAAGCTACGTGATGTATTAGCAGATTGAAACCTGGGGAGGTGTTGAATACGTACAATGTGTACTTCAGGTGCTCGTCGATTTCCATGATTGCCGCTTGATTGCCACATCTGTAGCAATAGTTGGGTGCTGCCAACGTTAGCATGATAGTCCCAATGAACGGTACAGAGACTCACCGGAGAATATAGTGACCACATTCCTGTCTTGCGACCAATTGTACCCTTCCATCACAAGCTGATGTGCTCTCGCCACCAGTGTCAAGCCGTTATTGTGGTTGAACGCCTCTGAGATATCCTGGCCAAAGGTGTAGCCAGCACCACGGGGCGATATGCCCCATCCACATCGGTCATCAGGATCTGACCAAAGCAGGTCGCACATGGGTCCCTCGTGGGGCACCTCTTGTATACGATCGAGCGCACGGATGTTGTCAAGGGTGTCGATGCTCGGAGAAAGGCCGCCGTGCAAGCAGAAGATCTGATTGTCAATCAAGGCGGTGAGGGGGAGGTAATCGAAGAGGTCCGTGAAGTATTTCCAGACATTGGCGTTGCCGTACTTGCGGAGGCATTCGTCGTAGAAGCCATACACCTGTGTGATCTGGCGAGACTCGTGATTGCCTCGCAGGATCGTGATGCGCTGGGGGTATCGGATCTTCAGAGCGACGAGGAGAGTCACGGTCTCGACTGAGAAGTAGCCACGGTCGACATAATCGCCTTTGAGGTGTTAGTGTATCTAAGCTATGGCTAGGCCAGGAAATTGCGTACCCATGAAGAGGTAGTTGGTGTCAGGATTGGGGCCGCCGATCTTGAACAGCTCCATGAGGTCGTGGAACTGGCCGTGTATATCGCCGCAAACAGTGACAGGGCATTTCTAGACCGGGTGAGCGAGGATCAACAGATGCGAAGAAAGGGCACCAACCACTGGCTGCACGTTCGACTCCTCCTGAAGCACCTCACGAGCCTAGAACAAGAGCCATATTAGCTCCGACTGCAACGCCCTCAGGCCTTGCGCTGCTTGGGCGCCCAACACACCTTGTCGCAAAGACGCTGTACGTCGCTCTCCGCGAGCTGCTTGCAGTTCATCAGGCTCTCAATCCAGCCGTCCAGCGTCGGAATGGAGGCAGGCTCTGTCAGAGGCACCGACGACAGCTGCATCCCGGGCTCCGCTATCTTAACGTCCTCCATGTTGGTGTCCATGATTGCAGTGAGCGTGCACGGGGGTCCTTGGCGGGCGGGGCAAGTTCTGGTGTCGTGAAGCTATCGTATGTGGGGTGTGTTTTTGCCCCGGATTGGCACAAATGACGTGCAGGGGGTCGGCGAAAATTGCACGCCAATCGGCGTGGGCAGAGAGAAAGCGAGTCGTGGAGGTTTCAAGGGGAGCAATCCAAGTCAGTAGGGCGCGCACAGTTGGTATAGCAGGGCTGGACCGCAGGAATGATGTCGCGAGTGAATGGGAGGCGCACCAGGGCCATCTGCTGCTGCCCGGAGAAAGGTGGCGCCGATCGCCGTAGCGCCTCGGCGTCGCGCTAGGCCGGCCCCTCGCATTTCCACCGCGGCGCGTCGCAGCTTCGCCTTTCCCTCGACATCCCACTTTCCCCACCAGCAAACATCACGCAACTCGCCATTGCGCTGCTCCCCACCCATAATTCTTGCTCAATTGCACACCCCCAGCCGCGCAGCAGCTATCAGCAGCTAGCAGTCGCAAGCAGCAACGCGCAGCAGCGACCATGAAGCGCTCTGCCGGCGACGCAGGTATGGACAGCTACGACATGGACCAGGCAAGTCCGCACTGCTTCGCGAGCTCTCTTCAGCCTGCTAACGCCGCTCAGTATGCTGTCCCAGGCGCCTTCCCAACCGACGACCCCGCGGCTGCCGAGCCTGCGTCGTCTTCCTCATCCTCTGTGTTCACCACCGTGGGCATTGTCGTCCTGAGCTTGCTGCAATGGCTTCGCCCGACATACTGGCGTCGTCGCATCCTCAAGACAGACCAACCCCAGCAGCACACCATCCGCGCTGAGCCAGTCTCCCGCGACAGCGTGGGTCGTAAGAAGATCCTGATCGATGCGGGCCTGCAGCACCAGCACCGCAGCAGTCCGACCAAGAGCTCAAAGGCTTCAAAGCAGACCATCCCACTCACCCCGCTCAACACCTTCACCATACGCGGCAACTACGATGAGACGCCCACTCCTCAAGACTTCAACAACCAACACTGGCTCCCAAATGGAAGCATCAAGCCACTTCTTCGCACGCCTGACACCCTTCTGCCTCGCACTCCGAGGCCGCTGCTCTACACGCCTGAGCCACGTCACTACACAGCAGAGCCACTTCTACACACACCCGAGCCACTCCAGGCTGAGGGACCACTCTCCGAGCTGGTCGCTTCACCAGTTGAGTCCCATGCATACCCGCAGACATGGTCAGAGTGGATGGAAGGCCTCCCCGACGCACCTTCCGTCTCGCCGTCACCATCCCCGCCGAAGAAGGCTACTGTCGACGACTTTCTCGATACCACGTTGCACGGCCTGGCAACCCCCAGCAAGCAGGCCTCCCCTCGCGATGACCATGCCGCGACCGAGGACGATGATGAGGGCCTCGAGATGTCCCAACTCTCCAACGAGTGTGCCGACGATTTCAAGGATTGCGTCGAGGAAGCAACCAAGTCTCCTGAAGCCAAGCAGGCAGCTCTTTACAATCTGCGCATCAAGACTCCGGAGAGCGTGCGAGTGAGCCCTGATAGTGGACGCATCATCCGCGGCGACGCTCCACCCACCCCAACTGAGCGACAGATTCATTCGCAGCAACCGACCAAACAAGAGCCACGGCTCACGCTCCAGAAACAACTGGCCAACCAATACCTGAAGAAGTACGCGATCAAAGCTCTCTTCGAACAGCCGCCACCACCTCGACCACTTCTTGGTGATCTCACCCCCGACGACCAGAAGATCATGAAAGATGCTGTCCAAGAATGGGTTGACGACGGCAAAAAGAAAGATAAGAAGCTTGGCAAGGTTTCGGCCCACGACCTCGGCACCATCTTGCCCGTGATATTCGACGGCGATAAGGCGGCTTGGTTGAACGATGAGATTATAAACTCCTACCTCAGTGTTCTCGTCGATCACGTCAATCTTGCCCAGGGCTATGTCTACAAGGGCCGAAGCGTTGTTGCTCCTCCACCTGCTCATGTCTTCTCATCCCAGTGGTACACCACGATGACGGGACCGAAGCCCGAGAGCACCATCACCTGGGCTAAGAAGCGACACGTCTCCGGCAAGAACTTTTTCGAATGCAAGCTACTCCTGTTCCCGATCTGCAAAGGACTGCACTGGCGCCTGGTAGCTGTCATGCCACAGCAGCGACGAATCGAATACCTGGATTCACTGACATCCAACGACAAGGCAGATGCGCTCATCATGAGCACGATCCACAAGTTCTTGAAGTTGATCCTGGGCAACCTCTATAACAAGTCTGAGTGGAACGAACACGTTGGCCAGCGGAGTCAACAGCAGCTAAATGCAAGCGATTGCGGCGTCTTCACGCTTCTTAACGGACTTGCCTTGCTGAGCGATAGCCAGTTCACAGAGGTCCTTGTCAAGAACGGAATGGAGGCTGCCCGGCTCCGAATTGCATCCACACTCATCAAGGGCAAGGTCACTGGGGAGAGGATCTGAATCTTGCAGGCACTGGCTACGAAAGGAGTTGGGTTTATTGGTGTGAAAAAAGGGTTTGCTGGCGTTTGGTTCTGTTTTTGTTCTCTTTCCTCTCAACTTGTATCTCGACGACCACAGGTCGTCGAGCACTCAACTTTGTTTTGCATAGCGCTGGATGGCGTTTTCTTTCAGGCATTATCGACCAATGAGTCACGAATAACGACCTGATACCCGCTGGCATGAAGCCAGCACTCATGAATTGTAGTTTAGTTTCCTTTGTTTCTGTATGATAGAGAATTCATTACCCACCAGTTTGGGTCTTTTCCCTGAAAATTGTGACTCTGGAACAGTAATTGTGAAGCTACAGATGTGCTAACAGCGATAGCAATGAGCTGAAGAGATCTGACTACTGAAACAGATCCCCAACAGTTTGGAGCTGTTGAATACACAACCATACCTCGTCAAGCTACAGCCCATAGAGTAGGTACAGGTATCAAAGTGGATTACCCTTCAGGAGCACTTCAACCCCTAAAAACGGTATTATTGAGACCTCGTCCAACCCATCAGGGGACTTCAGCCTTTGGAATCCGGTATGTGTACTCCCAGCCACATAGACATTCATGTTGGTCGCCCGAACCGTGTACATAGTAGATACAGACGTGAAAACCTATATATAATAGCCTCCTAGGAGCAGTCAGTCTCAAAGAACAAGATAGCTGGGATCTCGGTTGAGAAATCGCAGCGCTTTAGCCTTCGTAATACACTATAGATACCCCTAGCTAGAGACGTTAATTAAGAACGTGACATCAGAGTAGATTACTATAGAAAAGCACTTCGATCTCTAAAAACGGGATAGATGGAATCTTGTTCAAGACGTCACAGCGCTTCAGGCTTCGTAGTACAGTATACGTATATATCACAACCCAGACGTCCGCGCGTTCGACTTGAACGCACGAAAGTCACAAAAACAAGTGACGAGCATAGTACACAAGAGTTGGTACCATAACAAACTGGATTAATATCTAGGAGCACTTCGATCCGCAAAAACAGCAAAGATGGGATCTTGTTTAGAAGATCACAGCACTTCAGAAATCGTATTCCAAGAATGGTAGTCGAATATGCAAACGTATGACTTTTACCCGCCCGCCAGAAATGCTCAGCACAGTATGCGGAAAGAGACCACAAATGCCAGCTACACGAAGAAGAAAACACTCAAATAACCGCCCCTTTAAGCCACAAATCACCATTCTGCATTTTCGGAAACTTTCTAGAAGCCTTCTCTTTCAGGCCCTTCCAATCATTGAAGTTACGCACTAAGCCCCCTCATGGATGGGGGGCGGGCGTAACAAAGGAATCTGCAAACAAAGACCCGCGAGTCCGCTCAACTGCCCTTTCGTTTGACAATCACGCATACATGAGGATTTGGAATATTGGGTTGGTAGGTCAGCGCATTGTAGGCGTGTTCCTGCCATGACTGTGCGACATGCTATACGGTGCCTGTGCACGACGAACGATCAGCATCAAGCGCCTTTCCTTCCAATGCCCACTTCCAGGACAGCAGGAGAAGGAACACTCACCAGTACTTTCTTTGCGTTGCAAATCCTCCATGCCAGATTCTTTACATTGCCATCTGCCTGTACGACCTCGGGCGCAAACTCTATGCCAAACATCTGATGTACGGCAAACACAACGCGGTTAGCGAACTTGCCGTCGCGCTCGACAAGGTTGCCGTATGGCTCTTCAGGCGTAGATGGCGCGATCTCAGGGTCGCGGTCGAAACAGTTCTGCACTACTGGGAGGAGAGTCTGCTCGACTGCCTTGTGGATCGTGCCATTTGCATCGAGCTCAACGTCTTCTTCGTCGAATCGTGAGATGCGGATCTCGAAGGCCTGGGAAAGAGCCATGACGTTGTGCTTGCCATCATGATGGTATCTAAACTCGAAGACGCCGGTTGTCCACCAGAGTTTGTCACCTGTGAAAAGCATTTCGCCCGTTAGGTATTCTGTGTCATCGTCTTCGGTGACTGGAGATATCTTGTCAGACACTAGGATCCCGTCCTCCGCTCTAGTGCTGTCGTATGCATTCTTGTTCGTCGCGACCCACCGCCCGTTGGAGCTGATACGTGTAATTTCTCTTGAAGCGTTGTCGGCAACCATGTAGAGACCAATCCAGTCCTTTTTACTGTGGTTGAGAGGTGCCCTCCACCGTACTTTGATCGGTGCGCCGTATTCGAGGATCATGGTCTTAAACTCAGACGTACGTTCGGCGGGTACCCGGGCCATCTCACCTTCCCTTAGATTTGAAGGTGCGTCTGTGACCATCGATGTGCGCGTACCTTCAACTTCGACTTTGTAGTCTTTGGGATCGAAGCCTGCTAAGTCGGGAGCGAGGCGCGTGATCTGAATACGTGCTGGGTAGGACTTGAAGAGAGCAGTTGTGTCCCTGACAAATGAGTCAACACCAGCAGCCAATTTCGGACGCGCAGATTCAATCAGCTCTTCAATGAATTCAGCCGTCGAGTTCAAATAGCCGTCGGCGGCTGTGTGCCAGTTGCGTATAGGGCTAGGCATTGCTTGTCTTAGTGTTTTACTTAGCCCGCTCGTTTCTCGCAGGTTTTGACCGTAGAGTTTCTGCATATGCGGTCGTTCAACGAACTGCAGGAACGCGAGACTCCAGATGTGTGTTATGGCGGCGAGATAGAAGATCGGTACACTCCAGGTGACAAGTGCGAGACCCCAGACACCCGCAAGTCCGAGGACGCGTTCCGGGTTGTTAAGGAAGCGGTAGATGCCAGAGTAAGTAAGGTTTTTGGGTGAAGGATCAAAGAAGAAATCGCCAAAAAACCAGCCAAACTCGCCTAGAGAGTCGTAGATACTCATCACGGTCCAAACCTGTAGCGCTATGAGAGCAACGCCGACGACATGTCTGAGGAGAGTAAGACCATAGAACCAGTCCGGTGGCAGGGTGTACATCTTCCAAGCCGCGGCGACGAAGCTTGCGTGGCACAGGGTCATGCTCAAATGATAGAGATATTTCCACTGCCGCCAAGCTTCATCTTTGCTGTCCCCATACTTGATGAAGTGACGGGTCCAGTTCTTCTTCTTGGATTGACGGTCGAGGATGTAGCCTATGCCGAGTGAGTACCACAAGCGCCAAACAAGGGCATTGAGCAGGAAAAAGAACTTGACAAATGTTGTATTCGGCGTCAATGTTGCAAAGCAGAACATGTAGATTTGGAAGAGAACAACCGTAACATCGATGTTGCGGTGGTAATCCATGTTCTGGACGCCGATGATGTTGTGGACCTTCGCTGGAGATGAAGAGCTGTCGTCAAAGGTTACTGCGTGCTCAGTCATCTCAGATTGACTTGATCTAGGACGATCCTCAAGGTTCTGACGCGTGAGGGAAGAGTGGCGCTTTCGGCGTTGCGGGGGGTTGTAGGTCTTCTCGATATGCGGGTTTTCAACGAGTGACAGGAAGACGAACTGCGCGGCGTGGGCGATTATAGAGATTAACAAGACTTTGTAGCTTGCTACCATCATGGAGATGCCGTAATAACCAGCATACCCCACGCTGTACATTGGATGCGGAGCCATCTCGAAAACCCCGTCGAAGGTGAGTTGCTGATCAATGAGATAGAAGAAATCACCCCAGTACCATGCGTAGTCCTTGACGACTCTGTGCGCGTCCAGCTTCACCCACAGATTGAAGAGAAAGAGGACGATGCCGGTGGACCAGCGCAGGGCCCAGAGCAGCCAGCTCTCGTCTGGGCGCTGGAAACAGGCTACGGCGAAGAGGCAGTAGGAGACGAAGTCACACATGAGGATGAGGTCCACGACGCGTCTGAAGAGGAGCCACGTGTTGTACTCGAGCGGCGCCTCCTCGAACTTGTAGTCTTTCGGGATCTTGGTCTCCATTTCTCGCTTGAGTAGCTTGTACAGCGTAGGATACGGGTTGTTGCCCTTCTCGGGGTTCTCGAAGATGCGCGCGTTCTTCGCCCATAGAACAAGGCGGTTGTGGTTTGACTGCATCATGAGCAGCCACCCAATGCCGGCATTGTAGGCGGCGCGCCAGAAGAGAAAGATTACGGCAAACGCGGGCACCCGTGCACTGTGAGGCAGAATGTAGAGAGTGAACATCAAGCCGGCGAGCACTGCTAGGACTGCCAGGTCCGACAGGTTCTTTGGCTGCGATGGGGACAGAAGCTGCGAGACCATGTCGTGAGTCTGCGGGACGATGAAGACTGCAAGGCGCTGGGTTAGTAGGAACATTTGGACATTGGCAGGGCGTCTGGATCTACTCTTGGTGTTGCTCTGGACTGTATGTTCACCTGCTGGGTAAGAGACCTACCAGTGCCATCTGGCGTCCTGCCGTATGTACGCTTCTCCCGGCCATCCTTCCCGCTGTCTTCTCGCTCGTTCAGCTCCAGCACTCTCTGTCTCGCATCGTCTGAGCCGTGGAGATGGAGTGGTTTTGCTGAAGGACGCTCACGCAAACGGCTACGGTCGGCCGACGACGACGACGACGACGACGACGGCGGAGAGGGAGGAGCTGGCCCGTCCCCCATGATGCTGTGCGAGTGAAACGGAGCGCAATTGACGTCGCGCAGTGCAGCGCAGAGAAGAGAAGAGGGGTCGAGTGCCGTCGAGTGCTCGCGCCGAGTTAGGAGCGATGACAAGACGCTATGCAGGCAGTGTGGGCAAACGCTGCAGGCGCGGCCGGCGCAATTTGGGGAGGTGCGTTCGAGTTCGAGGCAGGAGCTATCGACCGCAGGTCATCCGGTCGTGAGAGGTTTTCAGGTACAGAAGGCGCGAGTGACGGTCTGCAGTGAGAGCCATGGAGAGTTGAAGCTCCAGGGTGCCTGTTGAAGACGCGGCAGGTGAATCTGGCAGTGAATGAGGTGCGCGAGCTGGCCATCTTCGGTTGCCGCACTGAGCGCTCGTGGGTTTGGCAGTGGGGCGCGAGGAACAGCCGAAGACGCTTTCTGTCACACCTCCCCACACCACACGGAATGACGCCAAAAGACGTCTTCGGCGGTCATCCAACCACACAGGATTCGTGGCATGTCTAATATCGAATCCTTTCATTTGCCTATGAGGCCCTAGGGCGCATGGAGCTTAGTAGGGACACCTTTTTTGTGGTACATTTTGTTTCGTCTGACATAATAACTTGAATAGGAAGAGTGTCAACAGCGAAGCACATGTGTAAAGTGGTGTAAAGTCCATGTGCCTGAAATGCACGTGAAGGCAAGGCTGAATAGGACGGGTGCTAGCCAGGAGAAGAAGGGGGAAATGCAGTTGGCCTGGACCCGCCAAACGATCAGCGATCGAACGCACCCAGCCCGGACTGAGATGCCAGCAAACCATAGTCGAAGGTGCATAGTACCTGTAAACCGTGGTAACGGCGACCATCTTCTCCCCCTCCCCCAGCCTCCCAACTGAGTGGGTGACACCTCGCCTTTCCTCTGTTATACAGATATTGCCCTGTCCTTCTCCACGTCAACCGCCCTCGGTCTGCAATCACGCGAAAAGTGATGTTGCGCAGCGTCAGGACCCCAGCTCGCATGCTTACGCAACGGTGCCAGCTGCGGCCTTGCCGTGTTACTCCCACTGCCACCGCTCAAACGTCGGAAGATGTGGCCAATCGCTGCATTCGAGAACCGACGCCGTTGTAGCCGCTGTACGCGCTTCGATGCAAGAAAACCCGAAATGCTGAGCTTGTCCAGCATCTCTAGAATTTCGTCCGATGGAGGATAATGTGTGACACTCGGCTCAAAACTTTCTGCCTCGGCACTGAGCGTGGAGTATTGGTTGTTGGAAGACGCCGTGTTGGGCGGTACTGGAAGGGCAGGTACAGCTGGCGGCACTATGGTGCGTGTGGGTAGTGGAGGTGGACGTTTGGTGTATGAGGATTTGTCGACAAGCGTGTCACCGTCAAAGCATGCCTTAGGTGGCATGTCGTCCATGACCAGCGGGCGCCGGCATTGCTGCTGGAAGGGAGAGATACCCCCATCTTCAGCCCAGCCATTCTTCCAGTCAAAGCATATATCTGCCGAGTCGGTATACGAAGTCTTTGAATGGCTGGAGGTGTAGTCGTAGTCTGCTGCTGTGGACGAGGTAACAATGGGATGCAGCATCGATTCCAACGTGTGGATATTCCTCCTGCAGACGCCCAAACAGTCGAGGATGGCCCGCTCTTCGTTCTCGCATGTTTGAATAGTCTTGCTCGTCCTCCACTTCTGATGCTGCACCTTCTTCTTCTTGGATCTAGTCGTTGGACTAAACCCCAAGGAACGCTCATGTCGCGTCTGCTTGTCTCGAAGCACGTTGAGTGTGATAGCAGTCTTCGATAGGAGAGCTTCAAGGTAGTTCTTCTGATGCTGCAGGGTGGCTAGCGTACACATCCACGTATTCGCGTCATGCGCACTCTGTGTGTTGTCAACGATAGACTCAAAGTACCCCGACAGCTGGCGTGGTGAGAAGTGCTCAATTTGAGGAGTTCCGTAGTCCATCGTGAAGCTGTTTGCATAGGGATTGAGATTGATTATCGTGTGAATTGTTCTGAAGAGAACATTAGCATTTTTCTGCGAGACGCTACATCTCATTGAGATCCACACCCAAAAAGAAGAAGCAATGATCACTGTCTGCTGCCTGCCATCTAGCACTCATTCCTGGGTTGGTTTGAGCCATGAGGTGCTTCCTTTGAGGCGGGCTATTATGGCAACGTAAACAGGGACGAGCACAGACGAATCAACATGGTGCCAAGCAGCATCTCTTACATGCTTTCCCGCGTGGTCGATGCACGGCTCTACGGTCCACCGAACCACCGTGAGTTCTCTTAAAGCTGATGGGCGATGGCTTGCGGCTCTTTGTTTGGGCTCGGTCCCTGTCGCCCAGTAAAAGTCCCAGCGATCTGGATGAACGATAGGTCAGATCTGTGTGAGCGTTCCTTAGCGTCGATGAACAGCCATTGAAATCCGATTCAGTCCACCTTCTCCACAGTAACAAAGCCACAAAAGTCACTTTGAGAAGATGCGTACCTGCCTGAAGCCATGAGGCGCGAACGTGACAACCGATAAACGAGTGAAAGGATGACAATCGCAACAAACGATTTCTTGTAAAAGGGTGGATTGAAAGTTGCGGTTACTCGATTGGCAAGGAGCTTCGTGTCTCGAGGGTTTTGATAGAGACCTTGTGGAGAAGTAGTAGTGGCGACTTCACGTGCTTCAGAATTCATTGCTTGGCCTGCTCGGCCTGCTGAAAGCGTTCGTTGTATGTCCTGACGGGCTGGGTAAAGCCCCTCATAGGTATTTGTCCGGAACAATGGAAGGTCTGAAAGAGAACGTAGAGCCCTCGTGACGTTGCAAAACGCAAACGACGATTTCGAGCCCTGCGCAATGGTCCAATAGCGACGTCCAAAGAATTGAGCAGGCGCTGGACCTTGAAGATCCTTTAATTGGTTCAGCTTTCTTGGTTCACTCAGAATGGACTTGAAAGGGATAAGGCGGCTTGGTGGATGGGGATGTCGTCGCTGATTCGAAAGCGAAAGGCTGCCACGACCAGATCTTTCTAGGTACATGTTGGATGCACCTGGAAGGAAGGAGCTATTCCAGAGGAAATTCGGACAGTACTACATTACTCTTAGACTGTTTGAGGAGCACAACTTGCCGAACCCGAGTAATATGTGGAGGCTGGCTGCCTGATTCGACAACTTTCTAGAGCGGTAATCGCGGACCTACCTTTGCACCTGGCCGATGTACTATTGGAGTACCATGCTGCGAGAAACAGCTGAGCAGGTTTTCGTACCTGCGCGGTCAGCAGTCGTTGTCCACATTTGATGTCCTCGCATTGCTGAGGACTGCAATGTTTCCGAGCCTGTGCAGTGTAATCGGGTTTTTCGTTTTTTACCCAGACAGGAAACAACAACATCAACATCTGTTTCCAGTTCGTCAACGGAGATTCCCGTAGCGGCCGCTCCGCCAGTGGTTTTCGAACATGTATGTGCAATGGTGTTGAGGCGATCCGCAGCTTCCCGTCTTCAGCCCTGGCCCACCGGCTAAACTCTTTTGGGATCGTGATCACTAATAGGACCTCAAACTTCACTCCATCCTGTTGCTGCTTTCCGCCGTGGAATCATGTATGATTCCGTTATCGTTGCAGAAATTGAAGCTTCACATGTCTTAGCAAATCTGCCGGAGACTGCTATCATCCCAGCTTCCGGACGGGAACCAGTCGCGTGGAGACGAATGACCCCATGTTCCATTCAATCTCGACGCCCACACTACTGTGTTACTCGAGACGCGACTCTGACAGCTTCTCCGCTCCAGATCGGAGGCTTTGCTTAATCGAATGTGTCAATCCATGGCCGGGGCTCTCGTGACGCTATGAAATCTGCACGGCATCGACCCCGCCATTCAGGGCAACGTCGACAGCACCACCGGTTGGTAACGGCGATAGGCGCAGGGCACAGTCGATGTCCTTGACGGGAACGAGAATTTCTGCCCCTGCATAGTGCTGTCTGCGACGGCCTCCAGCTTTGGTCTCCACTAGTCGTGCCGAACGCGGTGCTCCGGGCACGCTTCAGCACTTCCACAACGTCATACCGTGCCACACCTCCTCAAGAACTGCCAATTATGTTAGCCCTTGTGGACTTCTGCGCCCCATGTGCATGGCGGCACAGCGGTAAAGATGTGTGGGGATTGATGAGGAATCCCGAAGAGGGGTGTGGCTAGGAATAAGCACTTCCATCGTACCAACTACAACCGTGAGGGGATAACGCCTCATCATTTGCCCCTCTCACTTATGTAAGTTGCCTAATCCTGACGTTAGTGTGCGTGTTCCTGGTAGCTGACGGCACTCTATAGCACTCCATCTAACTCTGCGGGTCCTAACGCTCAACTAGTTACTCCTTCGCATGCAGTTTGCGGTCACTGTTCACACTTATTTAAATCACGCAATACTGGTGCCACTTCGCGAGATGCCTATTAACTCGGCTCTTCCAGGGGCTGGAGCAACTGGGCTGTCATACGATTCGACGCCTTACACCATCATGACCGTCAGTGGAAGAACTCCGATCATTGACATCCGGGTCGGTCCTACCGAATTCGATATCTTGCAAGATATCAAGAAGGGATTGAGACCAGAAAACGGCGGCGAGAAGCGTCTTCCGACTCTCTTGCTGTATGACGAGGCTGGCCTGCGATGGTTTGAGAAGATTACATACCTGGACGAATACTATCTCACCAATGCCGAGATCGAGGTTTTGGAGAAATATGCAGATGACATCGCGCAACGTATCCAGGCTGGTTCGGTGGTAGTGGAGCTTGGTAGCGGGTAGGACCCGCGCCCCGGACCATTCATGACCATCGTGGCGCGCCCCGTCGATACTAATTCATCTGCAGCAACTTGCGAAAAGTTAACATCTTGCTCCAAGCCATTGATCGCCTCGGCAAAGATGTTGAATACTACGCAGTCGACTTGTCTTTGCCAGAGCTGAAGAGAACCTTCGCCGAAATACCCACCGAGGGTTACAAACATATCAAATGCTTTGGCCTCTATGGCACGTACGACCAAGCGCTAGCATGGCTGAAGTCTCCGAACATCATCGAAAAGCCGAAGACAATCCTTTGGCTTGGCTCGAGCTTAGGAAACTTCAAGCGCGAGGAACTGCCTCCTTTTCTGTCGGGTTTTCGCGACGCCATTGGAGAGGGTGATACGATGCTCATCGGCATCGACTCCTGCAAAGATCCAAACCGTGTATATCACGCCTACAACGACCGCGACGGCACAACGCATGCATTCATACACAATGGCCTGAAGCATGCAAACCGCATCACCGGGGAGAACACCTTCAACCTTGACGATTGGGAGGTTATTGGAGAGTATGATCAAGTGGCTGGAAGGCATCATGCTTTCGTTTCTCCAAACAAGGAAGTTGCTATAGACGGCGTCACGATTGCTAAAGGCGAGAGGCTTCGCATCGAAGAGAGCTACAAATGGTCTCGGGACGAGATTTTGAAGCTATGGGAAACAGCTGGGTTAGCGGAAAATAGTGTTTGGAGCAACGAAAGGAGCGATTACGGTACGTTGGATGTCGCCAGCCACTACTCAAGCACTACCGGTGTATACTTGTCTCATTGGTGCTGATATCTTCCTAGGCCTTCACTTCATCTCCAAACCGAAGGTATCGTTTCCAATCGAACCAGAAGGATACGCCGCCACCTCAGCACCTTCACTTGCCGACTGGCGCCTGATTTGGGCTGCGTGGGACGTCGTTACCCGTGGTATGATACCCGATGAGGAGCTTCTGTCCAAGCCCATCAAGCTGCGCAACGCTTGTATCTTCTATCTCGGGCACATCCCTACCTTCCTCGACATTCACCTGTCTCGTGCTACTGGCGATAAACCTACGGAGCCAGTCTACTATCGGAAGATCTTCGAGCGAGGCATCGATCCAGATGTCGAGAATCCTGAACAGTGTCACACTCACAGTGAGGTTCCCGACACTTGGCCACTTCTGGAGGAGATTCTAAGTTTCCAGGACTCTGTCAGAGCCAAGGTCAAAGATCTCTACAGCTCAGGAGCTGCCACAAAGGACCGGAAGATTTCGCGTGCCATGTGGATTGCTTTTGAGCATGAGGCTATGCATCTAGAGACTCTGCTGTACATGCTCATTCAGAGCGAGAGGATCTCTGCTCCCATCGGCGTCACAGTCCCGGACTTCAAGGCCCTAGCTGAACGCTCTAACACTCTGGCCGTTGAGAATCAATGGTTTACGATCCCTGAACAAGATATCACGATAGGCCTCAAAGACATAGAGACCGACAACGGCTACGATGCTGGACCCGATCGCTACTACGGCTGGGACAACGAAAAGCCTCAGCGATCCGCCCATGTACCTTCCTTCCAAGCCAAGGCTCGCCCCATCACTAACGGAGAGTATGCCGAATACCTGTTGAAGACCGGTAAATCAGCGATACCTGCGTCATGGTGCGAATCTATGTCTGCGGGCAACGGGACTATTCATAGGAGAAGCGACAGTGTTCTCAATGGCACCAACGGTAACGCCAACGAAACTAACGGTGCGTCTCGGAACTTGACCGAGGGCAAGTTTGTGCGCACTGTCTACGGTACTGTGCCTCTCAAGTATGCACTGGACTGGCCAGTTGTTGCCTCTTATGATGAGCTCGTTGGATGCGCTCAGTGGATGGGAGGTCGCATTCCCACAGTAGAAGAGGTTCGAAGCATATATGCTTATGTCGAGCGAACCAAATCTAAGGAATTTGGAAAGGCTCTTGGCAAAACGATTCCCGCAGTGAATAGGTATGCTACCTCAACATGTTACACATGAAGTCAACTAACAACGCAAGCCACCTCGTCAATGACGGTGTAGAGGAGTCCCCACCATCACGAGGTTCAGTCAACGGTGCCTCCAATATAGGCGCTCATCTCAATCCCACGGACCTCTTCATCGACCTTGAAGGGGCCAATGTGGGCTTCCAACACTGGCACCCGGTCTCCGTCGTTGAGAAAGGCGGACAACTGTGCGGTCAAGCTGACCTGGGTGGCGTATGGGAGTGGACGAGCTCTGTATTGGAGAAACACGAAGGATTCCGTGCGATGGAGTTGTATCCATTATATACTGCCGACTTCTTCGATGGGAAGCATAACATCACCCTCGGCGGGTCTTGGGCAACTCACCCCCGCATGGCGGGACGCAAAACATTGTGAGTATTACTACGGATTTAGAGACCTTTAGCTAACTTCGTTTAGTGTTAATTGGTACCAACGTAGTTACCCCTATGTCTGGGCCGGTGCGCGTCTCGTTCGCGACTAAGTCGTGTCACGGGAAGTTGCAGGGCCAAGGCCACGACATAAAATTGACCCTAGTCTCTCGTTACACAATTGCTTTTTCACGTTTCACGCTCGTTATTACATCTTCCTCTACATCCAGTGTTGTGCAGGATGACGTTCGTTCACGGTTAGGCTTACCAAGCCTTTGCAAACGGTCACTAGGTATATTATAAACAAGTAACATAAACCCCGCAAACTCAATAACCTGTTCGCAAATCTGGGTTTCCCAGAAATGTCTTGGGTCTTTTTTCAGCCGCGTTATAGTGAATCTGCAGCCCCTCACCCCACACGCGCAAGGCAGCGAGACCATTTCATTTCTTTTTCCCCAGCAACGCAAGCTGTCCTTATTTGCACCGACACACCTAACATTAGCATCCTTCCGCAAGCACTCCTTCGACTAACGACAACTTCTACATCCATAGTCTCCAAGAGTCCCTCTACGCTAAAGATTGCAACCCCCATGATGCCTATCCTCTTTCGCTGGGAAGACTCGCCCGCCTTGAGTAAGTACAAACGCTTCTCAGCTAACTTATCTAGGAACAAAGATCGCTACTTTCACCCTCCGCCTTTCAGCTACCCAAGTCACCCAACCGAGTCTGACGTTTGGCCAATGTTGAAAACCTACTAACGCACGTAATATAGAGCATCATTGCGGATTCTGCAACCAACCCCTGAATCACCCCAAAACAAAATCGTCCTGTCTCGGCGACCACTGCGAACCATGCCCGCGCTACCATCAGGCCTTGTTCATGCGAAGACGGTCTCACCAGTGCATGGCTTGCCACGGCATCGATGAAGCTCATCGTAAGAGGCACACTGGGATTGCGGAACTGCTGAAGCTTCTTTACGAGTTATGTGGCTTGAGCGGCTCGATCGTGTCCGTTGCAATTTTTCAAAGCGGAGTTTCACAAGAGAAGACTTCTGATGAGGGGAGCAGAGTGACAGAAGACGACGAGGATAGGAACGGTCATGGGACTCCAAGATCGGGTGGAGACACAGACAAACAAAAGTTGACAAGGAGGGAAAGGAAAGACGCGAAGAATCTTGCGAAGGCAGCCAGCCGTGTCAAGGTCATGACGTGTCAAGAGGTAGACTATGTTCACAGCGTCCTACATCCTGCGCGAGACGAGGATAATAGTATTGGGCCGGAATCGGTTGAAGAGATGGAAGACTTTGAGCGCAACCTCACATATAATGCAAGCGTCTACGGGTCTGGCACCAAGAGTGCAGTGCTCCGCTCATTTAACAAGATATCGTACACAGGTATCGATTTCGACGCTGAGATGGAACGTATCCTCGACGACCTTCGGCTCGCTGAGCTCGTAATGAAGAACAATAAGAGGGAGGGTCTCATGGGCAAGGAGCTGCGTACATTTGGCCAAAAATTAGCCACCTTTAAGCAATTGGTTGTGGGGGATTTGCTTTGGGTCAAGAGAGAAGAGATGGAAACCCGTATGCGGAAGGCAGGATTCCTCCGATGGACTCACAGGGAAGGATTTGACCTACTCCAAGAACGACATGCGGAATTTGTCTGGGAAACTGGAGAGAGGAGAACACCAACAGTCGATGAGGATCCATATGGTGCCGCGAAATCATTCGAGGGCAGAGACAACAGTAAAGAAAACGAGCCCCCTGCGAACTCGAGACGTGAATGGAAGGAGCAGTACTCTCAGGGTGGTAGAGATCTGGAGGGAGATTCGAGAACTGCAGACACGAGGCATCATCATCAAAATGCCATCGCAGTGGGAAAGTCAACGTTATACAAGAAGAGCGGCATGACTTTACCCTTCGAATCAGCAGCGTCCTCGCCCAGGAATGCAATTGCTGGAACCCCAGTCAAAATCCTCAATCTCGTTGACCCCACAAAGCTTCAGAACCTCGCCGAAGAAGTTTATCCCGTTACAGACGATTGGAGCCAGGTCAAGAAGAACGGCAAGTCACAGACTGCCTCAAAGTCTAGTGCTGTCAAGGAGAGCATGGGCGCTCAGAAGTACCGACCACCGCGACTTGAGCCTTCCGCATCCAGAAGCAATCCAACGCTCGACCCTCCTAAACTCTCATCACTTCTGCAGCGAGGCGAAGTTACCTCACCGATCTCTGCCACCCGTATCAGTCGTGCTGGTGCCGTCCAGAAGCCAACCGCTATACCTGCTGCTGTCGTTACCCGCAAGGCTTCATCTGAGCGCTTGACCCCTGAGACTGAAACTTCTAATGTGTTGGCATCTCCTACGAAGCGTCGTATCTCGGAGTCGTCATCGGCCAAGGATTCCATTCGCTCATCTTCTCCGCCACCTGTGTCGAGTAAGAAGGCCAAGAAGCAGAAGCGAGAAGCAGAGCGGAAGCATAGGCGGAAGATTGAGTTACAGCAGTTAGACACTCAGACTGAACCAGCTGCCAATGGTGTGGAGAATGTCAAAGTCAACCACACTGTGGTTGAGAGCCCGGCTGAAGAGGTGGGTGTCTTTCGAGCAGATTCCATCATACCTTTCAAAGCTGACTTGAACAGAACGTCAAGAATGTTGAAGCCCCATCTGACAATCCAGTCGTATCCGTCGAGACTGTCGCTAATAATGATGCTAACAAGGACAAGGACGAGGACAAGATGCCTGCATTGAATTCTGTAGAATTTGAGAACACCACGTCTGTCCCATCGGACGAGACTCCGAAGTCAGAGCCAGCCTCAAAGGTACTGCCTCCCCGCCCAACACGTGCTTTCGCGTCGAGCTTAGATGACATCTCCCAAGAACAACGCTTAGAGGATCTGCGCAAGGGCCGAGAGCGCATCAACAAGCTCGAAGGCAAGGCCTACCACCAGCATTCAATTCCATTTCCATCAAATGTTTCGCGCTCTACAGAACTCGGCTCGGCGACCGATGCAGATTGGCTGAACTTCTTTGCCTATCTTGAAGTCGACGCTCTCAGCCCTCCAGCATTTGACGCGGATACCTGCCCCTTCGCCACCCGTGGCCTGAAGGACTGCCCTTATCACCACGCAGATTGCGGATGGACGCCACTTTCCGATGTCGTCTCGCTCGTCCTTCCCGCCCATAGTGAGTCCCTGACATGCGGCCCCTTCAACCGTCTCCGCGCCGAGAAGCTCTTAATACTCTTCAACGCACAATTTCCTGACATCCGCGGACGCTTGATGCTAGTCGACACGCCCTTGCTAGAGTGGCTCATTTTTGGACAGAAAGACTTTTCCCGTCCGCCACCTGTAGGCTTGATGAAAGATAAAGCTGCCTATTGGTCCGGATACCCTACTGGACGCATGATGAAGCAAGAACAGGAGTTCAACACGCTGTCTATTAGCAATGCTACGGCGGCTCGGCAGTGGACCCACGCCCAGTTAATGGAGCTCCACAGTAAGGTTGAACCGGTGACGGAAGAGCAGATCTGCTACTGTGACGGTCCAGATCCGGCGAACGCCTTCGCTTCCTCCCTAGCATCCGAATTATCTAGCACCTTTGACACCATCGAGTGCAGCTTCAAAGGCTGTTCTATTGAGAAGTTCCATCGTGAGTGCGTTCACGAGTGGTTCCCGGACACGCTGTCCAAGTTCTACTGCACTGAGTGTCAGATCGAGATGGAGAGGCTGGCTAAGGAGACGTGCAAGGGTCTGGGTTTGGAGGTCAAGAAGGCGGAGAAGCGTCCGCCTAAAGCTATAACAGACTTCTTGACGAAGGCGGTAGAGTCTGCAGTTCTTACTGGAGGGTGTAGCTGTAGCTGTTGCTGCCCTGTGCATGGTAGGTGATGGGAGCAGTAGGGTGATTGGAGGTGCGCGAAGGGTGGAAGAGTGATTCTATGTATGGCGTGATGATGTTGCGCCGAGCAAAAGCGGGACGTTGTAATTTGATAGCATGAGGAGTCGTACATTCTACCGTACCATTGAATCGAATGCATGGTATCGAGGTCTCATCTCCACGTTCGGTTACGTTCCACGCAAACAATAATGAACCGAGAATCGATATGTAAATGTTGCATTTGACTGTGACAACTCCACCAGTACAACGTGGAATGTCTGCGCAATTTGTTATATAAAAGGAGAACGTATAATTAGGATCTGGAACAGTCTTGCATGAGTGCTTTCCTTCATCAAGCGACCGGACATGCGTGAGAATTAAGGGTAAGTGTGCGTGCCACCCTATCTAAAAGTCATTTCCGGCCAGATCACGCTCACACTACTAGTACTCCATAGCTTCGCTAGCCTCGCCTACTAGCCGCACCTCCTTTAGCTGTTTGGAGGATCATAAGCTACTCAATCGTACTAAGGAAGTCTTGTTTTACGTACCAATGAAGATCCAAAGGTAGCCGTTTTCAACATCGCTCTAGATATGTACACCCTCGACCTCTGGGTGGAAGCGGAAGATGTATTGGATTGTGGCGTGCCATATTTTCCCAACTATCGTCGTTGGATCGTCCACAGGTTTGATCTCTGGAAGGAGACGTAACTCGATGACATCTAGGTGTGGCATGGCCAGTGAATACTTGGAGTTGTGCTCTAACGGATCGTGTGATGCTACATGGAGAGAATAGGAGCGGGGCAGTTAGCTGGAGTGGCTGAATTCCAGTCTCAATTTGGAAATGAGCATCTTTGTACTATGCAGCTCGATACAGCCCAAGACCCCACTAGCAACGCTATATCTGAACAAAGAGAGGTTTGAAGGCATTTTGTTAATAGTTCAGACCCTCCACTAAGTTTCTTTTTGGACTCTATTGTCCCGTTCGACCCACGTGATTGTCTCGCATGAATTTAATATTGCGGTGCTCGACCAATTCGACGAACGAAAACTTTACCACAATTCTCCTACATTCACTTTCTCCTTTCGCCTCATAGTGATCGTCCATCCAGCTCGGCTGACCTCTACGCTCCATGCGGCCAAACACAGCAGAGAGCGGCAAGGAGATTGGAGCATGGAGTTCCATGCTTGCGTCGTCTAGATCGTCGTCTAGGTTTCGGAAAAGCTGCTATGCAGCTGTCAGCTTTGTATTTTCCAATACATCGAAGAACGACAATGGGAAATCTAACTTGCATTGAAGTGTGAAGCTGTTGATGATTCTGCGCAGTAAGCGTGCCGACGCCCAGAGCCAATGGGGCGAGAGTGAGCGGAGTGTTCGTGCTCGAAGCTGAAGCGACGTTCTTGTCGGGTTTGGTGAGCAAAAGAGGCTGGTGCACGCATTTCCAATGTTCGAGCTGTCAGTGGATTAGGTGGCTGGACGCGGTGCGGATATTCGCCGAGATCGAGACCGGCCAAATCATTCTCAATATGTTTGGAATCTCCAATAGCCTCTGGAAGTTGATACATTCGAGCTGATTCACGATGAGTGCGATGGCGTCGCGGCAGAGGTTCAATGATTGGGATAAAGAAGCGAACCGTGTCAAATGTTGCACCTGTAGGTGAAACGTCTTCTGGAATGCTAGGTATAAGCATAGGCGCGACGAAACGGTTGCTGCTACTAGAGCCACGAGGGTTGATAACAGTGATAGCTCGATATGGGGGCGGATTGCGAATGCTGACGTAGAACCTTTTAACATCGTAGGTGATGGGATCTCTTTTCACCGGTCGAGCCTCTGCCAGAATCTTCCGTGCAACCCTCCTCTTCAGCCCATTTCTGCTCAGGAGCCTCTTTAGGGCATCAGTAACATCGAGCAGCTGGACGATGAGACAGATCAAGAAATCCTCTGCATGGCTACCGGGGCCGCATTCACTCTCTATCATTTTGAAGGCTTTAAAGAAGTCTTCTTCGCTGGGTGGAGCTGGATACAAGTAATGCGCGCGTTGGTATGCTTTCGGGTAGATGCTACGATAGAGATCGATGACGCGATTCTGCAATGATGGTAGCTGAAGTCGGGCTGCAAGGGACCATGTCTCCGCGAAGGTGTGGATGAGGTCCTGTTCGTCAAGAAGGTAGTCTAGACTATCTTCACCATCAAGGTGGCGGAGGATAAGGCGGAGAAACTTGGGTTCAATCCAGGGCAGAGAGGAATAATCGGTCAAAACGCGGAATGAATGGCAAAGAGCTCGAGCCGTGCGGCTGATACAGATAGTTTCTGGCGAACCGTGCGCGTCGCCGACTGAGACTTTGATTTTCGACATTGGAACCGTGTCTCTCGATATCTGGTCAGATCAGCTGGGCGGATATGCGGAACCTATGGGTATAAGTAGAGCCTATAATGTTTCATATTCACGCGATTGCGCGTTGCTAGGCCCAAAGTGTGTGGTGAATGCTCGTACAAACCGAAAGAAGATACTATGCGCAATCGTGTGCCCTTTGTTGCTCTCATCGATCATACAAAGTAAATTTACATCTTGTTTGCCACGTTATGAATATGCACGCAATTGTTTACCGATTGCGGCGGGCTTCAGCAAGCGTCTCCCTGAAGTAACTGACCAGTGGGTACCAAATCTTACTTCGTCCATCGAGGTATGAATAGGCGACCCCAATCAACATTCCCGACAGATGCGCCTAGGTTGTTAGCACGATCCGTGTAAAAGGAGCTATGAACTTTTTCTTACCGCATGCCCGAAATTGATCGTCTTGTACCCCCTAATCATACCATAGGCGTCGAAAGCCATCACGAGAGGAAGCATAGTAGAGGCTGCAATAGAGAATGGCACGAAAACAATCCCTACGCCCGTGTTCGGATACTGCATACAGAATACAGCGAAGAACGATAACAGAGCACCACTAGCGCCGCCAGATCTAATGATAGATGGTGGTGGAAATGTCCCAGGCTTAGAGAACATGGTAGTAAGATGTTGAGCGTAAGCCGATAAGACGCCCGTTGAGAGAAAGTACGCTGTCACATGGTAAGGGTTGCCTTGGAATAGATGGGAATAGCCGGTAGGTAATAGGAAGTTGTAACACGCTGGACACATATCAGCATCATCGAAGAGGAAGACCATTTGTCCTTACATACCCCACATGTTGAAGCCAAGATGCCATATCCCTGAATGAACAAAGACCGACGTAAAGAGTGTGTAGTCTAAATTCCGGGCTGGCATATGCCACAACGAGTCCCAGTACGAAGGCGCAGCGAACTTCGTCAAGTGAACAGCCGCACATGTTCCAATAATGCCCGTGCTGACTTTCGATATCGGGTTCATATCCTGCCACAAGTTTGTTGCCAACTCAATTGGACTGGGCAAACCCTCCTTTCGAGAGGGTGTGCGGTAGTATTCACGTCGCGCCGGCGGCTCAATTTCTGATTTGGCCTGTCTGTATGCGAGAAAAGTGTAGAAACCTGCTGAGACAACCACTGCAAAGATGGCGGGGCGCAGGTATTTGACCTTGGGTACTGCACCAACATTGATGTATACTTCCTCCCCGTCCTCAAAAGCTCTCGAATTGGGTTCCTCGAACGTTTGAGGTCCTGTTTTGGGTTGAGCTTGAGGCGTCTTGTGCCGTTGGTTTGGTTGGTGTCTTATGTGCTTCCATCGCGCTAGACGTGACACGCGCAGCTGGCATGGCCGTGGTATGCACGACGATCCTAGTAATCGAGCTCCAGACGATTGGGAGCGCAGCAATAGCTGCGTACTGCGGGCGAGATTCATAGAGATGGCGCCTGCGTAGAAAACCGGTCGTTGTGATGGATGGCAGCAGCGAAGAACGCCAAATGATTGAGTGGCTAACTCGCATTCAGCCTAGTGCATCTTGGCAAAACACGTCCGCGACCTCGCGAGGATCAACACGCAGCAACACTTGCCCGTTTCTTCCACCTGCTCTCATCTTTTTCGAGCCTCTGTATGGCATGGACACAAAATCACGTGTGATCTTGTAACTTCTTCAAGCGCGTTTCGTTGCAAATAACAATCGAAATAGACTTACAGAGAATCTCAGAATGCGAGGAAGGCGATCCAACTTGCGTATCAAGGCCTCTGCATCTTTTATCATCAAACTAATACAGCAGACTAACATGAAACATGATGCTTAGCTCGAGAATCGATCGTCGCGAGCGAGGATATCGGGTCGAGGAGCGAGGCAAACTTGCTTTGCGCTGGACGCCAAAGCTCTGGATCTGATCTTAACTGGTCATAGTTTGAGCGCTGTGTCGAGTCCGACCAAGTAACGGCTGCAATGATGATTCTGCACACATGGGATCGAATGACACCACGACACTTCACATCCCGCTGTGACGCGGGCATTCACGGATTGATACGTGCAATTGTTGTTCGAGAAACTCAATCCCAGAATGGCGGCAACAAATCGCCTGCAGGACTTCGCACCCTACTGGTACAACTATATGCGTTGGTCTAAGTCCACGAGTCTGCGCTATTAGCATGTTCGACAAGATGCGACGAGTCTTTGACCCCAACAATGACGATCATCAGCGGTCCCCCTCTGGCACTCGGTATTGACCACGTTCCGAGCCGACTATCTAGACTTTGTGTACTGACCGCAACAGGGGCATCAAAATCAAGGTTGGTAGTAACGGCGAGGAAGAAGAGGTGCACGTTAGCTCTCACGCTCTCAAAATGTGTCCAATATTGAGAAACAATGTTCAGCAGGGATCCCTAATATCCAATGCTAACCCAGTGGTATTTCGTATTCTTATCGAGTACCTTAACAATGGTCGTGGTCTAGAACGGCTCACAGCTCGACCTGATACCATGATGGCCTTTGCACAAGCCTGGCACCTCGCCAAAGCCATTGGTCTGCCAAACATCCAGGACAAACTGATAGGTGTATTCCGAAACAAGTACTGTCAGTTGCTCCAGGATCGTGTTCCTATACAACCAAACCAAGAGCCGATTGCCTATCTGCGGGATCACGTAGGATACCACACTCCAGCAGAAAAGTTCATTGTAGACTTCTACGCCGGCCTCTGCCGTTGGACAGACGACATCTCTGGACAAACACAAGGTCTCTCTACAGATACCGCAAAGCACATTACTGATCGCTGGGACACGATCATGCGCACCAACGGCACAAACGATCGAATCACCGCAGGCAGCCATTCATTCCAGGCGAAACCGAATTCGCTTCTAGACAACAAATGGACTCTACGAATCACAACGCCTTCCTCGTCACGTCCTAATTCGCCGTCGCCATCAGAACGCGCACTCGTGGCCCCCCCACGGTCCCCACTCGCTGGAAGAAGACCCCTTCTCCCACGATCTGGCTCCTCATCGTTTGCAGACCGTATCCGAATGTTCATCCCCGGTCTTTCAAGCATCAGCGGTGAGCCCGAAGTTCTTGTTGAACCGAACCAACTACCTACAGCCATTGAAACATTGCAGAAGAAGCCAATCGCGGCCCTAAGACGTCCGGCTTCTGAGCCCTACCCACGAGCACCTTTCATGCCACCGACCGCTAATGAGGAACTGGTTTTCCCAGACGAGGATGAAGAGAGTGACGATGAGGAGTCTGTGGATTATTTCAATGATGTTTTCAAGAAAAAGATGGCGGGTGTAAGAGAAGAGTTTGGGATAGACGGTGATCCGGGCGGGAGTAAGTGATAGACGGCGGTAGTAAGTGATAGACGCCGGTGGGGGTGGAATTGGACTTCGAGCTACACGGTGAGAATGTTCAACACGATACCCATTTGGTGAAGTCCCGCAACTTCCTGCAATTGCTAGTCACACTCGCTTTATACCTGGGTGAATTAATCTGTCTGATATATTTGGTTTCACTGACTCCCACCTGCCCCACTGCCCCACTACCCCGAGAATGAGCCTCAATCGCTCTTGAAGGCTCGCCAGTCACTCCGCCGATTAAACACTCGTTGCAAGACCCGAAAGGTATGTGCAAGTACATGCTACCCGTCTTTCCCAGAGCTTACTCCCGATCGCCAGTCCACTCCGCCCGTTTGGACTCCTCCGGTATCGGAAACTCTACAGAGTCGTTCTCGAGAAGTCTGTCTTCTTCTCCCTCTTCGCTCGCTCGTTGCTGCTCGTAGATATACGGTATTTCCTTCTCTGTCCAGCCCATTGCTAGTGGTGACACCTTGAAGTTGGCGTATCGAAGGTTGAGCAAATTCCATCCACCTGGCCATTTCACAGTCTGTTGCGTCAACGCTAGGTACCGAAGGCCCACTTCGATGTCGATCCGTCCCGACCATTCACTCAGTGTTGACAACCTCTCGTCAAGATGTTGATGCTTGGATTGATCGCCGACGGGGAGTGGATCGGCTTCCAAGTAATGCAGCACAAGGCATGTAAGGTTTGGAAGGGCCTGGAGCCCAACGATAACGGGTAGCCATGTACCCCATGTGTTCGGATCGAGCGGGAGATCACGGCCTCCTGTAACAACCGAGCAATCCTCGAGTGTGAGGTCAGAGAGCGTAGTGGCATGCATTCGTAGGTATCCCACTAGCTCGCTTGCTTCAAACCAGCCATTGGTCAAATTGAGCGTTTGGAGCCAAGGCAGCTTATGGCGTACACTCAAGCCTTTGTATCTGCCGTAATTCCACCACCGATACATCTGTTCTTTGCCGTACTGAAAGTGGAGGTTCACCTCCAAGGATTCGATCGTAGCGTGTTGAAGCTGATTCATCAGTGCTGTCGGGTCAGAAGCGGGTACTACCGTGAGCTTCAGATGACGTAGATTAGGTATAATCGAGTCCACAGCCAGGCTCGGTAGCGTCAGAGTGAGAAGGGCAGGATCAATCAGCATGGTGGACGACTCATCCCACGGTTGTTTTTCATGCACTGGAAGGCCCAACTGTATCTCTGGGTGCTGAAGTCGCGCTAGAGCATGCACAACGATCCCTTCCATCATGGAAAGGGCAAGCTGTCTTGTAAGGTAGCAATGACCACCTGGACAAGCGGCAGCTCTGAGCGCGTACAATTTCGAGGCGCCACAAGCTGGCGGTAGCGCGTCACCATAATTGTCCGTGGCAGTCTCAATGCCAACACCTCGAATTCGTTCAAATCTTGTCAAAGCATTCGCCATCGTCTTCGTGTCTTTCTCGATTCTAGATACAAGCAGATCTAAAAACTCGAGGCGTGAAGAGACGTGTGGACGGTGTTCGATTGCTGTTAAGAGTTCACCGCGTCCAGACAGCCGTTGAGCATCGTCGTCGTGATCAGGGTGAAAGATGCCTGCCGACTCTGTCCCGAATGAAACATGACGGACATGTTTCGCGAAGCTCTTGTGTTGTGAGATGTCCGTCAATATTCCCAGGCTATACGGATGGAGGAAGAACTTGATCGAGGTGAAAGCCAGCTCACCGAAGACGCATTCAGACTTCTCCCGCAAGCGGCGGGACGTCAGCCGCAGCGGTTTTAGTGTTTTCGCACACCGAGTGTGTCGGGCAATGCGTTAGAGGATCTCGGTGGGGAGTTGTTGAAGTTTGTCCTTCACGGGTACAGGTTTGATGTCTAGGCTAGCTGTCATTGCAGTGAAGTCGGAAGTCCCCACAACGGGCTGCACGATTCCGGAAGCTGGATCTTCCATTATTAGTATCTGGGGTGTATTGGGGGTAGACTTCGATTGTGCTTGTAAAGGTTGTCAGAGTTGGGCGGAGGTTTCAGAAGGTGTTGTGGTGTGGGCCAGATGCGCCTTCCGAAAGGAGAAGCAGCCGAACACACTCTCACCTTCACCACGTGATTCTCGTAACACTGCTGTTGTACTAGAAGGACTGTTCGGATCACCCTACACGGTAGAATCTCGCACGGCCAGATGTCCCAAGAATACAACTTCATACATCTCTCATCGTAGGAAGTTTAAAAATAAGTCTGTGCGTCGTCCGGAATATGGACGACCATGGGCAAGCAGCTATATCATGAGTGCCGTATGCTGTAAATTTTTTGAGTAAATCTTTATAATGGATATAGTAAAGGCTAGGAATTGCTTATGATGACGGAGATACGTACGGCGTGCAATTGCCCTAGGAAAATGTAAAGAAGTATTCCAGTCTTCAGCCACTACGTGGGAAGACATGCAACTCGAGAAACTGAGGTCTTTGAGCTCGATTAATTCACATCGCATTTTTTACCTCTTGAATCTAGTATCTTACCGGATTTGAGAATGATTCGAGTTCATTTAGACCAAGGGGTTTCATTCGTATATACAAGTTATCTTGTAGGAGTGACTCGTCGGCCAAAAAGTACCCTCTATCAAAGCATTCAATCTCAATTTCCCGTACTTATGACACCTAGAACGAGACAGAGGAGCCATTAACCAAGCTTGACTAACACAACGGTTTGAGCTCTTATTCTAGACAGTTTCAGCTTGCGGAGTTACCAGCAATGAAATCCTTGAGCCGGTCAAAAATGATAAATTCAATAGTGTCAAGAATGACCAATTTGTTAGTCTTGAAAGGGTAATGGAAGATATCAATCGCAAACTCCTTATGACCATTCCTTGGCTCTCCTTCCCGATTGGGACACCCCATGCAGGTGAGACTGATCGGCATGTATGTCGATCAGGCTCCAGCTGCGATCAGACAACAGGGTCTCTCTCAGGCCCAATAGATTTCCGTATGGAGATAATGAGCCAACCTTCGTATGTCGCATTCCGTCATGTAAACGACTATGATTGGCTTTATCAATTCTTGCAGATAGGGTTCGAAGACGCTCGCCTTCCCAGTTCAGCTTGGCTAGTACCGCCAATCGAATATCATATGACTGGCTGGCATTGAGGGGGTCCGCTTGGCTTCCAGAGCTAGATATAAAGCGAGCGTCCGCAGCCTTCTATTCCTGATTTCTGCGTGATTCCTCCCAGTCTTCTCGCGATAGCAGCCCGACTGAAGCTCTCATCACAAAATGTCTCCCAGCATTATTGATAGCCAGGTCATTCCCACCCCCAAGTCCGTTGGAGTAAAGAGCTCCAAGTCTCCTCTACCCGAGGTCAAAGAATTCGACGCAGCAACAGCGACTATCGATGACTTGGTCGCAGCCCTCAAGGTTGCTGGCGGCGTCATAATTCGAAACCTGCTCGCCCAAGATGAACTTGATAACATTGAGAAAGACGTCAGACCCTGGCTGGAGAAGGACAAGCCTTGGGACGGTATGTGCACTCTAGTCTTTCGAAAGAGGTGCTGAAGCTGATGCGGGCATAGGATATGCTTTTCCAGCCGAAACACGACGTGCATACGGGTTGATTGGGAAGAGCGAAACTTTCGCCTTGCGGATTGTCGGACATCTACTGTGGTTGGGCGTTACTGATGCTCTGCTCACTAGCACTTTGGAGTGTAATTGGGTAGGTTTGTCTTCTTACTTGTTGTATGCCGCATATTCTCACGCATGACAGTTCGGCGATAAGAACGACGTCTCGGTGTCTCCTCCCCAAGTGAACAACACGATTGCGTTCTCGATCGGACCAGGAGCTCGAAACCAACCCCTGCACCGAGACGATGTGGTTCATCATCGCTGTTACTCAGCTGTTGCAGAGCACGAGCTGGGCCGTGACGCTGGCATCGGTTTCTTCGTGGCTGGGAAACGCACCACCAGAGCAAATGGAGCAACGCGCTTCATTCCTGGCAGCCACTTATGGGATTACTCTGAAGGTCCGGCACGCGAAGAGCAAACCTACTATGCTGAGCTCGCACCCGGAGACGGGTTCATGATCTTATCTGGATGCTTTCATGGTGGTAGTGCGAACACAACGGAGGACCAGGAGAGGCTTGTGTACTCGACATTTAGTACCCGGGGCTGGATGAGACAGGAGGAGAACCAATACCTCGCTGTTGATACTGAGAAAATTAAGGAGCTGCCGAGGTGGCTCCAGGAAAGAATTGGATATGGGCTTAGTCGGCCATTCCTGGGTTGGGTAGACCTGAAGAGTCCGATGTCGGTCCTACACCCTGTGAGTGATGAGATCTGACATTTTCCCAGGGCAATTGCTGACCACCCACTCAGGAGCATGACAATCAAGATGACTTGTTTTGAGCGTGTCGCCGATAAGCGAAGGTGCCTTGAATATAGCGCGGGGCGGTAGAAAGTCCACAATTGATCTTGTGAAGCCTCGACAGGCAACCAAATTGTTTTCGCTCGGTACCTGATTATTGTGACGGGCAATCATCCAAACAGATAGCACAGCTCCGAAGAGGGCTCAACGAGATCGCCCCACCAGATATCCTTGTCGGGATTTTCATCCAAAAGAGCCCAAACCCTTCGGACTAGATCGATTATTGTTTGGTTGAGCCAGAGTCCCGATCTCTTCTTCCATCGCTCGCAGAAGTCGATCGCAATCTGGCGAAAGCGAGGTGATTGCACCTCACAAGCTGCCAGAAAGAGTGGTATAGCAGCTTGCTTCTGCTTATCCGAAAGTGGTGGTATTTCGTGGACGAGCCATATAATCTCTTCTGCTAGCTGACGGGTTCTCTTCTTCATATTCTCGCCTTGGTGGAATACTCGAATGCAATAAAGTAGCAGGCCAAGCCTCCAACATTCGGTGAGCGCTGACATTTCTTTATCAATGATTTGCCCCACGGTGTCGAATTGAGCAAGCCAAAGCTTCATCTCAAGACTCGTTGCATCCCCGTCCGAAAGTGAAGACGCATGCGCTGCAGCTTCGGCTATGTCATACATATCCAGGAACGCTGCGTCCGGGAACCCACTAAGTGCAAGCATGCTCCATTGCACGTCGCTCTTCCATGATAATATGTGCTCGACGTAGGTTCGTGGGAAGACGGGGCCTCTCCGTGATAGTAGCGCGATGACGGTGTCGTACCAGATCAGCTGCGCCAACTGAGCTTTAAGATTCATATCAGCGTGCCCAAGCTGGAGACTGCCTGCCGCTTGTATCATTTTGAGGACACCTTGCAGATGGACGGTCCAGTTGCCATATGCGGACTCGGTATAATCAATCGCTAACAGTAATAACGAAGTCGAGATTCCCACTTCCAGCGGCACTGTAGCAAGCAACTGCGAGTAGGATGACAGCGCCTGGTGTTTTAGTTCCAGTACTGAGAGGCTTTCAGGACTCTCTTCGAGATGAGCTCGATGCCTGACGGCAAGGGCTCGAATCGCAAATAAGAGACACGGTGCACGGTCGATCTGCGGGAGGCAGGCTTGCCATGGATTTGCCTCGATGGTGTAGGTCAAAGTCACGGGACTGAATCTCCAAGTAAAGAATGCCAGCTGCTCAAGTGTAGACGAAGGAAGGTGAAAGTAGTCTGGCTGGTAACTGTAGAGTAATGAAGAAGCGCTCGCATGCTCGACCCAGCGTCTCATATTTAGTCTTCTTCTTTGGTCCGCCATTCTGCCGCCTTGTTTCTTGTCCCGTCCATCCTCCTGCACAAACACGTATTCGGTCGTCTTGGAACATGCTTTCCCATCACTAGAGGTAATGAGACCACCTGGGGTGTCTTCTGAGCTAGCTTGTTGCCCTTGATTTTGCCAATTCAACTTTTGCACGAATCCCCCACACACAATCCCTAGAGATATGCAAGGGCCGCATATTGGTCTCCTTCGATCGCATCCACGAGATGTCGCCTGACATGTATGACAGTCAGTCCTTGCCCAGCCTAGAGCGTTCGTTCGTCGCGGCATCCGCAATGTAGTAGAGACGGGAACTCCGGAAGTAGGATTTAGTTCACCTGACGTCACTGAGAACATCTGTCGCTCTCCAGACATGACGAGATAAGATCGCAAAGACAGGTGTATGAGGAAGGTCTGGAGTCAACATTGGAATTTCGGAGCAAGTGGAAAGTAAGCTGGATGTGGGGTATGCAAGTCCCGACAGCTCAAGCCACTAGTGCTGCATGTCCCAAATAGGAAGGGGAGATGACGGCCATCGATTGGATGCTCACAGTCTCCAATGTCAAACGTCGGTCTGAGGATGCAACGTCTTACGAACAAAATCAAACCATCTTAAAGAGTTCAGATTGATCAACGACCAATTGAACTCTATGTCGTCAACTAGCGGCGCATTCTGCTGTTATGGAGGTATAGAACAGGACCGGGAAATGTGGCCCACGCACGTCACTACTCTCCACGATCTAAACCCTAGGAATCGCCGTCCATGCCTTAGTATGGGAGACTTCGAGATCCTAGTGACACCAAAGCCTTCAGAGGAAGGCACAACATCTTTAGTTCCTGCTATCTCACGTGGAAAAGTATTCTGAAGACGATATGCTGTGTCAAGGTCGTATATACATGAGTCCCCAGTATTCGACCAAACGAAGCTATGCACAAATACTAATATCAATAACCAAACGCTCAAATGCGATGCGCACCCTTCCGTTGTCTCCAAACACTTACAGCCTCGGCTCAACATGATACACTCCTTTCTCCCACCTCTCAGGCCAGACCTTCCCAAGACCTTCCCAGATATGCCCCACAAACTCGATGTGGATGCCATCTTTAACTTCTTGGGGCAGATCGCGCACATCTTTACGGTTGCCCTCAGGCAAGAGTACTCGTTCGACGCCAGCGCGTAAAGCCCCAATGAGTTTCTCCTTGATGCCACCAACGGGAAGGACTCTACCGCGGAGCGAGACTTCGCCAGTCATCGCCAGTGTCGGGGGTACGGGCTTCTGGCTGAATAGGGATATAAGGGCGACAGTATGTGCGAGGCCAGCCGACGGTCCGTCCTTGGGAATAGCGCCAGACGGGCAGTGGACGTGGATGCTGCGGTTCTTCATGATATCTTCATCGACACTTGCCGCCAATCCAAGTTCGAACGCGTGAGCCTTCACCCAACTCAAAGCGACCTCCACACTTTCTTTCAAGACGTCGCCGAGCTTGCCGGTGAGTTGCACTCTACCAGAACCGGGCATATCTGCGATTTCGATGAAGAGGATAGAGCCTTGGCCGCCTGTGGAGTACGCGACGAGGCCTGTGACGACGCCGGGTCTGTTATGCGTTTCCGTGAGTTCTTCGGTGAATCTTTCGATACCAAGGATTGCGTCCAGATCGTCTATCGTGACTAGTGGGTTGTAGGCGGTAGTGAGAGAGTCGTCGTCTTTCGCTGTCGCGAACTCAACGGCTTTTGAGCGGCACACGGAGCCGATCTCGCGCTCTAGATTCCTCACACCAGATTCGCGCGTATAGCTCGTGATGATCTTGTCTAGAACATCAATGGGGATATCAATGTTCTCTGGATGAAGGCCGTTGGTAGTGATTTGCTTTGGGATGAGATGTCGGTTGGCGATATGTCTCTTCTCCAGTGTTGTGTAACCCGACAACTGTATTGTCTCCATCCTATCCAACAACGGCGCCGGGATCGTGTCGAGCGAGTTAGCAGTGGCAATGAACAGCACCTTCGAGAGGTCGATGGGGATGTTGACGTAGTGATCTGTGAAGGTGTGATTCTGCTCTGGATCCAGGACTTCTAGCATAGCAGCTGAAGGATCGCCGTTGTAGTTCGCCATACCGAGCTTATCGATTTCGTCGAGGAGGAAGACTGGGTTTGCAACGCCGACCTTCTTAAGACCACTGACAATCACACCTGGCATAGCCGCAACATATGTCCTGCGATGCCCCCTAATCTCGGCTTCATCTCTCACACCACCCAAGGAGATGCGGTGAAATTTACGGCCTAATGCAGTTGCAACGGACTTCGCGAGGGAGGTTTTGCCTGTCCCTGGAGGGCCGACCAGGAGGAGGATGGGGGACTTGTCGACCATACGCTTCTTCTCCACTAACTTCAGCTCCTCTTCCGTAGGCGGCTTGGCGACTTCCTTCTCCTCTACCTCTTCTTCCTTTGCGTCACTGTCTTTGACGGGCACAACGGCGCCGGTAAGCAACTTGATTTGGTCGTCAATGTTCTTGTTGGCCTGCTCCTTCAGCTTCAGTACCGCCAGATACTCCAACAAGCGCTTCTTGATCTTGTCAAGCCCGTAATGATCGTCGTCGAGCTGCTTCTTCGCCTTCACGAGCGTCTTTGCGTCCAACTGATCGACGGTCGTCTTCGTCCAGGGTATCTCTGCCAGGTTCTCGAGGTAGTTTCTGCACACTTGGTACTCTGCCTGCGCCGGGTTCATCTTCTGCAGTCTTGACAGTTCCCGTTGCGCGACCTTGTCTGCTTCGGCGGAGAGCTTGGCGTCCTCGAGGCGCTTCTTGAGCTCATCGAGCTCGTTGGCTTCTTCCTCGCCACTCTGGCCTGACGCCCCGCCGGGGAAGCCGCCCATGCCCGGCGGCATGCCTTGTCCGCCAAGACCGCGTCTGCGTATCGCCTCCTGCTGCATCCTCCGCACCTGTTCGAAATCGAGGCCCGGTGGCTGGATCGTCGTCGTCTGCACCGTTATGCGCGTGCTGCCCTGGATGTTGCTGATTTGGCGCTGCAAGATGTCGATTGCCCTCTCCACGCGCTCTTTGACGTCGACGGCGGCCAAGACGCGCAGCTTCTCTTCATGTGTGCTGTCTGCGAGGTTCACCATGAAGTCTGCGAGCTCGCCGGCCTGCTCGAGGTTCTTGCGCGAGATGTAGAGTTCTATTTTGCGGGCGGCTATTGCGGAGACGGCGACGGTGGGCGCGATGCGGGAGGGGAAGACGGAGGAAAGGCGGACGAGAGCGATGAGTTCGCGACTCAGCTGCTTCAGGGTGTTGAACTGCTCGAGGAACGCAGGGTTCGCGACGTCCACATAGTCGTCCACGCTCCTCAGCTCGGCCTCGAAATACGGCCTGTCGCGCACAATGCTCACCACCTCGACCCGCTCCAGTCCTTCTACAAGCAAGTTGGCACTGGTCCCCTGCTGTATCCCGCTCAGCTTCGCAAGGCATGCATATCCAAAGACGTCCTTCTTTGTTGCCGACATGGGGTCGCTTTCGTACACGCCACCCCTCGCTTTCTTCCCGTCCTCGATGAGCAGCTTGCCATCTCGCGAGAGTTGCGGCGAATTGAGCGGCACGCACGCGACTATGAGCTCATCTGTCTTGGTCGGTGAGGCTGAGACGACCTTCGCTAGTATCGATAATATGTCTCCCCGGTTTGCGATGGGTATTGTGAGCTTCGCTGTGGGAAGGAGTGCGAGCGGCAGCGGCAGCGGGATGAGTGGGAGCACGGTGGTGCCCTTCGAGTTTGATTTCCCCATGACGATGGAGATGACGGGAGGAACGAGAGTTGGGCGGCGAGGGAATAGTAAAGGCGCCCCAGCACCCTAGGTGCGAGTGCGAGTATCAGGGTGCGCCGGACCTGCAGATGCGGATGCGGATCCGGAGGTGAACGGTGGCGCAATGACGAGGCGACAGCGGACGATCACCAGCAGCGCCCGTCTGTGAAAGGCGGTAATTACAGGCTGTAGGTAGCGTGGTAGGTACGCAATTGCAAAGGAATACACGAGCCAGTGACAAAAGCGAGAGAAGGGATGAATATATCCAGAGTTCCAGGAGGGGTTGACGCGATTCTAGAAGATGCGTCGCCAGCATCGAGGTCCCGGGTCTCTCCCTGCCGAGGTAAACCTTAATCGCACCCATCACGGCAGCTCACGTGCGCTTATCTTATCTGATTAGATCAGCATCCGTCCCACGCCGCCCAGACTTTGATGGTCATGCAGAGGCGCAGTTCAGGCGGTGCATGTGGCGAGATGCTATCGACTTCTGCTCCAACCCTCAACATCACGCTTCTCTGATCTATGGAGAAACGTTGGCATTCACCTTTGTTACACACCTACCCATGGAACCGTTTCTCTGTATCTACATATGCTGTACCCGATTTAAAACGCCGGGTACCGTACCGTGCAATAGCCCCGATGCTATATCCTGTACTATGAACAGATCAAAATGACATCTACCGTACCGTCACTCAAATAGGCGCGTCAAGTGCACATGGCAAGGATCGCGTCAACCTCGCTCCTCTTCTACTTCCCCGTCTCAGTCCCACCACTTTCGCATCCCTCATTCTCCTTTGGACGTTTGAAGTCGCGAGTCTGCACTGGGGAATCGTTGATTATTACGGCATTGCGACGCTTTTGGCCCGCCGCGACATTGGACGAGGCTGATTGTACGACTACGTCAGCATGCAAGCTACCTGTAGGTACCAGCGTGGTAGAAGAAGGTCTAGAGACCTGGTGTGGATGGCTTGCGCGAGCATTGAACGTCTCCAGAGTTGGATCGATCGGTACGTCACATTGTCGGCTCTGGACAGGGCCGTTGCGTACTTGTTGCTGGCCTTGGAACGTTTGAGATGTAGGCTGCGGGCTCTGTCGGTGAAGATGTGGTCCATCGTAGCCGTGCGAATCGGGAGCTGCTGTGAATCGTTAGCGCCGCTGTTGCATTTAGGAAGTGACTGACGCTTACCGTAAGCTGGGAGTTGAGATTCATGATAGTCGCCAGACTGGTTGCCTGCCGAGTTGCCTGAAATGTTCCCTACTATATGGGTTTGACGAAGGTGAGGAGTGTCCGCTGGACTGTAAGCTACGTATCCATGATAAGTAGGTTTGTGTAAGTAATCACCATATACGACGTGGCCAACATGTTCAAATGGTATCGGCCCGGGCTGATAGCGACCCCCTTGAGTGGCAGCATGCAAACCCTGCCTCGGTCCTGCAACCCCATATGGAGAGATGAGACTTGGCTGAGGGAAAGGCATCGAAGCAGTTCGTTGTGTTCTACCGAATTGAATTGTCGAAGGAGTGTGAGACCGCATGTCTGGTGATGAGAGTAGAGATGGTGTCTCGGAGAAGACAGTTGTAACAGAGTCGTGTTCGCGGAAATTTGGTGATGATGAGATACCGTCGGTACCATATAGCGCTCCAAAGATACCCGAGGTCTGCGACAAGTCATCGTGGTCATCCGGTCCCTGTAGCGGGAACTCGGTGGAGTATAACTCGGAGCCTCCATCTGAAGCCTCGTGTGCTGGACCTCCAGTGGGCTGCTGAGTCGTACCTGCAGCGCTATAGTCACGAAGTGTTTTACGTGGATTCCTGACGGCCGTAGCACTCTGCTCTCCCTCCTTCAATGCCGCCCTCCTATGCTCGTTATTTTGCTTGCACCTGAGCTTGTTCTCGTAGTACGTCAACGGAGCGTCCACAAGTTGATGAAGCTTGTCGTCTCCCTGCAGAATATCTCTACAAGTATTCTTACTGAAGGTCAAGCAGTCCAGTACGTTGTTGATCCGCTCCTTACAAGACCCGTCCCGATCAATTGCAAGGTGTCTCTTGGGTTTCATGAAGTTGGGACCACGACTGCCATCATTGCATCGGTCGAGTAACGCACGGAGAAGCACACGACAGGAAGCCTCTACGTCTTTGCTGTTCACGCACTTCTTGTGGCCCTCGGTGAACATCTCTAGCTCCAAATTTCGCTGGTCGTGGATGTCGATGACATTGTATATCGCGTTGTACAACCTAAGAACCCAGACCTCTAGTTCTTTTTCAACATCAAGGATCGTCGGATCCGCCTTCTGCTCCTTAGTTGGCTCGTTCTGTGGGCCATAACGGTGCTTCTTCGCGGCCTCGAGGTCGTTTTCAAACTGGAAAACTCGAGAACGATCGATGTCGATGACTGGATGACGTTGCTGAGCAGCGAGCTGGGCAGTTCCTGAGGTGCCATTTGGTACTTGAGCATTTCGAAGTTTATTCTGCATCGAGCTTTGCGGTAATGACTCGAAATCACCATCTGATACCGGTGAAGAGCTTCCGGCGACAGCACCAGGAGTCAGATTTGAGCCAAGATCTTCCGGCATGCTGGGCTCCTCCTCGATCGAGGGAGACCGAGTTTGTTCGACCATCAGACGATGGTGGTGATCCAACATTTGGAGAGCAAAAGATTTGAAGAGTTGAGATCTATGACCGGAGGAAGGCATTCGGGTCGAATATCGAAGGGAACCAGTAGTCCGTGATCAAGAATGCTTTTATATTGTTCACTGAGGGCGCGCCACAGGAAGGACCGCGACGCCTGCAGGCACTGATCACTGACATTGTTTTCACTTGCAGAGCTACCTCAGCGAGCTCGGCCCGTGATTTCGACAAGTTTCATCTGTCCCATTTTGATCTTTCGAGAAAAAGTTTCCCTGTCATTCGCTCCAGGGTTTCTCGGAACACGATCCTTCTCATGTCGAAAGTCGACCTTACCCCTATGGCATTCCCAGGCTCACCAAGAACAAGGAAACTTTGGACATGACAAGACTTACAACAATGTATTTTCCACTCTTTTCTTTCTCTCGATTTTCCATGACCTACCCGCAAGCGAAGAGTCACCTGGAAACGCGATGTTGTAATGGCCTCGGCTGTTATCGTTAATTCTAAATGTTCGTCTTTGAAGAGATCGTAACTCACGTCGAAGCCCATCTCGTCGATGGGTGAGAGCTACAGGGTGGAAAAGATATGGCCGAGAAGTCAGAGCTTGCTGAATCTTAGACTTAGGGCTGAAATCCTATAGAGCTTCTTCTCAGTCGAATGCAGTGCCAATTTGTGACCAGTGCATTGTATGCAGATTCGTTGCCTTGCATCCAAGGCCCAAATACTCTATTCGCGGAGTGGAGGTACAGATAGCCTGTTCAACTCTACAGGAGCACTTCAGCCTGTAAATACTACTTTAATGGGGTCTCGATCAACTAAAACAGCGCTCTAGGACGACTAATACAGTTGCGTATCTATACCCCGACTCTGGGGCTTTTGGCTCGAAAACACTCTCCAATATCTCTGATTGAGCAAACTTGGCTTATAACTCTCTAGAACTCGACGATCGAGTTGAGTTTGACTTGGCTTGTGCATCGGTTCTCGGAGCGCGTTCATCGGAAAATTCTTATGCTGTATCCAATAGGGCGTACCAAGTCCGCCACCCCAAACACGTGTCTTTTTCGCGGCTTGAACACTTGGATAACCAAAGATGATTACTTATTCAGACACAATAACCCGAGACATTGATCATCGAGACGCCGCAGAGATGAGTGCAGCGCATAGATGGCAAAGAGTAATCATCATCAAAGATTGGGGCCAGAAAGGAGAAACATGAGATGCGCCGACAGGATCTGGAGTTCTGGGAAATCCTGAAATTCAAGTTCGCGACCAAGGAATAGTCAGGCCGCCGATTTGGGGGCCAAAGGATGAGACATGCGTGACACGTTCAATCCGGTCCGACTTTCTCGCAAGAGCGGCGCGCTACTCTTCGGACGCTTGCGCGTGTTGTGGAGATCAGATAACCTGTGATTAACGGAGATGGAGAACTACCGAGTAGGGGTTTCTTTTCGTGAATTCTATGAATTGAAAGCCCAGTTCAAATCAAGGGTCTCAAAACCGAGAAGTGGGTTTCATCTTGCTTCAAACACAAGTTGGGGGCCATTTGTAAATGATGTGATGCGGTGAGCGCATTCGTCCAGCCCCCGCACGAGGCTGAAATTCATGCTGGGCAAAGGCGCCAATCTCTCGGTAACAACAGCTGGTCTAGCTCAGCCTCTTCGACCCAGTATTATTTCAGGGATGACAACTCGCGTCTCCGGAGGGTCCCAAGTTTGGGTTCTTAACCTTCCTTTGATCATCCCACCCTAAACCGACTTCACACGATGTCTATACCAGATGATTGCTTCATCTACTCAGCTGGTGAAGTATTAATCGACAATGATTTATCGCCCTGTGGCGTAACCAACGCTACGAATCCGCGTGTACCGTGTTGTTGGAAAGGCGACACATGTCTTAGCGATGGGATTTGCATCTATACGCATTCCCTAGATGGAGGTTCCGGTTATACTGCTGCTGGTTGCACGGATTCAGGTTTCGGTGCTGGCTGCAGGAGCCTATGTAGTAAGTAACTTCAGGCCGCAATTTGGCATCCTTCCAAAGCCTCCGGTCGCCGTATCACTGAACTGACATTCCTCGAAATTAGCAAATAACGCCTTTGGAGACGTTGTTTATGATCCAGTAGACAAAGCCTGGCATTGCTGTAGCTACCCGCCAGGTGGACCCCTCAACTGCACGAATCCATCCGAGGAGCAGTTTCTAGCGCCAGCAACGAATGACCTGTTGACCATACAATTCCTCCCAAAGACGGGTACAGCAACATACCAGGTCGCGTCGGTAGCTAGCACAACCTCTGCCACTTCGCCAAATAGATCACCCCCATCTGCGAGTACTACAACTGCTGTTACTTCGACATCTACAACCCCAAATCCCACTTCTGCTCCATCGAAGAATAGTGGGCTGAGTACAGGCGCTGCTGCAGGCATAGGTGTTGGTGCTGCTATTGGAGGAATCGTACTTCTGGGTGGATTCATATATTTCGCCTGGAGACGTCGGCGAAATCGAAAAGACGCGCCCTACCTGTATCCTGCTACGCCTCAGACGCCATCGACGTATATAAATTACCAGCAGGCACCAGCAACACAGCTGCATGGGGAGTCGAAACAAATGGCCCCGGTGGAGATTGGGACATCGGCAAAATGAAGACAACTTGTCCAGAGATCAATGGAAATCTACGAAAGGAAGGAGTAATATACCCATGAAACTTATATAATGATCAGATCCTTTTGAAGACACAATCGACCACTAGGGACTATGAGGCAAGAAGAGGGCAGGGCAAAGACAGTCGCTCGTCTGATGTATAACAGCGAATAGAAACGGAAATGAGACGGCAACTCCACAGATTCATCTTCTCCACCGAAACTTCTATCGAGAGACACGACACCCAGACTGAAGAGAAACTAGATCTCAACAAACCAGCGCAGTAAAGATTGTTAGCCATAGCCAGAGCAGTTCAATCCCTATTATCCGGATACGCGTCATCATGGAGGATATTCGGATAGGTCTGTGATGACATCTCAGGCTATGCCGCTCTGGCAAAGCACGGTTTGCAGCAAAAACGTTGCTGACAAAGTTCAAAATAGTCTGGGTGAGCGTCCAGCAGAGTAAAAATGTGTCAGAGGTGGGAAGTTTTCAATCAGCGTGGAGTTTTCGTAATCGATCTTCGATCATTTGTTGCTCGTTATTTGTGCTAGCATACGTATCATTCAACGAATATTGCTGGCCACCAAACATCCCATGGCCAATAACTTGTGAAGTATCGACTAGACCCTGGTCTTTATTTCTCACGGCATCGTCTATTCGAATGGGTACGGCCGGCCGGCCATTTATGAGGTCACCGATCCTGGGATTAGATATGTCGGCAATTTCTGTGAGTTGGAGACGATGGTTAATATTCTGAAGTAGTTGCATGAGAACATTCCATGATCTTGGTAGAGCCCGCGAAGTGATCTGTGTCGTAAAAATGCGAGAAGTTCAAGTTAATCAATTCTTCGCTGATCATCGTGAAAGCGTTGATCTGGTTAATGATACCCGTGAGGTCCTACTCATTGCCTCCATGCCAGCCGCTTATGCCGAGTATAGTCGCATATGAGAAGTATCCCGTCTTCCAGTGACCACTGCCGATCACTTGCCGATCACTTGCCGATCACTTGCCGATCACAGGTCGAAGATCGAAGTACCGGGCGCCGTGCAGGAGCTACTCTGCGTTGCTGAGCTTTTGTGTTGTCGTGCTCAAATAGATTGCGCCTCCAATTCACTGGTAGTGCTCGGGCATGCCCGCATTATGAGTCCCAGGACAGCAATTTCACATAGCTTTAGCCATGAGATTTGGTCGTAGATTGTATGCATCCATTCCACGGGTGGATTGTTTGAAGTGACAAGTGATGAGTGCGGATTGACGCTCGTTTGTCTGCTCGCCAGAATGAAGGGCGTGTTGTTGTCCCATTAAAGCTGCACCACGGGGCCTGTGGGATGTTTAAGAGTACTCATGGATTGCCAATATACGACAACTGTTGGGACTGCGGATAAGCGACCGCGATACGCTATTTATAAACTTGGTTCTGCCTCATAGTCCACAAGCTAATTGACTTCGGCTCCGTCATCCGCAGCAGTGAAGCCAGCCTGAAACTCCATGGAAACTCTCGCGCTTGTACCTTGAAAAAAATGCCAGGTCACTTACTATTCAGAATCAAAGGAGTGTAAACGGGATTTACAGGGTAGAAACGTCTCCGGCCACGTGCAGTTGTTCATTTAGTATTGATGCCCGTTTCTTTAGTAAAATTCCAAGGGATGGCCTTGATCATGCGGAAGTACGGTCCAATACTCATGGCTGACAAAAGGTCCCGGGCCATAATTGGTGCACTGACGAGCAGAGTGTGGCAAGGCCGGAAGGTGTTCGTTCCGAGTCAGGTTATATTCATCTTATGTAGACACCTGCCCATCTATCAGCCTGATACAAAGTGTATCCATAAGATGGTTCTATCGATTCCGACTGGCTCCTGACAGAATCTTTACCAATAAGAATGTCGACGAGACAGGTGGGCGTGTATTAGCTAAAAAAAATCTTTCTGCGATGGACAGGATCGAAAGCATTCGATAGCTACTCAATTTCGGAGAGCTTCACCAATGATTTCCAGACGGACGCTTGTAAGATGCTGATTTAAAGGGGATCAAGTTTCAGCCTTGTGGAATATGCAAGCCTGCTGAGGCAGTGCCCAGAAACGACGCTCAATGGCTTTGGCAGAACAAACTATATATTCGCCGGATGTGGCAATATGCGTGTGGGGGACTACATTTTGTGATTGGTTCCCTCTTCGGAAGTGGGAACATAAGTCTGCCAACTCGTCCAGTTTAGTCGAGGTGGCATGCAAGACGGTCACGCGAAGTCCAACGCCTCTGGACTGACCAAAACTAACAATCATCATCAACTCATCTGATAGCTTGTTAGACCTACAATGGACGTAAAGTTAAGCCGGAAGGCGAACCACCGATTCTGAGGGTGTATCATCTATCTTGTCCTCAAGGTCTATTTCCTGATGCGCAATTGATGGTTACTAAAGTCTCGCAAATCAGTATGGATAGTAACCTTATTTGGTAAAAATCTGTCATTGTAAAAGGTTATGTATTACTATCCCTCCAAGTTCGAAGATTACAGTAAATTCAGAAAAGCGGCGCCAAACAAGCCGAACAGAAGTGTGCCCTCCAATTCGTGTTTGCCAGCAGCACCGGTTGGGGTCGGACTCGCTGATGAGATTGTCGCAGAGGTAGCTGTCGCGTCCGATGCCGACAAAGTGGTACTCGTAAGCACAGGATTCGACAAAGATGTGCTTGAACTAGTGCCGTTTCTCGTCGCATTGCCAATAGGAGTCGCCGTTGCAAGAGTGCTAGGGGCACTCGTCCTTCTTGCGCTGGACCTTGTCGCTGACAAAGAAGTCTCTGTCGCTGTAGAGCTCCCCAGCGTGAAGTCTTCCGTTTTCACGTTCTTGTAGGCTTGCGATTGGATGCTTGACAGAGCGCTTGCTTCGATCTCATTATACTGCTTCACCTCTGTCGGCAGAGCGGCGTACCACACTGGCACAGTGGTAATGAGTACCGAGTCGTCAGTTGCAGTAACCTGGCTTTGGAAGCTGTATGTTGCTGTTGCGAAAAATTGACTTTGTTTCTTCTCTGCGATGGAAGCGAGGGACAGGAACGACGTGTCGCTTGCGTGTTTTTCCCCAAATTCGACAGCCAGCGTGGATGCATAATCGATGACACTTTGTTTCCAGAGAGCACTCTGTCAAATGTGAGCGAAATGGACACAGCGCGCAGATGGACTATTTTCTACCTGACCGAAGGTCCAATCAGCTGGAAGTGATGGTTGAGGTGGCGCATCTGTTAGGACTATAAAATCGGCGTTGACCCTATGAAGCGCAAGCGCAACCGCTAACAGAGTCGATAACGAGAACATAGCAAAAGGGATTGTTCAGTAATGACCGAGGTGATATTGACAGCGACTTCAAGGGCTTGAATAGAGAATATCCCTCAGGTGGCTTGTTCGCGAAAAATGAGAAGCGACAGCGAGGAGGATTGTCGACGGAGCTCACGATATTATATTTCCATCACCTTTCCCATCTCTCTGGACTACCGCGGGGCCTAAACAGAGCAAATCTCCTGAGCGAGGCTGATGCGGCGCAGCAACCCTGCACTTCATCTTAGATCCCCGTTGCCATCCAATGAGCCGCATCGCTTACCATCGTAGCTCCTGGGCGCAAGGCACAAAGGATGAATTGGGTTAACCGTCTCCAAAACCAACATTACGAGACCTAAAAACGGTCCGCTAGTAGCGCACGGATGTCGTTCTTTCGCGCGAGTCAACAAAGATCATCCGTCGCGGTTCTCGCGTTTCCTCTGCTTCCCTAGGTACCTGTTTGCTTGGACCCGAACTCCTGCCTTGGAAAAGTATGAACGAATACAACTGAGGTTTCCCTACCTTGTACTCTACAAATGACCCTGGATCTTCTGGCCTTGGGTAATCGTAGTCAAGCATTTGCGTAAGGCTGGCGCTGCCTCGCTCCTCCTAGCTGGCAAATTGCCGCGACAACAAAAGAACCTAGCGGAATTTCACTTTTACTTCAAATGGAACCTTTCAACCCGCCTACTCTCTAGTCTCAGGATCACTATTCTTCTATTCGAGGGATCACGTTCGTCTTCGACATGGAACTTTGTTTTATCCACGCCTTTCTTTCTGGATGTCTTGCAGGAATGGCTGCTTGCCTGCAATCGAGATTACCTCGTGCAATCGCGCTTCTCCCGAATGTTGTATTGATAAAGGTTCGATTGGTATCGTCCCGCGAACTATTCCCCGTAATTTGATGAGATTGAAATCCTCCCATCAGTTTCCCCCAGAATCTGTGAGCGACACGTCCTAGAAGCTAGGCTTGAAGGGATATCCAGAGCCATGGTGATACAAGGTTTCCCACATCGCATTAATCGAATGCTGCGCTGTATCATCATGTTCCTATTGGTCGAAAAGTTCCTTCTCCCGGAGTAGATGTACAGATAGCGTAGGATTACGCTGTAGGAGCGCTTCGTCTATTACATACTACTTAAGTAGGATCTTATTTAAATAATTGCAGTACTTTAAGTATCGTGATACGCTGCTATCTGTATCCCCGTTCCGGTCATTTCGCAATCGCCGTAGGTGTATCCGGCAGCCAAATGAAGCGATGGAAAGAATAATAATGGTTTCGGATGCTATAAGGCGTATTGGGATACATGCATGGTAATTGGATTCAAGCTCGGAAGATGCCCATTGCACTATACTCCGGACACATGCATGTCAAAACTCCAACCAAATCGCCACATTTTCAGTCCCGACGCCCATCCTTCAGGACCTCTTGCACATGCCTGACGTCGGATGGAGGAACTAGTCTGTACATGACCCAATTGCACAATCCGTTAGACTCATATCTGAACAGGACTGGCCAGTAACAGCAACGAACGCTGCCGTTATAGGCCCATCGACCGCTTCGTCTTTCACTATAGTCACATTAAAATACCAAGTGATGCTGCCATGTAGTTACAATTAGCATCCAAGTCTTGTCTTGATGAAGGCGCGTCGACATGAACCTACCAGGATCGTAGCACTAGCAATCTGCAATTAAAGCATTCAAAATCCACCAGCCGTTAAAATTGTTGTTTGTTGCTTGACAAGTGGTCCCCGTGAATTGCCAAAACTATCTTTTAAGAAATATTTTAGTCTTGTAAATGCCATATATACTAAAAGAAATTGTTAAAGCCTATATTCTTAACTCTCTGTTATTCATAATAGGCGTTTCTTCCTTAGCGGTCGACGCCACCTCGACGAGACAGTAATGTCACATGGTGAGTATGACCTTGGGCTCCGTGTGGAGCGTAGCATAGGGACACACTGATAAAGATAGTAAAGTTATATGGTGAGTATGCCCTTGTGCCCCGTGTCGAGCGCAGCATACCTAGGCACATGCATACTGTTGTTGGTGGGTTGATGGGGAAGAAGATCGAGGCGGCAGCGACGCTTTCATAGCTATTCAAAAGCCTTGGACTACCTCGCTTGTTTAGCGTCGATCACTTACGATATTCACTGATGTGAGTGAAAGGTGCTTTCACGTGCTCCGAAGTTCTAACCTCCACAAAGTCTCATGAATCGAGCGATATCGAATAGTAATAATCGATGTACATCGTTCTCAGACACACTCCAAGGTTAATCTCATTCGAGGATCGGTTATTCAACTTACACACTCAAACTCCGGTTGGGTTGTGTGGGCACAATGATTCAGGATTTGGAATCCTCCCGCTAACCCACGTTATAACTAAAGGCAGGTGGAACCGGTTCGACCCATATTACAACGTGCGCACACAATGTGGTTAAATTTTAGCAATAAGTTCCATATATATAATACTCTTCGCATCGTCCCGCTCCTGCATCCCACAACTCTCACAGCCCTCCTGCATTGCAAAACTCAACAACATGGAGCCCCGCATAATACCCTATTCCCTCGTGGCAGCGGACAAAACCGCCATAGACGCAACACAAGATACGTCCAACCCATCCTCTCGCTCCCAGCGCTTCAGCACCGCGAAACACACACGCGACGAAATCTTGCCTATCGTACCCGAGACCGACTCCTTTAAGCATACCTGCCCGCCATGGACACCGTACTGCTACACTCTTTGGCAACCACTCATCGTAAAGTCGCAGAAGATCTCACCCGAAGACTGCTATGTGGGTAGGATCCCGTCTTTCGTCGGGAAAGACATGTTGGGGGCGAGCATGGCCTGGGCCACGCGCGGTAAATTATCGAACACATTGATCGATGAGATATGCGAATCTTGGTCGTCCACGATCGCCGGTCGCAAGATCTTGCGCTACTTAGACGGCAATAGGAAATGGTTCGTACGCCTCGATCAGATGTCGCCCAAGGACTCGCCACTGGGAGGCAAATTGCCGAGCTCTACGATGCGCGATGTTGTCACCAAGCTCTGTTCGAGTATGAGGGCGCAAGGCTGCCTGGATCGCGAGATCGGAGACGCAGAACGTGAGGGGAGGGATATTGAGATCAAGTTGGTCTTGAACCTATGGAATGAAGAGATCGATGCTGCTCAGGAGTTCCGCGTGTTCGTGCCGCCGCCTGCAGCTGCCGAGAGGAAAGAACTTATTGTTAGTGCTATCAGTCAATACAAGTGGCCATTCCCTTTTGAGGCACCATATGGCCTTAATGTCAAACAGACGATGGACGCCGTGCATGAAGGGGCGAAGAAGGTACTTGCCAAGATCGAGAAACACGCGAAGAGCGAGCTTGAAGAGGACATCTGGGAGATGTTGATGAAGTATGGGTACAGCTTCGATGTATGGCTGAGGAGGCCTGATGAAGTGATATTGATCGAGATCAATCCCTTCGGTGCTTTGAGTGGATGTGGTGGCAGTCTCTTCAACTGGGCCTTGGATGGAAGGGTCATGTATGGGTTAGAGCAGCCCGTATTCGCTGTAACCTTAGAAAAAGACAAGGTCACCGCCGAAGAGAAGATGTAGTCTTTAGCTTGGATGAGTCGTCAACTCAAGTTCATTTTCGGTGCCCTGAAGGGTATTCGGTTTGGAAAAGCAGCAAAATACAGCTCTTGATCTGGCACTATGGAGGCCTAGAATTTGAATATTATCCTTATCTTCAACCCTGCCATTCATCAAGACCTTTATCATTATGTACACGTTTGGATCTGCGTGTACGTCGCATGGAATGTAACCATGTCCACACATAACTCGACTTTTCAGGCCTTGTGTTTGGCGTCGGCCTTCCCAAAGCCATCTCTCACAACTTCCTGCAACCACGTCGGCCACGCGCGCAAACCGGAAGCCGGCCACGACCTCTCAGGAATGAAGACCTGCGCTCCCTTTCTATCGTATATCTGCTTCAAGACTCGTCCCGCAACTTGCTCTGGCGTCAAAAGCGGTCCTTGCTCTTTCTCCAGTCTGTCAGCAAAGCCCGCCGTCATAGCCGTCCTCACAAAGTTTGGATGCACAACCGTAGTGATCACGGACGGCGCTTTTTGAATGTTTTTGAGCTCGCACGTCAATGCTTCATGGAAAGCCAAGGCCGATGCCTTCGTCGCAGAGTATGCGGCTCCGCTGGGCAAAGCTAAGAAGGAAGCCAGACTGGCGACTGTGACGACATGGCCATGGTTCTGAGAGATCATGTGCGGGACAAATTGCTGTACTGTAGTCCAGTGCGACATGGTGTTGACGCGAAAAATCCTTTCTAAGGCCGCCTCCTCGACGGTGAGGATGCTCCCGGCTACCGCAATGCCCGCATTGTTGACCAAGATTGATGGGTGGCCAATATTTTGTCGCACTCCTTCGCTGGCTCCTGCGACAGACGTTGATGATGTGACGTCGCATTGGAAGTACTTGATGTTGTCGTCGCCCTTAAAATCTGCTGGCGGGGCTAGCACATCGAGCACAGCGACCTTGATGCCCTTTTGGCTGAGCCCTTTCGCGATCTGGAGCCCGATACCGTTGCATCCTCCAGTCACGACAGCGATCTCTTTCTCCCATTCCCAGCCCGGCTGCGCAGATGCCCGCCAATTATTCGCCGCGAGCGTGTTCAAGCCTCGGTTGATCCATCGCACGACTCCAATCGCGAGGATGGTTGTCGCTGTGGTCTTCGCGATACCGATGCCAGATGGTGATAGATATCTTAAGAGCGCTTCTCGAACGGCCTCTGGAGGAAAAGACAGTAGGACGAGCGCGGATCCTGATATCAGCGGCGAGAAGGCAGCCCCTGTGAACAGGCCGACGCTAGCAGCGATAAGATTGGCCGCCCGTGGCATGGTGATGGCCTGCGCAAGCGATACTGCTTTATCCGCAAGCTGAACAATGAGCGATGAACGAGGAAGAAGCGAAGAAGTCTGGGGATGAGTGAGATCTTGGCCATCTTATCGTCGATCTCGTACGTGTTGGAGAGCACGGGCAGGTAGAAATGAGGGCCGAGGCAATCGCCTATTTCGGATGGGTTCGCGATATGCACCTCATCCGTCTTAGCAAGCATCGTTTGTCTCTTGCCTTCAACGAACACTGCTTCTATTGTCTAAATCTGGACCTTCATACGCTTAGACACGCATCGAGATCCAGCGGAACTACGAGCGAGCAGAACCATCGTTCGCCGCAACGTGTCCCAGCGGATACGTCGCCTCAACAACCACGCAAAGGAGAGAGCTCTTCGCGAGCACAAGGCCATCCTCACGCTGTGGTGGTTCTACTTGATTAGGACAATGGTGTTTAGAAATTTTTTCTCTTCCTCGCGATCCTTTCGGCCTTTCTCCCAATCAAAGTTCACATCTTTCGCTTTCACGTTCTCGTCTAGAAACTGAACTCCGAGTAGTCTAGTAAACCTTACATGCCATATCTCCCACCTTATACAGCCAGCGTTTTAGAGATCCTGCTCGAATAACTCACTGAGCATCCTGGACTCTGTCTCGGTATACGCGCACGCCTCATTGGGTCCGCGAATCTCTTCTTCACGTATTGGAGATTGCCACCAGTCAAGGAACATGTATACATCGTCCTGCGCAGGTGCCTTGGAGTCGCCGTGTACGAAGCCTCGTGCTGTAGGCGCGCCTTTCGGCGGGACGATGTAGCTGCCGCTTATCGGAACCATGCCGCGTACTTTTCCAATCTTGTCGCGATTTGCGTCAGATGGAGCGAGATAGCAGAGCATCACGCTCTGCCAGAGCTCGTGAAGGTGTGTAGTGTAGTGCCACGCGCCGTCGAAGCGTATCAGCCTAGTTGTGGGCGGCGTCGGTGATGAACCTGCGAGCTGACCTCGTAGAGCAGTGGTCTGCGGACTCGCCTTCTGCGCCTCGTACGCAGCATCAGTCTTCCAAGCGGTCCACACCCAAAGCCAGTCTGATTCCTCCCAAACCCGTGACCAATGTGTTGCGTGATAGCCATCAAGTTCGCGGCGATCCTACAAAGAGCGCAGTATTTCGAGCCACGCGTGTCCATTTGGGGTCGAAAAGATGTGTATATCTTGAGGTACTGATATAGAGACCCATTCGCAGATACGTTCAGCCATCGCTCTGATGCGAGGGTTCAACGCCTTTTAGTGCACAGGTCTGAGATGAGCAATGTTAGAATCATCGCGGAGGGGCAGCTTATAAATCGTTTTCCGAACGCTTGAAAATCAACAGGATTCGTTGCAGTCTCGCCGCACACGTCACAATATCTAGAGGATCTTCCGTCTGGGGGTCGAGCTGAGAGAACAGCAACTACGCCCCTTCGCTACGCTCCAAGTCTCAAACATGAAGCCTACGTTTTGGCGTAATTTATACTCTTGCACCGTGGATCGCTTCTCCTGCTGCTATCCCATACTCGAGCTACGATGGACTCTAGCCACATACCGTTTTCTTCCCTTACATCTCGGAACGGCGGTATAGATAGCGTATTGCCAGCCTTGAAATACTGCTGTTAGATAAAAGAGATTTCACCTAAGAGGTCTTTTAATAGACAAAGCGCTCCTGTAAAGTAATGTAGTACAGTATCCGTACCCCTACTCCGGGTCTTCGAGATAGGCTTATTGCTTCCTAGCACGTCCGCTGGACCAGTCATACAATGTCTCATTAGGATTGATCGATACTTCTCGAACGATACTCAACCAGTATACGTATACAAAATATGCATATGGTTCTGGACACTTTGATAATTACTCTCGCAGGGGGTGGACAGGTGCCAATACTCCACGACGAGAACTTCAATCAAAATGACGACGAAGACGATGCTCAAGAAAGCGCACATCTTGACCCACAATATTCCTTCATCAATTCGGGCCTACCCACTGCCATACCTTCGAAGCTACCCCCTCTGACGAATCTTCCTACAATTGATTTGCCGAAGACCCATACGACCACTGCAACAGCTCCTCCAACGTCTACAGCGCAGCCGGCCAATGGTGGAGATCTTTACTGTAGGAACGACCGCGACGATCAAGGTAACCCCGAATTCGGGATGACACCAGATAGTATGCATGTTGCTCGAGATCAATACTGTGACTGGATGGTCAGTATGAGGTTCATCGTTGGAACTATAGCGGACTCTTCAAGTAACCTCAGCTGGAGTGACCATTTGGACGATCCCATTTCCATTGAGACCTATATTGGTGACAACAACGGCTGTCCAACTCTTGATTTCTCGAAAACCCCGCACATTGCGAGGGGAGTTTGTAAGGATAGACTCGATGAAGTGATAAATGGCTGTAAGTTGTCCACCCTTATTGACCACCGGCCAAACTTACATGTATTCACGCAGGCAATACCGAACCAAACGGAAAGAAGTACTGGAAGCTTGGTGGTATGTACAAGAGAGACTGCGTGTAATGGACTATACGGCGCAATACCTGGCGAGGTCCAGATGACTTGCGCAACGACGATGGTTTCGAGCCGCTACCCATATACCAACCGGATACTTGGAAGGAAGACTGTGCGGACGATAAATTTGCTTGCTTGAAAGAGGGTGCTGCTAAGTTGTGTGCCAAAATAAACTTAGGTCCTAGAAGATGTCATTGCGTTGGTGGAAACTAAATGCCTGCCTACCCAGACATTGCGGTGAAGGGTCATAGATAGTCTGTTCAGTTCTTCAAGGGCATCTTCTTCCTCAGATCGTACTTGAATGGGATCAAACCAATTGAAATATCACTTCAGGGTCACCGATACATCTGTATATGTGTTCACATTTGAGAGTTACGGGGGGAATGATACAAACACGAACGCTGAATTATCCATCAAGGAGCCTTGGAATGCGACAAGTCAGGCAAGACCCAAATACGGAAGTTAATGACGTTCAGGTGGGACCCAGAGAGACGGGCATCATGATGCAGCATCCAAGTAATTTTTAAAATTGAGTGCACAATACTAGCATACTCCCAGCATATTATGCCAGTCGTATCAAGACAAGTGTCTTACAATGACATGATGGATCTGTAAACCTTGAGCGCCCAATCGCTCGTTCCTCTTCGATTACCAAGCCTATACAATCAGGACCGGAGTCTCTGTACGCGAGTCCGGGGATGTGGTAAAGCTGCGCGCTTTCTCCAGGCTCCTTCCAAAAATCAATCGGGCACGTAGTTGTCTCATCGCAGGTGTGACAACTGATATCATAGATATCTCGATGTTCGTTCCTTGATTTCACGATGCTTCCAACCAGATGAAGATCCATCGCCACGGTATCTCCAAGGATTCTTGGCACGACTGTTGACGGATATATCTGGGGCCCTAGATCCCACATCTTAGCCTCCATCCTCATGTGGCCTTTTAGCCACGCTACCGTCATTCCACCACTTTTTCTGTGCATAGTCTCGCCAGTAGGCGGTCGAAGGAGAAGTGGACTGAAGTCTCCACGCTCTAGAGATCTCTTCGACAACCATAAACAAGCTTCTGCCGCGTCTGCTGGAAGCTGTGGTAGTAGCGAAGGATATCTGCTAGGCTCAAGTATTGCGCAAGCTGCGATGAAGCGGTCGCGGTACCATCGAGACCCTTGCGTGGCGATTATATCGTAAACGTGACCTAAGCAAGTTGTGGATATGCTAGACTGGACCCATGATGGAATCGTCATGCCTATGGTCGAAGATAACATTGCAACTGATCGGACCAAAGAGCGTAGAGGGCATGTAGAAACCTTGTTGCCACGGTTCATAATGAGCGCGTCTTCGCACATATTTAGCTCGACGACAGGCCAGAGACGCGTGAACCAACGCGCGCTGAGTAGCTTCGTGAGCTCTTTTGGGTTTCCAGCTTCCAGTGCGTGCAAGTTGAGTTCTTGATCCATTTGTAGCAACGCGGTCTTGCCGAGTTGAAAGATCCTGAAGATCTGTGGAAGGATCGAGGTACCCCGGAAGCGATCTTGCCATTGCGGAATGGAGATGTAGTCGTGCCAGATCTGGATGTCTCTGTCAAATCGTTTGGTTGCAGACAAAGACAGAAGAATATCCAAAGGCTGGTCAATTATGATACTCGCTGCGCCCAAGTTTGCAACGCGACTCGCATACGCGTCTGCGACAGGCGTGTGCCATGCGTGCGAGATCGGGAAAAATTTGACACCCTTCTTTCTTATGCACTCTAAGTGTGTGTTAAGAACTTCTAGAGAGGGAAGTTGCCGCTCAAGCTCTGAGTCGATACATGGAGCGCGGTAGAGGCGTGCCGTACGTACTGGAGGCGTCACAGCAATGTCGAATTCTTCAAAACACAGCGAGCAGGGAGTGTCGAGGCCGCCGTTCCAGCAGAAGTCTAGGACCTCATCAGGTAGTACCTGCCAGTTCTTTCCACCAACACGAATAGCGTGTGTCTTCTTTTCATACGCTCTATGCCCATCAAGGGTATCCGGTTCGTTCAACATTTTGACCGGTGGGAGTATGCCTAAGGTGTACGAGACCTGAGCGAGCTTTCACACCGTACACGCAACGTGAAGGCTGTCAAATGAGGGGTAACGGCTAGGTCTGTCTGTTCTGGCCCCCACCATGCGTTGTCACAAGGCAACAATCGCACCACAGTGGAGAAGCCGAGTGAAGCTACTGCAGTAATAGATAATCGGACTCAATTGTACGCCTAGGTATGCAGCCTCTCCCGCGAGGCTGAGTTTGAAGATGCCGCCTTCTTGCCTGGTCTTAGGACCTGACAAGACCTGGAAGAAACTGCTGGTAGGCAGTAAGAGAGGATAAAGATTGAGGTAGAGCATCACAAAACGCTTGATACTAGATGTCTTGTTTTCGTTATTATCGCACTAATTGTGGCCGAAATCGAACGCTAGTCAAATCCAGAAGCCCGGAGCCGTTTCCGGTATCGCGACCAATTATTTGGTGCCATCTGATAAAGCCTCGCTCATGTTCGGCCGATTCTGGGCGTGGCTTTTCCAATGCCTCTGGAAAGCTAACACACTGCTGAAATGTCAACATGCCATCGGGCTCTCTAAAAGCCAGCACTTAGGCCATTCTATGCAGCATGTCATCGTCTCGGAAGAAGAGCAGGAAGCATACAGACTGACAGCTCAGAATCGACAGCTTGGGCTGGAACAATTTCATCGAAACGGCATCGTGGTGCTCGAGAATGCTGTCAGCCATGCTTCGATCGACCACATACGCGAGCGCATGCTGGCAGACTTACCGCGAAATCTATCGAGCGCCAAAGCACATTTCAATCATGGTAAAGAGCATGGAAATTTAACGCAGACTCCACCTTTACTACCCTCCTACCTACATGACGATGTTTGGGCGAATCAGTTCGCGATACAGATCATTGAGCTTATCATCGGGCCAAACATCCAATTGAGCTTCGCAACAAGTAATATAGCGTTGCCCAATGGCAAGGGACGACAAGCTGTGCATTCAGACTATTACTGTGCTCACCTCGACCTCCCCGTCTTTCTGGAAGCATGCGTCTATTTGTCGGACGTCTCGCCTGAGAACGGCTCTACAGAAGTCTGGCTTGGCACCCATGAGGGCTACAGCAAATGCGATCACTCACATGAGGACATGGGATGGATTAAGAAGAGTGTATTTGAAGAACAAGCGAAGATGTCTCCGCCATTTCAGCCGCGCATACCGAAAGGAAGTATAGTCGTTCGAGACTTGAGAATGTGGCATGCTGGTATGCCGAATCGGACCGAGATACCAAGGATCATGTTGGGGTTTATGTTCTCCCCCCGCTGGTTTGGAAGTCATATGAGAATGCGGCTGCCAGAGTCAGCTAGTGAGCGGGTGGAAAGTTGGGATAACGTGGAGGTCATGTGCGAATATGCCGTGGATGAAGGGTTTGACTATCTGAACTTCAAACAGGAATTGAACTTGACCCAAGAGAAGCTGGAGGGGAAGTATGTCTCCAGACATGGCAGAATTGCTGCTGGGGCTGGGGATTGGTGGACAGCTGTTTGAAACAGAAGCCCGCTACATATCTTATGCGGAGTTCTGCGACTCTTTGGCGCAGTTCTCAGCCATGTTCGCACCATAGATGAAGCGCACCCGCAAGTCTACAATCTTGGTCCCAATCAGCGTGTGAAAAACGAGGCCGTGCTTCTCTTCGAAAGCTTTACAATCGATGAGTACCTGGACACCAAACCTTTCAAGAGTATGGAACAGAAAGATCAGGTTGCCTGTAGAATCGGACATAATTCGTACGACTTTTGTTCTCGCTAGTTGATTGGATGCGACACGACCCGGGTGTGCACGTCTATGCATACCCCACCTGCGGGGCGGTGCAGCTGAACAACATCTCGCCACCCCAAGACTTCAGCCTTGAGTCTCCTACATTCAGGCTGTGGACCTGGGTTTGTACTACTTCCACGAACGAAACTCCCTCGAGGTTCAGAAGGCCTGGTCATGTCAGAAGGGGCAAGCTCACACACAAGAGGAGGCAGCGACAGCAGCTGGGCAGGTATCACCCCCTCGAGTACCTTCGATGTCCCGCTCGCGGAAGATATCAGCTTTACATGGGAAGCCGTAAGATTAAGCTTGAAAGGCGTGGCGGTCGCATTCAAGTTGTCGGAGCACGAAGTCCTTAAGATCGAGGATTTGTTCCTGGCGCAAGATTTGGAGCTACAGTCAACGCACTCGTTACAAGGGTGGTGCAACCTTATCCAACCCACCGCCTTTCAAGACGCATCACGACAGCTCGCAAGCATCGCATTTGCAACATCTTTCTTACGAGAATCTGGTCGTTTGAACATTCTCCCCTCACCGGCGGATTTGGACTTCATCTGGTCGCTCGTACACGTCGCCTTCAGGAACCCACTCATAACCGCGACAGTCAGCCAAACATCCCAAGGCAACTTTACCATACCCTTACACAGCATAATAAAAGACGGTAACATCGATGAGCTCTTCCGTTTCCACGTCTGGACTCCGCACGGGAAACGACCGAACCCTGATTGGGCAATTCATTCACATCAACCTCTCGGTCAATCATGGCTACTCGCGGGCGCATCACGAGATCACACATACGATGTCAGATATGTGTCTACACAACTCGAAGCATCGTATTCAGAATTCACCGTTGGCTGGGCGGATCCAACTTCCACTTCCCACAATTCTAGCTACCGCGCTCATCCCAAGTCTTCGGCGCTTGCCGATACCGGCAGACTTATCAGGACGACTCCATTTGCACCAACCGAAAATAGAAGGAATGGAAGTTATATCGTTCCAGCGGGTGTATTCCATAGAACGGAAGTCGCGGATGATACGTTGACGGCTACGATATTTTTCTTTGATGCTAAGAGGGGTTTTCAGTCTGTTGCGCCTGTGTTGGGTCCGGTGGGCATGGAGCCGCTGCCGCACCAGCGAGATGTCGTGACAACCACGAGTTCAGACCTGGCGGATATAGTAGATGCAACGAGAAGATGGGAGGATCTGTACGAGGCGGGTATGAAGCATGTGTATGCGGGAGAGTGGGAAGAAGCTGTAAGGGTGTTGAGGAGTGCGCTGCATATAGTCGAGATTGAGCGTGGGCTGAAAGATGCGACGAGATACCGTTATATGGTAACATGGGAGATTGGACATATGCTACGTATGCTTGGACGATACGATGCGGCTTGTGACATCCTCGAGCAGGCGATCTCACAGATGCCGATCAGTGCGCAAAAGGTTGAAGCGATTGGCGAGTTGGCCTGCGTGTATCGACACATGACGCGATTAGAAGACTGTATGAGAGCGAGCCAAGATGAGTATGATACCGCGAGCCAACTTGGGCTGGAGAAAGAGATGTGTCGAGCGCTCGGCACCTTAGGTATGGTGAACTACCAACTTTACGAAAAAGGCAAGAACATTCAGAACCTGAATTTGGCTATCATCCAGCTTAAAGAGCGTGTTGCTCTCGCTCGCAAGATCCAGGACGATGCGATCCTCCACGAGACCGATGCGACTGTGAAGGCTCGGGTAATTGAGTACGCACGCCAACGCGAAGCCATCGCCCACGGTCGCCTTTCGCTATGTTTTATCGCGAAGCAAGACATGGAGCGCGCGGTCCAATCAGCGTATGAGAACCACAAGATCATGCTTTCACAGAATGATTGCACTAAAATTGCCTTCTCGAAAGCGTTCTATGGCCGCGCTTTGCTCCTAAGTGGGCGACGGGAAGAGGCTCTACAACTATTCAATCCTCCGGATGGAACATGTACGCCAATCATTGCTCTTTGTAAAGAACCAAGTGACGAGCATAGAGGATACATACAGGGAATGATCGATGCAGGCGCAGATCTTGAACTGCGTGACGAGCAAGGATACTCAGCCCTCGATTGTGCGATATACTCTGGTGACACCAAGACCCAGGAAATCATTGAAGAAGGACTCAGACAGAAATGGACAAGGCAGATCGAGGGAAGAGTCGAGCACGAGCGATACCTCGCAAGCTTGCGCAAAGGCTACCGCGATCTATTTCAAGACCAACTTCGACCTGTACTCTTGAAGACAAACAAAGAGAACACATTGGCTCAGCTACGGGAAACATACTCGGAGACCTTGGCAAAGGATGAAGAGAAGAGGCGGTTGTTCGACAAGTTGAAGTTTGTACGATACGCAGATTTCTTGGCTGCAGGCCAGCTTCCGAGATCAAGCGACAAATCTGCAGTTGACTATATTCCCGGCGAGGAAAGTGATGGGAATCGAGATTTCATCCTCTTCTTCTCCTACCGTTGGATCGCGAAGGACGCTGGAAGCATCCCTCTTGACGACTCGCCGGACGATATCAACAAGACTCAATATTATCGCATGATCCGGGCAGCCGAGCAGTTCTTGGAACTTCATACAGACGTCCAGCGCGACAATCTCTGCATATGGATCGATTTTGCCTGCGTAGACCAAATGCATCAGGGCCCCGGTGTCGCCGCCCTGCCTATGAACCTCGCGCAATGTGATGCGATGATCAGCCTCATCGATGACCAGTACTACGAGCGATCTTGGTGTTGTGTCGAAGTTCTCATGATTCAGACATTGTGCAAATCTTACGGTAGGCACTTATGGTACGAACATGTTATTGAAGATGGAACGGAGTGGTTGAGAGAGGGCCCTGTGGATATGAGGGTAGATATGAAGGAGAAGAAAGTCGCCTTCGAGAGTGATAGGCCAAAATTGCTGTTTCTGGAGAGACAGACTAGACTGTTGAGTTAGTAGCCTCAACGATGTATTTGTTGAGGGTCATGCCGATCTCCGAAGGAAGAAATTTCCACATATGTAAGGCCTCTGTGCAAAGAACGGAATTGCGCTCGCTTGATCTCGCGTCGCATTCTACATCCTAATCTTACGCTGTATCACATCGGCTGGAAAGCTTCGAGAGATTGGTTGAACATAAGGAATAGGGTTGGGAACGATATCAATAACGGTGGACTACTTGACGGTATAAGTGAAATCTCAGGGGGTAAAAGTACTTTAAAGTGATCATGGACCTTTCGTTCGTATGTATTAGTGGGATACACGCCTTTCTAACTATTTTAATGATCGCTTAATGCCTCATAGATGGGTTGTTCTTGCCTATTCATGAACATATGGAGAGGTAAACCTTACTTAGGGAGATCAGAGTGCTACGATATCTCCTCAGCCATAGACGTAAGGTTCGCAAGACAAGATCAAAGGTCGCCACACCAAGCCCTCGTGAGCTCATTATGTCTCCGTCATTCTGTGGCCTCCACGAGCGCGACCGGATCCGTACGTTACATCATATCTCTCTGCCAGTCTACGACGTCGAGCAACGATGAGCCTCATTGTCTTCCTCCTTTGCTTTGAATAAGCGCCCATGCTGTACGACTCATTCCTACTGACTGACAATGCTCTCGATTCTCGAGTCATGTATTGATCGACCTCTGTCAATGAACAGAAACAGCCTCAGCCTAGACTCACGTGTGCGTCTTTAACGACAATCTTCAAACTACATTACACGTCGAATTGTAAATTATAACAACCCGTTTTGAGCAGCATTCAGGCATGACACAAATACACTTCTTCCAAACTATATACACGCAGCTTGAGTTGGCAAGATTAGATCATAATTTCTTTCTGTTAGACTTTGTGGGAGACTTTCGACACGTGTAAAACCACATAAGGACGTGAAATCTGATCTCTAATCATCTAATCTAATCACCATCTATGCTCTCATCTCATCAATCAGTCCTTTCCTCTGATTTGGTGATATTGGGAGGCCTTTGTGAAGCGCCCAGAGTTGGCAGGGCCGGTGGTCGCGCTTCATCAAGCACGCTCTCTATGGATGGGTAAGAGTCAGCGTGTCGGCGCTGTTGCCCAGAGCGAGATCGGCTAGGTGTTTGCCTAGACCCGGGGCCATTAGTCGAGCTCGGTTCCATCGCAATATAGCTTCTACCTGGTGCGGGAGTAGAAGATATGTTTCGTGTGCCTGATGTTGGCGAAAGAGTGTATGTGATAGACTTGCTGTCCGACTGATCACCATTCTGGACATAATGGATCATCCTATCGATTCGCTCTGTGAGACTATCGACAACACTATTCACGCGCTCCACAGCATTCACAGCATTCGTGTCGTGCTGAGCAGGGCATCGCGTTTTCGGCGACGAAGACGTTTGTTTTACCCACGGACCTGCGATCTGTGTCTTTTCTGGAGAGTCAGTTGATGGGTCGTGAGGCAGTTTTGTGTCATCGCCAAATCGAACTTGCTTAGGCGATCGCGCAACATTGTGTGGAGACCGCAGCGCACTTTTCAGAGGAGAGACGGGTACTGAGTTTCCATTACCCAAAGACGATTGGACCGTTCGAGCATGAACATCTGCGTCAGCTGTTTTGACAATTGGAGTCGATGGCATTGACGGACATGAATAGTTTGCAACTCGCGTTGGCTCTGAACACGATGGTACTGAAGAAGACATTGAACGACGATGATGATATGTTCCTGACGCCGGACGCCAAAACTCCAAATTCCGTGGTTTAGCAGCCGCTACTGTGGAATTCGAGAGCTTAAACCGATCAACCTCATCCTTGATCAGATCCTTTCCCTTCGCGATAGACTCCTCCCACACGAATTGAAGCCAAGTTTGAGTAGCCTCGTCAAGTCCTTCGAAGCTCAGGTTGAAGTGTTCCTTCAGACCGGCATAGCAGAACACAACAAAGTACTCAATGAGAGGCTTCTGCGCACCATATGCTTCGCGGATCTTTTTGAAGATTTTGGCGTGCAGAACCTTCTTGGGACCGGTTGATGCTGGGCTGCGCAGCTTCTGCAGATATCGGTACCGAGCAACGTCGATCAGTCGATTTTGGACCTGCGGTAGCTTAAGCTGGGCGGCTGAAATCCATGTCTTCACAATGCCAGTCAGTGCGTGATCAGGGCAGACCTCTAGTATCGCTTGGAAGCCATGATCGCCATCCAAATGCTTGACCAGCACAGTAAAGATGCGATGATCCACACCGACTATTCGAGAATGATCGGGTAGCCGTGCAAGCTCTGAGCACTGCTGGATAACGCAAGGAGGCACGAGGACTGTGCGAGTCTCGTCGTCATTTATTACAATTTCGAAAGTCCTGGCACAACCCGATGGCATCAAGATCGTGATCGGTGAGGGATCGAGGGATGATTGGCCGGCTAAGTCACTGATCGATGAGGAATCAAGCGCTGCGACGGAAACGAGATGACCTTGCCCTTGCCGTGGAAGTGACAGAGGTCGTAGGAAGAAATTGGCATCAGTCTATGATAGAGTTGAATTTATAGCAAAGCAAAGCTACCTAGGTATGGTCCAGGACGTGAGCATTGTGCATGCTCATAACTGAGTCATCAACTTTCTGCCCGAAGAATGTCGTGAAAGGCAGTAAAATCAAGTCGTTCAAGCACATCGTTAGCGGCGTATGTGTGCGTGCAAGTGTTTCGTGAAGCGAGAGATGTATTAGGTCTCCAGCCGCTGATATAACTAAATTAGTACCATATATACTACCTCATTCTCAACGTGCACCTTCTTCTCTCGCCCACTCATCATCGGCAACGTCTACAAATATATAATCAGCAAGAAGTTTGTAAACATGAATCGCAAACAACTTACTGTCTTTCACCTCTAGCAGGTATTTCTCAAACTTTTCTGCGACATGTATCGCCCGCTCAAGGTGCTTACTCGTCATCTTCTCTTTCTCATATATCGCCAACTGTCTCGCTGTACTGATACTGTTCCTGATCTGTCGACCATTCATCGGAACAAGAGCAAGTTTCGGGATCGCGGCTCGGATATCGACGAAGTCAGCCTCTTCTTTTAGCTCTTCGAGACGTTTGATGAAGTTAGTCCAGATTTGGCTGCGCTGTGAGTCGTCAAGGTTGCGGTAGTGGAGGGCGAGTTGGATGCGGGATTTGAATGCTTCGTCGAAGGTGCCAACGCGGTTGGAGGTGAGAATAAGGATGCCTACAGCAGGGTCAGCGAAGACAGCCGTGGGTGGCCATAGGCCCTACCTTGATAGTACTCCAGCACTCTTAGAAATACTATAGACTATCAGCAACGGACATGGGACAAAGGTCACCAAGAAGCTTACCTGATACAAGGGCATTTCGTTGTAGATTGGCAAGCGAGCGCGTCTCCAAGAACACATCTGCTTCGTCTAAAAGTACAACGCAATCCCAAATCTTGCCAAGATAGAAGACTGACTCAAGATACTCTTCAACCTTTTCTGGGTCAGTTCCCAGATCACCGCAAGTCACTCGGTACAGCGGCTTTTCTGCAATTTCAGCCACACTGCATGTTCGTTAGCATTCAGGTCACGCAGAGTGCCGTATTACTTACCTTTCAGCAGTGATTGTTTTGCCCGTACCGGGTCCACCATGAAGGAGTATAATAAGACCATTGCCCTTCCCTTCAATCACGTCCGTGTGTCTGGCTTCCTCAAGCTTAGTTGACACCAGAGCTTTGACCATGTGCTTGTCCTCGACATCCATTGCGACACTCTCAAAGGCAGAAATGTTCCACTCCACTTCGAGAATCGAGTCGACGCGCAAATTGATCCATCGCTTTTCGAGCATGTTGAAGCCAAACATGTTCGGCGGTAGCAGGTAGAAGAAGTTGTCTGACGGCGGATCTGTGGCATTCATCTGCTCTTCGGAAAGTGTGATGCGTCCGGTCATCGATACAGCTTTCCCACCCTCTTGCTTGCTATGGTGGAGTTTCCGGTAGGTAACCATGTCGATCATGAAGCGGACATTTTGCTAACGTGCAGTGAGTATTGGCTGAAGCTCACCGAGATCCTCTGATACTCACAAATTGCTCGTCTCCGTAGAAATCCTTCCCCTTGACGTTGACATAGTCATGATTCCGACATTTCCAATGTCTCTTTCCCCTCGCATATAATGCCCGCGAAGCTTCTGGGGACGCAAACCTAAGTGGATAGACACTGAGCTTGTCGATGTGTCGTAGCACGTTCTTTGTATCCAGTGGTTGTTCATCGTAGCCTAGTTTGACAGTGACAGTATCTTTGACGTATTCTCCATCAAACTTCCAGCACTCGGCATCAAACACTTGAGGTGGGGGTACACATTAGCATATTTTCTATTCGAAGGGTCTTACTAAGCAAAGAAAGAGCTCTTTTCTTTGCAAGGGTTGTCTTACTACTCGTAGTTAGCATGTCTCATTACTATGCGTACCCCGGCTATTGTACCTGAATTCGGCCGAGGGTAAGTAACCATTTTCGTCAACTTTATCTTCTCGGCCCATATACAGTGGGGATGTTTGGATAAAGCCACACTCGTAGCCGTCGATCGCCTTAACAGTTACATGGCCTGGGATGAAAAGGTGATCGAGGTCAGCGATCGAGAAACAGCCGGCTTCGAAGTTCGCTGATGCTCGGTCGGACTGATCTCGGTAGTAACTAGCGACAAAATCTCGGAAAAGTCTCAAGAGCTTCTGGTCGGGCTCCTGGAACGTATTGATGCGCTCTTCAATCTTTGGTGCCTCGTGATACATGAGGCGATCCGGAGGATCGAACTCGTCATCTGAGAAGCTCGGCCAAGCCCAATAAGGGCTCGCGTGGCTTGATAGCTGATTCAGCAAGAATCGTAATCTATAGTGTACTATCGACATAGTAACTTTGACAGGCGTCGGGTTCGTCTTCATCCACTGTTCCTCCTCTTCACGTGTCTCGTGCGTTCTGGAACCGGTTTTCCTCAGATGCCCATCGCAGCTATAGTCGCGGAAGACGAGGAAGGCCTTATCGGCTTGCTGGGTTTTAAACAGGCCAAGATTTGATATAGGTTTGTCTCCTTCCATGTGTATTACATCGTTAGTATATCTTCGCCAGTACGGCATGTCCTTGGTTCAGTTAAACGTAGTGCTTCGAAATGGCTAGGTAGAGGACTCACTGCGTAGATTGCTGGATCGACCTGATCTTGGCATCGAACTCTGTGCACGGTGACCCAGGCAGAAGGTATGGGCGGTGATCGTTCGTATCTCAAAGCCGTGTTCGCTTTTTTCAGATCTGCAATCTCTTGCTGAAGTCGCGCAAGCATCTGCGCAGGATCAAGATCCTCCAAACCCTCATGTTTGTTGTCCTTGATATTCCGGTTGAACACATCCCCTTCACCTACTGGTAATGGTTCAGTGTTCAGTGCAAGATTATTAAAGTTCTGTGTAGAGTTGTCGTTGACACGAGTTTCAATTTCAGAGGATACAGGTTCCCTGCCGATCCGTGTAGAGCGCCTTCCAAAAGGGGGCGAAGGAGGTATTGGCGGCACAAACCCAGATGGCTGCCAAGAGGAAATCTCGTCGCTGCTGTCCGACACTGTTTCATCCGAGCTCCAGTCATCTGCGCGGCCGTGTTGGACAATCGAATACTGATTGTTTGGACCGCCTCTGTTCGATCTTTTCTTTTTGCTCTTCTTCTCGGACATGCTTATTCCCCAAAACGAAGGACGGCCATTGTTGGTATTCGGCGGAGGGTCGCCAGGTCGCACAATCCTCACAGACTTACCGACATCAACTTTTCCAGAAGCATCGATCATGGTGCCGCGGGGGACCGGGCCAGTGAAAACTGGCTGCGGTGGCTCAAATTCAGGGGGATACAGCTCTGGAAGTGGAGGAGGTGGTGGCGGCGGCTAGCACGGTCAGCAATTGTGCTACAGAAAGACTCTCCGTAGGCGCTAAAGATTGCAGTGAGTCTACCTACAGGTGGAGGAGGTGGTGGTGGAGGTGGAGGCGGCGGCGGTGGAGGCTGTTTCCATGTTATCAGACCGCATCGTTTTGTAGTGAGCATCTCAGACATACCCCTGGAGGCACTGGAAGATTCGCGCTAACACCGTCCCCGTCACCCGACGAGGAGCCATCTTGGGCGCTCAACGCCCCTAAAATATCTTTAAAGATCATGTTTCTTAGATTCTCGAAATCATCATTTTGCTTTCCAGCGACTGTATCCTTTGAAATAGTCTTCTTAGCAAGCTGATTGAGCGGCAAAGGCGACGGCTGTTGCCGTTCGCCTTGTTGGCCTTGGCCTTGGCGATTAGAGGATGAAGCGACAGTCGAATTAGACGGTCCTCTTATCACACGGCGGTTCACACCTCCCGGAGTATTTTCATCCCAAGGATCTGGAGGTGGGGGCATCCCGGCGTGTCTATGCTGACGACTCATCGTTGGTCCCGAGCTCTCCTAGCACCCTCTCTTGATGTCGCACCGATATCGACCTGGGGCAGCCGTGATCCCACCTACAGTCCTCGCGCTCTTGGCTAATCTTCCGAAGCCCATACAGGTGTCGCGGAGTGTGCTCGTAAATTGCTACTATTTCGCCATATGCAGGAAATTGCGTAAAGTAGAACAAATTATCGAAAGTGTCGAGAATGGTGCCGTGGTAGAAGGAAGATTGCAACAACAGGCTGAAGGACGGAGTCGTGGCGGGCGCCCTTTCTGGCCCCCATCTGATGCCCCAGCCTCGTTTTGGCGGGGCTGTGATCAGGCGGCAGCGCAAAGCGAGATCACAACCTTCGAGAGGGCCAAGGAAACCCAACCTTAACCTCGCTGCGATCATGCGAACAGTGGAGTTGGAGAGGTGTAATGTAGCACCTGACTGGAGACAATGAGCAGCCATAGTCTTGTCGTTGGGACGACGTCCTCGACAGCTGTGACCGCGCAGCAAAGTCCAGCGTAAGTCCTTTGCCGGTTTGGCATTCAAGTATCATGAATTGATCTCTTGAGCAGAATTGGAGAGTTCCAGGAGCTGTTCGAGCGAGGTCTAAAGCTCTTCAAGGACAAGAATCCGCGGCATGTTGCCCGAATGGAGCGGATCAGAATGGGCAGCACGATTCACGATCTGTACAGCGCGGTCCTCGAAGCAAAAGCCAAGTACGATGATCGATCAGAGCAAAATAAGGCTCGCAGGTGGCTGACGCAATTTGCAAAACGTGTGATGCTTTACTCGAACATCTTCGATACCTTTACTCAGCATCATCCGGAGTACGTGTCGCTTGCATGGGGTACTTTCAAGCTGCTGTTCGTCGTAAGTTGAGTGAACGGACTCCATATCCTGATGGTTGACGATTTGATCTGACGGTTTCGGCGTAGTTGGTTATGAACCAGGAAGAACTGGTGTCGGAGCTGTCAAAAGCGTGCGCAAAGATTGCAGAGGTCCTTCCGCGGGTCGAGCTGAAAGCCGTGACGTATGCGACAGACGAGATGAAACGCCTCGTAGAGTCTCTCATCAATGCCATCATCAAGCTCTTCGGCCGCGTGTTGGAATGGTACGAGGAGGGTCGGGCGAAGCATGCCATCAATGCATTCTGGAAGCCGTACAAGCTGCGCTTTCACGATCTGTGCGATGAGATTGATGACGGAGCGAGAAGGGTTGACAAGCTGGCCGAAGCGTTGATGCAGGCCGAGATCCGCGAGCTGCTCCTTTTATGTCGCACTTTGCGTCTTGAACAGACGACGATGAGTGGCGCTTTGGTGGAGTTGAAGAACATTGTCCAGGGTAGGTCGCCCCTTCCATCGACGGCACGTGACGACGATCTAATCCATGTGCAAAGCAAACAACGCCATTACAACTCCACTCATCTTCAGCACGCACGAGAACGTCTGCAACATTCAACTCGCCCAGATGCTCTCATTCGTCTCCATCACCACCTTACCAGATCCAGAGTCCTCCTTACGCTATGGCAGTTCCCTGCGACGGCGCAGGAGCCGGATACGAAGCTCGCAAGGTCTTCCCAGTGGACCTCCATTGTCCAACGAGCACCAAATGGTACTGTGGGCGTCGAGTTCTGGGAGCAACTTCCTCTCCTTGAAGGGAAATCTGCACAGCAAAGACGACACAAAAGACTTCACGACCGGCATCCTGGAACTCCTCGTGTCCCTGAAGATACCAGTCTTATGGGCCGTGAAGGGCAAGGCTGCAGTCAACCTGGGCGAGGACAGGTTTGTTCAGATACTGCGGTATCTTGTGTGGCAAGCGCTGCTGCTCGATACTGCAATTGCAGCTGCTATATCTGGAACTTTCAACAGCGCGCTCTTTCAGGCCGCGCGAACCGAAGAGGATTGGTTCAACATCCTTCAAACAATCATCTGCCGGCTCCCGCGCATTTTTGTCGTTATCGATATGGAGCTCCTTACACCAAATAGCGACTCGAATATATCACCGTTGCTGGTGTCAATGTTCTACACTCGCCTCCAAAGATTCATGGTCGCCTGCAGGCCAACAATTGTTAAGGTGCTTCTCGTTAGCTATCGCCGGCACTCGAGCGATACTGTTTCGAGCCTGTCAGATACAGTTGCCGTCGCGCTCGGTTCTAAGCGACGGCAGAAACTTCCACGATCTGTCGGTAAAGATTTGTTCTCAGCCCTGCGAGCACGGCTTGAACAAACGCAGTCCAAGGCACATCCTGCTTCCGTTCCGTGATGCAAAGCTGCACACGGAGCTCAACGAATATGGACAACTTATTGTCAGTATCTAAGTCAGACCAAGTCAACAAGAGCCAAAGGAATTCTCAAGCCAGTTACTAAGGGGACACACCGCTCCAACGTCTCAGGCTTCTTCCTCGTGTGTTGCTCGCTCACTGCTGCAACAGATTGTACTTCCTTTCGGCAGCTGAGAATATGTTGCAGGCTCAGTCGAAAACCTCTTTCGCCTTCACCGAGTCGCGGGCGTTCAGACCCTCGATGTCCAAGCCCTGCAATGGACGTCATCCACTGTTCGCGACTTGAGCCTGGGTACCGGCCTTCACCTCCAGGATAAGCTGCCAATTTATAGAATTCCGCCTAGCAGCTACAATCGTTACAAGGCTCGAAGGAGCGTCTTTCCCTTCCTGTTAACTCGCTTGCGTTTTCGGAGGCGAATCCATCTCCGGCCAATTTAACGAAGGAACTGGTCAGCATTATCACAAGACCTACGCTCTCCAGCACCAAGCCGACATCCACAGATTTTAACTCGCTTTAGCACAGTCCTAATTGCGTTGTGCCCTCTCCAGCAGTTGTGACGGCTTCCCGCACTGGCGAAAGGAGAATATAATCTGCTTGACGTGATTGGTTGACCTGATGATGTACAAGAACTGCAACAACGGGTCGGAACTAGGATATCGAGAGAGACGTTATCTTGGGCAATATGCATGCCGAAAGTCTGTAAAAATTCAACTGCAATAGTTGCCTTTATGAAGAGGCTTCGCTCGGCATTTGTACTCTATGGAATCAAGAAACTCCTTCGCACGAAATGGGGGTACAGATAGTGTATTGCGACTCTTGAAGTGCTGTAACCCTCTAGACAAGGTCCCACCTATGTGGTGTTTGGAGATTGAAGTGCTCCTAGACTCCACTTTGGTGTCTGTACCCGCTCTCTGTCGCCCATCCAAAGATCGAGTGCGATTGATTTGCATATGCTCCCACCACCGCTACATTCCGGCAAGGAAGAATGTTGTTCCCTAGGTACGAATTAACATGTAGTGTCGCATGCACAATCTATATTGCCGTACACATCGGGCGTAACGTCTCGCTCCCCGGATCACCTTTCTTAATTGGCTTACCTTGGCAACTATAATCAACAATATACGAAAGCCACATGACGGCGGATATCTTGACACTTTGGGAAAGTCTCCAACGCCGTCATTCAAAACTCTACATATAAGGCTAGACACAGAAAGGCTCCAGCCCACTGTCTCAGTGTTTTCTCAGCATGGTGCGCGCCATCGTTATCTCCGCAGGCTTCGTACTTGGGTCGTGGAGCGTATGCGCATATCCTAGGAAAGGTGAGGTTGACACGAGGCAAGTAAGAGGCAAATGCGATATTCCTGTCGTTTTGGATGCAGGGAAGAATGTCTGGCTCAACTTCACTCTTCATCCGAATAGGTACTACCGTAACCAAGTCCTCGCCGCAGCCGAAGCTATCGATGTCACCGACTCTAAACTGAAGAAAAGAAGTCTCGTGGTTGCAAATTCTGGCAGCTTTCTTTGGATGTAAGTGCTACATGCCTGGTCTCATCCTATCTAGATTACCTGATGTCTGTGTGGTGGTGCGTAATATGATCTGCTAAATCGTGTACAGCGAATCGAAAGAAGACGTCTCGAAGATCGAAGACGCTGCGAAGGATGTTCCTTGCGATCAAATTCTTGGGATTGTGGTATCCGGATTGACAGCTGACGGATGCGATACCGCGACTGGACATTCGCCGACCAGAAGAGATGCAGGCAACTACGTCGCGGATTTCACTGCTCGTAAGTACATAAAAGTCCTATGCCAAGGTTACTTTTGTAATGTTCTCTTCTACCGCTTTCTTACCAGCATAGCCATTGCGCGGCAGATTAAAGCGAACCCCAACACCGCTTTCGCCTTAATTATCGAACCAGGGATATTACCATTCGTTGTCCGCAATCCCTACCTCAAGACCTGCGAAACCGCTCAGAAGACATATTTCGACAACATACCCTCCGCACTCAAGCTTTTCGACCTACCAAACTCGATAACCTACCTCGACGCAGCGCATGGCGGCTTCTTTGGCTGGACGCGTGGCACCTACAAAGACTCAAATGAGCGTCTCAACAGCCCACGCGATATCACAAGCCACCTCCACCAGATATGGCTCGCTGCAGGCGGCCCATCGCTCAAACAGTTCCGAGGTATCGCCACCAATGTCAAGAGCTACAATTCCTGGGATCTGTCGCCCGGCGAAGCCTTCCAAGACGAGACTACCGTTTGCGCAGACCTTTTTAATCGGGCAAGAAACGAGCAGCAATACTTGCGCATCTTGAAAGACGAGTTCAAACGGATCAATTCGAGTATGCCGGTACACGCAATCATGGATGTGACGAGGAATACCAATTCTGGAATTAGGCAGTACTGGCATGATTGGTGTAATGTGAATCACGCTAGCTTTGGGCGAGTGCCAAGTCTAGAGTTGACGAAGTATATTCATGAGAAAAATAGCAATTTCGACACTCTTGTATGGGCGACGCCAGCAGGATTTAGTGATGGGACGAGCGATGAGCGCTCGGCTTCGTACAAGTTGAATTGCACGGGCCCAGCGGCTCTCCAGCCAATGCCTGAGAAGAATGCGTGGAGTCAGGCTTATTTCGAGATGATGTTGAGAGAGACAAGGTGGGATCCATATCTGGTAGGGTCAAGAAACGTTGATGAGAGCAGACAATTTAGTTGGAAGAGAAGTGACGACACAGATGTACAGCATGAGGGGCTCGTGCGACGTTGCGACGGATGAGGAAATACGTCTCAAGCATAGTCAAAGTAGCCAGTCAGTCGCGAATGATCAGTTTCCAACCCGGCACAATTGCGACCACGCCCTCAACCTTGAGACAAGGTTGAGAACAAGTCAATGTCGGTTTGGACCCATTTTCAACTATGGTCGGTGTCCTGGTTGAAAGTGGATCTGTAGAATACAGATACTATGACTGTACGTACCATCGAAATTAACCTCTGCCGCCCAGCCTACTGGTGCGACTCGCGGTTGTGGCGTCCCCATAATTCGGCACTAACTCAAACAATGTCAAACATAGTATGACGACTATGCATAAATTGAGGATAGTTAGTGCTCATTCGAGAAGTAAATGAGTGTGCACATGAACAGAAACCGTCTCGTGGTCGTGTTTCTCGTACAGCCTTTCTTCCACTCGCATAGACCACATCTCTGAACAATCCTCGACATCATTATCTGCGTTACGAGAGATGATGCTGTACGCGTCACTATCCGCACTACGACATGCTCCAATCGCCCTAATTTGTGAGCTGTCTACGAGTTTACTTCATACCATTCTCATTGGAAGTCGTTGTGTGCTATCAATCTCACCCAGATGGATGCGCAACTCTACAACCGACTTCTTTCGGGACAGTACCTATACTACGGGTTATGTTCAAAGATTCTACGAGAAGGAAATTCATCACACGCGAATGCCGAGCCGATCAGCCGAATGTACGAAGCCTGAAACTTCAACAACAGAGCCTAAGGTTCTTGGCCGCCTTAGGTTGCTTGATGTTCCTTTAGTTACCACACGCGACAAGCACCCGATTACGCCAACGTCGCTAGCGAGAACCTCGTCTGAGTGTTCTCCATAATAGACTGGCGTTTCGTATCTCTTCTCTGTGAGCTCAATGATTCTGTGATACTTTCTATTCTTTTCACTCTTTTTGGTCATCGCTGGAGCGAGACGACATCAATTGACAAACTACCTTGATCCCATTCCTCCGAAATTCTTTAATCGTTGATCGATACCTGATTCACTGATTGATATTTTCCACGTTGACGGAGATGTATCAAACACTCTCACTGCTTCTTGCGCTCGCGATGCTGTCAACTCCCACCCCGATTCTGGTCGCTCGACAGAATGATACCACACCGGCAGCGGGCAACAAACTAATACCAGTAGTCGTCGGTGGACCTCAGGACACGTTTGTGCCTAATCAGATTAGCGCAGCCGTTGGTGACATAGTCCAGTTTCAATTTAGCAATGGCAATCACACTGTCACCCAAGCCGCACAAAACGCGCCCTGTACGCCGCTCGATGGTGGCATCAACTCAGGCCATATACCTTTCCAGGATGGGCAGACGACAGTCGGAACTTTTAACATGCCTGTAACGAGTACATATGCCATGTTTCTTTATTGCGCGACAGGGCCGCATTGCCAGGAAGGGCAGATTATTGTTATCAACCCCACGGATGCGCAACAAGTCCTCGATTACACGAAAGCCTCGCAGTCAACCGAGAAGAGTATCGATGGTACATCTGTGATTGGAGGGACGGTGGCAGAGATCCAGCTTGCGAACGCTGCATTCGTCCCTGCACCGGCTATGGCCGCAGCTGTGAGTTCTCTTAAATCCAATGTATGATGAGGCTAATGTTGACTTGGAAGTAGGCAGGTGGAGGTGGTGCACCTCCAGCAGCAGCAGCTCCCGCGGCCTCGAGCTCCTCGGCAGTCACGGCGAAAGCAATTCAGCCCAGCTCGATCACGAACGTGACAGGCTGAGCCGATGAGCTGAATGCAGATCGAGAGGCCCTAAGGTGCTACAAACACTGTTCCAATTGGGGACATGTTGGCCTTTGCGCGGGAGACCTATATCCTTTGAGATTATCATCAATTGACTAGAAGTCCAATGTCCAACATCCATAGTTACAAATTCATGATTCTTCCGTTGCTTGTCCAAGGTGTTCAACAGCGACTCGTACACCAGGACGATGTCTCTTGACCAGATTGTCCAACTTTTCAACGAGCTCTTCGCAGTCCCACCAGTCATAGATGAACTGACCGGGCCTACGTTTGTTGCTATAAACGAAAAGGGCTATTTTATTCAAACTTGGTGTTACATCTGCATCCGTGAACCGTCCCAGGAAGTCAATAATGCTCCCTAAATCAATATCATCACCTTCGATGCCGTAACTCGTAACCCTTCCAAAACACCGAAGACGAACCTCAGATATATTTTGGAGACTTCCTATTATACCAACGATCGGACAAGGCGGTAATTCAAGCTTCCGGAGTTTGGGAAGGAATTGGATACCAGTTGGAATGAATGCGGAATTTCCAAGTACGAGTGACTCGATGTGCGCCAGACCAGGCACTTTCGACAAAAGCGACATGTTCTTCTCAAAGAAAGGGAACATGCTTGTGACAATTTCCTCAGTATCTCTCATCCACGTATAGATCTCGAGATGTCGAAGATTAGGCATAAGAGCGAGGAGCAGAGCGCAGTACTGATATTCTTGTCCGTCGTCCAGCAAGTCGATCCATTCCGTCCGCAAGCGTGCGTCGAGATCCAAGCTATTAACTAAGTCTTCGGCTTTCTTCATGACATCGCGTCGGTGAAACCGCTTTCGGGGTGCGCCGAAACCATTGAATCTGTAGTACGTATGCGGATCCACTCCTTGGATCAGAATCTGCGATCTGCATCCTTGTAATCCAATCCTCAATTTCTCAATCTTAGGTCTCAACTCGGGCCGATGTAACAGGGTGCGCGCCAGTTTCGCAACGTGTGAGGTCTGATAGAAAACACCATCATTCGCTTCACGTTCGTCCTTCGCAATTGTTCCGACCGTCGGAAAGCTCACAAGGATTTCCTGAGCCCATGGTGCAAACCTTTTGCAAGTCGAAGATAGACTCAGAATGGTAGGTGCTATCCATTGGCGCATAGCAGTTCGGTAATGATATTGATAACTTATGCAGCCAGGAGGCAGATCGGGGTCGTGCGCGAAAGTGAATATTTTGAGAAGAAGCTCGTTCGGAAGACGGAATATCGGCGGGTCCACAGTTAAATTTGACATTTTAAGAATGAGAGTATGGAATATGTCTCAGCTGATGACAAAATGGCTTGCTGATCGGCCCGGTCGTGGGATGGCCCGGAGGTTCGGGTAGGGTCGAAGAGATTAGGGAAGTAAGACAATACAATCGATAGTACAACTACCTGCGAAATTAGTCGATGTATTGAAATATGACCGATTGCTGCTGGTAATTCGGGGCACAAGTACTTTATTGGCTACCTCTACTGCTTTGTGTGTGCACAGGCGGCTAAACTTGCCGATGAAGAGAAAACAGCAGTATTAGCCGGCTCGCTACTTGTGGAACCTGGAAGGGTCGTTGCGAAAGCTGTTCCCCTATGTTAGCTCAGATTTATCGTATACGTCCAAAGAAACCCGAACAGTAACATTTTGCAACCCAAAGTCCGTTTAAGATTACCTAAAAGGAAAATATAGGAGAGTAACAAAGATAGCAGTAAGTTAACAGAATCACGATCAGATATTTCAGAAGACTTGGGTAGAGTTCGGCTGCACCTTCAGTTTGTACCCAGTTATATTTGAACGCATGAGATGGCCTCACGTGGTGGACAAGGTTTTAGGATAAGGTTTCAGGGGATTGAGGGGTTAGTGGATCAACATAGCTCGCGGTTTATTTCCACTACAGCGTATATACCCTAAGCGTTTGTTATGCAAGAGATGTCACAGAAGAAGCGACCGTGCGTTTTTCGCAAGCATGCCCTAATCCGCGATCAAAGGCTCGGCCTACTCTTTGATTGAAGATACTACTGTCGCTAAGCAGAGAATGTGCCAGGGCCATGGTAGGGAATGGAGAAGGTTTGTTCGGAAAACTCGGTCCAGACTGACGCTTTGTTGATATCTCCTCACTAGTGTAGCCCAAAACGGTTAGCTCTCGATACAGACCCACACCCGCGTTCCCATCTCGCATCAAACGCGTCGACATATCCAATGCGCGTCGACAACCCATCTTTCTACACACCACCACCCAACGTACGGCCCGCGTCTATATGACGCAGCGAAAATGCCGCCTATCAGAACCACGAAGAAGAATCAGGTTGCTCTTAGTGCATTCTTCAAAAATGTCAACAAAGACCAAGCGATAGCTGCCATGGTCAAGGCGTCTCCAGAGCAAGCAGCGCTCTCACGTCAAGTCGTTGACCTCGCCGTCCATAAGGAAAGTGTCGCGCCTGTTTCGACTCAGACTACATCATCGCCCTCGTCTGGCCCCAATCCCGCCCAGGATTCCATTGTTGTGCGGCCGAAAAAGCGGCTCCCCAGGCCCATTAGTAGTGGAATCAAAGTTGCCCATTTCAACAGCAGCAAATCCGAATGGGATGGGCAATTCCACCATCTCATTGGAACCTCCACCCGAACGATCAGTTTCGGATACGCTTTCGTCTTAACGGATTCGCACATTGACGGCATCTACCGCTTGGGCAACGGTCGTGCCTTCCAAAAACTCGCGAATTTTGTGTTCGAGCGCTCCGATGTAAGCTACGCTGCGCACAACGAGTGCAATTTGTCCGATGCCGCCATTATCCGTATCGCCAAAGCGTCGCCGAATTTGAAAAAGCTCACCCTGCAGTCATGCACCGTGGGTGACGAGGCACTACGAACGCTCTTTCAATATTGCCCTGATCTCACATCCATCGAGGTAACCACTTCGGGTAACAACGCCATTAACGGCGAAGCGCTAGATGCCCTGCGTGACCGCCCACAATGGTGTCCCAATCTAAAGAAGATCATTCTGGGTTGTCATGTGGGCAAGTCGTTCATGAAGTCTTTACGAGAGCTTGGAAAAGCGAGGGAGAAGTTGATTATAACATTGGTCGAGAGACGACAGGTCAAGAAGTGGGGCGATTGGGAGCTAGAAACAAGCCAAGAGAGCTATAGGAAGGGGAGAAAGTTGCCTTGGGACTGGAATCTGCCGAAGTACAATGAGCCCCACCCTGGTTCTATTAGAGATGATTAGATGGTTTGTCACTGTATGTCAGAAAGACATTCACTTCGATCTCGAAATTCTAATATCAATTGGTACTTGACCCCTCAAGGCTCGTCTATGTTGAGCCTCGTTGTACTCTTTTCAGCTTCTTCCGTGCTCCCCACTGCACGTCCGATTTGTTCGACAAGATTATCACCAAGTTTCAAATCCTTCGCGTTATCAATTATCTCGTAGAATTGATGCTTCCAAAACTTCCACCGATCAATACTGAACTCCGGGAAACCTTTACCGTAAAGTAGAGGGAAACCCAAACTTAACAGGTAATGCTGCCTTATATCTCTCCTGTGTCATGGTGGCTGAAGCGCTTTGATCAGATTAACGAGATCCTAGTTGAGCAGTTTTTGGTGAGCGAACCGCTTCTGCAGACCAGTATAGAACATTTGAGCATCAAAAGTTCCCACCACTACACGGCATAGATACCGACCCGCTTGCAAACCTGGGAGGGGACCTAGCAGCTAGGAAGTTCGTCGTTGTAGATTCGCATGTTGAAGGCTTTGGCAGAATAGTCTATATAGCAGTAGCCACGCTAATTGAGGCATGTAAAAATGGATGAGGTCAGGGAGTTCCACAATCTGCAGAACACATATTGTAATGCGATTTATTGGCTAAAAACCTACAGTTTAGAAGTACATTCCACAGAGAAGACCCATGACCGTGCATCGTACAACATGCATAAGCGTGGGCCTGCCTCAAGAACGGATCTGATATGAATAATCTCATCTTCCACAAGCTGTGCCTCGCTTATCCCCACCACTGGGGCCTTCCCTGGCTCTGGCGCTTCGCTCATACGCGCAACACTGGCGTTTGGCTCTGGCGCACCTGGTTCTGGCCGACTCTTGTGACAGGGGAGCTGGAAAGTGAAAAGAGCACTACACAAGTGCTACATACGATGCCATCGTTACTAGTAATAGTAAACCGTAAAATAATATTTAAGAATCAATTGAAGTGGCTAATTACAGTTTCCGAGAGCTGAACATGCGAAGGACAGCGTTCATAATGAGAACTATCGCGCTCTCGAGTAGATAGATTCTGATATGATGAACGTGAAAGAAGAGTAGCGGTAGTATAATAATTGAGCCTGCAACATGTATCTTATAAAACCACCAGTGATGTCTGCGACGGAAGAATCCAGTAGAAGTAATTCCAAGAGTGAAAAGAATATCAGCGCTGATTATAGCTACTACGATGTTTGCATGCTGAATACTTGCCCAAAACATGTCCATTTGCACAAAGAAGATGCTGTAGAATAATATATGGATAGCGAAGAAGGCGATAATGATCTGTCCGGTGACTTTGTGCAACGACATATTTAGGTTGTGGGAACTCTTTAGGAGGAGCTGAAGAGGTGAATATGGATGCGGCATGGAGAGGAGGTAGTGGATAGGTAGCTGCGAGGCTGCGATGAGACCAAATCGTTTGGTGAGGTGCAAGTAATCTATGCCTGTCAGTATCTAATTTCTAATCTGGGATAGGAGCTTCTGCTACCAGGAGCGGTCTCGGCGATACACAAGAATCCCAGCCATGCAGTCCAGGCCAGTCCAAAGATCCATTGTCCATACGTGCCATATCCTCTGCCCACTTTTACGCCCAATCTGAAGTTTAAGCTGCTTGCAATACGAGCTAGTACGGCTACGTTGCCTTTCTGAGATTTTCCTGCGCGTTTGCTGACCGCAGCCGAAGCAACGAAATTGCAGAAAAGGATGATTAGGTGAAGTATAAGTTGCGAGATCTGTGCTAGATTCGCGTACTGATTCAATCGAATGCGCCGCTGCTCGATGAGCTCAGGTGTTTTTGCAAGGAATTTGTACCCAAAATAGCTCATGGTGATAGACTTTAATGTTTATTCCGTGAACAAGCATGAGTTGTGGGGCGCGAAAGAAGATGGTAGAGCCACATTACGGGGAAGATTTCTTCTATTTATACTAAGCCGAAGCATAGGACAGTGGACACTCACTACTAATGTCTATGTTTAAACCGTCTCATTTCCAAGAGCTATATTCACAGTCTCACTAATGCCCTTTTAAGGTACGTTGGTTTGAGAAAGATACAAGGATTAATAGCATCAGTCCATATCGGGTATGAGATTGACTATACAAATCCTTAGGCCCCACAAGCCGCGCGGGAAAGTCCGCCAAGACGGGGAAATACTTTAGGGCCGCACGCGATGTCGCTGCATGCAGGTGTGATCCGCAATGTCCGGTGGGGGAATCTTCCCTCTGACCCGCGCGCGACAGACAGTTCGGAAATCAGAACAGACTTAGATGGGACGTAGAGAGTTCCAAGAGCAGGGTCTCAGCCAATATTGGATAGCCAATTCAATTAAGAGCCGCCCCATAATTCGTTCACTTGTTTCACATGGTTGACGAATGACGGCAGTAGGAGCCGTATTGGCCTGTTGCTCTGCAACGTACTGGAAATACTGTCTCGCCGACCCGTGGACGGAAAATCGATTAGCCGAAGCCGAACATAACCTATCTACGAAAACATTTTAACACTAACGCTAACGCTACCCACCTTAACGCCCTACAACCCTTAAACGCTAACTCTACGCGCTTTTACTTAGCTATAGTCTATCTAATAATACCTTAGTTAATTAATCTACTACTAGACTACCGCCCTTCGCCTAACTATCTACTAAATTAATTCTTCCTAAGCCGCTATTCTTATTAGCGCGCTCTGCTTCTACCTACTAGTCTCTACTCTCTACCCTCTACCCTCTAAGTCTACCTTAAGCACTTTACGCTTAGAGTAATAAGTCTACCTAATTCTCTAGGCTTCTCTTTATACAGCTAGCGGTATTAATAAAGGTCTTTTTAGTAAGATAGATAGTATATTAAGTTTTATTATTCTTATTATATACTAGCTTAGCGAGTAACGCCTTAATTATAACTAGCTTATACTCTAGGTTAACCTTAATCTTTAAGTATCCTATAAGTAGTTAGTAAACTAAGACTAAAGCACTCTAACTAGAGGATAACTTATAAGGATCTAGGACGTATATCTTATATAGTAATCTTATTAACGTAAGTACAATAATACTAACTAGTATCTCTATTTTGTCTTTCTTTTTCTTTACCTCTATTTTCTTAGCTAGTACCTCTAAATTGTATATAAGCCTTTTCTTAAGGTTATTACTTAGCTTAGGATTCCTAGATAGAGGCGCGCGTATAAATAACGTAGGGAGTAGCATAATAAGTTAGATACTACTAACTTAATAGATAATTTTAATAACTTAATAAGTTTAGTAGAGGAAATAGGAAGTAACCTATACTTAGGACGCGATTTATACCTTTAGTATATAACAACCTCTAGTAGTAACTAGTTATTATAGCTATACCTTAAAAGACGTAAGCAACTCGTTACGATAAGGACTAAATACTAATACACGGCTCTAAACAGTACGTAGAGAGATACTAAACACTGGCACTCTACTCCTAAGGGAGCACTGGCTATACTGTGAACTTAACGGGTACGTCCCATCTAAGTCTGTTCTGATTTCCGAGCCGTATTGGCCTGAAGTTTAGGTCAGCAACTTGCATCTTAGTCTGACCGCAGGCGCTAATGGCAGGGCTTTTCAAAAGGTCAATGCCGCTTACTTCGACACCTTGGAATTGTTTGACAGCAAGGGAACAAGCTGGCGAGTACAAGGTTGATGTTGACAGTGGAGGAAGAAAGAGTCATGATGCTGTGGTCGGTCGTTTACATCATAGGTTGTAGTCGGGTAGTAGATAGAGTGCTCTTTCTAGGGCCATACAAGCGGTTCATCAAGCATGAAGTCCTTAGCAGGCGGGTGCTCATTGCAATAGGTAGCTATGTTGAGTACTTGCCCGAGCGAATTACACACATATGATGGCTTGTAGCAAGATGAGGCACATCGGGTTTCAGATGGACTTCTTTTTATTCTTTACACTGATTCATTATGAGCAGAATAAATCTTTATATTCTGCATTACATAATTGCTGGCCGCACACTATCTATTGATGCGTGACAGAGTAGTCCGTCTAGAACTTGACGTAACCCTGCCCTTTGACAAAGGTAGCGTGCCATGGCACTTCTCCCTCTCCGCTTGCGAGCTGAGCGAAGAAATCGGCATGCGCGTCGCCGTCAAGCTGCATGCCCTTCTGGCTGCCGTCGGCGTTGCGCTCATCGGCGTAGAAGAAGCTGTTGGGAACATCAGTTATCGTCCAACTCCTCTTCAGATCAAAGTTGAACTCACCGGTAGCCAACTTTAGAGTACTGAGTGTCTGCCGCGCCAATAAGATAGGCAGAGGCCGATTTTCCAATGCCCAAGGTCACCGTGAGCAGTATCGGGCCGATCCCAGTGTTCTGCTTGTTGCCCGTGTAGATGAACACCTTCTTGGCGTCCTTCGCGAGGGTCTCCCAGCCCTTGACAGCTTCCTGGGCAGCCGCGTAGACAGAAACGGTGTTGGTGTTGAGATTGGTGGCAAGGCTCTCCGTCGGGATGGAAAACAGGTCGTCACCCGCAGGCGGCGTAAAGGCTGCTCCGTTGTACACGACGACATTCGGCGCGCCTTGGAACTCTGCCTTGACGGCATCAAAGACTGCCGGAATTGATGAAGGGTCAGACAAGTCTGCCTTGATAGACAGATAACCCTCTGCGCTCTTGCCCCCTGTGGCCTTGCGAGAAGCGATAGCCACAAAGTAGCCTGTATTGGCAAATCGCTTGGCGACCGCGGCACCGACTCTGGGACCTGAGCCGAGGATGAGGGCGACGGGCTTAGAAGACATGCTCCTGTAGTTTCTGTAGAGGGGTGGATGTATGGACAAGGTGCTTGCTGTTGCTGTGTGTAAGTGAGATGCAGCATATTCTCCAAGGCATTCATCGTTATTTATACGCAGACATAGGCATTCGCGAATGCTCTCCAGCCTGACAAACAGCAACGTAGGCTTCTCAGCGTCTACCTCATTACTAAAGCGTTGCCTCAACTGTGCGCCAAATACGCGAGCGCGCGCGCGCGGGGATGTGGACTTCGGGCCATGAGACCCACAACCCGCGCGGGTCCAAGCATTCAGACCAACAGAGACATATACCCCAAGCTGCAGACACACGCCGCAAAGTCTGTGTCGATGGTTAGCTCGTTTCTGCGTTTCCAGACGTTCTGCATTATCTCCAGTGCTTTCCGCGCGGCTCCAAAAAGTCGATGCGGGACCAGCGCATCGGCCATGGCCAGAAAGCGGCATTCCTCCCCGGGCGCGGCCAGGCAGCCGACCATGCAGAAGGGCCACACCATGGTCCGCAGCAGCTCGGGTGCTGGCATTTGCTCCAGCAGTGCTAGTGTTCGTACCACGTTCTCCCTGATCCCGCCGCTCCCGGGCTGCCACCCAGAGACCATAACTGAGAGGTAGAGCAGTGCGGCATGCGCCCAGACACGGGTAACAAATGCTGTGCAGCCGCCCGGCATAGGCGGCAACTGGTCGTTGTAGAGGGTGAATAAGCCGAGCGAGTTGGTTTTGGGCGTGTTTGCTGCGGCGTCGAGGCGCGCGAGGTTACCGAGCAGTGCCTGCTTGATTGCCGACGCGCGCGCCACCAGCTCCATCATGTCGAGCTGCCCGGCCTTTTTCATGGACTTCTTCCACGTGTCGAGCGCAGCTATCTCGCCGATCTGCAGCATGACCCAGTTTTCGCAGCCGATAAAATCCTCGAGGTTCAGAGGAGGTCTCTCGTTCGGGCTACGGTCGTTCGTGAGGAGTTGAGCGTGATACTCGAGCAGTCTAGGCGGTTCCTCCATGCATGTGCTGGCGATAATGTCGTCCACGATCAAAAGCGCGGAGTAAAATCGGAAAGCTGCTTGATCGGAGCTCCAGGCTCCGCTCGGTTGAGACGTTATAGCCCAGAGTGGCCGTCCCATATGACTTAGGACACCGTGGAAAGTAGGCAGTTCGCCGCGGTCAGTGACATTCTCTGCAGCTTGGATGATCTGTTTGAACAGCGCAATAGCCGCGCCAAGGTGCTTTTGACAGTTCTCGAAGTTCCCGACCGAGATCTCGAACCGTTGTAGCTGAATAATGCTTCCCATAATTCGGGAGGTCTTGACTATCAAGTCCTGCGTATTGCTTGGAGCAGCTTCTTGGAGGTTGCGCTGGAGCATCATAAAGGTTACACCCATCTGCTTCAGAAGCTTTTCCCAAGCAAGCGTCTTGCATACGTTGTGCCCTGAAATAGCGCCATCCAGGGAAACTGAGACAAAGTATGTGCTAAGGCAAAGTGTGGTGTGCCACATCGCCTGGTTGCCTACAACAAGCTCTATTATCCAGCTGCGTCCACCCTCAAGCAGCAGGGGCTTGTAAAAGGGGAATAGAAACGGGAAGAAGTGGTCAAAGTAGAACATCATGAAACGGCGGTCGAGCTCTGAGTCCCCCGGTTTCCCATCAGATGAGTTGCTTATAGACAACGTGTCCAGACTGTTCCAGGAATCTCGGTGGGTATTGCTCGATGTTGGCTCCGTACTAGGTCGCGTATCTGTAGAATTCCAATCTGGATTGGAGTCTGGTGTCGGCTCACCGCGAAAAGGCGGGCACTTTGTCGACGCACTGTGTCGATTGAGTCCGCTCGTATCCAGCCCAGCGTCCTTGTCGGGTTCGGTGGCAACGGGTTCCAGGTCATTCATCGGCAGGGTCCCACGACGGCGCGCGGCAGCTCTCCTAACCTCGCGCTTGACTTCTTCGGCTTTCTCTTTCTGCCCAAATCCGCTGTCCATCCATGCCGGCTTCTCGTCGCCGAAGTGGCAGGTAATCTGCAGCGCTGAGCAGTTCCTGCACTCTGGCCGTATCTCATCGCACCGTTTCTTCCTCAACCGGCACGTCCAGCAGCCGTCGTAGCTCTTCATTTCGATGGTGGAGGGGCTCGCAGTGTGGCCGTGGTGATACCCGAGATTTCGGTGCGATTGACGGACGTTACCTAGTTTCAGCAAACGGCGCCAACGCAATTTGGGTATGACTTAGATTACGTAAAGTTAGCGATATACTGTAACTCAACGTTGGATCCTTATACTAGTAATTATACTCACAGAGGCTCGATGTAATTTTAAGTATAATAAAGATATTATTAGTATAGTAGAGCTCTAATATAATTAATTTAGATTTTTAATTCTTTTTAATTCTTATTCGCTGAGAGCTGTATATTTTAGTTTTATCTTCTTAACAATAAAGCTAAAACCCTTTTTCTTAATATTATTTGCTTATATCTTATACTTTATTAATTGTATATCTTAGATACTCTTAGATGCGTACTAATAACTAGTAAAGTCGGTATCAGCGTTCTATAGACTATCTATTCATTAGATCTCTCTCGAGCTGTCCTAATACACCAAGTTGCCTAGGCGCATTGTATCGTAGAAATTGATTTAAGTGTACCTGAACACGACTTTCTCGTTATACTGTAAGGTTCTGCAGTTTTTGTAGCAACTCCTAGGCAGCAGGTATGGATGATATCTAGGAGTATTGTAGATCTCCACCACTACGTAGCTGGGGCCTTATTCAGAAATCTAAAGCGTCTCTACAAAATAGATCTAAAATATACGGCCTAAACCCCGTCCAAGAAGGGTATAGATAGTATGTTAGAATTCTAAAGCGCTGTAAACGGGTAAATAAAATTCTCCCCAAGTAGTTTTCGATAGACGAAGCGCCCCTAGAGGCTAATGTGACTATAGTATCCACACCTCTACTGTAGGACTGATCTTCCTCATCTGATACAGATATAGAGGGCCGCTGGTGAGCTGGAGCTATTGAAGTACCACAGCGCGTTGCTAAGGGTGGCAATAGTGCTGTGCCAGCCGAAGGAGTTTGAAATTGTCATGCTAACAGAATAATTAGACAAAGAAGTGCCTTAGTCGACAAATGAAAAGAATTTATCCGCTATCTGCGTCGTGATCTGGATGGACTATAGGCCTCCAGTGACGAGCATTTGTACCCAGTGTCTCAGCAGCCCAAGCAGAGAGGATCTAATTCATACTCGAGATCACTTGATCTAACGAGAAAGGAACACGAAGCGCTGAACTCTCGTAATACATTGTAGGTTTCCGGCCATGATTTTGTTCGCTCCCAGTCGAGACTGTGTGAATGGAAAACGCTTAATCGTTACAGAACTCTAATCCGGTGAATTGAACAGATGAGACGGACATGGGTAGATTTGATTCCATTGATGTGAAGTCGGGTTACGGTTACACAACTGGATTGAATTTCAGAAGCACTTCAACATTCAAACACCGCATGGGTGGTACTTTACTCTGTTGCTTACAGCACTTCGGCCAAGACGATCACATTATGGTGCGGACAAAGATCCCCACAACAGTACTTCAACGGTGAACCAGCTCCCAAAGCTCTCGCCTATTAAAAAGGAGTCCATCGTCACCATCTATATACTCAAAAATATTCATTCAATATAGTAGCCCGTACGTGTTGTTATAGCGGTATAGATTACGCGAATCTAACTCTTCCTAGCAAAGGTAGTAAAATTAATATTCATAAGATATTACAATTATAACTATTGTTCTTCAAAGTTGGTATAAAGTACGTTGAGCACGAGGCCGTGCTTAGACGAATGTATGCTCCAGAATCTATCTCTTTAATTGACCTACGTATTGATAGGTCTACGATACTAGGTAAATTCGTCGTTTCAGAACTACTTGCAACGCCTACAAAAGGCGAAGCTACAAATCTTCGCAAACTACAAGGGCCCGGGGAGTCACATTCTCATCCACCAACACTGGTGGTAAAATTGCTGGCTGCGTGTGCTGCATGTTCCAATCAATGAGTAGCCCAATTCCTCTAGGGTAGCGTTTGGCTAAGGATACTTGCTCGAAGATCCAGAAGATCCAGCACCCTGACACCACTTACGTGGACACCATATAGTAGATTGTCAGCCTTAACCTTCTTCTTGCGCTTCAAATCAACATAGCGCTAGATCATTGGGTTTACATTTGTCTCGCGGCAGAGATGTAGGCAAACAGACTTGCAAGTGGTCGTATTCTTCCCACAATGCAAATGACATACCTTCTAGTCCCAAAATGGTGTTTTGGGGAAGTCAGTTTGAGTTACTAGTCACTTTGACTTCCGGCGCACTATCAGCAGGGTGGCCTTTCGGAAGGTCGGGAGTCAGTCGGATTGGTGGAAGGTGCAAAAGTTTGTGCAGTAGATGGTTGTCGGGTTTGTACTCTTCATCCAGGAAGGCCAGGCAGAGGGGTGCGTTTGAGCACACCTGTACATCGATCTGAGCGGTCCCATCAGAATTCACGCTGAACTCGTCCGGGTAGATTACTCCGACAGCTTCTAGCTCCTGTTGTCGCGCATCTAACGGCATGACCATTAGGTTCTGATGTAACTCTCAATCTTTGAACATGAATTAGATGAGATATCGATATACATATAGAGCCCATGCTAGGCAGGCAGATCTTTGGGTGCTCGAGGAAGATTTCATTGTGTACTGATGAGTTATGAATACCTTAGTCCATTTATTATGTTTCGCTTTCACCGCTGTAATGAAGAATAAACGTGAGACTCGTCACGTGTCATGAATAAACGGGAGACAGAGCTATTCGGAATAAGGACCGTATTCCACTGCTTGATTGAAAAATCGACGTGATGTTGTGTTGGTTCATACAGTTTCATACATTATCGCTATGGTGAAACAGCTTGGGTGGCAACGGTATTTCGATTGCGCGGCTCACAGAGACCTCAGAAAGAGGCCTTCACTTCACCTCTCAGAATAATGATAAGCGAGATAGAACGGGTACACAAAGCCTAGGGCAGGTAAGAATATTGCTATTTGAATATGCTCACCCAAAAGCAGACCACAGACCTATCTCCACCTCACAGTCAATGGATGAATAGGTGAGAGTTGCTGCGGATGTGCCTAGCGTCTTTGACGGCAACCTCTCACTAGCTTCACCGATATACTTTCACCGACATTGCGTTTGCTCTCCATCTGCGCAACAGTCAAACCCCTTCTCGTATCATCTTCCTCTACCTTCTACTTTACAACACCACTCTCAACCTATCTCTAACTCCCTAAGACTCAAGATGGCACCACCTCAAATCATTGTCATCTGCGAGGACGGTGATCTAATCCTCACGGTACAAGATTCTCTCACATATAATTATCTATATGATTTCTGACGGGTCTTCTCCTTTAGGTTGAATCTACCAGGGCCGGCGTCCGGAAAGAGATCAAGTTCAAGGTCTCTAGCGAGGTTCTAAAGGAGAAATCGGATTACTTTCGAGCGAGCTCCAGGTTCAACGAAAAGTATGGCCACAAACAACTCCTTCTGAAGGATGAGCATGCTCTCGCGCTGTTCGTTTGGCTTAAGCATATGCATTCGGAAAATGACTACAAAGACGATCGAACCTGGGCGTTGAACGGAAGCTACCGGAAGGTGGATATTGCCGTAATGTGGCACATCGTTCGCACTGGTGACAAGTTTCTGTTTGACGGAGAAATTCTTCGCGATTTCTTTGTCAAGTGGTACGAGAAGAATGTAGATATGGAGGAACTCGAAGAGGAAGAGGCCCGAACCCTGGCGCTTCCCTGCTTCGTCTTCGATTACGTGCAAGGTTTCGCGGAGATAACCAAGTGGTTGGTGTACAACTACCCCGGCCACATCAAGGAAAAGCGTCCAGTCCATTTCAATTGGGAGCATCAGCATCTAGCTCCACCCGACTTTGTGGGTAAGTTTGCATTGCTACGTCAGGCTGCTTCAGCACGTTGACATCTCTTTAGGCCCTATCAATGCCGTTCGAGGTAGACTGAAGTCCTTGATCCACCGTGGGATGTGGGATGGCATAGGAGATTTACTCAAGCGCCGCTCATGCAGCTGTGGCCGTTGGGAAACGACGGCTGGGCGTTATTTCGCGGAGTTGGTGCGAACTGAGGCGTTTCCATTGGAAGATACTTACGCGAAGAGCTCGGCCAACGATATCTTGGGTCGCCTGAAATACTTCAGAATGATCCCCACTTCAAGCAGCTGCCCTCATTGCAGCAGAAAGTGGGAGATTCCGATCAAGGAAGCCATCGAAAAAACCCAATACTATTTCAACGGCCTCTGTATCGACTGTATGGATCGGTCAATGGCGAAACGCGAGTCGAGCGATGTTGATTACTGGAAACACAACGAGCCAATGGAGGGTCGTTGGGACAAACACTGCCGTATCAAGCACGGAGAACCGACTTGGTATGCCTCATGGCGCGGCCGTGACGAGACTCGTCAGAAACTCATCAAGGAGCATCGAAAGGAGAAGAGGGCCCGCGACGACTCCTGAATACACTTCAGGGAACTTGAGGGGTGCACCTGGCGTTACGTGACAAAATTCATGCTTCATGACTCGACAAAACTTGCGGGCTCCACGGCCACATTACCAAGACGGTCGGCCTAAGTCTAAGATGGACCGTGATGAGTGGGAAACCGATGGCTTCACGATGGGACGTGTATAGGAGATATTCGACGGCTAAAATCTGGTTTTATGCTTTCTTTAGTGAGCTTCCTATGCGGTGGGGTTTGCTGGGTACTGAAGGACACCTAAATTTTGCAAGTCTACCTGTACTCTCCATTCCACAGTAGCACTTCCTTCCCTTGGACTTGGCTACGAGGTCTGCAAAATAGTTACCCCATTAGAAAAACCTCAGATCAGTAAACCGTCCCACCAAGAAGTCCATGTCTGAGTGACTCGAAAAGAGCTAGAAAGGATGGAAAAAGAGTATTGTTCGCACTATGGTTTCAAAATGCTATTCACCACACTTGGGGGCCATGACTGGCTTCCTAGGGTACAGATAGATTCAGCGAGCATGCCCGTAATATGGGCAGGCAGCCCAAATAGCGCCCAAGGTCGTGATGCATTGGAAGAGGTGGATGGCTTTCGGTCTGGTGATACAAAGAAGGTTTACGGCGTAGAGACTGCGAAAGCCAGAAACCTGCAGCAGCATCTTCTTATGTCAAACTTGCTGCGAGTTGGAGAAAGGGTGTGGAAGCATGAACATAATGCTGACGTTGGTTCTCTACAGGAATCCTGAACGAAGAATAATACTTTTACAACGGTCTGGACACGTTGTTTATGCAGATGGTATTGATGAAACTGTCCAACGTTCCGAAGCTGCACCGTCGGTGCGACAGTGCCGGGACCACGCCTCCGACCACTGCATAACTTCAACGCCAACCAACGGAATCTCACTGTTCAAATTAGCACATCAGCGCCCTGGCCCAAGAAACGCGCCCATCGAAGAAGATATTTCACAGACAGTGCTGATAAGCTTAATTTAGCGATGCAGATCGTATGATGGCGCCTCCCCGCATTGTCCGAAGACACACCCGTGGGGCCGCGCTGAACGTCCTCGGGAGGCAACACAACACCAACGCCAGGGTCCGATGCCCTCTCTGCTGGGCTCACGCCTCGTGCGCGACACGAACACCCAGATTGCGGGAATGGTGTATTCGGCACAAGGAGGGACGAGGCTGTTCCTGTCTTGGGACGAACACGAGGCAGGCCGCGTGCAGGCAGGCGTTGCATCAGTCGAAGCGAGAACAACATTGTGGAGTTAACGACAGCGATAGCGCTGACCGCTTCCAGGTGTCTTCGCTAGGAATTGAAGATCACCATCAGCATAAATGGAAAGTTTTCGCTAACCACCACGCCTAATGCATCGTGTCGTGTAACTACTGGCGGCCTTGCCCCGCCGATCATATTGAGCTCTGACTGTTGAAGGCCTCACGAAACGCCCATGTCTTTCGGCTGACTGTACGCAGCGATTACACCACCATCAATCTTTCACGCCTCTCATTCGTCTACTTTCTGACATCTGCACGATAGTGCGCCAATCTAGGTCTCGGGAATGCCTCCGAGTTTGCAGCTCTCCTCCACGCAAGCCATGGACGTCGCGGTCTTCCAACCAAAGTTAATTCCATGATCTCAACGTTTGCTTGGTTCGTGGGAGAACTTTGACGGCCCGACGCTGCTCAAGCCATATCGACCACCGGGAAGCCATGTCTCGTCGATCCTGTTGTGGTACGGACCTCCGGTCCGTGCGCAAGGGAAGCACTGTATGGCCAGGCACGCCATGTTATCAGCATTCGGGAGCTGACTGCGCATATCGCAATTTTCGGTTTCACTGCAGTATGGGGTGAAACCAATCCAATGATTTCCCGACGCCGATGGCGAGCTCGAGTCAAGCTTTGGGAAGTGTCCCAATCCGGATCCTTGTGTGATGGTGTGTAGATTCGGCGGCGGTTGAGGGTTTGCATTTAAGTGTGAGCACTTCCCGAGCACAAGGCCCCGTCGGCTCTTCAGGTTTGCACTCAGGCTATCACTTCAGATATCATTGCCGTTATCTCTGCTGTGGCGTATCGAACGTCAAGGGACATTCATATCTAGGGCCGTTGAGCACCTCATCTCCACCATGGCGTCTCATGCAGAGGTAGAGTTGGTGCCTGGCACTGAAGTAATGGATGCTTCAGGCAAGACAAAGAAGGCTTTGATTCCCCAGCCATCGAACGATCCTCAGGACCCCCTCAACTGGGCATGGTATTGGAAGGGTAAGCAGCTCTCCACCTCTTCCGAACCACCAGCGACTAACAGCTTTTCAGCAATGGCCATGACCAGCCAGTGGCTGTTCACCTGGATCTCCGTCACCGGAGCCCTCTCAATTGCACCTATGTTTCCTTTGCTCGGGCAGGAATTCCACTTGAACAACAATCAGCTGTCTCTCCTCACTGGCATCACGGTCATTACGCTCGGTTTCGCCAATTTCTTCATTGTGCCACTTAGCAACATCTTCGGTCGACGGGCGGTGAGCATCGTCTTCTCGGTATTCATCATGTTGACCTGCATCTGGGAGGCTCTCGCTACGTCTCACCGTAGTCTGCTTGCAGCTCGCGCTTTGAATGGGCTGGTCTGCGCTACATCTGAGTCAATTCCAGTTCAAATGATTGCCGATATATTCTTCCTCCATGAGCGTGGTCTGTGGACTGGCGTTTACTTGTAAGCAACCTTCATTGGCTTGTAATATTGTTTCTAACAATCGACAGTACTGGCTACTTCTTGGGTGCCTTCCTTGGCCCTGTCATGTCCGGTAACATTGCGGCCCACCACGGTTGGAATTCGTTCTTCTGGCTCGAGACCGGTCTCTCAGCATTTGCGATTTTCATGATCGCTCTTACCTTCCCAGAGACCAAGTATCATCGCAGTTCCCGCGGCGCTAAGCGCGTCTCTCCTCCTGAGTCCGTCCAAGGCATCACGACCGACATCGAAGGTAACGCCGAAAACAACGTCGAGAAGGTTCCAACAAACACCCATAACGGCGCCGACTCCGAGACTAGCTCGCTCAACGCTCCAGTCGGCAAGGGTCGTCCATCCCGCAAGCAATGGATGCCCTTCCAGGCACCTGACTCACGCTGGAAGATGTTCGTTGTTCGTGACACATTGACCCCAGTCAAAGTCTTCTTCAACCCGATCATCTTCTGGGCCGGTCTCATGCTTGCTGGTCCCGCTGACTTGGTCCTCTTCTTCAACATCACCGAGTCGGTCGTCCTCGCTGCACCACCTTACCTCTTCACGCCCGCTCAAGTCGGTTACACGAACTTTGCTTTCGTCATCGGCGCTGTGCTTGGTCTTGCTACAGCCGGTCCCTTCTCTGACTGGATTGCTGCGCGTGCCACGCGCAAGAATGGCGGTATCCGCGAGGCTGAGATGCGTCTCCCAGCACTCTGGTTCTACATGGTCATCACGATGCTCTCGCTCATTCTCGGCGGTCTCGCATACCAGCGCCAATGGGGTTGGGGCCACATTGTGGTCTGGGGCTATGGATTCGCCGGCCTCAGCGTCACTACTGTGCCCACCATCGCTATTGCGTATGCCGTTGATTGCTACAAGCCCATCTCGGGTGAAATCATGGTCGTCGCTACTGTGTGCAAGAACTTCATTGCTTTCAGCTACAGCTATTGGGTTTTTGATCTCGCACATGAAAGCAAGGATGGCTGGATCACTCCTGCGATGGTTATCTTTGCTTGCACCGTTGGACCTGCGATCTTTGCGCTGCCGCTGTATTATGGTCTTGGCAAGAAGATTAGGAGGTGGACGAGGAATTCGGATCTGCATCGCATGGAGGAAATGATCAATTAACAGTACCGATACTTTATTGGACAAGATGGAGTCATTGAAGGATGCTGGACGCAAATTTGATACCATGGGCTTGTGGGCTGTGTTGTCAGTCGCTGTTGTCTTACGTTCCTGCGTGCTTGATGGATGCAGTATCATGCACGTAGCCGATAGTCATGTAAACCTAATTTTTTTATACATGCTTGCCTCACGATTGTGATCTCCACATTGCTCACATCTTTGAATCAAGGGGTTGGGTAACCTAGGGCAGCCCATGCGCTCCACATTCAAGGTACCACACATCCAAGGCAGGCGCGCCATCATTGCTTGGCAATTCTGCGGTGGATGTCGTAAGCTGCTCATCCAATCCTCGGGGCTTTCACTCGTGTGGGATCCCTGTCCCCAAAACCGCAGCGCTCATACAATCGAACACAACTCGGGGGTCACGACATGTCTCTTGGCCGTGTTTCTCCGATTAGAGACTACTCTTGTGGAGTATTCGTTTCAAGTCACCCGATCCACAATTAAAATACTGTAGCTGGGCTTTACCTCGTTCATCTCTAAGCTCCAGCCGCTATACCAACTCTCCCAAGGCCACTGGCCAACGCTTCTCCAATGACGAAATCTTTTCTAAACGGATTTTATCAAGTAAGTGTGTTTATCGCTATCGTACTCGAGATAGCACTCTAGTACTAGCATCTTTTTCTTACACCACTGGCGAAGAACATATGTAGTTCACGTCCGCTTTCAGGTTCGATGTCAGGCGAATGGAACCCAACAAAACCCACACGACGATATGTTCCTTTCCCTTCATCGACTGGAGTGAAGAGCAACGCGTCGATTCTTTTTGTGTGACCCGTTCCACCATGGTCCAAGCTATTTGCCACATATCCGTTGTAGAGGAGTGGGTCTGTGAGATAATATTGAATCTAGTCCTTCCTATGCATATCGTGGATCGAAAGGCGGATATTTCTAGTCTGTAATAGTGATTCCTCTGGCCACCAGGCGTACGTGGTAGAAAGGACATTTCCAAGGCCAGCAAAAAGAGATCTCCGGGGATGCCAAGCTTGGATTGCGCACCGGGTCGCGAGCGCTTTGTCGAACTTGATGCTAGGTTCGGACCGCCACATCGTCGTCGCTTTCGAGGTGCGCGTCCCTGTCGCGGCTGGATAACGCAACTGAAATGGTCTTCATCGAAGAACTCGACGTTGGATCTGATGACCTACTCTGCACAGATTTTCCCGAAGCTTTAGAAAACTGAATTCAGCTGGTCCATATTGTGTTGTGCTTATGCTTGTGCTTATTTCGACAAGTCTCACTAATTAGCACAGCCACATCGACATCATTCGTGCCAGCTGGTCTCGGACACCAGACTGTGCGGCGCCATCTATCGATGCCCAAGACAAGACTGGGACGCACGGCAGCCATTTGTAACGACGACCTTGTGATTCTGTGCTCTTTCCTTGCCCTACTCTGAGCAGCGAATTTTTATGCCAACAGCACTCATGTCGCTCTTAGGGCGTATATGACAAGTGACTTAGAAATTGATACCTAGGACTTCTAAGGAAGCATCGTAGCTGTTAGATCGATCCTTGTGATAGTACGCTACGGATTAGCATATAAGATATGTTCGGGCTGGTGGTGATGCAAATTCTTGGGACTTGTCTCCTGAGTCTCAGAGTAGACCGAGTACACTGTTGGACGTTTGAGCGAATTGCTGTACCGTGCCAGTGACTCTTCGATGGCACTGTCAGAACAAAGCGGGTCATAGACTGCATCCCTACCTTGACTAGCTCACAGCCACGTTCATTTGAGAAATAGAGAAGATCTAGAATGCTTTCGCGATGCCAACAATTCTGATGAATATAGCAATAACAATGGTGGGGCATCCACAAATTCAATTTGAGATCAAGAAATGCTGGTAAGATTCTCCGGATCGGCTCTATTATGTCCACATCGCAAGGCCACTCGATTCCCATCATCGATCGACGTCAGCGTATATGTGAAGAGGATTGAGCCTACGATTCCACTACGCGGTAAACTTCACAGCAGCCATGTGCTGACCCGGAAGCTCATCAAGCCAACCTTCAGTGTCCTCCGTAACCGTGTTTTTCACAGCGCACTTGTTCATCTCAGCAATGGTCTGAGTCTTCAGGACACTCTGTACACCGGGGCTGCCGCACTTATGGAACATGCAAGAGTCGTTCATTACACGCTGTAGAGAGTCGCCCTTCCAGCCAAAGACGTAATCGGCGTGAGTTCCATACCCTTTGTTGTCCATGTATGACCACACGAAAGGCTGCGAGCCGTCCTTTGGCCACATATCTTTGAAGACTGTGGTGTTCCACATCGTTTCGTAGGCGAGCTGAGGCATGCGTACTGGGTGGGAGGCCGGGCATGCGCCTATGAATAACGTGTTAGCATTTGATACCAACGAAGAAGCAAGAATTTATTCGAGATGATTACCTGATACTTGGAAGCCCCCTTTAACAGTGCTGTACATATGCGACTGATGGTCTGGACTATCGAGGTTGACTCCGTCCCAGCAGTTTGGGAAGTGGTGAATGGCCATAATGCCAGCGGCGCAAGGCTTGGCTGGAAAATCTGGAGTTTCAGAGCCCCTCGTCAAGATTGTCTGTAGGCAAGTGTATCGAAGGCCCTTGTTGGCTTTCGCTGCATCGAGCGTACTGGTTGTAGGGGAGCCGACAGTCATCCGGAAACCAGGCTGGAACGCAGTGATATGCTGGTCACCGTTCGAGGTGAAATCCTGCTGAGTGTAATATATTGTCATGCCGCCTTGAATGTCTGGCGCATCTTTTCCTTCGGTGCCAAGTTGGGCATTGGCATATTGAGGCACGCGCTTGTAGGAGCCATTTTCATGTCTGAAATACATGACTGCAGTCCAATAGTTTGAGCTTGTAACATCAGTGGGTGGTTTTATACACTTGGATTGGGGCACTCACAAGTCTTCTGTGTATGCGCAAGTTGTACAGGTACCCTGCTCGCCAATGTCGCCCTTCATGTTGGGGTCGAAGGCATTGCCGCCAACCTAGCACCCTCATCAGCATACTATATCCCAGTTTCATTCAGGAAAGTCACTTACTATTTGGTGGACATGAGCTGATGGAACGTGGCCTGGCTCGACGAGCGGATCCAAGCGCTGAAGAGAGACTTTTGAGCATCCGAATCTAATAGCGGCATGGGAGAGCCCAGCTTGAAGCAGAATGGAATACCACTTCATCTTGGTATTCGGTGCTCGAGACTTAGGTGCAAATCTTTTCACGGACAACGTTCAAATCCTGCGGCGCGCAACTCACACAGTTAACAGCAACCTTGAATAAAGCGACGGGGTGCGGTACAGCCTCTACTTCCCAGGTTTCTAACATTGTTTTATACTGGAAGAACTTGCCGTGCCATGCCGTTGTCGAACCGTATGATACTAGAGTGATTGACTTCATCTGTTGATGTTGGCGGTGCAGGTCTTGGAGATTAAGCGACCTATCCCCGTGCGAAGATTTTGAATGTAAACGCCCAGGCGACCATGTAGCAGGGTTCCTGGAGTGCCGAAGTGGGGACGTGCTAGGCCTTGTATATTGAACTTGGCTCTGAGATAGGCATATTGGAGTTCGATAAGTACCGATCCATCCCTAGCTGCGTGGGGCAGGGGCAAGCAGCCTCTCTTCACTTCCACAGGTACAGTGCGTCCTTAATCGGACGTTGAAAAAGGACAAATTTTACATCCTTTGCAAACTACAGACAGAGCGAGTGCGAGCGCTGGATAGATGGAAGGTTGGCGGCCAAAGATGCGGTCGTATTGTGGTTTCCGAATCCGAGTCGCACAACCCCTTCGTCCGATTCGGTTTAGGCTCCCACCTTTCCTATCCTGTTTTAGCCTCATGACGACTCCGCTGAGACGAACTTTCAAAGCAACTAAACTCCGGCACTCCTTGCCCACCCGACAAACGTTTCGCACGAGACTCGCGCAATATCACCTTAAACAACAGAATTAGAAAGGTCTAGGGCTCTTCATATCTCAACACGAACAGATAATCGTCAACCACCTCAGTGCGTCTCAAACTCGAGACAAGGTTTTCGATGAGCTCAGAAATCAGATCTCATCATTTCTACAACGCGGACGCAACAGTATCCCGTTCAGAGCGTCTCGAGTCTGATTGTAACTACGGCTTTTCGTGTTGTGTCCCCTGTTATTCTAGCTTTTCTGTTCTTCCAAAATAAACGTCCATCAGATGATGCTGGCCATGTCTCGCATGCTCTCCACCCGGTATTCGAGCACACGACGACCTCGAAATGGGGCCACACTGTTTAAATCCAGAGATGAATGCATCTGTAAGCAAACATGAATCTCCGAAGCCCCTCGACTTCAGCAGCCTCAAACGCAGTGGCGACTTGAGAAGTACCTACATATAATGGTAATGACACGATATGCTCGCACGTCTCTATCTTACACTCGATCCTTTGCTGCCTCTTTTAGATTTCAAGAACTCCATTCTTTCGTTTTTCCTTTACAATCTTTCGTTATACTATTATGAATCAACATGTCGTTCTTTTTAAAACCAGGCCGCGCTTTAGCGACCGTAGTCTCTCTTTTATATTTATTTAATGTGGCCAATTGCTACACCCTTGATACGAAAAGTTGTCTAGGAACGCTGAAGACAAGGGTTGATAAGGCAATGGACGAGGCCCTTGCTATTGTCACATACGCAGAGAAGCGTGCGGCCAAGGTACGTATCCAGCGATTGTCTATGGGTGAGTGAGGTTCGGAGCAACGAGAATGTAGCTGTCTCTGGACTTATCTATACTTTTGGACTAGTATATTCTTGTCGTGGGATAACAAGACTTTATTGACTCTGTCCACCACCTTAGAGGTCGCCCTTCAAACGCCAGGGCGCCCTTCTACACGACCTCCTCAGCGCCACGGACGAAACCGATGGGTTTGCATTGACCCAAGCTAGTAGTAAATTACACACACGAAGTGGTCCACCAAAGTCACGAACACGGTATTGACCAGCGGTAGGCGCATTCAACACAGTCAAAGCCACCATTGAGAATGGTGATATTATCATTCACTGGAACGACAAGCACTTGACGAAGGCGGATGGCCACAACGATCTATATTTCGACGATAGCGACAATCGCCAAGCACGAGTACAGGGCTTGAATTCCCCGAATCGCAAGGCTACCGCTTGTGGTGGTATCATGCGAGCCTTTGAGTATGACTTTCTGGATGGGAGAACGGGCAAATCTCGTGGCAAAGCAATCGTTCCCTGCTCAAACTTGAATGCCGGTGCTCTGAAAGCTTTCGACGAAGATGAAGACATCACGTTCTGGCGAGACAAAGACATGCGACAGGTCACTGAGTGTTTAGACTTCATCGGACGGTATCTGTCGTATATGATACTGCTCGAGCTATTCCACGCTGTAGACGAAACGAACTATCAGTACTTGAACTACTCCAGTCGGCGTCAAGCCGAAAGATATGGCAATCGCGAAATCACAGGTCACGCAGTAGGATCCACAGGCGAGGGTGGACTAACATACCTTGCCTGGCTACATAAAGCCGACTCGGATGCTCTACTGGCTTGTGGATACTATTTGAACCGGTTTTTATCCTAGAACGGTGTCTTCAAGCTCACGGCCAAGCGAGACCGCCCACCCATTGCATTGCGTCGCCGTCTTGCTGATTTCAAGGCTCGAGCACGCGGGGGAGGTGGTAGCGGCAAACCCAAGCCTGCACCAGCGCCAGCTCCCAAACCCACACCATCTCCTGCGCCTGCGCCCGCGCCTGCTTACAAGCCTCCAGTGAGCAACCCTCCGATCAGCAATGCACCGCCCGCAAGCTCTGCTGCCCCGAAGCCAGCTAGTAATCAACTTACCCCGTCAAGTCCGGCTGCACCTAGTGTGCCGCGGTCTCTTCGGTCTCTTCTATAAACTCAGTCTCTTGTATGAATTCGGTCTCTTCTGTCAGTTCAGTATCTTCTGTAAAATCCCTCTCTTGGGTAAGTTTCCGCTCCTTGGTAACTTCAATGTGCATAGTGAGCTCTAAGCACATCTGGTCACGATATAGCATTTGGACACTCTAGATAAGTCGTTGAAGGGCTTCTGCAATTTGTTAGGCCAACAGCTGACACGCATTTAGGCTATTCCGTCCGCAGCTTCCTCATCTGCGACTACTACCAACGAGCTCGGCCTCGACAAGTACAGCTGCATCATCCAAGTCGTCTTCGTCTTCATCGCGCTCCTCATCTTCGTCTGTTCTACCGATCGAAACGGCACTTGGGGATGCAGCATCGAAGTTCCCTCCTATCAAAGGCATAACTATCGCAATCTGCCAATCCCGGACACTGATGCTGGGGTAGTTACGACTGCTCCAGCTGCAGTAGCTTCCCCTGTTTCTTCAGCGTTGTAGATTTGCGTTCTGCTTTTTGGGCGGTTTCAGCATCTTTCGCGTTCATAATCTGAATTATTTGTACTTGGTTACGGGAATCTGATGGAGCATGGGAAACATAAATAGACTAAACTTGATGTTAAATTCACATCCTAAGCCTATAAATACAGTTCTGTGCTGTAGTTTCCCGGTATCGTAAGGCGATCCACAGCTGCCTGCTAATCTGCCAGTGCCTGCTAATCTGCCAGTGCCTGGCCCGAATCGTAAATTGGGCTCCGAGCGAATGCTATTGAGTTAACAGCTGCGCTTGTAATGCCCGGAGACCGTCATTTTTCAATCTTCGGCAGTCCGAAGTTCGCGACTTCAATGGAGGTGAAGCGCGACTGCTGCGCCCCTCGGTGCCTGGGTATCCATCGCGGGGCAGGAGCAAACACCACAACTCAACTTCCTCTTCTCGTCAACACCTAACTCCGCCATCTAACGACACCAACAATTAAGTTCCCAATTGAACTAAAAACACTTAATCTACGCGCCAGTACCAGGTCACCGAGAGCCACATACAGAATGGCTTCCAAACTACAGCAACCCTCGAGTTCCTCTTCCAATGACTCTTATCAACCTCTTCGAAACCCAATTTCAGGCCACAGACTCGGCGGAGGCACTGATCTCAGCATAGCCGAGATCCTAGCGCTGCCTGAGCAAGAACGCAACGAGCTGGCAGAACGTATGGGCGTCATTTCGTGGGAGCCGTTCACTATTCGCGCGATCTGCACGCCTGGAGACGTGTATTCCCACGTCACGCGTGAAAGGCTGACTACGCCAGCGCCTATCCCGGACTTTGACAGCGATGAAGAGTCAGTGGAGAAGGCAGCAGAGGATCATACGCCAGATCAGCGGTCAGAAGGGCCGGAGAGGCGCAAGGCGAGGGCGACGAGGAAAAGAGATCGCAGTAATCGAGCGCCATTCACCGAAACTGTACTCTTCACGGACGATTCAGTTAACTCCTGAAGACAAGCACTGGTTTTGCTGGGCTTGAGCCAGCCCGTTCAAATGATTGTCAACGTCATAATCACGTGATAGCGTGACACCTGAGAGACGTGTCGAACATGAGAAATGGTCCGAAGCTTGGACTTATCACTAAGATGCTGATCGGCCGTGGGATATATTGGCTTGCATTGCTATCGAAGGCCCGTGCATAATCTCGAGTCAGGGACTAGCGCAAGACGCGCTTTTGCACGAGACGCGTCTCCCGCGCTGACGCGCTCTCTTTGACAACAATCATTCAACGACAGCTGATGAAATGGTCAAGAACTTTGTCTTCGCCGTACGTGGAGGCCCCAAACCTGGGCTTTACCTCGATTGGGATGAATCTGGAACCATGTTCGAGATGTCCCAGCTGTTGTCTACAAAGGATTCGTTACCGTCGAAGAAGCTGAAGCTTTCCTCCATGAGGGCCAGAACAGCGGCAAACCTCCAATCACCTTCTTCAGTACGAAAACTACCGAATGCGTCGAAAACTACGAGCGTCAATGTTTCATGTCAATCACCAAGAGTTATCGGACACTCAGCAAAGCCCAAGTGTACCTAGACGGCAATGGTGTTGAAGTGGGCGCAAGCTTCGTCCACAAGAGCAAATCCACGAGCTATTTCGCTCAGCATCGGAATTTTGAACCGATACCGAATGCCCCCTTCAATGACGAGTTCGACCGCCTAGTGTCGTCGCAAGACTGGACACGCGAGGAAGCACGAGAGCAGAAGGCCCGCGCGACGGAAGAAGAGTTAGGGTACCACTATGGCTTCACCAAGAAGGAAGAAGGGGTTGAAACGTCTGAGAAGGAGGAGCAGGAGCCTATGCTCAAAGGTTATCAGGCGCTGTGTGACGAGCTCGGTAAACCCAAGCATGACACAGTGCTTGGATGTATCCAGGAACTCAAAAGGGAGCCGTTCTTCAACATTATCGACGTCATCGACGCGCGCCGCACGGGGAAGCCAGCCAAGGGGTATACGGACTTCGACGACTTTGCCTCGTATACTCTCGAGCCTGGGAAGTGCCTTGATAGAAAGATGATACATCAAACAGACGGCAAGATTCTGCAATCGCTGCTCCAAGACTTCACATGGGGGCCCCAGGATGTACATTCGCCGAGATTTATAAGAAGTACGAAGTCAAGATATGGGTTGGAGAAAGAGCGTCATGGAGGTGTGCGATCAGGGAGGGTGAGCAGGAAATATCCGCGGAAGGGCGACTATTATCGGCCTATTCGAGCTTGATGGTGAATGGGCTTGTCTTAGAACCTCGAATATCTATGCACATCAATTAGTACGTATATCTTCGAGTTCAGCCACATGCGTTGGAGGGCAATTGATTACCCGGTATATTCGAAAATGGAATTACTACATGGCGTTTCTTTAGATGTAGGTAGATACTTCTAGACCTTGAGAGATAACCTCGCGACGAGCGAATCGTAGTAGAATCTGGGGAAACCCAATCAATCACATGGTATTGTATTTAATGTGGCGTGTTGGTATGACCAATGTCCTTTGATTAGCAAAACCTTATATGTGCGAGGTAGCAGTTACGCGACGCTCGTTATAATGAAATGCTCCCGCGCTACCAGAGATGGGGACGAACAAGAAAAGCAAATCCATTTTGGCTTCAGGGCTGAGCAGAACACAGACATGTATAAGCACTACTGACAATGCATCCTTCATCACATTGTGGCTGCGCTTTGGACTGTTGTTACTCGATAGTGTCTTTGATCGCGCTCCCTACGCAAGCCTATGGGGACGACTGGTCGCGTTGCACGAGTGGCGAGTCTCCAGCATAACATAAGTGAAGCATTCCGAAGAGTTGAGACCCCGTAGTATGCCACCACTGCGTCGCTACGCCCTGAACCTTATCACATGACCCGAGCGAAGTCGCGAGTCATGGGTCCAAGCTAGCGTGTTCCACGGGTGTGATAACCTATGGTACGTCAGCGTTCCTCGCGACTGGAACGCGCTCTACCTCCTTTCCTCCATCTCTCAACGTCCAGACTCGTTCGATAATCTACCATGGCTAAGAGCTACTACGTCGTCCGCAAAGGCCGAAAGCCAGGCATCTACGGATCATGGCCAGAGTGCGAGCACCAGATCAAGGGCTTCAGCGGTGCCATATTTAAGGGGTTCGATACACGCAAAGAAGCCGAGATATTCTATCACACGGGTGAAGAACAAGGCGCAGGCTTCTACGCGGTGGTCAATGGTGACCGTTCAGGCGTCTTTTCGAGCTGGGCCAAGGCGGCCGATGCGAAAGGGAACAATCCAAACGCTAGAGTCTGCAAGTGCGACTCGGAACAAGAGGCCGAGCAATATCTGATTACACGCGGAGTTCGTCCGCACGAGATTCGAGTCGTACAGAGCCAATTCGACAAGTACGCCAACTTCATACCAGATCCTCGCGCCGACTTCAATGATGAGTTCAATCGACTGGCTGCATCTCAAAAATGGAATCCTAGATCTGAAGAATTCAAGAGACAGAGGGCTTTGGCTGCAGAGACCGAAATCGAGAAGCATTACTTCATCAAAGAGGAGGATGGTCGAGCACTCACACAAGAGGAGTCCCTCCTTAGAGGGTATCAGGTTCTCTCTTGCGAAGTGGGCAAACCCGTTCATAACGACATTGTCAGCTGCTTGCAAGAGCTCAAAAAAGCTCCATTTATCAATATCGTCAACCTGATTGACGCTCGCCGAACGGGTAGCCAAATTAACGTGTTCTGGACCTTTGACGAATTCAAGCAATATACACGGCAGCCGGGGAAGACTATAAATCAGCAAATGGCACAGGAAGGCAACGGTGTTCTAGCGTCGCTGTTGCAAAACCTAGATAGTGGCCCGGTCGACGTGAACTCGGATTCCTTCAAAAGAAACGCTCGAGTTAAGGCAGGGCGTATCGAGAAACCAAATCAGCAGCTAAGGCAGCAGCAGGGGCGACAACAAGAACTGCTCAAACGCAGGCTCGAGGAGTATGCTAAACAACACATCGAGGAAGAATCTGAATCGGAGTCGGACGGATCGGTGCAATCCGAAAACTGCGACTGTGGAGAGTGCGAACCCCATTCTGAGAATTGTTCAACTTGTGTTTCGGAGTCCGAAGACGAAGAGGGGTAGCCTCAAGAATGGCTGGTCGGGATGGGGCGGAGTAAGGAGTTTTCGCAACGGATGTATATATGCGAGCTTCGGCCTGTGAAAGGCTGGTTGTATTCGCATTGCTGTGAGTTTGTGTTGCTTTCAGGTGTTCCGGATTCTTTAATGTGTCGATGCACTTTTTTCTTAGCTAGTATAATATTGAATTGACTTGGGTTTTTTCTTCGGCTATTTGTGCTGGCTCCCCTCGCGAGTGTCGCGACTTCCAGAAGTGAGTTGTGCGGCGTTCATTCATTCCATGGTTCGGCATGAACCAGTCAATGATGCCGCGCGATGGCGTTCTATCGCATCGCCTCGGCCTACCATCACACTGATTGAAGTCGCGAGGATAACTACTCAGAGAGTGATTCAATGGTATGACAACATATGCTGTACGCCTTCTTCCCATTATCGCATGACAACATTCATCATGGGTATGTTCATGAAAGAACCACTCCCCTTTATTCTGCCTTCCACGAGAGCTCCGCGATCAGATCTACGAAACTCTTGTCCACGAAGAAGACGGCTACGCATAGGGTCTCGCCTCTACAAGCACCGTCATGCAGATGGGATAGGACGTATGCGATGGGTCGATGTTGCACCGGAGAAAACTTGCAAACGCGGGGCGGAGGAGATGTCTGGCGTCGCTCTGCGCGTCAATTCTCTCCATTCCAGAACCACCGGCAGCCTCGGCGCGCTTTACGAGATCCGAGGCTTACAGTCTAACGCTGATTCTGATTACCTCTACTATTGGGGTCGCCAGATGCGCTACGCTGCGGAATTCTTGACTCCTGACCTTCTCGCCAAGCTAGAACAGAAGCATCCGGACTATAGCTATTACTTTGGGAGACCTTTGCGCATGGCGCTTGAGCATCGCGCGATATTGTGGAGCAGACGATGCGGCTTCTTACCAAGTTTCTGCAATACCTGTGGCGAGCATACACACTCTTTCCCCTAGGTAGCTCATTTCTGGGATGCTATCGAGGGATCTAGCAGAAAAGAGCCTGGCTCGCTCACTCCGATTTGGTTTGGATAACATATCGTTTTTAGAGATTTACTTCATAGCATCCCCACCATAGTCCTCCAAGCCATAATGCCAATATGATATATGAACAGATCCTGGCGCCATAACCATCTTCTCAAACTCATCACGTGAAGTATAAGTATCTTGAGCGAACTTAAATGTACTAGATCCCCGAGATCGGGTGAATGACCTTACGACGGGTGTCGCCACAGTGGTAACGAGCTACGGACCCACATCTTCCCAATGTGGTAGTTTCTCCCGCTGGTGCGGGGTACCCGATCATTATCTGCTGAGAAATTGTAGAGCTACAAAAAGTCAGACACTGCAGTAGCGATGCGTTTAGCAAAGGCTTGAGTATCTATCATCTCAAGGATTTGGACCATACACGACCTACCCAGCAATGTCGACCGAAGAGCAAACCTCAGACGCGCCTTTCACGCTAAGATGGGGAATTATTGGTATCTAGAGTCATTAAATTGTATAAGAGCTATACTAAAGATCTTTAGCAACCGGCATGATCGCATCATGGTTCGTGAGCGACATAGTCCGCAATCCGGCTACGCATCGAGACGAACATGAAGTTCGCCATATCGTTCAAGCAATTGGTTCGTCCTCCATCGCGAAGGCGCAGGAATTTGTCAAAGACTACATTCCCAAAGAAGGCCCACACAAGCCAGCTGTATACGCTTCGTATGAAGAAGTGTACAACGACCCCAATGTCGACATCATATATGTGGCGACTCCTCATTCCCTCCATATGAAGAATACCCTCGACGCTATCAAAGCCGGCAAACATGTGCTTTGTGAGAAGCCGATGGCTATCAACGCCGCAGAGACGAAGAAGATGGTTGATGCAGCACGGGCGAAAGGGGTATTTCTAATGGAAGGTTGTACCTATCTACTCTCGTTTCACCACGGCGCTCACTGACATTAATATTAGCGGTCTGGACGCGCTTCTTCCCTGTTGCGAAGGAATTGCAGAAGCTCATTCATAATGATAAAGCGATAGGAACGGTCAGACGCGCATTCTTGGACTTCGCGCAAGACAGGCCATTCGACACGTTGCCCTCCGATTCAAGAGGCAGGGACCCGAAGCTCGGTGCGGGCGTACTGCTCGATATGGGCATGTACACCCTCACGTGGGCCTCCATGGTCTTTCACTCGAACTTAAAGGCGAAGGATGCGGGACAAGAGCATGAACAGCCGAAGGTCGTCTCGCGTATGTCGCTCAATGGAGGTGCCGATGAGATGTCCACAGTGGTTCTGGAGTATCCGAAGTCTCATGCACAGGCTATATGCACATCATCGTACCTTTCCACGACGAATCACGAGTTCGGTCTTGTTGAGGGAACAGATGGGTCGATTGGGATCTACGGTGAAACAACGTCCAAACCTGGTGGACTCGTACTGCGAGTGAAAGGCAAGGAGCCACAGAGGATGGACTTCCCTGTCGATGGTTGGGGCTTGTTCTACGAAGCTGATGCCGTAGCAAAGAACGTGAGAGATGGGAAGACGGAGAACGAGAGTATGCCACTTGACGAGAGTATGAGGGTGATGAGAATTATAGATGAAGCGCGCCAACAAAACGGGCTGAAGTATCCTCAAGAATAATGATGAGGATGATGTTTTTCAAAGCTACTCTTTCGTGTACCTTCATTGCGTTTCCTCTGCTAGCTTTTCGTTGTTCTGTGTCTTCCCCCGAACACCGAAGCGTTCCTTCTTTTCGTCAGCCCAATAGGGCGTGCTGTCGAATTTGAATTGCAAGATCTCTGGGCGTTGATAGTGACCAGCAGCGTCAACCCAGACTTTGACCAGCCCAAGCTGGGACAGATCGATCTCGCCTTGCACCAATTTCTCTTCAGCGCCGGTATGTGGCCCTGCGATGAATGCACAGAACGGATGAAGTACCGATGACCATCCGCCTCCTGCTTTGACTAGATCCTGCTCACCAAGGTTTTCTCTCATCCAATCAAGACAAGTGTCGTCAACGTAGTTTGATGCAGTGATGACGAAGACTTGCGCGGTGAGAGCGTGCGCTTTCATGAGCGCTTCGATCTGTGCATCCGCAACAGCTTCAAAGCCAGCCATGGTAGACAACGCTGGCCATGCACCAGCATGTATATGTTGGTTCTGGGTGATTAGTGCCTGGCGAGCTCCGTTCATGGTGTGTTCCCAGCACGCTAGGCCACCGAGATTCCAGCCCAGCGAGAGAGGCCAATTGCGCAGAGTACTGCCGTTTCCTTGAGCCCAGACGTATCGCTCAGCATAAGTAGGTTGCAATTTGCGGTGGACACCAAGAATAGTTCCGTCGCTATCGATGATGACTTGCGAGTTGAAGAGGGTGTGACCGCATGCAATGCGCTCTGAGATCCCAAGATTGATAGCAATGCCATTTCTTCTGCAGACGTCTTGGATAGTAGCAACATCCTCGCCCTTGTCCTCGACTACCACACTTTCTTCGGCATACTGTGCTAGCGCGCCCGCTTGCTTGAGCGGCGGGTAGCATTCGATCCAGTACTGCATCGAACGTGAGTACGCGATCTATATTTGCCGTTACCAGTACAAGGCTAGAACTAACCGGATAGCCTGGTATAAACGTCTCTGGGAACACCAGAAGTTTGACATCGTCATTCGCTGCTTGTTCAATGATTTTGATGACTTTCTCGATCGTCGCGATTTTGTTCATGAACACCGGAGCTGCGTGGGCAGCTGCGACCTTGAACTGGGTAATCTTCGAAGGCATGATTCTTATTTATATCAGATCATGTATAGTGGACATGAAGAAATTAATCAGATTCTCCCAAGTATGACGATGGGTGGAGCGGAGAAGCTTCAAAACTATGGTACGAGCGGGGCACCCTTGGCTCCCGTGCCTGGCACGCTTGCTGCTCATTACTACGATTGAATCGACTAGTGTCGTTAATTGGTGACTCCGGTAGGTATCATCCCCACGACGCATGAAATGAAAGGCGCGGTGTTTTGATCTTCATAATTATAGTGCCATTGCCAGGTCACGTGCAACTGTTAGGGCTTCCAGTTGAGTCTCGGATATTGCAAGAGATTCGTTAGTATATGCACATTCGCGACGAATGATAAGGGCAATGTGCACCAGATATGTCAAGAGGGAGGAGCGCTTCAGCGAGAGAGAATAGCTTAGATCAACGTAGTAGCTACACTACGAAACCTTTCACGACATCTGCAAAAGCTTGGTACCCAGAACTGGATTAAGTCATTGGTGAAAGGGACTTGGGACTTTCATTATTGTCCGGGCAGGTGATTTCATCGAATTTCATCCTCCAACCATTATACAATTGAGATTTGTCTCATCTATCTGCAACTTTAAAGGATCTCCAATAGAGTTTGTATAGCGGCCAGGACCTTAAGGGACAGATGTGGCAAGTTAGTTATGTGAAGGGTACCAGAAGGTTGCTATAGTTGCCCAAAGGGTTTCACGGTTTTGTTAGGCAAATCAGATCTGGGTGGCACGTAGGATATAAGATCTAGGGGCACACGTGCCATAAGTTAGCCTGATATCACCTCAATATTGGACAGCACAAGAGTGAATATGAATAGGAGTCAGTCACTTTACAGGTCACGTGTAGGAAGACCTGCGCTTAGGCCATTATGAATACATCGACCGTATTCATTACCGACAGCAAAACTGTTTTCTCTGCTCCCACAGCTCAAGCTCAATTGCCTGACGGTGTTTGTGGATGGTGGGTTTTGTGAACTCGAGGAATGGGAGCGGCATTCTAACGGCGGGAAAGAGCTTGATGCCATCACCAGGCGCCTTGATCCGATCAGTTCGATGACGAAAATTGAGCGCCTTCGCATCCAACCAGGTGGCAGCTCTATGAGCTCCCCGTGAGAATTTTATTCAGCTGGGGCGCCGTGTCCAATCTCATCCTGTTCACTCATGGACCCGTTAATGATCATAGTAAAGGATAGCTACAGGGCGACGGATGAGCTCTGGTGGGCCCGAGAAAAGCTACAAAACTCATCCTCGTCCTGGACAGTGAGGCAAGCTAACAGGATGTTAGGCAAGACCTCTGGGAGATAGAATGCTCATATACATGACTCCAATGGACGACATTGGTGTTTGACTTTGTGAATAGATTGTCCTCTAGCAACAGACGCTGGACAGAACTTATCTCACTGAAAAGCAACGTCACAAAACTGAAACAATCTTCAGCATAATTGGTGATGGCGTTGGCGGTAATATACATGGTGATAGTGAGCCCGCCGGTTCGTTTCTCGATACGTGAGGCGACAGCAAGGCCTGCCATAGCGGCGAGACTCATAATTAACGACCTTTCGTCAAGCTTCACCTATTCTTGCATGCGTTGCGATCTATCGATGATTAAGTGTGATGAAATAATGAAGATTTTGGCCGACTCTGGTATACACTGATGCGTCTCCTTAGAGAATGACCTCTGGACTTGGGTCTGGACTTTGACCCAGTTGAAACATGTGTCATATGCATTTCGACCAGAATCAATGTGTAATAAACGCCAACGGTTCTATCAACCTTTCATGAACTCGTAATTCTCCTTCAGCTGAGCCACAACCCCGTCGAAGACTGCTTTCTGAAACGAGAGATCATCAAGACTGCTCGCGCGACTATCGAATTGGCATCGTACACATCTCCGCACAGCGTCGCTATATTTTGCTCCCGCTTCGCTGTAGAGCTCATCAACGACCCGATCGGCCGTACAATACTCAGTCATAAGATCTATGCGAGGATCACCAGTATCGCAAGCACCGTCTTCTGATTTATGTAATTCCTGCAGCGCCTTTCCATACCAGAGCTCGATGAGCGATACTCCAAGAGCAAAAAGTGTTTGATTACGGATGATGCGGCTGATTGATGATGGCACTCGATTCTGCGACGCTGGATCTGGTTGATTGAAATGCTGCGAGACAAAAGGGTGGTCGTATATCGTCTTGTCGGATCTATTGATAAAGAATATATTGTCTTTGCTCCAATTTTCTCCTAACCATGGTGTTTCATGCAGCTGCAGTACGCTGGATGCCAGTGTAACGGCAAGTCGAAGACGGTCTTGGCGCGTGAACTTTGTATCTTGGAGGACTTTTCGTAGCGTCAAGACGGTCCATAGCTCTGGATTGCTAGGCGGATCCTTGAGTGGATATATATGAATGCCATACTTCTGCTTCGCGTATTCATTTGCTAATAGAGAAAGGCATACATCCCGTTGCGGTTTCTGTAGCGTGCTTATCGCCGTGCAAAGGTCTTGAATTGGTTGTATGTCCGGTACCGGGTCCAAGGCAGCCTGGACGGCTTTCTTTGCCTTATGAGCAAACCTGACACCCTTCTTGCCAGTCCTGGAGCACGGTTGTGTCGTTACCGGAGTTTCTTGTTCTCTGGTGATCCGAACGCTGGCCTCTTCCCAGCTCCAGGGCATATCAGTTGCGCTAGTATGATGTTTCGGATATGGATGATGATGGTGATGATGACGATGACTATAACAGAACACGACGTGGAATGGATCTTTCATGGACTCTTCTTCATTGTCATCATCATCGCTGGAGACATCTTCAATACGCGGCTCGAGTCGGAGATTGACGCTGTGGTCAGCATGACAAGGGCATTTCCAGCCGGATCGCAATGCTGAGTGGAAGCCTTGTGCGTGATCGTGTATCACACTGAAGTTTGGCATGTTTTGACTATCTTGTTTGCGCCTGTTCTGAAGCGTCTCGAGCCTCCTTGTCTGGGTGGTCAACTGTAGGAGCGAATAGTTGGCGCGACGAAGCTTAGCCATCAAGTCATCGTAGTCCGCTTTGTGCACACTAAACTTGAGCCGTTTGTAATGCTCTTTGAACGCCTTCTCTTCTGTGAATTGTGGCTATTCAGGTATTAGCAGCAGTCACGTGATGAGCAGCAACTTGGCTAAGAGTCTATCCCACTTGCCTTGCCAGAAACACCAAGCTTGAGTCTTTGTCGAAACACATTGGACGTCTCGTTCATCTGGTTGACCGTATTGATGTAGGCCTCATAGCCTTCGCCAAGCCGCTCCTTTAGCTTCCGCTCGAAGTCTTCGTCCTTCCATCGCTCCCCGCCAGGTTCGTTCAGCATCTCTTTTAGCGTCGTTGGCTTGACGAGGCCAAAGAGCAGCAACTCGATGGTGTTCACGAACAGAACATGCTCGGTCCCCAGCTCGTTCCGTAGGGTCTTATACTCTTCTTTGTACTTCACGTAGCGTCTCGTGACGGCGATGCCTTTGGCGTAGAATTCGAGACCCGCGAGAATAAGGGGGATGGAGCCGAGGACAAGGCCCGCCGCCTCCACGCCGGACATTCTAAAAAGTCACTTCAGAAATCGCGAAGAGTGTCGAAGATGAAGATGCAAGGCTCCGATGGCTTAGGCTTGAGATTGAACGCGGGGTTATCGGCCCCCAAGGTGCAACCGCCACTCGGGCGCACAAGCCTTCACCGGTCGCGATTTCAGCCGTGGATGCCGTCTTCACCACCAAGAGCAGTACTCACGATATACCTCGCGTGGATGTGTAATGGCAGAATAACGTGTTTGTTGTGTGGATCCACCGATGGATGCTGCTCCACATCTCTCAGGTCATGTTGACCTCTGTGGACGCGCCTTCCTCAAACTCGCTGAGGCCTTACCGACTGCCCCGCGCTTCGCGACTCAAGTGTCTCTCAACAGCGTCAATGATGAGTTTGGACGATTCAAGATATGGGCTGGGAATATCGCTGCCCATCGAAAAGGCCGCCGCTCCCTCGAGTATCGCCTGCGTGATGCCGCGCATCTCAAAATCGAGACGCATAATTTACTAGCAGCGCTGCAGGAGTCGCTCGCAGATGGTGCCTTCCCCTCACTCCACGACTCCGAAACGCCCGTTTTGACTGACGTCCAACAGCCCTGAGTATCGCGAAAGGCGAGAGAATACCATGGGAAGAGCTTACCGACTCCGATACTGACTCCGAGTCCGGGTCAGAGGTCTCTGAAGTGCAGGGTGACACTGAGCTCAAGCAGCTCTTTAAGAGCATCCGCAACACTCTGACATGCCTCTTCCGCCTGTCGATGGCGATTCGGGATCCTGCGCCCAACAGCCAATTCCGGAGTACAATCACAATCGACAAGTCGTACCACCTGGAGCATGACATCCAGCATGCCAGGGCGAAATTCAGCGGCGGCGAGGACTTCTTGACTTCGCGCCTTGGTAGAGCCATCTCAGGGCGTCGACAGTATCTCGCATATCGGGAACAGCACCACGGCAAGCTGGCAAAGAATGTTGAAAAGATTGGGTTCGAGGAGCCACGCACGGAGCATACAACGAATAGCACCGAAGCCTCACCACTACCGGCAACCGGAGGTGCTATCGCTGCTGCCGTGGCCGAGCCTGTCGATGTGGCCGATAATGACGATGCTCTGTCTCAAACTTCTTATGCTTCTTCAATCGACACAACAATTAGAGTGCCATCTTTACCTAGAGAAGCACGACAGCAGGAGCACTTCGAATGCCCGCTCTGCTTTATGATTGTTTCGATTCATACCACAGCCGCTTGGAGACAACACGTATACCGGGATCTTCACCCCTATAGTTGTACATTCAGGGACTGCGCTACTGCAGATCGCCTATATGACTCGCGACATGCGTGGTTCAAACACGAGCTAGAAGCCCATCGAGGGTCGTGGCAGTGCGTAGAAGGCTGCGACGACATCTTCTCGGTAGAAGAAGACTTTGATGACCACGTTCGGCACTGCCACCAGGACTTGGCAGCGGATAAGACCCTCTCCCTGCTGAAGCGGAGTGCTGCTAGAGGTGCTCTTCTTGGTGAACTCGATGAATGCCCTTTGTGTCGCAAAACGATGACTTTGAAGGCACTACAGAAACACCTGGGTCATCATCAAGAGCAGCTCGCTCTGTTCGCGCTTCCCCCAAACTTGGAGGCCACTGAAGATGATCCGCTTGATGACGAATGTGACGCTGTTGACGTTCCCAAATGGAAAGATGACGATGAGTCCGAGCTCAGCGCCATGGACGAAGTAGACGACGAGCAACCTGAAGAGTCGGGTGGTATATCTTTTCCCTGCTTCGTCCCCGGATGTACACAGGAGGATCGATGCCATACGGAAGCTGCACTCATGCAACACATTTTGAAAGCGCATGGAGCGGAGCATCTACATTGCTGTCCTGAACGGGGATGCGATGAAATGTTCCCGTTATCGAAGCAACTCGAAGCGCATGTAAAAATGGAACACCTAGCATATCAGTGCAATGTGCCTGGATGCAACCGTCCCATCTATCGTGTTATTGGCTTGGGAAGGATACGTCAGCATATTAATCAGCATCATCCAGATGTTGAATTGATCGAGCCATACATTGAGCTTCTTCCTACGCTTCCTCCTGTCGGGCTGACAGAGCCGCCACCTCCTGATCTTGATGATGGCAGTGTCGATTTTTGGAGTATCATTCCTGGTGCCAAATCGTACGTGCGCAAAGTCATGGAGGCCCAGGAAAGCTACAGACGAAAGCATGCTCATGAACGCAGACAGATGGAGACTTCCTTGCACAAGATATCATCTTTCAAAGAAAGCGAAGATACTCTTGGGGAAACGTCCTACCCTTGCCAATACAAGGACTGCAGTCAAATATTTGCTAGTCTGGAAGATCGCCTTACACATGCGCGCGCGAAGCATCACCCGTTTCGCTGCGCTGCTGGAAGCTGTACCCCTGAAGATAGTCGCTTCCGAGGTTTGGACGAGGTCAGGGCTCACTTAGAACAAGAGCATCCGGATATAAAGGACCCTGAGACATACGTTCGTTCAGGATGGGATCGAGGAGCTCAAGTCGCTGGCCCTAGCCATAAGCAGGCAGATCAGTCATTACGTAACGACGAAAATAAATCACCAACTCGCAGCTCCTCGGTCTCCATCTCGTCGGAATCTCCCGTCACCTTCACCGAAGAGCCCGAGGAGGCACTTGTCCAGCGCTACGACGCCGACAGTGGTGCCACTCTTGTGCATATCCACGCACCATCGAATAATGAAGAAAGGGCGGGAGGCCCTCGAATCACGGGGAGTCATAGAGTCGAAATAGCTGTCGACAATGCAAATGAAGAACTTGATAATGATAGCGAGGATCGAATTCGTCAGGACTGGAAAAAGATCAAGACAAGACGGGAAATGAAAGAGGAGGGGAGGCTGGAGACGCTCAGGCGGAAAGCTGAAGAGGAACAGAGCACCGCAGAATTGTCTAGTACTGTACGACTATTTGGGGAGATTGGCCGCTCAGCCCTCTCTATCGATGATCTGACAGGAAAGAATGATGATCCTGTTGAACTTGAGCATCGGAAAACTGGAGTAGACCAAGAAGTCGATCGCTCCAGCACACGATACAGTGGCCGCGACCCTAGCGAAGAACAGGCTATAGTGGATCAACAAAGCTCGTCCAAACGAACAGCAATTCCAAGATGCACTCGTTGTATTACCACGAGGACTTACTGCGGTGGTGATCCAGGGGATGGCCTGGGATGCAGGGCTTGTAGACGTGCCGGTGTTGCTGCAGGCTGCGAATTTTCGACATCAAATCAAGAGAATGTCGTAGCCCTTGGCCAGAAACAGCTCACCTCCGGCAGTGGCTCTAGAGATGCGCGGACGGCCCCAGAAGAGCGCGACATCCTCGCACGCAGGGTCGCATCAGGGCAGACAAATCAATTGGTTCCAAATCACGTACATACGGACCCGAGAGGCAACACGTCTTTGTCGCAGCAGCTTGGAACAGATGTTATGGATGAAAGAGAGAATGACAGGTCAGAATCTACAAACAGCGAAGATGAGAGTATTTCAGACTTCTTAAAGCTTTTGGAGCAGAAGAAGGATCTTAAGAGCTTCAATCGTAGCGACAATGCTGAGAAAGACACGACCATGCGCCGAACGACCGCTCAACTCGCGCGTGCGAAGGGAGATCCCAGAGCAACGTATTCAGATCTTCCCAATTCGTCAACTGATGGTCTAGAAAGTTTTACATGTCAGTTCTGTAACACCGTGTATACAGGTCGTTGGGCTCAGAGAAACCTCGAACGTCACCAAAAGCAAAGACATGCCCAAGAATATGGTCCGGTCGCTAGTCAGGCAGTACTCCTCCCCGCTAGCCCCAACAGCTCCGAAGACGAGGATGAGTTGGGAGCCGCAAGTGCTGAAGAGGGGTTAAGGCCTACTCGAGCCTATCGCCGGGTCCGTCGTGCCGAGTTCGTCCTCGAGGAACTTGGTAGCGATTCAGACTATGATGGCGACAAAGAGATGCTAAGACCAGGCACTCAGGTCGTCGATCAGGGCTTCCAGCGTAGATCATTGACCGATGCGACTGGAAAAGTCACGAGTCGTGCAGATAAGGAGCCTGCTCCAGACCCGCAGGCGCAGCTGTTCGATAGCCGTGAAAAGAACATGGGAAAACAAGCCACTGTTGAAGACGCCGAGGAGAGCGATCCTGATAGCGATGGAGCTGGAATGAGCCAGCACCAGACTGTTTCTCGGCGTACCAATCAAGATACGCCGGATCTCGAAAAGGATGAAGTGATGAAGAGCGCGGGTGATGAAACCAGCGCACGAGATTCCTCTCTGCGCAAGGCTGGAAAGGTTCCAAGAGCAACCGACACCAACAGCGAAAGCGACATCGGTAGCCTCACTGTTGAGGTATCTAGCCAATCAACTCGTGGAATGCCAGTCAGTCCTGACTTAGAACGGAGACCGACGTTATCATCGACGAGGAGAGGTTCTGTGTCGTCACGGCAGCCTCATGAAAGACGTCCCACCTCGATTAATCAAGATTATGAGTGCAGTGATCCCAACTGCACCAGATGCGGTCCCAATGCCAAAAAGAACGGTCTCCCCATCCCGAATAAGCCGGAGGCGGAGTGCACGATCCCCAATTGCACTAAATGCGGTCCTAATACCAGGGTCAGTGATCGTCCCAGCCGAGCTCCTACTTACTATACGCAAAGGGGAACCGTGATTCAAACTGCGGCTACACGCCGGCGACCAACCTCAGAACGTACTCGTCCTATGAGCTACCATGGTGAGCCCGACCAAGGATTTCTAGGATGGCAGGCCCCAAATCAGCTCCCTGCTCCACCTCAGGACGAGGCGAGTCGCGGACCACCTCCGGCACGATCAGCTCACTGGTCGATGGATAGTAATCCTCAAACGCATCACTACGGAGCAAGACCACCAACGGATTCTTACATTGGTACAACTCATTCATACTCCTCTCCGCCTTACGACTCCGAGCGACCAGGACCTTCAGCACGGCCACCTTTGAGGCACCGGATTCAGTCCTACAGCGCGAACAAAGAAAAGCCATCATCACAAAGTAACGTGATTAGTCCTCCAGAAAGTCCAATCATCTATGGAGAAAGAAGAAAGGGACCTTGGGCACGTTACCGTGATCCTCCTCCCTCATTGGAAAGGTCCAAGGATGAAGAAAGCTCCTCGGAATACGAAAGTTCCTCGGAAGAAGAGTATGAAAATGAACGCAGATCTCGCACCGGGAGGGCTCGCACACTTATGCCTCCCCCAATTAACCCATCGCGAAGACGCCCTCCGAACATTAAGTCCACAACTACAATTTTGCCAGGAAGAGCGCGCGAAGTTCTGTACGATGGTGATGGTAAGAGCAAGAACCTCCAAACTGATGTTGAGGACCATCAACACGCGAGGCGACAATCCTACACGAAATCTGATGTTAAGTCCGAGTCGCAGCGAGCGGCACCGGCTAGAGCCAACAGCAACTCCCAAATCTATGTAGAGAATCCTCGTAGTCTGAGACGACAATCCTATATAGGATATGAGGACCCCGCCGAATTGCGCCTCAAACATCGCGAGTCGAAACGATATGGAGCGGACCCAACGCGGACACATCATAGTGGTGCATCTGCAGACAATGATTCAACCCCTAGGCCTGCCAGTAGACCATCACAGTCAGCTCTTAATGACCAGGATGATCATGCCGGCAGACTAGATGGAGTTCAGCGCAATGCAGTTGCTTATCCCCAAGGCCCGAACATACTGCAACCCGCGAAAACCCTACGCACAAGCTCCCAGATATCAGGAGCCTCCTCTGCTAGAAAGGCTCGTAAGCCTCTGGTCATCCAACAAGGTTCAACCAGTGCTAAACCAAGTCCTAATCAGATAGCGACGAAGACTGATGCGACCACCGCGGAATCTGCCACTGAGAAAAGAGATACTTCTATAGCCCTTCTTCCAGCTGTTTCTCCCGCAGAAGGTCATGATACTGAAAGCACAATGGACGTTGACCGTATACATGCAACTGCGAGTCGTAATTCGAAGCGTGTGGTTCGAACTACCGATAGCGATGACGAAGTTGGTAACAGGGAAATTCGTCTTAAGCTCGACATGAACGCCACACCGCTTAATCTTGAGTTCAAAGGGGATATGGAAGGACGGACACTACGAATCGACCCGAACGAAGATGGCACGGCTGAGCTTGTCATCGGTTCGCGTGAGACTGCCTATCAGAGCGAGAGAGGCAGTGTGGCAGGTAGCGAGGCAAGAAGGAAGCCGGCTGCAAACAATGCTAGGAGGGAAGCAGAAGAGAGAAGCTCTATGAGAAGCGTTGACAGCCCACGGAGGAGGCGAGAGAGAGACAGGAGTCCGAGGGACTCTGCGAGAGAAAGGCGGAAGAGGGCCCAACAGGGCATCTACGATGAACATTGAAGCAGTGGTCGCCTTCCGAGCAGGAACTGGGCTTGGAGGAACCTGTTGCGTTGGAAGTATATGGTGCTAGAGAGGGGAAGTCGGATGATGAGGCAAAGTTGCACATCGACTACAAACGCAATATCGCTCACTGGGTCCAGGGATGGTTGTAATGTGACGCTACGAGCAAGCTCTCAATTCTGTGCGTAGTTCGAGAACATGTCTATTCTTGTAAAGCTATCGATGAAGTTACTGCTTGTAAGAGAGCAAAGCAGACGACACATTGTTACAGGCGCTGGTTTCTGCAATCATGATACGGTAGCAGGCTTACGTACAACCTTGTATGGGACACATCATCATCATGTTTGGGATTCTCGCTCAGACTTTGTATGTCTCTGACGTACTCAAGTATCCTACGTCTCTGTCCACCTTCACTCCAAATACTGCATAGCACTCCTAATCTCGAGGCAAAGAAAGTAATTGAATAAATCTGCGATACAGATCACTTACATCATACAGGCCAATAGACGATACAGAACACACTAGACTATTATACATATCCTACAACCCCCCGGCCCACTCTCATTTATCCCCTCCCCACTTCCCCGCCCAAACATCCACAATCTCCCTCCAGACCCCCAGCACCCTCCAAACTCCAGATCCAACTTCACCGCACCCAACTTGCTCAACTTCCCGAACAAAGATACTGCGCTGCCAATTATACAACCTCAGTCCCGTCTCATCGCTCGCCCCGCTTCTCACTTGGACCCAGTCCTTCTCCTTCAATCAGGAGGACTTGTTCCGGGAAGATCACGCACATGTCCTTCCATATAAGACGACAGATTGCATATAGTTTGTCAATGCCTTCGCCACTTGGCATGAGTCGGGGACGGATCGAATCTGAGAAGGGAGGACGTGCGGTGGGGGTTGGATTGAGATTGACACGTAATGCGATGAGTCCGTCTTAGCGGATAGCGCTATTGACAATGTGACAGCGGGATTGGTAATGATGGCTGGACGTGGGCCTGAGGAGTCCGAATAGTGGAGCAGCCAGTCTGTCACTTCCGTACCGAGGGGAAGCTCTGACTGCGGGATGTAGTAAGGATGGAGGGATGGATGGAGCTTGCTAAGCAGAAAGGCGATGCGTTCTTCATGTGAGGTTTGGGATGCGGTACTAGGGCGTCTATCATGCATTTTGTGGTATGCGAGAGGCTGTTCGTTCTCAGGGAAGGCGGCCAAGGAGCTGTTGTACGTATTACCTGAAGCTGACGGGGAATTCGTTGGCAGGGATGAGCGCTACGAGTCTACATCCTCCGTTGCTGCCTTCTTCTTCTTCTTAGGCGGGACAATGTTGACGAGCTGGCCCTTTTTTGCAACGACTGCAGTATAGCCTGTTGGCAAGGAAGGTATATCTCGGTTCCGCTCGTTCGTTCCAGCAATGGTCCATAACTTCCCGATGCCGTGCTCAAGCCACTCTTTACCCTCGTCAAATCTCTGCAGATGTTCGAGTACCCAGTTCGCTAATTCGACTTTTCCACTTTTCAACAACTCATTAGACGGTTTCCTCATAATGACCTCGAACTTCTTCTTCCCATTGACTGTGAAGACACATGGGCGTGTGGCACGGAGAAGAGGGATGAGATCTACCTCCGCGACCGGGAAACCGGCATCGAAGATTGAAGAAGGCCCATTTGTCCCTTGGCGGAGTACTTCCCAGCTTTCCTCCGCCACGGCAGGCGCAATAGGCGCAGTCATTCTCAGGAGATGTGCAGTTGCTAGGTATTTGAGATAAACCATCGTATCCGAAATATGTGGTTCATCCTCAATATGATTCGTCAAGGTCATGAGATCGCTTACTATCGTGTTCAGAGAGTAAGTCTCGGAATACGACTGGGTGACGCTGGCAATGACCTCTTGTATTCTTGCCCAGAAGTGCTGTTCTGCGGGTTCGAGGCGAGCAATGAACCTCGCCCCTTCTGAATGTCCCATATTGACGCCGTCAAGAGCAATAGCTGGGAGGATTTCTTGTCGAGAAAGCTGGAGCAAAAGCTGGAGCCAAGGTTGATCGAGATCTTCAAGTGGCTCATATCCCGAATTACGGTATGTGGCAGACGCCGCGTTCGATAGGCGGATAACGCGGGTCAACCAGCGCTGAACGCCGGTGATACTAGACTCATCCCAATCAAGAACGTCGCTAATCGGCGCCTGGAACAGCATATGGGCACGAGTAACGTCAGCGCCATACTTCGCAATGGTAGCTCCGGGATCGACGCCGTTATACTTGCTCTTTGACATCTTCTCGTAGCTCACGTTCGGCGAGGCTTTAGTGGATTTCATGACAGGCGACGAGGAGTTTGTAAAGTCGACCTCATCAGGACGCAGGAAGCGGCCTGTCTCTGGATCGGAGTACGTCTTGCCGTGGACCATGCCTTGAGTGATTAGCCTTCTGAACGGCTCTCCATGGGCCTGGTCATCTTCAAGATGTGGCCACCAGCCTAGCGTCTTGAAGAACTTTGATATAAATCTGGCATAGAGAAGGTGAAGGATGGCGTGCTCCACGCCGCCGACGTAGATGTCGACAGGCATGTTCTTGGCTTTGTCAGAGCCCACGGGCTTAGCTTCGTTATGCGGGTCGAGGAATCTGAAGAAGTACCACGATGAATCCATAAAGGTGTCCATCGTGTCAGTCTCGCGTTCAGCAGAGGACCCGCATTTCGGGCAAGCGGTCTTCTTCCAATTTGTGTCTTCTGCTAGTGGGTTCCCAGATCTGCCCTGGAAGAAGGAATCGGGAAGGTCGGGGAGCGTGACGGGTAGATCTTCTTCTGGAACCGGCACAGGGCCGCAAGAATCGCAATGAATGACGGGAATAGGAGTACCCCAGTACCGCTGCCGACTAATCAGCCAATCTCGAAGTCGCCAGTTCTCAACCTTCTCGGCATCCTTGCCAGCTTCTTGTAACAGCTTGATGACCTTGTCGACCGCCCAGTCTGAAAAGAGTCCAGAGAAACCTTCGATGTCCGGCACGATGTATCCTTTCTCTGTCATAGGCTGGTCATTCACTGGCTCGGTTTTGAGTAGGGTGGAGTCTTCGATTAGCTCAGAGGTGATTACTTTGCGAATCGGACTGTTGCCGGCATTAGCACGCCAGAACGCATTGTCGCGCGTATCGTGTCCAGGCACACCCATCACAGCACTATAGCCGTAGTCTAAGACATATGGAGCGACATAAACCGGTACTGCTCTGTCTACACTGGGAATGAGCTCAGACATAGGGTTGATAGCCGTGACGTTAGGAAGCAGATAGCCTTCCTTTGAATCTGGAGGCAGAATCTGAGCCTGTAGCAAGAAATTGCGAAGAGAGGCATCCTTGTCGGCTAGCTCTGTCACAATTGGATGGTTCAGCGAAAGGGCAACATAGTGAACTCCGAACAATGTGTCTGCTCTGGTCGTAAACACGCGGATAGGGTCCAAGGGGCGTTGGCCCTCTGTTGACTGCACGTCAAACGTCAACTTTGTGCCCTCGGACTTCCCTAGCCAGTTTCTCTGTTGTGCTATCACACGCTCAGGCCAGTTGCCGCCCAGCGCGAGGAGCTTCAAATCATCCAGCAGACTGTCCTGGTACTCCTTGATCTTGAGGAACCACTGCTTCAGCATTATCTTCTGTACTTTTGCGCCCGATCTCCAGGAACAGCCATTGGCGTCCACCTGTTCGTTCGCAAGGACAGTCTTATCGACGGGGTCGTAGTTCACGAGCGACTCTGCTTGGTAGGCCAGTCCGCGTTCGAGCAGCTGGAGGAAGATGAGCTGGTTGTGCTTGTAGTACGCGGGGTCGCAGGTTCGGATCTCCTGATGAACGTGTCAGCAACACCCCCAGTAATGATGCTTTCTTCATGGCCTAACCCTATCCCAGTCCCACCGCCCGCCCATGGCCATCATCTGCTCCTTCATGGCCTCAATGTTCTGCAGTGTCCACTTCTCGGGATGCACCCCCCTTTCGATCGCCGCATTCTCAGCAGGCAACCCAAAGGCATCCCATCCAATTGGGTGCAGGACGTCGCAGCCCTGGAGCTGCTTGAAGCGCGCAAGGACGTCTGAGATTGTGTACACCCTCAGATGGCCCAGATGCAGCGTCCCCGAGGGATACGGGAACATGGGCAGAATATACGCTTTCTCCTTGTGCTTCCCGCCGTGCCCACTCTTCGCAGGGGTCGTATCCTCCTCCCGCTTCCATCGACCCCACTGCGCCTGCCATTTGGCGTCGAGAGCCGAAAAGTCGACGTGTCTCGCGGGCTCAGACGGGAGCTTGGTGGACGCGCATCGCCGCTGCGGGGGGAGACGGAGGGCGTGCCGCCAGCCTACTCGGTGCAGACTGAGGCCTCGCATCACCTGGCCGAATGTGCATGTCGTTCAGCGAGCGATATTCGATCGGACATGGTCTCGCAAAAGTGCAGATTAAGCTCCACCGCCAAGCAATGAAATGGACGATTTTCTGAGAGCTCTGACGCGCGAGAGCGGCCACTAACCGGTTGCATCGCTAGCCTCCCGTTCGTTTCAACTCCGCATCGACATTCACCGTCCGTCCAGCTTCACGGCTGCCACGACCTGGAAAGGGGTATTCCACAGCCCCTATCTCGCCTCTGCGCTTCAGAACAGTTCCCACCGCTCATGGAGTGCTCAAGACATTCTTCCAGGTAGCATCCCTCGCGCAACATGGCCGGCCGCTATTCGACCCTCCCACCACCCCCGACGCGCGACTCCCTCGAGCTCGCCTCGCTGGCCTCCTCCTCGCACAGCTCGCAGAGAACATCGACATCGTCCTCAGACTCGGGACCGCCCTCTTCGCGGCGACTCTCCTTCGACGACGAAGACCCGCTGTCTGAGCTCAATCCCGCCGGTCACGGTGCCGACAACCGCCCACGCCACAACCGCTCCTACAGCGTCTCGTCCGCCTTCGATTTTGCGCCGAACCTCTTCCCGCTGTCGAGCACTGCGCAGGGCTATACCGCGCTGGGTGCGCCCTCGAACCCAGCACTAGACCCGTCGAATGCGCTCAACGGGGCCTCATTGGAGAAGAACAAGAGCTTGACATATCTGAATGGACTGTCGCTGGTTGTGGGATTGATAATAGGAAGTGGCATATTTTCTTCGCCATCGCAGGTGAACAGGAACGCTGGATCGCCAGGCGCGTCGTTGATAGTATGGGTGGTCGCGGGCATTCTAGCCTGGACAGGCGCCGCCAGCTACGCAGAGCTGGGCGGCGCAATACCGTTGAACGGCGGGGCACAGGTCTATCTTTCCAAGATCTTCGGCGAGTGGGCTGGCTTCCTGTTCACCTGGTGCGCAGTCTGCGTCCTTAAGCCGGGCTCAGCGGCCATCATTGCTATCATTTTCGGCGAATACCTGGTGCGCGCAATCATCGGCGCCGACGCTGCCGACGCCAGCGTGTGGCTCAACAAGGCTGTTGCTTTGGCAGGCCTCGTGCTGGTCACATTACTCAATTGCGTGTCGACGAAGCTGGGGACGAGGAGCGCCGACATCTTCATGTTCATGAAGTTCTTTGCGCTCATTGGGGTTACCGTGATAGGCATTGTGGTCGCTGTGACAGGCTTCTCGTACAAAGGCGATGCGAGCGAGGACTGGAAGAAGATGGGCTGGTTCGAGGGGACCGAAACGAATGTCAGCAACTGGGCGGTCGCTCTATACGCCGGGTTGTGGGCTTTCGATGGCTGGGACAATGTAGGCTTCTCTTGTCTGCCTATACCCGCCATTGCTAATGAGACCAGGTCAACTACGTAACCGGCGAGTTCAAGAACCCAACCCGCGATCTCCCCCGTGTTATCCATACGTCCCTCCCGCTCGTCATTGTCTGCTACATCATGGCCAACATAGCCTACTTCCTCGTCCTTCCCGCTGAAGTCATCGAATCCTCCAACACCGTCGCCGTAGCTTTCGGCTCACAAGTCTTCGGCCCTATTGGCTCCCTCATCCTCGCGCTGTTCGTTGCCGGCTCGTGTTTCGGCGCTTTGAATGCCACTACATTCACCTCTGGCCGCCTTGTCTACGCTGCGGGCAAGGAAGGCTATCTACCCGCCCTCTTCGGTAACATTGGGCTTGGGAAGTCGCATCGCGCCATTCGTCTCCACAGCCTGAACGCCAACCCGACGAAATCAAAGCTCAGCAAGAAGTTCATCGACTGGTTCGCCGACGCAGACGCAGGCTTCTTCTTTACTCCTATTGCCGCCATGGCCCTCAACGCTACACTTACCGCTGTATATGTCCTCATTGGCTCTTTTGATACTCTGGTCACCTTCTATGGCGTTGCAGGGTACTCCTTCTATTTCCTCGCAGTTCTTGGCCTTATCATTCTCAGAGTCAAGGAACCTGAACTCGAACGGCCGTATCGCACCTGGATAACAACTCCTATCATCTTTTGCTGCGTTAGCTTGTTCTTGTTGAGCCGAGCAGTATTCGCAGAGCCCATACAAACACTACTTGTGCTAGCTTTCATGGCCGCAGGCTTGATTGTCTGGTTCGCATGGGTGGGCAGAAGGATAAACAAAGAGAAAGGGAGATTCAGACACGCAGGAAGCGATATGTCGGAAGGTGCCGGGTGGAAGTTCTGGAAACGGTGGCGGAAATGAAGTCCCCCACCTGTCTGTTGTAGGATACACTTTGAGCGTTCTGTTGATACACACACAAAGCATCGAATAAATCAATACTCAAACCATGCATCTTTCAACTCTGTTACTACTTCCCCTTCTGAAAATCAGCAACTTTCCACAACCCAGTTTTCTTCCACAACATCCCATCAAGCACCCACTGCGGCAGAAACTGACACCACCACACCGTCCCACTCATCGCCCCGCCCCAGAGCAATCTCCCCGTTCTATCTTTCAGCACTTGCTTCACCACATCCTCGCCATACTCAAGCACCGGCGTCCCGATCTTCTTATTATTGACTCCGGCTAGCGATCCATTGATCTGCTCGAGCGCGGGGTGATAGTACGAGTCCGCGGGAAGCGTCATAGTCGGCACGCTATTAGCGTGCCACTGCGACTGTATCATCCCCGTGGTGAGCGTGATGACATGCACCCCCAGCGGCTTGAGCTCCAAGCGCAAAGTCTCGCTGAAATGCGTCAGGGCTGCTTTGCTCGCGCAGTATATACCTGGAAATGCATCATCATCGTCAGCACTAGCACCAGCACCACGCACCAGCATCGAGTCGGTGAAATCATGGGAGATATGGGGGGCAAAATGTTTACTTTCGTAGGGGTCTGGGGCTACGCCGGCGATGGAGGATGTGTTTATAATCGTGCCTTTCGCGGCGATGAGAGCAGTCTTGAAAGCTTGTATCGCGCCCAACACGGCCCAGAAATTGACTTCGAACAACGCTCTTGCTTTCGATAAGTCTGTGTCTAGAAACGGCGATATGAGGCCTTGCCCCGCGTTGTTAACTAGGTAATCCAACCTCCCGCCCGTCTTGGCAGATACCGCTGCGACGGCGTCGGCGATGGAAGATGGGGATGTGGTGTCTAGGGTCAAGACTTTGACGTTGGGGAGGGAGGAGAGGGCGGGGTCGATTTTCTGGGGGTTGCGGGCGGTCGCGAAGACGAGGAGGTTGCGGGCTGCGAAGGCTTTTGCGAGGGCGTCGCCGATGCCGCCGGTGCTGCAGCCGGTTATGAGGACGGATTTCTGGGGGTGGGAGGGCATGGTGTTTTGGATATAGATGACGGAATAGACTCGGGGCGAGAAGACGGGAAGATCGCGTCAAAAGCGAAAGACAATTAGACCTAAGAGTTTCAATGTACTTGGGTGAGCTGCAGGGTAATATTACATGCAGTCAAGAATCCTGGGTGCATCTTTATAGAACTCGCGCGAGTGTTCTCGGCGAGAGGACCAATCTCATTCGGGCAGCCTCAACGAAAAAAACAAGCAACTATATCCCAAAAAGCCTAAGCAACGTATCGTGTACATCTATGGTACCATTCAGGTCCAGGATTAGCGTTCCATCGCTTGTAGAGGCTGGAGCTGAGGTGGACGCGATCACCTAGAGTTTTCACAACGCTTAGTCAACCCGACTGCTCAAAGACAGACCAACTCAGTAATCGTGCTTCTCAGTAATCGTGGTAAGCATCCTGTGATGTGATGTATACACATACGTGTTCAGCGTATCGTTTGCACACGCTTCGCGGGCGTGATTCCTTGAGTTTTCGGCTCCGGTCTCAGTACGATCTGAGCAAACTCCTTTGGCAACGGATCAGCTCCTTTCCTGACATCTCTAGCCGGGTCGAGTTCGAGATTAAGACTGAAGACATGTCGCAGAACATTGGAGAAGTTGTGTGAGAAGCTCCCACCCGTCTCGAACATCGCCCACACTCCCATGATCATGCAAATCAGGCTGAAAAGCGTGCTGAGCCCATATGCAATAGCTAGATCCATCCGCCTGTACTCAAACTGTGTCTGGAGGTATGACACAGTCGCGTTGACCGTGATGTTCCCGATTTCATCCGGATAGAGCAGATTGTCAACTCCAAGATTGGATTTCTGCCAGCCGTATCGTGCGCTGACAGTTAAGTTCCGTAGCGTAGACTCGTAAAGCCGAGAGTAATCGTCGACAAAGGCTGCTGTATCGTTGCCGTCGCCGTTTACAAACGAGTCGACGGTCGTCTTGAACTTCATGTTGTTCGAGTATGCGTTCAGCACTGTGCTAGTGACAGGCCGACTACCAATATACCAGTTGTACGAATATCCTTGCGTGAGCTGACCGAAATAATGAACAATTGGGAGGTACTCCATATGCTCCATGCCCGGGACTTTGATTCCCTGCGTAAGATAAAGAGAAGGACCGTCGGTGCCATTGCCTGCCCAACGGAGAGGTTCCAACAGTGTTGTCTCCGCTTTGATTTGCTGGCTTTCTTTCCCGATGAGATCGAATTGAACATCGTAGCGAGCGTTGTGATAGTCGCATGACTGCAGAGATGTATTGTTTGTGGGCCCTGCGATGTAAAAATACGTTCGAGCGACGTCACGCGACCAGGTATCAATACTCCAACCAACCCGCTCACTCAGTGACTCGAAGAACGATGCATTCATGCCGGTACCAAAACCATCCCAGGGAACGATAACCATGAAGATGAAAGTGGTGTTGGCCGATTCTTCATAGGCATGCAAAGCACTGGAGAAGGCTCTCGATAAGTCGGGATCGGCAGAATGGCAGCTCATGGCAGGACCTTCGAACGAAGTAGAGTAAGAGATGTTGTTACCAGATTCTCCGGTCGGGACTAATGCAACCTGTGCAGATGATAATGCCAGATTCTCGATGAAGGATACATCTGTACAAGGGCGAATATAGGACGCATTGATATTCTGGCACCAATTCGGCGATTGGAAGTCTGCCTCGAGAGTTTTGAATCCTTGCATGCCTTTCACGAGCTTTGGTTTGACAAAGATCGCCCCAGGTGTGAAGACTGACGCGATCGGTAAGACCCTACTTCAATTAGCGTCAGATAAAGATAGAAGTGGATTGAGTCCTCACCAAGTAGTGATCTGGTTCAGCTATTAGCAATTACAACATCACATGGCTTTTCGTACAACTCACAGCAAGAAAAGTGAGTGCCCAGTGCTTGATCCATACGGGAAAGCGCCAGAACTTCATAGGCTCGTAGATAACCCCGTATAACGAGTCGACGCGCCGTATTGTGATGGGAGTCTTCCGAATCTTGTACCAAAACCACTGCACATAAGCCATGCTGGTAGTGATACCGAAGAGCACCTTCACGATGAAAGCGATGGCCGTGCCAAATCGCGATATCCATTGCTGGGTCTCGTCATCTCCCACAGGTTGCCCGTCCATGTAGAGGTAGAAAACATGATGTGCGACTGCGAAAAGAATGGCAAATAGGAAAGACAAAAGCATAGACACTGGTGCTTCCCAATAGATGCACCTTGCTCTGGCCTTGAACTTTGTCCAAGCGCTTGAGGGAGCCATCATCATACTGGGTGTTGTGAGCGAGCACAAGACGCCAGACTGCTCAGCGTATAGATGTAGTATATGGAAGCACTCCCCGAATGATCATCCGGGCTCCTGTAAGCAGAGCCTCGTCTCGCTTCATGTTATGATCCTCATCTCTTGAATACTATTTTGAGCCGCACTTGAAGTTGGTGTCAGCTGCATCCTGGCGCCAAGAGCTCAAGATAGCCCTCACTGCCCACCAGCTGGTTGTGGCGGATGCGCAAAGCCCACTGTCAAGACTTCAGTACCTGGCGATTATTAGTGTACTTGGGTACGTCCAGTGGTCCGTTGAGGGCAGGTTTAGTATGTATGGGGGTGGCAGTGCTCGATTGTCCCGCTTCGGCAACGCAGGAACCGGGCGGCTACAGCTGGGCGGAAACGGGGCCAAAGCTTGAGATTGGTAACAGAGCACGATGAAACAGTCAAAAGTAGAAGGAAGGATCAAGCTGCAGAGTTTCGCATTAGCGAATTTGGCGGTGGTTGTGGAGGCCAAAATGTGGAGTCGCCATTCTTAGGATGCGCCATTCCAGTTCGTACGTGGCCTCGTCAAGAGTGAGAGATGCAGGCCGAGATCTCGAATGGGACTCAGATCTCCTGACGTTGTGCTGCTGAGCTCTTTATGCATAAAACCGAGATGACGAAGGTTGAGCGCGATGTCTAGCTGCAGGAGTGCGTGGGAGATGAGGTCAGGAAGGCGCTCGGACCAGCGCGCTCCTTCCGAGCCCTACACGCCAATCTTCACGTATCTCAACCAAACCTTCTCTGATTCGCATCATGCCCCTCGTTCTCGCTGACTCTGACTTGCCTCTTCGTTGACCTCGGTACACCAGTGCCGCGTCCTCTTCACAATGTCTCAAAATTCATTCTACCATGCTTTGGGCCCGATATCGGAAAACGAAGTTTCGAAAATGAACCACCCAACAGACAGACACAACAAATGATTTCTTTGAATGTGGACATAAATATTGTGGTACTGTGAAAATCTGCAGATACGCATGACCATGGAGTCAGGAGCCAATAGACAACGGAGAAAGGAAGTGTGGAGAAGTCGAAGCTGGGGGTACAACAACGTGTGGGCACTGTCCTCCCTTGCTGCAAGGCACCTATCCATTATTGGCCTCTGGTTCATCCGATCCGTGGTCACTGTCACTGTCAACGATCCGCTAACCTGCACACATCAACCCCACATTTCCAGACCAATCGTTCAAAATTTCCTTCGAGCGCCAAAACTTTTGAATACCCAACCATTCGCTGGCACTATGGCTGTGGCGATGATAGGTCAAAGATGCCCATCGTCTGTACATGATGGGAGGTTCAGTGGGGCTTGACCTAGGAAACCGCAGCGCAAGAGGACCACATCTGGGTGCAATGCACCAGCATCCGTTTAAGTCATCTATCGGCCATTGCTATTAACGTTGGGTACAAGTAGCTTGATCTTTCCTCTCCTTGTGCTCAATCTCATCCTCCTCATTCATCCTCAGTTTGGAAACTTCGTATCAATCACTCAACATGCTCGCCAAGGCTACATTCGTTGCTTTCCTCGTTGGCATCGCTGCTGCGAACCCTGTTTCCACCTCTCGCCACACAGTGCCATGCCCAACATCAGGAAAGTCGTGTGGTAAAACAGCTGCGACTACCACGACCACCACAACCACCTGGTGCCCAACTTCAAGCGGCTCTAAGTGCCACCATCATCACACCACGTCTACTCCTCCGCCAAAGTCAACGGTCACAGTATGCGAGTCTAAGTCGAAGCATTGTGTACCCAAGAGCTCTTCTGCCCCCCCACCAAAGTCAACCGTGACAGTATGCGAGTCCAAGTCCAAGCCTTGTGTGCCTAAGAGCTCTGTTACTCCTCCGCCAAAGTCAACCGTGACAGTCTGCGCCTCGAGCTCCAAGGGGTGCATTCCGAGCAGCAAGCCTGCTCCTCCTCGCGGTCCTCATCCCGGTCCTCCTCCACCGCCCCCACATCCGCCTGTCACTACCACCACTACCCACAAGCCCACTGTGACGGTATGCGCATCCAGCTCAAAGGGTTGCGTTCCTACGAGCAAGCCTGCTCCTCCTCCTCCTGGCCCTCCACCACCAGGCCCGCCACCACCAGTCACGACCACCACTACGAATAAGCCAACTACAACGGTCTGTGCATCCGGCTCTGCATCCGGCTCCAAGGGTTGTTATCATACGGGCAAGCCTACTCCCACTGGTCCGCACCACAAGCCTAATGGAACCGCCCATAACGGAACGATCCCCGAACAATTCCAAGGCGCCGCTTCCAAGGGGTCAAACACCGGAGCTATGGCGGCAGTTGCTATTGGTGGGCTCGCAATGTTCTTCGCTTTGTAGATAGATTGACTTGACATTTGAGAACAAAAGTTTAGCAGGGGACGGTAATGAGATGGTATTGGTATCTATAACTAACAGTCGTAATTAAACTGAATGCAAGTCGTTGACGTAAACCCTCGTCCCAAGAGAAGTGCCACCATCATCGTCCGATGCCACCACAAGCAACAACAACAACCATCATCGTCGTTGTCGTCATCGTGAAGAGAAACAGGTGCCACACCAAGCGAAACCACCAACAGCTCAAAGGAGCTCCACGCCGAGCTGCTTGAAGACAGCCTCGATGCTGACCTGCAGCTGCAGGATTTCGTCCGGGACTCCGTTCGGGTTCTCGATCTCCTCGTCCTCGATGGTGTCGTGGAGTTTCTTGAGCTCGGTGGTCGGCCACTCGAGAGCAGCCTTGAAGACGCCAAGCGTCGGAAGTCCAGCGACGGGCAGAGCAGAGGTGACGAGTTTCATCTCGTCAAGGCAAGGCTTGAGCAGCTGCAGGTTGAGATCTGTGCAGTACTGGGTGAGCTTGGTGGGATCGTTCATTGCTGAATCGATCGTCTTGAGGGCGGCGGCGAGCTGGCGGCCGATGATGCGGAGCTGTCGAGTGATGGCGAGGTAGTCAGGTCCAGCTGGAGCTGTATTTGTGAAGGTGTAGTTGATGTCGTTGTTGGTGCTGGTGCTGGCTGACGGAATGCCGTTGCGGTACGGTCCAGTGCCGTAGAAGTATGATTTGAAGCAGTTGTAGGTGTGTGCAGATTGCTGGTATCGAGCCAGCTGGACGTCGTACGGGAGAGGTGCTGGGTGGATGATGGTTGGTGCCGGTGAGTTGTAGGTCTTGGGCGGCCAGGCGACGAACGAGACTGGTTTGTATGGCGATGGCTTAAAGCCATATTGTGGTGGAGGGAGGTGGTGCACGACCGGTTTCTGCTTGAGGGTGTTGACCAGCAACACAGCAAGCTCGATGCTTGACTGAACCAAGATGATCAAGCAGTGAACCAAAAATGGTGGTAAACGAAAGAAGCCAGTGATCATCAGGACGATGATGTTGAAGAGCAGCTCTTCGATGGAGTTGAAGACGTAACTGAGCAACATTGTGTTGATGAGATGTAGTGGTGAGTGGTGGTGAGTGGTGGTGAGTAGTGGTAAGCAGTAGTGAGGAGTAGCAAGTTGTCAGTGAGTAGTAGTCTGAAGTTGATGAGATGAGATGAGGAAAGGTTTTGAAGAGCTGAGGGGGGAAATCTCTTCTGGTTATATACTGGGCAGTCTCAATTCACATCTACTCCTAACTAGCTATTGTCAGTCTCGCGACAATAGTAGGTTCTCTCAGATTAAATAGGATGCGACCTCGTACTTCTATTGTTCGCCCCTCGACAACAGGAAAAACGAGCTGTCGCGTAGGAACAATAATAAACTTAATAGGGATAATAGTAATCCGTTCTATTGTAAACTCAAATACAGTATATGACTCCCCGACAACGCAAGATACAGGCGTTCACACAGCGACAGCACTAGACTGAATAGGCAAAATAGCAATCCGTTCTATTGTAAACTGGAATGTAGTATAACACTACAGGAGCAGATGCGTGAGTAAGAAGAGGTTCATTCAATCGATGTATTGAAACCTGAAGCACTTCAGGCAGGCTAATACAGAACGACTATTGTTACCACCATGGGAGCAGATGTGCGACTAAAAAACATGCCCACATGATCGATGTGTTGAACCCTGAAGTGCTTCAGGTAGGCTAATCCAAAACCATTATTATATCCCGTGCTCAACTTTCTCTTCATATTGCGCAAATGCGGTGGTGTCCGCCACCTTCTCATCGAATACATCCACGTCTGTCGATGCAAATTTCCGAGCGCTGATGCCCTTCTCAAACAGTAGATCCAGCTCCGCGAAACTGCGTCCCCTGGGCTCAGGTAGCCTGAAGTACGTGTAGATGATGCACAAGAAACAGATGCCTCCCCAGAAAAAGCCCGTATAATTTTGCCAATTCCATGCTCCTGGGTTGAGCATGTACGGGGACAATACAGAGCAGATAATTCCAATGATGTTGTAGAGATTGCGACCAAGCACGACGGTTTTGATCTGGAGGCGACGTGTTGAGAGCTCGGCGACGAGGGAGTAGCACACCGTCCCTACAGTGAGCTGGTAGAAAAGTGCCCATACGATCATAATGGCTCCCGTCGCAAGTGCTGCTTGGTCACGATGCGCTTCAGGAACGAGTCCTAAGAAGCCCATGACCATCAACATCGCACAAAGGCCGCAGAGACCGCCGAGATAGAGCGTTCGTCGTCCAATTCCCCTACTCATGAGGAACCAGGCACCGAAGACTCCAGCCATGTTGATTCCGTATTGGCCAATCGCGAAATCGTAAGCTTTCGAAGCATCCAGTCCAGCTTGCTCGAGGAAGTACGTCGAGTATCCCGAGAATGCGTTTCCAGACAAGTTCTGAATCGCCCAGGCCATACATACGATTTCGGTTCGCCGCAAGTCCGTGCCCCTGAAGCAGTCTAGATAGCTGGTACCCTGAGTTATCTTCTCTTCGAGTGCTGTCGTGTGAACCATCATAGCTATTGTTTCATCCGCATCAAAATCCGTCTCACGATCCAGGCTAGTCAGCCGAAGCAGGGACTTTTTGGCGTCATCTAGTCTTCCCTTGCGGACTAGCCACCACGGCGATTCTGGGGCCAGAAGAACGCCAATGAGAAGAGGTACTGGCCACATCCACTGGAGAGCGTACGGAATCCTGTAGGACCATTGATCGTTTCGGTCGAGTAGTGACTTGATAACGCCGATTCCGATACATTGGCCCAAGCCCCAGCAGAAGTTAACGTATGTTGTTACTACCATCAACATTAGCAACGCCCATCAAAATGATGCTGGACTTTTACTCACGATAGCCTCGCAGCGCGACTGGGCAGACCTCTGACGCGTAAGTGATGGTGAGGGTCTGAAACACTCCCCAAGGTATGCCGCACAGAATCTCTGCGACCTGAAGGCTTACGACGCTCTGAGCCGTGAAGAAGATGGCCTTGACGACGGTCAGTGCATCCTGCTTTCTCTGTCCGCATAGGCGTTGTACTCACGGTAAATCCGATGACTAGCACCAAACAGGTCATAACCGTATATCTGTATCCAAACCTCTCGCTCACCCATCCATTGATGAACAGCCCAATTATTTCTCCGACATTCGCACCATTGCTCAACCCAGCCTGCCAATGCGGTGGAATCTGCCAATCCCCGTTCGGCAATTGCTCGCCATACTTTCTGTTGAACACAGGGTTGCCGTAGAAGTTGGACAGAAGACAAACATCATAACCTTCCATAGCGATACATGTTGAGATGAGTATAGACCATCCGACAGCTTTCGGGTAAAGCTTTATTCCCTGCCAAAGTGACATGCGATGCTCCTTCTCGGTAGCGAGGCGCGCATCGTTAATAACTTTGTCAGCGGCTTTGGTGTGCTCTGTGTTATCGAAGGTTGTGCCCGCAGGCTGGATCTCCTTTTCCTCAGCCATTCTCAATTCCCTGCTCTTCTCAACTGCCCTGGTATATTCGCGCGCTCAGAATCCGGGGCAAGACGAGATATGAATCTGGGGCCGAGCTGGAGGGAGGTCAGCTGCTCATAACCTGCGCGTAGTGGCAGTTTTAAAGCATCAAATCTGCGGGGAACCCCTTCTGCAGGTTCTGCAATTCGATGGTTGATCGCGTGGACTGAGTGGAGACGGAATGCCCGTTTTGGCCGATGGTTGGTGGATAATAACCTAACCTTCCTCTTTCGGGTTGGACCGATAATGCCCGTTTTCCTGCGCCGAACATTCGGCGTTGGGACACGGTATTGGAGCCGATCTGGAGGTATGGTGCAGATTCTGGAGCGGGTTTAATTTGCTAGTCAATTGGTTGCTGGGAGACTTTGGGGTAGACGCCTGTTCAAGTCCTGAAGTAGTTGTCAGCCAAGAAGCTTTATTGTTGAAGCAAAGTCAAGCTTCCGAGGTCAAGCTTCGGAGGGTCCTCCGTGTGAGGAATATTTCTAGGCATGTTCCGCTGTATCAGGAAGCGTGAAGCCCGTCTAACTACATCCCGTGATCCATCTCCTTGGCGCGACCTTCCACGTTCTCGCCACCAGATTTTGTCTGTTCCTCACCGCCAGTCTGAATCACTGCCTTTTCGACGTTGTCGTTTGTCTGACTCGCCCTACTCTCAACCAGCCTCCCCTTGTCGCCCTTGTGCCCTTGGGTCCCAATTCTGAGCCAGGGAATAAAGAGACAGCCAATGAAAGCAGCGCCAGCAGAGAACCAGAATGTCGCTGCATATGGCTCAACTGCATTGTTCGCATAGTAGCCAGAGCTTGAAGGGCTCTGCTCGACGCTGTTGAAGATAGCCGTCGCGATTCCGTAGCCAACGGCCGTACAGAGCCTAGTAAGCGTTTGGAAAAGGGAGCCTGCAATCGACTGTCGATTTGGCGGCATGGCAGAGAGGACGTACATATTCGCGACATTAAACTGGAAATCGGCTCCGATTACACAGAGACATAATGCCGGAAAGGAGAAAGCCCAGTAAGAGTTACCATTGCGTTGGACCGCTGCTAGAATGAACGAGACGAGGTACGCCAGAGCTCCGATGCCCATGAGCAGTTTGTTCGAGACCTTGTGGAGCAGAAGTGCTGCCACGAGCTAGGAAAGTTAGCATAGCGCACCAAAAGCAGATAGGCAGGTGTGTCTCACATTTGCCAGCAAACCCATGACAACCATTGGTAGCATGTGCACGCCCGTCATCAGAGCGCTGTAGCCTTGAACGACTTGGAAGTACAACGCAAGCCAGAACGACAGGACTGGGAAGCCAATGAATCCAAAGCACATAATGGTCAATAGTAACGAGAAGTCGCGATCCTTCCAGATCTTCATGTCAATCATGGCATAAGGATACTTCATTTCCCAGATGACGAAGGCGATGATGAAGGCGACGCCGAGGATGAGGAGGGCCAGGACGTAGGGGGTCTTCCAGCCCTGTGGTGCATCTCCACCAAGACTGTTAAAGTTAGCTGGGTGCATCGACTTTGAGTCGGGTTGAAACATACCTCAATGCAGCGCAGAACATCCCAACACCAAGTATTGTCATAGAAGTACCCGGAAGATCCAGCCTCTTGACAGTCTCTTCATTCCACCTCGCCTTCGCTGTGGTATCATTCGGCACTGTGAAGACCGCAAGCACCGTGACCAACGCATAGACAATAGCAATAAGCCAGAACCCGGCCCTCCAATTGAATATTTGAGTAGCGATACCGGAAAAGATGATGCCACAGACAAAGCCCAGTGGATTGCCAGCTGAGAAGCAACCAAAAACTTTGTTCTTCCGTTGGCTTGGCTTGTCGTAGATGACGCCTAGCATGCCTTGAGCAGGTGGAACGGCGGATGCAGACCAGATACCCATGACGCCGTTGAGAACATCGAGAGTGAGGCCATTTTTGGCGAAGCCGGCTGCAAGATTGAACAACGCGAAGAGGAACATGCTCCCTATAAACATCGTCTTTCTGCCGAAGAGATCTGCTATACTTCCAAAGAATAGCAGAAGCGCGCCCGATGATAGGCTATCTTTGATCAGCTTTCGGAATCCATGATAACAAGTAGCTGTTCTTACGAAGACGCAGCATTCATCCAGATGACCTCCGCCGTACTCATCCCCAGATCCCTCGCGGCGAAACTAGACGTCACATTCACCGATCCCGTCAAAAATCCAGTCATAGCTACCGCCATTGTTACCGAAATAACGAAGCAGCATTCTTGGAACAGTGAACCGAAGCATTCTGGCCGTGCATTGGGATCTTTGGCCGTCGTGGGGGGTGCGTCTGATTGGTCGCCACGTTCGAGATCACGTTTGTCCGACATCGCGCGAACAAGAAACGTTGCGAAACGAGGCTGCGAGGTGGTACAACGCGTGGGAGAGGCTGCGATCCAAGGACTTGGGTTGCTATCGTAGGTTGAGATGCATGACTGCGATGGTCTCGAAGTTTGATATTTGCGCGACGGCAGTACGCCCCGTTGGAGAAAGAATTGTTATTCAGCGCGCGGAACAGTTGCGCGCGGCGATCGGAGTTCCCAGTCATTTCGCCACTACTCCGGCCATCCATAAGAGCAATTACATTACTACTGATATAGACTCCAAAATCATAGTCGTTTTTTGACGTCCTGATCACATATTCCAAAGCAGATCCCTGATCAATCGGGCCGTTGCTGTATTGCAAGAAAGGACTTGGAGAACATTGGGTATCATAGAATGCTGCTAGCCAGATAATGCAAACGATCACAGCTTGAAGACTCTCCAGCCCTTCAAGTCCATCCGTCCAAGTACACCACCAAGAGGACCTTGGACTTCTCTGCCTCCAACCCAGAGCTTTTTGCCTGCCCAATGCTCTATGAAACCCTCCGGACCTGATACGAGGATGACCTTCGATCCCTTCTCCTCTGGGGCATCGAGACCTAGCCGTCTCGCTACATCGACGGGCTTGATGAATCTCTTCTCCACATCGACATAGTAGTGTACCTCCAGGCCCTTAGTATGAGCTCTGCTTCGCTCCTTCAAGGCGTCCAGCTCCTGTACTATTACACCCTTGCCTTGCGCGCTGTGGTTGTCTACTAGTGTCTGTTCTGCCGCCAGTTGACTAAGACCTAGAAGGCTTCTCCACCATGCCGATCGATTATGCACTATCTTGTTCGATTCCGTCTCATCGCTTATGCCGCCAATACACTCCTCCCTCCGCCTGTTCGCCCATAGCAGATGCATCTTGCTATCCGTTCTCCTAGCCATTGCCTGTGCAACCTGCATGGCAGGCGCAATACCCGTCCCACCAGCCAGGAATATGACCTGCTTAATATCATGAGGCAATTCGCACTCTGTGTTGGGACCTCGCAGCTCGATCGTTGACTGCTCTGGCAAGCGATGCAGGTAGCTAGATACCTCACCACCTTCCTCTTGTCTGATCAGCAGCCTGATGTCTTCTGGGTCCTCCCTTTTACCCTTTTGTATCGCCTCGGCTGGAGGAAGCGGCGTATATGCCCTTGCGATTTGCAATTGCGGTTGCTTGATCTGCACGCTCCACACGCTGCGTTTCCAACCTTCCTTCACACTGTCTGGGTCCGGCGAGCCATTGCGGTTGCGAAGAGTGAAGATCGCACTTGTTGAGGATACGGCTTGTTTCTTGACGAGGGTATACGGTGTGAATGCGTGTGGATTCAGCGAGGTATCGGAGGACGAGGTGGGCTGCGTGTAACGGTATGCCGCGCCACCGAGGGCTGAACCGCCCAGGACGATTAAGGTGCCAGCGCGCGGCCGTAGTATGACTGAAGGAAACCAGGACATTGGAAGAGGAAGTTTCGAGGTAGGCTCACCTCAGGGAGAGGGATGGTGCAGGCATTGGTGCTGTGGTGTGATATAACAGCTAACTTCTAGCTTCAAGAAATATTGAGCCTCGGGATTTCCTATTCGGGACAGCTATTGACCGCACAGCTTCGAATCTCGCAAGGAGATATCGATGAAGCAGAGTTGATAAAACATATGGGTTGAGAAAGAGCGTGCAAGAACTTAGTATGGTATTCAATGTTGACAAGCTGGAGAGCTTCAGCGGCGTGGAGTATCAATTTATGACTGCAGCTCAAGTTGCTGGGTAAGTAGGATCCTGCCATGGATCGTCAATTATGATAGACTGGCGCTCCTTTCTCCCATCCTTTCGGTCTGCAGCAGTGCCACTATCATCGTCAGTACCGCCTTTCCTTACTTCAAAACGACTACCTACCGTGTCTGTCTCGGTATATTTTTCCCCTCCGTTCTTCTGATCAATGCTCGCGTAAACAGTCCAACCCTCCTCCTCAAGTGACTCCAACAGACTCAGCAGGAGTCCCCTTACCATCATGGTCTCTATTCCGCCTGCCCACCACGGCTTCCCATAAATCTTAAGCTCATAGACTCCAAGGGCATGCTGACCTTGGTCCTGCAAACGGCCGGGCTCCATCCTGGGAATGAAGCCGTTGTATACCTCGGATGGCGCTGCTTATGGTAAACTTGAGCTCAGTGTCGCAGACTGGGGAGACTTACCATCTATAAATCGAATGCGATCGGACTTTGAAAAGCTGATACAGCACCAGTCGCACTCTGCTGGTGCTGGAGTCTGATGCCTGAAGAGCAACGAGTCTTTGTCGTAATTCTTCTTGCTTACATCGGTGCTCAGCATCAACACCCATCCTTGAGTATGCAGCACTGCTAACAGATCTTTGATTAGACGTCTTGCCGCAATGGCTTGTTCGCCATAGCCCCGCCAAGGAGTTCCATAGAGCTTGAACTCATGCGATCCACCATATTCCCGCTCATCCTGGATTCCACGGGCCCAGGTTGCCTTGATAGCTCGACGACATAGGTCTATAATAGGTGTCGGGAATTTGAGGAGGCGGATGCGGTCTTCCATGTGCATCGATAGCGAGGCGAAGCGGGTCTGGAAGGCCGTCGAAGACGAAGCGAAAGTGTTTTCCGTAGAGTAGTTGGGTAGTGGATCTTTTCTGGCATCCTTGGAATCTGGAAGAGTTCCTTGTGTTGGATCTGGCTGCGATGCTTTCTCGTTGGGCCACATCTTGTGTATCGATGAACCTGAATCGTTTCCAAGCCTCGGTGTTCAGATAAATTACTGTATGCACTACCGATAAGATAGATTAACGAGATGCTTGTAAGGGTGGTGTATCGACGAGGCATGATGTCTTCGTCTAGTGGGCAGTAATCGAATGTAAGGGCAGTTGCTGAAGGACTCACGGCGATAGTGGCGCAGTGACCCATCTACCAGGTAGCAAGAACGTTGTACTTGAGCTTGCAGTGAGATCGGCCTATCCTAAGAGCTAGTTCAAGAAGTAGGCTTTCGGCAGGGCTGAACGGCCTCTTGGGTTGCACCTGTAGAAGAGGGGTTGACAGGGCGCAAGGGAAGCACTGCCCCGCTGCCTTCTGTTGCCGCCTTATCCTACATCTCCAAAGCCTTGGTCTTCACACGCATTGCGCTTCACGTCTCCCGAGGCTTTCTCCTTATTCGCAAGTATCGTGGCTAGCTCTTTCCGTCTCATACTCTTATTGCGGCTTCCAATACGATGAGATGGCGGACCCCATCACGATCATCGGAGCTGTTGGAGCAATCGCAAACATTATCGATGTGGTCACCAAAAGTGTCAAAACGATCAACGACATTCGACAGCAATGGCTAGAGGCCGAACTCACGCTTCTCAGCCTCGCATCTCAACTGTCGGCGCTCCGTGCAGCATTAGACAAGATTCAAGAATGGATGTCTACAGATCTTGTCGAGGCCCATCATCAGCTTGTTATGGACCTTGATGTCTCCATGTCTTGCTGCAAGGTCCTTGTCCACAAGATCGACGACTTTCTCTCGGAGTTGGGCAACACAGTCGATGAGCCTCTAGATTTCAGATCGACGTTCAAACTAGTATTCGGAAGTGGAAATATCGATAGCGTTCAGAAATTGCTAGAGCGACAGACCAGCGCCTTGACACTGCTACTCACGGCTTGCAACTGGTGAATATTTTCCCCGGGCGACTGGGTTATTGCATCTAACCGGAACAGCAAAACATTGTCCGAACAGAGAGTAATCCTAGAGAAGTCAACCACACGACGAGCACTCGGAAGAGCAAAAACAGAATCTGCGTCCCTCCTTGTCCTTCGTGATACCAACTCGATCAGTAGCAAATGGACAGACACGATGTCCAAACTGTCAGTTGTATTTGTATTCGACCAGGAATTGTTCAAGACGAAGGTCTACTCCCGCGTTCTACGTGGATCATTCAAGGAAGTTCTGCGGCGACAGCGGGAACCTACTGTAGGCGGTTTGACCCAACGGGAAGCTCGTCTTCGCAGCATAGCCATTGACAATCAAATCAAGAGGGACAAAATGAGACTCTCCCAAGACGTAGAGTGTCTTCTTCTCGGCAGCGACGAAGTTGGGAAGCACGAATTGATGACTGTACTAAGGAGCAAATCCCAGCAGCTGGGATCAATCAGACACCCAGTCAGCTCTCGAGTCCGCTTTCGCTGTGGAGAGTGCCACACGAATCTGCTTCATCCTCTAGGAGACAGGGCCGACTTCCAGACGAGTATATCCTCCTTCAACAAGACTTTAATGATCCTCTTCGTCTTCGATCTGCTGAACTACGACCGAAAAGTCTCAGCTAACTCCTCACGTACTGAGCTGATGGAAGACCTAGTGAAGTTCCAGCGCGTGATGGACTCGAGCGAACTTCGCCATTGCACCGCCATACTTATCTTCAACAACCAGGACGCCTTTGCAGATAGACTGAAAGCTTCACCTCTTGAGGACCAAATCCCGGATTACGCTGATGGACCTGACGTCGGAAAGGCAACGACTTATATCACTCGCCTGTTTATAGAACGTTGTTCTGGGATCGTACCCTCTTTGTACCGGGTCAGTGGAGGCCTTCGAAGTCCGACCATATACGAGGACTTACAGAGTATGATCGAGAAATCAAGGTTCTCAGCTTATAGGCGCCTGGACTGGATGCGATCCGACGCTGGACACGAATCTACCTCACGGAGGACAGTGGACGAGGATGAGGACGAGGATGCGAGTCAAGCTCCACAATGAGACCAATCTTTGCACGCATATATGACGTTTGCTCTTCGCTCTTCGCTCGTCTCCGCCTCCAGCCCGGGTACACAATGACACCTCGGTCGAAGAAAGCCACCATGATCACAGATCGCCAACAGAACGACAGCCGTTCAACGAGTTTTACATTCAGCGCTAACTTTGTACAAACATACACAGAGCGCCACCCGCATTATGACCCAGAACTCCTAGCAATGCGAATAACAACACGGGTATTCTGAAGACTTTTGCTGTACTTCGCTTGCGATGCTCAACCGGTTCCTGCAATCTCCTTCCTCACCCAGCTCTCCAAACCACCGAGTGCAATGATTTCCTGCACGTTCGGAGGAAGTTCACCGACCTTGACACTCCACTGGGCGCCATTCGGGCCTTCCTGGACGTTCACTTTGCTCCTCCGTACATCCCACTCCAAAGTCCAGCCCGTCCGCCTTGTCAACTGCTTCGCTTGTGCAGGCTGCACTACGGCACCTGGTGGAGGGGAGTCGAGCGACTCGCGGTTTTGTGATGGCTCTTTCATGTTCTGCTGGGATGAGACTGGTGATGATGAAGAAAAGACCTCGCGAAGTCGGTTGGCGAGTCTCGGGACTTCGACACCCATCAGAGCGTTGTTGATACTGTTTCGGCTGAAGATGTTGCCAAAGCTGCCAGCAACGACCAGAGGGATGCCCTTGGCGAGAATAGCGGTCGCGGCCTGTTCTCTGCTGCTGCCACACCCGAAGTTGAAGCCCGATACGAGAATGTCACCCGCATTGGCCTTGCTCCCGAAATCTGGGTCGTAATTCTCCATACAGACTTCGGCCATCTTCTCGCGAGGGACGTCGTCCTGGTAGGTATACTTCCCGGGATAAATGCCATCCGTGTTGATGTTGTCAGCGTCACAAAAGACGATCTCGCCACTGATTCTCTCTGGGAAGCCTGGGAGAATCTCGGTCAGGCTCTCAGCTTCCTTGGACTCTGAAGGCGGGTTGATGGACTGGCTCTCTACCGCTGCGCTTTCAACAGACTCGATCGTAGCCTCGGCCTGTGCGATAGCCTTCTCAAGCATATCTTCGATGGTCATCATGCGCTGCTCCTCTACAAGCCCGTCTCCGTCACCTCTTCGCACACCGGTGTAGCCTACGGGCTCTTGGTACCACCCAGGACCTGAGATCGTCCCTGACAGTGCGCTTGCGGCCACTACTTCTGGACTGGCAAGGTACGCCTTCGCATCAGGAGAGCCCATGCGCCCCTTGAAGTTTCGGTTACTGGCACTGATACCGACTTCTCCAGGCTCAAGAAGACCGGTACCAAGACCAATACAAGGGCCACAACCTGAAGGAAGGGGCTTAGCGCCAGCTTCGAGAAGGGCTTGCCAGTCGCCTTGCTCTTCAGCTGCGCGCTGTTCTGGGAGAGATGCTGCCGCAATATAGAAGTGAACGTTGTCTGGAATCTTGGGTATCTGTCCGTTGTTCGATGCTGCTGCGTCTTTGAAAACCTTGGCGGCTGCTGCCAGATCTGAAGCTCGCGAGTTGGTGCACGATACCAGGTAGGCCTTGTTGATTGGGATGCTCTGGTTTTGAAGCTCACTTAAGGGTGTTGCGACCTTGACAGAATTCGGGCCAGACACGTAGGGTGACAGACTTGACAGATCAAGGAACAGTTCCTTAGCGTAGACTGCGCCTTTGTCGGCGGCCAGCGCGGGCTGGAAGATAGGTCCAGTCTGCTGTCCAACGATACCAGTAGCAGTGAAGAGTTTGTCGATTCGCTCGTGTAGGAACTGTTGTTGGTGGTGGTCCTTGATGCCACCTCCGTAGATGGCAGCTTCGGTAGCCTTTGACCTGAGCCAGCCATGTAGAACAGAGTCGGTCGGGAAGAGGCCAGTCAAGGCGCCCCATTCAGTAGTCATGTTCGCGATGGTGAGTCGGTCGTCAACTGGGATACTCCGGAGGGTTTCGTCGGTGCCAGTGAACTCAATGGCATGGTTCAGCACCTCGTCCTTGTTGAATAGGCCGGCGAGAGCAACTATGACATCCTTGCCGGTGACGCCCTTGGGCATGGCGCCGACTAGGTTTACTTTCGCAACGGGGGGTATCTGCCACCACGTCCTGCCCGTTGCCCAAATACTAGCAGCGTCTGTCCGCACAACCGGTGTCCCCAAGCAGCCAATGCCCCCGTACATGTTTGAATGACTGTCCGAAGCCACAGCTAGTGTTCCTGGCCACGCGTAGCCCTCCTCCACCATGATCTGGTGCCCAATACCTCTTCCAGCAGGATAGAAGACCACGCCGTGCTTCTGAGCGAACTCCTCAATCAAGTCGTACTTCTTCAAGTTCTTCTCGCTCTTGTTCTGCACATCGTGGTCGAGGGTCATGACGATCTGTGTCGGCTCGTGGATCGTGCTCGCGCCAATTGACATGAACTTGGTAGCAACGGGCCATGAGTTGTCGTGTGTCATGCACTTGTGCGGCTGCAGAGTGACATAGTCGCCAGATCTGAGCACCTTTCCCTTTGCAATGCCGACAGCATATCGCTGGACGATCTTCTCGGTCAAGGTCTGGGGGATCGTGGTCTTCGTTTGGAAGGTGGAGAGGAAGCTGGCGGCGGGGCCTTCTGCCATAGAGGGAAAGACATCGGGAGTCTCACGGAGCGGCACAGTTGTCGAGACTGAACGCCGAGCAGTGAAGGGACGAGGCGAGCGGAGAGACGTGCTGGTTCGAAGCTGTTGCGGTGAGTTCGGGTCCAATTAGAAGAGCCAGCATAGATACCAGAGCCTGCCTACTGCCCAGCTGTCTCGCTGCCCGCAATGACATTGCCATTGTACCGGAACTGGCAGTCGCAGATAACATTATGGTGTTGTGCATCGACCGACCGCGACTTCCCCAGAAATTTTGGCGGCTGACTAAAGACGCGACAAGGGTCCAGTCCCGGCCGATCTCGGGCGCAAGTCATCAGGAATCTACACGCTTCAATTGGGCCGTCATTCACAGTCTGCAATTGCTCAGCTGTCGCACCCAGCTTGATCATGCGGAGCGCAGAAGCACAGTGTTTGCAGGCGAAAGCGTCCGCGACGACGCAATGTGCGCCACGTCCGGGTTGTTTGTGCTCCCGAAACCGGACGTCATCGGTTCACGAAAGATCTGGGCTGGAGTCATAGAATGACCGCGATGAAAACTCCGCTCTGGCCTACAGTCATTCTTTCTCCACTGCTGACAACTGACTCTCTTGACTGACCATAAGCCTCTCAATCGTATCCAACCCAAAGCAGCAACCCGCCGCTAACATGGTCAATCGCGCAGACGTTCACTACTTCGGCGCTGGCCCCGCGCCCCTCCCCACAGCAGTCCTCGAGAAGGCCTCGCAGGTCCTCCTCAACTACAAGGACAAGGGCATTGGCCTGTGCGAAATCTCGCACCGTTCGCCTGAGGCTAATGCGATCCTGACTGAGGCCAAACAGGCACTCGTCACCCTGCTCGACATCCCCGACGACTACGAGATCCTGTTCCTGCAGAGCGGCGGCAGCGGCGAGTTCAGTGCGGTCGTGTACAACTTGGTCTCAGTGTGGGTCGAGAAGAAGCGGGCCAAGATTGCAGAAGAGGTCGGCGACGACAAGGCGGAGGTGCTGAAGAGACTGCGCAAGGTCGTGGACGAAGAGCTCAGGCTCGACTATCTGGTGACGGGCTCCTGGTCACTAAAGGCCTCGCAAGAAGCAACCCGCCTGACTGGCGCAAAACACGTCAATATCGCGCTCGATGCTCGAAAGGCGAACGACGGCAAGTTTGGCGTTGTGCCCCCGGAAGACCAGTGGAGCCTCACACCACGGACGTCGGGCGGCGGGCCCGCTTTCGTCTACTTCTGCGACAACGAGACGGTTGATGGTGTGGAATTTCCCGCATTCCCCCGCAGCCTCGAAGGTGATGATGCTCCTCTGGTCTGCGCTGACATGAGCTCGAATTTCATTTCTCGGAAAGTCGATGTGCGGAAGTATGCCGTTATCTTCGGCGGTGCACAGAAGAATATTGGCAATACTGGCATTGCTATAGTGATACTGCGGAAGTCACTGCTCCCGCCACACTCGACACCTGCCTCGCCAGATGTGCTTCGAGAGCTCAACTTGCCTGTCGGCCCCATTGTCTTGGACTACCCGACCATCGCTAAGAACAACTCGCTGTACAACACCCTGCCCATTTTCGATGTGTGGGTCGCTGGCCAGGTCATGGCAGGTCTTGTGGACAGTTACGGTGCGAAGCGCATCGGTGGGCAAGAAGAAGTCTCCAATGAGAAGGCGCGTCTGATCTACGAGACTCTTGACAAATACTCGCACGTGTATCGAGTAGTCCCCGACAAAACGGCCCGCAGCAGAATGAACATCTGCTTCAGGGTCCATGGTGGTGACGCAGACAAAGAGAAGGCTTTCCTGGCGGGCGCAGAAAAGAAAGGCTTACTAGGTCTGAAAGGGCATCGCAGTGTGGGTGGCATTAGGGCGAGTAATTGTAAGTGTACCTATAATAAGCTCCATTATTGCCAGTCCTGCATCATCACGGTACTCGGAGGGTATATGTACAGGTACTTACATATACTGTGCATGCGTTATGGCTTGAGAGGTCTTTCGTACTTCCAGGCCGTCCAAATGCTGGATCAACATCCTGGCCTACCCTTCCGTCATACTCGCATGAACCTTTCAACGCCTTTCGAGGATATCCGCTAACTTGTTCTGTCACACAGATAATGCTGTTTCTATCGAGGGGGCAAAAAAGCTCGTGGCGTTTCTCGAGGAGTATGCACAGTAAGCATAGGACCGACATTGGCATGTTAGCATGACAGCAGCTTGCGGCATTGCCTGAGCAACAGGCGTTTTCATATTCAAGGTTTACACCCCACCCTTTCGTATGGCACGACAGTGGCGTCACGCGGCATCACAAGACCTCATTCAACATGATACCCTCTCGTAGCAACACACGAACTCAATCTACTCGTTGCTTTCGGTGTAGATAGACTTTTGCCTCGCGCCTGGTCTGCAGTTACACAATCTGCCTGTATGCAGCTACTCTACGGAGCGCATGAGCGGTTGTTTGTACTGAAGCACCAGGTCTTAAGATCAACAAACGGCTTTCCGAGTTCGTTACACAGGGCCAAAATGATGGTGTTCTCGAAAATTCCTCACGTGGCTGCATTCATGCCGTGGAGTGGTTAGACCTTCCTATAGGACTGCGGATCAATTAACGTAGGGCTCTCCACGCGGGGGCTCTTAGCCTCCAGAACATGGTCTGGCTCGGAGGGGGCTTCTTGAGACGTTGAAGGTAACGGCAGGGATGGCGACCGAAGCTTTCGCGGCCTCAGCGTCTAACCGCTGGGCCTCAGGAACCTCTCTGCTTTGACCCTCTTACCCACCATTGACAAGCCTACTAAGCTGCCTTGGTGCACATCATGGACCGTAGTCTCTGAAAACTGCAACGTTCTAGCCGGCGCCTCGCCTGGTTGTGTGATACCTGCTTGCCCGTCGAAGGTATGCTCTGTTCTGGCGTGGGAAGCGGTCTGGTCAAGGACGTTGCAATCTGCTGGTATTTGCGAAGAAGCAGCGAAGCAGGACCGATACTCCAAAGGAGTCTCTAGGAACACAACTCATGGCACCTGGGATGGTGCTAGTCAGAACGTTGCTCAGCCTGGGGTCTGTCGTCACTTTTTTGACTCTGTGACCTCCCCTGCGGAGATCATTCGCTTAGCTGCCTGCATACAGACGAGACAGCCTGGGTCATCGAGCTGGACCAATCCAAGCACGCTGTATGCTCTCAAATACTCATTAACTGGTTATATTTTCGTCTTCTAATTTCATGCATTGCGCTCTTAAGGTTGTCGTGGGCAAGCTCTTCCCGGCGGCCGCAGTGCGGCAGCATGGACATCTGGCTCGCTAGCGTCGCAAAACCCCTGTCTGACGCACATCTCAACCACGAAGCGTCAGAACTCTACCCCGACCTCCTCGACCTCACCACAACCGGCCACTTCTTGCCTCACACCTTGCTATCGTCTTCCAAGGCGGCTCGCTGGTTGCACAAGAGCACCTGATGGATCCAAATAAAGAAACGAAACTATTTGCACTGAGAGAAGCGGTTACGGTGATGCAGCAAGAGCTCTAGCAATAGCACCATCGATTGCGCGAGATCAAGATGCTGAACGGGATTGACGACGCCGATTGCTTGTCTTCTCGGCGCACTGGTTCACTACGGGATTCAATCTCTACAGCCGGTGATCTGTGGCTGTCGGCAAGGCCCCAACACCACGGCCTCCCAACGGGTCTTTCTACTCCCGCTGCCCAGCGCGACCCAGGGTGTGGCTTGCATGAGGTTGAAACCCCACCTCGACCTAGCGTACGTCGTTACGCCCTCTAATATGACCCAACTCGGACTCTGCCAATGCTTCCTCACCACCTAATGGAATGACAGCCGCCTCAGGACCGCTGTCCCGAAACCCTGCCCTACTGGTCGCTTCCCCAAGTTTTCTCATATACTGTTTGAAGTCTCATACCCGTCTCCCGGTCCACAGCTTTCATGCCTACGCTCTTTTTCGTTCCTTTCTCACTGCTGGCAGGTTCAGGCACACTCCTCCACTGACGCTGAACAGGTTACCATCTCGTGTTCAACATCAGTTGTTGCCTCCATGAATACTTAGACTTTACCTTCTTTTAGCCGCTGCTGGTACCCAGCGAATCTACCCTTCTTGTATATTTCTTTGCGGGACTGGTACAAAATGGAAAGATGGCCTCTTCAGCTTGTCCACCTCGACGAGCGGTCGCACTTCAACATGACGCTCAACACGTCCGGCATTCGTGAGGTTCCCTGGACAGCGCAGAATCAGACCAGAGCTTTGATTGCAAGCCTCCAGCTGGCACAGGTTCAAACTTTGAGGTCAACGCATTTGACGCTGGGAGCATTCAGTCTGGCATTGGCGCTACTGACGGTTCATCGTATCATTTCGGACGCGAGGAAGGCAGCTGCGGCCCAGAATCCAACGAGGAAACGGTCCGTATCACAAACATCTGTGCAACATTGAAAGCTAATGATCAATAGAAGATTCAGCTCCCTCCACAATGTCCACCCCGCCGAGACCTTCCCACTCGTACTGGCTTGCGGTGCGGTTATACAACAGATAATTTTCGTTGCAGTGCAGAGCACATCCCTTCGTAGTGTATTATCAAGTCAATGTCGGGGGCTCGCCATGGTCACGTTTCCTGGTAAGACTGGTTGGACATATCTGGGTATTTGGCGCTTGGAAACTGACGATTGTAGCGATATTCCTCATAGGATACGTGACGATGGTCTTTGGCTTCGAGATGACGATAAGAGCCTTTAGGTACGAGCGATTCGCCCCGCGCGCGAAATGGAACACGACAATATGCATTGGATTCATTGCCTTCCTCCTCCTGCTCACATGGTTGCCGACTGTCGCATTTCCCATGTACAACCGCTGTTTGGGAAGCCTGATTTGGTTTCCTGTCCGTTACGAACTCATCGCCATCTGCATACTGAGCACCATGGTCTTCTTCTTCTTTTTGTTGGCTGCACTCATCAGCATCCAATTGATGAGAACAGCGAACATCGACGCGAACGAGAGGATTGCAGCCTCGAGGATGTGCTATTACCTATTGATCAATGCTTTGATCTACGTGAGTGTTCACCCAAGCAAGAAGTGTTACTTTGCTGATAACCACTTCAGATCCTTGTCATTCCAGTGGAAGTTCAAGCCCACCGCCGTGACTTCATGAACACACTCGCTACGTCCAGAATCGCTGAAGTTTCGCTATTCACCTCAGGGGTTGTTCTCGCTTTCATTCACTTGTTCCTCCGTGTCAATGCCACTCGAATGGTTATCAAACCAGCCGGCGGCCCCTCGGCATCCCCCAAGCAGAAACGCCCGAGGATTCGCTTCTTTGGACCAAGCGATCTAGAGATGAACATCAGCGGTCCGCTAGCGCTTCAAGGAGGACCTCGTCCAGACAGCCGGCAGGGTCTCATAGACATAGGACCTGAGAAGAACCGGTACGAGTTCGAGCCGGAGTACTTCATGCGACCAGAGAGACCCCTCACCCCAGGTTCGATCAAATCACAGGGACCTATTGATCCGTCAAAGTGGCCTCTCCCCCCCGATCCTATCCAGACAAATCTCTTTGCGGACTCCAAAGACCCCACAGTCGGTCTGCACAAGCGAACAAAGTCCAGCTACTCCCTCTTTCCTACGCGCGCAGAAGAGATTCCGCGGCTGCCAGCGACGGTTTACTCGCCACCAGGAGCTAAGGCCAACATGAACACTTCGAACCTCGCGCTCCGTCGTCAAACACGAAGCAGCTCCCTAGGAGATGCCAAGTCTGTGACGGACGTCAGTGAAGCCTTCAACTTCTTGGCCAAGCCTCCTCCTCTTTTCGCCAGTCGTCATCGCCACAATATGAGTACGGATAGCAGCGCAACCGTGCAGATTGGTCTTCGTTTCTCAGTTGCTCCAGCCACACTTGCAGCTGCCAAGTGTACCGCAGCTACTCGCAACGTCGACCACGCTGCACCATCACTCCGCCGCGACAACAGCGACTCTAGCGGTGACAGCTTGGGTCTACCTATCCAAGCTCCCTCGGCCAGCTCATCAAGCAGTCAAGACGAGGACCTGGGCTCTGTAGAGTTCCCGGAGCCACCTCAAACACGAAGGACTCCGTCGCCTACCAAGCTGAGCCCTGTTCCTGGGAAAACACCCGCCTTTCCCGTCCTTTCAGCTGAGAACAGTGGTGCCTATCTCGAATCACAACGTGAGAAGGTACTGCCGCCCACACCTCGCACTAGCTTGCCAGGCCCTCCGCCGGCTAGTCAACCACCGCCACCAATGCCATTCAATGGGCTGAGAATGAACCCGATGTCTCCTGCCTCGCCTGCTTCACCACTACGATCAGCCGCCACAAGATCGCCGACAAGATCTCCAACCAGTACAGCTCCGTCACCAACAGCGAGGATACCGTTGGGAGCTGGCACAATGGCGCGAAGCCCACCTCCCAATGGCTGGATATGAAAGCGCGGTGCAGTCCGGTTCCGGATACACAAAAGCAAATTGTAGATTCGTTTGGCGAGAGCCTTGTACAATACCAACATCAGCATGACTAGGACGAAGGTTTCGGATCGGACCTTCCCGGCTTGGCGCGGAGGCATCTTCGAAGGCGTTTCGGGTTCGGGGTTTCACATTTCTGCTTCGTCTCAGGCTCCTGCACGGGCCTCACACACCCTCCTTCACCTCAGACTACACACGCTTCGCATACGCTTACCTCACCCTACGCCTGCTCCGTTATTGTGCTCATGACGCACTTATACCCTCACTAGACTTTGTCACATTGTGTCTCATGCGATTGAGATGTGATAAGACGACTTCCATTCTCTATCTGTCGCTGTCGCTCTCAAATCACCGTCGACCTTCCCTCTTAATTTTGAGGACGCAGGGACGGTTCGATCTCTTTACACAACTCTATTCACACCCAACGCGTACTGCTCGCTAACGTTCTTATCAATTGGCTAATTGATGGATGGATGGACGGATGGTTGCAGACTTGTGTATGTAGCTATGGGCATTAGCGGCGCTACGGTGCATTGTACAACGCTACCCACGAAACTTGGTTTCCGCAAGATGGGATGATGATCGATCGTACTGCAGATAGCGAATGAAAACATCCAGAATCAATTCCATTGTTAGCTTTCAAACACTGGAAATGATACAGCGAACGTTGGGGGCTCTTCTTTCGAAGATTGTAGTGCGGTTCAGCCGTACGTTTTCAAAAGCATTTGGATCTATCTACAGTAAATCCAGAATGCAAGTACGGTACTAGGTTCTCTGGTGATATAGTAGAGGCGAACCTAAGGTGATAGACTTGCCGAACTGGGATGGCGCGAAGTGCGTCACTGCGACCCGCAAACTTCAGTCGCGAGTGCCTAAGGCACCATTGCCGGCTCGACCATTGCCGGCTCGACCATATGAATCTCTCACCCCTTTTAATCACGAAAATAGTCTTCATTTACCTCTTCGAATTTTCTAGGTGCCACTGATCTCACTAGTCTATTTCTCGGGCCTTTTCAGCCTTTTCAGCCTTTTCAGCCTACGTGTCCACCGCGATGACAATGCTTGGGACTTCATTGGAATCTGGCAGTAAATCTCATCTTTTCACAGATGGACATCTCATGCCTCGCTTTGACGTGAAGAGTTTCCTCCGATATCTATCTAATGAAGTCAATTACCAATGAGTTTGCTACCACCGTTAGATTCATTGTTCAATTTGCTATCCTCAAGCACACAATGTTTCATCATTGTGCCGTACTGCCTGCCATATATAGCAATACCTAACCGCAGAGACTACATGCAAATCAACTCTTCATCGGTGACAGGGAGCAGATCTACAAAAGCGAGCGCGCGTAGCTGACCCACTGGCATGGGGGAACTGATACTAGGGCGTCGAATGTTCGACGATTGGCAAATGGTTCCCAACTTTGACAAAGGAGTGGCACAGGGCACTAACAACAATGGAATTTTTCTTTTACAGAATCCATTCACGCTGGATTTTGCAGTGCTCAAGCGATTCCAGATACTTGGGCGAAGAGATGTCCACGCAGCTGAGCACGAGATCGAGATGCTAGACCGCATTGATCATCCAAATGTGACCAGAATGCTTGATTGGTTCATCAACACGAAAGAAGATAGCGGTGGAGTCCTGCTTGAATTCTGTGACAAAAGGTCACTGGCTGACTTGATCGTGCAATGTCATGGCAAATTCATTGAAGAGGACTTCTTGTGGCATATCTTTGAGACCCTTGCTGACGTCGTATGCTATTTTCACAATGGCCCTGCTGGCCTCTTACAAGCGCCAGATCCCCAGGAGTTTCCTAGGATTGCTCATCATGATCTCAAGCCGGAAAACATTCTATTGTCTTCAAGGAATCAAGACGGCTCGTTATACGAGGGAAAGTATCCACGTGTAGTCGTTGCAGATCTCGGTGTTGCGATGGAGTATACGTCTATCCCTCAATTCATAACCCACGAAGAAGAGAATCCGTTTGCTTCGGATATCTTCCAGTTAGGCTTCGTTATGTACTGCCTTAGTCACCCTGAAGAGGAACATTCCCCGATGGGCCATTTCCCTCCTGAGACGATGAAGAATGCTGGTGCGCGTCTGACAAAGTACAAACAGATGTACCGTGAAGGCGGTGGCGAGAGGTATTCCACAAGCCTCAATCATATCATGAAGAAGTGTCTTCGCCTCGACCCCAAGAAGAGACCACTCGCGCATGAACTTCTGCGAAAGATTCGGCAGGCTCGACAAACCCCGGTTGCGAACTACGAAGCGCCTTCATTTAGTTGTTTTGTGTAAGAGGAAAGTTTTGTCTACTAACAATGCTCACTTACACTTAGTGGTCGAGTAATCCAGGCCATGGAACTTTGAGCTGTGTTCAAATTGATCCGTAAATGCATAAATATTTCTTCTTTCACGCCAACTTGTTCTTCTACTGTACCCTAGCCTGATCATGACCGCTCTTAGTACGCCGTCGAACACCTCTAGCTCTAGACAAAACCCATCTAGTATTCCTCAGCTACCACTAGATAATGCAAATCATCGTTTCAAGTTGATCCGTAGTCTTGATGGGAATAACGGCTGCCATAACGACGGCATTGATGTTGTGTTGGACACGACGACTGGCCAAATCCTTGTTCAGAAACATCTCAGTAACCATGTCGGCGTAGGGAAGCGGGAGATACTAGCATTGCTTCAACTCCAAGGACATCCGAACATAGTACAAATTGCAACTTCTGTGCATACAATCCATAACACCAGCTCCTTTTCCAGCATATATATGGAGCATTGCAATCGAGGCTCCTTATACGATCTGATTGTACACTATAGAGATCTTGGGCGTGTAGTTCCAGAAGCGTTCATTTGGCATGTACTCGATGGGCTAGCAAATGCTGTTGCATTCTGTCAACAAGGTCCAACTTGGCCTGACTCACACGCAAATACTGATTGGATTGCTATTTATCATCGAGACATACAAGTTTCCAATGTACTCCTAACGTCTAAGGGAACTGATCGTGATTCCTATCCGCGAGTCGTGCTTGCCGATTTCGGCGGCAGCGAAACGGAAGATAATCTCATTCAGGCGGCAGAATCAACACAAGAGGGTGCAGACACAACGGAGAAAGACGCAGAAGCAACAGAGGGATTTGCGGCAGCTTGTTCCATAATTCAGATAGGCCAAGTCGCATACTGTCTTGCCGATAGAAACCCTTTTCCTTATCGCATCTATATGGTCGGCGAAAAGTATCGCTCGGCTCAAAACCCCCCCGAAGCATTGCGTGACTATTCGCCCGAGCTGAAGGGTGTGATTTCACAATGCGTAGACCCTAATCTTGAAGAACGATGCACAATCGTGGAGTTACATCGGAAGCTTTGTGAGTCGAAGCCCTGGATCGCGCAGCTGCGGAGAGAGATACTACTATAGAGTCTTTTAACGAAACCGTAGGCTGGAAAGATTGAATCATAGATTGCACGTGTTGCAACAATGCAAATTGAACTGTTTCCATCAAAGAGATTTAGAAGTATGAGTATTCGCCAGGTACCCAAGTTGCGAGGTGAGAGTGGAGTGTTGACGGCCTTTTGGCTACCTAGGTAGACCTTGCCATCGTATACTTTCGTACACAAGCTGATTGATAGAGACTTGCTGCATGGCTGCGAAAGGAGGGCTGACGGAGTCATTCCTTTGGCACGTATTCGAGGGCCCGACTGACGCTGTTCGATACCTTCATTATGGTCCGGAAGGCGTGATAGATTTAAATTGGGCTGTAGTAGTCCACAAAGACATGATCCTTACCAATACTGTGCTGGGAAGGACTATCATGACGAGAAAGGTTGAATCTAGGTCCAGGATGTTTGGACTCCTGCGATGCCTTTGTTGAGTACTGTGAAAGTTCTTATCAGTATGTGTTTGCAGGAGAAACCTCGTAAACGACTGGATGCTGTATTTATACATGACACGATTGGAGACCTTTTTGGCATAATGAAGTTACGTGGAAACTCGCCGACAAAGAGCATCTTGCTGTAAAGTAATGGCAATGATGGATCTATTTGGATCCTAGACACTTTAGATTTGGAGTAGCGAAGCTGATTCTTTTTCAAAAGATTTGCGAACAGCCCACCCTTTCTCATTTGTATTCAATTCATGCTACGGCAGTGCCATTCCCAAGGCAAATCGCTCAGGGTGGTCAAAGGTCGCCGGTTCAGGAAGTCGGTGAGCCGCATGAGGTGAGAGCGTTTGTTATCACAGTCACACGGCATGCACATGCGTTTCAACACCATTCGAGCTGACAACGGTTTACTACTTTTAAAGAAGGGCACGGCGGCCATGTGCCTGAAGCCCCTCCGTATTGGAAAGCTGCACGCACGAAACGCTTTTCTCATACGATGCTGCAGCATCCCTCGGGCACCCACACCATGCAATCAATTCGAAATTGAAATTCAGGTACGAGCTGCGCAGTCATCTGTCAAAGGAAGTCCTGGTTGGTTTGCGCATTGCAGGAATGAAGATTTGAGGGATAGAAAGCGGGGCAAACCGAGCAAGGCCGGACTCTGAAGCTCGTCTTGCATTGCTGTGAGCAAGCTCTCGTCGTGTACAGGTTGGCTCTCAGGAACTGTCGTGGCGAGGCGTTCAGCCAGCGGCTGGCGTTGTGGAAACCCAGCCATCCAAATCGTCTCAGTTGACACGACATCTCTCAAAGAACGTCTGAGAGGGAGAAAGGCCAGCGGCGCATCGACAGCTCGCGCCCAGGGTATGGCCGATCCGGCTGCAAGGATACCATGCCTCTGACACAAAAGCGCCCGGAGAGACGGAACCTCGCCGACGACCTTTCTTGGAGGGTCGCACAAACAACACCCCGTACCTGGCTCCATTCGTTGCAATTCTCACTGCGACAAGCGCAGACTGCTCCAGGCGTTGTCACAGTCAGCTGGGGCCAGGGTCAACGGCTAAAGGAGGGCGCTCTGACCGCCACAGCCCTGGTGTCGCAATAACGATGCATGCGATGCATGGTGTCAGTTCTTTTTTAGTATCGCCGATCACCCGGATATCAAACCACCAATATCGAGAGCAAATTTCGCGCCCTCCAAGGTTGCCCCTCTTTGTCGCGACTTTGCTTTCCTGAACGTGCGCATTCACCTGCAGATGCATCGCCTGCGATAAGAGTCGGCCTAAGCGTTCGAATGGTTCCTTCGTCTGCCTTTCCTTCGGTCTTGTTGCCAGCCATGTGATTGACCTGCTAGCTTTCAGCCTCCTCAAGCCACTTACAACACTTCGAGGTCGTTCTGTCGTCGCTGTCCATGAGCCATGTCAGCTTTCACGCCAGAGCAACTGGCGTACATGGAAGCGCATAGGAACGACTCTAGAGTTTCAGAGATACACTGGGTCTATAGCGTTCCTATCGTTGCTTCCGTGATCTCTACTGGATTGCGGTTGTGGGCGAAGCGAGCGGGAAGGAATGGCATCACGCTGGACGACTATTTGATCGTTCTCGCAACAGTAGGCTTATGATGACGATCCTGAGTGATACTTACTGATTGTGCCTCTAGATCTGTTTGATTGGAGAGTGTTCAAGTGGACTTGGATATGGTAATTATTTGACAGGCGCAATTGTGATCCACGTATGCTAACAGCTGCAGGCCCACCCCATGGAATGGGCAGGCATGTGATCACTGTGTCGAAGGAAGATTTGACCACTTTCCGAAAGGTAGGAAGCTAGTAAATTAAGAGGGACTTCATATGTTGACAATCAGTTAGGGCGACTACGTCTTCAGCCACTTCTACGACATCGCGCTCACCAGTGTCAAACTCAGCATACTGGCTTTATATTACCGCGTCTTCGTCGTCCCCATCTTTCGGAACGTCGTTCTTTTCACCGCAGCGGTCGTCGTAGCATGGGGAATTGGCATCACAGTTGCACTGGCGCTTGTCTGTCGACCGATCGCAGCGTTCTGGGATGCTGATGTTATAGGCGCTTGCCTGAATCTCGAAACATTCACATACTTCACCAACATCTCGAATCTTATAACAGACGTTTGGATCTTCCTGATGCCAGTCCCAACCATATGGCACTTGCAATTACAAACCAGGAAGAAGCTTCTGCTTTGCTTGATCTTCTCCATTGGTCTAGCGTATGTTCTGCTCCTCATAAGCCCTTTACTTCTACCTAATCTAATTTCCGTGTCTGTACGTAGCACTTGCATCGTCTCAGCACTTCGAATCAGAGTCGTTTTAGGCCACACGGATCCTGATTTCACGTGGTCGACAGTCCCACTGGGAGCCTTTTCCGTATTCGAACCCCTCGGCGGCATTCTCTGCACGAATTTACCTATTATATGGCATATGTGGCGGAAACAGCGACCAGTGCTTCCTGGCTCTTCAGCCTTCAAATCAGGCCCAACTTCCTCGACCGCAACACCGGGCTCCGGCCAATCGCGTGGAAGCCGAATCGCCCGAAGATTACAGAACTCGCTCGGATTGAGTCAGGTAGATGAGACTCAAAATGATAGTCAGACACGGACCATACTCGGTGAAGAGGAGGGAAGGTGGATGAATGTGCCTGGCTCTGCGGCTTCAGATCCTGATCTGCAAAAGGACAAGTCACAAGTGGTGGCCATGCCGACCGAATTCTTCAATGAAGTGCAAAGAAAATCCACACAGGAGATGTCGGAAGCAAGCAGCTCTAGTCCGGCGATACCAGGTTATCGGGATAGTTCTGAGCATCATCCGCAGCAGCAAGATAGTTCAAAGAGACATAGCAGGGGAAGCAAGAATTTGCAGGGCATGCGCAAGACGACATGGGAAGTGCGGAAGAAGTGAAGGCCTCCAGCGCATGAGAATGCGATTTCTTCTTCTGTTTGCATCCAACCACGGTCGCCTATCTCGAAACGAAGTCACGAAGTTACGAAACTGTACAACACACACTACGACTCGCGCGTTCGACTGTCCCTGTCAACCCTGACGCAGTCCTCTTAACGTTTCAACACGAATGGTCCCATTGAGTGGTTATAGGCTCGCTTTACGTAGTCACCTACGACGCGGCTGAAGAAACATGACGATGGTAGGCATAATTATGGTTTAATGGGTTATGGATTACGACGCCTTCGCTTCTTCAATGCTCAATTGATTCACTCCAATCGGACTGAAAGATATTTTGCATATCGGCTCGGAACGAAAGCATATCATAGCGGCGGAGTTTAGGGAGGTTCAATCTGGGTTTGCATCGCTCAGATATTTTCGGTATTGTTTTTCTGATCTCACGACTGCTGCCATCGTGCTACTACCAAAATATCGAAGCCTCGGTATTGAAGCAACACAATGAGTCTATTAGCATCAAAGCACTTCGGTTTCTTCATCGCGGTCCTTGCGAAATACCACATTTCTCCTTCTCACGTCCGCTGACCGCCACCCGCCAGCACCCGGAAGCTAACCCACAGAACCCACCTCTGCCGATGATAGCGCACGCCAGGTCGCCGTCATCCCGCCACCAACGACGCCAACACATGCAAACTCCGACCGAATCTGACTGGCGCCTAACATCAACAATTTTTTAACGTCGGTGTGAAGTTATGGAGGCTCAAAACCCTCGAATCCTTCTCGCACGTAACCACGCTCGCAACGCACTCCGGCAAACGGCAGAGGCTGCAGCGAAAGATCAAACGTTACGCCCCATCGCATCGCACAGCTTCGTTAATCGGGTGCGGATAATGTTCGTCATGCACGTCGTTTTAGCCGTGAGAGGATCCTTGTCTGCATCCTTCGTTCAAATTGGGAGGTTCGGGACAGGGGTTAGCGAGGGAATTCTGATTGCGCAAAGGTGGCTGGACCGCGGGAGGCCTGGAAATAGCTGGTGGCTGATTTGGGATGTTGATGGGGTTAGGCTTGATGAGGAAGTTGGTTGGATTGGGATTGGTGAATATGCGGACGAGAATGCGGAGGGTGAAGATGGTGATGTTAGGCGAGTGAGGCTTGGGTATTGAAGAGGACGCGGGCACGTGTTTGTACTTGCATCGCACATGATACATTTCCGTATGAGCTTGGAAGACATGTAGCTTCGTTAAATCCGCTACCCCTTCCAAGTCCGGTGCTAAGTATATCCATGAAGTCGAATCTGTCTATTTTAATTCATCGTATATCTTGTCACCACCGAAAAACCTGGAGAAAGATCGAGTAGCACTTTCCATCTCTTCACTCTTTCAATACGGCACCTTAGCAGCCACGCTTTTCCACCAGTTACACCTGGCTCCTCGCCCACCTTCCCACTTGGCCCCATCGGCCAACTTGAAGTTGTTCGTAATGCCGGGCTCCAGGTAGACGTAGTACTTCAAGTTATCCGTCACGTTCACAAACGTAGGTACACCGCCCGTAGTATTCAGGCTCATCAAGCTCTGGCTCTTCTCTGTCCACTGCGGCCAGTTCACATTCCCTCCATAGCCAGCTGGAACCGTTGCATTGGACTTGCCAGCTCTGGCATCTTCAACACTAATCACAGGTGTATCTTTTGTAATAAAGTTGCCCCAGATCTTCTGAAACGCGTGCTTGAACCCCATTCCTGGCGTCGCTGCATTTTTACTCCAATAAGCCGTCAGATCAGCACCATGATAAGCTGGCGGTACACTGAATTGGTACTTCCAGGCCTGTGGGAAGGCGGAGGCGAGCCAGTAGGATGGGCAGTCGAACGTCGATTCTGCGAAGACATTGAAGAGACGCTGTTGTTGGCCTGTGGCGAAACCGGATTGGTTCACCGCTGTTGGGTAAGACGTTCCAGGGGTTTCATAGAGAGGAGCAGAAAGATCTGTGTCGTGATCGTCGCCTATATACGAGTATTGAGCTTCGAGGGCTGCTTTGTCGCCGTTTGTCAACAAAGGGTACGTTAAGTCGATATAGTCTCGGAACGCTTGGAGCGTTTTCGCCGTTGGTGGACTAAGGGGCACGCCTTCGTTCGCATTGTTGCCGGACAGGATACGCTTCCCCTTCAAAGCTTTTGATGTAAGCTGCTGGGTCGGTCGTTGCTGGACGAACGTTTCGTCTGTTACAGGAAGAAACGCAAATGTTCCGAACGGCCCGGCTTCTGAGACCTTGGCGCTGGCATTCTGAAGAGCTCCTGTCTCTGAGTCTCGAAGACATTGAAGCGTATCATCAGCGGTCCCACATCCAGCAGCGTCGGCAAAGTCATCGTACGCCTTGGAAGGAACCTCGTCGTCATATCTATACTGATTAGGGATCCACGGGCTGGCTGCAATGATCTGTCCAGACTATTAGCACGTAATCTCCGTTGCCAATTCTCGATTGCCTTGCATACGTTGTTGAACAAATTCTTGCTTTGCTTGCCGCCATAAGCCATAGCTTGATACATAACAGCGGCAGCTCCGGCGCTCTCACCACCTATTGTAACCTTACTAGGGTCGCCACCAAACTGTTTGATATATTTCTGCACCCATTGAAGCGCGAAGTTCATATCAAGTAATCCAGCATTCAGTGTGCCATCATCTTTTACATCCTCGCTAGCTAGGAAGCCGAACGCTCCTAGACGATACTGAATAATGACGGCGATGAACTTGTTCTCATTCGTTGCTTGGAATTCGGTAGGATTGAGCCCTCTCGCTGAGAAGAGGCCGTAGCCTCCTCCGTGGATCCACAAGAAGACAGGCAGGTTCTTTGCGTTTGCAGGCGCATACACGTTTAAAAACAAACAATCCTCGCTCCCTGACCCTGAGACAAAGCCGTACTCTGCGGGGGTCTCCGCTGATGCGCCAGTTTGCGGACAGATTGGGGGATCGCTGGCTGTTAGTACTGTTGTTGTTCTGTTCTTGGCAGGTGGTTGGGGGGCGCGCCACCTGAGCTTTCCAACTGGTGGAGCAGCGAAGCGGATACTATGCGATCATATCAGTCTCGAGATTTGACGAAAAGCCGCAGCAGAGAAACAGACCCTTTGAAGACGTTCATCGTATACGCCTCGTCGTAGATACCCTGATATACCGAGTACCCCAGATCCACCGTCGGGGACGCCAGCTTCACTCGCGGGATAGGCTCCGCGACAGCAACACCCAACCAGCCATTGAGCAGTGCGATTGCGCCCAGCAACCCACTCGTGACACGCATCTTGTCGGTCCAGGCGGTTGCAAGGAACTCGCTGCGCGTTGTTGTCGTGGCAGGTCCCAGAAGCCAGGGAAGAGGTGCAAGTTAAGAGAAGTGCGAGCCTGGTAGCCGGTTCTAGCGCAGCATATTGCACGCGTTAACGACGCGAGCCAAGCGGGCAGATCAGTCGTTAATAGGGCTGCTAGCCAGGTGTCTGTTAAGGTTGTACGCCAGCGGAGATTGAGCCGTCGATATCTCGTGTCCAAGACGAGGACGCGGGTGGGTGGCGTTTGTCTGGACTGCCTCCCTGCGGCCTGCGGGAGCGAGGAGAAGAGAGACATAACAGACAGAGTTATTAGCAGATGAACATTATTCGTTGCGCAAGGAGGGATAGAGCGGGATAGCAACGAGGATAAATCGAAGGTTTCCCTGTCGGAATCGGGTATTTGATCCCCGCGGCGCTGTTGGCCATCGTTCCTTCCAATCTGCCGCAACCGAGCGTCAGGCGAAAGACTGTACGTTCAATCGCCAGCGACGAAAAGGAAAGCATCCGCTATGATGTTGATTCCACGCATGATGGTGTCTCTTAAATCTTTGTCTGCACCGATCCACGTCTACCGCAGTCGGCTGTCTCCTCGCATCCGCAGACCCTCAGTTCGCCGTCCACGACGACTCTTCGGCCATTGAAACATGCCGTAAGCGATGAGGCTCGTGCGAGAGGAGAATGAAGCTTCGAGAACTTCCGAACATGAGACAAGAGAGCCCAACGACCAGGCCCATGGGCCGTTGATCATCTCAGAAGGGAAGTAATGTCATATGATGTGCGACCGCGGAGCCAATGGCAAGGTTACACAATGCACCTCGCTGACTCGGCATCCTGTTCGCACACGTATCAAGACGTCAAATCTTTGTCTTGACCGCGAGCGCGTGATACATTCGGTATGAGTAGGTTTGGGAACCTTAAGCACTCAAGAAGCACGATGTCTCGCTGTTTCCCTGCCACAGCTAGGCACATCAAGCACGTTCAAATTTGGTAACATAGAGTAAAATCTAAATTACATGGAAGCATAGACTAAATATCTGACGCCGGGTTTAGGGACTCCTGCTACAGCTAGGTCGATCTGTGACCTCATGCTTGCCCCCCGTAAGTTCTCCCACGTCGACCGAGAGTCTGTCTCGCATTATTCAATTTCATAGATCTCCAATTTCCCACGCAGTTCCGCTTCTCTTTCATCCACTCAGTCCCTATTTTGATCGAGCAAACCTGGTGATGTTGCAGAATACGTCGAAGCCGACGTCTGCATTACCGTAGTCCTTCTTCCAACTCAGGTACTCAAGGATGAGATCGACATTGCCACCCCAGTTGCCAGGTCCTAGCTCAACGTTCACAACTCCCTCACCAGTTTGAATGCGAGCAACGGTGACGATATCGATGGTAGGACGAAGGGCAGAAACACTGATGTCGCTGAGTTCCTCAATCTCCGACACCTTGTGGGGAGAGGACTTGGGCACAATTTCCTGCTGGCGATGAACCGATGGTGTAGCTTCCCGAGAAACCTTTGGAACGATCTCTTGAGGTTCTTTTGAAGCCTGTGTCTTGGGGGCTCCCGCACCAAGTTCAAGAGTTGGTAGCACTATCTCTGAGGTTGGATCTGGTGTGGTTTGGGGTGAGATGATTTGCTGATGTACATCGGGTTCAGGTTGAGATGGTTGATATGGTTGAGCTGGAGCATTCTCTGCGCTTGCTTCGATGACTGCTTCGAATGAGGCTGCGGTAAGGTTAGCTAACATCGAAGCTAAAAGAATTGATGACTGACTGAGACATGGTTGATGTTCTAGATCCTTGATGCTCGCGGCTGACTCCAATCCTCCAGCTTTCACCGGCTCGGGTGTCTCCCTGTTTGGCTTGTTACGCGAGCTTCGACGAGAAGGCGCAGGCGTGAGGGGCTCCTTCTTCGTGCGTTTTCGTGGTGGGGGTGCACTCTCGCTCAGCTCGACCCTTCGCTTGTTGCGTTTGGATGCAGCGGGAGCGGGTGTGGTCCGTGAAGCTCGTGATGATGGACGTGAGTCGAGGTTGGTGATGACTAACTCTGACTCAACAGCGAGGAGAGCGCGCCTGGCTGTGCTACTTGCTTCGCTGGGGCTGAGGCTAGGCGCTACCACCTTGGGCTCGGGTGTCGCTTCCTGCACTGGGGCAGCATTCGCAGGTGGATATGCTGGTGCGGCTTCTTGGAGGACTTCGGCTTCCTCCGTGACAAATTCCGGGGCTATGGCTATTCAGAGTAAGCCTAAGTTTCAAGGTGCAGGTACGTATCCTACTGCTAATTTGCGCTTCAACCTCAGGTGTGGCAGCTGTCATTGCTTTTGCCTCTCCGCGACCGATCGCCTTTCCATTTTCTCGGAAGAAAGGCCACTTCTCTTGCGTCTTGTTCGTCAGATCTCGAACGCGTTTGTACGCCTCATACAGTTTCGTGAAGTCCTGCTTTGTCTTGACAGTGAGAGTGAGATCATCATCTGCAAGTGGTGGATCGAAGTAGCTCTCCGTGATCCACCCAGCCATTCCTTGATCTGGAGGGAAAGAGCTGTCCTGGAGGACGCCTAGGATTGAACGCAGGGTGGGTACGTCGACCACCGAAGGGTCCATTTTGGCTGCGATTGCCTCTTCTCTGCGAGCGACGAGCCACAGAAGAGGTTTCGAGGGTGGTCAGAGGGATGCAAGGCTATTTCAGGAATGGTAGAGCTTTAGCGCAGGTCAGAGTGATAAGTGAATAGCAGAAGAGATCGATCGAGAAGTTTGGATAGAAGTAGTTCAAATTGTATTTGGTGAGTGCGGGTGAAGGCAGCAAACGGTGGCCAAAATGTATTAGTGCGGGAGTGTACTTCTCAGAACGCTTGGCATTTCCCTCCTATTGTGCGTCATTATTGATAGTCACCGCAGATGAGCAACTAGTGTGCACAGAGCGTTTTGGTAGATTGCTAATACTTATATCCATCCGTAGAGCCGATCAGCGATCCCATTTCCGTTTCGTGGACTCACGCGAACAAAGCTCATACTGGACATTCTAGCGCTCCCTCAAGAGTAATCTTCCTTGACTCGAACCGAGGGGTCTGGCTCTCCGCACTACGTCTCTCAAATGCAATGGATCAGGTCTCCTCCCTGGATCACTTTTCAAACATACATTGACTACTCCATTCAAAGCACTTGAGTATTCCTGACCTAGTGGCCTCCTCCTATCAATATATTCGACACATGCTTGGCTTTGGAGCTGGCAGATGCACCAGATTATCAAACCGCACTGATATACGTCTTCCGTTCTTGATCTTATGGGAGCCTCAGGTGGACTAAAGTTCATGTTTTGCCGGTCGATATAACTAGGCGCGTTTAGTAGTGAGACGCTACATCCGAAGTCTGCTAGCACCACACGAGGCCATCTAGATTGTGAAATCGGAGAAGCTAGGAGGATGTTATTGGGAGTTATATCTCGGTGGGTGACTGAACACCACTTCTCGTTCAAGGTAGATCCTGGACCATTCGTCATCCAGCGCAGCGCACTTCCAAGTCCGTCGAACAAGTGCCATGCGAAGTCCTCCGGGATTAGCAGGCGTTGTCGTGCATGCGTCTCGATGAGGGTCTCCAGACTACCATACTCACAGTAATCGAGGAAGAAGCAAGCGAACTTTGGGTGAAGGTACGCATCGACTAACCCGTTAATGTGCCTAGAACCTTCAAGTAATTCCAGGGCAGTATGTTCCCGTTCAGCAAATCCTTGTCGTACATCACTCTTCCCGACAATCTTTTTGACCAGTAATTGCCCTGTAGCTCTCTCTTCTACCAGATAGATACCTTCATTGTTGTGGCCACCCGTGGAACCTAATTTCCGGATGTTGCGAAAACGTTGCTGCTCTCCGGGAATGTTATAAGTCATTTTACGATAGCTAAATCTGGCGTATGACTTAAAGTATTTTGTATAAATATCGTCGGATTATCAGTGGTTATGTTCGCGCTTTATATGCTTCCAGAACATGTCACTCCGATAACGGTCACCAATCAACTTGAACAGGCTTCTGTTGACCTCACGTCTTTATGTAAATGTTCATTCGAATACAGATTCTCGTTTCTCAGTTACTCACAATAATCTGGATCTTTCCAAAAGCTGATCTCGCTCTAGGAATTCATCTTCCCAAGTTGACCAAATCATGTCAAATCTGCCTCAAAAGTATCAAGTCGTCCGCAACCTGGGTAGCCGTCGGGGAGGCCAAAACAAGGGTATACTTATTGTCCAACATCGACAAACTGGCCATAGATGTATTAAGAAGAAACTAAGCTCAACGCAGGTTCGTCAAGGCCGGGCACAGAAAGAAATCGAAATGTTGGAGCGTTTCAAGCAATGTGAGAACATCGTAACGATACTGGACAATTTCATCAGCCCTTTGCGATTGGGAGCCAGCATTTTCACCGAATATCACCATTTACGGAACTCTCTCGGACACGATAGAGAGACTCAGAAGTAGCATAGTTACCTTCGCTGAAGATTTTATCTGGTGGGTGACTTTGAGCCTTGCGAAGGCGTTGCGATATTGTCATTTTGTGCCGCCAGGACGTGGCCGAAGACGATGGACTCCGATTTCGCATGTTGACGGGAAGCCTGCCAACGTACTTCTCAGAAGGTGTACCAACCCTCGCCAATATCCTGATGTGGTGCTTGGCGGTTTTGGATCCGCCGTCGCTATCACCAGACACAACCTCGAGTCCATAGCGATGACTCCTGGTTGGCAGCCGCCTGAGGTGTGTGGTCTTTCATGTCCAGATTATAAAGCTAGCTACTGACGACTTTGAATGAGTCTCCTTCGTTTTCCGAACTTAGCGATATTTGGCAGCTCGGCGGCAGTACATATGCCGGAACCTATTTATTCTGATCTGCATTATAATATTTAGCTGCTGAGAATAATTGGTCAGTACCTGCGGCCACATTGTAGAGAGCGACCGACTTCTGAGGAGCTCGTGGAGATTGTACAGCGAAGTCATCTGCTAGTAAGGAATGGGTTGCAGATGGCTATGCCGCTGTTGCCGCGGTAATATTTCAAGGACACAAGATATGGTATCATGGAGTATTCGGTCTACATCGCAAGCGTCAATAATTATCTCGCTGCTTTCTTCAGGTGAATGCGTTGGGAACCACGCGAGATATATGTATATACATAGAGTGCCTCCTCATGCTGTATACTTCGACAATTCGGTAGACGAGGTGAACATCGATTGCGTTTCTGACGAGAAGCAATGGAAGGATGTGCGGCAGATCCTAGATTGTTCTTCTCACGCTTAGACTCTCAGATCGATGAACTCTCGTAGTGGTTATCGTCTCAGAGACAAATGTGGTAGACAGCAGCAATTGAACACCCTCTGAACGAGCCACCGTACTACCCTATACTAACGTCAAGATCCACGCCTGCTAAAGCAACGACCATACAAAGGGCTTCCGGTTTGGAACATCCTGTCCGAATTTACAGCGAAAGATCTACAAGTGCCACGATTCTGAAGTAGCTACTGAGTTCCGTTAACCGTTAGCATTGTATCACAGCTCGTGACTTGCATGTTAGTAAGTGGAGATTCAAACGCCGTCATTGAATCGGTAGTCATGGTCCCAGCGCATGTCCCAGGGCTTACTTGAGTCAACAAAGCGAAGGTCTGTGCCAACTCGAATTACGTTGTTTGGATCGAAGTTGATGGTTGAAGCGTGAATCTGACTTCCGTCAATATTCGTTCTCGTAAGAATGAGGTAGGATGGCTCACTGTGTAGGGAGTGTGGAAGACGACATCGCCGGCCTCATACGCCGTCACTAACCACCGTCGCCCAAAAGTCTCTGAATACCCTTTTGGACCATCTGCTAAAAGACCAGTTGAGAGCATGTTCTGGTTAAATGCATTCCTCGTCTCCTCTTCAGAGAGGCCGGTTTCTCTCGCTTTCTTCGTGAAATCTGCTTCAACTTCTTGGCCGAGTAAATGTCCTATCTCTGGGTCAGATTCTCTCTTCCGTAACTCGCTACGTTGTACGTACCTTGCTCCAAATAGATCAGGCCCCCGCCTGTCAAGCTCACATCACCCATAGGCACCCAGGCGGTGACACTGGTTGGCTCACCATGCCGTAAGAAGATCTGATCGTAATGTACGCCGATAGCCTTGTTTCCAGGCGTGTTGTTTCGCAAAAGGCTCCTTCGTACGCCGTAAGTGTTATCGGCCCAGCCACTCAACTTCGCCACCATGTCCTTCAACACCGGGTGCTTGCAGAAGGTTTCTCGATACCACTCTGCATAATGCGCCTCTAGCGCAAGATCAACAAACTTCTCAGCTGTTGCTGCACCAGGCCTGCCATTTCCTGGAGATGCACCAGCACCTATACCTGGGTAATCGTCTTTGTTCGCCATGGGATTGAAGATACCCTCGACATTCAACGTACCCGGCTTCAGTACCCCGGATGGGGCAAGCATGCCAAAGTACTCCTCTCTAGCTTTGAGGACATCCTCGCGCGGGAGGAGATTCTTGATGAACACGTATCCATCTTCGCGATAGCGCCGCTGGAGCTCACCGAGGGGTAGATCAAGCGTTGACTGCCTGAGCTCGCCTACTTGCTCGGGTCGAAGTAGGCCATCGTTTACGTATAACTTCTCTCCGTGTAGGGTCGGGACCTCGGGGTCTGGTGATAAAGCATGGGGCATAACGAAAGTACAACAATGATGCTGCTCGCGGTTGAGAAGTTCGGAAACGAAGAAATCAGGCTTCCAGATCGTATTGCCAGTTGTGATGCGCTTTTATGTAGTTTGGCTCAGTCCTAGGCATTGGGCAATGAAACCATTCTGACAGGCGAAACTTGCTAGATGCAACAGATCAACGGCAGGCTACCCCGCTTGTCATGCCGCTATCAAAGATGGGTCTATGGCGAACTGCTGGCGGTTACTAAAGCGCGGCGTTTGATTCGGCCCGGGCTCTTCAACTCGGCGAAAAATAGCTGTTTCTGGAACCCCGCACTGAATTCGTTCGCGGTTTCTCACATCCCTCCCCTCTAACAGTTGGACACCCCTTCCTGAACGATCATAGCCCTGTCATGGCAATTCGTCCCGTATTCAACTCAACCTATCGTAGGACTGCTCTGTGCAAATGCCATGGTACCAACTCTAACGTGCCATATTGATCGACTCTGACGTTGCTAGCAATCGGTGCCGAACCCGTCATTACCGCTGTAAGAGCCTGCACACTGGCCGCGGCAACACGTGGCTGAGTATCGTTAGGCGATGGAAGACAACCGAAATGCAGTCGGTGCGACCAAGCGAACAAGGACTGCGTCTACGAAACCGGAAGGCGATTTCGTCGCTCGTCGATCCAGGAGAGCTTCAGCAATTCGCAGCCCTGGGTGTCTCTTCCGCCACGGAGTGAGTACGCTGTCGTGAGGAAGTTCCAATCAACATATACTGACATGGTCGCAGTTCAATTCCTAGATGAGTCTCGAGACATACGCTCACACTACGACCCATCGCTTCGGAACTCCCCTACAGGCCAAGGTCAAAGTTTTACCCCAGAATCTGTGCCTTCTTCCATTAGCTCAGCGAACCAGGTGCAAACGCCTCCGCCGTCGGTCATCAGTCCGACCGAAGGCTTGACTGTGCTTTCCCTTTTGAATAGCGACTCACCTACCCGACCATTTCATGCAATCCCCACGGCTAGTGGCCTCACTTCTCATCCCGAGCCACATCCATTTGTCTACGAGCAACCCCCGGGTGCTCCAGTATTGTGGCCTTTGGAAAATGAGCAGGAGGCGATGCTGCTACAGCATTATATCGAGCATGTCGCCCTCTTCTTCGATATGTTAGATGACAAGGACCATTTCCGAAATCATGTGGTCCAGCGCGCGAAAAAGAACAGCACCCTGATGAACGCTATTCTCGCCCTATCTGCACGTCAACTTAGTCGGACTACAAATTTCGATTCTTTTGTCGCTGATGCGTACTACGAGCGGTGCTTCCAAACCCTCATCCCTGCGCTAAATGACACTGTGGCAATCCAGGAGGAGTCGTTGCTCTCCGCTATCGTGCTACTTCGGCTTCTAGAAGAGATGAACAGTGGGTTGCTTCTCAGAGTCAAACTACATATAGTCGCACTAACGCATTGTAGTCTCCATCATTGGATCTGACCCTCAGGGCCATCTGCTCGGAACGCAAGCCGTCATTCGCGCCGCCGAGAACCAGTACATGGGCACAAGCGGTCCCGACTTCCGACAAGCGATCTACTGGGCTGCTTTTCGTCAAGAGCTCTGGATCTCTCTAATGACTCAGCGTCCGTTCCAGCTGCACATCTTCCCGGCAGACCGGTCCTTGGATCCGACCACTGACTCCATTTGGGCAACACGTACTATTGCTCATCTAGGAGACGTCTGCAACTTCGTGTTTGGGGAAGGTCGGCATAGTGTTCCCAGGTACAGTCAACTAACAGACGAGAATACGGCTTGGCGACTTCGTCGACCTGACAGCTTCGATCCCTTCTTCTATCGCCAAGATGGAGATGGCAGTGGAAGGAATTTTCCCGATATTAGGTATCACGAGAAGATGCACGGTAGCTATACGCCTTGTGAGATTCTCGAATATCAAACATTGATCATGAGTGTAGTCATGGGTAAGCAGTACAATACCTTAGCGCACGTCCTCCTCGTCGTTCATGACCCCACCATTCCACAGCTTGGCCCGTCACACAAACAGTCACGTCAAGTCGTTGATGTAAGGATCACGTCTCAATTTCACCATTCTCGCTAACACCGGTGATAGAGGATGGTTCAAGAGGATGTCCGTACCTTGTGCGGAGTGGCGCAGTCGAATTCTAGCATTTTCCCGTCGAAATTCGTTGCTTGCTTCGCAATCTCGCTCGGTGAGTCATCCTTTGGGAATTTTCGAATTTCTGCTTCACCATCTAACTCGTTCAGTTGGAGATCGTTTCACAGACCGCCAGGACCAAGAACGCCTCCACGATGTCCTCGTTTCCACTGAAGTCGCGCATGGATTCCCACCAACTGCAACTATTCACCAGCTTGAAGAAGCCTGGGGCTGGGGATAATTGTTGAGCCACTCATGATATTCACAAGCGATGACATTTTGTTCGAATACACTCGACAACCATAGGGAATTGTTGCGTAGCAGTATCTAAGCGATCAACGCCAATGTCGATGACCGCGACGACTCGGCTGCCCAAGTATAGACGAAGCAGGCTGCTGCAGCGAGGCCTGGACTTCATTATACGCTTGCTGCAGATAAGTCACCAGTTCGTCAGACTTGGGTCTCCTCTCTATATCGCTCTCCATGCACCTCCCAACAGCCTGGCTTAATTTGGAGGTGTAAACAACGCCATGCCGCCTACTATGAGGTCCCTTCCAACAGTCGCTCAAGTTACAAAGACACACGATCACAGCGCCCAATTGCCAAACATCTGACTTTGTGAGAAATCGCGGCGCCTCTGGCGGGTTGAAGTCAGGAGTGCCGCACGAGGCTCTGCGTGCATTCTGCTGGCCTTGCCAGACTAGATCTTTGCTGGTTGCGCAGCCGAAGTCGCCGAGCTTTGCTATAATCTCACCTGAGATCTCATCGCGAGAAAGGAATATATTACCGGGTTTGAGGTCCTGGAATAGGCTCGTCAGTACTAGCTTCTTCACATTGGTGCTGGACAAATGTACCCTGTGGCATATGGTATTATGCTTGCTCCTCATCAGTGCATTTTCGGGTTTTGGTCCATAATGGATGTACCTCAACGCCTTCGCAATGTTCGTAAACCACTTCCATATTAACTCCTCACTGATCATTTGCTGCCTTTGCTTGCTCTTCTCAATATACTCTTCCATGGATCCGTAATTGCAATATTCAAGGAACAAACTGCCTTGCCGCAAGTTGTAATCTATATACCAGTCGATCATTCGGTTGATATATCGGCAAGCCACTAACTCTTTCAGAGCGCTGACTTCGAGTTTCGCCCTGCCAGCAGTGATCAGACGGGGATCTAGTCGTTTCTCGATGCATATTTGGCCCTGAAGATGAGGAACAAGTTAGTTAATGTGTTCGAAAAGAAAGCGTACCTAGTACTTAGCACAAGCGGATCTCGTTATCTTGGAGGGTTGTCTCACTACTCTTGATTAGTAGGACTTATTCAGTGTGTAACTCTCGATCGTCTTACCAGTGAAGTTATCGCGGACCAGACAGATTCCTCTATTCATGCCACCGTTTCTGCCGCCGGGCATTTCGGAGAGCGTTCGCCATCGTTGATGGTTTCTTCGCGTGTTCATGGCTGCAAAGACAATAAAGTAGAACTTTGCACCACGTTGACTAGGTAATGAAGTCTGCTTGAGCAAGGGAAATAAGCCTCGTTTTGATATGTATAGCTCGACAGCTCACGAACAGCAAGTGAAGCTTCATTGAACACACTCCTGCATCGGTCACGTCACGAAGGTTCGCATCACTGCGCAAGAGCTACACTCCTAAGATATCATCTTCTCATTCACGATTCTTCATCACTGATCCCGCCTGCGTACATGTCCCTTCCGCCTACTCGGCCCTGGAGAAGGTGACGGCTCGTCTGACTCCGACTCCGAATCCGACTCGTCCCGTCGCCTACCTTTGACTTTCTCAGGTTTCTTGCCCTTCGCCTTCTGCTTCTTCTTCTTCTTCTTCTTCTTCTTTTTCTGCCCTGGTTCCTTTTTCGGCTTCCGACCTTCCTTGTCGTGTCGCTTTTTCTTGGGTGATGGTAAGCTATTGGCCTCTTCGCGAAGGCTTTCGTGAAAGTAACGTCGCGAAAGACCCGGGTTCGTGCTTGATGCGGTTCGCCAATTAACCTGTCCTTCGCAGATACAGCACCGCCGAGATCCGCGAGCTTGGAAACAATTTCCCCTCGGTGGTCCCAAGTTAGAAGGATGTTATCTACGTAATTTATGTCTTAGCATATTTCATCTTGAAGGGTAATGCAACCGACTGTATGTACTGTTAATGAAGCTAGTGGCAATCGAAGCTTGGAACAACTCTAAGTTAGCTTACTTACCTGGTTTTATGTCTCGGTGAATGATTGGATACCCTGCTACACTTAGTATACATTTGACGAGATAGACCGCTTCTTGGAGAAAGACTGGCTTTGGACTTGCCTAAGGGTCAGCTTACTACTGTTGATTAGCATAGGGTATAAATACATACACCTCAAGGTCTCTTACCAGGTGAAAGGCGGTGTATTCGGTTTCTTCGCGTCATCCAGTATCTTTGCATGATGTGCATCGCCAGGTTGTGGCCCATGGTGCAAATAACGCAGCGCATCCGCCATCTGTATGAATACATGCCAGGCAAATACCTCTCCAATCTTTCTCCCGCGTTTCTGGTGTTCTAAGATCAGATCTCCAAGGCTACCAAGCGAACAGTATTCGAGGAAGACGCTGTAGCAAATCGGTCCCTTCCCAATCACTTCTGCTAGTTCATCGAAGACGATATTTTTCAGATATGTGATATGGGTATGCCAACATTCGCGGAGATACTCAGCCTCTCGACGGGCGTTATGCTTTTCGATGTCTTCCTTCTTAAAGGTCTTTTCAGTGTAAAGTTTGCCGTTGACGAGACTTTTGACTATGTATACGCCAGCGTTCATGGCACCCCTATTTGCTACGACAGTCTTTACTCTTATGAAATCCACATTTGCTGACTTCGAAGAATCCGGGTTGGCCATTTTGCACTAGTCGATTCTGAATAAGATTTGACGGACGGCATAATTGCAAGAAAGAATAGTGCCGAATAGCGCTGGGAAGCCTTTGCGGTGATCGTCCGACTTATCTCGGCGTCAACGGTTGTTAAACCGCTTCCGAAGTCGGCAAGCTTGGCTATTATCTCTCGGTGCCCATGTTGATCTTTTGGGCTCCATGTCAGAAAGATGTTATCTGTACTGAAAGTTAGACCTGTATGCTATGAAATGTGACCTCGTTATACCTGGTTTGATATCTCGATGTAAAATAGGTTTCCATCTAACTTTCTCTTGCTCCATATCATTGAGAGCCCCCTCCATGCGCTTGAGCCAACGTTCGTACTGAACAGTACCCTTCCTTGGGCCTTCTTTGAGATACCGTAGTGCATCTGCCATCTGCACAAAAATGTTCCAGATGAAGACTTCTCCTATCAACAGATCCTTCGCCAGTGCCTTTCTCCCAGCTCGCCAAGGTTACCCAATTCACAATACTTAAGGAACACGCTGCAAGTTAGATTCGACTCGCGATAGACAACGGCTTTGAGAGCTGTGATGTTCTTCGTCAGATCGTGCTCAGTGATCTGTCGTAGGTAGTCGATATCTCGCTGAGCTTGTATGTTCTTGACGTCGTCGTGCTTGAGCCTCTTCTCTACTGCGAGTTCACCGGTCATGACATGTTTCACGATGAACACGCCACCATTCATACCACCGCGGTTGATGCCACTCGTATCGCCAATGACTTTGACGACTTTGTAATTGGAACTGGCGGAGGTTGGAAGCGGGCAACGCCCCATGTGATGCTGTTCTGGGGGAGGCATGCTATATTGCTCGGCCTCGAGACGAGCTGAGCGTAAAGAGATAATGGATTCTGGGAGCTTCAAAGTTCCATGACCACTACTTTGAATTATTAGATATATTCAAGCGTGCGACGTCACGAAATACTTCACTAAACGGTGTCTTGCTCTTTCTGGTGGTTGATCATTGAATCAGAATAGATTCCCTGGGCGAGAGTCTTTCTAGAACTTACATCAAGCCACTAAATAGCGCCTGCTCACTACATTTTGTCCAGAACACCATGCTGTCACGGAAGACCGCAGCAACGAGACCAACGCCAAATACCATCGTCGATCCTGCTACCTGTCCGTAAGTATTGTTCAAATCATACTGCCATTTGTATGAATGAAGCCGTGATGCAAAAAAGCGCTGACTAGGACTATGTCCCAGGATACCACCATTGAAAGCTCCAGATCGGCCGCTCTGTTCTCACGGTATCCTCAACCTCAATGCCGTACCAGAGATGATATGGGTGTTCGGTCTCTCCTAGGAGACCGATCATCAACGACTTTGTGCGTTCCTGAGTGAGAAGTACTTTCCATGCATCAAAGATAGTGTCATTGTATCGCTGTGCGTGAATGATGCAGACCGGTGAGTACCCCGGTCCTATGTCACTTGCTTCACTCGATAGTGGGTTCGTGAACATGATCGGATATCAGACTTTTCACAATAACAGCATGAGAACCTCTCAGGTCAATCAATTAGGTAGGAGGTTTGGATATAACGGCTGACTGTTGAAAACAAGGCTCGAACCGGTGGGAAGACGCGTCGCAAGTATGCACGACAACAAGATTCTCAGCTACATATATGAGCAAGCGACGATCTTAAAATGGAGAATCGTGAAGAAAAGACTGGCCAATGAGCTGTGGTTTTTTGGCTACAAGGGCGAGATTTGACGACGCGGACTGTCTGCGCAGGACGCAACCCGACTCCGTCAGTAGTACTCATCCGGCATCTGATACTTTCAGGTAACACGTGCAGACGGAGCCGTACCATGACGCACTGTTTGGAAAATGTAGATAGGTGAATGGAAAGATTTTGAAAACAAAGGTCGCGACAGTGCTCGCATTTGCCAACCGTATCAGGTAGTAGTGACGTCACGCGACTTCAGCAACACGAACTGCAATGTTCAGCCATCTCTCTCAGCCAAGCCCTGCCACCTCACGCCACGGGAAGCCTTGCATCCCGTCGCTTTCTGACCATTCAGAAGTCTCTTACCGGACAATAATCATCTTGGCATAGTGAAGGTTAAGGCATGATCGTCCAGTCTCGCCGCAATATCGACAAATATAACCATCAACTGCAGCTAGAAAAAAACAAGCTCGCACATCGGTCTTCAAAGCCCTTAGCTTTAGGGGAAACCAAAGCTTGATTGCGCGAAGCCGAAATACGAGTCGCACAAAAGCTTGCCTGTTGGTTCGGGCGTTAGGTCATGTCGCATTGTAGGAATACTCCGAAAGGAGTTGGAATGCGTTCAATGGGGCTGAAAGATGGCAGTGATCGTTGTGCAACAGGGGTTTTGTATTCAGAACGCATTTCAGGCGCGCCACGAGCCTAAGATAAGAGCTTTGGCAGCGCCGCTACAAGAAGGATGGACATACTAGGTGTTTTTCTTATTGCAACGGGAACACCATTCCAATAAGCTTTAAGCCATCAGTGAATGACGCCGTTGAGCCCCGACGTTCGACTTCAACCTCGATATCGTTTCCGTTGCGACAGCATTACTTGCGTCAGTCGAGCAGTATGGCGACACACGAGAAAGGCTCTACAAACGAGCATGATAGGTAAGGTCGTACTTGGCTGCTCAGAACATCGTCCGCTGACACGAATAGTACGCATCATCACTATAAGGAGTCGCCAGACGCCCCGGTGGCGTTCATAACCTCACCGATGGATACATGGGACGAGAAGTCCCAATCGTTTTCCCCCAGGCACGAAGCTTCGACCCTCGAACTCTTCTTCGATCTTTTCTTCGTCGCCAACCTGGCAACATTTACTGCGTATCATGCTGTAACGAACAGGGACACTTTCTGGTCGTACGTGGCGTTCTTCCTCATTATATGGGCAACCTGGTTCCACGTAGCCTGCTTCGACGCTCGATTCGCTTCGGACCACGTTTGGGAAAGGATATGCAAGGTGGTGCACTTCACTAATTTCGCAGGTATGCGCAATTCATCCCGTTAGGACTTGTTGTCTCATGTTCATAGGCTTCGCTCTTGTGGGCTATAAATTTGTGCTGTTCACAGATACGACTCCGCGTTGGGTAAGTGTATCTAGTATCCTAATCGACCCCGCGCTAACAATCGCCTAGGTTTATCGTCTGCTCTGCTGCATCCTTTTGATTAGCCGGTTCTGGCTCGGGCTACAGTATCTCGTAACGACAGTCCTCTGTTCTACGCAGAAAGTTAGACATCTTCGCCTTACCCTACCCTTGGCGCTAAACACGACGGTTTTCATGCTAGCTGCTGCGATTTACGGAAGTCTTGTTACCGGTTTTCAAGACGGCAAAAATAGCCTTACCGGCGTGATTACTGCCCTATACGTTCTATTTTTTGTGGAGCTTGCCGGTCCTCTCACAATCTCATGCGTCTGGAGAAGAGTCTCCTTCAAGGCTACCCACATTGGCGAACGGCTAGGTCTCCTCGGTCTTATTATCATTGGCGAAGGCGTCATTGGTACAACCAAGACTATAACTCGTACCATGGGGAAAAACGGTGTCTACTTCGAAGGCTGCGCACAGATCTTTTGTATAATCTTGATCTTGGTAAGGAATCTGAAGACATTTTGCTGTTGCGGTATTTGCTGATCCCAATCACAGGTCTTCATCTGGATTCTGTATTTCGACAACCTACCCAAGTATCAATTCGGCACTATAAAGCAACAGTTTTGGATGATACTACACTTGCCACTGCATCTCGCTATTCTCGGAGTTGCCGAAGGCTCTCAACATATCGCTCTCGCCCGCTATACCGTCTACAGCGCCACCAAACTCGGTACGTATGTCTACTATGGTTGTGTTGTCAATCATTTAGATGGTCCAAAGCTCGCGGCAAATCTCACCAAAGCTATCGATTCCTTCAAACTAGGCGATTCCGACAAAGGGCAGCTAGCCTTGCCCCTAGTGTATGAGCAAGTTTACTTTCTTGGCAACCAGTCAGGTGTCTGCTCGGCCAGCAACACTTCTGACATTCACAACGGAATGAAAGGGATACCCCTAAGTTTAACCGTTTTCTTCGAGCGCGCGATAGGAGCAATGTTTCAATCGCTTGATATGGACATCCCAACCGAGGGCGCCGTCTGGGGAGTGCAAATAGCCACACGTTCATGGAAAGTTGTCTATACTTACTACTGGTCCGCCTTGCTTCTGCTGCTCATCTGTCTTACCATCTCCGCCCTGCTAGCCGATCGCGGGATCCGTCTCGCTCGCTTCCGTGTCACGTCCCTCATCGCTCGAGCCATTGTCACCACCTTCTACGTATTTGCGCTCATCCACGGATTGATGAATGAAGCGTTCTACGAGAAATATCTCCGTAGCGCATGGATCCTACCTACCGCGGTGCTATGTTTGGAGCTTGTCTGCATTGGCGACCGCATCTCGAAGTGGTCAAGGCAGAGGAAGGAGAAGAAGGATGTCGAGTATGCGCAAGTGTCACCGTCAGATGCTTCAGACGAGGAAGGACTTAGGTTCACGGCGACGGGTGATACCGCCTACCACCACCAAGCCTAGTTGTGGTAGTCTCCACCGGAGAGTGAACGCTAGTACACATTGTGAGAAATGCCGGTTGCGCATGGTCGAAAGACGCTGCCTGCACATGGAGGTTACTCTTTTAGATTTCAATATCTCTTCGGATTCATGTTAATTTGCACTTCGCGATCGCCATTTCATGTTGTTAACTGGGAAATCCACGATAGTACGCCCCTGAAGCTAATATCAAGTTTCCTGTCTCGTACAGTTCCTGCATTTTATGTTGAGTTTGTGCTCTTCCTCTTCACCCGTCAGATGCGACGTTAACATGCATCCATGGAGACTGCCAAGGAAGCTCACGTGTCTTCCCTTCCTCTTTCTTTGCATTCGTTGCCTTTGTCGAACGTTCCATTCATACTATTTCACAATGTAGGATCTTTCAATTCTTTGTCCGCATCCACTTTTAGCAGCCATTCACAATCTCATTGTCTTGATAACATGATCCTGCTCTCTTAGAACCCGTCTGACTTGTTAAAGATTAAAGACCAGACGGCACTGTGCGTTTTTCCTTAGTAAAACCCGTTGCCATGTCGAAGCCAAGCGAGATTGCGGCAAGAGGCCCGTTCCAGCTCATCGCAGCTGCCAACACCCACGACCGATTCAGGCTTCTGGAAGACCACAGAGTTCAAGAACCTAATCTTGACATCCCGATACATCCCATTTTCCACGCTTCAAACTTCCCTAATGCCGGCCAGACCGTGTACGAGAACCTCCAACAAGGCCTTCGACTCGCTTCGATGTTCCTCCATCATGACTCAACCCTCGAATGGTTTGTAAGTCCCCTCCTAGGACACTCCCTTATCGACACTGCAAGTTGGAAAACGTATCTATCGAACCCTACGAATCATAAGACCGACTTTGGAAAGACGATGTTGAAGAAGCGCGTCCGGCAAGCCCTGCAGTGCCTCTCGCATTGTATTCATTTCCGGTTCGTTGATACCGGTGACCAGAAATTTTATGCGCGAACTCAGATACATCCTGCGAGGCCACCTCACAAGCCAATCTGCACGAAAATATTCGGATCAACACAGTCTGTTCGTATCGATATTCGCAAGCAGTATTGGAACTATCTGCAGAAGAACTATGCGAGTTCATCTTTGTGCGAGAAGCTCCGACAAGACTTTTCGTTTGCCGTCAACATTGTTCATGAGTTGTGCCATGCCATTGGCGTCATGCGACGTGGTGACCTCATTGAACCTCACATCCGGCTAGATCATCCTGACAATCCTGAATTTGGCTATGCATGGGAGAACTTCATGTTCGGGGGAATATTGAATCCTTTTGATCGTTCGTCGGATGGCATCTCGTTTCTGATGCGGAAAGTATGGGCAGAAGACAAAGATGCGATGGATGCTGGAGGCAAAGAATGGACTGCAGTGCCTGTCTCGTACGTCGCACAATGGTTCCAGACCTCAACCTGGGATCTCGTCGCAAAGTATGGGCCGACTGCAATCCCTCCTCCTCCCATTAAGCTGCGATTGAGAGCCACTAGGTCTCATTACACTGTGCTTACCGGTAATCCAGATGCACTGGCTGACGTGTCAAAGCTCCAAAAAGAGACACAGAAACAATACGCTCCAATGTCGGGGAAGATTAGCATCCCAAATGCAGCATTGGTCGTGCTAACAACTAAAAGACAACTGTCTTCTACACCTGCCCTACAACAATCTCTCATACCTACACCATCTCGAACACCCTCTTGGACATCAGCAAGAGATGCTGCGATTGCAGTCGCCAACATCAAAGCCATGGCCCAGACGATAGAAAGCTCAGTCAAGGTCATCGACAAAATACCGCTATCGCCATCTTGTGGTACAGAGGCGAGCATCATACATCACAAACGGAAAGCAATGGCCTTGGAATCAGACCAGGACTCGGCCAATCGTCCGCCGAAACGCGTCCGAGCCTGACCGTTTCCTATTACTTCGGTGATAGTAAGCCCAAGGTATCGAAATTATATTTTCAAATATCAGTGGCACAAGGGACGTAAGCATTATGATATCTACTACGAGCGGCGCTGGCGCCATCGGATGAGTATGGTAAGAGTCTACTGGAACGGCAGCGATTTGCGAGATCAGTCAAAGACCTTGTTTTGGAGATGAATGTCTCGGCGTTTTGTTCATGAGCGACACTTGCATATAATAGCCCAATTCATACAATCGTAATCTCATTCCAGGCCCATACGCGCTATTAGTGCTCGCTTACTCTAACTATATGTTTGCCTCCTTGCGGTAACCTGTACGCGCAAGATTGCTACAACGGATACACCGCAATATTGTTATGCAATGTCTGCCGAAATGTTGAAATACCTGATATCAGCAGTATATGGAGTGCTGTTCTGCGCAGCCGGAATGCCTGATGATCATGTTTCTATTTTCAGACTTTCGTGCATCTAGCTCGTGCCGAACCGTCTTACAGCTAGCTGCACAGCCTCGCTCACATCACCCCTCTCATTAACCTCCAGCCAAAAGAGGCAGCTGTTGAACAACAAAAACAGCGACCCCTTTCATTTTGTCGAACAATGAAGCAAACAAAGTTTGATAGCTTCAATTACGCCTGTCACGCGTTCCTCAGTAGCGCATGTTGAGGTCGTGTGCGGTGTACTACGCTATCCGGGAATCAATGCTGACAAGCCATAACCGCATTCTTGGCCTGCAGGTGATATTCCCACAAGCCAAAGAAAGGTAATGCGTACTTCCCGAGACGTATATTGTGGGGGTTACAATAGATAATGGATGTTGCAAGCGAGTTTGCCACATCTACCCAGCAACACATCACTATTAAGCTTCGCCCCCAAAGACACCATTGTACCCCACATATGTATGTCTTACATGCAATACCACATTCGGTTGCATTCCTACTACCCTGGGTTCCACCTATTCGCCACGGCCGCCTTTCATGCCGCGGTACTACACTTGGGGCAACTATCTAATCGATAAAGTCGGGTGGCTGCGGACATCTTGTATGACTCGACTAAGTGCCTAGAGAGAGGCTTAGGTGGTCCATGGTCATAGGTGGAAAATTGATTATGATTGACATCAGAGTGAAGACGGCCGATGGTGGAGTGCTGCTGTCGACTTTCATCGCACGGTCGCGGACAGTCTAAGGACGAAAGTGGAAATGCCATCGTAGTCGAGAAATCTGAAACATACCCAGTACTCAGACGATTGAATGTCGTCATGACTGATTAGGAGCTATGGAGGATAAAGCTGGTCGAAAGCGGAGACTAGAGCGATGGGTACCTGAAGCTCGGAGATGAGTGCTTGCCTGATCCTGACAGAACAATGATAGCATCACGGGCGCAAGCCGGACTTGGTTCAACTCGTAATCGCACTCGAGGGGCTGCTGCTTGCATGTGGCCAGCACTTCGAGTTCTCATGGACCAAATGATGCTTGTCAGGAGAAGAAGCTGAACGAAGGCTACACAAGAACGTTTATCACAAGGCAGAATCAGACTCCCCACAAGGCATACTCGCAAAGTAGGCAGTGACCTCGTAAATGAAATTTAAGGTTAAACCTACTAGCGTGTAGGAGAAGGGGCCGTTTCGTCTCCGCGTTCGGCAGCTACATTCCGATCTGTCCGAATCGGGTAGTAGTGAATACCCGTAATTGCATTGACGCAGCTCTGATGGGGGCCATTTACAAGACTACGGTTGTGAACTATAGTACCATGTTCGGGTGTAAATGCATGCACAGCGGTACACGGTAAGCATCAGGATGCTATGAGATTCGGAGTGGCGACATGATCGCCTGCACGCACAGAAACGAGAAGCAATATTGGGGCGAACTGTAGTATAAGTGTATGACTGCATGTGGACTATAGCAAGATACATACATGCTCAGTATAGTGTCGATCGACGTAGGGATTAGCGAGGGCTACGGTCGGAGTTTTGGTTCAATTTACATCTGACGTTCTCAGTTTTGTAGCATGGCTTGATGGTTGAATTTCAACATAATCAACAAAGCCTCGAATAGTAGCGAGAGATGATGTTGAAGATTCTCAGGTCTTCTTCGACCCAGGCAAACTAGATATATACAGTTCCATTCAAACTAAATCCAATACTTCCAACCCAAGTTTCTAATGCAAAAGGTATCAAGCGAGGGTATCAATGCCGTGAATCAAACAACGTGCCTGAGGTTCTCTGTCCAAGGCCAAGGAATTGAAACTGGGATAAAAAGGTGTCCCATATCGCTCAAGAGTCGCGCACCTTTTGTGTGCTGTAATAATCATATAAATCGAATCGATGTCAGCAGTTATTCTCATCCACTCCTCCAACTTCTAGAGTTGGTCCATCTCGCCTCCAACTCCCTTGCTCGTGCTGTCGCTTCCTGTCTTCTTTTCGCGCTCATTTCGGCCTGACTCTGTGCGTAGTCTGGAAGTTCATCCTCAGGCACATCCTCCTCATCACTCAGACCTAGGCGTTCCAGCTCCATATTAATGGCGTTGATACGTGGCGATAGCTGAGACTGCTGGTAAGAACTGGGTCTAGGAAGAGCAGAGCTGGAGACTAGACTCGACTGCGAAGTTTCTGCCGTCGATGAGGGTACGTAGTCGTAGCCCATGCTTTGCCAACCACCCATGGGATGAGGCTGCGAAGATTGGACTGCTGAAGGATGTTGTAGGGGAATAGGTATCCTGTCATTCTGTCGTCCTCGAGAGAAGAGCGAAGGTTGAAGATGTGGTGGACTGGTAGGGGAAATTCCATCAAAAGTTAGGCCGTCTGGTAGTCCAGCAGTAGCTTCTGCGAACAGGTGAAATTCTGAAGCATCTTGAAATGGCTCGGTTGGCGACATCCATGTATTAGGCCGCTGTCGGTTCGGCTGAGCCGGGGGTGACTGGTTCGGTGTTGGACTCAATGGTGTGCTGGATTCGGGAAAGGTGCGTCGCGCACGAGGAGGTTGTGGCTCGAAGTAGATATTCATGGGAGACAATGGCGACAATGGCTCAGCAAAATTCGCGGCGGCCGATGCTGCACGGATAAGAGGTACTGCTCGGTCTGAAGTCTGGTGATACTCTGCCGGAGAAGACGGCATGCTACGAGAGGATTGTTGCTGATAGTAATACTGGTACGGGTCCGGGCTCAAGCTCCCGTTAGTGGATGCAGCGCGCTGGTGTTGGTAAGGTTCGGGCTGCAGATGGGACGGATCGATTTGGTCAGAGGGCCGGCGTCGGAGTAGGGAGCGAAGTGACGCTGGCTTGCGCCGTCTCTTTGGCGACTCGGGAGACGGCGGCAGTGGTTTATTGACAGCTGTAGTGGTAGAAATTAATGGTATCGAAGGGAATCGGCTTGGCGATGCTGATCTCTGCGAAGTGTGCCGGCTAGAAGTAGCCTGGTAGGCGGACTGCTCTGGACCCCGTATTTGCTCTTCTTCTCGCCTCGCACTAGATGGCATCGAAAACCACAGGTCCGAATCATCATTTCGACTCCTGGGCCTGGGATAGGGCTGGGCCATGCGCTCCTCCTCCTGCGTGAGGTCGCGTTCGACCTGCAAAAGCAACACGGTTGACGAAAATAGTGATAGTGCGGTGGCCGATATGTCTTCAGGTTTATAGTTTGCGAGAGAAGTCGGCGCCGTCAGCAGATGGGCACTGGGAAGCATTCTAGTGGTTCTGTGGTCGGGTACGGGTGCGTATTTGAGGCTTGAGCTGTGCCCTCCACCTGAGCCAGGGTAGTTGATAGGACAGGCAAGTTTAAGAGCTGCCGTGGTCGTTGTATGCAGACGCAGAAGCAGCGGAAATGGCTGCGCTACTGCAACAGGGGAGCTGTGTCAATTTAATTTCCCAATCACCGACTCCAAGTCGCCAAAAAGCAGGAAGCAGGACGTGACAGCGTATCGGGAACGTGGTAGTATGTATAGGTAGGGCAAAGACGGGCGTAGAAGGGCTGTGATTAGCTGAGCGGCGCGGTCAGTGGCAGAGGCATGGGGCGGGCGCAGGGTACGGCAAGAACAGCTATCGTGGAATGTATGAGTATGACGAGAGGGTAGTGGTTGTGTTGGGGCGATACAAGATATCTGGTCCTTCCATGCGGTGCAGTCCACGCAGAGGCGGAGGCGGAGGATGCGGTCATGTCACTGTACGGGGCAGAAGAGGCGCCTCGTCGGAAATTGATGCGAAACAAGCCATTGTGCTGGAGATCGTATTTCTGGCATGGTCTGAAGGATTTTGGAGGCTCGCTGTTGGCCAGGTGTTGGGGCCTGTCCGATTGAGGCTTGAACTGTTAGGAGATGTGCGAGGAGACCCAGCTGTGGTCCGTCCGCCCTGCGCCGGTGGACCTGATACGTGCCTGGCCGTCGATGGCGAGGCTCAGGTTACACTCAGCGCCAGACGGACCTAGTGGGTGAGCATCTTCTCAGCGGAGCAGGACAAGCAGCCAGCGGTGGCCTGCGCGGCGAGACCTTTACTCGTTCCTGGCTGGAGGTCGCGTTCAGGAGGACACCCAGTTAACTCGGTACGCTTTCGGGTAGCGTGGGCAGCGAGCGATCGTGCCAAGGAGTGCACTGCCTCTCGCTAGCTAAAATTAGGGTGCGCCAGGGTCAGAGCGGTATAGCGTGCTCTCGCCAGCCGAGGCACCCCCTGGTCGTCGCTCACTCCTCTCCCATCTTTTGCACCTCTGTGGAGAAGGTAGCACGGCACCGGCAGCACCACGAGACCCGAAAAACGAAGACTTTTGCTATTGCTGGAATCAGCAATTTCGTGGGGAGAGCCTGGATGGCCCCGACCAACAGGAGCTCTGCTGATCGCCATAACCGTCCCATGTTACCGTCACCGATAACTGCATCTGCGGGATGAACCTGATGGAAGAGGCAATCCGCCGCACAGTGTTGCAACATGGCTTGAAACAATGGGCCTCCGCCGTTGGTAGCAGTCGCGTGCCGAACGTATCAAGTTCTGCACCTAGAATGCCGCTGTGATGCAGAACGCCCCTACACAGCTCGCATGCCATCCATCTTTCGGGCGACAAAAGTTCGTCGGGATCTCGCTCTTGGTCCTGCGCGCCAGATGCACGCTGTTTAGACAAGGCTGACTATCATGGCAGCTTGCTTCGTACAGCCTCGTTTATCGAATCCCGCAGCGAAGGATCATTAGGGCACTGGTTAGTCAGGCCTGCCGCTCTTGAAGAGCATGTCGGACATTTCCGAACCCCGAGTCATCTGTGGAGTAGGTATCGTGATCTCTTACTCTAATTGATATTCATAGCTGACTAGAAGCTGAGATTTACGCAGGAAGACGTTATTGAATTGAAAATAGCATATACGGCGACAACGCTACCTCTCGAGGACAAGACGAGCGGTGAAGATGCGCTGACAGCTCGCAGTGCAGAACACTGTCCCTCATGGGTGGCGACGTATCGGGCCAACTCACCGATAAAAATTAGGCCAGCAGTTGCGGCTCGCAAGATCGGCCTTAGGATCGTTTGAGCGGCATGGCAAGCTGTCGTTATGCGCCAATCCTTCTAGAAAACTTACCGAAGGTCATGCTGTCGCAAGATCATCGAGGCCGTAGTGTAGGACCAGAGCAGATTTTCGGGCTCTTTATCGAGCGACCTGTCGACCAGACGAGGAATTAGTTAACATATCGCTGACGCCCATAAGTAAAGATCGATGCCGTGTACAAACCATGACTTCCCGAACCGGAAACTACGCGACCTTGCGTGCTTGCAACGCGAAGTATCTTTTGGCCCCTCCAGATTATGGGACGTGTTTGAATAATGATGCATTTTCCCTCATGCACGCCCATGAGAACTGCAATGTACAACATTCAACTATTAGATGGCCAGCCCAAACATTCAACTGCCAGACTACACAACTTGTAGCCCCTTTACCTTGCATCACTTGACCTGGGATATTAAATCAGATGACGACTCTGCAAGGCTGTCGAGGCTGTGCTACCTTAATGTTAGACCCAGCGCCTGCCGAATTAAATTAATCAGATCACGGAGTCCTGATATTTAATAATACCCTCTTGGGCGGAGGCGCAGTGGATCCGCTTGTTGCCTCGATGCAGCATAACAGTGACAACGCTGGTACCCTCGGTTTGGCTCTACCGGAGCAAGAGAGGGGGTCATTTCGCAAGGCACTGATTCAATAAGCACTTCGTCAAGCACTCGATGATTTGCTATCTTGTCATCGCTCTCGGTTGAGCGCTGGTACGCTTCCAAACGATCATGTTCTGCGCCTGCCTGATTTCGAGATAAGTGGGATGACAATCTGTGCCACAGCTAAACATCGCATTGAAGCTCAGCCATGCCCATGGGGTTGAGCAAGAAACTACGGGCGTAACGCCCCGTTCAACGCCGAACACGACGCTCGCCTTGCATCGTCTGCCTTCCTACTCGGTCTCGTGCGACTTGTCGGCGACGGACATGGCGGTGGTCGGAGAACTGGTTCGTTCCAAATCAATTGCGATATCGGGCGGCCTTCGAGGGTGCGTATGACCAGCTTGAACTTGCATCGGACTTTCGTCTGCGGTGTTGTGCTTCACCGAACCAGGAGTTCCTTCAACAATCACCGACTTTGTGCTACTCTTTTGAGCAATGAACTGCGAAGGACTGCGGAGATCAGCGGGTAAGAGTACTCTGCGCCGCCTGAAAGGGCAAGGCAATGGAGATTACCTAGCGCTTCACGAGCATTATAGGGTTCAAGCTTTCGGGTTGTAGACTCGCTCAATGAGAGATCTTCCCCTAGATCACATGCTGCGGGAAGGACCCGAAGTTCTTACGCAGGGTAAATTGACGAGGCAGAACGCAATCTCATCGCTAGCCGCATTAGATCAATTGGAACTACACGCGCGAGAGCCGCACGTGGTCAACTAATCTAAGGAGGCTGCAGCTATTGGGACGCCTACGGATAGACCTAACAACGGACGCGGTATCTTCGGCGAGGCCGTGCCTTCATACGGGAGTAGTTTCAAGGCCTCCAATCTGGCCTTGAGTACCTAATTGTTCACCGAGATGTCTTGCTCAAGAAGAGCATCGAAGTTTTCTTCGGTAGGTTGCACAGCGGATCCTCAATATTGTGTGTCGTTGTCCACCTTCACATGTTTCTCCTATATGTTCTGCGCCTGCTAGGTTTTTCAAGCTGTACGTTCACTACCTAGCTCCTACACGAGCAGGCGCTTAGGTCGAGATCGCTTTTCCAAAACTACTCGAGAGTTCACCTCTCTCGATCTTATGCAAGGTCAAGAAACCTAGACTATCTTCATGTTGTTTGATAACAAGCTGATTGTTGTCAGTTGAACAAGCAACAGAGCAAGCTACTTTCAACAGTACTTAAGCTCTCTAATTACTGTAGATAGTTCTTTTTCACGATGCACCCGACGCAAGAGAAGGAAGTTTGGAGACGAACAATCAGCTGCTCACGGTGTTATCCGCTTAAACTATGAACTACTAACTTTAGTACTTGTCGCTAACATATAAGTAACATATCAGGTGCCGAGCAAATGTGCGTAGTGCACGATTGCGCTCTTATTATCTTGTTGAAGAGAAATCGTCAACCTCACGCAACAGTCACTAAAGACGCCGTAACTTGGACACAACAATATAAAGATGGGAAAACAGGGCTGCGCATTTTACAGTGTCACCGGCGCTCTTCACCAAACCCCCAGCCTTATGTTCGAGCCCAGAGACGAGCGTTCACCGTCACCATGGCAGCCGCTCGAAGCCACAGCAATACTTGAAGCCTGCACCTCGCAGCACGAGTAAAAGTAATTAAAACTAGCCAACAAACTCGCTGGCGCGCTTGGAAGAACGCCTGAACACCTACAACAATGGCGCTCTACGACCCCTCAGCTCCCCTTTCCCTCTACACCATCTACCTCCCCAGCCCACCAGGCCGGTCTCGCTCCCGCTCCCCAGACTTCCGCAAACCCTACATCTCAGCACCTTCCCAGCGCGATCCCTGGTATCCGCGCCCCTGGCCCCATGGCGTCATCCACGGCGGGACTCTGCTCGACATGACGGATACGCTGCGCAACAATCCTTCCGGAACCGGGACCGACCAAGCATTCTCGCTTTGGCTTGAGGGTACTTATCTCATACCATTCCAGACTGTTCAGCGACTTCACGGACTCATTGTGCGCGATGAAGAGGACATGGAGACCCTTGTTCAGGCATACAAGCGGTACACGCGGTTTCTTGAACTACCAGCCGCCGCACCGCCTGCTCAACTCTTCATTCCAGGTCTCGAGCCACTGGAGGCGCCGAAGGGCGATCAGACGGAGATCCCACGGATCCCTGAAGTCGTGTATACGGATGGTGCGAAGGGAGCCGGGCAGTATAAGTCTGGCTTGTATGGGGGAGGAAAGCTGGTTGCGTTTTTGAGGGATGGCAGGAAGTGGGAGAGGGAGATCTGGGAGCATCCAATGCCTAAGATTGGTGCGCAGAATATCAAGACCGAGGACGAAGAGCAAGACGAGGAGACGCCGATGGAGATGGACTTGTCGAAACCTTGCCAAGCACCTGGGTGCTGCGAGCGTCATGATGAGCAAGATATCGCCGACAACAGCAGTAATGGTTTCGTTGGAGTGGAGATAGGAGACGACGAAGAGGAAGAGGCGGACATCGTGAGTCGTCCCGGTCTCACCTCCAACATGCGCGATGTTCTGCTGGCTTTGAAGATGAAGCTTGAACGGGAGTTGGATGAGGAGCTTGTGGACGAGGGACCTGTGACCCCCAGGTCGGACGACTGAGTTGGCAACGTGCTGTGAATACTATGTGAACTTGCCGGGCAGAACGGCGTCCGAGGCTCAATGGACACATGTTTGAGGTACCCTAGCATAGTCAATAGCGCGCATGGACAATACTCAATGCAACATGATGCAATCTCGTCGTGCATAGCGCAAACCCTGGCAATAACTCGACTCGACTGGTAGGATTTCGGAAAGTCACTTCACCAATCTTGCAAGCATTTGCTAAGCTGGCAAATCCTGTGAATACCTATGAGTCAATTGATCACTATTTACCTAGCCAGCTCAATAGCAATGAGCATGGAATAGACCTACCATGTACGTCAAACTCAAGGGAGATTAAGCGCAGATGGAAAAACCATCGTGCTGTAATACTAGAGAACCAAAACCCCGAACAGGCACCGCCGAGACGATCATCCAAACTCCATCCTCGAAGCAACCCAACCCTAATGATAGAAAATCGGCAATGGAAAACTCCTGCAGCGCCAACGCTGGTGATATAGCGGGTATCAATGGTCACGCGCGAAGGAATGGGAGCGCTAGATAGAGAGAGTCTATAGTCGACCTACAACTCTTGGCTCTGATCTCGGGCAGAACCAGCATCTCCGTCCTTCATTTCCACGTCGGATGAATTTTGGTCAATTTCGTCTTGCTCGTCCTCATCCATCTCTGTCTCATCTGCATCGATGTCCAATACCTCTTCGGTTTCGTCGTCATTGGTGATCACCTCCTCGTCCTCACCAGATGGCTGGGCGACTTTGCCTTCGGCGACATCCTTGAATTGCCCATCGACTCCGCACAGCAGCCCCTTGATCTCCGCCCTCAACTCACGTTCGAATTTCGGCATCTTGACATCCTGCGCACTTGTATCAATGCCTCCAAGAGCCTGCGAATAATCGCGTTTCATGTGCAAGAAGATATCATCCGCCTTAGCCGCCAACTGCTCCTCAATAGTTCGACACATCTTCCTAAGATGGTCGCGCACGACCTCTGTTGCAGCCGTAAACATTTGATGACGTTGGCCATCTATGTAGTTGCTCATGTGGCCTTTCATCCGTGCGAAGCTACCTTGGCCTGGCGAGAGTCAGTAGATGCAAGACAGTGTTAGGTAGGTATGCTTAAACATACCGCATTCACATGCGCACATCTCGTAGACTGTGTGCATTATAGCCACAATTGTAGGGGTGAACTCGCGGTTGGCATCTCGCTGGAGTTCGGTCACCACTAGATGCGTCAATTGTCAGCAGATGCAGAAATACCTGGAGACACCGAACAACACTCAGTGGCCCTGGTCAATCATACATACCTTCCATGAGTTGTCTACGCAGCTCATCAAAGAGTCGCTCGTGAGCAGTAGCGTTATTGGCAAGCAGCTGCATATTCGCTAGGTTCATGCCGTTGTGTCGTGCGCGCTCTTCAATCTTCTCGTGGAAAGTACGTAGAATCATGCTGGACGTCTTGGTGTAGCCCTCGAAAGCCTTGGGTAACTTATGCTGGAAGGTCTTCTCCCAGCCAGTAGCTAATCGTTTGGTGATGGGTTCCGTTCTATTGAGATAATTGTCAGTTTAGGTGTTGGCCTCGAGATTGGACATACGATAGGCACAAGACACCGAGGCATCCCGGGACATTAGTTACGAAATGATGAAACTCACAAATCGGCGTTGAAGTCGCGTAGACCAGCAGTTGATGACTGATAGACGCCGTCCCGTCGAACGACAGCTTTGTAGGTGGACCAAACGAGACCACCGTCAGGCTTCGGTGCTCCCCAACGCTGGGCCGTGTCTACAAGGTGAAAATCGTTAGCAATACAGCTCGTATCTGCCGCGTTCCACTAATGCTGCTTACCGGGAGCTGCCGCGATTGCCTCTTCTATCAATTTCGGATATTGATTAAAGATCTGGCTGGCTATATCATTTTTAATCGTATTGATGCAGGACTCAACAGCCTTTTCGAGCCCTTTTTCCAGTTCGCGAAGGCGCGATTCAAGATGATCGACTTCACGGCGCTTCTCCAAGTCGGTCAATTTCAGCCCAGTGCCGTCGTTCGATGCCCACAGGTAGAAGGTATTCAAGTGCTGCTGCAACGCTATAAGGAACGTCCTGCTAGTCTGGATTCTCCCACTCTCGGTCAACTTCTTGCAGTGTGCCTGCAACTGCGGAATCTCCGTCTCTTTAGGTGTCGAAAATCCTGGAACATCCTCGTCTTTCTGCATGCGACCACACATCTTTTGGTAGGCCCGAGAGCTGACACAGAAAACAGGAAGAGCGTTCGCCACTTGATCGTAATCGCGCAATTCTTTATCCGGGTCGAAGTTATCCTCGTCTTCTTCCGCGGCATGCTCTTGATCAAGCTCCTTGACACCGGCTGCAAAATCCTGCTGTATGGCTCCCTTGGAATACTCGTTACGACCGGAAATGCAAATAGCACTCTTTTGGGCGCGAATGCCATCGGAACTATTCTCCAACTTGGCGATCTCCTCTTCAGCCTCCTTGACCTGTCCATTGATTGTAATCCGTTCGCGTCTTGCAGCCTTTCTGGACTCCTTGAGCTCTGCTATCTTGACCTTGATATCATCGGCTGTTAAGCGCTTTCGCGGGGCTTCGACACCGGCATCGGACTCATCCTCTGTTTCAGAAGCACTGGAGACAGAGATAACAGACTCGTCGTCAGAGTCATCGTCTGTTTGCCGTCGCTTTTGAGATTTGCCGTTAGACTTGCCGCGCTTCCGCTTTTTGTTCTGACGCGGGGCGTAGACAATGTTACCCTCATCGAAGCTATCCTGCAGAGCTTCCCACACTTCCAGCTCTTTAACGGCACTATCCATAGCCTCTCCGTAAACAATCCTCGATTCCTTGAGGTCGGAAATATTGACCTTAAGATCTTTGATGGCCCTCTTGTTGAGCTTATCTTGCTTCCGCAACTCCGACATCTCCTCTTGAAGATTCAGACTATCAATAGCCTCCGTTACCGAGATGTCGTCTGTTTTTGAGCAGATAAACGTTATACTTGCCAGTCCACCGTCCATCTTGAGCTGGCGCTTGAAACTATCGCCCATAAGTTTTTGTGCGGTTTTGTCATCCACAGCACGGGTAATAGGTGCAACGATCCAAAGACCCGTACATTGTTTCAAGTAACTTTGAGCGACGGCAGCTCGGGCGGCATTCGAGTCCTGTACGCCTGGAAGGTCAACAATGACAGCACCAGTTGACAATGCAGGTGATTTGACGTAGATCCTGACCACCTTAATCAGAGGCCAATACTCTATTGGAGGTTTGATCGTCTTCTTCTTCTTTTCTTTGTCTTTCCCTGTGGCCTTTTCTTTAGAGTCAACGTATTGCTGTAGCTGCTTGTAGAAGAACTCTGGATTCCGTTTGTTGATTGTCGTTGTTGTTCCCAGAACGCCGAGAGCAGCAAGTTCAGCCATAAGCGCAGGTATGCTGCTGTCCTTCACCATATCTTTGGTCTTCTTGGGATACACAGCATGGAACTTGGCCCAAGCCACGCCTGCTTCGCTGTTCTGGTCAGCGGCTTCGCGTACCACTGTTCCACCGTCCGTGAGAAATTCCCTGAGCAAAGCCTGGAGATCCTTTTCCCAATCTGCTGGAGTGATGAACTCGATTTCTGCGCGATATCGAGAGCTTGATTCTTTGCTGTCATTCCACGACATTTCTGTTACCACCGCCGTGCAAGCACGCATGCAGTTCGTAGGAACGAGCCGTTCTTCATCTAGCATAGCGTTGATGACGCTGCTTTTGCCTGCACCAGTATTGCCCACAACTCCAATGACAGTACGTTTGCGTTGAGCTTGTTTTCGTAATTTATCAAGTGACTGCACCCAGGCGCTCGCATCCTTACTGGAGCTAGCGTATCGAGTGAATACGCCTTCAAGGGGTTTCAAGACGTCCAAGGCCTGGCCGACTCCTGCTTCGAGGACTTCAGGAGTCGTTTGGTCAATGATACTTTGAAGGTAAACATCCGTTGGCCTAGCCTCGACGTCTTCTTTCGCATCTGGTGAGGAATCTCTTGCAAACACGTCGTCTGGGTTGAACGGCTCCACTGCATCCGAGGCTTGGCTGTCCATTGGCTGTAGAATGTCTGGCTCAGGCTTCGCTTTTGCCTCAAGCTCCGTCTCTGTCTTGACCTTTGTAGAAGGCTCACTAACCGGCGTAGGTAACATCTGAGCGATAGGGATCGTCGGTGCAGAATACGAAGAGCGGGATTGACGAGTCTGTACGTCCGAGTGAAAAAGATAAGCACCTGGTGCACCGGCGATAGATACCTCAGCATAGCCAAGGTTGTATGGATCCCCACGGCCGGGTATGGCTGTTGAGGGCGAAGGAGAAATATAAGCCGACTGTGCGGAACTCGAAGGAGGTATCGAAGCAAGTCCTGGAGCAGGTAGAGGTCGATCTGCTATCACCGAGCTCGGATCAGTTGCACTCTTCTGAGTTTGGCCAGACCTCCCTAACGATAGCGTGGGGTCCGAGCCTCGCAGACTCGTACTCCTGCGCGGTCTGCCTAGCCTCTCCGCAAGAGACATATCGCGCGTGCCGATGTCATTCTCCTTATCAACCGAGACTGGGCTCAGGTAGGCCTTAGCATCTGAGGGAGGCACAGCCTCTGCGGGAATACCCTCGGTCTTGATTCGTATCGGGGTAGATGAAGCGTTCCGTTTTGCTGCTGCCTTAGCGAGTTCTTTGCTCTTCCGGGGTTCGGCTTTCAATTGAGCGTTCACATGTTGTAGAGGTGCTCGCGCGATGTGAGTGACGGCTCTAAACACGATGACATTGTCATTGTAGTCGTTCAGATCCTTGACCTTAGTCTCCTGGCCAAGAATGTCGTCTTTGTACCGTAGCTCAAACCTCACATTGGGATACCTAGCGTTGTACGCAGGTACAATTTTCGAAGCGGTTATTTTCTATTACTGTTAGGAAGGGAACGGGCGACAATAACGTTAGCATTACGTACCCCATGTCCTTTCATCCATACGAAATCTAGCTCTTGTAGCTGCTCTTGCTCAAGCTTGTCGTGCCTGAGAACGCCGATCCAGTATCGATTGGGCGGCAACTCATGGTCAGATGGTAAGGCGGCTTTAGCACGAACGTGGAAATTGTCCCAATCCATGCTGAGAGGCAACGCTGTAGCCCTCAAACCATGCGTATGGGTGCCTCGTGCGCGAAAAATGCGCTGCAATGCTTGACTTGTTGGGAGGTCGAAAAGGTTGAGGTGAAGGTATCAGAGTTGACTTGCGATGGAAGCGACCCAAGATGCAAACAACCCACGCTTCGAACGCATTCGGGTACGTCCAAGGATGAGTTGTCGAAAGCGAGACGCAAGGTTGTCCCGGCCTGTTGGCTCTAGGGGTAGGGACGGCCAATGGTTGGGTGGAAGAGGAAGGTGTAAGAATGCGTGGGACGTGTGGAGTGGAGAAAAGCGCGTTCTGTGTGGCTGCCCCACGCGTCCGTCGGAGGACGCGACCTGGAAAACGCGCTTCACGTGACTATCTTGGCACAGACACCTTGCGGACGGCAGTATTGGTTTCGACTACGCACTGGAGAGTATCGGCTTCAAAAGGCTGTTTCTCAGGCCTAAAGTTGCATTTTGGTTGCGTTGAAGTCGTATGTGGAGGTCCATTCCAAGACGACCTGGATCTGACTGTTGTTCACGTCAAGCCGAAGGCTGCAGTGCAGAACCCCAGTTCAGCGTCAGCATTTGTCCTTCGCCCATAATATATGGTATTGACCTTGTTGTGATGCTTACCACTGTCAAGGTGCGGCTTCTTACCAGGTTTCTGTTGTATATCGTAAAGCGTCGAAATTATTGACGTACCTTCCTAGGAACCAGCTTTAACTCCGACCTAATAGCACGATCGACAGAAGGTTCCAGAAGTGGGTCAAATCTCAGTTGCGCAACAACCACCATGTGAATCTAGCATTGAATGGTTCCCACACGCCACTTCCGCACGTCAATCAAACGTACCGGATTTATGTCTTCATCTGCGCTCTGTTTCTACAACTTTACAAACTAAACATTATGTTGGATGCATGTCTTTGATCGCTTGCCAGCGATAGCATTCCATCCGTTCCTTTTGATATACTGGATGGACGTCTTTGACCATAGTAGTGGTAGCGTTCCATTCCCCAGTTCCAAGTTGTGGATGCATGTCTTCGACCGACCATGCGGTAGGTAGCATGTCATCCTTGCCCTACAAAATACAAGTCCGAAAGTAACGTGGTGCATGTCTTCGATCGCGCCAGCGATAGCATTGTACTCACACTCCCCTCTTCAACCGCGGAAGCACGTCTTTGGCCGACCCGTAATCAAGATCAGTAGCGTTCCTTCCCATCCGCACCTTATGTCTATCTCAATAGACATACGGGATAATCCTCCATGGTACTATTTTGCAATACCTTTCCCAGTCCTTGCCGTACTTCCTCCTGCACTTCTCCTCATCTCTCCTCTCGCGATGAATGAGGAGGACGGCAAAGTACAACATAAAGAAATAAGTGAAGATCATGCCCCATCCTTTCGCCTCACCAGGTACGGCGTACTTGCCGTACGAGTTCTGGAAGAAGACCGCATCGGACTGAGCAGCGGTGATAGGATGCTTGGCGGAATTCAAGATAGTGTATCCGGAAATCGCAGTAGGCAGTACATAGGACCAGGACATGAACCAGTCGCCCAGGTAATTGATATGGCGTGCTGTTCCCCACCACCCAGAGATAAGAAGTCTGGAACCAGCGGATGTCTCAATATATTTGAGATGCTTGACGCGTGGGTCATCCGGGTTAGTCCTGAAGCGGTTCTTCTCGTTGTTGACAGAACGGAAAATATAGTATCCGATGGCTTGCACGGCGAAGACTCCAGCTAGACCTTTGTAGCCAAGCTCGACGGGGTAAAACGAGAGATACCTGGCTTGGATGGAGTATGTGAACGGCAGCCAGACCAAGTCGCCGAAGGAAAGCATTAAGCCGAAGCCGTCAGCGATAATGTCGATGGTGGTCAGTATAGCGGGCTCCATATACAATGCGTCGAAGGTATAGATGGATTGGGCTGCCGTGATCAGTAGAATGGAGTCAGTGACTTTGCCGAAGTTTCGATATTGCTGCATGATGAAGGCAAAGTCGAGAATGACCCATCCCAGCATACCTGGACGTAGTTCCATGAACGCCTTGATGTCAACTTCGCCGAAGATGGGAAAGGTGATACGAGGATTGAGCTCACGACCAATGAACCAGTCGTAAAGGACGTTGCCGCTGCGGCCTCCGGCAGCGAGCTCACGCATGTCTGGATCCTTGGGGTGCTGAACGGTGAAAGACCGAACATAGACGAAAAAGGCCAAGCCGTAGGCGATCAGGATGTTGGTGGTTAAGATTGGAACGAAGTTGTCAGAAATGAAAGTCCAGACACGGAATTCTGCGCCTTCTACGACCGTTCCAGCACCCAGAATTGACATGGTAAATAAAGCTGAGTAGAACGCTATAAGATGTTAGCGACTCAGTCCGCCCGTTCAACACAAAAAATGGGTCAATACCATTGAAGCGATACTTCAGCCTGCCACCAGTCCGGAGCGGCGTGCTGGAGGCTTCCTCTGCCGGAAGAAAAGCATACAAGACTAGACTGAGAAGGTAGTAGCCGAAAACTCCGAGGACAGCCTTTGTGTTGAGAAGACCTGACCAGCCCTTCCATCCAACTTCCATCTTCAATTGCTCCAGGTCAAAGGTGGTTGGATGGAGAAGTGAAGGTGGAGGACATCCAGATATATCATTGCACAGGAAGGCCATGGCATAGCAGACAACAGGCAGACCGAATGAGATGATCGCAGCACCAGGACTGGAAGGGTGAGTATGATTCGCATGCTAGTAGGACGAAAACTTACGGTCCGAGGAATTCGTAGCCATGGGGCTCTTCAGCCTGCACCGCCGGCGCAGACTGCGAGATTTTGCGTTTTGGCGGCATCTTGCTGTTCGCGATATCTCGAAAAAAATTCGAGATGTTTTGAGCGGCAGCAAAAGGGGCTGAGGCGCGTGACGAGGCTTTCGATGGCGTTCACGACGTGTATCGCAGAACTTCAGCTCAGGCGCCACAAGCTCCTCAATATTCAACAGCAGGGGCTTGTTATATAGTGGCCCCGCCGCGTCGTCCGATCTGATGTCTCTCGGAGTGCTCGACAGCCGCGTGTTTGCTCATGACGCGCACATCCGGCCGAGCGCGCCATTCCCCCTTCGGACTAGGCGCTAGGTGCCTGCAGCTGCGGACGACGGCCGTGGCGTCGGGCAAAGGTCTACGTTGCAGCGCGACGCATCTCAGCGTCCATCTTCTTCGCTCCTGTCTTTCTCTACGCTCGTTGCTGCGCCTCTTTGCGTTCGTCATGAAGTTCTCTTTCTTCTCTGCAGCTGTATACATCCTGACGACGGCCGACTATGCCAGCGCCGCGTCGTCGTCTGATCCGAGCAAGCCCTTGAAGCCCTGCACCGCGCGCTCGCCCACCACGGACAGATTCTTCAACCTCAACCCGATACGACGAGTGCCGCCCGAAGAAGGAAAGAAGGCCAAAGCAGGAGAGGAGGGCAGCTGGCATGCACGGGGCCACGACTATGGCGCAAACTTCACCATCAACTTCTGCGGCCCGGTTGTGGAGGAGATGACGGATGTTGCGGGCCTGGACAAGAACATGTGGAAGAACGTGAGCGCCTTCTACGAGCGCGACGACAAGCAGTACGCCATCGGGTATGGCAGTCCTCCTCTTTCTGTCACTGCGATCAGACAGTCTCCAGCGAGCCAGTCATCTTGGCTGCGTGAGCTCGGTGCCTCGTAGGATTGTACGACGCCGAATTGCAAATACTGACACGATTGCCTCACAGACTCGAGAACTCAGCACTAGTCTTCCGCGGTCGCAAACTCGTACTGAACTACACCGGCGGCTCGCTGTGCCCCGCCACAAAAGCCAAGAGTCTCCATGAGCCCGTATCCCTCCCACGCGCAATCATTGGAGACGGGGAGGACGACGATGATGATAAGGGCAAGGACAAGGACAAGGATGATGACAAGCCCAAGAAAGAGCCCTCCTCCGACGGCGAGCGCCGCAAGACCGCCGTCATCTCCCTCCTCTGCGAGTCCGATCCGCTAGCCAAGACGGCCATCTCGTTCATAGCAGCTGTAGACGACTGCGTGTACATCTTCGAAGGCCGGTCACCATACGCATGCGGTGGTGTAGAAGCAGAAGCACAGTCTATCGGTCCTGGTGGAGTCTTTGGCGTCATCTTAGTGATTACCCTCCTGGTGTATCTGGTCGGTGGCTGTGTTTACCAACGGACGGTCATGCACCAGCGTGGCTGGAGGCAGCTGCCCAACTACGCCTTATGGGCCGGTATCGGGAGGTTCTTTGTGGTACGTGCTAGTCCTCTGGCTCCTAGCACAAGAACTGGGCTAACATGCTGCAGGATATGTTCATTATTCTCACCTCCTCTTGCGCACGCTTCCTTCCCTCCCGCCGAGGCTACAGCCGCGTCTCATTAGGCCACGATAACGGACGTCGAGGCCGACGGAACGAGGACGAAAACAGGCTGATAGACAACCTAGACGAAGAATGGGACGACTGAGTCCTGTTGCCCTTTTTCTTTCATATTTCTTTACCGCCGTCTCACTTTTAAAGATACTTTTGCATCTAGATCTGCTGGCGTTCAGGATACCATTGCTAGGATACGTAATGGGCCATAGGCCTATGGCTTCTGTATGGCTACTCGGCGGCGTTGAGGCATTCGCGCCCTGATCTAGCGTCGGCTTCAATGAGGCCTCTGAAAATTCAAGCGTGGCTTTATGTCATAATAGACACCCTATCACACTCACACGCGTCCAAGGCAAGATCCTTTCACCTCAATATTCTCACAATCCGAAGCGCTCCTGTATGTTTGGTTCCGCTTCAACTTCTCCAGCCTCATCTCGAAGTCCTCACTGCATCCCAATGTACTCATAAGCACGCATACTCTTCAAAGCCGACCGTCATAGGACGATATAAGAGAATGTTTTCGGAGTATATACGCAGCCCTTCGAAGAAGAAGCCGAAGCCGAACTCAGTCCAGCCAACGCACAAGACATAGACAAGAAGGTAAAAAATTTACAACACCAATCGAGCTGCTCTCCACGTTCCCATCCCCGCCTATTTTGCACTTAGAAGCTAAGCGTATTGCCCGCAACACCCACAACAGCAGCCTTGACCGCCGAAGCAGCCAGCAGCGTCGGAACCTTGTACGGCACACTCGTGAGCGTACCTGCAAGCGCCGCGTTCGATCCAGTTCCAAAGTCGTTCCCGTTCGCAACCGCATATCCGTCATCCGTGGAGTAAAGCGGCTTGCTGCTGCCGACAAAGACGTTGTTCTGCACAAGGACCTGGGCGCCATCACGTGTGTTGATGCCATCGCTGACGTTCTCGTAGTAGTTGTTGAAGATGTGGCCGGTGCCGAAGCGGAGAGACGGGCCGCGCGAATTAATGTTGGACCAGTAGTTGTTATGGTAGGTAACGCGAAGGTGGCCGGTGTCTTCGGCGGCGTTGTTGTCCGAGTGGCCGACAAGGGAGCACTTCCAGTGGTCGTGGAAGTACGTGTTGGAGACGGTGACGAAGTCGCCGGCGTGGGTGATGTCAAGGAGACCATCGTAGTAGTCCTTGTCGTGGTCGCGGTCAGAAGAGAGGTCGAGGTGGTCGATCCAAACGTTGGTTGCGAGCTGGATGGCCACGGCATCGCCGCCGACGACTTTGCTGATGGCGAGGTTGCGGATGATCACATTCTTCTTCTCCTTGACGGTGAGAGTGAAGCCGGTCAGCTCTATAGAGGAGTTATTTACAGGAACATTTCAACATAGGCAAGGGTGGACGTACTAGCACTGGAGTCCTTTCCAATGACGCTCTTGTTGGAACCAATCTTAACGTTGCCAGTTGAGGTGATAGGCCCAGAAACGATAACGATACGGGCAGTATCATCAGCAACGGCAGCCGTGAATTGAGCAAACGAGGAGACAGTAGTGGTCGATCCCCCTTTGCCACCGGTTGTTCCACCATTTTCAGTGGCATAGCCGGTCGAAGGAACATCCGTGATGGAAGCAGCCCTCTTTGCAAGAGTACCACGCTTCTCAACAGTGCGGGTTGGTGCTGCCAGAGCAAGGGCGCTGAGACCCAAAGATGCAAGAATTGAAAGCTTCATGGTGAAGAAAGAGTGAATGGATGAAGTGTTCAAGAGAAGGAAAGAGCAGACTGAACTGATGAAGATGATAATGCACGAGCTTCCTGCTGGCTTTTATACACATTACCCGCTCATGCCCAGGCTACTCTTCCAGCCCTATAGACCGAATGTCGTGAGAGCTTGGGTAAATACGACAATGTTGGACATGGGCAGCTGCAAACGCCGTTTCGAAGTGATTTCGCACCAATTGAACGATGCCATTGTAGGCATCACCTGCGAAGAAACGTCCGAGAGAAAGGACGAAGCCGCATTGCACCATACTGTCGGTCCTACAGAGGAGATCAAGACCATCTTGGCAGGACAGAGCGGGCTTCTTGGCGCTCATATATGGAGTCGAATGTTTTGTTTCAACATTTGGAGCTAGCCCAGATAAACAATGAGTTGTGGGGCAAAGTACGCAGTATGCAAGCCCAGTGCCGAGACAAGGGACTGTCGAAACATCGCGGTAGCCATATGAGAGAGGAATGAGATTGAAGGAGAGACGAAAGCGCTGTAGCGTGTAAGCAATGGAATTGTAGGGCGTCTGCAATGGCGACGGGATGATGTCGCGATCTCGACTCCACAGACCCAACATTAGACACCTCTCGGTAATGTTTACCTGGTATTGCTAATCCCCGGAAGATTTCTGAGAAGCTTGTGTTGTTCACCATTCGATGGCGGAAGAATGAACTGCAAAATCAATTTACGCATATTGGTTTGATCGACGCATAATACCAAACCCCGCTATACGTTGTGCAACCCTTCTCGAGAAGCAGCGCACCAATCGGAAAGAGCGCCGTCTTCCTAGGCATCGGACCTGACGATGTTGTGTTTCTTTGACACGATGTTTGAAGGGTCAAGAAATCATTCGTGGAAGAAGTTGTTGCGCTGAAGTATGAAGAGATTGAAGAAGCAGAGGAGGTTGAAAAGGCAGCCGACGAGTATCTCGCTTCAAGCTCTTTGGTGGAAGATAGTATCGGGGTCGAATGGGTTTGCGCCATCAGCTTCGTCGAAGATTGCGCATACAGACGAGGCATGGTCTTGTGCGGCAGTAAGTCTAGGTAGACGAGATGCTGCAAGTCCGCGCTCTATTCGTGTCGTACTATCCTCATACTTCATGCCTGTAATATGAAAGTTAGGTATCTCCGAGAACTTTGTAGGTTCTCAGAAAATTCCAAATCAGTTACGTTGTTGCTGAAGATGAGACCAGAAACGAAAAGTTGCTTCTTAAGCTCGTTACCCCGCGGGAGGCATGGTCCCGGAGTAGGGGTACAGATACCGTATTACGAATGCTGAAGCGCTACAGTCATTTCAACAAGATCCCACCTCTGTGGCGTTTAAAGATGGAAGCGCTTTTAGAATGTAATACACTTCGATATCTGTACGACCTTTCCGGGTGGACAGCCCCGTAGAGAAGGATACCCTTGATAGAGAATCGTGCCCACCGAAACTAGAAGCTAGGATGCTGGGCGGAATTGAGCTCCACATTGTTTCGTTTATAGAAACATAGGTTTATATATCGATGTAGTTCTGCTACTTCGCGCTAGGTGCCAGGCCACTGTTTGCTCAAGGAATGCCAACGACGTAGCGAGAATCAACAGAGCGAAAGGGAAGCATTGGTCTGTGAAGTCTACATCAAGAGTAGGCATTCCAAAGGCGCGAAAGAAAGCCAAGGTGAAGTGACTCCGCGTGCCTGTGAAACGCAAGTCGTTCGTGTCGCTGGTGGAGTGACATCATCGCCCAATACGGTAAGCAGCTCAATCAAAGAAGCCAGCACGACGTTTCCCAAAGGCAGCAGCAATCGTCTTAGCATATAAGTACTCAACAAACACTTACGCACTCTCCGGCCTCACTTCACTACCGTCAGGCACAACACTTGTTTGAACAACCCTCACGAAAAAACCGCAACCGCACGTTCAAGCACACTAGATCTCGAGCTTCAATCTCACAAGCAAGGTCAAGATGCCCCCAATTCGCATTCACAAGGACGATCCCATTCAGCCAACCGCCGAGAAGCCAGACGGCGTAACCCCTCAAACCGCAGAAGCAGTCCCTGCTCCAACCCGAACAATTCCCGCGTCCGTCCCAGCCAGCACAACAGCATCAAGCGACCCACCAGCACCACAGCCAGGCGCACGCCCGGTCGCTCCGACAGCATCTCTGCAATCCTCATCTTCATCCACGCCTGCAGCTCCTCAGTCCGGCTATACCGCAACTCACGTCACGACCGAATCGCGTCTCGGCGGTCCGCCATCACAATATTCGATCCCTCCTCCATCAGACGCACAGCTAGCGGGGCGCTCAACTACAACAAGCACTACAGCTAGCAAGCCAGGTCCCACAACATTGGACTTGGGACCTGCGCAATCTCACTACCAAGGTGAACATGCTGGAGGCGCAGTAGAGACACAGGGTCTAGAGGAGGAGAGGAAGAGCTTGGAGCATCCGCCAGGATACAGGCAAAGTCTGGACAACACGCCTTACGATACCGGTTTAGCGAATGGACCTCAAGGAGGAAACGCAAGTACGAGTGGCGATGGAGGTGTTGTGGACGCGGCATGGAACATCTTGGGCAAAGCGGGAGAGGCATTGAAGAAAGGCGAAGAAGCTGCATGGAAGGCTGTTAGGAACAAGTGAGCTACACTGTGGCAACTGGCGTTACGAGGTTCTGGACAACGCTCAGGCATCGGTACTGGAAAATTGGAACAAGTGTTCCGGGTTTCACTTGCATCACATAGGTAGCAAAATGATCAATGGTTAGGAAAAGCCACAGACATCTATAGACTACTGTTTTCCTCCACCCAACCCCAAGAAACTGAACACATCAAGGAAAGGTAAACAGACTAAGCAATGCAAGCCGACGTGCCGTTGTGTAATACAGGGTGACGTGAGGGAAAAGATTTGCCGGGCCTAGATAAAGTACAGGGTGTTTCCACCGCCATCGTGCTTTTCGTTAACCAGAGCAATCTTCTACCCAAGACGGGTTTGATATTGCTCTATTCAGTCTACCGCCACCACCACACCTCGTCCCCTTATGCGATTAACACCTACCACCACATCGCTCCAGGTAAAGGGTATCGGAAGAAAGGGAAGTCGGTCGCTTAACCAGATCCACCCTTGAACTTCTTGCCGAACATGATGAGCTGCGCCTGGTCGTAGATGGAGAGCACACCAGCACCGGCAACACCACGGAGAATGTTGGCACCAGCACCCTTGAAGAGAGACTTGACACCCTCAGCAGCGATGATCTGGCGACCGGCATCGAGGGAAGACTTGTACTTGACGGCCTCACCGGAAGTCATCATCATACGACGGCGGATGGTGTCGAGAGGGTAGGAAGCGATACCGGCACCAGTGGTGACAGCCCATCCGAGCATGAAGGAGGCCAAGAAGTTACCCTCAAGGGCACCGACAAGAACAACGGGCTTGATAGAGTCGTACAAGCCGAAGTACAGACCACGGTAGACGACGATACCAAGGACGGAAGGCATGAAACCACGGTAGAGACCAGCAATACCATCGGAAGCAAGAGTCTTCTTGTAGACATCGACGAGACCGTTGAACTGACGCTCACCACCCTTCTTGGCGCTCTTTGCGTCGTTGGCGAGACGGGTACGGGCGTAGTCGAGGGAGTAGACGAAAAGGAGGGAAGTAGCACCGGCAGCCTACTCAAGTCAGAAAGTGGTCGGGAGGTTGGGGTGAGGATACACGTACACCACCGGAGGCCAGGTTACCGGCCATCCACTTGGCGTAACCATCACGCTCCTTCTTGAAGGCGAACATGGCCTTGTAGGTGTCGCGGAAAGCGAAGTTCAGGGCCTGAGTCGGGAAGTAACGGATGACGTTGGCAGTGTTACCTCTCCAGAGGGAGAGGACACCCTCAGCCTGCGAGGTTCGTCGGAAGCAGTCGGCGATACCGTTGTACTTGCGGTCGAGACGACCGGACTTGAGCATCTCATCCTAAGAGAAGCAAGATTGTCAGCGACGTCGTCGGGATGACTGAGAAAAAGAGCTCTCTGAACGCACCTGGTTCTGGATGAGGAGCTTGACACGCTCGATGGGGGCAGCGGCAGTCTTCGAGACGGCGGCGGAGACACCACCCACTGTAGATAAGGGGTTAGTAGCCGTATCAAGTCGTGAAAATTCTTAGACCGCGGCGGCATCGCAATTCGAGATCAATTGCACTCTAGTGCGATGGCTGATGCAGTGGGGGACGCAACGTACTCAAGAAGTCAACGACGAAGCCCTGTACGTATGTTAGCATGGGATGCGCTAATTGCCGCAAACTTGCAGAGCAGGCCCGCCAGCCAGCGGCATCATCAACAGCACCCAGATTGCCATCTCGCATAGGCATCGCATTGCTCAGAAGAGCACTCTCAGCTCCATTGAGATGGACAATTGGGTGTTGCAGCGCGGATGCTCGTTGGGATCTGACAGACAGCTGTGACAGCCTTCGGGAGTTGGGCGATACTTACGGGCATGCCCATAAAGGACTTGTCCTGCTGACCGGGGAGTTTCTCAGCCATTACGAAGGATTGCAGCTGCTGCTGGCTGTGAAGAAAGGGTTGAGTGGGGATTGAAGAAGTGTGTGAGGGTTGCGTTGAGAGAGGAAGGGTCGGTTTAAGAGCAGCTTCGAAGAATCTTTTCTCAGAGGCCGTGCGCAGACGCTAAATCACGGGGCTCAATGAGCCACGCCGCTACTCCGGCAACGCTTCGCAACTGCACCTCGGCGCTCCACGATGAATGAGGCTGAAAATATATATCCAAATGCAGTCCCTGTTATTCCCTACAGCCGCGCACGTAGTCCCGCTGAAGTGCCTTTCTTCCTTCCCTCGTGAGTGCGAGACAAGCGCGAACTGTTCCTTTCCTTATCACGGGCGTCGTCTCACGGACCCCATCGTAGCAACCGGATATCTTCAAGCGCACGACCACTTGCCAGATTCCCATGACCCAAGGTAGTATGGGGCACCGCAAAATCTTTCAAGTTTAGACCTGGGCTCTCGACCAGGGAGTCTCTTAGGGTGCTCCGTACGCTTGAGCTGTTTTTCAGTGGGTTCGGGATTAATCGGGATGGACCGCGGCTAGGCCTTCCGCGATGGCAAAACAATGGCCGGTCTCCGAAGAGCTTCAACAATCGCCATAAGCGCGCGAGCAGCAGCAAATATTGCCCTGACATGAGTGAAAATCTTCCGTGCAGGCCTAAACTGTCTCTCAATTGGATTGCCCTAGCAGAAGTGCTTCAGGCCTTTGAATATTGCTCGAGATAAATATAACTTATTTACTGAACTGCTTCTAGTTATCGATGTAAAGCGATGCTCTATGGAATGAATGATGTCTTGTGGAACATCATTTTCATCTTCCTGTTTGTTGTTTTATATGTAAGTAGCAAAAGTAGCCTGAATTCATAGTGTTATCTGTATCAGAAAACCATGTACAAACACAGAATTTGTAAAGTGGTCATAATGTTTCTCTGTCCAGTAGATCCTTGTAGATCGACTTGTCTGTAGAAGTTTCTCATCGTTGTCTAACCTCACGTTGGATGTAACGACAATCTTCAAGCTAAAAACGCGATAGAATTACTAGTTGCTGGGTAAGTCGGTTATGAAGCGAGATCGAAGAACAGCACGACAACCACTCCAATTGAGCAAACACTCATTACAATTAATCCGTTACTATGCGATGCTACTTTAGGCGGCCATTACGTTGTCCATTACGAATTGGACAACCACTGATAACCCCGTCAAAAAAAATGGATGGAACTTTTGTAGGTAACAGTTAGCCCAACTCTCTAATCATGATAATCGTCAATCCTTCACGTCTGCCACTCTCCTAGCATTGCCAAAAACTTTATTCGGAATTATACAGCGTCGGTACGCAGGTATACACGCGATTTAGATAGGGACGACAGCACGATGAAGTTTCTACGATTGACCATGTAATTGGGTATCATTGAACGACCTAAATGCCCAGAGCTGGAGTCTGTTGCCATATATGACCAATTGCCAACGCTTATTACGCCTGATGCCTATGCTATGCCGCCAATTCTCAAAATCCCAGAGTTCAAGGAGTAAACCTTGCTCAGTTCTCCAGATGCTTAAGATGATATACATATGTTCTAATGTTGAGAGAGTATGTGCAAAACGCCAGTAATGCTCATGCTTTTACCAGTGTGAACGCAAATTGGCCGTAAACCTCATATTCATGACTTTCAAAGAGGTGGAGAAGGAGGTCGATCAATCGCCAGAGAATGATAGTAATCCGTCAAGGCGTTCATGTCATCGCCATAAGTAGCATCATCTTCCCCATTTGCTCTTGCCAGGTAGAGCTCCTCATCGAACCTCTTCAGCCGCGGCACGCTGTTCGTATTGACAATCTTCCCAGAGTCCCTGACGCAATTGTAACCTAACGCTCCTATACCCCAGACATTCTTACATCGGTGGCACGCTAGAAGTTCTGTCTCAGGGCGGATCTTGTTCGGAGCGCCACACCTGAAACAAGTGAACAAGCAGCGCTCGCAGAGAACCGGTTGATCGATCGCCGCAGAGGAGTCTAACGGACGCGCGGGACGACCGCATTGCGAGCACTGTGATTTGCCTGGAATGACTGTGAGATCGTTACCTGCGAGCTTCCATTGCTTGCGTAGCTCATCCGGTATGCGGTCGATGCTTCGTCCAGAATCACCAATCTCTTCGACTGTAGTTGTAGTAATGCTGTCCTTGCATGCTGGAATGCTGCATTGCAGGCCTTGGGGTTTGGCAAGGTTGAACTGGAATTCTAGCGCCTGCTCTCGGAGGAAGGGCGCATGGACGCTCGAATCGAAAGGGCCGGCGTAGTTTGGCCCTTGAAGTGCTTGTCGGATGGGAAGACCTCCAAACGGGGCATACTGAATCTCTCCGTTGGCTAACAGCTGAGAGGCGATTGCTCGCCCGGATTCTGGAAGGCTTGGGGTCGATGTAGAATCGGTGCCTTCTTCTCCTTCTTGTTCGTCGTAGTGCTCTTCCACGTACGGTACGTATTTGAGCTTCTCCATGTCCTTAACAGTGCAATCATCGCGACCGGTCTCGAGGACGTTGATGCTTCCGTCAACTTCGCCTAGGACAAGCTTGCTGAAATCAGGGCTGAACGATCCTGACATGATCCCAGAATCTACCGTTATCAAGTCCTTGACAAAGACCTCTTCTGCTGAGCGGACCACGTCCCAGACTTTCACCAGACCATCAGAGGATCCGGTATACAAGCGTGTCGCATTTTCTCCCCAGGAGAGGAAGCGAACGCCAGTGTCGGTCACTTCACGATTCAAATGCTCGTAGAGGGGCATTAGAGATCTTCCGTGCGAGAGCCGATAGAGCCAGGTATCAGGATTGCGTACGTCCCAAACATACGTGCTCCCAGAAGTACATCCGGCTGCTACGAGGTTTTCATCGTATGGGCAATAGATGACTTCGTTCATGTCTAAAGCCGGACATTCAAGTTCTATCCAGCTCGTATACTTGACGAAATCTCGGGTATCGTAGAAGCGGACGACGGAATGGATACCTCTGTTTACATTGGTACTCCCGACGCAGCCCACGGCAAACAGCGGCTGCGTTCGTTGGCAAGGATTGAAGGCAACGTCGAAGACATTTCTCGTCGACCCGTAGACTTGGAGTTCTTGTAAAGTTTCCACGTTCCATAGACATATATCACCATTGACGTCAAGACCATCTTGCCGTTTGTTTGCCCCGAAGCCTGCAAGTAGGAGACGACCTGCATTGGGTTCGAACTGGAGCGACGTCGGCAGGATGTTCATATCAGGACGCTCGGAGGCCTTTCGAGACGTGAAGGAATGTTTCTCCACGTTCTCCGAGTCGTCGACCGTTATTAACTTGACTGCGTTCGATTTCGTCTTCTTTGCTGCAGTGGCAACCTTGCCTTCGCAGCTGACTGTCAATATATCCACTTCAGCTTTATGCCTCAATCTCTTGACAAGCTCTGGCTGGCTGACATCTGAAGGCGACTCTGGTATGCGCCAAATGTCGGCATATCTGTCGTAGCCGGCTGAGAACATGTATCTGCCATTGGGCGAGAAAGCGACCATTGAGACAGTGGTGTACAAATAGGGGTCTTGCGAGACGTGCATGGCATGCGTTGAGTTTGGACCAGTATCGGTCCTTAAGCGAGGCTCCCGATGTTCAGCAATCTCATGCAATTGACCTCGATAAAGATCGCCATATAGGAGATTGTTGGGTCTGTTGTACTGCATCGAGTCTGGATCGGTGACGCAAACTGATCCTGCTGCGAACATTTGACCTGAGGGGTGCCACGCGACCGTATGAACGTCACTGGACGCACCTGTGTATGAAAAGGCTGGACCAAGGGAGTCGGCGATAGCGTTCTTCATTTGGTAGGAAATTGCATTCGTGGTGGATTTCCAGCCTCGCCGTGACCGAAGGCCGAGCTCGCGTTGCCTTATCTGGGAGGGAATGCTCTCCTTCGCTTTCGAGCTAAACTTTCTGTTCGGTCTCACCGCTCCGATCCTCTCAATGAGAGGGTGCGAATGTAGATTGCCCATTCTGATGTCGCGTAAGAAAGCATCAATACTCTCACGGGTACGCCCAGGGAGGAGCCTTCGAATCTCGGACGATAACCTGACTAGTCGGTGTTCAGGCTGATCTCTTAGTAGTCTGTGTAGATGCTTCTGACGCTTCGCGGACTGAGGCAACGGCTTGAACATCCTCTCGATTGCCTTCTCTACAAAGCTCATCTCGACGTCGTTGAAGTCGACATGAAGGACGGCCCCTTGCCAGATTCGCCCAGATAGTTGATCCCATTCTCCGTCCGCGCATCCTCTTTGCACCAATGAGCGCTCTGAAGCGCTGAGATATGGCAAATGTTGGCCGGGAGTAGTAGCTTGCAATGCGATGGTGGCATCTTCTCGCTCGAAGCTGACTTTTGAAGGAGTATCTACAGGAATGACGTTCTCTGGGCCAACGGAAGGCGCTTCTGAAGGTGCATCGGATCTTTGATAATACTCGTCTTCCGAGGCTGAAGTTAGTTCCACCGAGTCCTCCTCGACATGCGACTTACGTGTCCGTCGCAGCAACGTATAATCGACCTGTTGAACATTACGACGAGGACGCCCTCGCGGTCGTCCCTTTGGTTGACGCGGAGCACGTTCATTTGCAGAAGAGATGTCGTCGTTGAAGGACTCTTGCATTGGAGAGGACGATGCCAAAGTTAGACTCTCATATCCGGCAACTTGACTTGACATAGCAAGGGTACGTGGTGGACGGCCCCGACGTGGTCTGGATATTGTGAGTTCTGTAGCTTGCGGTTGGCCCTGTTGCTGACCTCCACCTTGCGGGCTGTACCATTCCGGCAGGTTCCAATGTAACGGGTCCTTGCTTTTGTCACGTTTATTCAGGTAGTGCGAATAGCGACTCTGGAGGTTGTAAGTCTTCCGAAGCGGAAAATGTTGAGAAATCTCCTGCCAGCCAGCACGCTTTACTTCTTTCAGGTGAATAAGAAGATGATCTTCTTGCTCGGTGAAGCGGGCGCCCAGAGGAGTGGATGTCGAAGGTGATGGGACAGCAGAGTTTGAAGAGGATACCAGCTGAGTCTGAGGATTCTTAGTCCCATTGTCGGAAACTGACCCGACGATTATAGTGTCCCTAATTCCTGGCCGCGTATATTCTGCCGTGGCCGTTGCTGCCTTGTGCGTAGCGTGAGAAACACTGTTCGGCAGTGGAGACAGATTCTGGTCCATGTCACGTATTGGCGGCACAATTGTGGTTGTAGGTATTTGGATCGGTGCTGATCTGGGTCGAAAAATATCCATTACTGTGGTCGCATCCTCTGACAGCTTGATGTCTTTAGAACCAAGTAGACCCGGGCCATTTCGTATGGCAGGGCTAGGCGGCAGATGAGAAGACGGAGTAGGTGCAGTAATGGTTGTGATCCGTCCAGATGGCATTGAGCTTAAGTAGTTTTTGCTAGGGATCGTTGTCTTGCCGATATTCAAAAGTCGAGGCTTAGTAGTAAGGAGCTCTTCCGGAATGGTATGCTTCTGTTCCTTCGTTTTCATCATCGAATTAAGGGCCTGTATACTAGGTCCACGATCTGTACTCTGCAAGAGTGACCCGCCATGATGACCAGAAGATATAGGTATTGCCCGGAGTGTACCAAAACCAGTGGCCTCATATTTATAATTTGAACCATTCTGTTTCCCACCAACAGGAGTAGACTCTTGAGCTGGACTGCGGGCAACGCTCCCATGAGGGTTCTCCATCCATGATAGTTTCCGTCTTTTCACCGGTTGCTGGTGAATGCCCGCTCCAATCGCATCAGCTTTACCTCCTCCGTTGTACACTGAGGCGTACGTAGAAGAAGCTCCGTTCCTGATCTCATTGCTGCTGCCGGCGCTGTCATGCCCATTTGAAAGCCACTGCGTTGTGGCGCCTGATTTGGCTACCTGGGGCGCATTGTGCGGGGAGGGCGCGTTCGTAGAGGAAGTAGGGCTTGGGAACGAAGACGAAGGACGCTCAAGGTGTCGCACATTCGAGGGCAGAGGCACAGGCGAGTTGGAGTGTTTCTTGACTGCTGTCTTGGCGAGTATCGGCGCCGGCGAGGCACTCTGGCTTGCTCTTACTGGTAAGGGCACCGGAGTCTGTTTAAGGCGGGAGGATAGGGTTCCCTTCGTGGTTTGGCCGATGGTGGGGAACGGAACAGGCGTTTTTTTCGGTCGAGGGGGCGGTAGGAGAGGAGGTGGCGGTCCTTCGTCATCACTATCGATCGTGAGGTCTATACTCTCGCGGCTACTCCTGTCAGCATCGTGCACCAGAGTGTCCCAAGTGTTCGAGCAAGTCGAACGCGTCGTGCAAACATGACGCGGCCATTGCTCAAGGGTATATATTGAGAGCGGTGTCCTTACATCGGGGCCATCATCTTCGCTCCGCCTCAACGCGTCCATATGTAGTGGAGGTGCGGTTGTCGCGTAAATGTGTACTTTCAGATGCCCGCGACGGAGAACTTGGTGGAGTGGAAGTTGCGACCAGCAGTGGCTAGTGTCGCGTGGCGTCAAACCTTAACCTTCACCTTCACCTTCACATAGAGACACAAACGACTCAGCTTCACTAGGGCGGCAGAGGGACAGCAAACGACAGCGTGCATATAAGACCACCTGGATGGAGTCGAACCAGAAATATTGCGCACCGTGCTAATCTCGTGGAAGTGCTTTGCACAGCTTTTTATGGACCCACACGAGCAGAAATTGAGGGCTGAAGTGCTCCTATATATTTACGCTTACTACAGTGTCTCCTCGTAGGAGCAGAGGAAAGCAAGAAGGTAAATAGTACAAGAGGGTCGCATCCCTACGAGGACTTTTTCCCAGAGACAGTCGGCCCAGCCGTCTCCTGGAGCACCTTCTGCTCCACATCTCCGTTCCTGTCATAATTGCTCTCGACCGTTGCCATCCCCGGTACAACGACCTCCTCGCCAGGCGCTACATCCTTCGGCACTGGAGGCCCAGTAAAGTTCTTTCGACCTCTAATAAAGTACCAAGCTAACGAGATTAGAGCAAATCCTGCAAAAACCACGCTGGCGTAATTCATCTTGGCAGCCTCGACTGGAAGTGAAACGGGCATGCAAAAGAGAATAACAGCCAGGCAAATCCAGCCAAGCATTGCGACATTGATGGCATATCCAAACTTGCCGAGCGAGAACGTCGAATTCGCCACAGCTCTGCGCCCACGGAGAACCGAAACGAGGATTGGCATGCCATATGATGTTGACAGGCAGATGGTCGCCACGCCTGTGAAGGAGTTGAAGGCGGCGGACGAACCAAAGTAGATGAGACCCAGCAGGCAATCGACAGCAGTAGAGAGAACGAGAGCCCATAACGGAATGTCGAAGCGTTTGTCGACCTTCTTCCACAGCCGAGATCCTGGGATAGCGCCGTCACGGGCAAAAGCATACGTGCAACGAGATGCCGCAGTTAGGGCACCGATGCCGGCAAAGAATAAGATGCCAAGGATAAGAAAGAGCAGGCCAAAGCCGCCCCCTGCCGACCCAGTGACTGTTTTGAAGAGAAGCCCGATCGGTTGACCGTTTGCGACGTCGAGGAGCATCTGCACATCCGGCAGGACAAACAGAATCGGGATTAGGTAGATTACGCCAGTCACGCCAGCTGCCGCCACCGACAAGACGATGGCTTTTGGGACTTCTCTTTCTGGGTTCTGCACTTCCTCGCACATGGCCGCCACCATCCCGTAGCCCGTGAGTGTATAAGCTGCCTGTAGTAATCCGACGAAGAAAGCCCATCCGGACGGCCATCCACTGGCGCTCGCATCGTAGTGGCTGAACACGAAGGCACCGCTTCTTTTGTTGTCCGCCATACTTAAGAGAGTGATGAGAATAACAATAACGCTGGTCGCCGTCCAGTAAATGCAGATCTTATTGATGAGGTCGAGGTATTTCGCTCCAAAGATGTTAACAGACATGCAGATAAGCATGACAGCCCAGAACATCAGAATAGTCTGCCACGTGGTTGGCACAAAATCCTCGTCCCACAAGCTAATAGCTGATAGGATCAGTTGGCCGCCAGAGAAGTTGATCGAGAGTGTGACAGTCCAATTGCCGACAAGAGTAAGCCACCCTGTAACCCAGGAAGCGATAGGAGCCCACTCTCGAGTCGACAGCATGGCGCTCCAGTAGTAGACGCCTCCTGCTGTTGGATATACAGCACATATCTCGGCGAGAGACGCCGCAATACATAGCGAGATAAGGGAGACGAGAACCCAGCCCCAGAGAATGGTAACGGATTGTCCGTCTGTCAACGTAATGTACATCGTCGTGCTTAGACCGAACGGGACAGCCATGATCGCAAAGCTCCTAGAATATCAATTAGCTTGCCGGTCTACAGAGCCGCCTGTCGCCTTGTCATTGCTCATCTAGAACCCATCGACATTTCGCTTCCTCGTCCCATCTCTTCGAGCTGCCGCGACTTATCACCCAAATTCTTCAACCGTTCTGACAAAGTGAAAACAAACCCACATCCCCAAGACACTAAGCATGCTAAGATTCCTAGGCAGCTCGCTCGCATACCCCTTTCGCCTATGTCAGCTACTGTTTCGCTCTTGACATGGAGAGCAATTGTACCATCTTCGCTAGCGCAGCGTCCGCATGCGGATCGATCGATCCTCTCCTCCCTCCATCGACAGATATACTTCTCTTGACCATCTTGCCCAGGTTCCCAGCTCTTCAATTGCGGTCGTCGGGATATGTCGCTGAAGCGCAAGTGGGATGACTTCAATTTTTGAGTGTATCAGTAGCGCATCTCGTGATATCTATGCGGGGAGAGCTAACCTGCTGGATGTTGAACACTGTAGCGAGATGTTCGACTGAAGACGCTTCCGAACAACACGCAACCGTCGAGTATATGATCCTGATCGCGTTCCAGTACAATGGCGCCCACAGTCGCAATCCTTTAAATAAGAACAAAGAGCCACACGCGACTTCACATTCCCAACATCAAAGCTTCGGGGACAGGACTTCTAAAAGCACTCAAGTGTTCGGCCCGAGCCTCCAAACCAACCACCAACGCGCTGAGCAAGCTCCGTATGTGTCTAGCTTCCACTTCTACGATAGCGCGGGTGTTGGCAGCCTCCTGCGTCATCGTCGCGCGACGCTCGTGAGCGCGCGTGGACCTGCTGGTGGGGCGGGTAAATTGCGGACGGCGGGTGAGATTGTGCAGACCTGATAACGACACGAGGGCTCACGTAAAGACGCGGCGAGGTTGAGAAGAATTTGTTATGCCGCGCCCATGCTCTCTGCTGTAAACCGAGCATCTCGATATTGGGATTGCTGAAGTGCTTTTAATGCACAATATATATTAAGATATCACGCATAGTAGGTTGCAAGCTAGGAAGTCTAAATTCAATCGCCATTATCGAGGGGCCAATCTCGACATATCTCGTCGTGGCACTGTTGTACATAAATCTTTATCCCGTCCTTGAAACACCGAATACAGGCCGGCCCCCTAAAACAATCCGGATATGGATATGGCTATCCCTGTACACCAAGATAGGAGTCTTCCGACATTGGGCCCTTTGAAAAATAGCTTTCGCTTGAGTTGCCCACGCTCAATCCTTCATATTCTTCTTCTCTGGGAACGCCCACTCGTAGAAGTTGAACCTACAATCCTTCGGCGGCTGCTGGAAGTACTCAATGCACTTCTCTGGCGTCATGATCTCACCGATATGCTGCCAGCGAGACTGCCAATCCACCTTGGTAGGCTCGGTATGCACGACAAGATACTGTCGATAGCTTTTACGAAGATCGAGAATTACCTCAGCGTAGAGACCGACCATCGACTTGTTTGCTTCGTCCTGGCTGCGGTCCAAGGCTTCGAAATATGGCTCCATAACTTGCCTGCGCTCAGACATGATGGGGAAGTAGTCGTCGGCGCGGGCTATGAATGGAGCGTCCTCTATGTCTTGCTCAACGTAATTTGTCTTGCTAAGGATTTCGTAGAGCTTCACGCGGCTGGAGTGGGTCGGTGGGTTAGCTATGTGCCTCGGCCGACGAATTGTATGACATACCTCACTTGAACTGGATCATTAGCATCGATCTCAGCTTCGTGTGCTTCGCAGGCTTGAAAGATACTGTTCATCAACTCAGGCCGAGTTGCGATGCGCCAAAGCAAGCATCCATCGTCGACCTTCTTCCACGGATCTGTAGGTCCAGCTACACGTCGGCACTGCTCAATCTTGTCTATGAACAATTCGATAATTCTCAGAGCCTCCTGTGGCTTCTTTTCGAAGACATCGTCCGTGACATAGATGATACCGCCATGGGGAAAGATGCTGATGCAGTCTTGCTTGAACTCAGGAAGCCGAGTGGAGACTTGGGAATCGTACTCAAAGGATGCTTGGCGTCCGACAGACCACACATTGACCTTACGCTTGAGTACTTGTCCGAATCCTGGTACATCCTCGAAGTTCTGGAAGTCCGGATGAACCTGGTGAATTAGTATCTCTCCAACAACATGATGACGACAAAGAACTTACCAGGACCGCGCCAGTACCGTTGTCCATTATAGCGTGATTGAATGTGTCCCAAGCGCCGTCAAACCAGAAATTGTGAACTTCCACATGGTGTAGAAGCAGCCACCTGGTAATTAACTCACATTCTTTGTGATGGTCCAATGGATGGAAGATGACAAGTGCCCTGCGGTCCAAAAGTTCGTCCTCATAGGTGATGAGCTCCTCGAAGTTGAGCTTGCAACTTGATCCGATCAAATCCCTCAGCTCTGCGCTTGACAGAGTAGCACGCGATTCGGTCTCACTGGGAGTAAGATGAAGAATCGCTGCCCCCTGTTGAGGGCCCTCCTTGACGCTCGTTCTTCGTGCTTGCTGCAGATCACGGTTTGGCGCTCCTATAAAATTCGCGCCTTCATGTGTATCTCCATCTGCTGTTGCACTCTTCAGTCAGCATACGGTTAATACAGAGTTGAGTCTACCTACCATAGCTGTTCCTTTTCGAGCCGGGCAAGAAAGCAGTTGTGCCAGTCTCATAGTGTGCAAACTTACATCTCTCACCGTTTTTGCATGAGTGATTTTGCCAAAAGTAACATGTGAGTTCCTCTTTCCTTTTGAAGGGAACGGTTTCAAGCTGCTGACTCCGCCGACGTTGATCCTTGGGAGGACCGCTAGGATCTCGGTTATTGTCGATCCTGGTGGTTTCCAATCGGATGGTACACCGTTGTGGCTCTGTTGGATTGATGCAGTCCGTGGACCCGTCGAGACGAGAAAGCCAACCCGTGTTTTTGTGCGCAAATGAGCAATCCTCATCAGATTTGTGGCAGCTTTCTTTTGCCCTTAGCCAATCCCAGCAGGTTAATGGAGGCGTTCTGAACTTTCCTTTCACAGTGCCGTCGGGATCCATAGTCCGGCTCAGCGGTTGTTCCAAAGAGTCGATCGTCTCTGTTGGCCCATCGGGAATCGGCAGCCAACCAGTATTCTTATGTACGCAGGAGCATTCCTCGTCGGATTTCAGACAACCATCTTTAGACCTCAGCCAGTTGTAGCACGTCAAAGGTGGCGTCCTGTATTTTCCTGGCAAATTCCGTGGTTGTTCAGAGGGATCGATCGACTCTATACCAAAAATGTTACTTTGGATGAAGCCGGTGTTCCTATGTGCACAAAAGCAGTCCTCGTCTGATCTGTAACAGCCTGATTCAGATCGTAACCAGTCATAGCAAGTCAAAGGAGGATTTTGATGCTGGCCCGGGATGTTGAGCTGACTCCGGGGACGCTCTGATAAATCAATTCTCTCTGGGATTTTATTAGGTCCAAAGGGTGATGCAAGCCATCCGGTGTTCTCGTGCGCAAAGGAGCACGCCTGGCTTGTTTTGTGGCAGCCTCTTTCATCTCTCAGCCAGTAAAAGCAAGTCAATGAAGTGGATCTTCTGGGACGTTCTGAGGCATCAATCGTCTCTGGACCTTTTCCAATGACAGAGAGCGTGCCGGTGTTCCGGTGCGCAAAATAGCACTCCTCCTCAGTCTTGTTGCAGCCGTGAGGATTCCTTAGCCAATGAAAACAGGTGAGGGCAGGTGTCCTATATTTTCCAGGGACACTACCGTCGTGTGGAGAAGGGGGAAAGCCATCCCGATGATGAAATTGGCAGCGATCTGCAGAATACGGGCAGCTTCCATTCCTCCACTCGAAACACATGAGAGGAATTTTATTCGGTAGCGGTTCTGGTGGAGGGGGTGGGGGAGCAGGTGCTACATCCGTGGATTCTCTTTGACGACGTCCAGTGTCTCGTCGGCCGTATACATCCTCAGTTTTTCGCGTCTCAGTCCGTCTTGGAGCAACAGGAGTGGGTATACCACCTGGAGGAGCGTTGACGAAATGCAGTTCGGACTCGTCTGGCGCTTTCTCGTTTCGCGATCGAAGTTCTGCCTTTCGTCTGAACATCGCCGTCTTGTACAGCGAATCGCCTGAGGTCCACTCTTTTCTGGAAGTAGTACTCGGTTGATTGACGAACTTGATTGGCGCCACAGCACTCCGCCTGATTGCTACAGGTGCTCGGCCGTTCTTCGACTTTGCGGCCCCGACTGATTTGCGAGGAACGGTTGTTGTTGACGCATTTGAGCGCTTTGGGTGGCTCGAATGAGCAGCCTCCGCCATGACAGGCTTCTCCTTAGTGCTGCGTGGTGCAGGGGTCTTGTTAGCTGACGTCTCGCCTTGCTTGGGCGAAATTTGCGCTCCTCTGTTGGCCGCAACACCTTTTATGGATGAAGTGTGTGCATTAGATCCGTCTACCTCTTCGTCATCCGATAGGAACAGCTGATTACCGCGTCTCTTAGTCATCCTTTCAAGCTGGCGTTGGTTCCTTTGGATATCCTCTACCATGGAATCTTCCGCTTCAGACTTTTCACTGTCCGGCGAGTTAGGAGACTGGGAGCGCGGCAGCTTGCGTGGATGAGATTTTGTTCGCGAGGAGGAGCCTCTAGCAGCTTCTATCGTGCCTTTGCTGTCTTTTTTCGCGCTGACAGTGGGGACTGATCTACGCCTGAGAGGTAGAGGAGCGTCACTGCCGCTTTGGTTGGCGGCTTGTTGTGCGGCTGCCCTTTTTCGTTTTCTCTGTCTCTTCGCTTTGCGTTTTCTTCTGGCTTCCTGGAAGCGAAGCTGCTGTCTTTGGTTGAACTCCTGCCAGGCTTTTGAGCCCATCCTCTTCTTCCTGGTCTCCCATAGTTCCACTAGACCTGTGCCATACAGGCCACTCTCTGGTTCCCACGTTGACCTAACACCGTTAGCGACTAGGCAAGATGGTATTCCTCTGCTGCAATACTTACGAGTAGAGAGGAAAGTTCTCCCACTTGATGAGGTACATGGTGATGCCAGCTGCCTCGAGCTTCTCTGCGAGCAAAGCCTCTACAATGTACTCTTGCTCCGAGCCACTCGGCCTAGTCGAAGTAACAGAAACCGTATCCGTATCATAATCGCCATCCGAATCGATGTCGGGGAAGTCTGCCGATTCTGCCATACTGCAGTCAAAGTCTGGGTGGATGCAGGCCCACTAGCCTGGAGCCGAGCTCGTGATTGGTCGAATGCTACTGACGCTTCCAGGTCGCTCAAGGTCGACATGCACCCATCACATCTCTCACTCGGGCCAGGATTGCATGTTTCAGACGTGACATCCGAATTCTTGAGGTGACAGCAGGTGCGGGTGAGAGTCTTTGTAACGCAGGTGTTTGCTTGGCCCGCGCACCTGCACTGGGGCGCCTTTAGCGTCGTCACGTGCGGGCAATCGCCGCGCAGCAATGAGCTGGTGCTGCTTCATCCACGGCGAGGCAGCCAAACAACACCACACCAGCTCCTGCTTGAGATCCCGCATACTCTGCGCCCACGCCTGCTGCTACCTCCTGTACTAGTCCTCGACCAACAGTTCGCTTTCTCTCCGCCGCTGCCCGCCGCTGCCAGAGGTGCGCATCACCGCCTGAGCCCACCGCAACTATGGCGAACGACGAATACGATGTGAGTAGCTGCCGCCCTGGATGCTGTCCCCCTCTACGGCTACTGACCAGCTGTGCCCGCAGTTTCTCTTCAAGGGTCCGTACACAAGCCCCGCCGCTGGCCCCCGCCGCAAGTGCTAATCCTCGCAGTCGTCCTCATCGGAGACTCTGGCGTCGGTAAATCCAACCTCTTGAGCCGATTCACGCGCAACGAGTTCAACTTGGACTCCAAGTCCACCATCGGCGTCGAGTTCGCGACCCGGTCCATTCAGGTAGACGCCAAGACCATCAAGGCGCAGATCTGGGACACTGCTGGCCAGGAGCGATACCGTGCCATCACCTCTGCCTACTATCGCGGGGCAGTGGGTGCGCTGCTGGTCTACGACATCAGCAAGCACCAGACGTACGAGAACGTCACACGGTGGCTGAAAGAGCTCCGCGACCATGCCGACTCCAACATTGTCATCATGCTCGTTGGGAACAAGAGCGATTTGAGGCACCTGCGCGCAGTGCCTACGGAAGAGGCGAAGCAGTTTGCGAGTGCGTATACCCTCTTCACGGATTCTAATTGTGCATATGCTGATTGACGCTTGGCTAGGCGAGAACAACCTGTCGTTCATCGAGACCTCCGCGTTAGACGCCAGTAACGTTGAGTTGGCTTTCCAGAACATCTTGACAGGTACGACGCCCACCCGAGCCTTCTTCTCTTATCCAAACAAATTATACCGCAGGCAAGCGCTGGGGGCGTGGCAAATATGGTCATCCTGGGTGATGACTACCTGACTGAGCTCCGCCGCCGGCTGCGTCATCCTGTTCCACCCGCCAAGTTGCCTCAAGCGAGAACACTAAAGGCAATAGCCCCAAGGCAGACGCTGACACTGTGAATAGAAATCTACCGCATCGTATCCAGCAAGGCGCTCGACCAGGGTGATGGAGGCCAGAACGTCCTCGGTGGAGAACGCAAGCCGATTGAATTAAGCCAGTCGGCCGACGCCGAAGGCAAGAAGGGAGGCTGCTGTTAAGGACTCCGACCTCTCTCTCTCTATACGACAAGCACCCGGCCGCGAGTCTCAATTGAAGCGTCATACCATCACGTCCCACCCCACCTGCGCGCGCCGTTAACATCCATCCCTACGATCACTCCATGGAAATGCAAATGTGTCACATGAACGCTGGCGTCAGAGTCATTGGTGAATCTATTCCTTTGTTTTCGGCTTTCCTTCCTGTTCCTGCTTCGTATGCAGATGGTCGGTTGGCTTTAGGGGTCCCTTTTCTGCTTTCTTTGCATCGGTGAGATGGGGTTATAGCCTCTTATGGCGGCGGTAATATGTTGGCTGCTGTATGATCAGATACAATGACAGCTTAACTTCATAGATTGGCTTCATTCTTGCACCGTGTGATATTAGAACTTTCTCCATCCTTTATCTCCACTTATCATCTCCTCGTGTATCTGCTGTACTTCCTCCCCACCCTTTGTGTACGCCTCTGTCGCATCCACCCACGATCCTTCTCCAAACTTATTCCTACACCAGTTGATCACCCGCTCCAGTTCCGTTCTCGCCAGCTCTTCAATCTCCTCCACCTTCTCCCTTCCCTCACCCTTGCGTATTTTCTCTACATCGTCGATCAACTGCAGCGGCTCCTCCTCAGACGTATACACAAACAGCACCAAGCTTTCTTTGACCCCCTTGTTCATCATCCCCTCCTTGACCCCCTTACTCAACGTCTCCTGCCCCCGCCGTTTCGGCACCCACCCCTCACACGCATCCCCAACATCGCTCATCCACGCCCGCGAATTCGGAAAATCGCCTTCTATCCTATGCAGAATCGAGTGCAACAGCATTCCCTCGACTGCAGGCGGTGCCTCCATTTTGCGGACCAGGAAGTGTGCAGAAGGCAGGTCTTGGTTGAGGATGTGCAGTGCGGCTTCGAGAGTGGGGTGGAGTTGGAGAGAGGAGATTGCCGCGTTGACCGTGGGGTTTGATTTGCTGGGTTGCGAGTATATGAGATTTCCTTTGGGGAGGAGGGCGTTGACGATTGAGGGGAGGGAGTCGAGAGGATTTTTTGGAGCGTGGGAGGTTGTTGGTCGGGAGGAGTAAGGTGTGTTTTGAGGCACTTGTGGGAGTGATGGCGGAGATGGGCTCCGCGTCGACATCATGAAGCTGGCGGGTGGTCGCGAGACCGTGGTAGAGATCGAGAATTTGAGGAGCGATGTTTTGAGCCGGGAGGAGGACAGGGAGCGAGGGCGAGATCGGCACGCAGACCGTAGATTAAGAGAAGTAAGGCTTTTGTGAGACAGACTGAGACCGCCAGCTAGTACAGACATCAAGAGGAAAAGCAAATATAAGACAGCATGTGAAGAATGTGATACTTGACCGTTAAGGAACCTAGAGCTGGGTAGATCGTGTGAATAAGAAGCTACGGCTGGAATGCACACGTCATATGACCACTATCGCGCGCACTTGTCAAGGCTAAACAGGGAGATCGCGCCTTTTTAGTGTATCAACAATAAGGCGCGGGCGCGGAGCAGAGCGCAAATGCTCATGGCGCTGGTGAGGAGGAGACGTTCCGCAGTTTCGTGCTGGATCACAAAAATCGGTGGAGTGTCGAGATGCACGCAAGTAGCCGTCTGCATGGTTCCACGGCGCAAGCGTAGGGTCCTAGTCGTGCGCTAGGCAGGCACTCCGAATGCACGTCATTGGCCATTACTACAAGCCTCAACACCGTACGGAACTGCTTGCGAAGGGACAAAGTCTAGGAGCTTAGGGTTGCCATTGTCTAATAATACCGGTAATGCCGCCAAGGCGCACGAATGCCGTCTACCTAGTCTCGTTACTCATTACCCGCCAACACCATGCTCGTATCAAATGTCATCCAGGTCGTCAACGTCGTCCTTCTGCTTCTTCTTGCCATCGCCGTTTAGCGTGTCCATGCTGATCTCATCAGCATCGCGATGCCTGCTACCACCTTGCCTAGCTGACATTGCCATGGCTTGGCGGCCGGTGTCCGAGTTCTCAAGTACCTCGCGAAGACGCTCGCGGCCTATGTCCCAGGCTTGTTGACCGGCTGCATTGGCCATCCGGGTCATTGGACCCCACAGGTTGAGGGTGTACGTGACATAGGCGCCGACACCCATGAGGATAAGGAAGATGAAGTAGATCGGGTTGCGCAGAACTACAGAATGTTAGCAACAGATTTCTGCGATCGGACGTATAAATCATACCAGCTACTATTTCGTTCCAGCCGAGAGCTAGGAGTAATCCGTAGAAGTACAGAGGCACTTGAGTCATACCGCCAATGGCACTTCGCTTGGCCTCTACGAAGACGCCGTCGGCAGTCTTCTTGAAGCGAACAAGAAGATCGGTTGCCTTTGAATCGCTGAGGAGCGTCATTTCTTCCTCCAGGCTCTTACCCTCCTCTTCGTCAACACCACCGATGGGCGCGAGATCCTCTTCATCTGCTGGCAGAACTGATTCTGGTGCATTGCCAATCCACGCATCAAGGGGTGGAGGAGCAGACGTCCTCGACAACTTGAAACGCGCCAGAAGTGGGATGATCTTCACGGTGGACTCTCGCGCTTTTGTGTAGAGTCCTTCGATGTCATCCGTCGGTCGCCATATTCTCGGAACGCCTTGCTCATCGTAACGGAATTTGTCTTCGAAATTTTCTCGAAGCTTCAGAAGGATGTTCCCCTCCATCAGTTCCTCTTCGATCTTTGCACGGAGCACGCCCCAGGACTTGCGCCGCAGCCTCCACAGTCCGACTTCCACCTCCTCGGGACTGGCGTCGAAGCTCTGTGCACGATCCGTGAACCGTTTCTCCGCGCCTTCCACGGTCTCTGTAAATATGACCCATATGCGGTCCCAAAGGTCTTTTTCGGCAGGAGGTCGCTCGCCGTGTTCCGGTGCGCCCGAACCTCCTCGACCTGTGCCAATCTTGTTGAATTCAAGGCCTATGGACTCGTCCAAACGGGAGCGCACCCATCGTTCAACGCGTGTGGCTAATCGCCTCATCTCATCCTTTCTAAGGCGAGCAGATACTTCGTCCAGGTCCTTCTGGTAGAGTTTGAGCTCTTGCGCGTAGCTACTCCACTGTGCTCCTTCAACCAGAATAGACTTCGCCTCGATTTCAAACTTAGCCAAAGCCCTCTTCTTCTCAGTATCCACAATCTGGGCGAAGTCGTAGGTGGCGCCCTTCTTCTGACCTGCCTTGACATCGGCACTAACTGCGTTACTAAAGGTTTCAACCCCAGATTTATGGGCCGCTGTTAGCTGCTTCTGGAACAGCGTCTTGAGCCGTGTGTCGATCTTGCTTTCGAGTTCAGCCTTCTTGCGGGTGTAGACGCCCTTGTGGTACCGACTAGCACTCGTTTCAAAGTCCTTCAGAATCTGCGATCGAGCAGCGTTCATGGCTGGGCCAAGATCTGGTATGATGGTGGCCCTCCCTACCCTGGCGTCTTCAGCTTGCTTGTCTTCTAACGGCGTGATCTTTTCGTCAAAGGCGACGAGGACTTCGCGTGATATCTCGTCGCAGCGGAACTGAGCCAACAGCTCTTGCTGTGTAGGCAGGTCCAAATCCTTGTTGTGTACAATTTGGTCCCAAATACCCTCAGCATACACACTGAAACCGTCCGCGGGGATCCTGCGGTGATACTGGGGTAAAAATACGGGCATCTCCGTCTCGTCCATGAGACCAGCTTTCTTAGGGTCATTGTACCCTTCCCTGAATCGCGTGCCTAACTTCTCAACGGCTTCCTCGAATTTCTCAGGTTGTAGGATCTTGTGCGGCAGAGCGACAAAGGCGAAGTCAAAGTAATCTTCTATTCGCGAGTTGTCGAGGCCCGAGGGTTTCGATATTGACGACCACAGCTTGGAGAGATCTGCTAGAAGTGTGTTCTGAAGGTTGCGTAGAGGGGTCGTGCCGAGGTGATCACGGATGACGAAAAACAGGAGGGACTTGGGGATCGTCCTATGGCATGTTAGCAATGTTCGCCCCATAAGATGCGTCCACATACTTGCTGTCTTTGATAAAGAGCTGTAGATTGACCTCAAAGACTGTCTTTAGCAGTCCCATATTCGCGCCCTGATATAGTCCGACCTGATGTTCCCAGATATTGACAATCAAGACCTCGCTGGTCGCCAGAGCGAACAGGGCGCTCTTCCTCTCAAAGTCCTGGTCTTCCCCTCGCTCGCGACCGTCTGTACCTTCCACATCCATGACCAGAATATTGTCTGCCATGCCCCTGCTGTCACCCTCCCGCTTGTTTTTGCTCATCCATATTCCCTTTGTCGTCTGCCGTCGCTCCGCCTCCGACATGACGCCAAACTGTGTGCCAAAGAGGTAGTTGAGTAGCGTAGATTTTCCCGTAGACTGTGAGCCGAACACGGATATGAGGTGGTAGTTGAAGCCGGATGGGATGATTTTCTCGACGTTGAGGTACGTGTATAGGTCCCCGCTGTGTCGCGCAAGCTGTCAGCCCCCAGGCGCCTGCAGAAGGCTCGGTGATATCTGGAGTACTTACTTGAAGTTCTTGTCCTCGTCGATCACCTGGATGCCATGCTCGTAGGCCTCTTTCGAGGCGTCCTCGCCCACGGAGGCGAAATGGCTGTTCATCATGGCTCCCGGCGCTGTAGGATGGCGAACGTTGCCCGGACGGCTACCGCCGTTGACCTTAAGCGTGGCCATTCTTAATATCTAGAAAAACCGCCAACGGGAGAGCTAACGGAATAATTGGGTGTGTAGGGAGAGGAGGGCGTTGATGTCACGCGGAGGAGTGCGCTCACACGCTGCTCCTTGATTCGTTGCAGCCGTTCGCTTAGGAGTCGGTGACAGCTTCCCTTTCCATATGACGCTCTCGCCTGCAACACATTCACTACCCCTGCACTACGACAGCATCACCGTCGCGTCACGGCACGGCACGTTATGGCTGGACATCGTGAAGCAGCCTTTCATCTATCTCGTGTTTGTGAGTGTGTCGCTATGTAACAAACTATTCGCGATGGAAGTTCAGTATGATTTGGTCCCGTTACTTAACGTGGAATTCTCTGCTTCATAATACCCCCGGCCAAGTCTCGTACAGGGCGTTTGCGTTGGCTTCATAGGCAGAGCCTTGGTGCATCTACCTAGAAGTTCTTCCTGTTTCTCTCCACGATATCTCTCTGCCAAACCTGGCCCATAGTATTTGGCTCACATCAGAGGTGGTCTTCTCGCCGGACTGATGCCGCCAAAAGGGATCTTCAATGATGTTCCGTTCATAGGCCCACAGACTATGCTGTATTCTATATCGAGGGGTCAGTTCAGAGGACGCTTGAGGATGCACCGACAAGCACCAGAAATTGCAAGGAACTAAGACATACGTACTCTGATAGACATCGTTCATTGTCGTGTGGCTGTTGTTGTTTGTACATAAACCGCAAAGTCAGGGCCCCAAGGATGACCCCAACGACACCAATCAACGTTCCCATTACACCAAAGACGATAGCCTGGGGATCTTTCGCACTCGCATCGAGCAATGTAGCAATCGAAGCAGCGAGCGTCTGAATCGTAGTTGGTTCGAGAACGGCTGTGGACGAAGGGGTAGAAGCTGGCCAGGTGTTCAAATGAAAAGCGGTCATCTCAACATACGTCTGGGATTAACAAACGATGGAAGTTCGTCGAACTAGCCTCAAGGAATGTAGAGGACACTGACTACGCAGATGATCGTAGCCCTGGAGAATTGAAACAGCCCACGGAAGAGGTATTGACGGCACAAGTGAACCTATATATTTACACATGAGCGATGCAGATATCGATCTTTCTCTTTGGGGTCGCGAAACTGCGACGAGAAGGCTCAACATGTGAGTAGTGCGACTGCCAATCATATTATCAAGTTCTCAGCTGGCTGTACTCCGACTGGGACGCATGGCCAGTCCGTACAAGAGGCTGCAGGTGCGAGAACTGCGACAGGTGCGACCAACCAGTCAGATCGTCGCCTGGAATTGTGCTGCATTGCCGTGTAACCCTCAGCCACCCCCAAATCTTCTCGCAGCCTGCTTTATCGCACCCTTCGCACTCATCACACTTCCGGCTCCAACGACCTCGTCTCCGAATTCGACCACTTAGTCTTTTCCTGCAGTCAAGGACCACGCAAAATCTAAGTATGGCAGATGGGGCTTGGACCGACGTAAATGAACCACAGAAAAAGACGCGCAAGCTTCACCGAATCAAATGTGATAGGTGTCGCGAAGACAAGCAGAAGGTACGACACAATTCTAATGCTACCATACAGCGGAGCTGACTAAATCTCAAACCAGTGTCTTCCTGTACCACGAATATGGCCTGGCCCAGAGATGTGATCGCTGCATCGAGAAAGATTTTCCCTGCTCAGAGGGAACGTTAGCAGATCGTAGAAGCATAGTACCAGTGTCAGGCAACGACAGTGTACCTCGTATAGGAGGCACACCATCAAATCCTCAAGATCTGAGCCAGTCCCCAGGCTTGCCGTCGCGAGAAGATGCCATCCACGCTGTGGATACTATGATGCGCTATCTACAGGGACAAAGCGAACCAACAGCAAGTTTTGCGTCAGGAGCGATGCAAAAAGAACCCTCAGGTATCAGAGATATCCATTTACAGCAAACGCGAGACAGAGAGAAAGAAGCAAAGGAAAGCGCGGAGAAAGGGCGACAGTCGAAGATGTCACAGTCTGGCACCAAGTCTTTTCCAGACTATACATTTCTACTGAGCTATCACGCTTTACTGGATACCGCAATGAAGCGGCTACAGGACCTAGAAAGAGATACGCTGGAAGTCTTCCAATTGACCCTCGACAAGTCCACTTACGTTTCCCTATTGGTGGGTACGGATCGCCAGAAGTTTGATGCGTTTGTCTCCAAACTTCAATTCATTGCACTATGGCAAGCATGTGAGGTGCTCATAAAGCCTGAACGTGCGCAGCATTCCGCTGGTTTCTCAGCACTGATGGGCAAATTGCTCGCACAACGTCCCGTGAAGAATGACTCTTCTTGCTCAATCTGCAACGAAGCCGAGTCCGAAAGATTGGTTCTGGAAAAGTGTACGCAGACCGACGATATTGGAAGCGAATTCATGATCCGGCAACGCCGACTGATAGTCCATTACCGGACGACCAATCATCTTCTTCCGCATGAAATCAATCAAGACGCAGTCGAGGCCGAGTGGTTCCGCTACATCGAGTTGCTGTTTGAAATCGATTCGAAAGGCAGCACTCTCCTAGCTGACTACGACCTCGTTGACATTGCAGCCTTCCTAGGGCAAACTCTTGTGGTGCCGCTCCCTGACGAATTAGGCATACAAGGTGACAAATTAAGGCTTCTAAGGTGCCAGCCCGATTGTCTTGGACGCACGGAGCTGCACTTCTACCTCGATTCGACGGCCGTAGAAAGGATGAGAGGGGAAGGTCTGATGCAGCGCGCTCTGCAAAGCCAACTCTATGACAACGCTGATTTGTTGGGAAGAACCCCTCTTCATCTCGCTTCCCTAAAAGAGAATGAATCATTGGTCCAGGAGTTGTTACGCGCTGGCGCAAATCCCAGTCATCCTACAATCTTGGGTCACACGCCGCTACATTACGCTGCTGCCAGCAAATCGCTTCCAGTCTGTCGTAAGCTCCTTGGAATAGAGGGGATTGACATCAACTGGATGGACAAGCTGGGAAATGCGCCACTCTTTTACGCTGTGCAGAGCCAGAATGAAGAGATGGTCGAACTCCTGCTGCTCAATGATGAAATAGACCCCGACTGGGGCGCTGCTGAGCAATACCCAACCCCATTTCTCAAAGCTATCCAACTGGGAAACGAATCCATCCTTCGACATCTTCTGAATTCCGGATCCGACCCTAACCAGACTTACACATCATCATTTGAAGGTTATTCCGCGTTACACTACGCCATTATTCACAGGAGAGTGAATGTCCTGAAGCTTCTTGCAAGTAGTACTGGGATCTCTATAAACGTACAAGACAAGCTTGGTGCGACGCCATTATGCATGGCAGCAGAAGTCAACCTTGTAGAGGCCATCGATTACTTCCTCACTCTCTCAAGTGTGGACGTGAACGCCAGAAACTACAAAACTCAAGATACTGCACTAATGGTGGCTGCTGCCCATGGCTGTATGGGAGTATGTGAACGACTTTTGGACCAAAACCACACTCAGATCAACTGTGGAAATATAAATGGAGAGACGGCTTTGATCAAAGCTGTTCGATATGGACACGTCGGAGTCGTTCGGTTATTGCTCCAAGATCCTAGGCTACTGGTCAATGTTCCGGACGCAGAAGGCAGGACTGCCCTCCTCGAAGCTGTCGAGCATCGACGTATGGAAGAATTATGTCTTCTTTTGAGACATCCAGAGACGCATGTCAACGTATCAGACAAGCGACGGAGGACTGCCCTCAGCCAAGCAGCGAGGCAGGATTACAACGAGATTGTACAGGAGCTCCTTAAGCAACCCGGTATAGATGTCAACATTCAAATTGAAGATGACAGGACGGCGCTCCACGAGGCCGCACGCAAAGGGGCACTGAAGACTGTGGAAGTGCTCTTGACCCATCCAACAATTGACTTGAACGTCAAGAACAGGTACGGGCAAACGGCTCGAACAGAGTCGATGCTCAACGGACATACGGATATTCCCGAGATTTTGACCAAACATTTGGATATTAACGGCTACGTACGAGATTGACTCGTTTGAGGTGTTGTCATGCATGCGAATAGCCGTCTGTTACTAAAGGAGCGCAGGACACTCACAGGTAGAATACAGTAACAAAGCTAAGGGGTCGATTGTTCTTTTACAGCTCCCCACACCATAAGCTCTTAGTACGATCTATTACTATAACGGTCCTGTTTTATAATTTCGTTACGGCGTTCTCATACAATCGCGTTACTGCTCCCGCGATCAACCAGTGGATGACGAATCGACGGTCTTATAGGTGAGGGGGTCATCACGTAGCATGGGAACTGAGCAATTCTAGAGCAGTCCTGGTCTTCTCAGCGACTCGGCCATAGGAGCTCTGATCTCTGACGCGAGATAAGGCATTCTAATGTCGCAAAAATGGGGTGAGCAGATATATCTAGAGGAAAGAATCTTAAGCAAGGTAGCCGGATCTTGAAACGCGTATTGGAACAACAGCACCTGAGTTCAAGTGCACGTTTGGTATCAATTATGTGAGCCCACTTTAAGTAATTTTGACTAGGTAAGGTCGTTGAATGCAGGTGCCTAGGACATTTTATCTAACCTACAGCTGCGGCCGTGCTCAAGCACAGCCACAACCTACACCTCAACTGCCGAGTCAGCTACCTAGCCTGTTAAGATATATAACCAAAACTCTCTCGACGACGTTGGGACCATCAAAACCTATAATGACAGACCGCAAATTGAAAGTATTGGCCCCTGATGCTCGACAAGCCACCATGAAAATCTACAAACACCTCGTCTACCCGTTCCAGTACATTGTCAAACATGGCAAGCGTTACATCGCCCGGCAAGTCAAACGTTTCACATACAAACCCAGACTTCCACTAGTCGCATACTCGAGGCAGACCAGTGACCGCAATCCTCCTGCTCCGTTACCATCTCGCCGGAAACGTGGACTTACGGCTACCACATCTGAAGGAGCCTCATGGCTTCTGCTTTTGAAACTTCCGCCAGAGTTACGAGAGCAGATCTATTGCTACGTAGTAGGAAACCGGGTTTTACATATCATTTCATCCCTGGTACACAGCCAGACTAAGCCTTCCTGGTCGATTGGTGCTCAAAGCCTTGAACCCCGACTTGTCTATCGACTGGATCACGAGACCTGCAAGTACAGCCATGTTAAAGATCTGCATCTGAATGAGCAAGGAAGGGATGCCCACTCAAGATGCGCCATCTGGATCAATCCGAATGGCGAGCTATATTTCAATGCGCCTCAAGCGGTTACGCAGAATGAAGAAATAATCGAGACTAGATTCTTGAGATGGTGGTGCAGGAAGGGGCGAGTCCTGAATCTGCTGAAAACCTGCCGCTTGATGTTAGTCTAAGGACAACCCCGCCTCCGTAGTAACCTGCTGATTCTTTTAGATATTCCGAGGCTGTCCACGTCTTGTACACCTCTAATACCTTCTACTTTCTCTCCGCCTCGACCTTCAAGCAGTTCCAATCAACGCTACTACCTCACCGCTTCGCTAGTATCCGCAGCTTCCACCTAGTCCTCCAATGTCGATACGGCGTGTCAGAAAGGGCAGATAAAAAGCGCTGGCACAAATCGCTTGAGGTCCTCCAAAATCTCAAATCACTGAGGAGACTCGTGGTAATTATCATGGCGAACTGTGAGGAAGAATACCGAGAAAAGTTGCTTTCTCGACTTTCGCAAATCAAAGTGAATGGAACGTTTGTGGTTAAAGTGGGCTGGGAAACGGAGGAGTGGGAAAGAGACATGGAAGGGAAATGGCCGTTCAAGCTGATCAGAGACTAAGCGTGAACAAGAGAAGGAAAGGCGGGTGCAGCTATCCGTCGATGACATGAATGGTCTAACGCCGAAGTGGTAGCGAAGGCCTTCTACACGCTGCAGTAGCACGAAGTAGTCCATCGGCCTCAGCGAACTCATGTGATTCGATATCTGCACTCAGCAAGTCAGCGGGTCGATGAAGCGGAAGTATTTGACACTTGACCACTTCGTAGACCCAGAAACGAACATGAAAAGTAACCAATCTGCGTGCTCGAGACGTCAGAAGTATGCATTTGTAAAGGGGTCCTGCTTCCATTTGTGAGATATGAGAACGCAGCTCCTTATTCTCTGAACCATCATGTGTCGTCAGAAAAATCGTATATCTTAAGCTCTCAAGTCTTTCGTGACCGTACGATCTACTAAGTCGGGGTACTACGAACAGCCCTCGACGATGACATTTTGGTGTTGAGCAGGGATTGTAGTCTTGGCATGCCGATCTCCCGCATCGAATGTCGCGATATTTCGAGGTACTCAATTGTAAACGGCAACACGCACAAAATGTTCCAAATTCCTAGCGCAAAGCGGTAAGTCTGAGTATACAAGCTGTATTTTGAGATCGGCTCACACGTCAGTAGGATCCGCCGCAACGAACTGCAGTCGCCAGCAACTTCCCCGCGCTCTTCACCCGATCCCGATCTTGCACAGCTTCTACGGTCGCAAGCGCGCACTGAATATACATTCACAACCCCCGAAAACGACGATGATGCCGCCCATAGGAGCGTGGACGAAGAAGCTGAGCTCATTCTCTTCGCTACGAACCCGTCTTCAGAGCCACAGTCGCACAAAATCAGACTAGCTTCACCAGTTGCAGAACAAGGAGAGCCAGGCTTCGCGGTGAAGAAGCCAAGGAGCTACTACTTCGCAGATGAAGGTGATAGCGAGAGGGAGGCGGAGCTAAAAGCGGCAGCTATCGATGGCAAGACTGTGCTGGCACTCGCGAGGGAACCATGGCCTGGGTGTGCTCTGCCTTGGAAAGTCAAGACCATAACGCCTACTGGTATGAAGAGATCGGTCACGGTTGGGCACTCGAACGTAGTTGTCGCGATTGAAGAGAGTGTCCACAAAAGAAGGAGGAAAGGGAAGAAGAGCAGGATAGCCATACGCAAGAAACTGCAGGCAAACGAAGTTAAAAGGGAAGCAAATGAAAGGCTAGCAAAGGAGAAAGAGGAAGCCGAGAAGGAGAAGAGAACAAGAAGAAACCGCGAGAAGAAACTCAAACAAAAGGCAAGGAACAAGGCGAAGAGATCGGCTGAGGGAGCCGCTGCAGGCAGTCCTGTTGAAGAGCCGGAGAGTGTTAGCGATGCTGGTGCTGATTGAGACTCGAATTCATCCTCGAGACTGGAAGACTTCAAGATATTGATTCTACCTCGGGAGCCCGTTGGTTCAGAGTTTGACGCGACTGGGCAGCATAAGCTCAATCTCACATAGATCATGGGTTGCCGTGGACACACACACACTATCGCACTTGGGTGCTAAAATGGCTGCTTTCACTTGTAATCAGTCCTCTATCACCAGCCCCTCCGGGTTGCTAAGGAACTTTCACCTCTGGCTAGGCAACGGGTCGATAAACAAGATCTCTCGAAATCGGAAAGCACCTCTAAAATTCACCTGGCAGCCTGTAACTTCTACACAACTCTCTGGCAGGCGCAACCCAACAACGCAACATGGATGACGATCACGCCAAGAGATATGATTCTGTCGCTCTAGACGCAATGGAAGTTGAAGGTCACCTAGCGCATGCCACCAAGGGTAAGCACTTTCCATCTCATTCTCACAACAAGCTACCCACTCTTCGACCCACTCCCCAAATTGTTCTCTCAACAATTATACACATCATTACTGCATCAGCTCGAGGAGTCATCGTTGGCCGGCAAGAATGGGTTCGCGCATGCCACCAACCGATGCACAGTCGTGGGCTGCAGTGGCCTTATCAATACCCACATCCGCTTGCTTTGAGCTTCCATCTTAGACTAATACTTTTTCTCAGTGAGAGAGTACTCCTCCGAGCAGTCGTATTACTCGCCGGGCATCGATACAAGCTCGGACAATGTCAACGAACATGAAGGTGACGCTGAACAAGCGCCTTCTGCAACTTCGCCTTCTGTGGATGGCAATTCGGATGGCATCCCCGACTTGACGCGAGAGAAGATGCACAAGATACCACAACTAGTCTCTCTCGTCGATTCATATTGCTCTAGCTACACCGAGCCCAACGTCACGGTTTCGGACCAAGTAGACCGTGGCAAGGCCATGGCGCTCAACCTGCTGGAGCACTACTTCCCGCTCTCCCAAGGTTTCAGAGTCGTACCTCATTCCTTCAATATTATGGCCAAAGAGGGATGGTCTCTACAGTGCAAGAAAGGCATGTTCCACCGCATCCCACAGGAGAACATCGCTGGCTTCTGCGTCCAGAAAGTCTACGACGTTCCTACAGCCACGGCGGACGGCACCCTCGAGGCGAAATGGTTTCCACACAGCTACCTCGCGCTCATGGTCGACGACCTCTCGACTTACGAGACCTGGCTCTCAGATCGACAAGGTACGGTTCATCGTGGCGACATCCTGGCGTTTTCCTTCGGCTTCACTGCTGAGATCCTTCTTGGTGTCGGCATTCTCATCGTTGGCGACCATATTGAGTTCTACAAGTACGATCACAATGGGAAGGACAACAAGGAGATGGCTCCGTGGGGTGGACCGAATTGGCGCATCAACTTGAATGACAAGCCCTTGGTCAATCAATACCTTGAGTATGTGGCTGAGACAATTGTCTTCTATACGAATGGTGTCAAGGGTATCGGATCCAACAAGAGATTCAAGCCGGGTTCCACTTAGGGTACTCAGGATCTCACGACTACGCTAGCATATGCGGATAATCACAATCGAAGGCGTTGAAGGTATCGGTTGGTCACATCCACATTGGAAATCGTGAGGGATCCAAGTCAGTTCTATTTCTCGTTCAGCTTGTTCGCGCAAAGTGAGCTCATACATGGTCAGGCGCGCCCAAGCCATTCTTCTCGTAATGCATCGAGGGGTATAGCTCATTCGTAATGAAGAGAGTAACGAACGCCGTTCCCAGCTTCAAGTGTATGACCGTACCCTGCCTGATATGACACACTTGTAAAGAACGCCATCCCTAGTCATGCACCATATCTCATTCCTCTCGCGCTTGGCCTTCTCAACATTTGCAATCCACTCCATCACCCACTAGAAGCACGCTCCCTAACCACCCTCGGCCCTCGCAGCCTGACCCTGTCCCTGCTGTGCTGCTGTCTGCCCCAAAAGCCACGTCCACATCCCACTCCCCAGCCTATCCTCCACATGTCTCACCTTCTCACTCACCCCCTTCGGCAGCCTCAACCCACATCCATCCAACGCCCACACCGCAGCTTTCTTCACATCTGACCACATCTTCTGCTCCTCTTCCCCCAGCGCCGGATCCCCTCCCGTCGCTTTCCTCAGACACTCAATCACCGCCATAAACGTCCCCTGGATCCGCGCCGTCACTTTACTCGTATCCTCCCCCTCTTTCGGGATATACAGTCTGAACGGCGAGGAAGATGACGCTTTGAACTGACCCGCGCGCAGATTCATAGAGACCGGTGCGCAGACATAATTCTCCGTCGCGAGCGCGCCCGCCGCAGGACCGATGAACAGCTGGCTGAACGCCGGGAACGAGCCCTCCTCGCTATCCAGCGGCAGCGATTTGCGGAACAGCGCGAATGGCGCGTCGGCGACCTTGACCGCGTTGTGGATCTCGTAGTCGTTTGCGGCGGCTCTGCATTTCTCCTTCGTGAAGGTGTCCGCGTTGATGCATCGGTTTGCCCACTTGCGAGCTGTTTTGCCGTTGAGTTTCTCGCGCACGAGTTTCACGGCTGAAGCGCCGTACCGCTTGTCGCACGCGCAGCGGAGCTGGAAGGCGAAGGTGGTGAGCTGGTCTTGTCCGAGATGGAGGTGTGCGCGCAGGACGGAGGCAGGGAGGAGCAGGTGCGCGTACCAGGCGAAGTAGTAGACGTAGACAGCCGGGTTGTCGTAGCTGATGAGCTGGGAGCCGCAGTCGAGGAAGACGGCGAAGATGTCTAGTCTCTTCATGTATTTTTCGAGACGATCCATATCCTGGGGTTTGTTCTGGCGGCCGTAGGTGGTAGGCTTGATGCCGGAGTTGAAGGCAATGGCGGAGTGGATGGTTACTGCGGTCAGGGAGTTGCGGAGCGCGGTTGAGGTGTTACTGATGAAGTGGAGGAGGAAGTGTATCACCGGCCCATGATGCCAGACGAGCTTTCTGCTTGCTCCGTTTGATGGGCTGCCGGCGCTGCTCATCTTGAAGGCTCGTTCGATGGTCACGCTGATGCGCTTCACTGCCGCCTCAGCTTCCAGCTGTGCACCCCCGGTATACTTGCCGCTCACATCTGGGGCTAGAGAGTTGTTGACACTTTTAACCACGCAGATGGGGCCGAAAGCCATCACCTTTCCTCCAAGGTGACCCTTGCCATCACCCTTCGTCAGGTGTTCGACCAGGTCGCATATTCTTGTGAAGTTGTCCCGGCCGGGGCTGACCTCTGTCACAATGACCATTCCCATGGGCATCTTCTTTGCAGCACCAGCTTGCTGCGCAACATCGGTAGTCGTACTCTTCACCTTTATGATCACCTGTGTGAGTTGAAGCAGGTTGTCGAGGTCCGAATCGGTTTCCCAGACATGAAGGGCAGCGGGATCGCATACTGCTTGTGCGGACTCCTTGGTTGCGCCGTCGAAGGCGCCTTTGTGTTCGGTGGGAATACTCGCCATGCTCTTCTTGAACGCGTCGAGGTCCCGGCAAACCGGACCATTGAAGGGCATGGCGGCTGGTCGGCTGATCGCTGCCTAGGTAGGTAGATACGGGTACGTTGGGGTGTGCGCTGGAGGCTGCGGTCGGGTACTGTTACCGGTATTTGAATATTGCAATGCGCTGCTAGAGAACTTTGAATGACGAAAATGCAAACGACGAGCTGGAGGGAATGTGTGAAGAGAGGTTGGAAATACGGACGTTGCCTAGGTTAATGGTGACCCACGTGAAGATGAGGACTTACCGCATCGTGGGGCCCTGTGAATTTATGGTGCTATCGTGGCTTGCAACCGTAGCTTTCCTTCAAACACATTTTGACCTTATAGATAAGACGAGGACCGGAGTGGCGAGCGTTTTCTTCGCGTTTCGCAACCAAATCCAAAATATTGAAGAAAATAAGAATGATACTCCTTACCGAACACACAGGATGTGTACAATGCTAGCGATAACGAACCCAAACAGTGTTGCCCTCAGACCCATACCTAGCCAGAGACAGCCTAACGCCGAAAACTGATCAGATGAACAAATTTATGCAAATGGGTAATACTTCATACTACTTTCCGACACCACCACCATGTTTCACAACGTCCTCCTTGTTCAGCGTCTCAACATTCCGACTCAGCAATGACCTCAACTCTGGGCTGATGACCTTAAGTTCTTGTTCAGTTGCACCGGTCTGTTTGCCCTTGTCAGTGCCTGAGGATGCGGCCTCCGTACTTGGCGTTGCCGGACCAGGTGATGTTAATGGCGATCCTATCGACTTGCGTTGTCTGGCTTGAGGGGGTGCAGGGAGGTTGTTTCTCTTATCGATCGTCTCCACCACTCTTTGGAAGCGTCGATACAAGGTTTCCGCGCTCTGAATCAGGGGCTGCAATTCCATCGTACCGGATAGTTCATTCACTGAACAAGCTCGTCAGCAAGGCCAGCGTTTGATGGGAAGAGACGTTTTTGCTTACCGTACTTGAGCACTTCGTCGAAGTGCTTCAAATGCTCCATGATAACATCGCGATGCTTCTCTAGGATGGCGAGAGCAATAAAGATGTGGAAGTTGCTGCTGAGATAGTCGGTCCACAACGTCTCCCATAGACGAAGAATGTCGACCCATTCAAACTCTCTCTTGTACCACACTAGCAGCATTCGGAAGAAGAAAAAGAAGTTGGTGGAGTCCGCTGACTGGAGATGCATGTACAGCTTGGGATCCATCAGCTGCACGAGCTGGTCAAGAGCGAGAAGCTGTTTGCGCATGCCGGATTGGTCACGGAGAAAGTTCCGCTCCTATAGCCAATATCAGCACAGCACGGTTAAATCAAAGCTACGAATACTTACCATTCGGTCCATGAAGCCAACGAAGCCCCAGAACGCGATGGCGTCGTCTTGCATGACAGCATAAATCGGTGCCAGTAGATCGCTCATGCCCTGAACGTAGCCAAGATCCTTGTTGTACTCGTTGTAGGTGAGAAGCATGTCTTTCATCTGCTCAAGGTGAACATTAGTCCGCTCGAATGGCGAGTCAGGGTCTGGATGTGGGCTATCTTCCCCCGCAAAAATGGGAATATGTCGATCTGTTCGATGTACATCTTTCTCTACAGCGCGCACCCCATAGAATGGGGACAAGTCAGCCAAGATTACTATACATTGGGGAACGTTAAGAGATCACGTACCTATTCTTCCCTTCTGCTCTTTCCACCACTCCTCATCTTGCTCTGACTGATGACCCTCGACCATCCTCTCCCACCAAGCGCCTTTCAGTCTGATGTACTCGTCTCGCCGGCTGTTCATGTTTACATGCCGTTCCTCCTCTGAGCTATCCCACTCATACACGCCCAGTAGGAACAGCCAGGCTTCCTTTCGTACGCCATCATCAGGGTCGAGACCGCCATGGAAAATGCGCTCTTTCACTTCGTCAGGCGTAACTTGCAGTCGGCCAGTCCGATCAAAGAAGCCTTTCCATTCTTTCAGCGTCACTGGCTTTCCCCGATCGCCCATCGACAAGCGAGCCGTTTCGATATCCAGTATCTCGAATTCGCCCACCTCGCTGTTCTCCATGGCCAGCACGTCTTTGGCGGTCCAGATCCTTTGGTTGCGATCTCGCTCGCTTTGCTCAGCTATGCCCATAGCCCATCTTGCAAGGTACAACCTCGCGCTGTCGAACTCTTCCTGCAGCGTCTGGACTTCTGGATTCTTCATCAGGCGCCTAACCTGGGGTGGTACCTTGGGGTTGTCTGCCACAGCCTGCGCTGTCCTTCTTGTGAACGTGGTGACTTGACTCAACTTCTCTAAGAAATTCCATCGTGCTTCTTTCAAGGCTTTGGTGACTGGGTCCATGGCGCCGTCTCTCTTAGCCGGCGTTTGCGAAGAAGACGCCTCGCCAGGCCGTCCGCCGTCCGCGCTGGTCCTCGGGCTCTTCGACTTTGGTGCGTCCTTGCCAAACGATCGCTTGTCTTCTTCAGTTGGCTCGATCAAGTATGCATTAGTGTCCGCCCCCGACCTTTCCACAGTCACATATCTCTTCAACCATCGGAGAACCTCATCACCACCCCAGAACATGCCGCCTCCATCACCGAAAGGGTCAAAGCTCTCTCTTGCCAACTTCTTCCGTTGCAGGATGGTTGACTGGCACTCGCTGTCGTGGAAGAACAATGCCGGGAAGCTCTCGCCAGCTCTGGTGTTGATGACTACACTGCCAAACCACCATCCTATGCTTGGTGGCCGGACAAGTATCGAGTATATCTCGCTGACGGGCACGGCGAATGCGTACGTGCCGGCAGATGAGCCATGGCGTGTGACGGGAGGAGGCGGGACGAGGTATGTCTGCTTAGGCGGAGAGGAGGTGTCTGAAAGGTCGACCTTCACATACGTGTCGTAGGCGTCGCCCAAGCCGGACTCGGGTATCCAGGCGAGCAGTAGGGAGGACGAGTGGACGCTGCGCGCGGAGGCGGACGAGGTGGGTCTAGTGTCGTTCGTAGCGGAGGGCGTCTTCTGCTGGACGAGCGCAATGAAGCCGGGGATGTTGTCTTTCGAAGACGGCGTGGGGTGGACGTAGACCTGCGGGCGGCGATCAGTTGGGACTGTTCCCACCAAGTTTGACATGCCAGATGCGTACCTTGCTCTTAGTGTACAGCAACTTCACCCCTCGTCCGCTGCTGGTGTGGCGTATCGTATTGTACTCGCCCTCCTCATCATCGCTCAAGTCATAGAAGGACGCGGACGGAGAGGGCGGGCTCTGCGGCGACACTGGAGACGCCATGGCGGGGTGGCCTGACGAGGCCGGCGGGACGAAGCTTTAACAATACCGGAGAGCAGGTTGTGCGTGAAACTTAGGTTCTGGAAGGGGAATACTGCTTGAGGGAAGGGTTGCGATCTGCAGGGCTCAGTGCAATTGAAGCTCGTGGAGATGTCGTGGTGGGGAGCTGCTCCTGCGCCTGCGCCTGTGCCTGCCGCAGTCATCCAGTCAAAACCGTGGAGCGCGGAGCTCAGATGACGTTCCCAGTGGCGGGGCTGCGCGTTCACCCTTCACCCTCTGCAGCCATCGACTCACTTCTTACGCGTCAAATGCATTTCATCTTTTATAATCTGTATTATCCGCCCGATCATGCTGTCTTGCAGCGTATTGGAAGCGGCTAGAAGCTTGAAATGGTCCTCCAGCATGCAATACGCCTGTACGCCAGACTTCCGTGACATCGTGAATCTCATGCCCAACCATAGAACCCTAGAGACGTAGATGCAGAACGCTAGTAACGATGAGAATGCAAACATCAGCGCATGCGTGGCCCGCTGGGCAGGCCAACGCGACCTCCTCCGCCAGATCTCTGCGGTCCTCCACCTCCATAACCCGCCGCAGGGGGCGCGTAAGGGTCGTCGCTGCCTGACCACGGCGCGTTCGCAGATACAGCGTATGGATTTTGTTGCCGACCGCCCCGTTCCTCAGGGTAGGGTGGCCGGTTTCCTTGGGCACTACCGCCTCGCTCGTAGGGACTCCTGCTTGGAACGGGTGTGATTGCTGGGCTCGTGATTTGCGACGATGACGCGCTCTGTGCCGGGCTCGTAGACCTTCCTGACCCCCACAGTCTAGCCTTCAGTCGTTCTTGTGCTGAGCCCGAGCCAGCGCTCGGTGGAGGTGAAGGTTCGGCAGGGCGGAAAGACGAGGCACTCTGGTAGCTCCCAGCGCGCTGACTTGGCAAGGGTCTGCTTTGCACCTGTGAATCTGGATATGCTTCGCCCGCGCCTGGCCTTCCTTGGAAGCGACCTCCGCCTCCTCGACCTTGGGCTCTCCGTAGAGAAATCGGTTCCTGCTGTTGCTGCTGTGGCTGTGCGGGTCCGTCCCACAGGTCGCTCAAGCTTCCACCACCGCGGCCCACAGGCGGCGCTCCAGGTCGCCCTCCAGCAGAGGACACGAAAACGGCAGGCGTCGACTGCGGGGCTTTTGGGTCGGGAGGCAGCCACGGTGGGAATGGCCTGCCTTTCTCTGTATAGTATGTGCGGAGGACTCGAGAGATGTGCGAATCATCTTCTGTGTCGCCGTCGGCCTCGCTGGAGAGCAGATCCCGCCGCAGAGAGTTGTAGCGCGAAGTTGTGTTGGTGAGAAGGTTGGAAAAGTACGACGACATCTTGCCGGTCGCTACGGTTAGGTTTGCGGGGACTTGTAGAGTAGCTGGTCTGGTCTTGACTGACCTTGCAAATGCTTCGTCGAGCGCAAGCGGGTGTGTGCAGCGGCGGAAAGTGGGCTGTGGTTGCTGCAGCGAGCGGTTATTTAGTCGCCCAGTTCCGCTGCCAAGGCCACTCTACTCGACCTCGTCACTTCCAAACGCGGCCACGACACTCATCCCACCCAAGCCCACTCCCATACCTATCTCGCATGGCTCACTTCATCCATGGTCCGTTCCATACTGCAGGATTCCACTCTGGCTAGATTTCATCTTACTGTTCGCTCGCAGTCTTCCGTCGAGACTAGACTCAGATTTTTATGATTGTTGTCTAGAGACTACAACATTGTTTCATCCTCCTTTTCCCTGTCGTACAGTCTCTGTTCACTTCTTCTTGTTCTTTTTCTCTCTCTTTCGTGAGGAATCTGGGACTTGCTCGGGGTTTGAAACATTGTGAACCAACAGCAACACCATACCTCAATCCCAGTTGGTGCAACATACACACGCAGTGTTCACAACCCCGGAAAATTCTTCGGATCTTCAGTGACTAGAGCAACTGATACCACCATGGGTTTAATTCTAATCCAACAATGTACGGGCGACGGCAAGAGCTAACGCCCTCATCGCTACGAGTGGTAGACATCGACTTTCATGTCTAACAATGCATGTCTCGCTCACTTAATTTAAGTCGATAAAGTTCCTTATAAAATTCCTTGGTCCGCTGTCAACCACCAGAGCACTTCGGACCCTCGTGCAGAGACCCTGTGGAGCTGCTAGCGGAGAAGCTAGCAGAAATGAAAGGTGGACTTGAATAACCCTTCTAGGTTGGTAAAGCTTGTCTCCGTTGTTTCATGAGCTTTATGATGGTCCTGAATGGATCGTTCTCTCGTTCTGGTAGATAGCGGAACTCTGGATCTGAGATGAACTTCAACGTTGTCTCCACACAAGCCTGAGCCGTTGAAGCGGTAGCAGGGACATCATAATATGTGCGCCTGCGAATTGTAGCGCCATGAAGGTATCCAGAGGAAGCTTAAAGCTTCGATAAGCCGTGATGAACGAATCTAAAACGACGGCTTATGAATCATCGGTGCCCTCAAAGTAGCTTATCAAGAACAGCTCGCCGATAAAATTGCCGACGTCCAGCCATATCGGCGCCATGTTCACAAACTCCCAATCGATGACAAAAATGTCCTTCAATCGGTTCTGATCTCCACGGTTGATTAGGACGTTTCCCATCCTAAGCGAGATCAGTACAGCGGGATCAGACAGAGGACAAGAGGAAAATCACCAAAAGTCACCCATAGCCACTGACTCAGTTTCTGAATGTAGAGCGAGTTTCAGCTTCATAAGTGAAGTTTGAAGCTCGTCCAGCTGGCCGGAAGTCGCGGTGTACCCCGACTGTTTGATATTTGAAAGGAAATCCGTGAAGAGTTCTTGGGTGATGAGGTCTTTAGCGGAGATATTTCCTGCAAAAGACTCGAACGCAGCATTGTGATTCCTTGGATCTAGGCCCCATGCATGCAATTGCTCAAGGAAGTGGCCCAGCATGGTACCTAATGCACTTGCTACTTTATGTTTCATTTCGGACTGAGGCTGGTCTTCAAGGAATTCGCGAAAAGAATGCGTCGACTGTTCCCAGATGGTGTTTATATCTCCTCGAGGCGTACAGTCCTCGATAATAGTAAAAGAATGCTCCGGTTTAGATAGAAAGACTCTGGGAAGTTTTACCGGAACTTGGTCTTGTACGGAAGCTTCTGGAGAGTCGGGATATGTAAAGGTCTTCCACGGAATATTTGATAATGCAGCTGCCTCGAATGATTGTCGCTTCGATGAGAACGGAACACGTGGTTCGGTCGCTGTAGTAGGAGCCGAATATTTCAATATCACTGTCCGCTCCCCTTTGCTCAAAGGTTCCTTTAAAAAGACTCGGTATGCGAAATTGGTTGTCCCCACATGAATGGGGCGTACGTCCTTCGCTTTGTATGGGGTTCCTTCAAGCTGACTTGCAATATTTGAAGCGTACTCGAGCTGAGAGCGCGGTAACGTGCTGAACATTGGTTTGGACTGCGATGGAGATTGTGGGACTAACGTATACTCAGAGTAGAGGATAATTTTAGAGGATAATTTGACTTTTGAGGAGGCGCGTGCAACTCGCGTGTACCGTTTACCTAGCATCGGAACCACTCAATGTAGTGCAAGGCTGAACAATCTAGGTGTCGCAGTTTGCAACCACGTCAGTCTCTAGGCCGCAGAGCCTGAATCAGTAGAGCGATGAGATAACAGCAACGATTCAAACGAAAGGGTCACGGAGAGCTTATAGGAGGCTTATAGAAGGTAAATAGAAGGCAACCGCTGTTGCAAGGATGCCCTTGAAGCTGGAACTGGGTGTGTATCGAACGAATAAGTCAAAGACACGTCGGGACACGCCCCCACACGTCCAGAATGAGGTGATTCAGGTGCAGCCCGGAGTCTTTGATGTGATCGCTGACGCCCCAGTCGTACAGCTGATAAAAATCCCGTGCTCGCACGCGGAAACTTGCCAAGCGAAGATGTAGCGAGGTTTAGCGGTTGTACATACAAAGATATATAACGTAAGTAATCAATTATAAGGCTTAACGTAACAAATTACTATACGGCATTTTGTGTCGCGCTATAGCTTGTGCATCTAGCAAGGAGCACCGCCTCGACTGCTATGATCTGATGACGTAGATCTTGTACTTCAAGCACTGCTAATTACACATTTTACTTGGTCGTAAAGCTCAAGAAAAAGCAGCTACTATATAAAACGCTATATGTTTCTCTCATCAGGGTAAAAAGGAGTGCATTAGTGAATATTCGTTATGAATAGGATTTCCGACAAGACAAGCCATCAGCCAGCGTAAGCGAGCGAGTTTTAAACCCTGTTGCCCTGGTCCTCGTTGCCTAAAAGTGCTTCCTGCTCTCCATTCAAGTTATCCTCAGATTTGGACTTATTAGGCTCTTGTAAAAAGCATGATGTTGTGAAAGCGAGTAAGAAAATATACTGCGATCGTTAGTAAATGTAACCGAGGGGATTGCGGGACGCATCACCATGAGGACTAAAAAGGGTAAGACGATCCATCGGCCTCCAATATGAATAGCTCGTCCCTAAACCTATTGGAGAGGAGGACTTGCAATTATGTGCGCGACAGCATCTGTAGTGGCAATTAAGGTGTAAAGCCTTGTAGTCTCTTCTTTGCTGCTAACGAACCCGGTAATGACCGCAAGGATGGACAAACGTACTCCAAACCCAGTTGCATAAATGATTAATGCTGCAGTACTGTCAGCCAATGCGTCGATCGAGTACGTGATGGTCATTGCTCACCGACGACAATTAGGCCGGTATTTGGAGTAGCTGTAATAGCTGCAGCGCCAATGGTTAGATAGCGCTGCTTGTACGCGCGACATAAATGTTTACCCGATGTGACGAGATGTGTAAATTCTCATGCAGGTAATTCGTCGCTATAGGAAGTAGGATTAGGAAGACTACGATGTTGACCGTAGACACGATAGATAAGAGGGTTGTAGTCTAATACGGATTTAGCATATTACATACGGGCTCAGACGACGGAGGATTTATACCTTGCCAAGTTCGAGATAGAACCGTACAGAGGCATATAGTAGAAGAATCTCTAGCGTATTTTGACGAAACTGAGCCAGGAAAACAGTCACCACTCCTATCAATATTCTCTAATCTTTCAAAAATCGTAGGTATGTAGTAAAGCCGGTACGTTCCAGCGTGGCGTGCTCAAGATGCGCGGAAGTTCTTGATAGTGTTTCGGGTATATGTAGTAGGACAAGATAGGTATACAGCAGCGACAGTGCATATACTAGATACGGCAGCTATAGCGAGTGGCGAAGCGTAGCAAATGCGATAGAAGGACTTGTTATATCGGTGACCAATAAAGCGGTGAAGACGCGATAAAACGATTTACTCCTAAAGACAATATAAGCTGAGATTGGATTCAACTAAAGTACCGCTGCCTAATATACCTAGTCTCTTCGGTAGAGAATCAGACGTTATAGTAAGGCAAAGCGCGATAGCTAGGTTGGGACCGCCGCCGATGAGGCGGAAGACTAAAGACAACTATACAGTTTCGACTGGTAACCGATCCCAGAGACGACCTCCACAGATTATTTTGGTCGAGCTTGGCTAGAAGTATTTGAGGGGGTCGAATAGATCAGGTAGATGCAAGCCATCTGGCAGATGAATCCAAAGATGGTGAGAGCGAAGGGTAATCGTCGTCCTTTCCTGTCCGCCAGAGAACCGTAGAAAGAGCCTAAAAGGATTACTGGAATACGTGAGTAGTAGGAACAACAATTGTATTAGACATCTGACCTAGGACCGTATTGAACAAACTTAAGGCACCGCGAGTGTACGTAAGCTTGGATTAAATCTCAGCCATTTTATACATACTCTCTTTGATATCGTCGATGGTGGTATTGTCGCAATAGTACTGCTAGCAGATCGCATTCTCCAGCAGTCGAATTGTCGGAGCTCGCTGTACGCTCTCCTTAAGCTTAAGGAAGATGATCAGAAAGAAGACGTAGATGAGTTTAGGTAGATGAGCAATGATATAGCTCACGCGATCACGGAAGCGTTGGAGCTGTGACGGCAGGCCCATGATGAAGGTGATTGTGAGTTGCGCAGGCCGGTGCTGGCGGAGGAATGTGAGGTAGGGCAAGAGGGCCGTAATCAATCAAGGTGGCGCAACGCGTTGCCCAGCCCCCTCAGGACAACCTGTTTCTTAAATGTACTAACACGACCTCGGGACCTTTCGTGCCGTATCGTAGTCCTGTCAGTAGTAACAAAAGAGGTACTAATTGGGTCTGCGCTGTTCTCTGCTGGGGACAGCCTCTCAGTTGAAAGAGAACCGTCTGCGCGGCTGCTACTGACTAGCTCGCGTTTATGTAGATACTACCTTCCGCATGTTCCTTCGGAAGCAGCAGCAATTGCTGATCCAATAGCTACTGACGTTGCTGTTGTACGGGCCCTAACCGGTCAGACAACGATCGCACGACGCTCCACGCGTAACTTGGCCAAGCCGCGGCCGTCTTTCATGAATCATTCGATCTTTCCATGGCATCACTCACGGCGCTTGATAACAAAGGTTGATATGTTGCTGGCAGCTTGACGCTGCGTGCATCCGTTTGTCCAACGATCTCAGTCCAGGGCAGCCCTATCCCTTCTTTGTCAGTTTACTTGAGGTACTATAGGTGCATTCTGGTCATCACAAAGGCAGGATCTGCCCGTCCAAGCAAACAACCTTTCTTCAACCGATACCGTCATTCTGGGGGTAGGAGTAATTGGCCTCGCCACAGCGTACCAGCTCGCAACGGCTCTTGAGGCTTCTGGCCAGGCTGCCTCAGACATTCTAGTTATTAAGCCGGCTGTACACATCAGTCCTACTGCCTCAGGGCAAGCGACTGGCGGACTGGGCGATTTTGGTTTTGCCTCTCATACTATAGATTTGGGTGTCCTTTCGTACACCCTGATCCAGAAGCTGGCGTTCTCTAGCAGACCAAAGAATTTTGCCTTCAGCGATTTCACAGTGTATCGCATCACACCAGAAAACTTTACAGGAACACCAAAACCCCCAAATGATTGGAGACCAGCACTTCTAGTCGATAAGCCTTTATCTGCACTTTTAGATTGGATACGACTGAAGAGCGACTGGACTGTGTAGCTGATAGCTGCCCCCCCACACACGGCACATCTATAAGATCCCGGTTTTCCGCGCTTGATGTACGCTAAAGAAATAGTGACCCTAGCCAATTCTGCAGATTCTTGTACGAAGAATGCGTGAGATTAGGCGTCAAATTCATCTTTAACGCAAGCGCAACATCTGTCGAACTTGCGGAGGATAAACAACATTTCTCCAGTATTAGTGTGTAAGGAAGCGATAATAGTACTCAGGAAGTCCCTTGCCGCAGCCTCGTTATCGCTGCTGGGCCATGGTCGCTATGGATTTTCTTAATACTCTTTCTATAGGTAACTGTAAAGTTGCCCATGAACTCTATGGCTTTAGCAGGCAACTACTTTCGTGTTTGTACGCCCGGATGGCAGCCCTGCGACGATGAGAAGGGTAGCGAGCAGGTTTTCCTCCAGAACAATCAACCCAGAGGGTAAGGTCTTGACATTACAAGCTATCCTAGAGGCGAGCTATATGTGGGAGGATGGGGAGCCATTCTGGAGGAACTACCAGAATTTGCGCAGTCGGTGAAGGCACAGCCTAGTAAAATCCAGACAATGGTCAAACTTGCTAAGCGCTACCTCAAGGTAGATGAAGAGAAGGAACTGAAAATTATCGAAGTCGGTAGATGCTATCGACCACTTGCAACGCCTAATCATCCTATCATCACTAAAGTTGACTGGAATGCTCTGGCTATCGATGGTGCGAAAGCACCTGATATGCAAGTTCAGTCCCCGCAAGCTCAATTGGAGAAACCTGATAGTCGTCCCTTGACAGTAGGCGGCCTCTTCCTGAATACAGCACACTTCAGTGATGGTGTGACTCTCTCCCTCGGAAGCGGAAGGGTAATGAGTGAATTACTCTTGGGTGTCCCGCCTTCAATAGATATCTCTGGATTGGGGCTTGGGTAAAATCGAACTAAGTAATGGTCCGGAGGCAAATGAAGAGGCACATGAGCACAGATATGAGGTTCGATATGCTACCGCTCGTGATCGGCTAGCAATTGGGGTAATGCGTCCAAAGAAGAAAAACATTCTCGGTCACGCTCTAAGGGCTAGCAGCATAATGTTAATGGCTGTAGTAGAGCAGGACGCTGCAGGATTGAGTAATTCGTACTGAGTAGGCTGCCAACCTTGTTCATAGCTATGAAAAGTGAATCAAAAGACTCTCGTATCATTCGTCAAAAATCCTGAAAGGAACGACTATAATCCAATTCACAAACCCGGATCCCTTCATCATCGATACGAGAGCATATATGGGCACAGACAGGTATTCGAGGTGCCGCAAAATTGGTCGAACTGCATCTAACGCGAAGGCTACCAGACCGAATTGCAGACCTTCCCGAACTGAGGTACGCTACAGTAGACCTAGGTGAGGTTTGCGGCAGAGTTGATGATGAAGTGTATAAGTTGGCAAATGGCTTCGGGTTCAGTCCCAATAAAGAATTATGCAATGGCCTTCAAGAGATACTTTCAGACGAAGCCTCTGGAATCGGAGCCTGGCTAGTGGAACAGCTACTTCCGTCACCCACCATTGACATAAACACCTTACAGATGCCTATCCAGGGTGACAAAGTCAGAACAGAAGGCTTCACCGTGTTCTGGTTATACTTCATGGGCTATTATTACGAGGTCTTTCTTCGCTTGGTGGATACATCCGGCCTACAACTGAGCATCGTCGATGGCTCTTGGGGGTTTCGGTCGATTCAGCTCCTGATAGATATGAGACATCGAATCTCTAGCATTGCAAGAGCCAAGAGTGGAGTCCCAAGGCAGACTTTAATAGAAATGCTCTGTGCTCTTCTCTGCTCTAAAAGGCTGTCGATCGAGAACCTGGGGTCTGGCCGTGATTGTATTGGCTATTTAGGGAAACGAACATTGCTTTGCAACAGCATACTGAAGCAGTGTAGCAGCCCAGAAGAGATCGAAGGATTTGTATTGCTTGACATCGATGTGGGAGTCTTGCCATCGGACAGCCGTGGGCTGATTCGCTCCGGCGTTGGCCACCTGCCCGAGCCTTTCGATACAGTAGAGCGAAGGGCAAGCCGAGTCATCGAATCTGGTCCACCCGAAGATTGTACACGGCACGTTGAAGCCGACTGGGATGTTAATCCGGAAGCTGCGCTGTTGTGCATCCGCTATAAAGGACGTCGACTCCTGTCACTCAACGTATCAGACGCCGACATCATGTTCTGCGCATCTTACATGAAGCCTGTTGAAGCCCCGCACATGGTTAAAGAACTGGAGGGTGTTCCCGAAGCTATACATGTTGGCATCGATGAACTGCTTGCGGGTGCTATACCCAAGCCCTTATCGCATCCGATCTTCGTACAGGCACATCGAGCTCCTTGCCTTGGCTACGCTTTTGCGGCTGTCTATCGGAATTGGCCCAAGCGTATTGCAAGTAATTGCTTGAGCAGCGCCTGGGAAGGGGCATTGCAGTTGCCAAAGCTTGTCGAAGGCGCTAACAATGCTACGGTGCATCCAGTCATCGTCGCTCGTCCGAATGATGAACGCAAAATAGCTTACAATCTCGTGCACGATGACGATGACGTGGAGTCTTTGAGACCTTTTGCTAGTCTCCTGAAGTCGGCCATTGGTGGAGACAAAGTGAAGGAGATAGAGGATGCTTTGCGGTCATCTGTGAGAAGATATAGATGAGCCTGTACGGTCTTCAGAGGTATAGGTGTTGTTGAAGTGCGCTTCCGACTCGCAGGTGAGACAAAGTCGAAAGATATCGAACCATACTTCACGAATAGCAGTAAACGGCTCCCAGCTCTGAAAGACAACCATAGATCAATCTCTTCCCATCGCTCCGCAATGTCATTCCGATCGAACAGTTGTGATGTTCCACAGTCCCACCCAACCAGGTTGCCGGAAGAGCGCCACAGCCACCCTGGCAGGTTTCTGGACTTCGACGGTTGCCCCTCGGTCAGCACCGCCATCCATCCACCGCTCCTCCTCTCAACGCGCAATGTGGTCAAACACCTGTTCACGTTGACGTCGCCTCACGTTGCTTTTTGTTCAATTGCCCTTCTTCTCTCACGTCTTCTTCAGCTCATACTTTGTGCCACCTCGTTCGTGCATCTAGAATTGGATCCGCCAACTGTTCAGTCACAATGACCTCACGGACGTGAAATGTACCATAACATCTCTTGAACCTTTCTATACCCCGCTTTTGAAGGGCACACTTTGCGACACCATGGTTCGCGCCTCTAGTATTGCTCTCAGCATCGTCTGCGGCCCGATCGTATGTGCCTACATCGCCTTCGCGGCGTGTTTTTGCCCCGCGCGTCTGCGTCGATACCCGGAGTCCGAAGAGAAGAAGCGCTTCGAGAGACGGCAGAAGATGGCTCCTAGACCCTTACCGGTACGACCGCTCGAGCGAAGTTTGACTCTACCTGCGCATGCCTCGGAGGAAGATGACAATGAGAAGCAAGTCGTCGAGCAGGATGACGCAGCGCTGGGGAAGGCAAGAGGGAAGACGTTGGACCAGGCACAGAGCAGGCTCATGAGGCTGCCGCTTGAGCTGCGGGAGATGATATGGCGCGCTGTGCTGGGGGACAGCAACCTGCATCTCGTTCTCAAGGAGCAGAAACTAGGCTATCTTCGCTGCAAAGCTCCGACCGAGGCCGAGTGTCCCCGCGAGTTCAATGGTCGCTCGTTAAGCCGCGAAAGCTGCTGGGGAACAACAGACGGTGCAAACATATGGTCCGCAAACCCGTTTACCGGTATCAAGGAGCCTACCGATGGGGACATTGTGCCACTGCTTAGGACATGTCGGCAGATGTAAGCTCCTCTCCACCACCATTCTTCATATCGACTCGATACTGACACTACTGCGCCCTAGATACTCCGAAGCGATCCCTCTCCTCTACACTACGAACACATTCTCCGTCGCCGACCTTGACGTCTTACGCCACTTCTCCTGCACCATCCTCCCCAAGCGCTTCCACTCCATCCGTCATCTCCACATTAGCTGGTCCCTCAGCTGGCCCATCTACGATGCCCTCTCCCAGTCTCTTCTCCTCAACAATCCCTGTCTCTACCCTCCCCACGATGAAGCGACCTGGGAGGAGACGTGGCGCATTATAAGCGAGATGAAGGGGCTCGAAGAAGTCAAGGTTAGGTTGGGCTACTTCGATGGGTTCAGGGATCCGGTATGTGAGGGGAAGATGTTAGCGCCGCTGTGGAAAGTAGGCGTTGATGATTCCGAAGGAGACGAGAAGGGCAGTGTGAAGAAGAGCAAGCTGAAGATCTTCGAGGTGAACGTCACATGGGAGGGAGAGGATTTGGAAGGCGCGCCATTCCAGCTGCTGCGGCCACCAACAAATAGGTGGCTTGCTAGCAGTGACAGCGATTGGTAAGCATGCAGCAGATGCACATTTTTGGAGTTCTCAGGGATGGGTGCATATTGTCGAGGCGTACTTGGGCACAGCATGATGTATGATAAGATGATTTCAGTTACTTTTTCGGCACGAATCTTGCATAACCGGTAAGGGTGTACCATAGCTCGGAAGTTAAGACTTGAATAGAGGATAATTCATCTATTGATATCATATCTATCTAGCACCCAGCGCTCGCTCAAAAGCGCATTCTCTTGCATAAACATGTCAATTTCTGCACCATCTCTCACCCAAACCAAAGACCAACCCCATGCGCCCCTCTCCTCCCTTCACTTTCTCCTCGCCGAAAGGGAACCCCAACGACCTACGTAGCCTTGCTCACAGCCACCTTTCCCTGACCACCCCGTTCCTCGCTCGACGTCATCTCATGGCTCTCCGGCTCACGCCGTTCCCCAGACACCGACGGCCGCCTACTCGTCCCAGCAGACGTCGGCGCAGCGGTAGGCGCATTCGACAACGCAAAAGGCGCCGGTGTCTTCGGACCCTGGCTAGCCGAGGATTCACTAGGTCGTATAACCGGATGTCCAATGCGGAAAACGCGGCGGTTGCTGTTGTTGTTGGTACCAGGGCGGCGGCGTAGGACGCCTTCGATTTCGGACTCTGCTTCGGCTGCGTTCTCGCTGATGTGGAAGGGGGCTGGGGAGTCGGGGTCCTCGCTGCTGTGGGAGAGGGCGTTTGAGATTGTACGCGGGAGGTAGACGCCTAGCTTTCCAAGGGGAATGCTGAGGCCGTGGATGACGATGCTGCATATACATAGGAACCAAACGACGACGTTCGTGACTTCCATCAGGTGCTGTGCATCTGGTCGAATCTCTCCATCGACTTGGATTTTTCGCAGGAAGTCGAGGGTCACGTAGAGATAGAAAACTGCGCTGACGCCGATGGGGCCGAAGAAACCGACGTAAATGGCTTGTCTCTTCTCTTCGATTTGGTGGATTTTCTGGTGCATAGCGAAGATGATCGGTGGTCGACGCAGAAGTAGGACGAGAATGCCGAGGAAGATGAGGCGGTAGATTGGAATCACTTCGCTATGGACGAAGTCGTACCATGGGCACACTGCTCCGAACCAGATGAAGACAGAGACGTTGAGTAGCATATCGATGGTAGGTTGGAAAGAGTCGTCCATTGTCTCGAGGCGAAACCAGTCGCTACGCTCTGGTTAATATCAGATGTAGCGGGTATATGGTCAACTTACTCCCAGGTGAAAGAGTTGCCAGCTATGAAGCATGCCAGAACATCATCTGAGCCAATCATGCCTACCGTCCCAACAATGAAAAGCTGGTGTGTATATAAGTAACCAATCATAAGCATAACTCAAGGTAGGGGTCACATACTGCTAACGTGATAGCGAAGACGAGGAAGCTTTCTCGATCGACGTACTTGCGTTCCTCTGCCCAGTGAAGAAGTTCCTTCGCGATCCACCCTACAGTCCATCCGTACACAACGCTCAAGATAATGGTATAGCCTATCGTCTCTCCAAAGAAGTCGCCCATGGCTTTAGCTGCGCTGTTGTCGGACCCCAGCCCACCATACCCAACGTGTTGTATCAGATAGAGGGGCAAGAACAGGAACGGGTATCCCAGTCCATCATTAGCTCCTGACTCGGCAACAATAATCTTCTGGAGCTCCTTCGGAATGTTCTTGTCCGCGAACTTGCCTTTGACGATCGAGTTGGACAAAACAGGATCCGTAGGAGTCACACACGCTCCAACCGCCAGAGCATGGAGGAACGGTAAATGAGGTACGAAGGCGAAGACGAGTAGGCTCGTGACCAGCCACATGACTACCATTCCAGGGCCTAGCAGAAGAGCTAGGCTTTTCCATTCTTTCTTGAGATACTTTGATGGTAGCTGAACGCCGGCAAGCACAAGTTGGACACCGAGCACCAGTCTGGTGAAGTACAAGGTGATAGTATCGAGTGTCTCCTCGTTCCCAAGGGCATATTGCATGGGCCTGAGTAGATTGGTAGCATGTGGTGAGAATATGAGTCCGGCAACTAGCGAGATTACTTCAAGTGTCTATTAGCAACATGTCTTTCTATGTTAAGGGTTCGAGAGTACTCACGTGCTTCAGACAAGTAGAACTTCTCTTTGAACAGATATGACACCAGCCCGAAAATTGTGATGAATCCTCCAAGCGTAGCGCATACGATGTTGAAGTTGACCACCGCTAACGTAGGCATTCTGACGAGGGACCTTGCTGAACGCGTTGGCGTTCACCTTAATAAGTTGACAATCTGTGAATTACGACATACGATGTCGGTCGACCAAAAGCCAATGTTAGGGCGTATCGCTCTGGATAGCCTTCGTAATCTTATCAGAAGGCTGGGGACGGTATCGGGCAGTTCCCGCTGATGTTATTGAATCATTGATGAAGTAGACTTTGATGGAAGCTCCGAAGGACGCCACTTTGAAGATTCGGAGCGAAATTCTTAGAGTTGTGTTGTTTGTTTGCGTGGTAGACAGGTGTATCGTGAGCTGTCGTGAAATATCCAGAAATTGTAACCTAAAGCTTGGATGAGGTAGTGCTCAAATCAATCGTAGTTCCCAAGAGACGGTGGAACAACTAGCGGCTTGGCATTTGGCTTGGATAACCATTCATCACTCTTCACCCAGGATCAACTTCGGATCAGAGGTCAAGGGCTCAGATGATCTGAATATCATCGCTAATCTTACAAGATCTACGATCTACCAAAGAACAATCTTAGGCGCTGCAATTGTAACTTTGATTCCGCCAATTCCAGAAAGATCAAACGAATCCATGGTCACCTACAAAAATTTTGAATCTTGTGCGGCCAAGCTTCAACGCGCAAGGAAGACAACATTTTGCGAACACGTAGATTTCTGTAACCTTGAGACTAAAACGGAGCAAACATGCACGGCAACGGACTGGGACTGGGTGGCAGCTACGGGTCCACCAGCTTTCCGAGGGCAAATTCGACAACAAAATATGGTGCAACCGTGATCCTAGTGCAGAGGATGCTTCGAATTTCAAGGCCAAAGATAACATGATCGTGAACAATCAACAGATGGGATCTGTGCAGTCCCTGACTACTTACTTGATGAGGACAAAACTTGCCGGAGCACCTGGTGGCGAATGGTGCCATCGTCATATGTTCCAAGTCAAGCGTAGCCTCTTGACATCTGCTATACGTCGAACATGTTAAAACTGGTATTGTACTACATAGTGCCGCATGTGTATCGAGTGATAAACGTCAGCGGCGACTGAAAGAAACATTGCGTAATCGGTTGAATATGGTCCACTCAATGTAGCAGACTGAATTTCCTGTCGACGCACTCGATGCTATAGCTGTCAGATGTCAAATGTTTGGAACATATTGCTTAGCAAGAAGCAACTAAAATAGTGGTCTCGTCAGTGGCGGTCGCTTCAGCTTATCGTCCTCTACTCCGCCTGTTCACATGTCGAGGCTATCGCAACCCTTGGTCAATGAGCCGAGTCTTGATGATGATTGTAAGGTGAAGAAGTGGACAGTCAACCCTCGATGACGGTCAGCGCACGTGTCGGCAGAGAGCAACTCACTTCGAGCACGGCAAAACTCAACAATTTTGAGCCTCGGAGCTAAATCCCGCGAATAGAGAGTGGCAAAACAGTCGCCCAGCTCGCAAGGGGCTAGCGGGGGCGATCACTGTCCCTGCATTTGGCCCAGATCTGGTGTCCCGAATTTCGCAATCCACACAGCGCAAGTTGTTGTGGGACTTGATGCAGACTCTCTACGGTTTGTTACCATAGCCAATTGCAGATTGGACGTCGAGAACAAGCTCGCTGCGTTCAGCATGCAACCGACAAGCCATCGGCAGGCCAGCAAGCACGAGCTAGACTGCAACAGACAAGCAGCTGCGGGCGCAGGCGAGAGTTCGGACGCCATCAGCTGTGAATTGCATGTTTGAAGGTCCGAATTGGCGGTCTGCCGCAGCCGAGATCTGTGCCAAGGCTGGCGGACGTGTGGGATCTTCGAAAATTGAAATGCCCCAGACGACGGAGGACCCGTAGAAGGCGAAGGCTAGTGAATGCAGTCGCTCCGGTTTGACCCAGACGTCGTGGTCCAAGCGGTTCCACCCATTGCGGGGGCCTGGCAGGCACTTTTGGGTTGGAGAAGCCAAGATAATCTATTGCGAGCAGAAGAAAAACAGGAAGTCTGGGAGCAGTAGGAAGTCAAACAAGAGCGGGCTGGCGGTCGTGGTGCCTGGTGCGTGCTGTCTATCTTATCCACAGACCCTGGCCGAGTTTCTTCTCGAACCTGTCGCTAGCCCGCTCCGAGCTAGGCCAACCAAGGGTCCCGTCAATTTTCAGACACCGCCTCGAGCTCCCGTTGTTTTTAAAATCTGTGTCCCCGCCTCGTTTTCGCTGCCAATTCCTCATTCTCTGCCCCTCCTCCTCCTCATTACAATCGCGTTTCGAGGGATTCTTGATTCTTATCAGTGACGAGCGTTGAGGCAGGCGCACCACTCTAAATCTCCCGTCGCCCAACAAACGACGCATCACTCCTCAACAACCCTACACATCACCCTCCCCACCTCGAGTTGCTCCGCTGCTTCTCCTCGCGCTTCGTTGGCATTCATTCCCAAACTTGGTATTCTCCGTTCTGCAATTGCTCCTCCCGAACCTGCGTTCTCCGCAGTCACAATGGCTACCACTGCCCGCCCGCAAAATCCAGTCCTGAGGAGGACCATCACAGCAGACTCAGCTCCCTCGTCGTCTGCGAGCTCGGCCGCAGTCTCGCCCAACGACTCGCCCACGCAGTCTCCTTCGGCGACGTCGCTGTCTTCGCTCGGGTCGGTCGATGAGGTCGACGGCAAGAACGCTCGCGGTACTCTCCTCGACACCTACGGCAACGAGTTTGAAATTCCCGACTACACCATCAAGCAGATCCGCGATGCCATCCCTGCACACTGCTTCGAGCGCTCTGGCGCTCGCGGCCTGGGCTACGTTGCCCGCGACGTAGCTTCCCTCGCTGCTACCTTCTACATCTTCCACAACTATGTGACCCCCGAGACTATCCCTTCTACTGCTGCGCGGGCCGCTTTGTGGGCTGGATACACGGTTGTGCAGGGTCTGTTCGGTACCGGTTTGTGGGTGCTTGCCCACGAGTGCGGTCACCAGTCCTTCTCGCCGTCCAAGACGCTCAACGACACTGTCGGCTGGTTCTGCCACTCTGCTTTGCTTGTTCCGTACTTCTCGTGGAAGATCTCCCACGGCAAGCACCACAAGGCCACTGGACACATGGAGCGCGACATGGTCTTCGTTCCCAAGACGAGGGAAGAGTATGGGTCGCGCATCGGAAAGCTGGCTCACGAGCTTCATGAGCTGACCGAGGAGACACCGATTGCTACCGCGATCCACTTGGTCACTCAGCAAATCGGAGGCTGGCCCTTGTATCTGCTCAGCAACGTCACTGGCCACAACTACCATGAGCGCCAGGCTGAGGGTAAGGGCATGGGAAAGAAGAACGGTTTCGGAAACGGCGTAAACCACTTCAAACCCTCCAGCCCTCTGTACGAGAAGAAGGACGAGCATCTGATCCTCCTGTCTGACCTCGGTCTTGCCATCACACTTAGTATCCTCTTCTTCGTGGGAAAGAATTTCGGCTGGACCAACCTGCTGGTCTGGTATGTGCTTCCATATCTGTGGGTGAACCACTGGCTTGGTAAGTTCCTCGTCGCTGTTGTCCAGAACTTGAAACTAACGAGGTTTAGTTGCGATTACTTTCCTCCAGCACACTGACCCCACCCTGCCACACTACGACGCCCATGCCTGGACCTATACTCGCGGAGCTGCTGCCACGATCGATCGTGAGTTCGGCTTCATCGGACGCACACTTCTCCACGGTATCATCGAGACCCACGTCCTCCACCACTACGTCTCCACGATTCCCTTCTACAATGCTGATGAGGCGTCTGAGGCCATCAAGCCGGTTATGGGCAAGCACTACCGCGCGGATACCGAAGGTGGATCGATTGGCTTCCTCCGCGCACTCTGGCGCAGCGCTCGCATGTGCCAGTGGGTCGAGCCCAGCGAAGGTGCCCAGGGAGAGGGCAAGGGCGTGTTCTTCTTCCGCAACAGGAATGGACTCGGCACTGCGCCAGAGAAGATCTCGGCCCCGGTTGCGAAGACGACCGCTGGTATGGGCGCGAAGATGGAGATCGGTGCGGAGAGCGATAACGAATAATCTACGACATTACGCTGCGGTTCTACAGTGTTCATCAGCATCACTGCTGTATCGATTAGACGAGGTCCAGACGAGCCCTAGAATGGCGGATTAATGACATAGGATAATATTCGACGGTCTTTCGTTGGTATCTCTTGCATATTCCTTTTCTCTCGTCATCTTCTGCATATCTCCCAAGCGTTTCCCTCTTGTGCGATGGATTTGCCTAGATAGACCATTATATCCCCGGCTATTGCAGCCCGTGGCATGGCTTGTAGATTTACAACGATGAAGTTCAACGGTTGGTGAAAAAGTCAGGTCATGAATAGAATGTCAAACAGTTCAATCGTGTGTGGTATTTCAAAGCAGCCAGATCATCTGAGATGCAGCGCATGTGATGCATGTAGGCGTTCCGGATCCTCCGCCCTCTAGGATCATCCGTCTGCGCGATTGCGGGGAAGTGGCCGATTCAAAGCGACCGCGAGCTCTCACCTTGATCAACCAGTGACGTTTGGCTTGTACTGCTATAAAAAGTTAATCGTTCCCAGTTATTCTGCCTATATGGATGGTGTGGTGACTTGCCTCACGGTAAAGCGGGTGATTGGCTCGAGATAGAGCTATGCTACGCAGAAGGACATCATCTACTCAACAGGGCAAATGGAGTGTACTACCATGAATCTTGCTATAGTCAAGGGTCTAGAGCATGGTATGTTGATATGAGTGATAGAAACTGCCCAGAAACGTCGATGGGGAGGCTACAATAGATACGGGTTGTCATATCCTTGACCTGCTGGACGAAGGTCTCGCACAAAGCGATCACTAGAGGACAATACCTGACCTTAAACAATCATTCTAGACGCTACAAGAGTCTAGGGCGTTGAAGATGAACATCATCTCGAGATTTCTGGCTGACTCCATGATATCGTCTTGGTGGAATGAGCCTCACTGAAGCCGAGACTCATCTCAATATGAGGAAAAGCCGCAAATATTCGAAGAAGTGGTTAAGCGTGGTCAGTCAAACACAATCTGACTACACTATTTGAACGTCGAGACCTCGAGCTGTACATGCAAGGGCTGTGCTGCAACGCTCTTCCTTCCTCTGTCGATCTTGCCGGGTAACTTCAGCTATTGGTCCAGGCAGGTGAAGAAATACGTGGGAAGACCACGACGCTCGAAGACAAATCGATTCTCAATTGCAGCACGAGGCTTCCGGACCGATGAGGAAGTTGGGTTTGATTTAAACGTTGATGAAGATATTGGAAGTTGAGATGGGGGGAGATATGTAGCGGCGTTGGTAAGGAACAAGATATCATCAGAAAAATCCTCGTCTGCTCCAGCTACGGCGCACGGTGAGTCGCGCTCTCGGACACGTAATAGGGGAAGGTCAGATATACAGCATGCTGCCCTTGCGAACAGCATGCCCGACCTTCCTACAATAAGTTGTGCCCTTGAATGAGTGAAGAAGAAAAGTCGAGGCAGCGTGCACGAAGAATTCGTTATGGGAGGCGCGAGGCACGGGCCACGGGCCAATCAAGCAGCCCGGATTAGCTAGTCGCATCATCGAAGCGAAACCTCACCTCGACCGCTGCGGGAGCTCGACAGTATCGACACATCGCCCGCATTGAGAGCTCACCATGCTGCGGCAACAATTGATCCGGTCGCTGAAGCGGCCTGCTGTCCGGGCAGGCCTCAGTGGCAGCCGGGCCTTTACTGCCTCTGCGAACAGGCCGGCAGAGGTCGAGCTCACCATAGGTTTGTGCCACACCCCCAGACCGCATGGCGAAGCATGCTAACGCGCTGTGCAGATGGCAAGAAGGTGTCAATCGAAGGTACGGAAGAGCTCACGTCGCATTGAAGCTGCACAGTCGATCCTAACAATACCCCCAGCCGGCGCCGCCCTCATTCAAGCATGCGAGAAAGCCGGAGTTACCGTCCCGCGATACTGCTACCACGAGAAGCTGATGATTGCTGGAAACTGCCGTATGTGCCTGGTTGAAGTGGAAAGAGCACCAAAGCCTGTGGCATCCTGTGCATGGCCGGTACAGCCCGGGATGGTGGTCAAGACGGATTCGCCCCTCGTGCACAAGGCGCGGGAGGGTGTGATGGAGTTCTTGCTCGCAAACCATCCCTTAGATTGCCCCATCTGCGACCAGGGAGGAGAGTGCGATCTCCAGGACCAGTCGATGCGATACGGTGCAGACAGAGGAAGGTTTCACGAGATTGGAGGCAAGCGTGCCGTTGAGGACAAGAACATTGGACCTCTGGTCAAGGTAGAGTCGCCACGCCACCTGGCGAAGATGCTGTGCTGATATTTGTCAGACTTCAATGAACAGGTGCATTCACTGCACTCGCTGCATTCGGTTCGCGACCGACGTTGCTGGTGCTCCCGAGCTCGGCTCTACAGGACGTGGCAACGATCTCCAAATCGGCACGTACCTCGAAACCTCGCTCGATACTGAACTGTCCGGCAACGTCATCGATCTCTGCCCCGTTGGTGCTCTGACATCGAAGCCATACGCATTCAAGGCTCGACCCTGGGAGCTGTATCACACCGAAACGATTGACGTGCTGAATGGCCTGGGATCAAATATTCGAGTCGACGCCCGTGGCATCCAGGTCATGCGAATTTTGCCTCGTTTGAATGACGACATCAACGAGGAATGGATTGACGACAAATCTCGGTTCGCATGCGATGCGCTCAGCACACAACGACTGGTTAACCCGCTCATCCGAGATGGTGATCAATTCAAGCCAGCATCATGGGAGCAAGCTCTAGTCGAGATTGGCAATGCTTACAAGAAGCTGGCACCGAAGGGCAACGAATTCAAGGCCATTGCTGGACAACTGATTGAGACTGAGACCTTGGTTGCTATGAAGGACCTTGCCAACAAGCTCGGTTCTGACAATCTTGCTCTTGATCAACCTGGCGGCAGCCAGCCACTTGCCCACGGCATCGATGTGCGATCCAATTATGTTCTCAACTCGAAGATCTATGGTGTTGAGGAGGCAGATGTCATTCTCCTCATTGGTACTAACCCGAGATGGGAAGCTGCAGTTTTCAACGCCCGCATCAGAAAGCAATGGTTAAGGTCAGATCTCCAGATTGGCTTCGTTGGCGAGGACTTCGAGAGTACCTACGAGTATGAGAAGCTAGGGTCTTCTGCCGCAGATCTCAAGACGGCCCTCTCGGGACCCTTCGGCAAGAAGCTACAGACGGCTAAGAAGCCCATCATCATCGTCGGCAGCGGTGTCACTGAGCAGCCAGATGCCAAGTCGGTCTTCGAGCAGGTTGGCGCCTTCGTTGAGAAGAACAAGGCCAACTTCCAGACCCCTGAATGGAACGGCTACAGTGTCTTACAGAGGTCGGCTTCACGAGCCGGTGCCTACGAAGTCGGCTTCACAGTGCCATCCCCCGAGGTTGCGAACACAACACCAAAGCTTATCTGGCTTCTCGGTGCCGATGAGGTCAATGAGGCCGAGATACCAAAGGATGCCTTCGTTGTCTACCAAGGCCACCATGGCGACAAGGGCGCCCAGATCGCCGACGTAGTTCTTCCTGGCTCTGCATTCACCGAGAAATCTGTCACATTCATCAACACTGAAGGCAGAGTACAAATGAGCCGTGCTGCCGTTGGCCTGCCAGGAGCTTCAAGAGAAGATTGGAAGATTATCCGAGCAGCATCAGAGTATCTTGGCGCCGAGCTACCATATGATGATGTAGAAGCCCTACGCGACCGCATGGAGGAGATCTCGCCTACCCTTAGGAGATACGATGTTGTTGAACCAGTTGCTCTACCAGGGCTAAGCAAGGTGCAGTTGGTGGACCAGAACAAGGGTGCTAAGCCCAGCTCCGCGGTATTGAAGAATCCGATCGAGAACTTCTTCTTCACAGATGCCATTTCAAGAAAGTAAGTTATCTCAGACCCAAGCATGAAACTCGAAGATGCTAATCTACAAATAGTTCACCAACAATGGCCCGTGCTTCAGCAGCAAAGGCAGCGAAGAACCCAGAGACAAATTTCATGGCACCAGGCGAGCCGAATCCACAGGTAGAGTACGGGCCGCGATCGGCTGCGTTGACGGCATAGAGAGCTTGTATACTGTAAAAGAGAATCATGAGGCGGAGAGCAGATATTTGTACATAGCTCGCAATTTCCTTCTGTTCATTCCGGCATGCGGGGTAGATGTAGAATACCAAGTGCATTTCAAAGTACACACTCAACAGCAAGCGTGATATAGTGTGATTGATGAGGGTATATGCTCATGATCTAGATGTCGTTCCTCGTTCGCTGACCATATCATACGCCCCGCTCTCCAATGTAATTCCCCGTCTGAACGCCCGTATGACTGCCTACCCTGTCCATCTATATGTTCTAGCAAGCCGCCCTACATCTGTCTTTGAGAAACGGAAAGAAGTACTAATACAAGCATGGTGCCAATGCTACATTGAGCTACCTATTAGTATGAAACACCGACGCCCTGAGGCCGCCCGACCATCCCATTCGGCGGCCGCCACGTCTCTTCCTGCTTCGTGCCCGGCGGTAACCAACTCGTCTGTGCCTGGCCACCACTAGGTCCGTCGCTCTTCTTATCAGAGCCTTGGTCTGTTGAAACACTAGCCATCGGATACGCGCCCGTGCCCGCCGACATTGTAGCTGGGGACGCCGAGTACGCCGGTCTAGGAAGCCTATCCGTCGCAATCGTCGGCAGTATAGGCCCCTGCTGCTTATGCTTCAACAGCTTATCCTTCTTCGCCGCATCATTCGTCCTGTCATACAAATACAGCCCGACAAATGTCATCCCAAAGCCCATAAACTGTGTATTCGTCATCGGTTTGCCGAACCAGATGATCGCGAAGACGATCACGAAGACGCGTTTTATGAGCGAGGCCACGGAGTAGGTTACGGGTGAGACCATGGAGAGCAGGATAAACGCAACGATGTTCTGCCCAAAGTGGAAGGTGCCGTTGAAGAGGAATTCGAGGGCGAGGCGGCCGTGGTCGTAGGCGCCGGGACGGTCGGAGAGCTCGATGGCGGCGTCGGAGAGGAAGTCGGAGATTAGTGTGAAGCCTTCAGACCAGAGCCATATCGGGGCTGTGAAGATGAAGGCTAGGCCTGAGGAGTAGCAGAGTAAATTGAGCTTGTCTGGTTTCGAGAACTTGGTGGGCGGGAGGCCTTCTTTCTCTGCTGCGGCCGCGTCATTGAAGATTTGCTTGGAGACGATGTTCTGTGTCACGAAGAGGATCGCTGAGGCGAAGGCCATGAGGAGGCCCATGAAGTTCGCGTTGAAGTCTGCTGAGCAGGCCATTACTACTCCTAGCGTGAGGGGTATCAAGGAGAGGTAGGTAGGTATCGAATACGAGACGCGAAAGAACATGCGGTAGGCGAGGACAGTGAGGAGCGGCGAGAGTCCTTTGATTGTGTGAACGAGGGACACGGGTATGCGGGACATGGCGTCTGAGGAGAGGATGTGACCGCCGATTTGGAAGAGGGTGAGGGGCATGGTGGTCATGATGAGGTCCTTGCTAGGAGGCCGTATGCCGTACTTCAAAAATGGCAGTTTCTGTTTTAGACGGGGATTTCTCTTCGCTAAAGCAGCAAGAAACATACACCATCCTGACACGAAGGCGAATTGGATGAGGGTAAGGGTTACCGGTCGAGGGAGCGCGGTGAGAATAGCCTTGGAGGAAGTATTCGAGAAGACGGAGGTCAGATACCAGATGCCGCATAGGGACTGCATATGTCAGAATCATTGATCTTCCCAGCATGTTATCTGTACATACCACAAGCCTCCAGGAGAGCGGCGCTTTTAGGGCATCCGCAATCTCATGAGCGTTCTGGCTCACACTTGCTTTCCTCCCTGGCGCTCGTATGGCCCTAAGAGCCTCACCCAAGCTCTTCTGTCGGCCGTGTTTGCCTCCCGGACCATGCGCCGCGCCGTTCACGTATCCAAGTCTTTCTCCCTTTCGCGGCTGCCATCTGTCGGAGGGAAGTATGCTGCCATTTACACGGGATGGACTCGGTGTCCGCGATGACGTTTTCCCGAATGCATGCTCGTCCTCCTCGTAGGTGGGTTGCAGGTCAGGCTGGAAGGCCGGGAACTTGAACGTCGCATGCGGGTTTGCGTCTTGAGGCGACGCGGACGCCATTGCGACTGCGGTGCGGAAATGACGAAGCGCTACTCAATCCATGGAGAGATCGTGGTCGGTGCGATGTGGCCTGAGTCGGTCTTCCTTCGAGCGGCGTACGGCAACAGTGACACAAGAAACGAGGCCGCGTGCAACCTGGGTGTGGTCGCGCAAAGTAGTCGAGGGGTTTGCCGTGGTGTGAAGAGCTTTGGGCGCAATTCGTGATGTACATTCGCGTCCGGATGCGGACTGATCTGCTAATTAAAGGCGCCGGGCCGGCATGCGGTCTGACAGGGAGCAGTGAGTGACTAAGCCAGATATTGATGCTTGACCCAACCACAGACGCCCCCACGAGCGCCACCATTCACCTTTCCGGCTGTCCAATTGATGTTGAGGGTCTTCTGTTAGCCTTGCAGGCAGCTCGCGGGATGGCGTTGGGCCTATTGACTCCGCTCCTTCTCTGGTATATACTCGGGTGCTCCTTCCCTGGAGCTACGCGCGCGCACGTCATGACCGCTCGCCGGGAGGACTATCCACTAGCATTCAGCACTTCGTGGCAGGTGCTGGGCCCCTTTCAAATCGGGACAAGAGGTATGATGTTTCTTTGGTTGTATCGGTGTTGCCTGTTGCATCTCTCTTCGGAGGCTTTGCTTCTGAAGTCTCGTTTGAATCGCATCTTCTCTGCCTAAATTCTTAGACCTGTGGAGCAATGCGACTTGAGCAAATTCTCCTTTGTACTGTGACGTTGACAATCATGTAGAAGCAACTTGGGGAGCTGATCCTCTCGAGTACCTAGGAGGCTTTAGAGATTTGCAGTATGACCAAGATGCGCAATTCAGGAGCTCTCTACCCGTCAATGGTACAGCAAAATGGTCGATTGCTCAAGCAAAACAGACCACAAGCACTCCAACTTCTGCCAATGCTTCCCTGACCATCAGCTACTCCAATGTAGATTGGGCCTTCCTGAAAATTGTTTACGGTTGGGCAGCCGTGCAGTACCAGGCCTGGGCCAGGGGAGAGATCACTGTACTAGGAAACGAAACACAGCATGTAATCCTGTACACTGACTGGATCCTCGAGTTTTGGATCGACGATGCTCACTACTTTGGGGGCGACTTCTTCACCTTTCGCAAAGCACCACCAGTGCTCCATCTCGAGCCTGGTACGCACAGAATCGACCTGCGTCTTGTGCGCGACGTACGAGCATTAGGAGGCATCAATGAGCCGACCATCGATGTGCTCTTGGAGCTTCAGCAAACCACGGGCACCCTGGAGCTGGCAAAGCCTGGCGTTCTGATGTCTGATGTCGTGGATGGCAAACTTGCGAGCCCTGTTGGGTCAGTCGCACTTCGCAATGCTGGTCAAGATGATATCGAGATAGTTGAAATCCGGTCATCAAACGTGAGACATCCTCTTTCCTTCATAAAGGCCGAGGAAGATCACCTTGTTCTGGGTCAGGACCCACAATCATTAACAGCATCGCAGTCAAGTGATTCTACTTCAAGCAATGCTTCCGGCGTAGTTCTAGTCGCGGGTCAGACAAGGCCAGTTGCTTTTAATGTCTCTTTGCCTTCTCATAACGCCTCTTCTCTTACTTATGTCGTTGTTTATAAATCTGTCAAGAGCAAAGGCGAGATATTGTCCTTTTTCGTTACGCAAAATCTGACGAAGCTCTCGATATACGAACCACATAAGATTACTTACCTTCACCCGGGCGGCATGGTTTCTTATGCTATGCTTCGGCCGCCAGCTAAGAACGCTACCTGCGAGCCCGGTGGAGATACTACGCTACCAGTCCTACTCGGGCTACACGGTGCGGGTCTGGAAGCAGACAACGGCAAGGTAGCCCATGCGCTAGATCCCGTTGCTGACCTCTGCGCCTGGGTCCTGTTCCCTACGGGAGTAACTCCCTGGAGTGGGGATGATTGGCGTTAGTAGCCTTTACTTGTGACCCTACTGGCCCACGTCTAACAAAAAGATAGATAATTGGGGCTTCACAGACGTTGAAGCAGCGGTAAACAGCATCCCCGGCTGGATAACTTCCGCCGGCTGGAGAGGGCCGGATGTCGATGTCAATAGATGGATCATCAGCGGCCATTCGAACGGAGGTCAAGGGACTTGGTACGCTCTTACTCATCGACCCGACCATATAGTAGCTGCAGCTCCTGTGTCTGGCTACGCATCAATCCAAAGTGAGCATTAGTGAAGAATATGCAGTAGATGGATGCTAATAGACCAGAGTATGTTCCCTACGAACTTTGGCAGCCGGCAGATCCAAGACGCACCGCTGTAATCAGTGGCTCGCTCAACAGCTACCGCCACGAGATGCTTATGGAGAATGCGCAAGGCATCCCGATAGTTCAACAGCACGGCGAGATAGATGATAATGTTCCGGCATATAACTCACGGCTACTCAGTCAAATGCTCTTCCAAGCAGGCACCAACTCCAGTTACTACGAACTTCCCGGGAAGAATCATTGGTTCGATACTGTAATGACGACCGATGATTTGAAGGAATTCTACCGAACGCAGACCAGCAGCACTGAGGCCATCCCAAGAAGACTCCAGAGCTTTAGCTTCGTGGTTGCTGACCCTGGTGATATGGGCCCGAAAGGGGGGATTCGAGTCACGCACCTCGAGGACCCCGGCCAGTACGGTAGAGTGCATGTACAGTCGCATACTATCCGGACGTCGAATGTGATGAGCTTGGAGCTTGACACCAAAATATGGGTAAAGAGCTCAATGAGTATCGATGGTGAATCATTCGATGTCTCCCAGGCTTCTGGAGATGAGCGAGCATTTGCTCTTAGCAAGGAGGGCGGGCTATGGAAAGTATGTATAGCTACTACCTGTTGCCATGGAGTTTGTTACTCACAAATAATTTAGGTTGGCGCGCTTTCTCTGTCTGAAAGCGACATCTTGACTCGCAATGGACGACAACTCGGTGCTATGACCGCTGTTCTACGAACGCATGGTCCGTTCACAATTCGGCACCAAGGTCCCAAGACTGCCCACATCGCTCTGCAAGTATCCCGTAACCTCCACCAGTACTTCTCGGCGGCTTCCAACATTGTGGTCACCGGGTCGAACGGTAGCGTACCGGAATCGGAATCGGGAAACATCATAACTGTCGCGATCGGTGAGGTCCCGTCAAACGTTCACCCCAACTTCCCAATTCAGGCAGGAGCCACTGGCGTATCCATTCGAGATAACAAGGGACGCTCTCAAACATTTATGGATGACGTGGGGGCTGCTTTCTTGCGGCCTCTTGCGGGCGAGAAGCTTGAGCTAGTCCTGTGGGGTGTGAACGGTGAAAGCCTTTCTCAAGCAGCGCGCTTGTTACCGACGCTGACCGGCGTCGGCCAACCAGATATTATCATTCTTGGGAGAACTGCTCGCTGGCGCGGTGTGGAAGGAGCGCTTGCTCTTGGCTTCTTCGACCACAGTTGGAATGTGACGCCCTCGTCCGTGGTCTGGTAAGAGCAATGGTAAACAAGACTCTAACCGTCGCGCGGAGTCGCGCGAGGAGGATAACAATAGTAGTCCTCATTGTTCCTCATTGTTCCTCTATTGAAACGCGTAAATCGTCAGGTGAAGGGAAAAAAGCGTGTCAGAGTCGCGTTTTCATCCACTTGACGCGCCTGCTCGTCGTCGCCACGGGCTTCCTTCCTGAACTAAAAACCTCACCTTCCCCACCTGCAACCTCTCCTCCCACCACCACCCGCCTTTGACTTCGACTACCCCTAAGCTTTCTTCTCTTTCTCTCCGGCGTTGCCTCGTCATTTCTTAATCTTCCTTCCTCGCTCGAGACAACGGAGCAGCGTCCGACAATCGCTGCAACCCTTCACTCCCGCCTCCCCAATCCTTCCGTCACCGTTGAAAGCTTCCCCGCCTGCACAAAATCAGCTTTCTACTTGCCATATAATTGTTCTTTCCTCGCAGTTAGCTACACGTCATCAGCAGCTGCGTTCCAGAGCTTTCAGAGGATCTACCGGTTTGCATCTGCCAGAGCTCCTCTCTGCCCCTTCGGTCTCGTTTCCGCATCTACTTTGGCTATTTACCGCCGCCAAACGGGACACCAGTTCAAGTATCGGATCACCTTACGGACAACTGTGCTCATATCGGTTGCTGAGTACTTGCATCTTATCTTGTCATATCGGTACGTTTGAGTCTATGCTACAAGTTGAAAGCGCTGCAGCGTCGGAAAAGCACCCAGGCGGAACATCGGCTCTTACGCTGAAGCGCCGTCAACATCCTATACATCGTAGAACACTGCTAATCGTATCCTTTAAGCAGAAGGAACCCCTTCTACACGTTACCTGTCTTCGATCTCTCGAATCTGTCACCATCGACAATACGGCATCAACATGAGTCTCAATATAACATCCGAAGGATCTCCGACGCCCCGCAAAAGCACTGCCAGGTTCTCCATGGCAGAGGACTTGAGGGTTGATACATCTCCTGAGGTATTGGGTCTGGCGGTAGGATCCCGTCACCCATTCCCTACCAGGATGGCCAACCAGCAATACTTCTATCCACGATCTTTTCACTCATCATTGACATCTGGTTTGCAGGGTGTGAAGCGCCCAGGTTCCAACTCACACGATGCCCCAGCTCCTCTCGGTACATCCACTCGCAGCAACCGTGTCGTGGCGCCACCGCAGCAGCTTCCAAAACTGACGGCCAACAAGGGAATGGAAGGCTTCAAGGTCAGCACCATGCTCAGTATCCTTTCATGCACAGATACTGACAGATACAGAAGCCAAAAGTCGAGTCCAACCATGAAGACCAAGCCTCCGTCGTCGACTCCCTTCTTCAGCGTCTTTCTGAGCACTCCTCGCCCTATGATCAGAAGAACGGCAAGACTGCTTCGGTTGCTGAGATGGAGAACGCGAAACACAACGGTACCAAGGACTTCGACAACTCTTCCAACGAATCGGTCCCCATAACTCCCGCAACAGACAACTTCGTTGCTACGCCGACTACTGAGCCTGATTCTCATCCCATAGTAGTCGACTCCGCTGAGCTTCATCAACTCAAGAGGGAGCTAGAGAATGCTCGCAACGAAGTTCATCGCATGAACCAAGAGCTTCATACGACTCATCTCACCAAGTCGACGCTCGACCAGACCGTAGGTCAGTCGTCCGAAGCTGACTACAACTATTACAAGGGCGAAGTGACCGAGCAGACCATCTCCCAGTTGCAGAGCAAGTTCAATGCCTCTACTCGTCCCGGCTACGGTCGTCAGGAGAGTTGGCCTCTGCCTGAGGATGCCTTGTCCGACAAGAGCGACAATGTCTCTACTAAAGGGTTCGCCGGCCAGGCCATCTGGGGCAACGGTATGCGACAGCCCACTGGTATGACCGCATCCATCGGCCAACAATACCCCAACTCCAATTCAGCCAATTCAGCAGGCGCTTGGAATCCCGATGCTTCCCGTTCCTTCTATGGCAACGTGTCCAATACAGGCATCAACCCGAATACATCGGCATTTGGACCAATCCAGCCTCAGCCTCGTCCTTCTACCTCGCAGTCTGGATTCCGGGGACGTGGATTCTTGAACGAGCCCACTCACTTTCCATTGGATCAGAGCTATCGCTCCGCCTTGAATTCAAATCCTCCCACTCGTCCAGGCTCGGCTTTCGACACTTATCGCTGCGGTCAATTCTCGGGGTACAACAACGGAGCAGGAGGCATGAGTCCTACTTTGGCCCCTTTATCTATGGCCCCGATGGGTATGTATGGTTCAGGAAACACCGCGACTCCTTACCAGACACGTCTTGCTGGTGGTTACGGAACACGACTGTCACCGGAGGCTGCTGAATTCAGCGTGGATGCCAAGTTTGCTCTCGATGGGATGACACCAACCCCTTGGAACTCTCAGGTGAAGCCATCCACGAAGCTTGAAGAAGATGTGGCTAACCTTCGGATGAACCAGCCGGCGAACGAGTCAAGCATGCAGTATGTTACACCCGTCGAGCCGATGAACTATCGTCGCCTCCTTGACCGTAACATGAACTGCAACTGGAAGTACATCGTCGACAAGATCATCTGCAACAACGATCAGCAGGCCTCCATCTTTCTGCAACAGAAGCTCAAAGTAGGCACCGCCGAGCAGAAGTACGAGATCGTGGATGCGATTATCCAGCAGGCCTACCCCCTGATGGTGAATCGCTTCGGGAACTTTCTTGTCCAGCGCTGCTTCGAGCATGGCACTCAAGACCAGGTCATTCAGATTGCACAGGCCATTCGCGGCAACACTCTTAACCTGAGCATGGATGCTTTCGGATGCCATGTGATTCAGAAGGCTTTCGATGCCGTCCCCGAGGAGTACAAAGCTACCATGGTCCATGAGCTCCTTCGTCGCATCCCCGAGACTATCATCCACCGCTACGCTTGTCACGTTTGGCAGAAGCTATTTGAACTTCGCTGGAGCGACTCTCCGCCTCAGATCATGCGCTATGTCAATGAGGCTCTTCGTGGAATGTGGCATGAGGTTGCCCTGGGCGAGACTGGAAGCCTCGTCGTGCAGAACATCTTTGAGAACTGCCTTGAAGAGGATAAGGTTCGTTAACAGACTATAGAATTACTTTCTGAGCTCTACTGACGTTCAACAACAGCGCCCCTGCATTGAAGAGGTCCTCGCGGGCATTCACGTCATCTCTCATGGTCAGTTCGGCAATTGGTGCATTCAGCACATCTGTGAGCACGGTGCTCCTGCCGATCGCTGCCGAGCCATCGACCACATTATTCAGTTCGCGTCCGAGTATAGCATGGATCAATATGCCTCCAAGGTGATTGAGAAGTGCCTGAAGATCGGCGGTAACGAGTTCTTGGATCGCTATCTTGACCGTGTCTGCGAAGGCCGCCCTGATCGACCTCGTATGCCGTTGATCGACAGTAAGTACACCACTCCTATATCGGTCGAAGCTCTGCTAATGTTCGCGCAGTCGCTGGTGATCAGTTCGGAAACTATCTGATCCAGTGGGTCTTGACCAACGCCGGTGGCCCTCATCGTGAGGTTGTAGCATCTCACGTTCGCAAGCACATGGTTTCTCTCCGTGGCTCAAAGTACGGGTCTCGCGTCGCTATGCTTTGCTGCAACCCAGCACTCGCCACCCGTCCAGGCCCACCAGCTGGAATGCAAGTCAACCGTTACAACGCCCACAATCTTCACCGCAGTGGTGCTGGCGGTAGTAGCTATGGCGCTTTCCGCTGAACACAACACTGCTCACGTACCTAAAATTTGCGGCGTCCTGAAAACCCTATCGATCTTCCACGACTTTCTTTAACCACAGATCTCGACCTTCACGATCCTTGTCCACTGGACTCGGCAAAACACATTTCCTCTATTGGAAAATGAAAAATGTTCATGTAACAACGTCCAAAGTCCGCGCCTTGGCCTAGTATCGTTTCCTGGAAACACAACTACCGTCTTGCGGAGCACCTGTATCGTCTTGTTTATCAGCATCAGCACATCTTCTCACACCTTCGGCAAATGCAAAAAGCTCGTGGTTCCATCTCGGCCATATTCCAAGCACTGAGTCGAACCGTCTCTTCTCGGTTGCCACTTTGGATCCGACGGACAGATCTGGTAGTCACTTACCGATCATTGTTCACTCGTATTGTGGTTGGCAGTACGGTCTACCCAGTCATGTTTACCTCTCGAATTTTCCAAAACGTCATTCTCCCTAATGTTTCCTGCCTTTACACTGAAACCTGCTCTTCAAAGCGTGGTTGATGCTTCACGTCGTGTGATGCACTAGCTTGGTTGTTGGGCATGGTCGATGGAAGGAGGAAGTAAGCGGTAATGGCTAGTATAGCGATGGACACGGTATATGGTTTCTTCAGTGTGTATAGTTATATTTTCCCTTTCATGACACACCAGCAATCATGGGTGTGATAGGTTGATCCCGGGATGTTACATAGCTTTCATAAAATTCTTTACATCCCCCAACGACTGTCCTAGTTGTTCAACTTTGTGATCGCCCTGGAACTTTCGTGACTTGCCCAAAGGCTGGGTTCTTACTTTATGGCTTTCAGCACTCGATTCCATGTCATTCCAATTGGTGTAGTGTGTGCGTGCAGTGGCGACCAGGTGTATAGATAGCGTACTACGACCACTAAAGTGCTGTAATTAGATAAGCAAAATCCTACCTAAGTAATGTTTGACAAACGAAGCGCTTCTACAGATTAATGTAACATAGTATCTGTACCCCTACTCCGGAATGGCCTTAGTAGCCCTCAGGGGGCGTTTATGTCTGGTGAGCTGCGTGAGGTTGGCGCGCTGCCACTTTTTCTCTGACTCATGTACTGGGCAGGTCAAAAAAGAGTGTGCTTTGCCAATTGAGGAGGTGATGAGTGTAAGAACGGCTGAGAGTACTCAAAATGATCGCTGTGCTAAAATCGTGGGTGAGTGCGAGGTTAGCGAAGAGAAGGGTATGAGTGCGAAGGAGGTTTGAGAGTCCAGGTAACGGAAAGCGGGTGGACTATTGGCTGTGGGGATCAGTTAGGGGATCGCATTAGGCTAGTATCCGTGGTTGTGAGATAGAGACGTGGATGGAGGAAGATGGAGTTATATGCATGCGAGTTTTCATTGAGCGTGATACGGTTGTGGAAGCAGCGAAGGATGAGAAATTGACGTAATACTAGCTAAATTATGATTTGAGAAAGAAGACTGGTTACGATACCCGCCACAAGTCTGCCGAAGCAGCATGTTCAGATGTATAGTTTTCTTGGAACCTCATTTCTGCTGCCCGTGAAATCATTTCTGTTCTCAATATTCCGGCAATCTCTTGATAACCTTTCACCACAGCAATGTCGAGAGCAGTGTGATTTTCGTTGTTCTTTAGGAATATATTCACACGAGGATCGCTCACTAGGACTTTGACGACCTCTGTAGATTCGAGTAAAGTAGCGATCATGAGCGCCGTACGTTTCGAAGTATTCTGGATGTTGACTTCGATTTTCGGATGTTGTAGCAACGCCTTGACGATTCCCAACCTTCTGTTGCTGAATGCGTATATTAAAGCTGTGTCTCCGTCTTCGTCCGCAATATTGACTTGAATCGTTGGTTGTTGTAGAAGCAGCTTAGCGACTTCCTCTTTCCCACTGAATGCCGCCAACAGCAGTGCCGTCCTTTCGCGGTCATCTCGCATGTTAACATCAGTTTCGGGATGTTGTAGAAGCAGCTTAGCGACTTCCTCGTTCC